>JAKSZU010000006.1:31841236-33079569 GCA_026018925.1 Tupaia tana
ATGGGATATCCTTTGTACGTAACATGAGATTTCTCTCTTGCCAGTCTGAATATCTTGTCTTTGTCTGTGGTTTTAGTCAATCTGGCTATCATGTGTCTTGGAGAAATCTTCTTGGGTTGATATTATTTGGGGTCCTTTGTATTTCTTGGGTCTGGATCTTTGAATGCCTCTTTAGCTTTGGGAAGTTTTCTTCCAGGATTTCATGGAGTAGGTTTTCAATGCCCTTATTAGTCTCTTCACCTTCTGGGATACTGATTATCCAGATGTTTGGACATTTAATGGTATCTAATATTTCTCTTATATTATTCTCATTTTTGGGGGGCTATTTTCTCAGTCTTTGTGGTGAATATAACACTCCTGCAGTCCCGTCTTCTACATCTGAGATTCTGTTTTCTGTATGATCTAGTCTGCTTTTAATACTTTCAAAGGAGGTTTTGACTTCCTGTATTATAGCATTCATCTCCAACAGTTCCATTTGACTCTTTTATGGTGTGTGTTTTCTCTTTCAGCTCTTGCAAGAAATTCCTCACCTCCTGGGGCTCATTGGCTTTTTCTTCTGTGTATTCATTGTCCCTCTTCTCTTCCATCTCTCTTAGTTTTGTCATTATGAATACTCTAAATTCTTTATCAGACATTTCCATGATTTCTATTGTACTGTCTGTGGATGAAGAGGAGTTATTCTTTTTCCTAGGGGGTGAGGTATTTTCTTGGTTTTGCATATTTCTTGTGGCCCTGTGGTGATTTCTAGCCATCTGATGGGTTATTCGTTTCTTCCTAATTTCTCAAAGATCAATCTGAGCGATCAGAGCTGCACAGGAAGATGTAGTCTGCAAACTCTTTGGCCTTGTGTTTTTTTCTCCCTGTATGACACAGATTCAGTGGGAGTTGTGGAATATGAGGACTCAAATAGTATTCAGATTTGGCAACTTTTCATTTAGACTTGTCTAGACATTCAGTAAGTGGAAGCTGAGCAGCAAAGTGATGTGGTAAAAGAAAAAGGATAAGAAAACATAGAAAAAGAGAAAGAAAAAGAAAAATGGATAAAGCAAACAAATTTATATATTTATTAATTATAAAAAGCAAAAAATGAAAACTGCACGACGCTTGATCTCAGCTGTCATGGCGGACTCAGTCTTCTTCTGGCCTGCCTTTTTTTTGCCTAGATGGGAGAGGGAGAGGGAAGGGGATTATTACCAAGATAAAGGAGGATTTCAACGCCTAGAGAAAACTTTACCTTAAAAAATTTTTTAAAAAGAAAAACTTAACAAAAATGAAAAGACAGAGACAGAAAGGCAGAAAGAAACAGCAAGAGACAGAGAGGAGGAGACAGGGCTCTACCAGGGTAGATTCTCAGCAGAATGTCTTAATTGCTCTTATCTCTGAAATCACTGGATTTCAGCTCTCATGACTGACTCAGTCTTCTTCTGACCTGCCTTTTTTTTTGGCAGGTTGGATTCTCAACAGAACATCTTCATTGCTCTTATCTCTGAATTCACTAGATCTCGGTTCCCCTGTTGTGATTTTCAAATTGCCTGGTCCAGGACTGAAACTGTGCAGGTGGCCATGTGAGATCCAGTGCCTTAACCTTCATGCTACCTGCTCGCCCACTTCTTTTTCAGTTTTTTTTTTTTTTAATGTATGTTTTAGGATAGTGTATTAACATATGTAAGTAATTTATAGATTAAGGTGTGGATATAGGTAGCATATATTCAGGAATTTTATTGCTCAAGATGTACAGTCAGAAGAAAGTAGAGACTATTGATTTTGAGGGGCAGAACTAATAAATTATAGGTTTGATACTAAATTTTTACTTACTTTTTGATTTGATGATGGCACGGTTCAGATGGTTCACTTTATTTCCATGGGAAACCTCATTTATAAATGGACAGTGTTTTACAGGAAATTTTTTTTTTTTAAGTGGTTTTTTTTTTTTTTTTTTTTTTTTTTTTTTTTTAATCCACAGGACATGCTTACTGGAGAGAGACAGAGAGAAGAAAAGTGAGAAATCACCTCTCAGGGAGATGGCCTTGCTGCAATTCCTTCTCCTCCATTTTATCTATTCTGGGCACATATGCACATTCTCCTAGCATGATCTTCAAGCCTCCTGGTCTGGGACTCAAACTGTAGTCTGCCACATGGGAGTTGAGCATCTTAACCATTGCACCACCTGCTGGCTCTGGAGAATGCTTTCTTTTATTTAAAAAATTTACATTAATATGCTTTAAGGTAATGGATTCCTTATGGATTCATCCCTATTTTAAACTCTCTTCTTTTTTTATTTTTGGAGAGGTTTTTGCTATAGGGTGCGTGTACTTGCCAGAAAGACAGAGCGAGACAGAGAGACAGAAAACGAGAAATCACCCCCCAGGGCGGATGGCCTTGCTGCAATCCCTTCTCCTCCATTCTCCTCTTGAGATCTTGGCATGCACACACACGTGCCTGGCGTGAGTTTAAGCCACCGGGTCTGGCACTCGAACCGCAGTCGACTGCATGGGAGTTCAGCGACACAGCCATTACGCCAAATGCTGATCCCTGTCTTCTTTTTTATAAATACAGATCTCCTGATTCTTTTTAGGACTGTGAGACTATGGGAAGTTGAAAATCCAAAGAAGCAAAAAAGTGTGTTTAAACCACGGACCATGCAGGGTAAAAAAGTCGTTCCTACTACATGTACATATAGTAGAGATGGAAACCTCGTAGCAGCTGCCTGCCAGAATGGAAGCATACAGATCTGGGACCGAAATTTAACTGTAAGTCAAGGATATTTGAACCTTATTTTCTTAGAAGATAGTCACCTTATAAACATCATGGTCAAATATTATGAAGTTCAGTTACCTGAGTTTAGACCTAATTTAAACTTCGGTTGAAACATTGGGACTTTTGCAGTAAACAGCATTGTAGCAAACATTGGATTTCAGTATGTTCCAGAATATATTAGATTTCATTTTTAGAATTAGTTCACTTTTACTATAAAATTTAAAAAGCATAGTGCAGTTTATTATATGGCATCTGAATTATTTTGATTTTAAAAATGACAGGAGTATAAAATAAGGCTAAGAGAATTAGAAAACACCCTTTGGAAGATTTAGGAACAACATGCAAAGTTTTGGATGATCCATCAGTTGTCTTACAATTATTTCTATAGTAATTTGAATAATATTTATCTAGTATTTTATGACATTCTATTTGAATAGGTTTCAGGTTTTCATTTTTCAGTTTTAGGTCATTATGAAAATAAATAAATTTTATAATTAGAAGGGATCTAGAACCCATAGAAATAATGAATATAAAAGCCCTTAGCTAATTCTGTTAGTTACCAATAGCTTTAAAAAAAACTTTATAACAAGTTTTTTTTATTGTTTTTGTTTTTTAAATTTATTTATTATCATCATAATCTTGTTTATATTACATTGTACAAGTTTTTAAAAGGCTTTGAAAATATGTATGGATTTAAAATCTATACAATGTATGAATAAATAGTAGGGAAAGATGTTTCATAAGTGGAATGGATCTAGATTACCACTGTTAAAATTTTGCACAATGTTATTTTATACTTAAGATATCTTTCTTTTAATAAAAGTTATGATCAAATTATTAATTCAGTAAATACTTATTGAGTATGTATTATGTAGCAGGTACTCCTCTGGATGCTGAAAATGCTTATCAAAATCCCTGCTTTCATGGAGCTTATATTCTTGTTTAATAAATAAATGCACATGTGTGCACATATACATCTATACACACACACACCTATACACACACACACCTATACACACACACACTTATCCACTCTATTCAACTTTGTCCACTTAACATTTCCATTTGAAAGAGATACCAGAAAACATAGTTATGTTTTCAGGCAAATGAGTTGAAGTCACTTGTGTTGGAAATAAGGTAAAAAATAATGATGGGGCAAGAAAATCCTTGTTGATAATTCTGGAAATATCTTTGGCATTTTCTGTTTGTCAGAGCTTTTTATTTCTGTTTTCTTTCCACTATAAACTCCATAAAGCTTCATAACAGAACAGAGATCTTAAAACTCCTTTGAATTGTAAACTGAGTTTTATCCAAGCAATAAATTTTTTAGCAACTGGCTTTCATCGTCTCTGGGTGTTGCTGACTTAAACGTAGAAATTCTAAAACATGCAATTTTTTTGGTATAACTTTAATAGTGTTTTTGGTACTCTGCATATATATGTGCCTTCCTCTTAGAACATTCATATTTTCATAAAGTTGAAAATAGTTTTTAAAGATAGGCTTTGCATATTTTGAAATAAGTATCTCCTATTTCTAGTTTTATAGAAAACAAACCCTTTTGAATGCCAATTTCCAGAAAATATCTTTTTTTATTTTTGCTATAGGGCGCGTATGCTCTAAAGAAAGATAAAGAGAGAGAGAGTGACAGAAAGCAAGAAATCACCCCCCAAGGGGGATGGCCATGCTGCAATCCCTTTTTCTCCATTCTCTCAGGATCTTGGGCACACACGCACACACGCCCAGTGTGAGTTTAAGCCACCGGGTCCAGGCCTCGAACCGTGGTCGACTACGTGGGATTCCAGCGACATAGCCATTACGCTAACTGCTGGTCCTCGGAAAGTATCTCTTAAGCCAGTCAACTAATTACAATCTTTGATTCTGTTTTGTTAGAATTTAATAAGACATGAATGTATAGTTTATTATACTATATCCCCTTAGTTACATCTCATTCATATTTTTACATGTGCATGTGAATGTTTGTCAACTAAAAACAAAATCGAGTAGTAAAATCTTTTTAGCAGGAAACACAGCTTGATTTTAAAACAGATTTCAAAAATTTTTCTTAACTATTATTTGAGCAATAAAAAAAGTCATCTAAGGGCTGGCAGGTGGAGTGGTGGCTGAAGTGCTGGATTCCCACATAGCTGACCTATTTCAAGTCCTGGACCTGGTGGCTTACTTTCTCATTTCCCTGTTTCTCTCTGGTTAAAAGAAAAAGAAGATAAAAATTAAATAATTAAATAAATAATTTTAAAAAAAGTAATCTACAGGGAAACACTAATGTTGAAGTAAGAAAGTCTAATAGCAATAGTTATTCCATGCAGTAGCCAAAGAATTACTTGGTAGATAATGGCTAATATATGTGATGATTAAGTAAATCTCTCATAATTGTCACATTTAATGATAGGATCTTTATCAGACCAGCTTGAACTCTAGGAAACTAAATAAAACATATTTCTTTAGAAGTAAGGTGTCTCGGGGTCAGCAGATGGCATAATGGTTGTTGTGGACTCCCACATGGTTGATACAGTTCTAGTCCCAGCCCCAGCAGCTCAAGACTCCTAGCAGCATGAGACTCATACCAGGTGCATGTGTGTACATGCCCAAAATCCTGCGAGGAAAATGGAGAGGGGATTGCGGTGTGGCCATCCTCCCTAGGGGGTGATTTCTCACTTTCTGTCACTGTATCTCTCTGTTTCTCTGGTGAGTGCATGCACACTATAGCAAACATCTCGCTAAAAAAAAAAAAAAAAAAAAAGTAAGGTATCTCTGTGTTAAGGTTTGGATATGGTTTGTACCCCAAGGTTTCATGTTTTGGGATTTGATATTGGGAGGTGGTTAGACCTAGTCAGCAGTGACTGGATCCTGTTGATTTTTATCATAGAGGCAACACTTTCATGAATAGATTAAGATGTCTCAAAAGACCTAGTGATTTCTAGTTTTTATGAGAAGTTAGTTTTTGTGAGAGCTTGTTGCTATAGGAGAGAGAGCTGATTGCAGTTGTCTCTTTCTCCACACGGCTGCCATCCTCAGGGCTTCCACTGGCAATGCTGTAGGCCAGTCTAATGCCAGGCCTACAGTGTAGGACCTTACAACTGCCAGAATTGGACTTAATAAACTTTTTTTCCCCCGTAAACCTTCTAGTCTTAGGTATTTCTGTTAGAAATGCAATAATTAATTAAGGTACCCTATTAATGAGAAACCCTTGTTTTCTCAAGACCTACCTTTACTCTAGAATGAGGTTGGTCAATATACCAGCTACTAGCCACTTTTGACTATATCAATTTTAATTAATTAAAAGAAAATGCATAAAATTCCAGTTCCTTCATCACACTAGCCACTTTTCAAGTGCCTAATAACCTCATGTGACTATTAAGCAACGTAGATATAGAACATTCCATCAATGCAAAAAATTCTCTTGTACATTGCTACTTAAAAGGAGTTAGTGTTGATCCATGGTCCATTTTATTCATAGGACTACAGCCTGCCTTTCAATTTGAGAAGACCTCTTCAAAGGGGCTCCCATGGGTCTTCATCACTCTCCTGTTCTGCACTCTCTGTGCATGAATGTATATTTGAGCTAGACCGAGGCGGCCAGCGGCTGGTTAGAGTAGAGAAGAGAGGCAGAAGAGTAGGAGATATCATAGGAGAGGTAACAGCTTGCACCCTGATTCAGGGCCTTTGCACATTTGAATTCCTTCAGTCTTCAGCACTTCTCCCAGATACTCATGTAATTGTTTCCTTGAACTCATTCAGTTCTTTGCTGAATTTCCTCTTCTCAGCAAGGCCTTCTCCCCACAGTAGTACTTCTTTTCCATCTAATTTTCTTTGTTAGTGCTGATCACTATCTAACAGGCTATACTTTATGTTTTACTTATTTTTCAAGTTTAAGCATTTTTTCCATGATGGAGAGAAACAGAGGCAGAGACACATAGCACTTCTAACAGGGTCTTTATGCTGTTATACACCCCAGCCTAAGCCAGCCCCAAATCATGAATACATACATGCCCTGTGTACTCAGCAAGGTCTCCAAACATGAACCAGTAGCCTTCCTACTGGGGCAGCCTCTCCGACTGTCATGTTTCATTTTATTCTTTTCTGGCTGCTTCCATGCATAATATTGGTTCCATAAGGGAAAATTCTTCTGTGTTTTGCTTCTTGCTGTATTTCCAGAGCAAAGAATAGTGCCTCGTATATCACAAACCTTCAAGAACTCCTTGCTGAATGAATGAGTAAATATGTATGTTTAAAAAAGGTAACATAAAATAAAATGAGACGGTCAGTTAATTTCTAAGGAGTCATTAAAAATAATAGTGTAATAAATTATGTGAAAACGCAATGAGAAATGTTCACATAAGTGAGTCTTATGGGAGAATAAAAGAGTGAGATACTGAGGTCATCTTTAGTGTATCTTTAATGATTAATAAATGCACAATCTTTATATGACTGATTTTATATCAGCTAATAGCAACTGGATTTTTCAAAACCTTTTACTTCTCTCCCATGTGTAATTTCTGACTTTCAAAATAATACAGCATGTATAGTTTTGTGAATATCTAATGACTTCTTCTGTTCATATTAAAATACTTGTCAAATTTATTCTTTGGACTTAGTTTGCTCAAAGTAGTGTTGATGCTCTTTAATATCTTAAAGATATTATAACCTACAGTATGCTAGACTCTTTAATAAAAGAGCATACAATATTTTCTTGTATTGCAATTACTATTTGTAGACTAAGCTTTTGTCAGGGAAGTGAGATCTATCATATTCATGAAGTTTTGCTTTCTCTAGGCACATGATGGGAGGGAATGATATGCAACGTTGTTTTATTTGGCATTAAGCTCTATGATTAACTTAACCCACTATCTGAATTTTACCTATTGTTCTGTTTGCCTGCAACCTCTGCCTAGATTCTGGGGCTGTCCCTTTTAGAAAATTCACGACATATTATAGTGCCTTTCCAGGAAATACTCAAGCCTAATAGATACTGCAGGGGCTTTTCTCCAGCTCATGCCTGGTCAGTGTCCACATGCTCAGCTGTACCAGAGAGTGGCTCAGAGAAAGCTGAAACAAGGACCAGTGATCACATCAAGCGATTAGTTTCTGGGTATCTCAAGTCTCTGGTGAATAAGAGAATAAGTATGGAGGGGAGAGAACACAGGAAATAGTCACCAGCAGTAGCTTATATCCAGCATTCTACAGATCTTTAAATATTTCTGACTGCTGTCAAATAACCCATGTTAAAAGCTTGATTTATGTCCTTCTGTAACTTTCCTCTTATTAATATATCTATAAGGATATATAGATTAAAGTGTAACTTTCCTCTTATTAATATGTCTACAAGAACATGTGTAGGTTAGAAAGCTTTTGTTTTTGTATAAAAAATTCACAGTTTGCTTTTTTCATGTTAAAGCATGAAACAACCTGGTGAGTGAATAAATATAGCTCTATTTGTTTTTTTTTCCAAAATGTATTCAAATGAAATATGTAATTTTATATATATGAAATATGTACTTTTGAAAACTTTTTGTACTTTTGTTTATTGTTATTTTATTTGCTACTTGTTTATTCTCTTTGTTCTATCTTTCCCTGTTCCTTAATACTTATAAATTACCTAGTATGTATATTTCTATACTTTTCTCTATATCCCTATATGTGTATCCATCTACTATCTATCTAAATCAGGAACAGTTCTGCTTGTATTTTTGAACACCTACCACCTAACTGAGAATAAGACAAAGGAAATTTAAATTCATAATTAATTTGCAAAAAAAGTTAAGGGATAATCTATAAGACACTTTATGACTAGATGCTGTCTTGCATAGTGACCGGAATATGGAAGACTTGGGAAAGACAGTGGTCAGGGTGGGCAGTCATAGCCAGGGCCTCTGGAGGTGTAAAGTTTGGATTAGCAATAGGATTAATTGGAATTGCAGATTAATAATGTTGAAATTTTACTGAACAAAGCAGAACATAAGAGTTATTCTGTATAAAAAGTCACGTTGAAAGACTCTTCAGACTGTTGCTTCTCAAAACAATCTTAAATCTTCTCTTCTACAATAGAATCACCAGCAAGCTAATTTGGATGTAATTATAAATACTACAAAGAAAAAGAAAGTAGAATGAAAAGAATTTGGAAGGGGTGGGGGGCACTGGCATATAAGTTTCTGAGTGCCTATGAGTTGCTTAAAGTCTCCCAGAATAATTTATCACTGTTGGACATTACCTGGTATGCCTTATTATTGGGTTGCTGGAAAAGTCATGAATGACACATTTTTGCATAGAAAAAATATGTCATGACTTTTCCAACAACCCAATTTATTAAGATGATTTTCAAGATTTAAAAATTTACTTTTAGTAGTATTTTTTGTTAAATTGTCATAATGTAGTATTATTCCTTCTCTCACTACTCAAGTTAACTGATTCAAGCCAAGTTTTCATACCATTAGTAAACTACTTTCTGTAATGGATTTTAGATAGCTAGTATTTGCTTCTTTTTGCTGGTTTTTGGACATTCTTGTGAAGTTGTCATAGCCACTAATAATAAAAACGGTATTTACTTTCATGGAGATTCAGTAAGTACATGCACTAATACAGACTATGAAGACAGGATTCTGTTTGCTTTTCTCTATTCAAGTTATTTGCAGGGGGCCTGGGAGAGTCATGCCTACAAACATTAACAGAAGACTATGAACATTGGCTGACCATTAGGTCCACCAACAGTGATATGTCTCAGGCACAGTGTTTTTATGTTGCATAGTAAGCGTTCTCATCTCTTAGAGTAAAGCACATTCTTCTGCTGATTTCTTTCTGGAAGAGACTTGTGTTTTTTTTAATCAATTACTAATCTAAGAATTTCAAACTCGGGACCAGCAGTTAGCGTAATGGCTATCTCGCTGGACTCCCATGTAGTTGACCGTGGTTTGAGTCCCAGACCCGGTGGCTTAAAACTCACGCCGGGCACGTGTGCGTGCGTGCCCAAGATCCCAAGAGGAGAATGGAGGAGAAGGGATTGCGGCATGGCCATCCTCCCCGGGGGGTGATTTCTCGCTTTCTGTCTCTCTGTCTCTCTCTGTCTGTCTGGCAAGCACACGCGCCCTATGGCAAAAACCTCTCAAAAAAAAAAAAAAAAAAAAAAAAAGAATTTCAAACTCACCTATAACCTACAAGCCTCTGCTTCCAGATCTCCCATGTTTTGGGGCCAGACCAATGTAAAAGACTCCTTATGCTGATTGACAACTCTCCTGCTCTCAAAACTATATAAAAGGAAGGACTGTCTCTCTGCACCCTGAAAAACATGTTTGTCTTTCTCTGAATCGGGTCTCTCAATCTCATGCCTAGCAATAAACCTCATTAATTACTATTTCTGCAGAGTTGTTATTTCCATCAACAGCTGTTTGCCAGAAGGAAGAATTTTATGAAGGAGGTTTTTTATATTTACTTCTCATTTATACCAGCTAGAACAACCTAAACTGCTATTAAATGAAATATTAACCTATTGCTAAAGATTTTGAAAGATTAAAAAAAATAATGCAATTGAAATATTTTTTAGCACATAGTATTCAATCCTTGTTTCCAATCTTGTTTTGTGTTGCACAGTTTTAAAGAGTCATGTAGCTTTGATTTAGAAAACTTTTTTATTTTTTTGCCATAGGGTGGGTGCATTTATCAGAAATGATAAAGAGAAACAGAGAGAGGCAGAGTGAGAAGTCAGCCCCTACCCCTGAGGGGGGATTGGCCTTCTTCAGTCTCCTCCCAGGATTTTACACCCAGCGTGATTTTTAAGCTACCAGATCAGGGAGTCAACCATGGTTGGCCGTGTGAAAGTCTAGTGCATTAAACTCCACACCACCTACTGGACCCTTCTAAAACATTTTTTTACATATTTATTTATCACCTACAAATGTGAAGATGTGTGAATAGCTCATATTTAATTTTAAAATTTCCCTTCAAAATTATTTTAACCAAAAACAACTACTTTCAGCCCTTTTAAAAAAGGGACTTGAACTGTGGTCAGCCATATGGGAGTCTAGTGCCACAACCACTGAGCCACCTGCTGGGCTCCATAACAGCTTCTTGTTTTTGTTTGTTTGTTTGTTTGTTTTTTTGTTTTTCCTTAAGAGAGATTTTTCTATAGGGTTCACGTGCTTGCTGGAGAGACAGAGACAGAGAGACAGAAAGGGAGAAATCACCTGGGGAGGATGGCCATGCCGTAGTCCCTTCTCCTCCATTCTCCTCTTGGGATCTTAGGCGCACGCGCATGCGCACACACATGCATACCTGGCATGAGTTTTAAGTCACTAGGTGTGGGACTCAAACCATAGTTGACCATGTAGGAGTCCAGCTACATAACCTTTACTCCATCTTCTGGTCCACATAACAGCTTCTTTATTTTTTTGAATAGGATTTTGCTATAGTGTGCATGAGCTCCCCAGAGAGACAGAAAGCAAGAAGTCACCCTCAGGGGGATTGGCCACACCACAATCTCTTTTCCCCATTCTCCTCTTGGGATCTTCGGCATGCAGTCATATGAGCCTGCATGAGTTTAAGCCACCAGGGCTGGGACTCGAACCGCAATTGACGCCATGGGATGCCAGTGACGTAGCCATTATACCTTCTGCTAGTCCCATAACAGCTTCTTAATAGCTGTTGGACTTTTTCTTTTTAGCTCATAGACTACTTACATATGTTTTTAGAATGATGAAGTTAGATTTAAGTATATGATTTAACTTTGGCTGTGAAAGTCTTGTGAATTTGAGTTTGACAGATTACTGGTATGGTTGAGGATGATAAGGAACTAAGTCCCTTGCTATAGCCAGTCATTCATTGTATGAAAATACAGCCACCATCAATAAATTAGAATCCATGTATGCAATTTGTAGTTATGCTTGAGTCGATATATGAATTGTAATTACTTTTTTTCTTACAAATATTCAAGAGAAACCATCTGACATAGAAACTGTTCTGTAGTGTTTTTGACATGCATATTTTTCAATGATTACATTTTCAAAAATGTATGTCATTGATTCAAAACATAAATTACCATCAAAACTGTGCAAAAATATGGTTTATTACCTGTTGGTGATGACATGTATAGTATTCTCAACTGGATTGGTCTGAGAAGTATTTCATGATAGGTAAAGTTTTTTTACAAGCAAAATGAGAAATAGTGATTGACTGTTTTAAAAAATAATTATAATAATAATAATGATTGGAAAAAACATAGAAAAGATATTGAATGATGAAGTGGGGAGATTAATGTCTCTGTATTGACTGACATGCATGGCATTCCCTTTTGAAAAAGCAATGTAATATACTGTAAAATTATATGTAACCCAATGTAATATAAAGAAGATTATGATGATAATATAAAAGAAAAAAAAAAAAAGAAAACCCAAAACTGTGCAAAATTACTTGCAGGCCCTAAATTTAAGTTCTAGTTTGTCAATTCTTATAATGAAATTTACAGTTTTAATAATAATGCTCTTGTAAAATGTGACATGTGATTAGAAGCAACGTTCATTAAATGAAAATATACTGCCTTTTGAAGAATTAAGTGAAAAAGTGTTTTTAAAATATTGATCAGTTGTCCTTTTTTTTTTTTTAAATTTTTTGCAAGAGGTCATGTGTACTTTCTAAAGAGTCAGAGAGAGACAGAGAGAGGAAGTGCGAATGCACCCGCCATGGGAAATGACCATGTGGCAATCCCTTCTCCATTTCTACCTCTTTTCAGGATTGTGGGCATAGTGCACATTTGCCTGTTCAGTGTGTTTTTCAAGCTGCTTTGTTTGGCACTCAGCCGCACAATTGGCCATGTGGGATTCAGCCGCCTTAACCACCATGCCATGGGCTGGCCCTGTTATTCTTTCTTGAAGTCGGGAATAATATAATTGCATTTAGGTCTTCTAGTCTAACATAGTAAGTTAAACATATTTGTTAACCCTGCTCCCTCCTGAAACCCCACTAAAATGAAAGGAAAGGCACTTTTAAAACCCACATGAGTGAAGAGAATTAGTGAGACAATGATAGCAGAAAAGAGAAATTAAGACATATTTAGAACTTGGAAGCTAGATACCTGAATAGTAGCTGACTTCACCATTTAGAGACAGCTGAGACCTTAGCCATGATGGAAAGCCTGTGAGAAATGAACTGATTTATCTTGTAGTTCACTCCTTTCCCCTATGCAATCAGACCCCTCTTCCTTCACCATCACAGAGACTGAAGAATTACTTTTAGAGAGGTTCTGGTAGTGAGAACTTACACCCCAGGCAAAACTGTTCCCTTAGGATCATCCTCTAAATTATTGCCTTGGGTTTCTTCCCCTTTACTGACTACGCTGCTCTATATGTGTCTTTCATCAGTTCCCCCTGCTGATGGAAATCTTGAAGAAGGTTGAATCACATGCCTTTCCTTCCATGATGCTCTTGAACAGTCGTGAAGTTCTGTTTATGGCCAGAAGATTATATATCTAGGAGTACAAGTCCTAAAAACATTGAAATAGAAGAATTAGTTAAAAATGAGTTTTAAAATCTAGTTTATCATTTTAAAATCTCATCTTTTTAATAAATGAAGACTGCTTTGCCATAGTTTAGCTCATGGTGATGGTGAATTTACTCGGGCTGCAGACATGTTCAGTGAGTATTTTAACGGTGGCTCAAGCTGTTGGATAGGGAAGGAGTGATTCAACTTGCGTAATGCTATGGAGATCTGGTATCTACTACCTCTTCCACCAGTCTCTCCTAGTGCTTACTTAGCTACAGGCTTGCTAGCTTGTTTCTTTTCCTTAAATATTACTAGGTCTTATTCTACTTTGGAACATTTACACTTATTATCTTTGTTGTCTGTAGGCTTTTACTAAGGTAATTGCCGTAGATGTGGCTGTTAACTCCTCCTTCTGACCTCTGATGAAATGTCATTCAAAGGATCACAAAGCAATGTAGGGGTAGAGTGTCAATTAAAATAGGCTGGTTCTAAGATGGCACAATGGTTATGTTGCTGGACTCCCATGTAGTCGATCATGGCTCAAGTTCCATACCTGGCTGCTTAAAACTCACTCTGGGAATGCGTGCATGCCCAAAATCCCAAGAAGAGAATGGAAAGAAGGGATTGCGGTGTGGCTACTCCCACTGGTTGGTGATTTCTTGCTTTCTGTCTCTCTGTCTCTCTCTGTATCTCCAGTGAGCGCACATGCCCTGTAACAAAAATTTCTCTTATTAAAAAAAAAAAAAGAAAAGGCTGGTTCCCTTGCTTCCCCCAGTTCCTCTATCTGTAGCCCCTTGTTTTATTATATTGTTTTCATTAACACATAACACTTGCCACTTAACATTGTAACTATATTGTTTTATATTTTGTTTGCCTGCTTATTTATTTTATCGCCCCTGATGTTTCATATATGCAGAGATGTTTTGTCCTGTTTGCTGCTTCCCTACGCCTAAAATGAGTATGACATATCAGTGACTCTTTGTTGAATAAGCATTGTTAGAGCATACCAGATTTTTAAACTAATTTTTTAAGAGGTTTTTTTTTTTTTTTTTCTCTTCCCCATAGAGAAATAGAGAGACAGAAAGCAAGACATCACCCGCCAAGGGGGATGGCCAAACCATAATTCCTTCTCCTCCATTCTTCTCTCAGGATTTTGGGCACACATGTACACGCACCTGGGATGTGTTTTAAGCCATCAAGTCTGGGATTCAAACTGTGGTCAACTACATGGGAATACAGTGACATAATCATTATGCCATTTGGTGGTCCCTAAACAAATTTTTGAAGTTTATTTCTAGAGGCACACCAGATTCCCAGTAGGGTCTTATCACATTGCAGTCTCCTCACCAGTAGGATCATGGATATGCCTGTAGGCATGCTCAGTGTTTTTAGGTCAGCCTAGGAACTGAACCCAGGGACTTCTCATGTCTCCGTATCACACAGCTCTGCTCTACCACTTGTGCCACTTTGGCTGGGATAGAGTACTATAGAGCTTATCTTAAATTGATTTGGTTTCCAACTGCTTTATTCTTTCATTTTTAATTTTAAATACTATTAATCAGACTTCATTATCACCAAGTAAGTGTGACGTTGTAGGTTGTTTGACTTAGCCTTTAGTATATAGTGATATTTATTTGCATTAATAGCATTGTCAGCCTATTATTTTCCAATAACTGGATTTTAAAGCAAGTAATATTAATAAGAGGTAATATTGGGACCAGCAGGTGGTGTGGTAGTTGGGGCGCTGGATTCCCACATGGCCGACTGTGGTTCGAGGCCCAGACCTGGCAGCTTGAAACTCATACCAGGTGCATGTGCGTGCATGTCCAAAACCCTAAGTGAAGAATGGAGGAGAAGGGTAGTCAAACCCCCTGGGGGGTGATTTCTGGCTTTCTGTCTCTGTCTGCCTCTCTGGTGGGTACATGTGCCATATAGCAAGAAAAAAAAAAAAGGTAATATTTATCAAACACTTATTTTGTGCCACGGACTTTTCCAAGTGCTTTATATATGTGTTCAGTCATTTGAACCTCAGAATAATACTGTAAAGTAAGTACGGTTGTTCACTGCTTAATGACAGGATACATTCTGAGGAATGAATCATTAGGTGATTTCATGTGTGAACATGATAGAGTATACTTACCTAAATCTAGGTGGTAGAGCCTGCTACATACTTAGGCTAAATGGTATAGCCTATTGCTTATAGGCTATAAGCCTGTATAACAAGTTATTGTACTTAATACTGTAGATAATTACAATACAGTGCTAGCTATCTGCATATCCAGCCATCTAAACATAGAAAACATATATAAAAATAAAGTATAAAAGATGGAAAATAGGGCAATTTTCATGAATGAAACTTGTAGGACTGGAAATTGGTCTGGGTGAGTCAGTGAGTGATAAGTATATACGAAGGTCTTGGGCATTACTGTACACTACTGTACACTATTGTAGGCAATATAAACCCTATAACTTAGTTTATACTAGCTTTATAAAGAAATATTTTTCTTTCTTTAATAATAAGCTTACTATCATTTTTTTACTTTATAAAATTTAAAAATTTTACAAAGTTTTTGACTTCTTTGTATAACTTGGCATAAAACACAAACACATTGTATAGCTATAAAAAAATTTCTTGATGCTCTTATTCTAAAGGCATATTTCTATTTTTAAAAGTTGTATTTCTTAACTTTTTAAAACTTTTTAGTTAAAAACTAAGACACAGACATATGTATGAATGTAGGCCTATACAAGGTCAGGGTCATCAATATTACTGTTTTCCACCACCACATCTTATCCCACTGGAGGGGTCATGATGAATGAAACAACAAAAGATTAAATCAAGCACAAGAGAAAATGCTGCATCAAGAGATGATGTAAGGCAAACAAGAGATGTGAACGGTAAGCCAACTGTATCCCACATGGCCAACTGAGTGGTTCAAGTCCCAGACTTGGTGGTTTGAAAATCATCCTGGGTGCTTGTGTGTCACGCCCAAAATCCCAAGAGGAGAATGGAGGAGAAGGGATTGTGGCATGGCTATTACGCCTAGGTAGTGATTTCTCACTTCCCCACCCCCTCTCTTTGTCTTTCTACAGCAAACACACACATCCTATAACAAATTCAAACGAAAACCAAAAAAAGAGAAATGCTATAAAGACATAGATGTATGAGGAAGCTGCCAGCATAATATGACATACTGTTTTACATTAAACATGTTTTTTGTAAGTAGGAGTATACTATAAAATAATAATAAAAAGTATAGTATATTGAATACATAAACCAGTAACAGTTGTTTGTTATACTTGTCAGGTATCCTTATCATATAATCGTATGTGCCATACTTTTGTATGACTGGCAGTACATTAGGTTTGTCCATACCAGCATCACCACAAACACATGAGTAACGCCTTGCACTACGTGGTTATGGTGGCTACGGTGTCACTAGGCAATAGGAATTTTTCATCCCTGTGAAAATTTATGGGGCCACAATTGTACCTATGGTCCATTGTTGACTGAAATGTCACTATGCAGTATACTATAGAACTATTGTTAACCACATATTTTAGGTGGGAAGACTGAAGTGTAGTAGAGAAAAATGTAACACCTTGCCCAAGGTCATGGAGCCAAGTACGGTGGAATCTGTACTCCTAGGTTGCTATGCTGTGTTACTTTATATAGTTCAAAAACAAATGGGACCAACAGTTAGAGTAATGTGGGTGTAAGTGTGGGTCAGAAGAGGCTAAAAGTAGTAGTGTTGGCTTGGTATGTATGCTTATAAAATCCTGGGTATTTTAGCTCATACCTTTATTTTGTCTTTTACATTGGATCCTAATAAATTTCAAGTAGTATTAGTATTATTGCCACTTAGAAGGACTAACTTAGAAAAATGGCCAGAAAGGAGACATTTTCTCAAATGGAAAAAGAATCCTCAGTTAAATCATTCTTAACATTTTCTGGGACCATGAAAAACTTTTTCTGTTGTGTATGAGAAAAATATGGAAGGTGGAACCAGCAGTTGGCGTAATGGCTATGTCACTGAACTCCCACATAGCCACGGTTCAAGTCCCAGACCTGGTGGCTTAAAACTCACGCCGAGTGCATGTGTGTGCGTGTCCAAGATCCTGAGAGGAGAATGGAGGAGAAGAGATTGCGGCGTGGCCATCCCCCCCAGGGGGTGATTTCTCTCTTCCTGTCTCTCTGTCTCTCTCTGTCTTTCTGGTGAGTGCATGCACCCTATAGCAAAAACCTCCTCCTCCCCCACCAAAAACAAAAAACAAAAAACAAATAAGCCTGATGAAAATGTTAAAACTAGATTATGAAGGTGGTTGCACCACTCTATAAATTTACTAAAAATAATTAAATTATACAGTTAAAGTCACTAAATTTGATGGTGTTGAATTATATTTTGATAAAGATGTTTAAAAAGTGAATGATCCATGTTCTTATTGTTAAAATGACTTATAATCTTTTTACTAAAGAATTATTTTACTTAACTTTATTTATTTATTTCTTCTAATTTGATGAAAGTAAGAGAGAGAGGGACAGTGAGAAAGCAAGCCGCCAGGTCCAGGACTTGAACTGTGGTTGGCCATGTGGGATCCAGCGCCCTTAACCACAATACCTCCTGCTGGCCCCCAAATGACTTATAATCTTTTTAAAAATTACATGTGTAGTAGAACTTTTAACTTTGAGTATTTTTGCTTTGGACTATGGTAATTGATGAACTATGTAATCTTACCCTGTCTAAAGTAGTTATGAACACAAAAATTTGCTTTTCACATTTGTACGCTCTTTGGAAATAAAGATCTTTTAACTTTGGATCCATTAGTTATGTGATGCATAAGTAGTAGGGACCTGGTATGTATCTATGTAGTTAAATTTTAAGAACTTAATTTATCTGTAACCTAGGTATTTAGATTGGATTAAAAAAAAAAAAACCCTTATCTTTCATACCCTCATTTTGAAATACAGACCTTGCACAGTATCCTTAGAAAGGCAAATTTTATTTATTGCCTAGGCACATAGATATTAACACATAGTACAAAAAAATCATAACTGATGAATAGTGTTGGAAAAATTTGTAGGTTTAGGTGATTGTATACTGATCAAAGTTGCTTGAGAAAGATGGAAGAAAAATTAAAATTGAGTAAACATTTTTATTAACTTCTAAAGATGTTTAAAAGTATTTTATAAACATTTTAACTTATAAGTAAAGCTAAAAGAATTGGCATTTTCTACTAAACATGGTAGTAGTAGAAGACTTATGACTATTTGTGAATGTTATCAGGTTGATGTTTAGGACAGAAAAACAATAAGTCAGTCATGAATCAAAAATTCCAGTTTAAAGTAAATGAATATGAGATACTGTTAAGGGGTCAAGTGTATAAACATTATAAGAAGGCAATTAATATAATCTTTTGTTTTCATTATATTGAATAAATAGACCAAAAGGGCTATGTAAATTTGAGTCACTATTTGGTGACTTTAACTTAGCCAAAACATAAAGGTCATTACGAACTATGTATATAAAGGTTAGTTAGTCTTACCAGCATTGTATGTAATCATGATTAGAGACAGTAATTTGGTAAGTCTGTCTTCAATTTCATTAGACTCTATATCCAAAACACAGCTTGTGATTCTTCTGAAAACCTGCTTTGCTCTATTTAATGGCCCCCAGAGAAAGTTGATTTTGCCTATTTATTTTCTTTATTGTAAAAGTATCCATATTTAGGAGCTAGCAGGTAGCATAGTGGTTAAGCTACTGGACTATCACATGACTGACCGTGGCTTAAGTCTTGGACCTGGCGAGTTGAAAATCATGCTGCGTACATGTGCATGCATGTCCAATAACCCAAGAGGAGAATGGAGAAGGATGGCAGCATGGCCACCCCCCACTCCCAGGGGCGTGATTTCTCAATTTCCTTCTCTCTGTCTGTCTCTCTTTCTGGTGAGTGTACGTGCCCTATGGTTAAAACCTAAAATAAAAATAAAGTATCTATATTTATTTCTAAAAGTATTCATCTAAAATGGAAAAGTATATGAAGAAAATAAGTCATCTATAAAGACTATACTATCTAGAGATGAGTATTTCTAGATTTTTTTTCTGTACTCATACACACAATCTGTGTGCCTCACACACGTTTGTGTTTTAGTGAATTAGGGTTTTAATAGCCCTTATAATTAGCACCCCTTGATTCTAAACAAATTGGGAAATAAGACTAATCACTAATACATGAAAGGTGAAGATCAAAATCTGCCTTTACTGCAGAATGAAGAGAAGGGGGAAAGCCGGAAGCGCCTGATGACTAACCCCTGGAATGGGATAGATTTGCCCATCTAGACTCAGCCAATGCTAACTCCAGCTAGGCCTGCTCCAGGAAGACTTCCGGGCATGGAGGAACAGAGCATTACTTTCTAAGGGCAGCTTGCACCAAGAAGGAAAAGGAAAAAGCTGAGCCAGGCATTTTCAGTTCTTCTTCCCATGGTCACAGATTAGATTAATAAGCTTATTTCCTTGGGGAAGAGTGAATGAAGAAGTTGGGAGTTTGGGGTGGAAGGATATAAGATCAAATTGAGCCTTGTAATCTATGTAAAGGAGTTTGGGTGCTCTTATGAGGGTAATGAGAAGCCATGAGACATATTTTAGGAGAGGAATGATATAATCTAAATTAAAGTTTTAAAGAAATTATTCTAGCTGTGTTTTGCATGAGAGTAAATATGAGAGAAAGGTGAAAGTAAAGAAACTGGTTAAGGGTTATTTCAGACATCCAGGTAATTTCCTGGATGATGGTGGTTATGGTAGAGGTGATATTTGGATTCTGAAGATTTTTTTTTTTTAAGCTAGTTGACAAATGACTAATATAAAGGTTTTTATTCTACAGTATTTTTTATTGGGCATTTTTGTTTTTATTTTATTTCTAAGAGAGTGAGGAACAGACACTTTTAAAATTTTATTTTAGTTTTACTATGGGCCGTGTGCACTCACTGGAGAGAGAGAGAGCACAAGTGAAAAAGCATCCTCCCCATGGGGGATGGCCACGCTGCAATCCCTTCTCTTCCCATTTTCTTCTTTGGATTTTTTTGGGCATGTGTGCACACTCATCTGTTGTGTTCTTCAAGCCTCCAGGTCCAGGATTCAAACCTTGTGGTCAGCTATGTGGGATCCACTTGACTGGATCCACTGCACCCAGTGGTCCAAAGTAGGCATTTTTAAAAAGAATTGTGCACTGGTGTAAAGTAGAGAATTTCGTTTAGAAATCAACCACTGAAGACACATATGATCTTTCTCTGTTATGATGCCTTTGGTGGGCTCTTTGGGAGTTGAGGATTTGGATTGCATGAAACAGGAAAAACCTACTTTGATTTTGTAATATTGTAGCTAATTTTGAACAATTGATTTTTATTATTACTATTGTGTCAATTGTCAACGTGAAGTAAATGCTGTCTCTTTCTTAAAAAAAAAAAAAAGACTTTTGGTGTCTCATAAAGCATAAATAAAGTTCCCCATAGTTGTCTACATTGGGCTATTATGTCATCTAACATGGTCAGACTGTGTAGTGACTATAGTCCCTAGAAAGCCTATATAAGGAATGCCTTTCTCTAGTAGAGAGATTTTCTGAGCTATGTTTCTCAGCTTTAGGACAGCTGTGATTTATTTTGTAAGCTGACGAGGCCAAACATTACATTTTAGCTATTATAAACAAAATAGTAAAATGTTAAATGTTCAGTTAATAGAGCCACTAGTAGGGCTTTTATATACAGAGAGTAAAGTCTGAGCCAAAAATGTGAAACAGTTCTCTGGTCCATGTACAATTTCTTTTAACCTACTCTTTGATTCATTGCAACTGGAGAAACAATGCAACCCATGATGATTTGAGTTTCTAAACTTTAGGTTGCTAGAGTGAGCCCTACCTGTTTGTTTTCTTCTCATTAGAAATTTACCTTAGCAATTTGCCACATTTCTTAAAACTTCTTAGAAACTTTTCTTATTATATGTTAGGCTCAAATTAAAGAGTATTACAAGATTCCATTAAACCTCAACAGTTAGAACTTTTTTTTTTAATTGCTAGAGGGAATGTGTTTACTGGGGGTTGGGTGTGTGTTTGAGGGGACACTAGAACCACCCAATGGGATGTGGTCATGCTGCAATCCTTTTACCTCCACTTTTCCATCCCACCAGGACTTTGGGCATGCATGCATGCACATGTACCTGGTGTTTTTCAAGTTGCTAGGGTTGGGATTCAAACCTCTGTCATCCATGTGGGACCAGCTCTCATTGCATACCACTTAATCACCATGCTATGGTGCCACTCCTAGAATATTATTATTATTTACCAGCTTTGTTCTTTATGTGATTTTTTTTGTGGCTTACAGCTCTAGTCTACAAAATAATGTAAGTATCAAATCTTAATTCAGATGTATTTTTAAAGTTATTGCCCTGTTTTTTGTTTGTTTATTTGTTTGGTTAGTATTTTTTTTTTTTTTAAGGTTTGCCAAAATCACACCAAGCACATGTGCATGCTTGCCAGAGAGACAGTGAAAGGGATAGTGAGAAATAAATTCTCCTCTGGGAGGGTGGCCATGCCATAATCTTTTCTCCTTCTGGAATTTTGAGCATGCATCCACATGTGCCCAGCATGATTTTCAAGGTGCTAGGTCCAAGACTTGAACTATAGTTGGCTATGTGGGAGTCCAGTGCCTTAACCACCACACCAACTGTTGACCCCAGTTATTGCTTCGATGCATTTATAGTAGCACTATAGGGTGTGATAAAGAATTTTCTTTTTTGCCGTCAGCTTTACCTGGATGAGAAACACTGATGCTGCACTGATACTATGGAGTAGGTGGATAGGGAGCCAGTCACTACATTTATCATATGGGACCCTACTTTTTTTCTTGAAAACAGTTCCTCTTCTCTCTTTGAAAACGTAACAGAACAGACTTGTCTGGAAAAGCTGTACATTTTTAACCATAGAAAGTTACGTTTTGACAGAGGGCTCACATGTCTATATACAGACATACACAGAAATAAAACTGAAAAAGAAGTTTACCATATCAATTCTTATCTTGAAGTGTGCAGTGCACTCTAATTTTTTCCATTACATTTTATTCCATTTTTAAAGTGCTGATTATAATCTCTTACATTGATTTTATGAGCCAGTAATGAGTTAGAATCTAGAATTTGGAAAAGTATGCCTCTAGTAGAATTTGATCTTCACAGCAGACTTGTGAGGTAGGCCAAGCTAAGAGTAATCCTTTTGAAACATGGCTAGAGCCTACATTTTGAAAGTAAGTTTGTATTGAAGAACAAAGGTAGAGGAATAGTTTGAGTCACTGAATGAGGAGAGGTCACTATACACATAGCAGGACTTGAATATATTAGTCATTAGTCAACTATTGGGTCATCAGAAAAGTCATGGTGTGTTTTTTCTGATTTATTTATTTATTTAAATTTGACCAGAGAGAGACAGAGAGAGAGAGAAGGTGTGAAAGCAAGCTGCCATGTCTGGGACTCAAACACAGTCAGCCATGTGAGAGTCCATTGCCCTTAACCACCTCCTGGTCCCCTCTATGTTCTTCTATGCAAAAAGGTGACATGAATTTTCTGATGACCAATAGATACTGTTATCTGCCAGGACTCTGTCTGAGATTTTTCTACATTAAAAAGGAGTATAAGCAACTATTTTAGAGGTATTAAATACCTGTTAGCACTAAATTAAGACCTTTTGCTTGATACAATCAGAAGAATTGAAGGAGAATTTTTTTTTTTTTTGAATTCAAAGTTATGGGGCCCATGGTCCAGTGGTTAAGAGAGCCAGTTCCCACATGGCTAACTATGAAGTTTGAGTCTCGTACCCAGTGGATTGAGAAACATGCCAGGTGTATGTGTGTGCATGCCCCAAATCCTGACTGAATAGAGAAATGGAGAAGAGATTATGATATAACAATACCCAATGGTGGGGAGTGATTTATTCCTCTCCTTTTCTTTCTGTCTTTCTGTCTTTCTCTGGTAAGCACACACATACTCTGTCAAATTTTAAAAACAAAACAAAACACAGTTCAGGTTTTTGCTATGTGGTGATCCTCCCATTCAGTTTCTTAGCTGGATCCGCAGATGTGAACCACCACACTCAGCTTTTTTAGACTTGCTGTGTTGCCCAGGCCAGCCTTGAGCTGGCTATCTTCCTCAGTCTCAGAATTACAGGTATATGCTGCTGCACCTAGCCTTTGGGTTAGATCAGGAATGGAACCTGGGCCTTCCATGTGGTTCCAGCCTGTGCAATACAGCATCTTAGCACCACTGCCATCATGGTTGTGCCCTGAAGGAAAATGTAACCTTCTTACTATGAGATTCACTGGTACTTAATGCTTTTCTCATGAGCATCTAAAACTTGTCTTGGTAAAGAATTCAGTTCATTATTAAAGGGATTGCATATTATCCCTAGAATGTTATATAGGTGAATCCCTGAAATTCAGATAATGTGTTTTACCGTGTGATTACTCTTTCATTTAAATGATGTATTTACCAAATCATGAACTAGATGCTCTGAGAGTTTTAAAGCATCATTGGCTTAAATTATTTACAATTTATATACTTTTCCATGGAAACAGTGTTAATAATAGCTGTTATTATGAGGACCAAGTGATAGCACAACAATAATGCAACTTGAAGCACATACGAAGGTTCCAGGTTTGCGTCCTGGGGCCTCCTTGTGCACACCAGGTCCACGCGCCCACAATCTAGGCTGGCTGAAGCTGGGAGTAGATTGCAGCATAAAGACCTTGTTGGGTGTGCTTTTTTCTCTCTCTTGGAAGGGATAAATAAATAAACTTAAAATGAGCTATTATGAATACGCGAGCCAAACGTAACTTATCTTTTTGTGCTCTTCTTTAAGCTCCCCAGAAGCACTGCTGGTATGATTTTTTAAAAAAATATACTTTGACTCATAAGTCTGTTTTCTCAGTAAGTTTCATCTCCACTTGGTTATAAAGATCAAATAAGATAACCTTTGTGAGGGTACACAGCACAGTGCCAGGACTTCGTTGAAAGCCGGTTAGTGTGCATACCTGTGTCTAGTCGTACCTATTCACAGTCTTGTTAACATATTATAGAACTGTGTCGGGACAGTTTGCCCAAGGAAGTCCAGTTAGCTTTGTTCTATTGTGACATAGGGAGACTGACCAGAGAATTTACTTCTTTCACTGCTGCTTACCTCAACATTTGTAATAGCAGTGGTGATAGCAATGAGTAATAGTAATAGTAATAATAATATTATTGCAATAATGGCTAACATTGCTGGTACCTACTGTGTACCAGCAGTTCTAAAGGCTTTCGGTGTATTTTCTCACTCTACAGCTTTATGAAGTTAACATTCTTATTTCTATTTTGAGGATGAATTAATTAAAATTGAATAATTTACCTAAGGACAAACATAAGGGATAGGCAGGTCTGGGAAGTGACTAGGCAGTCTGGCTCCGGAATCTATAACTTTATCCACAATATCTAGAGCCTTACAGATAATGGAATCACCATCATTCACTCAGTTGAAAGAGCTCTCAGTATGGGAGATTCTAAGGGGCTTATTCTTCTCTAGTGGTTGTTCAGAAGCCAGGAAATGCACATTAACAAGGACAAAACTGTCTCCTAAAGGACCTGGCTTATACAGGAAAATTCTACTTTTTATCTCTGCTCACAGGGACCAGAAGAGCTGGGCGAATAGGGAGTAGAATCAGGAGATAAGGGGTAGTAGAAATGGTGGGAAGTCAGTTCCCTGGGCTCTGCTGTCACAATTAACAGGCATCAAAATGGAGTAGAGGCTAAAGAAAACAAACAAACAAACAAACAAACATTTGTTTAGACTCAAGTAATAGACAATAGCAGTCTTTTCCCCTTAGTTGTATTTCTAAGTGTTATCACTTAAACTAACTATATTCCTAGTACTTCTTAATTTTAAATCTGTTTCCCTTAAGGAAAGTAATGTGTCAAGTCCACATAGAAAAATACATATTCTTGAGGGAAATAATTCATCCTATACCATATTTATGTATTATATATTTTATTACTGAGATAGTGAATCAAGATTATAGAAGTGGCATAAAATTAAAACATTTTGCTAAGTTTAAATGGCCATAATTTAATTTTTTTTTTTTTTTTTTTTGGTGTCATTGACTAGCTCTAGTAGCCAGATGACATTTTGCTATTTTTATTTTTAAACCTAGGAAGGTTTGCCTATAAACCATTTAGTAGCAGAGCAAGCTTTCCAAATGCTATGAGCTAAAACATATGGAATACTAAAGATACTTGGATGAAGCTTGAATGTTTTCCCACACATAAAATGTGTGTCTTGAAAGGGGGGGGGGTATTTTAGACACTTTACTGAAATACTAGTTTGAAGTTACAACAAAATTACATGATAGTTATTTTTATATTGATACTTCAAGAATACCTTTGTTAGAGGAGATATAAACCAAAAAAAAAAAATACTATATTCCTAAATCTACATTCTTAGAAATCATCCCTCTTATATAAAATTGGAACACGTAGGGCTGTTTGTGTTCATGTGTACGTTCAATTTGGATAGTGATTGCTGATTTTAGAGAGGTTTGCCCATTTGCAAAGATAGACTTAGTCCAGGTGCTTCAATTTTATCTTATTGGAGAGTATTTTTCAACATTTTAAAAACAATATATATTGGGTCGTTGGAAAAGTCATGCATTTGTGTATAGGAAAACATAGAAAAATACATCATGACTTTTCCAATGACCCAATATTTTGTGTTTTTCAGTTATTTAAGAGGCTTATTAAGCTTTACTTTCTGTACTATAGATGCCACAAAAAACAGTGGATAAATTGAGTATGCTTTTTCAAGTTAATTTCTATTCTTACCCCACAAGGACAATGATTTGCTCTTGGAGTGGGATGATGTTGAGAGGGAAGCCTGTTTCCCCTTCTCCCCCCCCCCCTTCAGTAAATGGCTATAAGAGAGATGCATGATCAGACTTTGTTTTGAGGAATCACTTTCTTATCTGTCTGAAAGGTAGATCAGAGGAAATTAAGGCAAGAGTTAGGGGTTCAGTTAAGAGTTATCGAGGGAGTGCAGTCCTAAGTAAGAGGTGATAGGAACCTCATCCCAAATAGGTGGAGTGAGAATGCAGATGAGAGAGAGAGAGTGATGTTAAGGATATTAGACACTATAATACGACTTGTTAAGTGTTTGTATATTAGGAGGATTGGGTTGTGAAAAGGGCGATTGGATTTCTAGAGTGAGTAATAAGACCCAGGCCTCCTGTTAAGAGAGGGAGATGTGTTCATGCAAGTGAAGAGAGAGGAAAGGTTGTAGAGAGCTCAGTTTTGGATGTGTTGAGTCACAAAATCCTGAACTCCATATCCAACTCAGTTGACTAAATGAATAAATTAATGAACTAACTCTTGGAGCGTCTATCCTAATTATTCCCTGGATCCTGACGAATAAACACTCAAACTATTTTGGCTTTGGGATTAGATTTGTTTCCAAAACCTCACTGAGATTAGATTTTTTTCTCCCCTCTATGTTCCCCTAGTTGATTTTCTTTTCTTTTCTTTTCTTTTTTTTTTTTTTTTTTTTCCTAATTTCCATGCCTTGACCCTGTGCCTCCTGTATGTACTACTTGTTTAGGATCTCTGGCTTATGTTTACCTGTGATCTTTACTAGATTTCTCCCTGCCTCACTCAACTTTAGATCAGATTTCCTTCTGGATGCATATCCTTGAGGGAAATGGCACAATCTCATTACACTGAGATGGATTTCTTAATGTGCCTCTGGGCTAATTTTGATAGGGAGTAGGAGCAGACACTGTAGTGTAGAGGAAGAATACAGTTCTAGATGTTGTGCCAGTGGTAAATTGCTAACTTCTCTGTGCCTCATCTCTTTTTCTGTAAAATGAGTAGTCTGGGCTAAAGGACCTTTGAAACTCCATCTCTAGTTGCAAATATTTGTTACAAAACTTACATTTCCAAAATTTGACTCCCAATTGGATTTGATGGAACTATGACCACACACACACAAAAATTCCCAGTGTATTTTCAAAAACATTTAAATTTCATCTTTTTTATGGGAGAAAAAAATCTGAATGAGAATACTTTTTCATAAAATTAAATTGAAGAGGGTAAACAAAATTGTTCATTTCTAATGTGAAGATTTTTTTTTTTGGTAGAGGTTTTTGCTATAGGGTGCGTGCGCTCGCCAGACAGACAGAGAGAGACAGAGAGACAGAAAGTGAGAAATCACCTCCCAGGGGGGGATGGCCACGCCACAATTCCTTCTCCATTCTCCTCTTGGGATCTTGGGCATGCATGCACACGCACCCGGCGTGAGTTTAAGCCACTGGGTCCGGGATTCAAACTGTGGTCAACTACATGGGAGTTCAGTGACATAGCCATTACACTAACTGCTATTCCTTAACGTGAAGATTATTGATAATGGAATTAAGTTAGCCTGATTTAGCTCATTCTGGAATATATTTTCTCAATTATATTAGTCAAAATTAAAATAATTTGATAATAATTAATATGTTTAAAAATGGTGGGTACATGTCAAAAGAACACAGGAGTGAACTCAAAGGAGCTTCGAAAGGCCAAATCTGGGACAAGTCTATGAACTATAACTCATAGAAAAAGTTAAATACCCATGAATCTATACTGATATAAATAATTTAATACAGAAGAAATGACTCTTCCTTGCAGTAGAATTCAAAATAATGAATGTAGAAGTAATAACAGAAATAGAAAATCACTATGAAGCAAACACCACAGTAATAATGATTGCAATCAGGAATCACTGATGGATGCTAAACGTCATTGGACAAAAGTCTGATGACAAACAAGGTATTTATGCAGTTTCAAGTTATGTCCTCCTAAGATATTTACCAACTACAAAAGGAGAATTATTAGTGACTTTATGAAGAAACCTGCCATATGTTACCTTAACCAAATGATTAAAGGTAACCTCATCTGTAATAAGACATATTAACATCACATAACTCCTGCTTTGATGCATGAGAAGGCACAATATCAATTCTGTTATATTTGTGTATAACCTAAAAAATATATAACCACAACCTAATAATGAGAAAGTAGTGGACAAACCTAATTTGAGAGATAGTGAGATAATCCTTAAAATAACTGGCCAGTATTCTTCACATGTATTAAAAAATGATGAACTGTCTCAAATTAGAAGAGATTAAGGAGACATGACAACTAAATGCAGTGTAGGATCCTGTTTTTTGTTTTTTGGGTTTTTTTTGAGAGATTTTTGCTATAGGGCGCATGCGCTCGCCAGACAGACAGAGAGAGACATAGAGACAGAAAGCGAGAAATCACTCCCCAGGGGGGATGGTCACGCCGCAATCCCTTCTCCTCCATTCTCCTCTTGGGATCTTGGGCACGCACGCACACGTGCCAGGCGTGAGTTTTAAGCCACCGGGTCCGGGACGTGAACCGCGGTCGACTACGTGGGAGTCCAGCAACATAGCCATTATGCTAACTTCTGGTTTCCAGGATCCTGGATTTGATCTGGTCAATATAAAGCAGATTAGTGGGAAAAATGGTGAAATTGGAATAGGTCTATAGATTGGTTAATGGAAATTAATCTTAATTCCCTGCTTTTTCTAATTAATAGATTTTGAAAATTTTGAAAGAGAATTTTAGGAAAGCAACAAGATCTGTTTAATAATGGAGAGGTAAACTTCTGGCCTTTAGCATCCCTGAGGTTAATAAAAGCTTAAAATAGGAATATATTCAAGAAGTTTGTGTATGTATAGATGACTTGCCTTTTGAGGGTGACCTTCTAGAAAACAATCATGTCTCCTGGTGCCGCTAATTCAGTTTTAGATCACATGAGTCTTGGAAGCAGAATACAACTCCTATTCCAAAAGCCAAAAAGGCCACATGCTTATTTTGCAGGCCTTCTTTGTGTTACTAGAATATAGGTATTCAACCTAGACTTGGCCAATCAAATCTATCCACTCTGGGCTTTGATTCAGGAGCTGGCAGGTGGGCAGAATACATTTTGGTGTGGCAGCAGGAGTACTCACAACATCCAGTTTTCAGGGGCAGCAGTGCCACCATTGGTGTCTGTTTCATCAAGTATTCTGGAATGTTCGGGATGTCCTTCAGGCTGGTTCTAAGTCTTGAATCTGGCTGGGATCTGGGCTGTTCCCAGCCTTCTTTCTTCTCACATGGTTTTTGAGTCTGGTTCTATAGCTTACCTAGCAATTTTGGGATCTACTTTCCGTTCTTGCAGTAATTTCATTTTCTGCTACAATTGAGAATGCCACTGATAGAATCAATACAGAGAAGTGCAGATGTAATGTTTTCTTACTTTTAAACTACTAAAGTGAATTTATGTTGCAAGAACTGTGTGTATTTTTTAGCAGTTTGAGTTTAATGTACTTTCATGTGTTATATTAAGCTAATAAGTTGAATTTGAATTACTATATAGTATAGTAGTTAATGGTGTAGATTCTGGAAATATGCTTAGATTAAAATTCAGGCTCTGCTACTCATTAACTGATGGAGTTGTAAAATGTATAAAATGTGGATAATAGTATTTACCGCAGACTTACTAAGAGGACTGAATTCACACACACACACACACACACACACACACACACACACTGCTTAGAGTGGTACTTAGTAGGTCATAAGCTCTAAAATTCAATGTTAGATATTGTTTTTCTATTTTAATTCTCAAATCAGCTCAGATGTTTGTTATTGTTTTAGTTTGATTTAATAGCCAAGTCTTCCAACTCCCTCCATGTTAGCAGTACCTTTTCTCTCTCTCTCTCTCTCTCTCTCTCTCTCTCTCTCTCTCTCTCTCTTGAGATTCTTGCTATAGGGTCTTGTGCTCACTGGAGAGACAGAGAGACAGAAAGTGAGAAATCACCCCCAGGAGGGATGGCCACACCACAGTCCCTTCTCCTCCATTCTCCTCTTGGGATTTTGGGCATGCATGCACACATTCCCAGCATGAGTTTCAAGCTGCCAGGTCTGGGACTTGAACTGCGGTAGACTACATGGGAGTCCAGCGACATTATGCCATCTGCTAGTTCCAGTACCTTTTCTCTTGGAGAACCTCCCCAGTATGTTTTTAATAGGAGAAAGCTCACACTGATGCTGAGACCTGAGATTAGATTTTGTGAACTGATGTATTACTGAAACATCTTTGTCCTTGATAGTTATTGGAATCTATACATCCAAATTTTTAGCTGATTTGCTTAAAAGAGAAAGTAATAACTGACACCCCCCAAAAATAGACTTGTTTTCAAAAACAAGACTTCAAATATTAACTTCAATAAATTATCTTTAAGTATTTCTCAAAATATTTAATATACATGAAACTTAAAAGAGAAATACATATCTAACTTTAAATAAAATGGATTTTTTTAAAGCTCCATGAACAAAATTAGTCTATTCACTGACTGGTTGCCCAAGGGATAAGAAAGTTAGAACACTCAGAAGAAATGGAGAACATAAAAACAAACCCATAGAGAGTATTCATTTAAATAATGAACAGCAGCATCATTGTGTAAAGGCTTTGAAATTCTTTCCCTAGTTGCCTATTGGAGTAAGTCTTCCTTACAGAACTATCAGAATAATATAGTAGAAAAAGCGTGAGAAATTTCTTCACAACTTTATGCATTCTGATCATGTGATTAAGACTCAGTGAAGTAGTTTTAATCATTATAATATGACCATGATTCTTTCTGAGTGGATATGGGCCTTATTCATCTCTGAAGACTCATCAGAAAAACTTTCCTCAAAGTTTTATTGTAGTCAGCGGTCTATTAAAGGAAAGTCACTGGGACTATCGGTAAGATAAGAAGAAATTTAAAAAAATTATTCTCTAAATACCTTTCGTGACTCACTTGTGGATCTAAAAACTCGCATCTGTGAACCTTATTTGTGCATGAATGTTTTCAAGTCTTAATTCGATCACTTCCTTGGCTCATATGCCCTTTCTGGTCTAAGTTTGTTGTATAGCTCTCTGTCAATGGCTCTGGCCATTTACATGTTAGTTGATGCAAGTATCATCTGTTTTGAATCACAAGTTCCTTGAGGGCAACGACTCTTTGGCTTGGGTTCTATAACACTCTTTGATGGTGATCATGATGACGAAGTAGTTTGCTTCTTTGGTTAGAAATGTACTCTTGTTTTCTGGTTAGCATATTCTGAGAATTAGAAATATAGCAACTGTTGCTCAATATTCATCTATTTTTAAATTGCCTGTGTTGTATCAAAATAAAATAGTTCTCATTTGTTGCTCATTTTCCAGGTACCAGATTGTGTTTGATCACTTTACATTTATTATTTCATCTAATTCTCACCATAACTCACTGAAGTTGGCATTATTATTATTATTATCATAATAATTATTGTGATATTCTCATTTTACAGATGAGAAAACTAAGGCTTAAAGAGGTTAATTATGGGACCAGCAGTTAATGTAATGGCTATGTCGCTGGACTCCCGTGTAGTTGACTGCTGTTAGAATTCCGGATCCTGTGGCTTAAACTCACTCTAGGTTCGTGTGCGTGCGTGCCCAAGATCCCGAGAGGAGAATGGAGGAGGAGGGATTGTGGCATGGCTATTCCCCCTGGGGGGTGATTTCTCTCTTTCTGTCTCTTTCTGGCGAGCGCATGTGCCCTATAGCAAGAAAAAACTTCTCCAAAATAAGAGATTAATTACCATACACCTAGAAATTACACAGGCAAGAAAACCAGGAGGTCTGTCTGACCTCAAAGGTATTGCTTTCAACTACTGTAGCAACTTCTTTGAGTCTCTGTGGATCTTAGATTCTGATATTGATTCACTTCGGTCTCTGAAATCTTCATTAAAAAAATGTTTTTTTAAATATAATGTTCTGTGATTGTAATAGTATAATCTTAAAAAAAAGAGTAATGTCACTGATTTGTCTTCATTTATTAGGGGAAAATTCTAAGAACTTCTCAAGTACCTATTCCATTTATCTACCATTGAAAAAACCTGTTATTTTAAGTTTACTGCTGTTTAGAACGTGAGAGTGAACATTCCTGACAGTTGCTGCCAGTGGCGATACATTTTGTATTTTCAATGTTAATTCTTCTGTAGATATGTCCTACTCTGTCCAATTTGGTATTCACTAGTCTTTGATAAATAGACTATATTGTGTAGTTTTTTTCATTGCGAGAATGATGGAGTTAAAAATAATCACAATAATTTTAAAAGAACATGCTGACATTTAGATCTAAAGACTTCTTCCTCTAGGCTATAAAGTCTTAAAAGTAGGTCACACTTTGGGTTTAAACTCTGAACAGATACTTGCCCTCTGTATTAGCTTACCTTTTGATCTTAAAACAGCACTTATTCTTGACTTCAGTAAATTTTAAATTGTCCTTCCAAATTTGGAAATATTGTATGAATTGAAAAATCACCAGTCAAAGGAGAAAATTAAAGTAACTAAGTTTGGCGCTTTTTCATTCTGTCTTCTTGCAGAATCAAAACTTTTCTTCTATCAGTGATCTAAGATAAAAATATGAGACAGTTAAAAAGTACAGAAGTTCATGTTCACTTGAATAAAATTGAGGTAGATGCTAGTATTCTTAAAATTCTCTTTAGGGTTACTTTTTGTTACCCGAGGACTATAAAAGGGTGTTTGCATACTACTCCCTGAATGCAGCCTGCCTCACTTAATCTGCATAATTGCTAATTCGCTTGCTTTCCAGCACTCTGTTCATTACAAGAAAACTGTTGTGGGTCTCTGGAACTATTTTTTTGTCAGTTCTTTCGCCACTACAAAGCACTGAAAAAAATGACCTTCAGCCTTGTCTCCCTTACTTTCATAATTCATAGTATTTTCATACTTTCTTATACTTAAAGTTTCTTCAGACCGGCTTGCCCTATACTGCCTCGTTCCAGTAAGTATAAACATCAGGTTTATTTCTCTGCGGTAGGTGCTGATGACTGGAACACTTACTTTTGCACATTGATTATTGTTGTTGTAAAGTAGCATAAAATATTCTTCCTTTCAACTATTTTAGAAAGGTAGAGAGTGTTCATGAGACAAGTTTGTAGTTAAGGGTTACTTTAAAAGTTTTAGGTCAGGTAACTTTTAACATTATATTTGATTGAAGTATACTTGTAGGAACTTTGATGAGTACTGACAATGTAATATCTGTTGGTGTGATACCTGTTGATGTAGAGTATGTATTCCCTAACTAGTACTAACTCCCTGCAGTTACATACATTTAATCAGTATCCACTGACTGGTGAAGATCCATTTCACATTTTCGTCTTCTTAGCCCTTGGCCCTAGGCCTCCCATTGTTACCCTGTTTACTCTTTTGGTCCTTTCTTTTGTAAGATTACTCTATTTTTCCTTCCAAATGCACAGTAGAGTTTTCTTTCCTTTCTTCCTCCATCTCTTCATCTTATTTACTATTAATTAAATTATTTAAGTTTAGGGCTGGCAGGTGACATGGTAGTTATGGCACTAGAATCCCACATGGCTGGCTGTGGCAGGAGTTCTGACCCTGGTGGCTTGCTTTCTCATTCTCCCTCTCTCTCTGGTCAAATTGGACAATAATAAATAAAATAAAATAAATAATTAATTCTTTTAAAAATTCTTTACATTTAGAAAATGAGATTTATTCTTATTATTATACTGATATTTGACATTGTAATTTTGATTGGTTTGGCAAGATTTAAAATTGGAGACATTTGAAAATGAGCTTATAGATTACATTTTCTATCTAGAGATTTAAGGGATCCCATTTTAGATGTTCTAAAAAAGAGTATTTCCAGCATGAAACTGTCCAGAGACAACACATACCAGCTACTCATGACAACCAGGAAATGGGCAAGTATAATTAGAATCAGGAAAGAAAACCCTGTCGGAGGCACAATGCCTAGGAGAACACAGTGAGCATGCATTTTATACTGACTCACTAAGTACAGAAACTGAGCAGGCTATCTTCGTCCTGCTTGTCTAAGAAATACAAAGAAAGTAACAGAAAAGTAGCATAGGAAAATGAAGAGCATAGGGAGCAATAAAAAACCATGAAGATGTCTTTATGTCTTCACTATTTTAACAGTTCATTTTCTTACTGTCAGCTTTAATTAATTTCATTATATGTTCATAAATAGAGAAAACAACCCAGCATCCTCAGTTCAGTTAATATTTATTGCATCATTACTTTATAAGGTTATGATCCAAATAAAACTGAAACTAATTCAAAACTGAATTATTTTTGTTTGCTTAATTTTGGGTGAGCAATATGTAGGTGATCTGTTTTCTTTTAAAGAATGAGGAGACCAGCAGATGGCATAGCGGTTACGTAGTTGGACTTCCACATAGCCAGTCAACATTTGAGTTCTGACCCAGTGGCTTAAAACTCAAGCCAGGCACATGTGCGTGTGGGCCCAAGATCCTAGGAGGGAATGTGATTTAGCACTTTCCCTTCTGTCTTTGTCTCTATCCTCCTGGCTAGTACTCTTAAGGCAAAAATCTCTTTTTTTAAAAAAAGTGAGGACCAGGTGGTTGACCCACATGGCAAAGATTCTGGGTTTATGTTGCTGGACCTCCCTGAGCATACCAACTACATTTGCACCTGTGCTTTGGGCTGGCTGAGATTGCAGGTAATTACAGCAAGAGAGCCCTGTTGGGGGTGCCTTTCTCCCTCTCTCTCTCATAGAAGAAAGAAAGAAAAAAATAATTTTTAAAAGAAGAGAGAAAATGAAATCTTGTTTGTTAATTAACTAGTACATCTACAAGTATTTTGAACTTTGAGTGACAGGTTTTATTACTACCAAATACTGTATTAGATAAGAGGTTCATCATTGTTCTTCGGGAAATGAGCATTGTAATTTTAAAATATGTCAACCTTGGGACCAGCAGTTAGCGTAATGGCTATGTCGCTGGACTCCCACATAGTTGACCACAGTTCGCGTCCCGGACCTGGTGGCTTAAAACTCACGCCAGGTGCGTGTGCGTGCGTGCCCAAGATCCCGAGAGGAGAATGGAGGAGAAGGGATTGAGGCGTGGCCATCCCCCCAGGGGGTGATTTCTCGCTTTCTATCTCTCTGTCTCTGTCTGGCTAGCGCACGCGCCCTATAGCAAAAAAAAAAACTATCAAAAAAAAAAAGTCAACCTTCAGTTTTTATGACCTCCTTTGACATTTTGAGAGATAATTTTTAGATTTTTCTTAAATATTTTTACCATTATCCAGGGGCCAGCAGGTGTTGTGGAGGTTAAAGGTGCTGGACTCCCACCTGGCCAACCACAGTTCGAGTCCAGGACCTGGTGGCTTGCTTTCTCACTTTCTCCTCTCTCTCTCTGTCTCTCTGTCTCTCTCTGATCAAACTGGAAAATATAACAATAATAATAATAAATAAAATTACATAAAAATAATTATTTAAAAAAATATTTTTACTATTATCCAAATGAAAAGGTAAAATAAAAAACGAGTCTTTTTCCAGTGTTTCCGTAGAAAGGCTAGAGCTTTGTTTCAATGGTTGAAACAAGCTAAACAGTTTCAGAAAAGGTAGTGAAATAGAAGGGGTCTTTTTCTGCTGGATATTACATGTGTGTCTGTCGTGATACTACTCAGCCTGTAAGCAGATACATCCTGTGAAAGGCACCCTGCCCAAACCTAGTGAAAGTTCTCATGAGTTCTGAAACCAGAGTTGATGCTTGCCCTTCTAGCTTATACCTTATGAAAGAAAAACAGCAGTTCTGCTTTTCAATAACCTGTTGATATTTCCAGCCTTATTAAGATATGCCATGTTAAAATAAATTTATGAAAAACTGACGTTGTTTCTGTGATGCTCTTGAACTCATTTGGCTATTTTTTCCTAGTTCGCAATCCTACATAACTATGATACCCAGATGTCCATGTAATAATTGTGTGACAGAAAATCCTAAATATTAATACTTTTCTCATGAAAGGAAGTTATATTTTAAGTATGAAAGTTGTCCCGAAAGTTTCAGAAACATGTCTAGTGAGATTGGGTTCCTTCTCATGCTTTCCAACACCAAGGGATGCATTTCTTAGTGTATTCCTATTCAGTTTATATCATTTGTCCCTGAATTTTTTTAAGAAGACATCTTTTTAGTTTTAGTATTAATACTTCTTTTGTCATAAGTATTTACCCTTAGAAATGTTTGGCATTCATTTGACTTGTTTGATATCTATAAATATTTAGATTCTATAATTGGAATTTTATTGTCTAGTAAATAGTACTAATAATGGCTTCTTGGATATTTATCAGAACTGATATCAACAATTTGTGAACTGAAATCTCCTTAAAACATCTTCATTTAAACAGTATTTTAAAAATGTTAATTGATATGTCTGACTTTGATTCCAAATTAGGTAAAATAGAAAACAAAATTTCAAACTTATAAGTGATTTTTTAGATATCTACATTAGCAGTTCATTTTCTTAGTGTCAGCTTTAATTGATTACTTTTAATCCCTTATTTTGTTTATTTTTTTTTAAGTTTACTTCTTTGTTTCTTTCATAAGAGAGAGAAAACGAGAGGGTGAGAGAGATAGGCTTCCCTGACAGAGTCTTACCACCCCTGCCCTCCCAGACTTTCAGCCAGCTGGGATCACAGGCAAGTCCAGCATGTCCAGGTTGATCTGGGATCAGAACCCAGGGCCTTCCCATGTGGCTCTGTATCACATAATGGTGCCCTGCCACTGGTGCCACCATGCTGGGCCTCCCTTGTCTTGTTTATTATAAAACATGTTTTAAAATATGTCACAATTTCTTATTTTCTTATATAAGAATAAGGTCTAACCCTCTCTGAATGTTTCAGGGAGAACATCATGGGCACCAGTCTGTGCTAATACTCTAACATCATATAGATAGTGTGCGTGTGTGTGTGTGTGTGTGTGTGTGTAACTATGTCCTTTTTCTGTGGTGCAGAGCAATTTTATTTGGGTCGAGGCTCAACTGTATATGTTAATCTGAGCTAAAAATAATGCAAACAGGCATGTAAGTTATTTCAATGTATTTCATTTCTAAATTACAGGACAAATTACTTCAGGATATGCTATGAGCTTCATGAGAGCTGGGACTTGGCCTGTCTTATCCCTACTCTGACTAGCCTTAGGCCCCGGGTTTTATTCCTGGAAGATATTAGACCATGTCTTTTAAGCACACTGAATTTCCTTCTGTTTTCATGCCTAAATTCCTGTTTTCACCAACATTTATGAACCATTCTATCATAAAGAATGATGCCATAATTTATTGGGTTATTGGAAAAGTTGTGACATATTTTTCTCATTTTCTGTGCAAAAATGTGTCATGACTTTTTTGACAACCCAATAAAAACTCACTATGATAAATTTCAATATTGACTTGACTTACTTAACAACATATATTTTTAGAATGATATTTTTCAGAGAAAGAGAACTATTCTTTAGTAGCAATGTGTTAGCTAAGTTGTTAGAAATCATTATGAAAGAAAATTTCAACAAACATGTTCTTCGCTAATTTTGTGTCATCTGGAATTTATGTATAAAAATAGTGGTTTGGATTTGAATAAAACAATACAGAAAGGTTGAGTACTTCCCATTTTTCTGTAGTTTGTTATTTGTAGGATTTTGAATTATAGCTAAAATAATTGTGTCTTCTTTATGAAAGGAAAAATAAAGTGAATTTCCAGATATGAAGATATTGTAGAGATGTCCAGTGTCATTAGACACAAAGGTTTTGCTTGAGAGAAAAGTATGGAATAGAGTGAGATTGAAATTTGGGGATTATTTGCATCGTAGATAATAGAACTCCTGTGCATTCTTGAGCTCTTTGGGGCAGAGGGTATGGCGGGGTAAGTAGGCATTTAAGAGAAAAACCATGCATATGTTTTCCCCTCACATACTCTTCCTTATGTCTGCTCCTCTTTTGAGAAGGAGAAGAAACTATCTGTTATAAGTCCCTCCTTCCTTCATTGCCCATCCACCCACTCTTTTTTTTTTTTTTTTTTTTTTAAATCTTGCCTCAAAACAGCAACACTTCCTTCGATCGAACTTCCTTGAGGGCTTTTAGAACATCAATCAACTGAATGTGCTTGATTTTTGTAGGGGCAACGTGTTAAAGAAGTTAACTAGCTACTTACTACTAGCTTTGGAAGGGGGAAAGAGAGAATCTTTTATCTCTGGTTAGATCCCTTTCCCACTTCATTTATGCTGAACTGGAGCCTGGTATTAAACTTGTCTTAATAGTGAGAAAAAGCTGAAAGCCATTCAGCTGATGTAGCTCTGGGGACAAGATATTTACTAGAGTCTAAATCCCTTTGTCTGATCCATTGCAGCAAGGCCATCTGGTAGGATTCTGGATTTTTTTTTTTTTTAAATCATTTTATTTTATTGCCAGAAGGCAAATGCACTCATAGTGGGGATAGGAGTGGGGAAGAAAGAACTCCCCCAGTGGGGCATGGTCACATTGCAGTCTTTTTTCCTTCATGTCCCCATCTCATGAGGATTTTAGGCTTCCATGCACATGAACCTGGTATGTTTTTCAAGCCACTGGGCTGGAATTTTAATCATGGTGGGCCATGTGGTCTCTGGCTTTCTGTACACAGCACTTAACTAGTGTGCTATAGCAGGTGTCCCCAGCCGCTAGGCCCCAGACCAGTACTCATCTATGGGACTGCACATCAGATGGTGGGTGGTAGGCTAGTGAGCAGGGCTTTGTCTGTGTTTGCAGCTGCTCCCCATTGCTCATATTGCTGCCTGGGCTTTACCTCCTGGTGCATCAGCAGTGGTATTGAATTCTCATGGAAGCATGAACCCTATTGTTGTGATTGTTTCATTGTATATTGTCATATGGTAGTGGTGGAAATGGGAAATGGGGTACACATGGATGTGGTACTCTTGGGTCATCCCAGGACCAACTCCCGCTACCAACCCCAGTCTGTGGAGAGATAGTCTTCCATGAGGCCAGTCTCTGGTGCCAGGAAGTTTGGGAATAGTGCTATATGGTTGACCCAGGATTGTGCATTTTGTGCTCTGTTCTTAAGGCCTTTGATAATCTGACTCTAGTAAATCTTTTCTACCTTTCTTTCTATATTTCATATTCTTCTTTTTTTTTGAATTTTCTAGGGTGTGTGTGCATGCAGGAGAAAGCGCCTGTGCAGTGGGACATTGTCACACTGCAATCCCTTTTCCTCCATTTCTCTATCCTGTCAGGATTTTGAGCATACACACACATGCTTACAGTGTGTTTTCAAGCCATTGGGGTTGGGAGTTAAATCAGGTGGTCAGCCATTTGGGATCTGGCTCCTTTAACCACCAGGCCACTGGGCTGGCATTATACTTCTACATTCTAACCAGTTAAGTCTGTGTAATGTCTCCAAACATGCCATGTACTTTACTGCCTCTATTCCTTTGACTAGGTAGTTTCTTTTTTTTTTTTTTTTTTTTTTTTTTTCTTTTTTTGGAGAGGTTTTTCCTATAGGGCGCGTGCGCTCGCCAGACAGACAGAGAGAGACAGAGAGATAGAAAGCAGGAAATCACCCCCCAGGGGGGATGGCCACGCCGCAATCCCTTCTCCTCCATTCTCCTCTCGGGATCTTGGGCACGCACGCACACGCGCCCGGCGTGAGTTTAAGCCGCCGGGTCCGGGACTCGAACCACGGTCGACTACGTGGGAGTCCAGCGACATAGCCATTACGCTAACTGCTGGTCCCTAGGTAGTTTCTTCATCTTTAAAAGCTCCCCCTCACTTTCTCTAGTCATGGAAAACCACTATCCCATCAATGCCCTGCTCAATGGTATCTTTCTGTGAAAGTTAACTAGTCTACCAGGGCAAAAATAGTCACATCTTTCAGTGCTTACTCAAAACATTTTGTATCCGGAATAGATAAGAAGTCAGACTCCACAATCAAAATGTGTAGGTTTAAATCCTAGCCCATTTAGTATGTAACTTATTTTGTAATTTGTAAAGAGTTATATGAAAACAAAATAAAATAATGTAAGTAAAAGACTTAGTCTGGGCCTGACACATAGTAAGTGCTTAATAAATGATGTTTCATTATGGCCTTTGTATTTTGTGGCTATAGTAGTAGTTTTATTCTTTGCATTCATAGTGCGTGCATTTTTTTTCTCCTATACGATTGGGAGATCTGGGAGTCAAGGACTCTGCCATCTTGCTCCATGGGGCGCAAGCACTTAAACAGGATGCTTTATTTACAGTTATTTTATGGTATGAACGGAGAAGCCAGCTAAGTGTTGGTAAACACAACAGCATCTATGTGATCTTTCACTAAAACGACAATGTCTTCAAATCCAAGGTTAGAAGGATAACATTTTGTTTTATTTCTATTATAAATTACTGCTTATTCACTCTGACACTCTGTCTTAACACCAGGGTTTACATATCTTCTTTGTGCCCCACAGACTCTTCACTGCGTTTACATAATTAGTATATTTATGCCTAAGTAAAAACTTTTCAAAAAGGAATTAGGACTAAAATCATGTAGAAAAATGTCAGGAAACCGAAACTTATTAACTTTTAATTGTTCAGACGAGTCATTGTTTTTCATTACACATGGGACGAGTTTCTAAAATCATGAAAACGTATTAATGTGGTATAGATTAATACTCTCACTTATCTCTGTTACAATGAAAATAAATATTTAGGTACATGTGCTCCCTTTTTATAGCTACTAGTTAAATAGGACATATAATCACAGAAGATACCTTTTCAGTGGAAATTCAATATAGCCAATTCTCAGTCTAAGGTAATGGCGAGAAGTGGGGACATGAATATTAGACTACAAAATAATTGCTTCTCGTTTCCAAAAATACTGTAAAAAATAATGTTTCCTCTGTTTAGAATATGGTTTGCCCTTTTCTTTGCCTAGTGACCTCCTAGTTATCCTTCAAAACCCTCCTTAAATGTCACTCCTTCTGTAAAGACATTCCTACCCTTCGGGCAGAATTAGTCATTTCTTTCTCCCAGTCTGCCTGTGTAAGAGCCCTCAGAGCTCACCTCCCACACACTTTTGCTGCAAGTTCTCCTAAATAGGTGTCATCTCTCCAGCTCCAGCTTCAGAAGTGCTTATATATCCCACATGTTTAGAGAATAGATGAATTAATATAGGAACCCTCAAATAGTCAAAAGTCCAAATTGGAGGCCAGCATGGCATGGTGGTTGGAGCGCTGGACTCCCATTCAACTGCAGTTTGAGTTCCGGACCTGGCAGCTTGCTTTCTCATTTTCCCTCTCTCTCTCTCTCTCATTCTGGTCAAATTAAAAAATTATAATAAATAAAATTAGATTAATAATAATAATAAAAATAGAAATCTACATTGTTTGGCAAGAGTGATAAACTAACTACCTTCTCTCCCCCAACCATTTGCCAGCATGCCTTTTGTTTTGTTTTAATTTAATACAGAATTAACTGTTTGAAGTTTTATTTTCAGTTTTGTCTTCCCATGTTTTGCTGGAAGATCATTTCGTTAAAGGAAGAACCTGGAGCCAGCCTGTGGCATGGTGGTTAAGGATGCTAGATCTCACATGGTCTATGGCGTGGTTTGGGTTCTGAACCTGGTGGACTGAAAAATATATAGGGTGTCTGTGCATCTATGTCTAAAATCTTGAAAGGAGGGAGAAATGGAAGAGAAGGGATTACAGTGTGATGATTCTCCATGGGGGAAGGGTGCTGTCCACCCTGTTCCCACTCTACTGTCTGAGGAGTACAGTGGAAGCCTACCCTCAGGAACTCCTCTGAACCTAATTACCTCCCAAAGGCTCTACCCCCAAATACCAAAATATTGTGTGTTAGAGCTTCAATGTGTGAATCTTTTTAAGAATTATTTTATTTTAACTTGATTTTTATTTATTTATTTATTTGTTTATTTATTTAAATTTGATCAGAGAGGGACAGAGCAAGAGCAAGAGAGAAAGTGAGAAAGCAGGCCTTTAAGGTCTGGGACTTGAACCACAGTTGCCCATGTGGAAGTCCATTGCCCTTAACAACCATGCCACCTGCTGGTCCCTCAATGTATGAATATTGAGGAGCACAAAATTCAGTCTGTAATGATCTCTAAGAGTTTGATATTTTGTGTTTATATTTTCAATGAATTAAAAATATTTTCAAATTTCCTCTTGTGATTTCTTTTTGGGCTATGGAATATTTAGAAGTATGTGATGTAATTTCCAAATATTTTGGTGTTCTTTCTTTTTTATTTATTTTTAATTTTCCAGAGGGTTCGTGTACTTGCAGGGGTGGGTAGAGGGAGAGAAAGCACTACTGTGAGGGATTCAATTGCCTTAACTATCACACCACTGGCTGGTCCCACATATTTTGGTTTTCTAATATTCTGTTAATTGATTTCCATTTTGATTCTATTGTGGTTCAAAATATACTTTGTATGATTTTTAAACTTTTAAAGTTTTAATTTTTTTGCTTCAAGATATAGTCTATCTCAATAAATGTCCCATAAATACTTGAAAAGAATGTGTATTCTGTTTTGGGATGGAGTGTACTATGAATGTCAATTAGGTAAAGTTGGATAATAGTATTAATTATGCTGACTATATATTTTTTTTTTAGTTTTTTGCCATAGGGGGTGTGCACTTTGAAAGAGAAAGATAGTGAGAGAAAAATAAGAAATCACTTACCAGGGGAGATGATCATGCTGTAGTCCCCTCTCCTGCATTCTCTTCCTAGGATTTTGGGCATGTACACACATGCTCCTGGTGTGAATTTCAAGCCACCAGATCCAGGATTCACACCTCAGTTGGCCATGTGAGAGTCCAGCACCTTAACCACCACGCCACCTGCTGCTCCTATTTACTGATTTTTATGTCTACTTTTATTAATTATTGAGAGGAATGTTGATATCTCAGGTGTAAGTGGACATGCCTGTTTTATCTTTCAGTTCTTTTTTTTTTTGCCATGTCTTTTAAGCCTCACTTATCAGGTGCATACACATTTAGAATTATGTCTTCTTGCTGAATCGACTCTATCATCATTATGTAATGTATCTCAATTGCTGGTAGTATTTTTTTGTCCTTTAGAATTTTTATACTTTATTTGATAATACTATTCAGGTTTCTTTTATTTATTTATTTTTTAAGAGAGATTTTTTGCTGTAGGACATGTGCACTTGCCAAAGAGCGAGAAAGCGAGAAATCACCCTCCGGAGAGGGATCACCATACTGCAGTTCCTTCTCCTCTCCTCTCTTCTTGGGATCTTGGGCATGCATCCACATGCGCCTGGCATGAGTTTTAAGCCACCTGGTCTGAGACTCAAACCTTAGTCGACGGCATGGGAGTCCAGTGACATAACCATTATGCCATATGCTGATCCCTTTATTCTTTTACTTTTAAACTAACCTAAAGAGGGTTTCTTATACATGTGTATAGTCGGGTCTTGCTTTTTTATCTTATGGAACGATTTTTGCTTTTTAATTATAGCATTTAGATCTATGCTGCCCTGTATATGTAAATTAATTAAAATTAAATTTAAAATTCAGTTCCTCAATCTAGCAGTTTTCTGTGATCTCAAGAGTCATCTGTGGCAAGTAGCCACCATTTAGGACAGAGTCAGGTTCTAGAACACAGTCAGGTTTCTTGCCCCTTCTTTCATGGTGGCTGACCTCTGCTGTGTTTCTGTAAGGGGTTTTGCATGAGAGGAAGTGTCCTGTCCTGATTCTTTCTTTGTTAGTAGGAGAGTTCCCTGCCCCTCTACCAAACTCATCTCCTGTGCTGGCACCAATGATGGCATGAAGGGTCTCAGGAACAAATGTCCTTGTTGTAGCCTTTCAGAACATGGCATGCTGCTAACCAGCAAAGTTTCCATAGTTTTCCATTAAAACTCAGGTGGATAGGGAATTCAATAAAATGTTGTATGTTTGTAGCACAACTTTACAGATAAATGAGTGTTTTCTGGAATAAATGTATGTAATACATAAATGCAAAGCTTTTTTGTTTGTTTTGCTAGATTCAACTATGAATCCCTAGTAAAGATTGATTTGTGTTTATCCCCAATACAGACTTGTCTGCCAAAGGAAGAAATGCCTGGCTTGCCTTAATTAAAATTTCATAAGTGCAACTTTGCTTATATTTAATAAGTTACATCTTACTTCAAATTGAGACAGTTTGCTTTTTCATATAACCTTAAGGCTGCTGCTTTCTCCTCCATCAGCCTATTGTCGCAATGTGGACATAAGGGGGGATTAGATTTTCTTGTTTACTAAATCCCTAAGTTCTTGAATGCCTGTAGATTGCTGTAAATTTCTGTTCATTTCTTCCACTTTCTTTCTTAAAACATAAATGAAATACAATTTTATTTTCAGTTTTCTTCTGATAGTTCCTTCTTGCTTAGTGTTTGTTTTTGTGGTTTTAGTTGAAAGGATCATACCATTAAGGTCATTATCACATGTGAGAAATTTTTAATAAGGAAAAAAATTATTAAAGCACTTGAAATATGAATTAGAGTATAATCATTTAGAAGACAGGTATTGTGTTTTACATCTGTTCAGACAAACATGGTACAATCCCAGGGGCCTAGAAGATAGCCAATAAACATTTGTTGTAAATTGGTTTCTTTCTTTATTTTCTTTAAGTTTATTCATTTTACTCATTATAGAGAGTGTATGTGGACATGTGCATATGAGAGAGAGAGAGATTGGGGAAAAACAGCCTTGATGGAGTTTCTCCATACGTGGTCCTCCCTCCCCAGTACTGTAGCTCCTAAGCTCTTGGGCACATGTGCACACGCCCAGCATATTCAGGCCCATCCCAGGATCTAAACCGTGTCAAGCCACATTGGCTTCCAGCACTGCAGTTCATCTTGCCACAACTATGCTACCAGGTTGGGCCTCTAATTGGTTTCTTACATTAGTGAAATTGAAACTCTTGCTTTTTGGAAATAATTAGATGTTCAGAATAAGCAAAATATTGGTACACTCATTTTCAGTTAGTATAGGATATTTTCTGTAATAAAATGTACATTTAAGGAAGGGATAACGGATTCAGTTTTGTAATGGAGCCACCAAGTTAATGCTGCGTTATTACACTGATGAGAAACCTTTGATATTTGATAGCAAAAATAAGAATTTAAACTGGTTAACTTTGGGACGTAGTTCTTGAAGGAAAGACAAACAACCTTTGACTTCTGCAATATATATTTCACTAAGTTTTTATTTTTTTATTTTTCAATTTTGAAAAAGTTTTATTTTGTTTTACATTTAAGACTTGTCTGCTGAGATTTTTAAACCATGCATTATCTCCCGTTTTCTACCCTGGACTCCAGTGGAATGGTTTTCTTTGCTTCTTTGCTCTGGCTCTGAGTTCAACTTAAGGAAACCCCCAGTTTTGCAGGTCTGTGCCATTCCAGATTAATGACATATGTTTTCTTCTGGTCTCTGGGCAGTTCCCCCTTCATCCTCACCCAGTTAGCTGTATCATTCATCTCATCAGGTATTTTCAGACATTCCCAGCTCTCCTCTGATCTACCTTACAACCCTCAACTCCCCACTCAATTATTTTCCTCTCTTTCACATGGAAAATAAGGACAGTAGGCTGGCTTTCTGTTAGATTTTGTGCCCTTATATGTATACATGTGTCTTTGGGTTCATCCTACTTTGGTCTGCAGCCTTGTTCACTGCAGTCTCTAAGGAAGAGGTCTCTGTCTTCTAGCTCCTCACTAATCCCTCCACCTGTGCACTTGATCACGTCCTTCCTGCTTCCTCTGGGACCTAATTCTGTCAGTTACTCCCTTTCCTGTATTTTTATCCTTTTCATCCCTATTGGCTTCTAGAAAATATGCTCAAGTTTCTGCTTTTTCTTTAACAAAAATCTTCATGATCTATTTCTTCTTTTATTGCCGGGTTTCTACCCAGAAGAGACTATATTTGGGTAGTCTAATTCACAAATTAACTGGAACTGCCCATTGCCAAGTCACTGATTATGACTTCAATTACTTTCTTACTTTTTCTTCCATTTTCCAGCCTCAAGCCCTCACCTGGACCATTGCAGGTGTTTCTTGACTTATCGCCCTACCCTCAGACATCCTTTTTTTTTTTTTTAGTTGTCCTTTCCCACCACTGCAGGATGATCCATTATCTTTAAACTTCAGTATTTTGAAATTTTGAAAGTTGTTTATTAACTGTCAAGAACTATGGAGTATGAGCAAAAAAACTGTTTTTATATGTAAAGTAAATGTTTGTGGAAAAATGTAAAAATAAATTAATTAAAAAAAAAGAAATTGAAATAAAAATATATTTCAAAAATATTTGTATAATCATAATAACCCTCTGCTCTTAAAACCCTTCAGAGGTTCAACATTACCCACAGAGTAAAAATTTGAACTCCTTAAAAGGTAATGATTGGGAAAAACATAGAAAAGATATTGAATGAAGTGGGGAGATTAATGTCTCTGTATTGACTAACATGCATGGCATTCCCTTTTGAAAAAGCAATGTAATACACTGTAAAATTATATCTAATCCAATGTAATATAAAGAAGATTATGATGATAATAAAAATAAAAATAAAAAAAATTTAAAAAAATAATTAAAAAAGGACGTACGAGGCCACTAATGGTTAGACTTGTGTCTTGCCTATCTCATGTACTACTGGTCTGGTATCAGGTTGCTCCTGTAGTTCCAGTGTAATGTGCTGCTTACACTTCTGAGTCTTGTATCTTCTGGGTTCTCTAGGACAGTAACATTTCCTGATATTTAGCGGGCCACTTAACCTTCTCTTCTTTTTTTTTTTTAGAGGTTTTTGCTATAGGGCGCGTGCGCTCGCCAGACAGACAGAGAGAGACAGAGAGATAGAAAGCGAGAAATCACCCCCCAGGGGGGATGGCCATGCCACAATCTCTTCTCCTCCATTCTCCTCTTGGGATCTTGGGCATGCACGCACACGCACCCGGCGTGAGATTTGAGCTACTGGGTCTGGGACGCAAACTGCAGTCAACTACGTGGGAGTCCAGCGACAGCCATTACGCTAACTGCTGGTCCCCCGGGCCACTTAACCTTCAAAGACCATGGTCAAGCATCCTTGGCAGGCTTTGCCTGACTTCTCTTTCTTCCCTCTGCAACCCTATCACCATTATACTACTCTGGTAAAGTTGACCTGTGTGTGTGTGTGTGTGTGTGTGTGTGTGTTTGGTTTTATTATAGTTTGTAGATATGCCATTATTTAGTATACAATTTATTATAGTTTTGTTTTTAAATAATGTTTGTCTGTCTTTCTAGTCAGACCTCCTTAGGAGTAAGGAGCCATTTTACAATCTTGCCATCTGTGCCCAATATAGGGCCTTGCACATAGCAAGGACTTCATAAATGTAGAATGAATGAATTTTTTCAAGAGAGATTTTTGCTATAGGACCTGTGTGCTTACTGGAGAGACAGAGAAACAGAGAGACAGAAAGCGAGAAAGCATCCCCCAGGGGGCATGGCCACACAGCTGTCCCTTCTCCTCTATTCTCCTCTCAGGATTTTGGGCACGCACACACGCCTGGTGTGAGTTTAAGGCACCAGGTCCGAGACTGTCAACTGCATGGGAGTCCAGCAATGTAACCATTACTCCCTCTGCTGGTCCCAGAATGAGTGAATTGTAACAAATATTAATCAGTGCTTCTTCTGTAAGCCCAGTATTGTACTCTTAAATTTAGATAGTAAACTCTGGATTGTGTGTCTTTAACATCTCTAAACTTAATGCCAGCTGCTCTTTCATAGTTTTAGGGAAGATGTTTACAGTTACTGACATCTGTCTGAATATTTAGGTCTTTTGTTCATATTGTCGTAGAGTATGGTACCAGATCATCCCTGCAATTCTTTTTCTGATTAAATTCTACTAAAGCAGAGAAAAAAGATTTAATGAAATTTGTAATCATTTTTCTCCTGGCTTTCAATCTCCCTCTCTCACCTCTCTATAAACATGCCAGAGAACTCTATCTGAAATGCAAATCTGACGTTTATTCTTCTGTTCATAATATGTCTGTTCTTCCTTTGCATTCACTTGCATTCTAGTCACTTTAACAGTCTCCCAAAGTTAGAATCTCACTCTTGGTTAGACTTCTTTTGAATGCCTCTTGTCACTAGTAGAACTGTTCGGCATCCTCTTTGCACCTGCAGCTGATAATGCTCACTGTTCTCTACTTGAAGCACATGGTTCAAGAGTATGAACATAACAGCACATTGGTAATGTTTATGTCAAGTGAGCCAGTCTTTTCCAAGCATCTGCTGCACAGGCGCAGAAACAGATAAGTTGTTTCATCTATTGGCTGCCAGGGGAACAGAAGGGTTGCCACAACAAAGTCAACAACAACCCCCAAAATCTTTAAGAAGTGTAAACTCATGTGGCTGGAAAATAGAAATCAGGAAGGGACTATACATTTTTGATGCTTGACCTTGGCTTTTTTCCCTACATCTCTCTCTAAAGATTGGACTGTTTTCTGTAGCAATTGGGCCATCTTTATTATTTAAAAAAATCATTTATCTATTAATTTGTTGTGATTTTTCAAGCTAGCAGGCCCAGGACTCAAACCTCGGTCAGCCATGAGGGAATCCAACACCTTACCTACCACTCCACCTGCTGATCCCACAGCTGGGCCATCTTTACGCCAACTGCTGGTCCCTCTGGGCCATCTTTAAAAGAGTATATTTGAGATTCATTCAGCAGCTTTTGAAGGAAAGTGTATTGTAATCTCTCTGGTCACTGGAAAGTTGCTTTGTAGTGTAGTTGGGTTATGCTCTCCTTGGAAACCTGGTCTTCTGACTGACTTTGATGAGGTTGGCTCCAAGGAAACCCAGCATCCTCTTTTCTCTGGCGCCACTGGGCCCGCCACCACCCCCCTTCCTCACCCTCCCTTCCCTACCACCTCTCTATCCCTCACTTGAACTGGCTGCCAGAGTTCACAGACAGCTGGGCAAAGAGTGGCTAAGTCTGCCCAGCTGCCCGGGAAGCTTGGCGGCCAGGCTGAGGGAAGGAAGCATCGGCTCTCTTTGAAGGTCTGCTGCCAGTGAATCTCAGGCAGCTGGACTTCAAAGGGGGGACCGCTGGGCTTTCCCTCCCGTCTGGGCAGGTCATTCCACAGGGCTGTGCTTCCGGTATTGGCATGGTGGCTTTCAAGTTCCTCTTCAATTAAAGAGCTGAATTGAGAGCTGCACTTGTGTTCACATTTGTGTTTCTTATGTGCTATAGACAGCCTAAGACCCCACTCTCTTCTACCCCAAACTTCAGAGTTAAAGATAGAGGAAAAAAGATAATATCACATAAAGGGCAGCTAAGGAGATCCACAGTGGTGGGTGGATTTCCGTAGTGCTAATTGTAACTATATTATGTTATTTACCAAGTTTTAAATTACTTCAGGATCTATTGGTGTGATCTTGTTGAATAAGGGCTAATCAGCCTATGCTTATTGACTGAAGTAGCTAATGGCCTAGAGCTGGCTAAATCCATGAATGATAATAGCATCCATTTCCAGGGACTGGAAAAATGCTTACCTACTAATTCTACACTGGACTCTTGCTGCACTTCCCCTCTTTTCATTGTCAAATTCCATTTGTGGTTGAGAAGACAAGTCTAGTAAAGGAAGGACAAGGGTGCCATATGAACAGTCTGTCCCCACTTCATTCACAAGTGGGGGGGGGGGGTCAGAGTAGAGCCAGCCTGAAGTCAGAAGAGCTGAGTATGTACCACTGTGGTGGGGGTTAAGAGTTCAGTCCCTGGAGCCAGGCTGCTGGTTCAAATCTTGGCTGTGCCACTTACCACTTAATGACCTAGGACAGCTAACTTTACCTTTCTAAACCCAATATCTTCCCTGGAAAGTACTTAGAGGGTTGTAAATAGCTGTCATGCTGTTAGGACAATATCTAGCCCAAAGCAAGTACCAAATGTTGTCTATTATGATTATGTACCATCTCCCGTTGATTAGGACTAGTGGGAGGTAGCAGTGACTGGTGCGTGATTTCTGTTGCCCCTGCATGGATAGAAGACTGCTTACCTTCTGTCTTGGGCTGAATCTATAACAGAATTTTTAAAGAAATTGTTAATAGTAAAAACAGTGTATAATATGAAGAGGAAAAACATTATTTTACAGTTCATTGGAGCCATTACTATACAAATCTACCATACCTATTCAGAAGAAACATGACGTGTTTTAATGCAGAATGAAGGTTCTGGAGTTAAGAATCAGGGTTTAAAATTTTGTTCTGACAATTTCTAGTCATAAGCCATTGGGCAAGTTGCCTTGTTCAACCTGTTTTTTTTTTTTTTTTTAATTTTCTGTAAAGTGATATAATAATTACATATACTTAAGAGTTCTGGCTCAGAGATGCACACCTATTGTCTCAGCTACTGAGGAGACTAAGGCAGAAATATATCACCTACTGAGAATATCTTTAAGACAAATAATAATAATAGTTACATATAGCTCAGGAGACTTGTTTTAAGGATGCAGTTATAATAGAAAATATATATTTTACTGCAGCAAGTGGCAACATGTTCAGTAACTGTGCTATTTTTATTATTATCATTATTATTGCCATCATTAATATTAGTTATTGAAACACAAGACATTCTTTAATTTACCTATCAATGATTTGACAAACAGAGAGCACTTTCCTAAGGTTTTTGTTCTCTCTAGATCACAGGTGAGCTCATTGTAAGCCAGATCTAGCCAGCCACCTCTTTTTGTAAATGAAGTTTTACTAGAACACACACCCTTATCATTTATTTTAGTATCAAAAGGTTATTTATTTTTTTATTTTGAGAGGTTTTTGCTATAGGGCGCCTGCACTCGCTATAGCAGTTGGGACAGTCTGGCCCTCCAGAGTATGATACTCATAGTCTAAAATACTTACTATGTTCCTTTCCAGAAAAAGTTTTCCAACTCCTGCTCTAGGTGTTTCCCTAGTTAAGGATCAGAGGATGTCAGTTATTTCCTGACATGTACTATTTGAAAAAAATGGCTTGTAGTCAAATAAGCTTTAGAAATGTTAGAGTGTGATTTATTCTAGGACTACTCTTAAAAGACTCTGGCTTTTAATATACTGATATGTATTGTGAATCTTCAAGACAAGGCCATGGTATGCAAATGAACTCTAGTTTCCCAGGCTTACTTGGCTATAGCCACCCCCTACCCCACCCCCAGATGGTGACCTTACACAAAATATTCTCTGGGAAACCCTGCTCTTAGGCTGCCTCTCTGGAAGAACTTTCTTCTTAAATCATTCCTCTTAGTGATTTAGGTGATATCCTCATTTGGAGACCTAGAGGATATCACATTAGATTGAGTTAGTTTCCTCATTTTTCCCCAGTAAAAAAACATATTTTGTTTAAAATGTACCAGATATTTAAATAGTCTAATCAGATAGTATTTTCATCTTTAAATGACTCTGTATGATGTGTCAACATTATAAAGTGAAGCCTCAAAGTCCAAGAAAGACAGGGTGTTTCATTTCATGTCTTCTCGAAATTTCAAAAGTGTGGGTCTTCTCTAGGGCTTTAAATTTTTTTCACATCCAGATTTCTGAAGCATAAATATTAAGAGTGTCTAACTGGTACACCAACTGAGCTCACTTAGGGTTTATAAGAAGAGAGATTAATGTGAAGGTAACTTGTGCCCTAGCCATAAGGGGTTTGTTTTATAGACTAAAGTAAACACCTTGAATTTCAAGTTGCAAGCACATGGGGAGCCAGAGGATTCCAGAGCAGTGGCATCATATTCAGCCTGTGACTCACACATCTCAGTGGCTGAGCTCTGTCCTGCTGCTGCAGCTTCCAGCTGGTCATCAGATAGAGCCCTAGGTAGTCACACACTACAGTCACCTGGTCTGAGATGACCACACAGACATATTATTGCAACATAGGCCAGTTATGAATGAAGGCTGAGCTATCTCTTTGCCAAACACAGATTAAAAAATAAATGCTAAGTCATAGCTGTTTTCTGAAATCCCGGTGATGGCAGTAGAGAACCTGGGCTAAGAATGAGAACCCTGCTGGAAACCAGTTCAGTCCCGGTCATAAATGTGTACCCTCTCTTTCACTTGTAAACGCTCCCATTAAAGGTGCAGGCCAATTCTTGGTCATTTTGGTACCCTCTAAACCTGAGACAATGCCTGGCTTATAGTGGGTACAGTAAATGTTTTATAAAAGAAAATGAGATTGTATGTTTTCCCAACTCACAAATTATTTCATAAAAATCCCATGTCTTCTATTAATTTATATATCTCTGTATTGTATGTATAGTAGATCCTCAGAAAATGTAGTTGGCATTATAACATTACATATTAATTGTAAAATTTTCATGATCACACCTCTGTATTATAGGAGATGATGAATGGACTTTTCAGGAACCTTTGTCAGATCTCATTATCTTTTGTTTTTAAATTATTGGGTCGTCAGAAAAGTTATGACACATTTTTGCTAGAAAAATAAGGTTATGACTTTTCTGATGATCCGATATTTCTTTAAAAGGAAGGAAAGAGGGAAGGAAGTAATAATAGAAGGAAGGAAAAAAGCATCTTTACCTGGAACAGAATTATCTATTTTTAAAAAGTTGGAAAGTTTGAAAACTATCAACTTAATATAAAAAATACTATTTCCTTGGAACTTGCTTAAAAGTTCAGAATTTTATCTGCTATATTTATTTAAAAAGCACTATTATATATGATGTATGACATATACTGTTCTCTAAGACGCTCATTGGGATTTTTAGAGTTCATATGGTGTGCTTGGGAAAGAAGTAATCTAAGATTGATCTACTTGAAAGAAATGTCCAGAAATGTGGGGAGGGAGTTTTTATCTACTACTATAAAATAACGACAACAATAATTTAGGCACATTTTCCCTTCCACGTTCCACACAAATAAGTATCTCTGAGCATTTTCTTCTCTTCCCTCTGCATTCTCTGATGTAATCATTGTCTTGGTGTCAAAGGACATATAGAAGAAATGGCTTTATTTTGTTGGAAACAGACTACAGCTTCCTAGGGATAATGGTTAAATGCAGCCAAATGTAGCAAGGATTAGGAAACAGTGCTAGAGAGAATTCTTACTCCCACAGGCAGGGGCACAAAAGGCAAGAGAGGAGAATAGTGTTTATATAGAATATAAGACATGGTAACATTGGATAAATTTGAATTACAAGGCTATAAGACTAGTTTGTGATGGATAATATTTTATAGACTGTTATGTAGGGGAGAAAAAAACCTTCTTAATAATAAATTGATAAGGTTTTTATATCATCATCTGATTAATAAGAACAAACATGTACCTGCTATTACCATGTGCCAGGTACTGTGTTCACTCTTTATGTTTTGTATTAGTTCATTTTTCCTACATAGTAAACTACTCTTAAACCCAGTGGCTTAAAACAATAAACATTTATTCTCACAATTCTATGGGTCAGTTCAGCAGTATTTTTAACTATAATTTCCAATTTATACATCATATTGAAGCAGTATTTTTAAGGCATTTTTTTGCTTTTTGTTTTGTTTTGCTTTTTAATTGATTTCATGAGAGAGAACCCCCAACAGGGCCCTGATGCTGTAATCTACCCCCTGCTTAAGTTGTCCTTGGATTGTGGGTATACTCAGTGAGGTCTCAATGCAGAATGGCAATCTGCCTTCCAGACATTGCATTTTATATCTGTGCCACTGTCTGGTCCTTGAGTTGAGCAGTACTGGGTATCACTTCTGGACTGGTTTGGCTGACTTATACTGGGCTTTCTGTTGCACCTGTAGTTAACTAGCAGCTGAACTAGGACTTTATGGTCTAAGATGACTTCACTCTCATGTCTGACAATTGCCTTAATGTCATTCAGTACTATGGGGATGCCTGGCACATGTATTGAATCCTCTAGAAAACAAGGCCATGCTTTTCTATATGACTGCTAGGTTCCAAAAGTAGCAAGAGAACAATCCCAATATACATGCTTTTACAATCCTTTTTTTGTGTGTCTTCTTTGCTAATATCCTGTGTTAGTTAGGGTTCTCTCAGAAGCAGATGCCAAGTCAGCATTAGATGTATGAGAGAATTACAGGGTGGGCAGGTAGTTAAGTGCGCTGGACTTCTACATGGCTGACCATGGTTCAAGTCCCAGACCTGGTGGCTTGCTTTCCCACTTTCTCTCTCTTTCTCTGTCCCCCTCTGATCAAATTAGAAATAAATAAATAAATAAATAAATAAATAAATAAATAAAAATTAAAACCGAGAGAATTGCTGCCAACATGTAAGTGAAGAAAAAATGGACAAGGAGCTAGAGTAGGCTAGAGAGAATCACATGATGATGTAGCACTGACACTTAGGAAAGAAAGAGGGAAGGAAGGAAGAAAGGAAGAAAAGCTGGGTAGGAAGTCAAAGTGCAACATAGTTTTTTTTTCTTTCTTTCTTTTTTAACTTGCCAGAAGGTGTGTGTTGCTTGTCAGAAAGATAGAAAGAGGGCCTGAGGGAGAAAACACCCTCCATGGGGTCATGGTCATGTGCCAGTCTCTTCTCTATTTCTTCATCCTATTAGGATTTTGTACATGTATTCATGTGCAACTGGCATGTTTTTTCAAGCCACCAGGTCTGGATTCAAACCATGTTGTCAGCCATGTGAGATCCAGTTCCCTTAACCACCAGGCCATGGGGGTGGCCCTACAACATAGTTCTAAAGAAGCTTTGGCTAGAGACCATCAGATGGCATAATGGTTACATTGTTAGACTCCCACATGACTGACTGCAGTTTGAGTCCCGGACCTGGAGGCTTGAAACTCACAGTGGTCACTTGTGTATACATGCCCAAAATCTTGAGAGGAGAATGGAAAATTGTGGCTTAGCTATCCCCCTCATAGGATGATTTTTTGCTTTCTGTCTCCCTGCGAGCACGCACCCTATATCAAAAATCTCAAAAAAAAAAAAAAAAAATCCAAACATACCAAAAAAAAAAAAAAAAAAAAAAAAGAAGCTTTGACCAGGCCAGTGGGAAATACTTGAGCCAAGTTACCCAGAGAGTTTATTAATCTGCTCTAGCTGTGATATCCTATTTGCCACAGCAGTTACAATTGGCATTACTATTGATTAAGTCAAAAGTAGCCAACATTGGGACCAGCAGTTAGCGTAATGGCTATGTCACTGGACTCCCACGTAGTCAACCATGGTTCGAGTCCCGGACCTGGTGGCTTAAACTCACGCCGGGCATGTGTGCGTGTGTTGCCCAAGTTCCCGAGAGGAAGAGGAGAAAGGAGGAGAAGGGATTGTGGCGTGGCCATCTCCCCTGGGGGGGGGTGATTTCTCACTTCCTGTCTCTCTGTCTCTCTCTGTCTTTCTGGCAAGCGCATGCGCTCTATAGCAAAAAAAAAAAAAAAGAAAAAGCTCTCAAAAAAGAAAAAAAAAGTAGTCAACATTAACATTCCCTATGTGAAAAGATTAGTGGAATTACCGTAATATGTATTTGACCTAATGATTCCCTTTTCTTAAGAATCTGATTACCTCTGCTGATAGGCTCTTGATCTGAATGTTGGTTCAGATAGGGGAATAGAGCAAGGGATCTTGGTCCATTTAATGTTTCTGTACCAGTATAGCACACATTGGGTAACTTACAATAAACAAATATATTTGGTCCATGGTTCTGGAGGCTAGGAAGTCCAAAAATATAACACTGGTATCTGGTGAGGACCTTCATGCTATTTCATCCCATGGTGAAAGGTAAAAGGGCAAGAGAGGGCCAGAGTGAGAAAGAAAACAGGAGTTAAGTCCTGTGTCCAAAAATGTGTCTCTAGATCAATGACTCTTGCTTAGCTTATATCCCAGCCCTCTTGATCAAGCATCCTCAAAATCCAAATGTAAAGTACTTTATGGCTCCTGCCAGTAGCTATTAGTTAATTCTTGTATCTCTTTTCTGGGTATACTATCTTTTCTTCCTTATCAGGCTCAATACTTCCTCACTTGAGTAACACTGAGCTATAACCCTAGTTCTAGGGGCAGGTTCTCGGAGGAAGTGCCTATTGCCTCGTAGTGGAAGGACATCTGCAGCATCTTCCAGCACAGATGAAGTTCTAGCTCTTACAAGGCAAGAGTGGACTACCTTTTTAAGCTGTAAAGGTTCCAGAGGGGTGGTGGTAGGGCAAGGTAGCTTCAGATTCAGCATTCCATGGGGCATTCGTCTAAATAGTCTCTTCTTATGTTTCACAGTTCCAGATTTTCCCAGCTAGAGTCTTGACCTTACAATAGCAGACCTGCCTTGCTTAAGTATTTAAGTGTCTCTGGATCTCTATAAATCCAACTGCCAGATCCTCTGTTTGTGGTTCAGCTGGGTGAGCTCTTCCACTGCGGGAGGTAATGGCCTCTTTGAAAGCTGTTGAAGTAGTCCTCTGGTTCTCCCACTTAGTCTTTAACTGCTAATGTCTCTCAATTTCTCATTATCCCTCTGTGAGATGTCGACACAACTTGGCAGTAACCAGCCAACACAGTTGTCTTTGTAGGCCGTGTTCATTCCTATACCTTTTCAGTGCCTAAAACATTGTACCCATAAGGACATTCGTTGCACTTGGGTCACCTCTACTGAAATTTGTAACAATTGGACCACTAACTAGTGCTAGGGTCTATCGGCATCCCGTATTTTACTTAGGACCACACCTCCTTTCCCAATAAGGCAATTAGTGAGGCAGTCCCAGATCCTCATCTTACCACTTAAGTTGTCAGAGAAGTCCTAGCACCACTTGTGTCAGTCTGGATCCCCTGAAAAGCAGACACCAAGACAGGATTAAACACATAAGAAATTTATTAGGGGAAGCACCTAAAAAGGAAAAATGGGGAAGGAGCCTGAGAAGCTTAAAGAGTCAGACTATGATACAGGCAGGTTGTACCTCTGTGAAGAGGAAAGAATGGAGTGTTGAGTGTTCACCAGCTGATGAATGGATAAATAAAATGTGACACATCCAGACAATTTAATTATTTGTCAATAAAAAGAAACAAAGTACTGATTTTAGGGGCTTCAAAAAGTTTGTGGAAAAATGAATTAAATTACAAATTTATTTTTGTGTTAAAAATTTTGAAATTCATACAGTTTTTTTCATAAAATATGCTTTTCATGAACTTTTGGAAGGCCTCTCGTGCATGTTACAGTGTGGATAAACCTCAAAAACTATGCTAAATGAAAGAAGTCAGTCATTTGTATGAAATGTTCAGGATAGAAAACTCTGTGGCGTGTGCACTCGCCAGAAAGACAGAGAGAGACATAGAGACAGAAAGCGAGAAATCACCCCCCAGGGGCGATGGCCATGCCGCAATCCTTTCTCTTCCATTTTCCTCTCGGGATCTTGGGCACGCACGCACATGTGCCCCGCGTGAGTTTAAGCCACCGGGTCGGGGACTCGAACCACGGTCCACTACATGGGAGTCCAGCAACATAGCCAAACAGTGACTATTAATAGATTAGTAGTTGCTTAGAACTGAAGAGTTAAGCGAACATGGAGAATGATTGCTAACACGTATGGTATTTCTTTTTGATGGTGAAATGCTCTAAAATCGATTGTGATACTGGTTGCTTAACTTTGTGAATATACTAAAAAACATGACCACACATCTGACTAAAACTGTTATATTAAAAAGAAAAGTAAGGGCAAGCAGGTGGCATGGAGGGTAAGGGTGCTGGACTCCCACATGGCTGACCATGGTTCAAGTCTCGGACCCGGTGGCTTGTTCTCTCTCTCTCTCTCCCTCTCTCCCTTTCTGGTCAAATTTAAATAAATAAAGTTAAATAAACTCTTTAAAAATAAAAAGAAAAGTAAAACAAGAGAAGGTTGTGCAAAAAATCTTAGCATAATGCTAAGGAAGTTTCCATAAAACTAATTAGAAGTCATGTTATTCCCCATATTCAGGTATTGCTGGAATCAGGCATTGGAAATGGGAGTGTCACTCAGTTATGCTTTTCACAATGAGAGATCCAAGAAAGATATTGTCATGGCTACATGTCATATAAACCAATTTAAGTCACATATCTGTACCCAGATGCAAGGTATAGAGAAGTAGATGCCACATCTTGATGAAAAGATCAGCCAAATTAAATTGCAAAGGGATATGGTACACTTGCTTTATCTCACTAAATCCAACAGTTTGTAAGTTGGTACTATTATTATTCTCATTTAACAGATGAAGAAACAGGCACAGAGATAACTAGTCCAAGAGTATGTATAGGTGGTAAGTGGAGGAGCCAGGACTTGAACTCCGCAGTCTGGCTCCAGTGTGCTTTATCATTAAACCATACTTTCATAGAGTGTATTAATTTGAATAGCACAGAGTTTATTAGAGATGTTTTATTGTCCATTTCTCCTCACTAAAATCAAGCTTTTATGGGAATGGGGTCTTTATATTGTTCACTGCTTTATCTCCCATTGCATGGAATAATACGTGGCATGTAAAAAAAGCAAAATTATCATGAATTTGCAAAGCACCATTATATAACAGTTCCTAAACTTTTGTGTATATTATCCTTACTACAGGTCTCCAAAATCAGAGAAACTGGAGGAAATTATAGTCAGTCTAGACATGTATTAATTTTATTATTTAGCCATAACAGTTTTTTTTAAATCCTAGCATATTTTTAATCTTGGCAGAGTAAGTAAGAACATGTGATTGAAAGTGTAGAATTGATTGGAATTACTTGCTTATTACTAAGCTCGAAAACAGATTCCCAATGAGAAAGAAAATTTCTATTGTGGTTCTAGGAATAGATTTACAGGGAAAGTCAAATGTCAGTGCACTGTTTTTTAGGTAGCCTGGTACTCCCTTCATCTCTCTCTTGGACTTTGTGTTTTGGCAGCATAATTGCATTTCAGCACCTTCCAAAAGGAATTAATATAGACTTAGTAAGCTTGTGGTATTGTCACAAGACAAGGAGATAGCAGGTTAAGTATAACTCAGTCTTTCTTGTGAGTTGGGGAGAAGAACATAGGTGGGAAGATGTAGGGTACATTATTTTAAAGATTAATGAATTTAAAAAGAAGATTAAGCAGTTGTTCTGGGTCTCAGACTCTTAAGCATAATAAGCTAAAATTTTAGGCCACATCAGCCTGACTCTAGGACCAGTATTATTTCTATTAAAATGTTCTCTATTCTTAATCAAATAATTAATTTGAATATTTTTATTTAAAATACTTTATTCCACAGCTTTTATTTATGACAAAGGGTGTTCTGACCATTCAAAGGGCCATCCTTCTGCATTGACAGATACACACTCGAACACTAGCAGACCTTGAGGTCTAGGCAGCCACTGGATATAAACTCAGGGATCCTTGGTACCACCATGAAATGTTTGGATTACTGAGGATTTCAGGAAATGGTATATTTAAGATTTTGTGGAAGGCGTCAGGTTAAAAAAAAATTGGCAGGCTATACTAGAGAAGAAAAACTATCTAGCACCATCAAAGATAATAGGATCGTGACCCATGAGTAAATGGTAGAAGAAAGAAGTCTCTGAATCACTTTAAGAGTTGTTGCCAGTTAGAGCCACCCTGGATGGACTGATGTTGCTTGTGATGTAATGAATTCTACCTTGCTAAAGGCTCAATGACTGTACTGAAAAAGGGATATATAGTTTTACCAATTGGAAATTTATATGATTTCACACAGAGGCTTTAAAACTCTAGGGTTTTGTGCATTTTCCGTCACCGTGAATATTTGAGAATTTAGACTCTCCGAATCATACCATAAAGCATTCTTAAGAATGATATACCTATAGGGCCAGCAGGTAATGTAATGGATAAAGGTGCCAGCCTCTCACACGGCTGACCGTGGTTCAAGTCCTGGACCTGACGGCTTGCTTTCTCCCTTTCCCTTTCTCTCTCTCTGTCTGGTCAAATAAATAAATAGGAATAAGAAATAGAATGAAATAAATAATTTGTAAAAAAAAAATACCTATATAAGGGAGTTAATAAACTCAGATTCCTTGAAGAACAGTGTTCTTTGCTTAGGATGACATAAAAGCAGTGTAAGATCTAGTTGCAGTTCTAGATCCCCCACATTGTGCTGGAAGTATTTTTCAGTTAGGTTGACTTTGTTTTCAAAATATGAGGGTATTTGTCATTGTAGACCGTCTAACTGTTAATATTTCATACAAATTTTAGGTTACCTCTGTCTGTTACTTCATTGGAATATACTTTTGTTTCTGGTTAAGGTGAAGTTAATAATTGAAGAACTTTTTTTGACAAAATCTGTGAGCCACTCATCTCAAGTGAAAATATTTTTCCTGTTTTATGAGGTCCTTTAAAGAGTACATTTTCCCTTTTTCTCTTCAAATCTTAATTATTAATATCTAGCCATTTGTTACTTTAAAAGGATATTGCATTAAGATGTGAAACTATACAGGAATAGAAAATATGGGAGGTGGTAACACAATGTTCACCAATGCTAACCCACATGGCAGCATCCTGGCTTCGCATTCTAAGGTCTCCCTATACACGCTGGGCACAATCCAGGCTGGCTAAGGGTGGAGGTGGTTCACAGTGCGAAGACTGTTGTGGATGCCTGTCTGTCTGTCTGTCTCTCTATCTCGCCCAAGAAATAAATTAATAAACAAAAAAAATGGAAGATGAGAGAAATAGTGCTTATTTTGTGGCATGTATATTCACTTTCTGTGTTATAAATAATGAATTGTTAAAGTTCCAAAACCTACCACCTCCAATGTAGTGTTGCTTTAAAATAGTACCTAAATGAGGAGACGAAAGTGTGGCAGTGAATATTTGGTAACGATCCTTCTTCTTACATTAAAGAGAAAAAATTTGTAGTCAAATTCCCTTATTTCCATTCAATTCATTGTATTCTATTTACATTTAGATCCAGCATAACTTTTTCTTAAGTTTTGAAACAGATCACTTTTTCTTTACTTGAGCACTAGGTGGCTATGTTCTTTATTTTTGGAGATGTTTTTTTTTTTTTTGCTATAGGGCGCGTGCGCTCGCCGGACAGACAGAGAGAGACAGAGAGACAGAAAGCAGGAAATCAACCCCCGGGAGGATGGCCATGCCGCAATCCCTTCTCCTCCATTCTCCTCTTGGGATCTTGGGCACGCACGCACACGCGCCTGGCGTGAGTTTAAGCCACCAGGTCCGGGACTCGAACCGTGGTCGACTACGTGGGAGTCCAGCGACATAGCCATTATACTAACTGCTGGTCCCGTGGCTATGTTCTTAAAACCCTAGATTCTACTCTGGGCAGTGCAAAGCACAGAGAATTAATACCAATTTAGGGAGCAACAGAGTTATAAACCCATCTCTTTTCCTCTCTGGAGCAACAGGTATTAGAATTGGACTATTATGGGGCTAGCAGGTGGTGTGGTGGTTAAGGTGCTGAACTCCCACATGGCCAACCACAGTTTGAGTCCCACACCCAGTGGCTTGAAACTCACACTGGGCACATACGTATGCATGTGCAAAATCCCGAGAGGAGAATGGAAGGAAAGGGATTGTGGTGTGGTCATCCTCCTTGGGGGATGATTGACTGCTTTCCTTCTCCTTCTCTCTCAGGCAAGCATATGTCCCTCATGGCAAAAACCTAAAAAGAAAAGAGGGTCGAGGTGGGGAACCATGAGGTGCTGTAGTGGTTAAGGCACTAGACTCCCATGTGGTGGCACTTGGTTTGAGTCCTGGACCTGGAGACTTCCAACTCATGCCAGGCTCATGTGTATGCATACCCAAAGCCCAAGAGGAGAATGGAGGAGAAGGGATTGCAGTGCGGCCATCCATCCTGAGGAGTGATTTCTCACTTTCTATCTCTCTGTCTGTCTGGAGCACATGTGCCCTGTAGCAAAAATCTCTCAAAAATAAAGAATTAGACTATAACTACCTGCTTTTGCTCTGGCTCACACTAGTTTGTGTGATGTGATTCCACTGGATTCTACAACTTTTATACACATATATACACACCACTTTTGTGTTTTCCTTAACAGTCCTAAAGCTAGGGGCCAGTAGGTGGCATAGTGGTTAAGGCACTGGACTCCCATGTGTCTGACTGCAGTTTGAGTCCCAGACCTCTCCTGAAAATCATGTGTGTGTGCATGCCCAAAATCCCAGGAGGAGAATGGAGGAAAGGGAATACGCAATAGTCACTGGCTATTCCCTCTAAGGGGGTAATTTCTCACTTTTTCTCTCATTGTCTTTCTCCGGCAAGTGCATATGCCCTATTGCAAAATCTTAAAAAAAAAAAAAAAAAAAAAAAAAGAGTCATGAAGATGTAAGTGACCCTGGAAATAATTTAGTTCAGTCCTTTTATTTTACATAAGAAAGTATTCTGAACCAGAGAAAGTAAGTAATTTGCCCCAGGTAACACTGTTAGTTTTTGCCTGAATTAAGTCTTGATTTCATGCTTCTTGGTTCCTGGTCCAGTCCTCTTTTTAGTGTACTACCCTGTCTTATACATGAAATTACAGGTTTTCTATTTAAATATGTATATGTGTCATTACTTTTCCGACGACCCAGTATATATCTGTGATTTGATAACTACACACTGTATGCATGCTGTGAAAAACTATACCTCACTAAAAGTAAATTAATTTAAAAATTAGTGTATGAAATGGTCCCCCGGCAGGTGGCATGGTAGTTAGGGCACTGGACACTCCCACATAGCTGACCACGGCCTGAGTCCTGGATCTGGTGGCTTGCTTTCCCACTTTCCCTCTTCTCTCTCTTTCTCTTTCTCTATCTCTATCTAGTCAAATTAAAATAAATGAATGAATGAATTTAATAAAAAAGAAATGGCCCCATAACTTTATAAGCATAATATCAAGAATTAAATGTGGTTGTGATTTTGTTGCTCATAGCTGCTAAGGCAGTCTGAAAAATGTCTCCTGCTCCATCATTTTTACTAAAGCAAATGAGTGTTTTTAAAAGCCATTCTGGTTTTTTGGGGGAAAGGAAAACAAAGTATAATCAAGTAAAAATCAGCACTTATAAGTATGTATCATTTGCTGTAAGAGAAAATCTAATGTTCTTGCCACAGAATGTTCTCACCTGAATTCAGGTGGGTTGTTAACACTGCTTGTCTTTGCACACAGGTTCATCCTAAATTCCACTACAAACAGGCTCATAACCCAGGCACAGACACTTCTTGTGTGGCTTTTTCTTATGATGGTAATGTCCTTGCTTCTCGAGGAGGTAGGTTAAAATTTTTGATGTGTTTTTATATTAAAAAATCACATTTAATTATAACAAATGTCACATTGATATTCTAGTGTTTAGTTTACATCTGTACTTTTGTTAATGTACTTTTGCAAGTATGATGTTTTCATTATTATCCATTAAAATGCATTTCTACCTAGGCAACATTATATTAAAAGTTGATAAAAATTTTAAGAATGTGCATTTCTTTTGCCTATGTTTTTATTGACATTCAGATTTCTTTTTTTTAAATTTATTTTATTCAGTTTTATTTATTTATTTACCTTATTTGACCAGAGAGGGACAGAGAGAGAGTGAGAGACAGGAAAGTGAGAAAGTAAGCCACCAGGTCTGGGACTTGAACCGTGTGTGGTCAGCCATGTGGGAGTCCAGCACCCTTACCCACCATGCCACTGCTGGCCCCTTGACCTTCAAATTTCTTTAGAGTTCATAGCCTTCACAGATAACCTTTGCTTCTACCTTAGAAATTTTGTAGTTTATCATCTATTATATAGTCTTTCTGTACATTTTTATAAATCCACAACTGATATTTCAGTCCTTTATTTGTTGGCCATGATTTTTTTTTCCCATCTCAATTCAATTTTTTTTTCTTTTTTTTGTAGAGATTTTTGCCATAGGGTGCATGCGCTCGCCAGACAGACAGAGATAGAGAGACAGAAAGCAAGAAATCACCCCCCTGGGGGGATGGCCACGCCACAATCCCTTCTCCATTCTCCTCTCAGGATCTTGGGCACGCACGCACACGCGCCTGGCGTGAGTTTTAAGCCACCAGGTCCAGGACTTGAACCGCGGTCGACTACATGGGAGTCCAGCGACATAGCCATTACGCCAACTGCTGGTCTCCTAATTCAATTTTTTAAAAAGTTGTATGCTTCCATGTTATTTTTTTAACTAGCTCTTATGGTCCTATTATAAGTTTACTTATCTATTCTCATGGTTGGATATAGGTTGTTTCTAATTTTTCACTATCTCTTTCTCACTAAGATAGCATGAGATAATGTTGACAGAGGGAATGGAGAATAGTGAGGGTAGCTTAGGCAGTAAGTATGATGGGAAGTCATGGGACACAGTTGAGGATGTTCCTCTAGACCCATTTATTGGGGAGAAGAAAGAAATGCACAATTCAAGTTCTGGACCTGGTGACTTGCTTTCTTGCCTTCCCTTTCTCTCTCTCTCTCTCTCTCTCTGATCAAATTTTAAAAATAACAACAAGTGGAATAAAATAAATAAACAAATCTTTAAAAAACAAAACAGCAGAGGAAGTAGGTTGAGCCATATTACAGAGAGTCTCAAATATCGCTTAAAGGAATTAGTCTTTATTTTGTAGGCCAAAAAAAAGCTACCCATTAAGCAGATTAATCTAGTGTTGCTGTATTTAGTTATTCACTCACTGCAGTACTTTATACTGAGCACCTACTATGAGCTAGCATTATGCTGGGTGTTGGGTATAAACTGTGAACATCACAGACAGAATCCCGTTCCTGAGTGAATTTACAACTTAGTGTATAGGGTAGTGCAGGTGAAGAGGGAGAGAGCTGGCATAGGTTTCCCTTCATTTTAACCATTCATGCCCCTTTGCCCATGTTCCCATTCAGATTCTCTTTCTCTAAGGAACCCTTATCTGTTGTATCCAAACGTTCGTCGCATAACTTTAAAAAATCAAAGCACAGGTGTACATAGTAATTTTCTATTTATGGCATGAAAAATAAGGATCTATACTGGGTCATTGGAAAAGTCATGACACATTTTTGCTTAGAAAAACACATCATGACTTCTCCATCAACCCAACATAAAATATATGTTTTGGCCCACTAATCTAACGTGTTACTTGGGTCCAGACATGACTTCTAACTAAAATGATGTTTTCTTTACTTAAAAACAGTGGTTCTCAACCTAAGTACCTGAGTGTATCTGAATTCCCTGTTTGTTTTTTTTTTTTTTTTTTGGATGATAAATGGTCAACTTAAAATTTCTCACATTCACATCTTCAGGGTAGTATGCCCAAATCTTCACGGTGGAGTTGGAAAAGAGAAAGATGGGAATATAGCTTGAAAATTCTTACCACAGTATTTTAACATAAATGAGCCCTCATCCTGTCAGTAATTACTGCCTTATAGGACTGTTTCAGTCAAAGCCATTTTAGTGCTAATTTTTACCTGTGCCTTTCAGCCTATAATAGTTGTTGGATAACTTATTTGGTCAACCCATGTACAAGAGAACTTTGAAATATTTGTGGAGAGATGGAATTAAAGTTGAATTTATTTTGTTGCAAAAATTTTTAATTCTATGAATATTTTTCATAATATGCGTTTTCCATGAAGTATACTGTATCTATCATTTTCGTTCCTGGATGTATAGACTATATCAGTCTATTCAGCAGAGTCCCACTGGTATTATTAGTGCTCCTGCTAGCTCCAGAACCTGTTGGGTTATCTGAAATTAATGCAAATTAATGTTTTCTTTTTCTTTGAGGATGGTGAAGGTATGTAGCCATTTTTAAAGACTAAAAGCAGTAGGATAGTATTCCAAAGGTGAGCCTTAGACAGTTCTCCCAGTAAAGGAAGTCCTGAGTCCAGTTGTGGATTAATGCACCTGCCAAAAATTGGGTTGCATGGGAAGGGTCACTGGGGAGAGAAGGGGGAGTTTTATAGAACTCTCATTCACCTCCCTTGCACCTGATTCTGATTCCTTATTGGTCCTGGGAGGGTGAGGCAGGTCTCAGCTGTGGGCACCGGGGAGCAAGACCAGAAAAGAGTTCTTATATGAGTTTTGGCTTTTGTTCTGGCCAGAAATTAGTAGCCCTATAGAAATATAAAAAAGAGGTTCTTAAAAGAATGCTTATTATTCTTTAAAAGGCCTGGAAAAATGTATCCAACAAAGAGAAGAATGATAGCCACAGGTAGAATTACACTGGAGGGAAGGGAAATCACATGGCTCCCTCATTAATGTTAATGGATAGCTTTACCCAACACTCTTGTGGGAAAAAGAATCTGTTGTGAATTGAGCTATTTCAGTCCTGATGGTTGTTAAATTAAAAACTTTTCAAGAAGTTAGGTTATGTTCAAATATACCACAGGGAACTACCATCTGCTCTAAAATTACGCTTTACAGTAGATCTCTAGGGTTCCTTCTAGCCTACAGATGCTACATCAGTCTGGAAAGTAATCTCTAAAAGGCCAATTCATTATCATATAACTTTCAACTTTTTCTTGCAACTACTGCTTTCAAGCTCCCTGAACAGTTAAAAAAAAAAAAAAAAAAAAAAACACGCTTATGTGCTTCTGGTTTCTTTCTCTCGTCTCTCCTTCTGTTCTCCCTTTCTCACTCTTGTCCGTCTTTTCTTCTAGTTATATATTAAGTTTAGCAAACTCTAATCTTGGAACAAGTTCTTCAGCACTATTCCCCTCCCTCTTTTTTTCCTCTATCAGGTGATGATACATTAAAATTATGGGACATCCGACAGTTTAATAAGCCACTTTTTTCAGCTTCAGATCTTCCCACCATGTTCCCAATGTAAGTAGCATATTTTAAATATTTGATCAGTACAAGAGAATGGAAAAGAAATTTATTCGCCTTAATATTAATTTATACCATATGCTTTTTAGGTTGTCTAAAAAAAGTGAAAATGTGATTGAAATATATTTTTTGAAAAATACATTTTTTTCTATTAATTTTCCATTCATCAGACTAGAAAACTTTTTTCACAAGTTAAAATGATGTATCTGCATATGTGCATATGTGTGTATATTATATGAATGGACAGGCCTTGAGATAATGAAGAATATTTTAAGCAATTTATTCTTTTAGTATTATATAAACAATAGTGTAGGGCTGTGTCTTTGTGGTTTTTTAAAATTTAATCTTTTTTTTTTGAGAGATTTTGCTACAGGGCGTGTGCACTCACCAGACAGAGAGAGACAGAGAGACAAAAAGTGGGAAATCACCCCCAGGGGGGATGGCCATGCCGCAGTCCCTTCTCCATTCTCTCGGGATCTTGGGCACGCACGCACGTACACGCGCCCGGCGTGAGTTTTAAGCCACTGGGTCCCGGACACGAACCGCAGTCGACTACATGGGAGTCCAGCGACATAGCCATTATGCTAACTGCTGGCCCCTTAAAATTTAAACTCTTGACATCAGAAAATTTTTTTAAAGTTGATTTTTTTTATTCATGATTGCACAAGCATACACATGCACACGCATGTGAGAGAGAAAGGGAGAAACCTCCTCCCCCACCACCCAGTGAGGACTGGTCATGTGCAAACTTTTGTCCACCAATTTTCCGTCCTGTCAGGATCCTGGGCATGCATGCAGGAGCCCAGTGTGAAGCCGAAGACTTGGAATCTGAATTCTAGTCAACCACGTAGGGTCTGGCTTCCTCCGTGCAGCACCTAACTATGACGCTGTGGAACCAGTGCCATCAAAGCAAGTTTTAATAGTAACTGAACATTTATAGAACATCTCTTTTTCTCCGTTTTTCCCTATTATCCCAGTCGGTAATTCAGCATTCTTCAATTGATCAGACTATCTTGCCGATAGCTGGTTGCTGACACTGTTTTCTTCATTCTACTAAGTCAGCAACTGAAACTTTTAAAGATTTATCTAAGGCAGCTGAGGTGGGATTTGACTTCTAAGTCCTAAGTTTGCATCTAGGCAATTTTTTCTGCTTTGGTAGAAATGAACTTTTACACTTGTGTTAAATAATGACCAAGAAGACAAGTGTGAAGGTAATGGAAGCACCAAGTGAAGAAAGCTAACAGACAAACATGAGTTTATAGCTGCTGAGAATTTTTGAGCTATTACGCCTGCTACAAGTAATGCTAACTTCGATTATTCACAATCAGGTGGCCAGACCTCTAATAACGAGTTGTTGAATCACACCATCAATTAGGTTCCAGCAATGCAACCTGTTCTGAGTTTCATGGTGCTTGATTTGACCTAATTCAGATGATTTGGGAGTGATGGTGTGGTCATAGGAGTAAAAATAGTTTCTAAAATGTCCAAAATAATCACTACTTAGACATTAGTCATATATGTCTGTTTGTCTGTAGACACTCTCAATTTCCATATTGAATTTTTCCCACACTTTCTTTACTTAAAAAAAAAAATGTAGGAATGAAAAGCACAGATTCTGGAGTCTGGCTTCAAATCCCAGCTGCAGCACTTGTGTGATTGTGGGAAAGGTTTATTTAGCCTCTCTGCCTCAGTTTCCTCATGAGTAAAATGGGAATAATAATGTCTTACTCATAGGATTATTGTGAAGATTAAATAAGTGCTTGACTAACAAGTCTTACAGAGGAGTTAGCTCTTATTACAGTGATGTTTATATTTTATAAAATTTACTCATTATAGCTGCTTTGTTGTGGAGGTCATAAGCTTACAGTTATAAACTCTCTTTGTCTATAGGACTGACTGCTGTTTCAGTCCCGATGATAAACTCATAGTCACTGGTACGTCGGTTCAAAGAGGATGCGGCAGTGGCAAACTCGTTTTCTTCGAGCGTAGGACTTTCCAAAGGGTGTATGAGATAGACATCACGGATGCGGTATGTATATTCTTTTCTCTCCAGCCTTGAGAATTAAGTGCAGTTTGCCCTTTAGCAATTTTTTTTTTTTTTAAATAGAACATAAGTCCAGGCCCTTATAGCTTGGTGGTAGCTGCTGTTTTCTCCAGTGTAGGAATTACCAGTATTTTGCAGTCTGGCTGATGTACTCTCTCTTCCCCTGACCCAGTATTTCCTATGGGCCCACATTGCAGTTGGAATTTCAGCTGGGCCTGCAATGTTTCCCCCTCTCTGCCAACCAATATGAGCAGGGAAGAAGCTGGTTGTCACATAGGATACAGCACGTTTATGAGGATCCAGGGATTATGGATGGAAGTGGAGGGCTATGGCCTCAGGAAGTCATGAAGTTTTGTCATTGTTTCTTAAACCCCAAGAACTTTGACAGAATTCTACTTGTCAGAGTTATGGTATTAAAGTAAGGCTTAGGTTCCACTGAGCTTAATTGCTATTTAGTTATTTGAAAGTGTAAAACATTTCAGATGTAACTTCTATGTCAAAAAACAGAACAAAACCAAACCAAACCTACAGTTTTTTTTTTACAGGCTTATATAAGCACTAAAGCACCAGTATTTACTTATTCATTTGTTCATTCATTCATGTCCTGAGACTGGGGCCACATGCAATACAATAATAGTAAAGATGCCAAGAGGAAAATTAGAATTGTTTAAAGTAGGTAATATTATTTAGATGATAAGGCAAGTCACTGTAATTTTCTGAGTATAAAACAGGCCAATTAATGTCTGTGTAAATAGTCTTTGGCACATTGTCAAATCCTTTAGTAATAGCCTATATCTTAAACAGTGCTCTTATGTAGGTTTCTCCAGTTGTTTCAGCTCTTTGTAAACAGTTGAGACATATTGCACACTTAAGTGAGTCAGACAATTGAACAACTGTTTCAGAATCACCAGGAAAAACCTCCTGTCTCTAATGTTCTAGTATTACTGTGGAGTCTTAATTTGTAGGCCCTAAATCTGAAACCATAGTGAAGTTAGAGTCTTATAGAAAACGTGAAATAACTATGAGACTAATTCTAGATGAGTACTTACATTTATAGATTCTAATCTCATGACATAATTTGAAATGTGCCAGCACTTGTAATACCTTTTTTTGGGTGCATTCAGGAGCCAACTAAAACATTAGAATCAAAGAAAAACAATCAACTCTATCAAATTTAATCTAAAAAAAATTACAATTATTGTAATTAGTTGTTCCAGAAGTAAGCCATGTTCTGCTGTGCATCCCAACCACTGATTGTACTTTCACTGTTATTCTTGGTGTTTTAAGTTATAATTTTAATTAAAATGTAAATAAATTAAGGAATGTAGAAGGATGACTGTACTTTTAGACATGTTGAACTTCTGTAATTTACAGGAAGAACAGACTATTTGCTAGAAAAAAAATCATTGTCTTATAATGTGATAATATTTTGTTCTGTGGGTTGCTTTTCTGGTCAGGTGTTTTTCTTTATAGCACTTACCACCTCCTCATATATATATATATATTGTGTGTGTGTGTGTGTGTGTATGTGTGTGTGTATAATATACGCTTTCCTGTTTCTCACACTACAATTTGTAAGTATCACAGGGGCAGTAACTTTGTTTTATTTACTGTGATATCCTCCATGTTTAGAACAGTGCCTGGTACATAGATAGCTCTTAGTCAATATTTATTGTGTGAGGAGTGATGTACTTGGGAAATACAAGAACACTTAATGTAGTACATAGGTGTGTCTTTGGAAAATGAGGCAGTAGAGAGGTATCTAGAGATAGAACAATAAATTAACTTTGTTAATAAACTAAGCGAAAGAACAACACATTCAGAGCTAAATATTTGTATGAGTGCCTCAAAAAAGTTTGTGGAAAAATGGAATTAAAATATGACTTCATTTTGGTACAAATTTTCTTTTCTTTTAAAATCCATGCACAGTCATTTTATGATACACATTTTTGTGAGCTTTTTGAAGATCCGTCATATATGAAGCCTGAGGTTTATAACTTGGGAGACTGTGTGAACAAATTTTATATGTGTTGAGCTTTAAGTACCTGTAGGACTTCTGGGTAGAGATGTGCTCAGTAGGCAGATGAGTAAATGAGTTTGGTGCTCAAGAGAAAGAAGACATGGTTTTGTGGGAAGTATCTATAGTTTCTAGTTGAAATATAGCTTGTTGATGATTTCGATTAAGGAAAAGGACACAGAATAGAAAAGATGAGCCCTAAGAAACGTCAGCCTTTATGGATCCACAAATGAGGAGAACCTAACTCTAACTAAAGAGAATACTGAGTCATCTTTAAAAAGTTAGGAAACGGATTTTGAGGGTTTTTTGTTTTTGTTTTTGTTTTTATTTATTTTTTTTTTTGAGAGAAAGATTTTTGCTATAGAGCACATGACATGTGCTCACCAGAGAGACAGAGAGAAAGTGAAAAATCACCACCACCACCACCACCACCACCACCACGCCTCTCCCCCGAGAGGGGATGGCCATACCATAGTCCCTTCCCCAGTCTCCTCTCAGGATCTTGGGCACACACACACATGTGCCCAAAATTTTAAGCTGCCAAGTCCGAGACTTGAACCTGCCGTTAGCTACATGGGAGCCCAGCAACATAACCATTATGCCATCTACTGGTCCCTTAAGATCCATTTTAATAGATGGATGGAGAGAGAATTTTGAATATGGACAAAGTCAAACACCCTAAAGTGGCCTTTTTCTTTTTTTTTCTCTCTCTCTCTCTTTTTTTTTTTTTTTTTTTTTTTTTTTGAGAGGTTTTTGCTGTAGGGTGCATTCGCTGGCCAGAAAGACAGAGAGAGACAGAGAGACAGAAAGTGATAAATCACCCCTCGGCAGGGATGGCCACGCTGCAATCCCCTCTTCTCTCAGGATCTTGGGCACCCACACACATGCACCCGGCGTGAGTTTAAGCCACCAGGTCCAGGACTTGAACCACGTTTGAGTACATGGGAGTACAGAGACATAACCAATACTCTAACTGCTGGTCCCTAAAGTGGCCTTTTGAATTGTTGAGTAGTGGGGATGCTTGGTGGTGGTGGTGGTTATTAATATCAGACAGCTTTATTTTCTGTTTATATAGTAGTTTGTTAGGTTAAAGGAACTTTAAACTTCTCCTTTGACCTATAGTCTTTTTGGAATGTAAGAAAAATACATTTCATGGGATGGATAAAGGGTAGACACTTTATTAGATGAACCCAAAACACCTGTTTTATTGTGTTTTTGTCACTACAAACCAAAATAGTCATCATTCCTTTGGAAATGTATACTCCGCTGTGGTAAGGTACTAATTATGTTGAGTTAATTTGGATAAAGGCATCTCATATTCTTCATATCAACAGTTGGTAGTGTGTTTATTTGACTAAGCACAAACTTTGGTGCCTCTATAGTATAGATTTGTCCATTGACCTTAATAAAGAATGATTTATTGTATTCTTGCCATACCGTTTTCTAAAACAGAATATACACCTAAATAGCCATAATCTAAGAAATCAAGCTCAACGTGGTATATGTAGTCAAACGTTGTTTTCATTCAAGAGATGCCAACAGCCTATGAAATTCATTTCTTGTCAGTTAAAGATTATATGGTAATCGTCACACATACACAGAAATATTTTAAAAATACAGCATGTTCATTATCCATATTTCTTTTTGAAACAAAATTTTATTTAAAAACACCCTAGGGGCTGGCAGGTGGCGCATGGCCAACCATAATTTGAGTCCCAGACCTGGTGGCTTGCTTTCTCACTCCCCCCAACCCCCCGCTCTCACTCTCGCTCTTACTCTGTCCTTCTGTGGTCAAATGAAAATAAATAAATAAAATAGTTTAAAAAAATACAGTAAACTTATTCTCTGTATTGTAATATTCTCTAATTTTTTTCCACTTTCTCTATTCAGTATAGAGACGCACCTCTCTTCAGCAGGGGAAGTTAGGTGTTTTCTTTAACATTTACTGTTTTTACTATATGATGCTTTATAATTCTGCTAACTTTATTTTATGTGGTCTATACTCACATTCTTCATTTACAATATTACTTCTTTGTTACTCGAGTGGTATACTTGACCTCTTTTCTTTTTTTAAAAGAATTATTTTATTTAACTTTATTTATTTACTTTTTTTCTTTTTATTTCACCAGAGAGAGACAGAGAGAGAGGGAGAAAGAGAAAGAGGAAGTGAGAAAGCAAGCCGCCAAGTCTGGGACTCAGCCATGTGGGAGTCCAGTGCCCTTAACCACCATGCCATTTGCTGGCCCCATCTTTTCTAAGAAGAATTCTAGACTATAACGTGAATATTGAATTTATAAACTCACTTTTATTTTTGTGTAAGATGGGACCTTACACTTTTTAAAAATATTGTGTAAAAGGCTTTCATTATTTTATTTTATACACTAAAATCATAGACAAAGAGTGGCTAAAATATAACTGGGAGATAGCACCAAATTAAAATAAAATGTTCAGAAAAAATGCAAAATTTTGGAGCCAGCAGGTAATGTGGTGGTTAAGGCATTGGATTCCCACATAGCTAACCGTGGTTAAAGTCATGGACCTGGTGGATGCTTTCTCACTTCCTCTCTCTGGTCAAATAAAATAATAATAATAATAATAAGCGAAATAAAAATAATTCTAAAAATGCAAATTTTAAGCCTTTTCAAAGACCAATTATCTAGAGAAATGCTCTGAGATAAACTACTATAAGCTTAATAGTTTTTCATCAAATTATATATATGTTGTAAGATAACATATATATACATATATATAACTATTATAAATCAAGAGACATGGTTTATGCAATTGTGCTAGCATGTCAACACTTAAAGTTTTTATTTTAATGTCAGAGAGTGTGTATATAAGAGAGCAGAAATGATTGGTCATGTCATAATCCTTTTTCTTCCAGTTCTTCATCCTGTTGGGATCCTGGGCATGCACAAGTGTGTATATACACCTATGGCCCTGGAATGTTTTTCATGCCACCAGGGTTAGGGCTCTAACCTATGTCATCTATGTGGAATCCAGCTTCCTCTTTGCAGCCCTTAACTTCTATGTTGCAGAGCCAGCCCTCCAACTTATATTTCTTTTTTCTATGTTTTTCTTAGAAAGAGTTGTGTTTGTTTGTTTGTTTGTTTGTTTATTTATTTATTTATTTGCTATAGGGCACATGTGCTTGCCAGAAAGACAGAGAGAGACAGAGAGACATCGAGAAATCACCCCCGAGGGGGATACGGCCATGCTGCAATCCCTTCTCCTCTATTTTCCTCTCAGGATTTTAGGCACACACGCACATGCACCCGGCGTGAGTTTGAAGCTACCAGGTCCAGGACTTGAACCAAGGTTGACTAAATGGGAGTCAGCAACATAACCATTATGCCATCTGCTAGTCCTCCACTTATTTTTCTTAACCTAATCAAGCTTAATAAGATTGTTTTCATCTGGTATTGTTTAAGATAGTTGCTTCATCTTACTTGCTTTGGTGAGTAATTTAAAATATATAACAGGCATTCCTGGGGAACCAGCAGTTAGCATAATGGCTATGTCGCTGGACTCCCACGTAGTCGACCGCGGTTCGCGTCCTGGACCCGGTGGCTTAAAACTCACGCCAGGCGCGTGTGCGTGCGTGCCCAAGATCCCAAGAGGAGAATGGAGGAGAAGGGACTGTGGCGTGACCATCCCCCCTAGGGGGTGATTTCTCGCTTTCTGTCTCTCTCTGTCTGTCTGGCGAGCGCACGTGCCCTATAGCGAAAAACCTCTCCCCCCCCAAAAAAAAATACATATATATATATAAAACAGGCATTCCTTTGATTAAGAAGAAGAAAGCTAGAAACGTTATGCCTAAGCCTGACTTCTTTTCTAATGTGTTTGTTAGGTACTGTGGTGAAGGGCCTCCATTTTTGTAAACACTGACTGAACAAAATGAAGAAAGGAAAGAAAAAAAAAAAAAACCCTAACCTTGTTTAGAAAACAGTTAGTAGGATCTAGGACAAGACCAAGCTTGCACATTGCCTCTGAAGGAAAGTTGCTTTGATGTTTCTGTCTAGTGTGCTTTGGTCATTTCAATGTAGTCCGAAAACTCTAGCCCTAACCTAAGAAATATAATAGAAGTGCTAGCAAAATTCTCTAAAGGAAGAAAAAAATTCATTTGTGATTATCTAAAGAATATTTTTATATAATTGATGTTAAAATTATGTTAAGTTAAAGTTCATATGTTTACCAAAAAGAGAGGGGACATTTTTATCTAAGATCCATTTGTTTGGTTTTAGAGATAGCCTACTATATATACGGGGGGGGGGGGGGGGGGGAAATGTGGTCCATATTGTGGTGGGGGGGGATTTGTTTTACAAACCAAAATTTTTTCAAGAAAATGCCAGATGTATTTCCTTCTTTGTTTAATTATATGAAGCTCTGAAGTGAACTTGATTTTGTATTAATTTTTCTTCCCTAGAATGTTGACAAAAATAGAAAATATCATGAAAAATGTAAATACCATATCTATTTAATCCTACCACCCAGATTTTTCCAGATATGACATTTAAATGAGTAAATTTCAATTCTAGAAAATTGCTGTGTTAACATATAAACTAACATACAAAATGAAAATCTTATATGTAACATGTAAGTATAACATAAAATGAAAGTGATCCACTTGCATTTCATGTAAAAAGTTTTTGTGTTCTTATTATGAGAGAATATTGATATTTTAAACCCAAGGAGATTGAAGAAGAAAAATAAATGGTTATAAAAGGGCTGTGCAGTAATAGACTCTCCTTGAAGCTATTTATCTTAATTTATAAGTTTAAGGGACACAGTGACCATTCAGACTAGTCAGCCTCTGTTATTTGTACAAGTGGAGGAGAGCACAAACATAACTCACATTAATGAGTATTCCAGAAGTTCTCAGAAGTGACTTCACAATTATCTTTGTTCTTACATCTAAATATAGATGTACCTGATCTGGGAATTCACATTTAGCAAATTAGTGAAGCTATGCCTATGAGAGCTTGACTCCAGAGGAGGTGAAGTACTCATCTGTTCTTCCACTTGGTACTAGGAATAGACTGATCATCTGTCTTACTGATATTAAAATCCCAGCTCTTTCTGGCAGAATTGCACCACCTTAAAAACTTTCTAGAAATAAAGGAGTCAAAGCAGTATCTTTCCTCAGTCAGGATCATACAAGGAGTAGTACACATAGAACTTGAACTATCAGCCGTGGAAATTCCAACGAAAATAAACTTGAAAGACTATATTTGGCATATTTATCTGTCTCCTAAAATATAGTGCAACCTTCATAATGTGAAACACAAGGAAATGGAAAAAATGGGCTTTGAATTAACTGGCTTTCCATTATCTGATTTTTATTATAGAGCAATCAAGCAGCTGGTTGACTAGGGAATAGCAGTTGCTTTGAATTATGTATTATTTTGAATAAAGTGATATCAGCTTAATGAAATTTTACAGCAGTTCACTTTTCTTGGGAGAATTAAACACTGCAGATCCTAAAGGGAGCCTGATTAACATATTTGTATTTAATAAAATATGTGTATTTCCCCACAGCCAAGTGATAGAACGGTATGCCCAACATGGATATATGGAACGTTTGCTCATTGGGAACATAAAGGCAGAGTATGAGAGCACGGGTTGATTCTGTTTTTCCAAGATATGTGAATATTTGACAGGGAACCTGGGAGTAAGTAGACGATGATAGTGTTTTAGTATAAATCTGTATGTACAGCAGTTTCATGTTTCTTTCCCTAGCATCCTCTTTTCCAGGGTCAAGAGCTAACTTCTAGCATACCTATTAGGGCAACGTTTCACCATCGAGAAACACATGGTCAGTCAGTACTACTTTCTCTAGGAGTATTTTCTTTTATCACCCAGGAAAAGAGATATTAGTAGGATGTAGTGAAAAGCAACCTTGTATTTTCGCTGCCTTCCTGATTTGGATTATGAGGCCAGGGTGCAGACACTAAACCCTCAGGGTTTCCTGAAGCAAGCAGAATACACACGTAAATTAACCAGTAACTGGAACTCTGCTGGTGTCACCTGCTAAGTTAGCTTCACGATGTCCATGGGAAGCTGCTATTAGGACGACTTGATTAAATTAATTCTTGGTTCTCATTGCATCTAAAGATATCTGCTACAAAGGTTCCAGAGCAGTATTTCTCAGGGTTTGAAGAATATAGTTCAGTGTTCATCTGTAGGCACATGGAAGTAGAGAGAAATGAAACTATTGAGTCCATGGTGACTTAACTGTTAATATCTGCCTTATCAAGTCTTGAAACGTTTTAGATAGGGAAAATGACAGGAACTAGCTAAGTGCTTGTTCTTTTTTAAACATTATTTTATAGTAAAATTGGCCTTTTTAAAAAAGCATAAAGTTCTGTGATTTTTTTTTCCTCCCAGAAGTTGCACATGTTCGCTGGAGAAGGACAAACAGAAAGAAGGAAAGGGACAAAGCACTCCTCCACCCCCACGATGAATGGTTATGCCACAACCCCTTTTCTTCCATTTCTTCATCCTTTTGGGATTTGGGGGCACATACACACCTGTGCCTGGTGTGTTTCTCAAGCTAACAGGTTCAGGACCTGAACTGCAATATTAGTCATGTAGGATCTGGCTTACTTAACCACCAGGTCTCGGAGCAAGTGGTGATTTTTCTAACACATGTATATTCCTATGACCGCCATCAACAATCAGGATACAGAACAGTTCCATTCTCCCTAAAAAACTCCTTTTGGCTTCCCCTCTATAGTCACACACTATAGTCACTCCCCCTCACCTCTGCTTACTCCTTACCCCTGGTGTTCACTTATCTGTTCTCTATTACTATTGCATTGTCTTTTCAAGAACGTTATATAAGTGGACTCATACAGTATGTTGTTAACTTTTGAAACTGGCATCTCTCAGCAGAATGCCTTTGATATTAATCCAGGTTGTCATATGTGATACATGACGTTTTATTGATGAGTAGTATTCCACAGTATGCCTATACCATTAAAGAGCTTTCGATTGTTTCTAGTTTTGGGGGTTATGGATAGAACACATACATAGGCAGATATAAGCATTCATACAGGTTTTGTGTGAATATAGAGTTTCATTTCTCTAGGGTAAAGTTTTAAGAGTAGGATTGCTGGGCATATGGTAAGTATAAGTTTATTTTTATAGGAAACTGCTGAATTGTCTTTCAAAGTAGCTATACCATTTTGTATTTCACAGTGTATACATTTTCTGATTGTTTTACATCCTCAGCAACACTTTGTATTGTCAGCACTTTAAAAATTATGATTTCTGGTTTACATATATTCAATGTATACATTTATGGACTACAGTATTGATTTTAAGGTGTTGCATACAGTGTGTATTAATCAAATCAAAGACATACACATTCATTGTCTTCAACATTGAACATTATATTATGTTGTACATGTTAATTAGCATTTTTATCTTACCTATTTTAATAGGTGTAGTGTAGTATCCCATCATGGTTATAATTTGCACTTCTTTAATAGCTAGTGATATTGAATAGCTTTGTGTGCCCATTTTCCATCTTGGTATCCTTTTGGTGATGTGATTATTTAAGTCTTTCACCCATTTTTAAATTGGGTTTCTTACTGTTGAGTTTTGAGAGTTCATGGTACATTCTAGATACCAAATTCCTTGGTAGATTTGTGATTTGCAGCTATTTACTTCTAATCTGTTGCTGTTTTCTTTTAAAAATGATTATTTTATTTAACTTTATTTTATTTATTTTAATTTGATTAGAAAAGGAGAGAGAAGGAAAGGGAGAAAGCAAGCCGCCAGATCCAGGACTCCAACAGCAGTTTGAGTGAGAGGCCAGCACCCCTAACTACAATGCTACCAGCATTTATTTTCTTAATAATGTCTTTTACAAAGCAAAAGTTTTTAATTTGGGTGAAGTCTTAATTAGTCGAACTTTTTTTATAGATTGTACTTTTGGTGTCACATCCAAAAACAACTTGACTAACTCGAGGTCACACACATTTTTGCCTGTTTTTTTCTAAAATTTTATTGGTTTTGTCTTTTCCAGTGAGGTTTGTGACCCATTTAAAGCTAATTTTCATCTCATATACGGAGGTATAAGTTGAGGCGGGGCCAAGGCTAGGGTGAGGTAAATGAGATACTTGTCTCAAGCACAAAATTTAAGGAGGTTCCAAAAATTCAATAATCAAGATAAATAGTATCTTTATGCAGTAAATAAAAACCAAAACTACTACCAAAAAATCCGTGAAGAATAAAATGCCAAAATTTTAAATTACAGTGGGATCAATAGGGGCTGGCAGGTGATGTGATACTTAGGGCGCTAGACTCCCAACCGCAGTTCAAGTCCCCAACCTGGTGGCTTTCTCACTTTCCATCTTTATCTCTGTCTATGGTGAAAAATAAATAAATACATAAATAAATAAATTAATTAAATAATTCTTTTTAAAAAAATGGTACTGGTAAAAGTGCTGTGCCAAGCTGTAGTGGAGCCTGAGACAAAAGGAAAACTCAAGTTAGACTGATCCTTTCTTTATTTAAAATTGTGATATTCATCATAGTTTTTTATTATTTTTAAAAATTATTTTTGGTGGAAGACTGGAGTGAGGAGATGGTAAACTTGATTCTCCTTTAGTGATACCTTGAATTCTGGACATCTCAAATTTATTTAATACTGTTTCGAATTGGTACATCCTGTTTTCTGCCCAGGTTTATAACTGCATTCAGAGGGAGACACTGAGTGGACTGTGTTCCTCTGTCATATCCAAAACCAGAAGCTTTTTCAAATTAAAAAAGTTGCAGTGGTGATGGAAAACACAAAATGAAGCAGTGCAAATTACAGCAGATGTGCCTAGGAAGAAGCTTCTAAGTTAGCTGCACATTTGGAGGGATGTTTATATGATAGAAAGTAAAATAATGCCCTCGATCCTAGTGTGAGTCGTCTGCCTTACCCTGGTCATGGGTTCCTTTTATATATAACTATGACATAGACAGAGCTACTGACTTTTTCTTTATTAGTTGCCATCTGTTATCAGATGTGCATTGATAACAATATAGAGCTCCGTTTCTCAATATTACTTTCCAGAGTCCATCTCCTTGGCTACCTGAGAACTAGGACTTAATTCTCCTATGTAAAAATTAGTCTTACTTTTAACAGATGACTTTACAACATCCCAAAAGAGTTCATGCCTGTGTATGAAATCCCTTCCCTCAGAACTTTTTTTTCTCTTTTAGTCTCACATTCTCATGTTTGGAGCCCACATCCTTTACTCTAGTCCTCATGGGGTTGGAGAACAGCTGGTTAGCATCCTCTGTTTCCGTGAAGATCCTAAAGTTACTGCTCAGTCTTTTCTTGTCCAAGTGATCTAAATTTAGTCATTTGTTCTTTTTTTAATATTTTCTTGTGGATCATATTTTCTCAGCACATCTATTATCTTTGGTACTCTCTTTCCAATCATTTCTAAGTACTCCAGTGACAAAATGGTGAGGTTCTCAGGGCTGAAGGTGCCCTGTAGGTAGGAAAGACATCATTTTCTTTATGCTCAGTACAATAAGAGCACAGAGTAGGTGTTTGGTGAAAATATGTTTGTGAATTTGCTTTACCTTTTATTGTGTTTTATTCTATTGTGTTCTTATTGGTACTGATTGTAATGGCCTGCTCTCAACTACCTTCTCTTGTTTGTGTGTGTTTTTTTAAATAGTTTTTAAAAATTATTTTGGAATTTCAGAGCATAAATATGTTTTCTTTTTTTTTTTTTTTGGAGAGGTTTTTCGCTATAGGGCGCGTGCGCTCGCCAGACAGACAGAGAGAGAGACATAGAGACAGAAAGCGAGAAATCACCCCCTAGGGGGGATGGTCACGCCGCAATCCCTTCTCCTCCATTCTCCTCTCGGGATCTTGGGCACGCACACACACGCGCCCGGCATGAGTTGTAAGCCACCGGGTCCGAGACGCGAACCGCGGTCGACTACGTGGGAGTCCAGCGACATAGCCATTACGCTAACTGCTGGTTCCCTAAATATGTTTTCTTTTAGATTTGATACAAGAAGTATACATAATGTTATAATTTTTTGCTTCTTTAAAACTTGAGCTGGCTGATCCTTTTTCAGACTTAAAATAGCTGTTTTGAGTTCAGTGAGGTAACACATATTTACTATGGATACTTCAAATAGTCATAATTTAAACTCTAATGACTATAATTTGTTTTGGTTGTTATACTATTAATGAATATGGTCTGTTCCCTGAACCTATTTAATAAAACACCCAGTGGTTTGAAGTAAAAATTATTTTTTAGAATTCAAGACTATGTAGTATTAGCACTGTAATCATTATTGTTCCTTAGGATAGGAGATAAATACTGATAAACTTAGTACTTTCTTTCTTTCTTTCTTTTTTTTTTTTTTTTTAATTGCTAGAAAACACGCATGCTCATCAGAGATAGGGGGTGGAGGGAGTACCCTACCCCCCCCCCCAATGCGTGTGATCACTCTGCAATCCCTACTCCTTCATCTCTCCATTTGTTGGGGATTTTACTCATCAATACTCAGGTGCCCAGTATGTTTCTCAGGCCATCAGGGCCAGGATTCAAACCTCAGTCAGCAGTGTAGTATCTGACTCCCTTATATTACTCGGCTATGGGGCTGGTACTGTCTTTTTAAGTTTATATTTTTATTATGGGAGAGAGAGAAATAGATTTATTTTTGACAAGAGAGAAATAGATTTATTTTTGACAGGAGAGAAATAGATTGATTTTTGCCATGCAGAGATTCTCCTTTTCTAGTCTCTTAGCTAGCTAGGATTAGAGGCATGTGCCACTGCATCTTGTCTAACACCTTGTCTGTTCTGGGTCCAGCACTGAACCCCAGTCTTTGAGTACTGGCATTTTAGCAATATGTGCACTGTCATGACTGAGCCCATCGCCTTTTTCCCATCTTCAGTCTCTCTTAACAGAACACAGTTTTTTACAAGGAGATCCCAAATGAGAATGTTCCAGGTTCCAGTCTGGAGACCTCCTTTAGTAGCTCAGAGCATAATATGTTTTTTTTTAGATTTGATACAAGAAGTATACATTATGCTATAATTCTCTGATTCTTTAAAAGAATACATGCTTGCCCATGATATGGGGCTGGCTAATGGCTGGGAGTATATCACAGAATCAAGACCCTGTTGGGATGCTGCCTGTTTGTCCGTATGTCTCTCTCTCTCAGAAAAAAAAAAAAACAAAAAACTTTATAATTTTTTTTTAACTGATAGGCTTAATTCAGGTGCAGTTATTTAGATTCTCTATTCAACTTTTTTTTTTTTTCCAACATAATGTTTACTGTGGGAGTCCAGATTCACACCCTATATTGAGATGAGTTTTTTCTCCTATGATCATCTATTTGAAAATTATCTCAGGCTAGCCGTGGCTTGGTGGTTAAGGCAGCTGGATCCTACATGGCTGACTGGCTGGTTTGAATCCTGAACCTGGGGGCTTGAGAAACATGCCAGGCATGTGTGCCTGAAAGGAGGGAGAAATTAGAAGGGATTATAATGTGACCATCCCATGGGACGGCGGCAGGGGATGTACATTCTCTCTGTCTCTGTCTCTGTCTTTCTCCAGTAAGTGCACATGCCCTCTGTCAAGTTAGAAAATAAAACTATCTCATATTGGGGAATTACAATATAAGATGAAGGGCCAGTCACATTTTACTTCAGATTTCCTGGGCAAAAGAATGATGACCTGATGGAGGGCTTGTTCAGTTTTATAGTTTGTCCATTTTCCCATGTCTTATACTCTCATAACAGCCTTAAAAGGACATCCACTATTTATTGGTACCAGCATTTGTCAGTAAATGTTTTCTGCTTCTGTTTCTAGCCTTTCAAAGCAATAGAAATAGTTTTTCCTTTTCGATTAAATAGAAAATACTTTTCCATCTCTATTTAAGTGTTTGATGTTTCATTTAATATGTATTTAAATATATGCTTTTTTTCCTCATATGGACATAATTGCCATAAGTGTCAAAGCTGAATGAAGAATCAGTAACTAAATAAAATGAGGGACTTTAAAAAGTTTGTGGGAAAAATGTAATTTTTTTGGGTGCAAAGATTTTGAAATCCATGCATAGCTTTTTCACAATATATATGTTCCATGATATTTTTGAAGACTCCCTCATAGCACCCTGAAGTAGAAACATACTTACCTCCTCTGTAAAATGTCCAAAAGAAAAAAAAAGTGCGAGTGAGATCTGATTTGTAGGCATGTACAGATGCTCAGAATGACATACTATCCTTTACATAATGTGTAAACACATAACACAATGATGACTCGTGCTCTGCTGTCTGACCCCAGGCCCATATTGCATCACTGATGGGCCAAGTGAAGGCCTTTATACCTTGTAGGACTTTCTGACAGTATTTCCTTTCCCAACCTGAATCTGATGAATGATCTTTGGTAACAAGTTTTCCAGCTGTTCTATCAGAACTCTGGCCAAACTTTCACAATTATATATAGTGTGGGGAAGAAGGTCTATAAGTACATATACTCCAGCATAGTGGTTTTCCTTTTTCAGAATGATAGATAATAGTCTTGTAGGAGGAGGGGTTGTCAGGACCCCGAAGGGCTAAATAAAAGAGAATGATACTTAAAACATCTTCTCCTATTTCCCATTAAGATAAATAGTGTGTTACAGATCCTGTATAGTTCATCTACATAGGAAGTTGCAGTCTTTTCTGTATTTTTTTTTTTTTTAGTTTTACATACCTGATAATTTGCAAGATGTGTGATCATAAATATTAAGTTTCATACATTTGGGAATGGCTCCATAGTCCAATGATGGAGCCAGATCTCAAATTGCAGACCACAGTTTGAATCCTGATCACAGCAACTTGAAAAGCAGACTGGGCACATGTGTGTGTATGCTCAAAATCCCAACAGGAGGGAGAAATGGAGAAGGGATTGCAGCATAACTGTGCCTCATTGGGGGTGCTTTCTCCCTTTCTCTCTCTCTCTCCCCATCTCTCTGGCAATTAAAAAAGTTTCATACATTTATGCTTTGTACATATAAACAAAGGGCTGATAGTTACTATCTTTATCTTTAACTGTTGATGTGTGAAGAAGGGTAAAGAGTCCTAGGCCTGTGTAGACTAGACTGAGAGAGATGGCCGTAGGTCTTACTTCCCCAGGCCTTTCGCAGTCCGGGTTCTATAACAAATGATAATGTGTGCTGGAAACACATTATTGTGTTTGCTGGAAGGGACTAGCCTGAGGCTCCAGCACCCAGGCCCATTCAGAGTGGGAAGCTTTCCTGCTTAAGTGGATCCCCTGGTGTGAGATCTTTGGAGGGATCTACCTTACAGCTCGACCACCCACCCATGTCACTCAGGCCGTGGACTCCAGCTTACAGCCTCCTGTTTGTTTTCCTGCTCCCAGACTATCATTAATAAGAACAATTACCAGACTTTCTTAAATCATTATTTGTGCTCTCTTTACCTTTATAAATTCTTCTCAAGTAATAGAATTGGAGAGAACTAACATTTAGTGTTGTTTTGAATTAGAGGAGAAAATTATATTTAATTTTGTGACCCAAGAGATCTTCTATTTTCTCTGAGAACTTTTTCTTGTGATGAAATTCTTTAGGCAAGTTTATTATCAGATACAGATGTGATTCATTTGATGCCAAGGACAACTACCAGGTTCCAGATTTTGCTGCTTTAGTGGTTATCTTAATTTTAAAGCACAGACTGAAAATGAATTGATTTTAATAAGTGCATTTTCCATGGGTTTGATAAGAATTAATTTGATAATTAGATGCCAGTTTTAAAAAACATACATAATCCATGCATCTGTACCATATATTTGTGGCCAAGTGCAGAATAACACTTTTCACTTGTTTTTTGTTTTTTTTTTTTTTTTGTAACAACTCTTATATTTATGAATGTATACTTGTATACTGGATTAATTCTTTTACTTTTGAGCTTCTATCTGGCTTATTAGAGAATTATTTGGGACAGAGAAGAAAAAAGATTGAGATTTCTTCCCTAAGTGACAATTGATATATTCTGGCCCATAGTAGAACCTCCTTGAAGTTGGAGGACTGTTGAGAAAGAAAAGGATTAAGTGTGTATTCAGTTAGAGAGAAGTATAGAGAAAATGTCTGCCTTTAATCTTTTCTATTCACAGGATGTCTCCAGGGAGATCAGGTGGGTTTTAAGAAGTCATATTTATTGGAGATGAGGCTTACTTATCATGTTTGCACCCTAAACTTTAGAGAGGGGACACCAAGCCCCATGATCCATTCACAATGCAGTCATCTCAAGTTTGCGAAAAGCCACGCTTTGGGAGAGAGTGGAGAGAGCAAGGAGAGAACACGTAGCCTGGGGAAATTGAAAAGAATGCCATTTTACTCTTCTAAGACCTCCCTAATCTAATATTTTAACGTAGAAAACTATTTTTTTTTAATCTCTGTGAAGTAAATCTTGAGCTTGTGAAAATATGAAGAAAATGCTTTTCTAGTACCTTCCTGTTTTTATCCGCCTTCTTTTTATTTGTTTTTTGTTTTTGTTTTTTGTTTTTTTGCTCACAGCTTGACCTGTGTTCTTAAACTTGGGGGATCGGCATGTACACAACAGTCTTCAAATGTAGTGAATAGTCCTGAGGATAATGCCCATGATTCTACGGCTGCCTCTATACAAGTCTGTGGAATTGTGGACAGTATCCTTTGTGGACAGGTGTCAGGCTCTTTATTTGAAAACTTTGAAAAATATTTGTTCTCTCCAGGAATCACTGAGTTAGCTTATTCCATGCTTGTACTACATGACAAAAACCAAACATGAAAAAACCAGATGGCTTTTGGTTTACAGTGTGGGTCAGCAGCTGGGAAGGATCAGGAAGTGGTGTTTCAACATAATCATGTTTAAGGTATAAAATTATGAAGGATGTTGGGCTGCTTTTAGCATGTAAAGCAGAATAAGGTGGTGTTTGGATATATGTATTACAGACACCTAAGATGTTGCACAGGCATTGGTTTCCTTTATAGTAACATCTGTGAACTGGGAACTAGTGGGCATTTTCTTTTATGGTTTTAGTAATACCATCTGCTTTTTTTTAAAAAAAAAAAAAAAAAAAAAAAGGTTTTTGCTATAGGGCATGTGCACTCTCCAGGAAGACAGAGACAGAGAGACAGAAAGCGAGAAATCACCCCTCAGGAGGGATGGCCACGCCATAATCCCTTCTCCTCCATTCTCCTCTTGGGATCTTGGGCATGCACGCACGCGCGCCTGGAGTGAGTCTAAGCCACTGGGTCCAGGATTTGAACCTCAGTCAACTACTTGGGAGTCCAGCGACACAGCCATTATGCCAAATGCTGGTCCCCCATCTGCTTTTTAATATCAGTTTGATAGAGGTAAGATTTCTACCTCTGGGTTAGGTGGGTTTGGAAATGATTAAATATCTGCCACCTCCTGTCCTCTCCATCTTTCAAAATGGGGCTTTGCATGGTTAAGCATTATAAAATGCAGTGAATAATAGAGTTGGAGAAACATGCCTACTGGTCCCAGATCCTCTGTGTATAAGTAAAGTAACTTTAGGAGAAAATTACTACCATTCCTACAGTCTCAGTTTTTTTATCTGTGGAATGGGATGAGGTTACTAATCTCCTATTATTGTTGTGAAGACTAAACTACATTATATCATATAAAGTTTCAGCTACTTTACAGTTCCCATCCTACCATGTCCTAAAATCTGTCTATTTCTGTCTTTGATTCCCCCCCTCTTGTTTGTGTCCATGATTTCACTTAAAGTAAACCAAGAAACCACAGAAATAAATTATTTGGAATTTTTTTTGTGTCCTTTTCACTTTTGCTAAGGGGTAATGCCAAAATTCCTGCTTTGGAATCTTGACGCTGCTCATACACAGTGCTCTCTTCTTCCTCAGCCCATCCTCTTTTTTGATTGGTCTCTGCAGGGAAGAAAGATGGCTGACTTGAGCATATTGAGGTCTTTTAACTCCTAGTCATCTCATTTATAATCTCCCACGCCCGTGACCATCTCTTAGTGGCTACTCCCAGAGCTAAAGACTTTTGGGGCAGTTTCTAGTTACACTGCACTGCCAATTATTGGGTCATTGGAAAAGCCATGACATATTATTTCATGTTTTCTATGCAAAAACGCATCATGAGTTTTCTGATGATCCTAGTATAAGGCTGACAGTGAACTTTGGTTTAATTTTGTGCTGAAATGGGTGTTCAGCTAAGGGAAGCCCTTCTTAGTGGATCCATATGTTTTGATAAGATGAAATCAATTAGTGTAAGAATAAAACACTTTATCAATTTAGTTAAGCAAGTCAATATATTAAAATATGCAGACTAAGTTCAGAATTGAGTTTCTTATAGTGTAATAGCTCGCTGCTGTTCGAGTCTCATGATATAATGTGAGAGCTTTCTTTCTAATACTTACAGATCTTATGTCTTGATACTCTTCCTTGGTCCTTTGATCCAGATATGCTCTCTACCTTTTTTTTTAAGAATTATTTTATTTAACCTAATTTATTTATGTATTTATTTATTTTAATTTGACCGGACAGGGACAGAGTTAGAGAGGGTGATAGGAGAGAAAGCAAGCCACCAGGTCGGAGGCATGAACCACAGCCAGCCTTGTGGGAGTCCTGTGCCCTTTATCACCACACCACCTGCTGCTACCTTTTATCTATTATCAATGAGTAAATCTGCGGTATGAATGTGGCCATTGCCCTGCCAAAGAAGCACCACTTCAAAAACAGGATGGAATTTCAGGGTGGTTGGTTGAATGATTGTGCTCTTTCTAAGTATTTAGAGTTCATCTGTCTTCTGATGGTTCCTTAGGCTTCTAGCAGGCACGTGTCCTGTTGTTGTTAAGCAAAGCCCAGTATGTGTGTTTGACAAGTTAGCAGCGTGGCAGCTCTGCTTGCTCCCCAGCCCTGCTACAGTCTCAGGGATTGTTTGGTTTGGCAAATGGCCAGCTCTCTGCTATAAGATGCATTTCCTTGACAGGACCAAGTGCGGAGCCGCATTAGCTGCAAAGTTTACAAAGGTTAGCCAAACACACACAGTAAATATTAATAAACAAAAAAAGCCCACCCACCTTTGGCTTTGAATTCTGCTTCTTAATTCTGTGCTCTGAAATCCCTGTAGTATCTGATTAATAGCCAGTCTTGGGGTAATTAAGCCTGAAATCTCCTCTGCCTAAGTCAGACTGCTCACTGGCGCTTCTTTGGTTGCTTCAGTGACTCATTGCCACAGTGGACAGAGCTCTGGAACGACTGTTTAGTTGAAGGGGTTTTATTTGCCTCTCCCTGCTTCAGTGTGAGAGGAGGGGAAATGTGCTTCTCCATGAGTGTATGCTGGTCAGCCATGAATGTGCCTCAGAACTCTGGAGGGTAAAGGATGTGAACAGGAATAGAGGTGCCTTGGACTCCCTGGAAAGCAATCAGACATTGGTCTGTTGGCCTGGGTAGTCGCCTCTCTCTAACATTTTCCACCCTTAGCATAGAGGGAGAGAGTAATGTAACCTGCTGCCCCTGGAAACTGCCTGTTTGGCTGGGTGTCTTGGAATTTATCAGGCCTACATTGTGGATCTTTTCCAATTCTGCATCCTGCTTGCTTGAAAACATATTTGAGAATCAGTAATCTTAGACTGCTTAGCCAGACTTCTAGAGAACCAAGGAAGAGAAATAACTGCAATACTATGTCCTTAAGATTGTCCTGAGGCCATTGGTAGGTGGCTGAGGTTTCTAAAGGCCATTGAAAGCCCCTGTTTATGTCTTTTCTAGCTTTCTGATTCATGCACATCCTCTCTTTAGGACCACATTAGGAAGGAACTAACCCTGCTACATTTGCAGGATACCCAGGTATAACGATACTGAGAAACCAAGTTGTTCCTCATGGAGAATAATGATTTTTAACTGAAAATGATTGCCAACTCTTCCTAGCAAAGCACTCATTTCAGCATGGGTGAATTGTAGCTTTTAATTCATTTCTCCAGCAAACATTTGAGCTCCAGACACTAATCTAGACACTTAGGGTAAATTGCCAAATAAAAGTGACCAAGGTCTCTATCCATGGAACGTATGTTCTAGCGGGAAACATAGACAACAAGCATAATTAATAAACAGAGTATATATTATGTTAAAAGATGATACATGCTACAGAAAAAGAAAAGCATAGTAAGAGGTACTGAGGGACACAGTTTTAAATAGTGATGACATTTATGCCAAGACTAAAAGGGATAACTCTTGGCTTTGATGGACTTATTCTAGATATGGTTAAATAAACATGAGTTTATGAAGTTAAACTTGTGACTCTCCTCATGTTTCCATATACCTGGCTGTGACCATCTGGAAATTTCCAGCAGTCTAGGCATGATCCTCAAATCAGTTTCAGTGGTGGAGTACCTGAGAGTCAGGCTGTGCTTTGCAGACCATGAACTGTTGACTTACTAAATTCTATTTTACCATCCAGAAGCAGTTTCATTAGAAGAAAATGTGATTTCATACACATGCTAACTTACTATAAAGTAAGTTCCATTAGTAAGTACCAAGTAACAATCCCCCCCCAAAAAAAAAGTACAGCCAAACTAAAAATAATTTACTACTTTCAAGTCTTTTGGTTAATATTTACTCACTCTTGTGTATGTCTTATTATTTTTCAGCAGTTGCTAGCAGATATTAGGTAGCAGGTACCATGGATTTGAGGAGAATTGTAGAAAGGAAACCTAAAATTATAAAATCTTGCCTTTTAAGTTAAGTGTCTCCTTTCTGATGGTAAAAATACAGCCATTCTGATTTGATTTTCTCCATAGAACGTCTTAATTCTCTTCAGCAGTGGATACCTTAAGCACTACTCTTCAGAGCATTATCAGGCATGAAGTAGAAGTCCGAGAGACTCTTTTTAGCTTCCTCCTTTGTTCCCCTGGAACCTCAGACAAGAATTTGTAGCCATTTAACTATATGCATATTTTTTCCCAGCTAGGCAGGAGTCAGAATTTCTACCAAAATTGCTCTCAGAGATTCTCAGATATTCAATGTTAATAAAAGAGTGGGATGGTTAAAGACAAGACATCAAAGAAATTCAGGCCAAGGTACATTTAGAAAGAAGTTTCATGATTTGCTTTTCTTTTCTTTCCTTTCTTTTTTTGTTAAAGTTTATTTATTCATTTCCTCTATGAGCGAAAGAAACAGAAAAGGAGAGGGGAACAGTGAGACAGCACCCCAACAAGGTTGTGATGCTGCAGTCCACCTCCAATCTCTGCCAGCCTGGCTCATGAGCATGTGCATGCCGGGTACACCCAGGGAGCTCTCAATCCGAACTGGGAACCTTCCCACTTAAGATGGCAACTCAGAGTGCCGCACTTTACTGTGGCATCACGCATCAGGCCCCCTGGAAGTTCCATTTTCATTTTGCCATTAGAACGGTCTAATGGGAATATCTGTTTGTACCCATCTTTTCCTTAGTTCCCATCTGTAGCTTGGCAAGTGATAGGCTATTAAACATTGTATGATACTTCGGTTCATTTCTTGCTCTATCAGGGTGAGTTCTGCAGAGCCTCGTACATGGTGTTTCTGCCTACCAATGCTAGTTTCATCTTTTTTTCCCTTTAATTCTCTCCATGCTATCCCTCCCATCTCTGCCCTGTTAGCATGGACAAAAATTAAAAACAGGTTGTAGTTCTTACTGAGAACTCATGGTTCTTTTTGACCCCAGAGCACCACTTATTTTCCTTCCAAGTAATAAATTCAAAGGATCAGAACTTCAGTGACCCTTCTCTTTAGACAGCTTTTCATTCTGGTTAATGGCAAGCTTTTGTATTCCCTAATTCTGTATCTCTGTTTTACTTCTGCTATTGTCCTGCTGTTTTATCTCAGAGATAGGGAGAAATTATTAAATACCTACAAATATGTGTTATTTCTGAAAAAGCTTTATGAGATTTGGATCTTTGTGAACTAAAAACAATAACCACCTGGCCTCAATCTGCTGTCCAAAGGGGCATATTGTGTGTGTCAAAGCATGCAACACTGAGATCAAAATCTGCTTCGGTGGTCAGCATAACTGACTTATGTGGATTCAGCATTCCTCGGTACTAGCCTCACATGTTAATAGGGCTAGGAAGCCTAACTTTGTGGTTTCAAGGCTGTCAGCAAAGGGGGGCCATGTCAGGAAGGGAACATCTTTTTTGATCTTTATAGGGTATTACAAAGATAATAAGTGGTGAAATGGAACTTAACCTTGGGGACACAACTTTATGGTTTAGAAAAACATGTCCTGAAAGTTGCAGGTAACAATTATGGTGACATTTGATTTAGTAAACTAAAGTACCAGCAAGATTTTTTCCCCATTTTTATTTGGCCTTTTTAGTTGACTCGTATGCCTTTCCTTTTCAGAGTGTTGTCCGTTGCCTCTGGCATCCAAAGCTGAACCAGATCATGGTTGGAACTGGAAATGGATTGGCTAAAGTCTACTACGACCCCAACAAGAGTCAGAGGTATTTCCTAAGTATCGCCTGTTATAGATGGAAGACAACAACTGGGGGAAGGGCTTTTTTTCACCCCTGCTTTTATTTATTTCCCCCTTTGATGGGGATCCACCCTTTCAGAAAACACAGCTGGCACAGAGAAAAGCCTCAAACTCCTAGTATTGCGCTTTAAAGAGGATTTGGATATCACCCTTGATCCATACTGAATTCAAAGTGAAAGTTTTCTGGGGATTTACAGGTCTTTAGCTGAAATGTTGAGTGCAAGGGGGGGGCGGGGGACAAAGTCCTGCCCACTTCGCATACCACCCTGGACAGTGGCATTAGTAGTGATGCATGTAAAGGATTAACAAAGCAAGCAACAGGCCATTTACAGAAAATTGAAATGGCTCCTCTGTTGTATTCCCTTTCTTTTTCGGCTTTTAGCAGTTACTAGTTTAGATGTTTTTCTCAAGCTTTTTCTCTACCAGCAGAAAAGAACAGCAGATACTTTCCCCCTCAACCCTGGTTGTCCAACTTAAACAAACCAGTGTATTTTGAGGTCTAAAAACTTCAGTAGAGGCCCAGTCAGCCCCTCAGTCAGTTCCATTTTCCTTGGGCACTAAGGTAGACATTTGTTATCACCCAAAGAGGGGTGGTTTCATTTTCCTCTCTTGGGGTACAGTGACTGATTAGCTCTTTCATTAGAGTCATTCTTGGTTAACTTGTATTAGAATGTATGTGCTCGGGCACATGTGCGTGCATGCCCAAGATCCCGAGAGGAGAATGGAGGAGAAGGGATCGCGGTGTGGCCATCCCCCCTGGGGGGTGATTTCTCGCCTTCTGTCTCTCTGTCTCTCTCTGTCTTTCTGGCGAGCGCATGTGCCGTATAGCAAAAAAAAAAAAAAAAAAAAAAAAAAAAAAAAAAAAAAGAAAGAAATTAAAAAAGAATGTATTTGCTAAATTTACTAGGATCTCATATAAACCTGTTTTGAGGTCCTACATTCTTTCTGAGGAAAGAAAAGCCATTCTATGTTAATGAGCATTCGTTGACTGTAACTTTGCTCTTCATGGAAGCAGACAACCCTGACCTCCTCCAGAGCATTCTAAACTAGGGTTGGAAATATCTCTAAAATAAAGTTATATTACATAATATTTAAGAGCAAGAGGATTTTTTTTAAATAGAGAACTTAAAAATGCTAATATAAGTAGGATGATCAGGAGTCTGTTTCACTTGAGCAATGATAGGCCTTGTTTGATAGTACCCATGCAGGAAGCACTCACTGTCTTTGGAATGTTTAAGAAACTCACTTGTTTGTATTTGCTTCTCTTAAAAGGGATAGCTTATTATTGCTAAAGAAAAGTGAAATGTTCTAAGCACACTTCCAGCTAACCCATGCATTTTTGGGCCATAGCCCCTTGACAACACTGTAAGGCCGACTCAGTTCCAGACACTTATATCTGAGATGCGGACATATGCCACTTAGGATGTAGACCATAGACCACCCAGGTTGCTTTCCTCTGACACATAAACCAAAATTTGAACCCTATAACCTTTAGGGTAAAAAATTTGGTTGATTTTATTAATATTTCTGTAAGATCTTAAAGTATTTTTTTTTTTAAAGTCCTGTTGCTCTGTTACTTCTCCATTTATTTTGCTTACTAGTAACCACTGACTAACAGACTTGCTTTTCCATCAATGTAGCTCCTTGTGAGACCCCCATGTATTGTTGTCCGCAGAAAGTCAAGGACTTGACAAGACAGCGTGCAGAGTGTGTTACTGAAAGTATTTAATGCTCCTAATGCTTTCGGCATAGACTTTCTCTTTCTTAGACCAAATGAAGAAAATGATTTGCTTTTACCCTCCTCAGGGGAGCAAAATTATGTGTGGTTAAAACCCAGCGGAAAGCGAAACAAGCAGAGACTTTAACCCAAGACTACATCATCACTCGTAAGTGGTTAGCATGTTTCTCTGTCCTTTGTCTCTCTTCTGCTCTCATGTGGTGTTGATTGTAGGGTTGGAGACAGTAAAAGCCCTCAGAGTTCAGGCATATGTTACAGATGCTTACCCATTCATGTGGATAGGACCACGAGTCATGTAACAGCTAACCCCTTTAGCTTCCGTGTCTCATCACAATTATTTCATGTAACTTTCAACCCCCAAGGGAAAAGCCTATTTGAGCCTGATGCATTATTCTATAGCTGGCTTTTAAAGAATAAAATTGTGTTCTAAGAATAAATGAAAAAGAATGCTGGTCTTAGAATTAGGAGACTTAGGTTTATCCAGTTCCACCACTGACTAGTGGTGTGATGTTGAGCCATTGAACTTCATCAGGAGTGTGAGGAGACTAGATGACTCTGGCTACCTCTGAAATTCCATGACCTTATGCTAGACTGACACAGAAGCACTAAGATATAAAATCATCTACCTGGAAGTTTGAGCAGAAAGCTTACCAGGGAAGAATGGCTTTTCAGGTTCATCACACAACATCATTAATCTGGCAGATCTGTGTTCTCAGAGCCACAGTCCTAGACCTATGACAGGTGACGGATGGGAAGGAAATCTTGGTTATGAGGGCATTTGTCATTAGCAGGTATCTGTGTGGACTTCATCAGTGTCTCAGTCTAAAGCCTAGGAGGCGCTGTACTGCTGGGTTTTCTTCCCGATGGTGGGTCTCTTGTAAGACTGAGTCCCTTGGAACTTAGGATAAGTAAAGTGATCCCATGACACTTCTTGCAAGAGTAGACGTGTTAAAGTTGGTGTTATAACCAGTATAGCTCATGTAATTACACGCGGCCTACTTAAATTCCTTTAGTCGTTTGAAGTGAAAAGCTATTTTTCCCCCCTCCTAAAAATACTGATGTGTCGTGTTGCCTGACAGTGACTGGTGGCTGTGTTTCTCAGCTCCCCTGTCTCAAGGAAGGCATGTTTTACTAGGGAGTGATATGGTTGGTCATAGGGGGAGAAGGTAGAAGGGGACCCTTGAAGGATTTTTGAGGTCTTACAGACATTTCATCCAGATTACAAATGCCCCTTAAACCTTTACCCTCCTTCCCCTTTCCTGTGGAAAATGTCTCTTTTTTTAAAAGAGGTTTTACCCTGCATGTAATGGTAGAAAGAAATGATTCTGGTATATATTCTTTTTGGTCATAAAAAGACAGTAATTTAATACTTCCTCAATAACCTTTCCCTGTGTGCTAGAGTATTATGATTTTCCCTTTTAAATTTTTGTATTCCTTGATATTAGGAGATTTAATTCTGACATCAAGCAAACAACTAATAGCAGCTGAACAAATAGTATGCCGATTTTTACCCTCTTGGATGAGGATAAAAATGAGGATAGGTCTCATCTAGTTCCCATGCCAGCAGATTCAGGCACCCTGTGTTCAAGGCAACCTTTATCCCAGTTTCAGTGGGATAAGTGTTCCTCCCTTCCGGTTAGTCAGTGTTGTCAACTCCTCCTGAGAGGTAGTCACATTTCAGAAACGTGTGAAGTGATTCCAGTGTTTATGAGGCATCTGAGGAAACTTCAGGGCTGACAGGCAAGCTGTTGGCATTATTCACACTTGGGTCCTGTAAGAAAAAAATAAGAGGCAGTCCCACGAGGGCTTCTTTTCAGAACCACAGAAATTAAGTTTACACTGCTCCCCAAGATTTGGAAGATGGGGAGCCTCACCAGTATTTCCATGACAGTATTTGACAGTGTTTCCTGAGTGTCATTGGCTGCCGAGAGAGGTGAACAATGAGTCTGGTCTCAGACAAAATCGGTTAATTGGTTACAGTAAGACTGTCTTTTATTATTAGATGAAGGATGTCATTATGACTTCCACTTCATCTTTCAGTTAGTCATGCTTGAGCTATGTTTTTGGATGGAAGGATTATTGTTATAATAAAATTTTTCAAATGTGACTTTTTGTAGCTCATGCCCTGCCTATGTTCCGTGAGCCCCGCCAACGGAGTACAAGGAAACAGCTGGAGAAGGACAGACTGGATCCCCTGAAATCTCACAAACCTGAACCTCCTGTAGCAGGCCCAGGTGACTGTGGTCCTGCTGAGGACCTGCAAGGGGTTCGAGGGCCTGGGTGGGACAATCTATACAGAATTGGGAAAAGCTTTCAGGGATGGGTGCTTTTTTGTCTTCAGGCAGATTTTACTAGGTTGCAGTTTAGAATGTTTTCTTTTTAGCACCAGAACTTTTTGCTTAAAGATCTGATGCAGAATCCCAGCACATAAAACACAGAAAAATGGAGCTGCTATGCTGAAGTAGGGAGGAAGCCTGGAGTCCTTTCTTCTTGATCTCTAACTTGATCCTTGTAGTAACCTCAGTGGAACTCTGGGGCTCCTCAGAGCCTACTGTCAAAAGCACTGCTCTCAATATTGGCTTACTACGTAACACTGGGCACTTTGACTAGAATCCAGGCTGGATTAGGTTTCACGCAAGGCAGAAAGTGACTATCATTTAGTTCTGTGTTGATAAAATAGAGCTACCCAAATCATTAGAAGGTAAATAAAAGCCCTTAGAGTTTTAAAGAAAGTACTGGGACCAGCAGATGATATAATGACTATGTCACTGGACTCCCACGTAGTCGACCATGGTTCAAATCCTGGAACCCAGCAGCTGAAAAATTCACACTGGGGGCACGTGGCATGAGTGCCCCAAATCCCAAAAGGAGCCTGGAGTCTCCTGGTGAGTGCACACACCCTATAGCAAAAATCTCTCTTTAAAAAAAAAAAAAAAAAAGTACCAGAAAAATGGAAGGCAGCATTGACTATGCCACAGCACACACTGTTGGTGGAATTCCATTGTCCATTATCACCTGTGTAGTTTCCAATTGTCTTGGACTCCCAAGCCTGCAGCTTTTGACTTACTCATTTATCTGAGGCTGAGTTCTAGACCTGCATCTATCTGGCCTGCCCTTTCAGCATTAAAAACATTTTGCATTATCTTTCCCAATTATTATGTTCATTTTTCTCTGCCTCTATTTAAATTTCCTAAATAATAATCTTGCCTGGATTAGTGCAAACCCTTCTAGCTAGCCACTTTATCGTAAGTCACACACTCCCCCGCTCTGCCTCTTTTCATATCACACAATACTTTTACCTCCAGCTCCTCTAGCTTTCATGTTGCTACTGCCCTCAAACCTTCTTAAGTTTCCTACCATCTATCTGTATTCCCAGAGATCTTAAGTTCTTTACAGTCTGACTCCAGCCCACCTTTGTAACTTCGTAGCTCCTTCTCTCCTACTCTGATCTGCTATGACTGTGAGTTGCTCCTATCTCCAAATACTCGTTGAACTTTCCTTCCTGCCTTTCTGTACTTAATCCACTCTGCTCACCGAAAATAACCCATACTACCTTCTGAGCTTTCCCAGATCGGATCCATTTCTTTCAGAAAGACTCACTCACCCATCTCAGCCTAACTTGCTGTCTCTTTCCTCTGAGTGCTTATAATAGTTACTAGCCATACAAATTCTCTGGAAGTTAATTATTTCTTTCCTATGTCATCCCCTCTTATCTTGATTTATAAAATTAATCTTTCAGTGTTATATAGTAGCTTTTCATGTGTGTATTTTATTTTCCCAAACCACACATTTTTTGAGTCCGGACACCATGCCAGCCACTAGAGATCTATTGGGGAAGCAGTCCCTGCCCTTTGGGAACTCCCAGTCTGTCAGCCAGAACAATTACAGTACAGTAAAATAATGTGACATACTGTGCTCATTTTCTCTCACAATATTCAGCAAAAAGCCTACAAGGTGGCAAGCCCTAAGGCATGTTTGTTTAAAACTAAAAAACACCTAATGAATATTTTTTTCTCCCCCCTTATGAGATGCACAGAGAGTTGTAGGGAGAAAGGGAGGAAAAGGGAAAGAGACAGAGATAGGCATTCTTGGCAGGGACTTTCAGTGTTGCAATCCTCTGCTCCAGCCTTCCAATTAACTGGGATTATAAATGTGCACAGCTGCATGCAGCACGTTCAGGCTGGCCTGTAACTGAACCTGGGCTTCCCATGTAGCTTCCAGCCTCCCAAGCAGTGGCGCCACCTGTGTGCCATCATGGCTGAGCCAATGTGAGTTTTTATTCATCGATTTTCAAATTTTCATACCTAAAGAATTTTAAAAAGTATCTACATGGCAAAGTATTTGCAATTCTTTCTTTATTGGTTAACATTCTGGACATGAAACAATCCCGACATAATTTTTAAAAGTTTCTTCCTATTTAAGAATATTATGGGAAAGTTGAGTTTGATGGTTTTTAAATTTTGGATTTGATATTCATAAATGAAAGCTGAAAGGGCAATATTGATACTCATATACTCTTGAGATTTGCTCTAAGTACAGTGTACACAAGGTATACCTATGTCATGCTCATTTAGTTTCTGATTTAATATTTTGGGGGGGGGGGGTCTTTGTTTGAAACAGGTCGTGGTGGCCGAGTTGGAACCCATGGGGGCACTCTGTCATCCTACATTGTGAAGAACATTGCTTTGGACAAGACTGATGACAGTAATCCCCGGGAAGCCATTTTGCGCCACGCCAAAGCAGCAGAAGACAATCCATATTGGGTTTCTCCAGCATATTCCAAGTAAGAGAATAGTCTTTTATTAATTTATTTTTAAATAGAAAAAGCATTATGTTAAATGAATTAGAAAAAAATATATGTTATTTTGAAGCTCTACTTATAATTTCTCCATTTCTTATTTTATTCTTACACATTAGAAATAGGCTAGGAACTCCTAGTCTTGAAGCCTAGGCATTTATTTATAGTTTAAGACTCTAAAATAGTAAAATTTAAAACTAGGCTAGTTCCATGAGTGTTATAGCCTGGTTTAACTGTAGACCATTATGTGAAGCCCATAGAACCTATGATTGAAAAAAAAAAAAAAAATTAGTGCCTATATGTGCTACCTTAGTTAAGGAGGCTTGAAAAGTCAAATGCAGAGGCACAGTTTGTAAATCCATTATTAAGGAATCATTTTTATTTATAGAGCTGTATATGTAAGTAACACTGCAGAGTAAATCCTGCCTGCTCAGGTTCCCTCAAATAGCTTAATGTGGGTGAACATGTAGTGGTTCTTAAAGCCACTTAACCAGCTACATTTCCACTAAAGAAAGGTACTATTGTAGAATATTCAGCTTTTACATTTTTAACTTTTTATTTGAACTAATTTTAGACTTTAGAAAAGTTAACAAAAAAAAGTACAGAGAGTTCATATATATTCTTCCCCAACTTTTCCTAATGTTAATAACACCTTACGTAACTAAATTACCAATTAATTCTCAAACCTATGAAATTTAACATTGGCACAATATTATTAACTAAACTATAGACCTTTCTTGTTTTTCATCAGTTTTTCTGATCATATCCTTTCTTTGTTCTAGGAACCCATGTTGTCTTAAGTTGTTACTTCTCCTTAGTTTTCTCCAGTCATAACAGTTTGTCAGACCATGTCTTTCATGACCTTGATACTTTCAATGTATTTTGCAATTATTTTTCGTACTCCCTTAGTTTGAAATTTTCTGATATTTCTTCACGATTGGAATGAAACTATGCACATTTATCAAAAATAACACAGGCTTGATATTGTATCCTTCTCAGTGCATCGTATCAAGGACTTCATGATGTTGATATGTCTTACTACTAGTGATGCTAACTTTGGTCATTGGTTAAGGTGATTTCTGCCAAGTTTCTCTACCATAAAATTGCTATCATTTGACTGGAGAAGATACACTTCTTGGGTGTGATATTTTATAAGATACTTACTTTATTCTATACGTTAAAAGTCAGTGCCATCATTGTTTAGTTTGTTGCTTGAATTATTCCAGCTTTGACCAATACAAGCTCCTTCAGAATAGTTCCTGTCTTCTTTAACAAGCCCCTATATTTGGAGATACTTTCTTACTTTCTGGCACCCAAGATGTTTCAGGTATTCCTTTGTTTTGCCTGTCCCTAGTTTGGAATCAACCACTTCTCCAAAGAACCCTGCTTCCTTTTGTTGGGAATATAGTGCTTAAAAATAGAGAGTCGGGTGCTAGATGTAGTCACTGCTGCTAGACTATCATGGCTGCTAGACCCACTCTGCTGACGAACCTTGTGTGTTTTAATCCATGCTTAAGTACCTCTGTATTTCTGTATTTACCAGTCTGTATTTGTATTTTTAGAACCACAAGTTTAACATACATACATATATAATACATACGTACATAAATGCCTCTGAGTTTGGACCTGTATCAGAGAGCTCATTTAACTTCCCCTTTCCGTATTGTAGTGAGAAACGCAGTTCTTATTTGTTCAGTTCTACTATTCACATAAAGTAGATTCAGACTTGCCATCCCTTACCTCTATAAGAGACATACTTCCTAACTAAATTACAACATTTTTTACAGTTATTTTAATTTCTGTATTCCTTTTTTTTTTTTTTTTTTGAGTTTTTGCTATAGGGCACATGTGCTCACCAGAAAGACAGAGAGAGACAGAAAGTGAGAAATAACCTCCCTGGGGGGATGGCCACGCTGCAATCCCTTCTCTCTGTTCTCCTCTCAGGATCTTGGGCACGCATGCACATGTGTCCGGTGTGAGTTTAAGCCACCAGGTCCAGGACTTGAACTGTAGTCAACTACATGGAAGTCCAGCAACATAGCCATTACACCAACTGCTGGTTCCTGTACAGTTCTTTATTGTCTTTAGCTTACAGTATCCAGTCAAGATACTCTTTTCCAAATTGACTTAGTTTAGATAGTTTCTATTCCACCTCAGTCAGTGGGGTTGTGTTATTCATTTGAAATGCAACTGTATTTTAGTGTGTGGTTACTGTTTTTTGTTTTTTTTTTCTTTTAGCTTTTTTTAGTGCTTATATTCCTTTTTTTTTGGTTTCCTCCACATTCTGTTCATTTTCGGGGATATGTGAAAGCTGTGGTGCTTGAGTCAGAGCTCTGAGAGACAGGTACTCAGAGAAGTATCTTTCACTCTCACCTCTGCTTCCTTGTTCCAATTCCCAGTCCCTCCCTTCTTTCATTCTCATTTTCACCTACCCCCCTGTAGCTAGCCAATCTCTTTTGTTTCTGGTTTATCTTTCATTTTCTCCTTTTATACAAATGACCAGATGCGTGAATTTTGGGGGTTATTTTTCATCCCCTTCTTATATGAAAAGTAGTATAGTATAAACATTTTTCTTTCTTTTTTCGGCCTAAATTCTATTTGAAAATATATGATAAAGTATAATTGCAGCATATGAGTAAATGTATAACTAAAATGTCATTTTTAGGATATAATACTGAAATCTAACTTTTATAAAATTATCGCTAATCTTTGATTATTCACAAGGTATTGGTTATTAAGTGTTTCTTATTAGCTTTCTGGTATGAAATTTAACTTCTAATTAACTTTTTTAAATTTATTAATTTATTTTTATGTTTTTAACATTAATATGCTATACATCATTACAGTATACAAAATGAATTTTTCATCCAAAATACACTGTCTGTTGGCTCAATCAAGCACATCAATATACGTGTTATCAACAAACAATTTTTCATTTCTTATGTCTTGTATATTTTTTTGTTGTTGTTGTTGTTGTTTTTTTGTTTTTTGTTTTTTGCCATCCTTGATTCCCTATCCCTAACCCTCTGCCCTGTCCAACCCTCCTCCCATTGTCTCTGGTATCCATGATTGCTTTCTATACCTATTCCCCCCCCCCATTTAATTGATTTGCTAATGAACTTAATTTGTCTAAATATTTGCAATAGCAAGCACAGCTGATATATACATACACAAGAACCCATGTCTGACTTTAGGCATAAACCTCAGTGAGTAGAATGAACATACTATAAAATAGTACCTAGCTGGGGCTATATAGCTTACTGTGGTCATCAAATACACAGTTTTTTCTTTAAATTTTGGTAGCAGTTTTAGTATTTTTTTCTCGGAAATTTTTTTTTTTTAATTTACATTCATTCCCTGAGCATCATCACAACATACTAAATGTGGTTTCCCCTCTAGAGTAAACTGCATAGTGGCTTAATCATGCATGTTATCATCCATAAAATTCCATTACTACTTTCATATATATATGTTTTTTACCCCATGTCTGACCCTCTGCCCTATTCCACTCTCTTGTTACACTATTTCTGCTGTCTACAGTTGTCTTCAATTCCTTTTCCCCCAACATTTTGTTGACCACACCATATCATAAGTAATCTAACTACTTTCAATAGCAAGTTCAGCTGGTGGTTTCAAGAAAGGCAGTTTTGAACTGGTAAGATTATTTCCTTGCAATTTGAAGCCTAGAAATAGGTTGGTATTTTGTTCAAATAGTAGGTACATGACTCTATTGACAGCTCAAGACAGGATAAAAATCCTTAAAACCAGACAACAAAGCTTAGAAGAAAAGCAGCAATATCTTAGTCAACTCACAGAATGCTGTTTCATCAGTTCAGACTCATGTACTTAATCTTTCTTCTGTTTCTGTTGAGGTACGATCTTCCAGATTGAACTCTGGGATATAATACTAAACTCCAGACTTTGTCCCTACAATTAAGTTGCCCATTTTCTTAGTTTTTGAACTCTTATTTCTGTGTGTCTGCATTTAATTTTACTGACATAGCACTCCCTTAAGAACTTCTTGGAGATCTGGTCTGGTGCTGGTAAATTCTTTCAGGTTTTGTTTATCTGGGAAAGTTCGTGTCTTTTCTTCCCAAATGAACGATAACCATGCTGGGTACAGAATTCTCGGTTGAAATTGCTTTTCCCTTAATACTTTGAATATATTTTGCCATTCTCTCCTTGCTCGCATTGTTTCCGATGAGAGGTCTGCTGTTAGTCTGATGGGATATGCTTTGTAGGTTACTTGCCTTTTTTCTCTTGCCAGTCTTAGTATCTTGTCATTGTCTGCAGTTTTGGTCAATCTGGCTATAATGTGTCTTGGAGAAGATCTTCTTGGGTTGATTCTATTTGGGGTCCTCTGTATTTCTTGGGACTGAATCTTTGAGTGCCTCTCCAGGTTTGGAAAGTTTTCTTGCAGGATTTCATGGAATAGATTATCAATGCCCTTATGAGTCTCTCCACCCTCTGGGATGCCTATTTTCTGGATGTTTGGACGTTTAATTATATCTAATACTTCTCGCATATTATTCTCAAATTTTTGGGCCATTTTCTCAGTCTTCATGGATTTTTCTAGGCCAGCCATTTTCTCTTCTACATTAGAGATTCTATTTTCTGTATGATCTAGTCTGCTTTTAATACTTTCAAGGGAGATTTTGACTTCTTGTATTATAGCCTTCATCTCTAACAGTTCCATCTGATTCTTTTGTAAAGTGTGAAATTCCTCTTTTAGATCTTGCATGAATTTCCTCACCTCCTGGAACTCTTCAACTCCTTTCTCCTTCCTCTTCAGCAGTTCCTTGTCTCTCTTCTCTTCCATCTCTGATAGCTTTGCCATTATGAATGTTCTGAATTCTTTATCAGACCTTTCCATGATTTCCATTGAACTGTGTGTGGATGAAGAGGAGCTATCTGTTTCCCTTGTGGGAGAGATATTTTCCTGCTTCCCCATATTTCTTGTGGTCCTGCAGCGATTTCTAGTCATCTGGTGGATGGTCGGTTTCTTCCCAAACTTGGAAGTTCATTCTGAGGGTTGAGGAGTGTGCAGAAAAGGAAGCAGAGAGAGGGAAACAATACCAACAACAGCAAAAAACCAGACAAGAAACAGAGAAAAAGAAGAGAAAAACTTTTAAATAAATCTTAAAAAGAAAAATTAATATTCAAAAAATTTCAGTAAAACTCAAAAATTAGAATGGCTAGATCGCTGGAGCCATGGAGCTGTCTGTCTCTTGAAGAAGGGCTGTTCTGGGAGGAGGAGAGGGGATTATTAACAAGATAAAGGCCTAGGAGGGGTCAAAGGGCCCTGTAAAACACCTCACCTTAAAAAATTCTAAAAAGCAAAAATTTAAAAGAGAGAGAGAGAGAGAGAGAGAGAGAGGACAGAGGCAGAGGTAGAGAGAGACAAAGACTGATACAGAGACAGGAGACTTGAAAGGGGTCTTCCTACCATGCAGGTTTTGTATGCTGGAGGCCCAGTGGGACATCTTCCTTTCTCCCAAAATGACTAGATCGCAGGAGCCATGGAGCTGTCTGTCTCTTGAAGAAGGGCTGTTCACATGGGTTTTGTATGCTGGAGGCCCAGTTATCAGTGGGACATCTTCCTTTCTCCCAAAATGGCTAGATCGCAGGAGCCATGGAGCTGTCTGTCTCTTGAAGAAGGGCTGTTCTCACTTCTAATTAACTTTTAAGAGTACTGTTTATCAATATGTAAATTATATTTTAAAAGAATTATTTATATATTTATTATTATTATTATTTCAATTTGACCAGAGAGAGAGACAGAGAGAGAGAGATAGGGAAAATGAGAAAGCAAGCTGCCAAGTACAGGACTAGAACTATGACCGGTCATATGGGAGTCCTTTGCCTTAACTACTATGCCACCTGCCAACCCTGTCAACTACTTTTTTTGTTACAATATTTTTGAAATTTGAATGTATTAATTTAGAGCTTTTAACTTCTTTTTATTCTGTATTTTTGTTGTGATGTAATTGATTTTTAAAATTATTCATATTTATGGTATATGACTTGATATAAATACTCTTTTGGGCTTTGCTTTTATTCATATTTTCTAGAAGTCACTCTATACTAGTTTATAGAGTTCATTCTTAATCTTTTCCACAGCTGGGTAATATTCCATCATGTGTATATACCATACTTTATTCAACCTGTCTCTTAGGTATGAATATTTAGGTTGCATCTACTTCACAATTACTAACAATGCTATAGTGAATAAACTTATGCATATGTATTGGTGGATATATATTCAATTTTTTTCCTTGATATCTTTGTGTACTACTAAATTGTTCTCTTCAATTATGAGAAAACTGAACCCTGATTACTTTTCAAGATGTTAATATGATGGTAATAAATCCTTTAAGAACCAACTCAAGGTTTATGTTACATTAATATTAATCTTCAATCTGCTGATAATTAGGAACTACTTTGCATAAAAGAAAAAAACACACTGTCTTAACTTCGGTTCCTTAGAAGCAGATCTTGAGATACAGATTGATGTAAACCTGATTTATAAGGACGTGTTTCTGAGAAAACCAGTAGGGGAAGAAGTGTAATGAAGCCAATGACAGTGCAGTATCAAGCCAAGCCTCAGGGAGCATCACCTCCACCCTGCAGGATAACCCTGGAGACATAGTCGGAGTTTTCCTGTTCAGGTGCATGTCAGCTAAAGTATTTGTACTCCTTTATTTGTGGTTTATTGGTAATGGCTGGAAATGGCATTGGAAAAGACATTCTAGCACTGGAGTGCACTACCAGCCCTCCAGGGCTTCGAAGATAGATGTGCTGCTCTGAGTGAAAGCATACTGCCCCAAAGTCCTGAAGGGATTTGAGGGGATCTGTAGGGAGTGTTGTATTTTCTACTACCCATGGTGCAGCAGAACAGGCTTTATTGCATAACATCAGTGGTGGTTGTAAACAATGTGTATTAATAACAAGACCTACAGATGGAACATCTCTCAACAGCGAGTTAGATAGTGTTACAATAGCCAAGAAGGTCATATCAGGGCTGGCCAGATGAATAGTGTGTATTTAATTCATTTTTGTAGAATTTGTGTGTATATAAGCCACTCTATACACCATAGGCAATCAGATAAGCTTAGGGATTATGCCTATGTTGACACTTCTGTTTTTAATGAAGTATTTTCTATTATTAGAAGTTTATTCTTTAAAAAACTTGTTTAGAAGCATACCAAAGATTAGTTGAAGAAAGAAGAGAACCATAGTTTAAAATTTGCTAAATATGGTGAGCTTCATTAACTAGCGATTCCAAATAAGTGTGTTTATGTTTACACACAAATCCTTGAGATGTCTCTGTTAATATAGAAATAATACTATTGGTTCCTTATTGGTTGATATTAGCAAAAGAAGGTGTCAAAAACCTAACTTGTTGTTGAAGAAAATGCAACACTGAGACGATAACTTTTAGAACTTGCTGGATATCTAGTCATTGTTAGGGCCTAGACCAGGAACTTGGCCTTAGAATTTCCAGGTTATTGTTCTAACATCTAACAACTATTTTGATAAAGAGTCAACTTCAATTCAGTATGTAAATTTCATGTTTGAATTTTGAGTAATACATAACACACCAGCAATACTAAAGGACAGACAATAGAAATTTTTAAAAAATTTCCAGAGGGGGAACCAGCAGTTAGCGTAATGTCTATGTCGCTGGACTCCCACGTAATCGACTGCGGTTCGCATCCTGGACCCGGTGGCTTAAAACTCACTCCGGGTGCGAGTGCGTGCATGCCCAAGATCCCGAGAGGAGAATGGAGGAGCAGGGATTGCGGCGTGACCCTCCCCCCTGGGGGGTGATTTCTCGCTTTCTGTCTCTGTGTCTCTCTCTGTCTGTCTGAAGAGCGCACGCGCCCTATAGCGAAAACCTCTCAAAAAAAAAAAAAAAAAAAAAAAAATTGCCAGAGGGATGTGGGCTCATCAGAGAGAGAAAAAGGGAAAGTGAGAAAGCACCGCCCCCCATGGGGGATGGTCATACTGCAAGCCCTTCTTTTCCACTCCTCTTTTTCAGGATTTTGGGTACACTCATGCACATGCCCAGTGTGTTTCTCAAGCTACTGAGTCTGGGACACCAGCCATGTGGGATCCAGTCACCTTAACCAGCACACCACATTGGCCCAGACAATGGAAATTTAAAAGCCTCCCTTTTGCTTAACCCCAGGTCCTTCATTCTACTTAAAGATACCAACCATGCAGGTTCTTGTATTTCCTCCTAGAGAGAATTCATGTATAATGATATTTTATGCATATAGATATATTCACCATTGTAAAACGCAGATAAGTAGCATGTTTTGCAAGCTGGTTTGGGGTTTTGTTTGTATTTGATGTACTATACATCTGTAGATTGGGCCAGATTCATCTTTTATTCTAGCTCATTCTTTACACTTTATTTATATATTACATTGTGGGGATATATTATACTTTTCTAAAACAGTTCCCTCTTGAAGGACAGTTACATTGATTTTAGTTTTTTGTTTTCATAAACTAGTCTGAAATTAATTATCTTTGTACATATTTATTTACTCACATATGTAAAACTTCTAAAAATAGAGTCGCTAAATCAGTGGATATTTACATTTTAAATGTGTTTCAGTGGTGCCAGACTTTATACTGTGCAATCTGATGGTATTCCCCTATAAAACATGATAACTTTTGAGAACAAACATATAAGATGTATTAATGAAGAATCCATCTCTTTCTGTTTTATTTACTCAACAAAGATTTCCTGAACCTGTGCTGTGTCAGATATTGGTAAGGATATGAGGATGTAGCCATTTTTATGGAACTCATATTCTTTTTTATTTTTAAAGCTTATTCATTTACTTCTTGCATGGGGGAGAGAGACAAAGAGAGACAGAGAGGAAGGGAGGAAGGGATAGGTAGCTCCAACAGGGTTCTCTTGCCACGACCCACCCTCAGTCTCAGTCAGCCTGAATCGTGGGCATACACACACTCAGCTTGCCAGGAGAGGACCCAAGATGCAACCCAGGACCTTTCCCATGAGAGGTCAGTTGTGGTATTATTGCAAGAATGCCTGGCGCAAGAGCCATCTTCAATAGAGACAGACAGTAAATAAATCTATAAATGTTAGATGATACTAAGTGCTGAAAAGAAAACTAAGGTAGATGTAAGGAGGCAGAGTAGCTAGGGGAAGAAAAGGTACTATTTTAGATGTGGTGGTCAGGGAAGAACCTCTGCTACTCTTTGACCTGAATGAAATGAGGGAGTGAGCTGTGCAGATACCCAGCAGAATAGCATCCCATGCAGAGAAAACACCCTGCAAAGGCCAAAGGCATGTACACCCAGAATAGATGCTGGATTGTATCGAATTCCCATGGTAGTGATCTTATGATTTTCTTGTTTATCTATGAATATGATTAGTTATATTACTAGATTTCCTACTATGAATCTTCCTGGCATCTTTGCTATGAGCCTCACATGACTGCAGTTTGTTTGTTTGTTTATTTTTATAGAGAGATTTTTGCTATAGGGAAAGTGTGCTTGCCAGAGAGATAGAGAGACAGAAAGGGAGAAATCACCCCTCAAGGAGGATGGCCATACTGCAGTCCCCTCTCCTCCATTCTCCTCTGGGCACACATGCACACACGCCCAGTATGAGTTTTAAGCCTCCAGGTCTGGGACTCCAACTGCGGTTGACTAAGTGGAAGTCCAACTATGTAACCATTACGCCATCTGCTGGTCCCAATTGTGTTTTTTTTTTTTTTTTTTTTTTTTTTTTTTTTTGTCAGGTGTTGGGCTGGCTTCCTAAGAATGTTACATTTTTCTTTCCCATATATATCCTTAAAGTGTTTGAACACATACTATTAAATTCACCTATTTGCTGAGGATTTGATAGAATTCAACTATAAAACTGTCAGAGCTTGGTGCTTTTGTGAAATAGAAGGTGGGTAATAATCCCTTAAGGTATCTCTTTCCCATCTCCTTATGGCAAATAGTCCACTTGGATTTCTGAATCTTCTGTGACAGCTTAGTAATTAATATCTTTTTGGAAAACCATTCTTTTAGATTTTTAACTTTTTAAAAATAGAATTAAGTGAAGCTGAAAATGATTTTGTTCATTGGTGAATATTACCTAGAGATATTTTTTCCTATTCTAAGTGATTTAGTTATATTTTCAGATGAAAAATATATTAGCTTAATATATTATAGCTAATAATATATTAGCTTAATAGTAGCTCACACGGTAAGTAGAACATGTATTATCATATCCTGCCTTCACTTGTGAAGAGCCTGTAGCTTCAAGTTCTGCAGTTAGTAGTCACTGGAACTACAACTAGACTTCAGTTCTCTTTATCCTTAATCCAATGTGCTTTCCAGAGGATTGTGCTCACTTTTTATGTACACCTTTCTGCTACTGCATCTTGCTCCCATCTCTTTGGTTCCACCCAATTTCGTCACCTTACATTTATTACATACTAACTAAGTTCATGGCACTGTCTGTCTGTGGCATGTGATTTGTTAGCCAAGATCTCAGTGCTATTTCTCCTGTGTTCACCTGCTACAGTATACTGTTTACTGCCAAGTGGCAAAGTGTTTGAAGGGAAGCTAATATTTAAAAGGATCTTTTCATAAAGGTCACTGTAATTGAGAATGTGTGTCTGGTTGTTTTTCTTCACTGCAATTGACTTCTGTCAGTGATGAAATGAAGATTTATTTACTGTATCTCACTTTATTACAGAAAAGCATAATTAGACATTCCAAAAAAATCTACCTGCCTACACATGATATATACTCACCTGTATTCTCCAGTGATGATAACAAATCTTTAAACACTCTTCCTTTATTGATTAAGTTTTACTCCTGACACTAGCAATGTAATAGCTGTGAAAGTTTTCACACACAGCAGAATCACAGGTGACTTGTTCAGCCCACATGGGCAGATTCAATTACAATTTCTTGTTAAAAGATGCTGCTGGAGGGAGGGGAAAGGAGCTGGCTGGGGAGTGGGCAGGATGTAGATCCAGAATGCTATTAGCTTACACATCAGACAGGGATAGATGTGTGTGAGAGCCTGGATCCTGGCCAGTAGGCTGCCAGTCTGACAGCTTTGTCAACCATGGTCACTTTTCTTGCCAAATAAACTCCCATTATTGCTGGTTCAGGCTATTTAAATTTTGGTCTGCTTGTCTTATCTGATACAAGATATGTGGATGTGTATGTGTGTATTAAAATATCATTTCTACCTATAAAGGATCCACTTGAAATCATGTCGAATCAGTAGGCAGTATTTAAAGAGGCCGCTCTGAATGAGTGAAGGTTTATATATTATTTGTGTGAAGGAAGAGACATAAACCCACAGAGAAAAAAATGTCTCTTTTTTCCTGAGATATATTTGGGTTACTGATTGTCACTGTCTACCCTATTGCCATGTAGAAGCCAGTGTTTCTCAAACAGTTTAGTGAACTGCTTGTATCAGAGTTTGATATGTGGGTGATGGTGGAGGAGTTTGTTAAAATTGCAGATTTCTAGGGGCTAGCTGGTGACATAGTGTGAAACTATGCTCTACAAGGCAGATCATATGGAAAGGTTCTGAGTTTGCATCTAGAGACCTCTCTGAGTACTCTGGGTCCCTGCATGTTCACATGCAATCCAGAGCTAGCTGAAGTCGGGGAGGTGTAGGGGTGCGCTCTCTCTCTCTCTCTCTCTCTCCCTCTCTCTCTCTCTCTTTCTCTCAATGTCTGTCTCTCTCAGTCATGGAAGAAATAGATAAGTAAACTTAAAAAAATAATAATGCAGATTTCTAGACTCCCTCAGACCAACACCAATCCCACTGTGTGATATTTGACTTGGGAATCTATAGTTTAAGAAGTGCCCCAGATGATTATTTTGCACACTCATGGTAATAATACAAAAGTGATTATTTAAAACAGACCATAAATAGGGACCAGCATTTCGTGATTACACCAAATGACTATGTCACTGGACTCTCATCTAGTCAACCGCAGTTTGAGTCCCTGACCAAGTGGCTAAACTTACACCAGGAACGGGTGTGTGCGTGCCCAAGGTCCTGAGAGAAGAATGGAGAAGGGATTGCGGTGTGGCCATCCTTCCGAGGGGTGATTTCTCACTTTCTGTCTCTCTCTGTCTTTCTGGCGAGCACACATGCCCTATAGCAAAAACCTCTGGAAAAAAAAAAAAAAAAAAAGACTATATATTCAAAGACCACAGATATTCAGACTTATAGATTAGATTATTTCAATTACAGAGATTCAGAATAAAGAAAGATTATTTATATAGCAAAAGAATTTCAGTATTAAAAAAGCAACTGCTATGTTATGTTTAACATATAAAATATTTTACCACATATATTCTATATATAACTTTTTAAAGATGCCTCTATTATATGAAGTGGAGAACACCTGTTATACAATGCAAAGTACTTAATAGTAATGATACTTTTATTGTATTTATACTATGCCAGACATATTTTTAAACTTTATACATATTTAGTCCTCACCAAAGCCTCCATGAGATAAAGTAGTAGTATTGTCCCAATTTTATAGAGAAAGAAACTGAGGCTTATAACTTGACCAAAGCCAACATTCTGCTGGTGGCAGAATTGGGATTTGAATGCAGGTAGTCTGGCTGTAGAGTCAAGCCTATGATACTACCTACTACAGTGTGCTGCTTCTCATCAGAAAGCAGCTGATAGTAGTTCTAAGAAAAGTTGAGCGGTTGCTGGACCGTGTCATAGCAATAAAATGCAAGGTTCTGTGAAGCAATCTCACATGCAAAGATTCCCAGTTTGAGTCCGGAGACCTCCCTGGGCATGCATATGCCCTTGATCCAGGGTTGGCTCAGGGCTAGGTGTGGATTGCAGCATCAAGACCTGCTGGGGATGTTCTCTCTCCCTCTATCTCTCTCTCTCTCTATTTCTTTCTCCCCCCACCCTTACTCTTGGGATAAATAAACTTAGAAAAGAAGTTGAACATTATTAAGTTGAAAAGAATTACTGTGTGAGCCAGCATGTCATAGCACAGGAAACACTAGACTCAGTCAGAAATCCTGGGGTTTGATTCCAGCTCTACCACTAACTGATGAGTCTCTTACCTTCACTGAAACGATTTTCCTTGTCCATAAGGTAAGAGGGTGGGGCTTCACCAATTCCCAGCTTTCATGTGGGCTTCCAAATAGTAGTTGTGGCACACAGATACAAGGTTTGTAAATGGGAACGTCAAAGAGGGCATACCTAGCCTGTCTCAGACCTTTGTGTTCTTCGGCAGTTTTATCATTCTAATTTGTTTACCCTCTTGGTAATAAGGTGGCTAATGGTGATTTTATAGTATTCTTTTTCTGTCTTTTTTCTCTTTACACAATTTGCTTAGGTCTCATATATATTCCTTTCACCACCCTGACATAGCCTTTGAAATCTCACACATAGCATTATGGCTTAGTATGCCCTATTTATGAGTCTGAGATGTTTTTGTTTATTTTCCAAAATATTGTGTATTTATTTCCTAAAGAAAATACAAAATTCTTTATCTAGAACATCTTGTTGCCTATCTTCTTATGTGTCCCTAATATTAAAATAAAATAAAATAAAATAAAATAAAATCTTCGACTAGCTCTTCACCAGAAAGAACCATTTCAAGTGGAATCTTTTGACCAAGCCTTTTATTTAATGTTAATAATTCTGCAATTGTGCTGACTGGGTCAGAGTTCATCTGGGCTGTATTCATTCTAACAGGGCTAACAAGTGTGTCAGATCGTCAAGTCATGGCTATAATTGACTTTGGCTTTGAGGTTTTCCTTCATAATAAACAATGGGCCCTGAGCCAAAAAAGTTGTGGTTTATACTCACATACTGATGACTAAATAATACAAGTGATTTTTTTCCCCTTGTACTCGTTCTATTACCCGGGAGCTTGCTTTATGCTTTTTGAATGAATCATATCAGAGGAACATCCATAATTTAAAAGAATTTGACCTGTGAACTTCTACTGCAGCTGAAAACATTTGGACAACTTGACTGTGGCCTGAGTGTTAGAGAAGGAGTGTGGAAGGCCTAAGTTAGAGCTTAGTCAGAAGAGAAGAGGCAGTCTTGCTGATAATTTTAATCTCTCCCACACAAACAGTGCACTCCCAAAAATGCCCTTTTAGAAGGTCGTGAAGGAATCTTTATTCGTTTCTGGCTGTTCTACACAAAATACCTCTGGATAGAAACACTGAAAGTGGGACTCAGTTTCTGCTGTTTTTGTACTTTTTCTATAGCACACAATTGCTAAGAAAAGACTCACTTTGTCCAAATAATCTTGAAAATTAGTTTTTAAAGAAGTGTCAAGGGGGGAATTAATCAGCACAAAGTATCAGCTAATCAGTATTTATAGATTTGAGAAAGTCATTTGTTTAAGCTTCTGTATTTGCTTGGTGCAATCACATTTAACTGTTAGCAAATGTAGAGTTTACTGAAGCTAAAACAAAAAGCCCTCAACTCTTCTCTGGTCAGTTTTGTTAATGTTGAATAGCAATAACTATGTTGCTGTCTGATCTACTTTCCTTTTCTTGGGGATGTTAGTAAACATACATAGTCAAGTGAAAAATGTTCACTATTTCCCAAATGAGTTAAACTGGAAAATGTGAGTTTCACACTGGCTGGCTGTTAAGTTTAGGTTTTACATGAACACTTAGAAAACTCGATAGATGTGGGCCATTAACCAGTAAGAGAAATAGTCTGGATAAAGCTGACTTCAGTAAGGGGGACACATGACTGGTTCTCCAATGAGGCTTAAAGTATCCCATTAACCTATTGAGCACCCACAGTGATTATACATTTGGACAAGTGCAATGTCCTCCTTACCTCATTTTCCTTTAAGCCAGTCCTTTTATAGAGCTTGTTTTGGGCAACGAGATAAATCTGGCATGAGGCTGTAAACTTGAGTTGATAGCTTCTTGTCTCTTCAGAAATGAGATGCAGAGTTCTGGAGGAATTGATTAAATAAAATACGAGAAATAGATGAATGATGGAAATGCTTTCTTCGAAATGGTGGGATGTATATTTTTTAAAGAATTATTCTAGTTAACTTTATTTATTTAAATTTTATTAGAGAAATCGAGAGAGAAAGTAAGTGAGAAAGCAAGCTGCCAAATCTGGGACTCATACTGCAGTCAGCCATGTGAGAATCCAGCACTCTTAACCACCACGCCACCTGCCAGCCCTGGGATATATTTCTTTCTTTTTTTTTTTTTTTAGAAGTTTTTGCTATAGGGCACGTGCGCTCGCCAGACAGAGAGAGAGAGACAGACAGATAGAAAACGAGAAATCACCCCCCGGGGGGATGGCCACGCCGCAATCCCTTCTCCTCCATTCTCCTCTTGGGATCTTGGGCACACATGTACACGTGCCCGGTGTGAGTTTAAGCCACCGGGTCCGGGACGTGAACCGCGGTCGACTATGTGGGAGTCCAGCGACATAGCCATTACGCTAACTGCTGGTCCCCCCTGGGATATATTTCTTACACTTCATTTATGTATTATGTATGTATGTTTGTATGTATGTATTTCCTGAGTTGCTGTCATGAACTTCAGTACTCATTTGATTTGGTTTGTGCTAGTCTTCCTTTGAAAGCACCTAAAAGATTCTGTGATAAGATCAATGTATGATCTTTCTCCAAGCATTCTAGAAAGGAATAAGTGTTTATGGCCAGTGATAAGAGACTTAGAGAGTTTGGCAGTGGTTCATTTATTTCCTATTGACTTTTTTTGGGGGGGGTTTTTGCCACAAGGCACATGTGCTCATCAGAGAGAGAGACAGACAGAGACAGAGAGAGGGAAAGAGATATCATGCCTCGGGAAGAACAGCTGTGCTACAATCCCTTCTCCTCCACTCTCCTGTCAGGATTTTGGACACCCATGCACACACACCTGGCATGAGTTTCAAGCCACTGGGTCTGGGACTTGAACCACACTCAGCCATGTCAGAGTCCAGTGCCTTAACCACCATGCCACCTGTTGGCCCCCTTCTATTAACTTTAAACAAAGGAATTTCTGAAACAGCTTTTAGATATTTTCAGATATATTAACATTTTATCTTTTTTCATGTGTCATTTTACTTTTGCTTGATATTGCTGATATATTTTATAGTAGTTTTCTGCTAAGAGAAAATTAGGATATCTCCAGGCCCAGGGGAAGGGGTGGGCATCTTAATGGTTCTGTTCCTAACTTTGCTAGAGGTGGCCTAATCACCTCCATTCCTCATTGTCTTGATAAAGTGGTGACTAAAGGGATCCATTTAAAATGTCCTGGATAGCCTTGAATTGAATTCTTAAATCTTTTCTCATATGTGGATTTCCAAACTTTTTCAAAAGAAAAACTGCTGGAAATAATTTCATAGGTAAAAATTGCTGAAAGTAAAGAATAGCTATAAGACTTAAAAAGCTATGACTTTTGTCACTGTGTTGCTACAAAACACACTGGCATTCTTTAGGTTAAACAAAGATGTTCAATGTGCTAAAGTTAGATAAACTGTGTTGAAGAACCTGGTCTTTATTCAGCAAACATCATACAGCTATAATTAAAGGTTCTGAACTGTTATGTAAGAATGTTGGGTTTTGGGACCAGCAGTTAACGTAATGGCTGTCACTGGATTCGCATGTAGTTGACCACAGTTCAAGTCCCCGACCCTGTGGCTTAAAACTCACGCCAGGCACGTGTGTGTGCATGCCCAAGATCCCGAGAGGAGAATGGAGGAGAAGGGATTGCGGCGTGGCCATCCCCCCTGGGGGTTGATTTCTCGCTTTCTGTTTCTCTATCTTTCTCTGGCTCGCTGGCGAGCACACGCACCCTATAGCAAAATCCTCTCAAAAAAAAAGAATGTTGGGTTTTAAGTGCAGGATAGATTGATTAAGAATAACTACCCTCTGTGGACAGTGCTTCCTTTCATCTTACCATACCTCTTTCCCAAAAACTAAAGACTGCTCCTTAAAGAGTAGGCCTGACAGAACAACTCCAAATTTCATTCTTTAACAGGTCTAACAGGTCTTTAGTACCATTATATGGGGTCAACTTCTTCGGATGAGTATTTTCCCACAGTTGGAGAAAGCTCTTTGTGTGTAAAAGTTTATGTTAAAAAGACATATTCTTGTTCCATAATCTAGTTTTGGAGCGTTTCTTTCCCAAGCTAGGGGAATAATGGAACTCCCTCTATAGGTTCTACTCAGTTTGATCCACCAACCAGTGCTGACAAGATAAACATAGCAACTGAGAATAACACTTAGGAAACCTTATAGTAATTTGATATTTATGTTGAATCTGACAACAACTTGGATTTATTTTTTGTGGTCTTTAGATTTTTCTACAAGTTTAATAGTTGCCTGCAAAGGATTGGAAATTAGAAAACAAAGACTAACCTTGCAGCATCAATGGTTTGAAAATCACTGTCCTAGCTACAGTGAATACCTAGGTCTGGGGCTAAAACCCCTTTCAAGGTGCCTCCTTTTTGTCCCAGGAAAGTGATTCTTTCTTTCTTTCGAGCCTAAGAACCTAGTTTTTTTTTTTTTTTTTAAATTAAAAAGATGTTTTATTTTGTTAATATACACATAAAATATACTTGATAGAACTTAAGCCCTGTTTTTCAGTGTACAGTTTGGTAGTGTAGAGTGTATTCACATTGTGTACAACCAATCTTTAGAACTCTCTTTATCTTGTGAAACTAAAACTCTATTCCTATAAAACAACAGCTCTTCAGTCCCCCCTGTACCCAGGCCCTGGCAGTCATCATTATACATTCTGTCTCTCTGAATTTGACTAGTGTAGGTACCTCAAGTAAGTAGAATCGTACAATATTTGTCTTCTGGATGACTGACTTATTTCACTTAACCTAATGTCCCCAAGATTCATCCATGTTGCATTATATGTCAGAATTTCCCTCCTCTTTTGGTCTAAATAAGATTCCATTTATGTATATACCACATTTTGCTTATCCATTCATGCACTAATGAACACTTGAGTTGCTCTCATCCTTTGTTTATTGTGAATAATACTGCCGTGAATGTGGGTTTTCAATTCTCTCTTTTAGAAGTGGGGTTTTTTTTTTTTTTTTTTTTTTAGAGGTTTTCGCTACAGGGCGCGTGCGCTCGCCAGACAGACAGAGAGAGACATAGAGACAGAAAGCGAGAAATCATCCCCCAAGGGGGATGGTCACGCCGCAATCCCTTCTCCTCCATTCTCCTCTCTGGGATCTTGGGCACGCACACACACGCGCCTGGCGTGAGTTTTTAGCCACCGGGTCCGGGACGTGAACCGCGGTCGACGACGTGGGAGTCCAGTGACATAGCCATTACGCTAACTGCTGGTTCCCTCCAGTTCTTTTTTTAGAAGTGAATTTTTCAGTTCTTTTTTTTTTTTTTTTGGGGGAGAGGTTTTTTTAGGGCGCGGGTATATACCCCCCCAGAAGTGGAATTGTTAGATCACTTGCGTAATTCTACTGCTGGTTTTGGTAACTATTTTTTTTTTGAGGAACTGTCATACTGTTTTCTCTAGCAGGTGCACTATTGTATGTTTCTATCAAAAGTGTATATATTGGGACCAGCAAGTGGTGTCAAAAGTGGTTAAAGTGCTGGACTTTCATCCACATGACTGACCATAGTTCCAGTCCCAGACCTGTTGGCTTGAAACTCATACCAGGCATGTGTGGTGCATGCCAAAATCCTGAGAGGAGAATGAGGAAAAAAGATTGTTGCATATCCATCCTTCCTAGAGGGTGATTTCTCCCTTTCTGTCTCTCTGTGTGTCTCTGGTGAGCGCACGTACCCTATAGCAAAAATCTCTCTTAAAAAAAAAAAAAAAAAAAAAAAAAAAAAAAAAAAAAAAAAAAAAAAGCACATGTATCTCAGCTAACATTTGTTATTTTCTGTTATTTATTTATTTTTATTTTTGAGAGTAGGCATCCTAATGAGTGAGAGGTGATATCTCATCATGGTTTAGTTCTGCATTTCCCTAAGATTGGTGATGTTGAGCATCTTTTCATACACTTTTTAGCCATTTATATATCTTGGGAGAAATGTCTATTCAGGTCTTTTGTCCATTTTTTTTTAAGGTTTTTCCATAGAGCACATGCACTCACCAGTGAGAAACAGAGAGAGACAGTGAGAAAAAAGTGAGAAATCACCTCCCTGGGGGATGGCTATGCTGCAGTCCCTTCTCCTACATTCTCCTCTTAGGATTTGGGAGTACACACCCAGTGCAAGTTTCAAGTCACCAGGCTCAGGACTTGAACTGCAGTCAACCATGTGGGAACCCAGCACCTTAACCACTGTACCATCTGCTGGTCCCCTTTTGCCCATTTAATGGAGTATTTTTGTTTGCTTGTTTTTGTTGTTATAGGAGTTCTTTATATACTCTGATTATTCTTTTTCAGGTCTATAATTGGCAAATATTTTATTCCATACTGTAGGTTGTCTATTTATTGATTGTATTATTTGATGCAGAGAAGTTTATAATTTTGATATAGTATAATTTACCTCTTGTTGTCGTCTGTGCTTTGGGTGCCATGTCCAAAAACTCATTGCCAAAACTTATGCCAGAAAGCTTTTTCTTATGATTTCTTCTAAGAGTTTTGTAGTTTTGGATCTTATGTTTATATCTGTGATTAGTTTTGAGATAATTTTTGTATATGCTGTAATGACCCAACTTCATTCATTGCACATAAATATACAATTTTGCTAGTACCATGTATTTATTGATAGACGTCTAGTTCTTACACCCACTCCCTGACCAACACAATGAAAAAGTAAATAGTGAACAAACAGTGGAAAAATTTGGACACTTATTTATGTCTTGATTTTGGCAGTTTGGGGAAGGAGATCATCCCAGCCTGAACTGTAGGTATTGTGATTTGATACTGCATACACTAATATGGTCATATTGCTCGATTAGTTAATCATATTGTGATTAGTTTGAAAATAGAAATTAAGATAAATTTCATGGAGCTTTGTAAAAAGGAAAATGCTATTTAGGTATCCCACCTTCCAAACAACTTGATACTCCTAAATTCAAATTTCTGGTAAGGACAATGGAAACTGTTGTGGTCTAATGATTGGAAATGACATTCTAATTGATCCTGATGTAAACATTTATGCAGAGAATTCACTGAGTTCAATGCTAGATATATTGAAAAAACTAGTATTTTTTTAGTTTTATTTATCTTTTTGCTTTGGATGCTAGGAAATTCTAAGTTTTAAGCTTATTTACATACCCTTTTATTCCTTGCTTTTTGACCTTCTACTCATTTGTTTTATTTTGGTTTTCTTTATGAGTCAACTTTATTGAGGTACAATGTATATACAACAAAATACAAAATGCACTCACTTCAAATTTTGACAGATGAATTCACCTGTGTAATCATCACTTCAATAAGATTGTAATACATTTCTATCCATCAAAACATTCCCTCATGGCTCTTTACAGCCCTTTTATACCTGTTGTTAAATAGTTCCATTGATTTCATGCCTTTAATGTTAGCCTCCAACCTGCTACAAACACTTTTAGAAGTAGACAAAATATAAAAAATTGACCCCTTGAGTGAAATAACCTTTTTTAGGCTCTAGGTTTTCGTTCTGTGATCTGCCATTTAATTTATTTTTTCTCTGACCCCCCACGTCCAATGAAAGTAGCATTGTAACTTCATAGTACTTAAGTCTAATTATAACCAACATAATTACCAGATGGTTAATGAGCAAATATAAAGATATCTCATGCCAGATGTCTTTGGAAGACCATGTCTTTTTTGTCCCCCTTTTAGAATTTAAATATCTAATTCAAAGGATTATTTTAAAACCAGACAAACTTTTTCCTTTTCTGGGTTTGTCCATCCAATGATGGTCAACATCTTTGCCAGAAGATGAGATATTTAACAAGCACTAATTGCCTTGTTGTAGCACACTGGAAAGCAGTGGTCCTGCTTTCTAGTAATTCAGCATCTCATGACCTATGAAAATTTACAGCTGGTTTTTGATTTTTTTTAATAGGCATTTTTTGCTATAGGGCACATGTGTTTGCTGGAGAGAGACAGAGAGACAGAAAGTGAGAAATCACCATCCCCAGGGAGAATAGCCACTCCACAGTTTCTTCTCCTGTTGGGATTTTTGAGCATGCACACACACGTGCCTGGCATGAGTTTCAGGCCTCCGGGTCGGGGAGTCAAACTGCAATTGACCATGTGGGAATCTGCCATCTGCTGGTCCCTGCGGCTGTTATTTGAAATGTTAGAGCTATGACCTGTATGTAGATGTCATAACAGTGTCTTGAAGTGACAAGAGGTTTAACCAACTGGATTGTATATGGGGACAGCCTGGGCTCTAGGTTAATGTGTGAAGTAACTGGAGAGACAGGAATTGTGACAAACTTATGCATAAGGAATTTTAGTAATGACTCATGTCAGAAAACACTGGTATGAGTTGGTGTTTATGATGGCTTATATTTCTTCCCCAGGATAATAAAAAACAAAAATCAGGTGATAATAAAAAGTTTTAACCCTACTGTCGCTGCCAAATCAAAGGAATTGTTGTTGTCGATATTTGTTACTGTTCTAGAATTACCTCAATGTATTGAATTGACTCTAAATGCAGATGTAAGCCAAAACACATCAAATAATCTTCAGATAGTATATTTCTTCATAATGTGAGAGCTGTTTTTAAAAGGAAATAATTAGTAGCATAACAAAGACGGGCATACATTATACAATTTGACATTTTCTCAGAATTAATTTTCTGTGTGAATGGCATAAAAAGGGATGTCATTGAATCGGTTATGTTTATACAGTATAGAAACTCCTCTGTGACACTTATTGCAGCAATGATGCTGTGTGGCAGGATCATAGACATCTATGAGTATCATAAATGCTTAGCATTTCTATGCATTGGTCTGGCTGTGAGCATGGGAGGAAGGTTTTTTGTTGGTCTGTCTGTTTAGTTTTGCTAGCTACTATCTATAATTTAGCTAATATTTTTAACTCATTAGGTAACAAAACTGTTAACTCAAATGCTCCCATTTGTGTGCACCATAATCACGTGTATTTGTGCTACGTAAGTCTAGGAACAACCCAGGGAGCTATAAGTAAAGATCATATGATTTCTGCTTGGTGTCTATAATTTGTCCTTCCAGAAGGTCCCAGTTAACTTGAGTTTGAGGTGGAGGGTAGAAATGGGTATGTGGGGACCAGCAGATGGTGTAATGGCTGTGTCACCTGACTCCCATGAAGTCGACCACAGTTCGTGCTACCCTAGCTTAATGTTCACTGGGCAGACGCTCACAAGGTTGCCATGGGGGTGAGCAGAGAAGGCAAGGAAAGAAGGGAAACTATACATCAAGGTCTGGCTGGGAATTTTATGCAAAGGAAGAAATGAGGGCTCCTGTACCTGCTTATTTTTGAAGTTCAGAACATATGAAATACTGGGAGCAGCAGTTGGCGTAATGGCTATGTTGCTGCTCTCCAAAATGGTCAAAAGTGGTTTGAGTCCCAGACCCGGTGGCTTAAACTCATGCCAGGCATGTGTGCATGTGTGCCCAAGATCCTGAGAGAAGAATGGAGGAGAAGGGATTGTGGTGTGGCCATCCCCCTGAGGGGTGATTTTTTGCTTTCTGTCTCTTTGTCTTTCTGGCGAGTGCACGCGCCCTATAGCAAAAACCTCTTAAAAAAAAAAAAAAAAAAGAAATGGGTATGTGAAGGTCTACTGAATTTGATGTGCTTTCATTTTACTTAAGGGAAGGACAGCATGCCTAGTCTACCACAATGGGAAAACCTTTATAAGAACCTTTGGATCTTTTCCTGAATATAATTAAATTTCCACTATCCTTTTCTTCGCCAGAAGTTTAACAACTTATATTTAATAATTGAGATGTAATCTGTTCCCCAAACTTGCTCCCACTTGATGAAAGAAGCAAAGCCTAATATAATAAACACTTGCTGACTAAATTTTTCCTTCTCTTTAACTTTTCTTTGAGGACTCAGCCCAAAACCATGTTTGCTCAAGTCGAATCTGATGATGAAGAAGCAAAGAATGAGCCTGAATGGAAAAAACGTAAAATTTGAAGAGTCTTATTTCAGAACTGCTTGCGTGAAGGGGATGGGATATGTGACAGGTTTTTTTCTTTAATGCTTGTAAAATAAAAAATACATTTTTATGAACAGATTTTATCCTTTGTATTATTGAACCATTCAAAAGATTGATAGCTACCCTTCACCAAAATTGTGCTTATGTTTTCTTGCCTATAGTTATTAAACTGTGCTAAAAGTAAACAAGAAACAGATTCTTAGCCTATTGCCAAGTACTTTAGGTATTTGGAAACTTTATTCAACAATTTCTGGTCTTGTACAGATTATCATAACCTTACAGAGGAAAATGTACATTGAGGTGTACATCTGTCTTGAGCAGTGCTAGGAACATAATATGGGAATAGAGATCAGAAAGTATAGTATTTCTGTATAATTTAACAATAGTTGTTTATGTGACTGTAAATAATTAGGCCGAGTTCAAATCAAAAGCATTGGTCTAGAGAAAAGAACATGTATCTAATTATCTTTCAGCAGCCACAATGGTTAGGAGTTAAGAGAGCAGACTGTGCAGTCATACCAATGTGGATTCAAGTCCTGGCTCTGGTTTTACTGTCTGGGTCACCGTGAGAGAGTTACTGAACTCCCTCCCAGCCTCAGAGGATATTAGCACCTACCTCATAAAGATTGAGACATTTCTTGTAGAGCATTTATTATAGTACCTGGCACACAGGAAATGCATTCTATGGTATTTTTAAATGGGACTTATAGGGCCAGCCTGTGGCATGGTAATTGAGGTGGATCCCACATGGCCAACTGTATGGTTAGAATCCAGGACTTAGGGGCTTGAGAGACACAGTGGGTGAATGTGTGTGCGTGCCCAAAATCCCAAAGAAGAAGAAATGGAGAAAGGACTATGGCATGGCCAGCCTCCCCTTTTCTGTGGGGGGGGGGATGCTTTCTCACTTTCCCCTTCTCTCTCTCTGTCTCTGGCAAAATTTCCAGCGAAATAAGACTAGTAATATTTACTTTACCTGAATTTTATAAGTTTTAAATTATAAAGGGATAATTTTTTTATAAAGAATTTTTTTATTTGTATTCATTTATTGTATTTTTTCCATTTATTTATTTATTTTTACATTTTTCCACAAACATTTACTTTACATATCAAAAAATTTTTGCTCATACTCCATAGTTCTTGACAATAAATAACTTTCAACATTTTGGAATACTGAATATTAAAGATAATGTTCAAAATATTTCTTATAATTTTGTGACTCTATAACAACAGAAACAGTATGGTTTTAAATATTTTTGAGTAAATATTTACATGTCATCTACTCAAATTGTTGAAAAGCAAATGCCCAGCACACTAGTCACACATAAACCTTTTCAATTCAGCCCTGCCTACCAAGTATTCTGTACCATCTGCTAGCAAAGATCAGTCTCTTTTTCTTCCTTCAAAGTCTTTCTCAAAATAATCCTCTGGTGTGGTTGCTCTTTTGTAATCTCTACTGATTACATTGCTAGGCTGGAAAAGTCCAGGTCATTTTATGTTATAAATTCTTTCATAAATCTTCTCTAATCCTCTCTGCTAGGCAGAACTATTTATGGTGCCAGGTCATCTTTCTAAGAGCTTCTGTTGACTTCCTTGAGATCCACCTTAGTTCCATTGTTTTCTGATTAAGCTTCAGGTATGACATTCTGTCTAATAATGAGTATTTCCAATTTCTGATTCAATGCAACAAGCATTATTGAACTTATGCAAATAACCCTTCTGCCACAAAGAATTCTCCTAAACAGTTCCAATTCAAGAGGGGTCGGGAAGGAAGAAAAATTTATGATTCCATTTAAAGAAACAAACAAATATTTTAACAAATTGCTGAACCTATCAACAACTCAAAAGAAAGTAAAATGTTTAAATTGCAAAAAAAAAAATATAGTAAAAAAAAAGAAATCAGGAATGTTTTACTCAAGTCATAAAATTCTATTTCACGATTTCAGTCTTTTGAACTCTCTTGTGTTGAATATGCAATGTTACTGTGGTCCAATCTTTCCGTTTAAATCTTGGAAGTTAACATTCAACATTATTATTGATATTTCTTTTTCCTAGCATTAAATTCGACATTTTCTTGGTTGCCTTTTGTTCTCTTATTTCTGTATATGTCTTTAGTTTTCCTGGTATAGCACCTTTTTCAGAACAGCTTGAAGAGCGCATCTGCTATTGGCAAATTCTTCCAGGTCTTGTTTATCTGAGAATGTTTTTATCCTTTTTTTCCATATAAAAGATAATCTTGCTGGGTATAGTATTCTTGGTTAAAACTGTTTTTCACTTTACACTTTGAATATATTTTCCCATTCTTTCCTTGCTCTCATTGTTTCTGATGAGAGGTATGAGGTTAGCCTGATTGGATAACCTTTATAAGTAACCTGACATTTCTCTCTTGCCAATTTTAGCATCTTGTCTTTGTAGATTTGGCCAGTCTGGTTATGATGTGCCTTGGAGAAGATCTTCTTGGATTGATTCTATTAGGGGTCCTTTGTATTTCTTGGGTCTGGATATTTGAATGCCTCTCTAGATCTGGAACATTTTCTTCCAAGATTTCATGGAATAGAATATCAGTGCCCTTATTAGTTTCCTTACCTCCTGGGATACCAATTATTCGGATATTTGGGCACTTAATGCTGTCTAGTATTTCTTGTATAGTATTCTCTTTTTTTTTTTTTAGTTATTTTCACAGTTTTTTGGGGGAGGGGTTGTTTTTTCTCTTTTTTCTAGGTTAGAGGTTTGCCTTCAACATCCGAGATTCGATTTTCTGCATGGACTAATCTGCTTTTAATACTTTTGGGGGAGGTTTTGATTTCCTGAGTGGCAGCCTTCGTCTCTATTAGCTCCATTTGATTCTTTTTTATGGCATGTATTTCCTCTTTCACATCATGGAAGAACTTCAGCACCTCCTGGAACTCATTGTCTCTTTTCTCCTGCATCTTCTGGAGTTCATTATCTCTCAGTTCTTGCATCTCGTTTAGTTTTGTCACTAGGAATATTCTGAATTCTCTATCAGACATTTCCATGAGTTCTACTGTACTGTCTGTGGATGATGAGGGATTATTCTTTTCCCTTAGGGGAGAGATATTTTCTTGATTTCTCATGTTTCTTGTGCCTCTGCAGTTGTTTCTGGTCATTCTGTGACAAAATCTATCCTCTACTGTGCTTTGCAGTATAGTATCCACAGGAAGTTTAGGAGTTCAGATTTTATAAGAAGAAATTTCTTCATTAAAGCAGGAGATTCAATAAGCGGTAAGGATTTCAGTGACTCTAAATGTATTCAGATGCTTGGCTCCTGTGCACCTAGGCCTATCTAGACATTCTGTGTGTGGAGAGTGAAGCTTAGAGTGGGAAAGTAAGGTTAAAAAAATATATATAAGCAAACGGAAAAAAAAAAAACAACTAGAAAAATACTAACAAAAAAGAGAAAAAAAACGGAAAACAAAATTTTTTGCACATAAAAATATGACACGCCAGGACACACCTCAGCTTTAAAATGGCTTCTGGAATAGCAAGTGAAAGAAAAGGCCCAAGGTGAGAAGAAGTGGTTGAAAAATTAAAAAAAAAAAAAAATTTAAAGAGAGTGCAGGACAGACAGAGACAGACAGCCAGAGACAGAGAAAAGATAGAGGTCACCCTACCTTGTCTGAATATTTTGGGAGTCTAGAAGATGGAGTTTAGAGCATAGCTTCCCTGAATACACCAGGACACATCTCAGCTTTACAATGGCTTCTTGTCTGAATATTTCGGAAGTCTAGGAGATGAAGTTTAGAGCATAGCTTCCCTGAACACACCAGGACACCCATTTATTTAGTTTAAATTTCATCAGAGAGAGAAAAAGTGAGAAAGCAAGCCACCAGGTCTGGGACTTGAACCACAGTCGGCCATGTGGGAGTCCAGTATCCATAACCACCACACCATCTGCCGGTCTGAAAAGTGTAAAATTTTTTAATTTTAAAATTTAAAAGTATACCCTCTGGCAAAACATTTTAAAAATAGGACTCATAATTACTTTGCCTTAACTATTTAAGTTTTAAATTAGAAAGGGATAGAAATAATTAGTAAATGTAAGGGCTATGTAAGTGGAAGACATTAGAAATCATTCCAAAGGATCCTCTGTTTTTTGCAACTAGAAAACTGAAGCAATAGTTGGAAGTTTGTCCAAAGTAATAGTGAGTCAATAGAATAAAATTCTGGATTGGTTTCACATAGACATGGGATAGTTTTGCATGTTAAATAGTCCTCACTAGATGACTTGGGTTTTAATACTTACCTTCTGCCCTCCTGTTTTCATTTGCCTTAGTGAATGAAATAATTATAAAAGTGAATGGTGATCAAAAAAATATGTCAGAAAGCTCCTGGTTCTATAGGAGCTTTCCCCCCTTTCCAAAAAAGTCTTTTTTTTTTTTACAACCATTTAGATTGACACAGCTCTTTTGTTTATACAATTCTGAAATAGTTGGCATTCTTCTATAGATACAGTATGCAGTATAGAAAGTGCATATTTTTGTATACTTTCTCCATCCTTTTCCCCTCCCACTCTCATGTGTTCATGTCATTCCCTTTCTCTTGTGTCTTAGCCTATAAGTAATGAGAGAAAGAACTAACGTTTGCTGACTGCCTACTATGTGACAAGGACTACTCTAAGCTCTTGTGTTGATGTAATCCATACAAAAACTCCCGAGTAGGTGGAATTGCTAAACGCATTTTACAGATATAGAGGTACAAGATGTCACATAATCTGAGGTTATACTGTAGATAGGGATAATCTTGTGAAGATACTCAAGATCTAAATATCAGTAATTAACCAACTTCTCCAAGTTTATTCATGTTGAAATATACCTTATTCAGGGGAATCAGCAGTTAGCGTAACGGCTATGTCGCTGGACTCCCACGTAGTTGACTGCGGTTCGTGTCCTGGACCTGGTGGCTTAAAACTCACGCCGGTCGCGTGTGCGTGTGTGCCCAAGATCCTGAGAGGAGAATGGAGGAGAAGGGATTGCGGCATGACCATCCCCCCGGGGGGTGATTTCTCACTTTCTGTCTCTCTGTCTCTGTCTGTCTGGCGAGCTTACACGCCCTATAGTGAAAACCTCTCCAGAAAAAAAAAAAAAAAAAAGAAAAAGCAATATACCTTATTCAGAATCAATTACATGGAGAACAATATTTTGTTCCAGCTGCTTAGAATTTGTGAATTTATTGCCTCTTGGATAAAATTTACTGAAAGCATCTCACATTATTTCCCATCTTAATGTAAACATTGCACCATATGAAAGTGTTCATCTTGTGCAGCCAAAACTTGCAGTGGAGGGTTGGGTAGGAGGAATGAAAACTTGATCATAGTGGTCTTGGCGGAGTCTACTATGATGCAAGGGGAGAGAAAGGCAAATTTAGCACGAAGATGATTTTCTCATTACCCACAAATGGGCCTTTTCGTGTTTGAAATGATCCATTTCTCTCTGGAGAGTTTTCTAAGGCGTTTTTTTCCTATAGATTGGTGAAATATACATAAGAATTTCAATTTTGAATTTGATGAGGGAGCACCTTAGAACCAGGACTGGACAACTTGGGCTCTTCATGTGACCTGTAGTTCTATAACTGGGGTTGACATCATCAGTTGGTTGTGCCTCAGGCCCTCATACTCCATGTGTCCCTCAGGCCTCCGTATCTTCCTCCGTACAACTTTGTATTCTTTATCTCAGTTACATTCCTAGTTACTCAATGAAGGAATCTGAAAGTCCTCATAGTAACTCCTCCCTCACCACCTCCCACACTCTTTTTTCCCTCCCCTTAGGTTGTGCTCTTGCCAGAGAGGGACAGAAAGGGAAAGTGAGAAATTACCACCGACGGGGGTAGGGGGATGGCTGCAATCCCTTTTTCTCCATTGTCCTCCCGGGATTCTGGACACACACACACACACACCTGGTGTGATTTTCAAGCCACTGGATCTGGAACTTGAACTGTGGTTGGCCATGTGAGTCCAGCCCCTTAACCATACCACTTGCTAGCCCATCCCACATGCCTTTTAACTATTTGCCAATTTCTGCCCATGTTATCTTCTTCTGTATCTCCTTCCTTCCTTCCTTCCTTCCTTCCTTCCTTCCTTCCTTCCTTCCTTCCTTCCTTCTCTCTCTCTCTCTCTCTCTCTCTCTTTCTCTCTTTCTCTCTTTTCAAAATTTTCCAGAGGTCATGTGTGCTTGCCTAATAAGAGAATGGTCATGCACCATCCCTTTTCCATTTCTCTATCCTGTTGAGATTTGGGGCATATACATATGCCTGGCATGTTTTTCAAGCTTTTAAGATCAAGACAAGCCTCACAGTTGGCCATGTGGGATCCAGTTCTCTTATCTATCAGGCCATGGGACCAGCATGAATCTTTTATGTTTCTTTTTCTCTCATCCTAGCACTCCGCTAGAATTAGATCTTTTAACCTTTACCTGGAGCACTCCGGAGCCTTTCTCCTTGCTAATCTGTTTTTAATTTGGTCCTTATATAATCTATTTTTATTCCACCACCAGAATTAGCCTTCTAAAACCAAAATCTACAGGCCAGCCTCATAGCTCAGTGGTTGAAGGAGCCAGACCCCACATGCTGACCATGGTTTGACTCCTGGCCCCAACAGCTTAAGGGACGTGTCAGGCATGTGTGCCTGAAATCCTGATGGGAAGAGAAATGGAGGAGAGAGGATTGTGTGACCACTCCCTATTGGGGGTGCTTTCTCTCTCTCTGGCCAGTACATGTGCTCTTTGGCAATTAAAGATAAATAAATAGATAAATAAAAGTCTACCATTTCAATCCTTTGCCTAGAGCCTTCAAGAAGCACTTTGTCAGTAGTGCTAACTCCTTTATGTGGCACTCAAGGACATCAGGGTTCAGCCTCCCCTGGCTATTTCACTTTAACTCCCATTGATCTGGCATATGCTTCTGAGGCCCAGCCACGTTGCATCTGGGAGGTACCATGTTCTTTGGCAGCTGAATGTCTTGCACATGTTGACCTTTCTTCCCCTTTTGTCTGCCTGCAAAAATTCCTATGTCACCTTTCCTGAGCAGCCTTTCATGTCATACTCAGGCAGATGAACTGCTCCCTCTTCTCTTCCCATTGTCACTTTTTATATCCCTCTAATATAGCTTCCTTTATGTTGCATTGTAAGTGTATATATGTGTGTGGTTTGTGGGCCTGGATGTACATGTGTGTTTCTTTTATGCAGATGTAGATTGTAAAAACTAAAAAGCACTGAGTTCATAAATATTCAATAAATTGTGTAATGACTGCGAGAAGCGATGATCTATTCATTTTTGTATTGCTAGACGCTGGCCCTGAGAAGGGGGTTAAAAAGATGCTCATTAAATCTTTGGCAGAGAGAGGAAGAGAAACAGGGAAGGATAAGGAAGAAATGAGAAAGGAATTTTTTTTTTTTTTTTTTTTTTTTTTTTTTTTACAAATGAAAAAGGACTATCATTAGTACTAAAGGCTTGTATCTTTCAAAAATATCTTTTATTTATTTTTTTACATTCAATCACTGTGTATCATTAGAACATACAAGATGAATTTTCTCAGCATGAATACACTATGTATTAGTCCAGTTAAAGATATTACCATATGCATTATTGTCAACAGATAATTTTCCATTTTTGTGTCCCTTAAATTTTTTGCTTCTTTCTTTTTCCCCTTGATTCTTCCCTCTCACCTTCTTCCACTTCTCACTCTCCTCTCACATTGTCTCCAATGTCCACAGTTGCTCTCTATGCTTTATTTTGTAAGAAAGATTTCTGTTATTGGACGCGTGCTCTCACTAGAGAGACAGACAGAAAGCAAGAAATCACTCCCCAGGGGGAGATGGCCATGCCACAGTCCCTTCTCCTCTAGTCTCCCCTTGGGATTTTGGGCATGCACGCACACATACCTGACATGAGTTTCAAGCCTCCGGGTCCGGGACTCTATCCATGGTTGGCCATGTGTGAGTCCAGTGACATAACCATTACACCATCTACTGGTCCCTCTCCATGCTTTTATACCTTCCAATCTTTCATTTTCTGCCAATTGCTAAGATATGGAACCAACCCAAATGTCCATGAACAGGTGAATGGATTAAAAAAGTGTGGTATGTATACACTATTGGAATACTACTCAGCAATAAAACCAAGACTCTAGCGTTTGATAGAAAATGTATCCAGGTTTCTTTACCTTTTCTCTGTTGGGGTTTATTCACAAGTAAATAGTGTGATGGCTCGAGGAAGAAGTAGGATTGTCTGTGCTGTTTGTGGCGTGGCACAGACCCTAGGCCATGGTGATATCCTCAGGCACTCTTCTGCCCTGCTGCACTTGGGAACATGGCAGTCTGGTACCTTAGTTATCAAATATCTGCGATTATCTCTTGCATGGGGATTCTTAATCTATACAGGGTGTCTGTAAACTCCCTCAGATCTTATGCAGCGTATGGAGCATATGTTGCTTATACTCCTGTACATATTTCTATGGAGGGGACCCACAACTTAAATGAAATCTGGAATATTGAATGTAGCTGTCAGCTCTTTCATCTACCTAGAGAGTTATCTAAAATTGGTCTATTTAGACTTGACAGGACATAACTCACACATTCATACACACAAAGTACTGAACAAACAACTAAACTAAACCCTCTAACACACTGGCCTCATTTACTCTTTACCAGTCAGTCACATTGCTTTGTAGTATAATATTTATTCTTTAAAGAATTATTAGCCTCTGTCTCATGAAAAGTAGAAGTTTAGTTTTATGATCACATGGAGGCAGCATCTAAGCATGAACACTTCTTTATGTGCTCTTAGAATGAGCATTAAGAAACCTGAGTCAGAGAAAACCTTTTTTCTTAAGAATGATTTTATCTGACTTCATGTATGTATGTATGTATGTATTTTTAGTTGACCAGAGAGGAACAGAGCAAGAGAAAGAGAGAGAGAGGGAAAGTGAGAAAGCAAGCCGCCAGGTCTGGGACTTGAACCACAGTCGGCCATGTGGGAGTCCAGCCCCCTTAAGCACCAAGTCACCTGCTAGCCCTGAGAAAACCTTTTTATTTATTTATTTTAATTGTCAGAAGGTGCATGTGCTCAACAGAGAGAGAGAGAGAGAGAAAACCACCCTCCCCTGACCCCAGTGGGACATTGGATATGTTGCAATCCCTTCTCCTCCGTTTCTCCATCCTGTCAGATTTTTTTTTTTTTTCCTGAGAGGTTTTTGCTATAGGGCGCATGCACGCGCCATAAAGACAGAGAGATAGAAAGCGAGAAGTCACCCCCCAGGGGGGATGGCCATGCCGTAATCCCTTCTCCATTCTCCTCTCGGGATCTTGGGCACGCACACACACGCGCCCAGCGTGAGTTTAATCCACTGGGTCCAGGACTCAAACCATGGTTGGCTACATGGGAGTCCAGCGACATAGCCATTACACTAATTGCTGGTCCCCATCGTGTCAGAATTTTGAGTACTTATGCACACATGCCCAGCATAAATATGCTGTAGTCCCAGTTGAATCACATCGGCTGTTGTCACATGAAGTGGAGATCAGCCAACCCCTATAGAATCCTGTCCAAATTGAAGATTAGTGATTAAAATAAATTATTATCATCATTGTAAGTTATTGAGTTGTGCAGTTGTTTGTTAAACAGAAGTACAAAACTGAAACAATGTAAAAGACAAGAAAGGATGACCCATGTTTTCTAGAGAGAATCATTGTTATCAGTGGATGCCCAGCTGGAAAGGACAAAGATGGCTCTAGGCAATATTGCTGGTATACCTGATTGAATAGTATCTCCCAAAATTCATGCCCACTCAGAACCTTGGAACGTGACCTTATTTTGAAGTAAGGTGTTTGCTCATACAGTTAGTTAAATTAATATGAGGTCATATTGGATTAATGTGGGCCCTAAATCCAATGGCTAGTGTCTCTAGAAGAAGGACATATGAAAACATAGGAATGGGACACAGAGAGATACACACAAAAGGGAAAAAAAATCACATAGAGAGGAAAACAGAAAGTGGGGTGATGTATCAACAAGTGAAGGGACTCCAAGAATTGTGGGCAATCAGGGGAAGTTAGTAGAAAAGAAGGAATGATGCCTCAGAGCCTTTAAAAGGGAGCATAGGCCTGCTGACATCTTGATTTCAGACTTCCGGCCTCCAGAACTCTGAGTATAAATTTATTTGTTTTAAGTCACTCAGTTTGTGGTAGCTTGTTAAGAAAGTCATAGAAAACTACTTAACAGCAAGATGTAAGGAACACTTGGATCCACATAAGGTTTCTCAAAGCTGCATATCACTGTAGTTCACTAAGAACTCAGAAAAAGAAATAAACAATGACAAGGAGAACCTTAAGGTCCAACATCAAAGTTTAGCATTTGCTCCCTCTCTCTTTCAGTGTAAACTTGAGTTATTATGATCATTGTTTTAAGCCACCAAGTTTTGGCTTAACTTGTTACATAGTAATAGACAACTAATACTAATACTTAGTTCCTAATAGAGCTAAGTCATCATATATTGAATACCGAGCCACCAGTTTCCAGAGTGACCTCCTCTTCTGAGGGTGAACTCATTACACATCTGTTTTAAGGCAGTGTAATCACTTGGTTTTCTTGATGGCATGGGGGTGCGGAGACAGATTTTATTCTGTAGGATGGGAAGACTGTCATGAACCACTTGGATCAGCTCAGAGATTATAGCTAAAGAAATAATGGTAAGGTTCTTTCATTCATTTCTGTGAGGCTGGCAGAATTGCTGTCCCATCCTGTTTTCTTCTCAGTTCACCTGCCTAGCAGGTGGTTCCCTGAGTCTCTGTGGATTCCACATGTGGTCTTACCTCTCTGGCCTCAGGACAGACAAATGTCCAGCATGACCCAAAGCATCCATGAGGCCTTAAGCCTATGATGAAATCTTCATAGCCTTATTTACTCTGAGACATCTATGGCTGAAAAGCTCATGATGGTTTTGCTGTTTGTAAGTAACTTTGAAGCATGAGTGACTGACAACAACTTGACCCTGTCCTCATATCTGCCTGGCAGAGCTTGATGTGACCAGATGTTGGTGCTGCTCCTCAGATCTCTCTCTGAGGTACATCAACCATGGCAAAAGATAAACAGATGATGAAATAATATTTGGTGCATTAATCAAGGGGTCATAATCAGTGGTATGGCTGGTATCTTGGCAGCAGCATGAAATATGAAGTCAGAAGTTTAGGATTCATGCTCCTCTGCTGTTCAGTGATTTTGAGGATTTATGAATGCCACATAAACCGTGAGCTTCAGTTTTTCTCATCTGTAGAATGGGTTTAATATTTACCACCCAATATACATCAAGAGGAGTGTTAGATGGTTCAAATAAGGGAGTGTGTGGAAAAGAGCTTTTACAAACTATGGAATGCTAACATAGTGTTGCCTGTTGTGGTTATTCGTTTCTCAGTAAATGTACATCAAGAATGCACTATAAAAAGTAAGTCTACGGGAGCAGCAGTTAGTGTAATGGCTATGTGGCTGGACTCCCATGTAGTCGACCGTGGTTCTAGTCCTGGATTCAGTGGCTTAAACTCACGCCGGGAGCATGTGCGTGTGTGCCCAAGATCCTGAGAGGAGAATGGAGGGGAAGGGATTGCGGCGTGGCCATCCCCCCTGGGGGGTGATTTCTCGCTTTCTGTCTCTCTGTCTCTCTCTGTCTGTCTGGCAAGCGCACGTGCCCTATAGCAAAAACCTCACCAAAAAAAAAAAAGTAAGTCCAGGTCCATCAGTCTCATAGACAAGAATCACTGTGGTGGCAGAGAGGACACTCTGCCAACAGGAAGAATTTGATTCTGTGTGTTTGAGAAGTTGACATTCACTGTGGAAGTTATCCAAGATTTGGCTAAGGTTATCTTGGGTGGGACTCTGATCTGGTTGATTCAGCTTCTCATGTACTCAACTGGGACCCTGACTTAGTTCCTGCTGGCTTTGCCATTGGTCCTCATGGTGCTGACTGTGACAGCATCAGAAGCCTTTCCAAATTTAGAATAATGGACAAGTTGTTTTCTGGATTTCTCAGAGGCTATTTTGATATTGCTTTTTAATTTTTGGCCCTTGTTTCTCTCCAGTACTAAAAAGTATTGTGCTCCCTTCATGGAGTGCTGTATGGTCTTTCCTTTGGCCTCCATTGTCTCTTGTTTATGAAAAATAGCAAGTCAACCATGACAAATAGCTCGCAGCATTCTTGCCTCTAAAGAACAGAAATTTTTTTCTTCCCCTTTTTGTTTAGGGAGAAAAATCTAATTCAGAACTACGTAGTGTAGAAAAAAGGTTTGGAGTTAGGAGACCTGGATTCAAATCCCAGACTGAAGGACTAACTACATGGCCTGGTGGTTAAGGCAGCCAGATCCCACATGGCCAACCATGTTTGAATACTGTACTCGGTGACTTGAGAAACACACCAGGTGCATATTTATGTATGCATGACTAAAATCTTTAAAGAAGGGAGACATAGAGAAGGATTGCAGTGTGATCATTTTCCCTGGGGGAGTAGGGGTGCTTGTTCCTCTCCCTTGCTCTTTCTCTGGTCAGCACATGTATCCTTTAACCAAAACAAAACAAAACAAAAACTCTCAGGTTGAGCAAGAAATTTCTCTTTGGAGACTCAGTAACATTGGGGAATGCTATGAGGATGCTATTATGCTACAAAAATTTCTTATTGTTATGTCTCTTTTTGGAAGGACTGTACAACAGTTAGATAGGCTTTTCCGAAATTCTGGTTCAGGATATTTTTTAGAACTGCTGAGTCATTCATACGTGTGTTTGATCTGAAACAAAGTCCTGAAGAATGTGTTGCAGATCTATTCTTCACCTCAAAATGTTGCAACTCTACTTTAAAAATCCAACTGCTCAGGGCCTACCAACAGTTATGGTCTTTCTCCTTCTGGCTTGCCCCAGTGGCCGTGTTCATTTCTTTCTTCAAGAGGGTCATGCATGATGACTTTTTTGCCTGACAATGTTGCTTAAAGGTAAAACTTGTGAATTTTCCTGAGGGCCAGATGTGAGGTCCTACCCCAGCTGTGACTGGATTTCCTCACATCTTCTAAGATCTTTGACATTATAAACAATCAACATCATGTTTTCATTTATGTACAGTCAGCTGCACATAAATATATTTCCCCTTTACTGAGGATCAGAGAATCGTAAATAATGAGAAGACAGAATAGCACAAAAGGCAAATATTATTCATGTTATCTTCGGAGATATCTGACAAACAGTGTCTCACCTTTGCCTCAACATGCCATGGGGGTTGTGTCATATGTGTGCTGTGCCAAACAGACACTTGTCAAGCTGATTAGGTTGTAGCTCTAAGAACAATGTAATTGGGACAGAAGAAATCATGGATCGAGCATGCTGTAAGTCATAGCTATGACTAGTCATGGGCCATGAAATCCTGAGAAAGCAGACCTCTAGAATAATGAGAAAGAGGAAGGCACTAAGTAGAAACTGTTAGACCTGGAAAGGGTATTGGAGATCATTTATACTCAGTCCCATCCTATATAGATGAGAAAACAGGGCCCTGAGGGTTAGTTGTTTGTGCCAGGACACTCTGTTAGTTACTAGTAGAACCGGAACCATAACCAAGATCTTTGACACTGGTCCAGTGTTCCTTTAGCTTTACTGTACTTGGGAGCTAGGGTCCTATAATCACTAATTGGAATGAGACAGACTTAAGCTGGGATCCCAGCTCTGCCATTTATTGTGGGACCTAGGGCAAGGAATTTCACTTCATTGAGCCAATGTCCCCACTGTAGGCTCAGTTATGTTCTGTACCCCTTTCCCACCACAATACCAATCCATATGCTGAAGCCCTAACCCTGTACCTCAGAATGTGACTGTTTGGAAACAGACCCTTTAAAGAAGTAATTAAGTGAGAAGGAGCTCCTTAGGATAGACCCTAATCCAATCTGACTGGCATCCTTATAAGAAGAGGAAATTAGGGCACAAAAAAACGAACAGAAATAGACACACACAGATAAAAAAGACCATGTGAAGATATAGTGAGAACATAGCCATCTGCAAACCAACAAAAGAGGCTTCAGGAGAAGCTAAACCTACTGACATCTTGCTCTTGACTTCTAACTTCCAGAATTATGAGAAAAGTGTTAGGTTGTTGGAAAAGTCATGCATTTTTACATGTAAAAACTGAAAAATACATCATGACTTTTGCACCATCCAATTCATGGTATTTTGTTATGGCAGCCCTAGCAAATGCTCACAATCCCTATCTATAAAACTGAGATGTGAATATTGAACTCATGAGGTTTTTGTGAAGATTAAATAAGATAATTTATCTAACAGCTCCAAGCAACAGCCAAACACAGTAAATGCTCAGTAGGCGGCAGTTATTAAGGTCTGTGAAGGGCCAGTAAACTACACTCAATCACTCTACTGTGACAAATGTGGCCTAACTAGAATGAGTTTGCCAGCAATTCTAGACTAAGCCCCCAGTCTCCTCTCAGTATGTGTTGCCTTCTATTGGTCTCTGATAGCTTTTAGAAGTATTGTAGATCTGATTGTCTGCCTATATATCTTTCAAATACAGTTTGGAGAAACTGAAATCAGTGTCTTCATTTTATCTTAATAACTTTCTCAGCCATAATTAGTTGTATTGGAGTCTTTTCATTAAGCTAAGATGTCTACTTAAATTCAGATTATTCTTTTAAAAAGATGGCAAATGTAAATATTTAGAGACAGCCCTAAAGACTTCGGATTTTTGAAATCTTTTCAAAGTTCATTTATTTCTTCCATGAGAGAAGGAGGCAGACATATAGAGACACGCATTCCCAATAGAGTCTTCACTCCATGGTACATTCTCAGTTGGCCTTGATCCCAGGCATGCATGTGCTCCTGCATGCTCAGGGAGGTCTCAGAACTCAAACCCAGGACCCTTTCCCTGTGGACCCAGTTTTGTTACCCATGTACCACCACCTGGGTCAGGTTTCTGAGATTTTGATCTTAGGTCGCTCTCATATCTATTCTCTTTGGTCTCTTTTTAAACCACCAACAATTTTGAGGATATTTTAAAAGGAGTAAAAGTGAAATAAAGAAACCTTTCAGGATCACTTGAGAGGCAAAGGGGCATTCCAGCTGGTTGCTTTGGTGGCAGAATATAAGGTCTGGTATGTTCCAACAGCATTTGCTGAAGTTACCTCCTTTCCCTGCACTATTCAGCTGTTCAGGGTTGACCATGGGCCACCATGGGCTGAAGGTACCTCACAAGCAGGGGACATGAGGCTGTTGAATTTGAGAGAGCTGAAGGAGTGGGGCAGTGCAAGGCCAAGTGCTGATATACAGAAGTCCTTATGTAGGACTGGAAGGGGCAGCTGACTTCCCATCAGCTCCATTCCCTGTACGTGCTGCTTGGCAAAATCTAGCATATGAGCCTTGGCAGACAGAATCCATTTTCATTTTCACCTAAATCCCAGAGTATATAATTCACCCACGGGCATGTGAGTATGGGCTGAGGTTTCTCCTCTGCACCACACAGCTTTCTGCAAATCCTGCCTCTTTATCCTGGCCACTCCCCTCATGGACAAGGCAGTGAGTTTCTGTTTTGCTTCTAAAGAAACAGAGGCACAGGGAATTAAACTAGATTTAAACTAGCAGGTGTGGCTAAGCTGACCCTGAGATCAAGAGTTTCTGTATCCCCATGGTGGCATTTTATGGGCATTGTTCATAAATATCTTATTAACCCTCAAATGTAGGGAAAGTGATCTGGTCTTAGAGGAATGCAGACCAGAGACCCCGCAAAAGTCAAAGCGATGACTGGAGTGTCAGTCATGCACATGGGCAGCATCTGTCTGGGTGGTACATAACTGTGGTTATGGCTGCATTACTAACCTTTCGCTCAGCCATTGTGGAAGCAGTCATTTTTTGGGAAATGGGAACTGGGCCCATCCCCATTCTGAAATCCAAAATGCCATCAGGGTATCCTTCTTTATGCTGCCCATTCTGATGGCTTGTGGTGTCTTACAAGTTGCTGAAAGAATGTTGCCAAAGGGAGGCTCCCTGGGTGAAGACACGCTATGGATTCAGTCTTCCGGTGCAGGGTCTTAGCATAAAGGGGGATTCAATACTAGGAGAAACTGATCGTAAACCTTTAGCCTGCATCAGTTATTTAGGGACAGTACTTAGAAATACAGAATCCTGAGCCCCATCCCATCATTTAGATACCCCGAGTTCCTGAGGCAGGCCCCAGGAATTTGCATTTGCAATGTGTCCCCAATGACTCTGAAACAGGAGGTTATGGACACTGCTCCATGAAACACCATTCAAAACAATCATAGAACACATGCTTCTTCTGATTCTGAACTTGATTAAATACTAGGGAAACCTAGAGCTCAGGTGCCTAAGACTGTGACAGCAATATGACTGATCTCTGAAAACCCAAGAGGGTTTAGTCTTGACCCACTATAACCCCTTGATCTTACTCTATTTTTATGTGTATAAAATGGAGCACCCCATACTTCAATTCTCAAGAGAAAAGGGAGGTCAGCAGGTGGTATGGTGGTTTAGGCTGACCATGGTTCAAGTCCTGGACCGGTGACTTGCAACAAACCAGATACATGTGTATGTGTATGGCCAAAATCCAGAAAAGAGAACGGAGGAGAAAGGACTGTGGCATGGCTATCCATCTTGGGGGATGATTTCTCACTTTCTCTGTCTGTTGGCCAGCACACCTGCCCTACAGCAAAAAAATCTCTTCAAAAAAAAGGAAAGGTACCATATGATAATAGCAGTATAATGTTGATTAAAAGTATACTACCTCAAACTTAGATACAATATAGAAATAGATTTTACTTTCTTCTGTTTTTCACAATAACCTCGCTAGATTGTCAAAATATTATTATTTCACTCATAAAGAAACAAAAGCACAGAGATGTGTTTGCGAGTCAACAGTGACATCTGACCTCATTCCATTGATTGGAAAACTAATTTAGGGTTGAGGTCCTGCTCTTCAAGTCGAGCCCTGGAGAATCTGTGTGCTTGAAGGCTACACTAAGGAGCTGGGTTGTGGTATTTGTCTATGAGGGAGCCCTTGAATCTGGTCCTGACATTTTCTATTTCTTTGTTGTCTTGTCTGCCCAAGCTCTTATGGTACTAGACCTTGGCACTAGAAAATCATTCAGTCACCAGGTTAGTGGTCCTCCTTTCATTCTGTGTAAAATTCATAGAGTAACGTGTGGTTATTGGTACTGATTACTGGATATAGGAGTGGCCACTATTACCTTAATTCAAAGAGTTACCAAACAGACATTTTAGAATGTCAGGAAATACTTCCATGTAACCAGACTTTCCTTCCCGAAATGGGGCCAACTATAGCTGAATAGTCTACATTCATTTTCCTTAATGCAAATATCTCGTAGATTATGTGGAGAGTCAGGAGACTTGAGTTCTGGTCCAAGTTTGGCCAATAATTTGCTATTGAGTTTTAGAAATTTACTAATATCTTGGAGTCTCAATGTCCTCATTTATAACATCAGATTTCTTGCTCTATACTTTCTGAGTATAACATCCTTCAGACTAACTCCCACCAAGCCACTGAGAATGCTAGATATATGAATTACTGCCTTCCCTAGAAACCACTCTGGGGCTAAGAAATTTCCATGGGTACAGAAAACAGAAGCCTCGTGGCTTGAGGAAATCATAGAAGCTTGGTATATTTACTTTTTTCTTTTTTGGCTCACTGGGCAGCCCACCACCTCCACCATTCATATTGCCCTCATCTTTTATTTTGCTAGTGGAGCGGAGGAAGCCTAGAATCTCTTGCAGTCATTGCAGAATGTGGCAAGGAGGAAGCTAATGAGGTGACATTGGATACTCTCATACCTGGAAGGGAGTAAAAAAGTGGTGGGCATCTCTGGCTACAGGCAGTCATGGGGTTTCCCTGTAGCCCTCCATCTCATTTCCAGGTGTAGAACATTGCGAAGAACTGATTAATCATAGAGAGGCTGAGCTTTAGTAGGTACTTTCTCCACCTCCAACTCAGTATATATTGGAATTACAGTCACTAGAATCTGAACTTAGAGTAAGTCAAGGGTAGTGACTATGCCTTAATGATTTTACTCAGATCCTCAGTAGTAAGCAGTCAATATATGTTTACTGAGTAAATGAAAATACCTACAAAATGGGATTATAAAAACTAGAGAGGGGGAACCAGCAGTTAGCGTAATGGCTATGTCGCTGGACTCCCACGTAGTCGACCGCGGTTCGCGTCCCGGACCCGGTGGCTTAAAACTCACGCCGGGCGCGTGTGCGTGCGTGCCCAAGATCCCGAGAGGAGAATGGAGGAGAAAGGATTGCGGCGTGACCATCCCCCCTGGGGGGTGATTTCTCGCTTTCTATCTCTCTGACTCTCTCTGTCTGTCTGGCGAGCGCACGCGCCCTATAGTGAAAAACCTCTCCAAAAAAAAAACAAAAAACAAAAAACAAAAAACAAAAAACTAGAGAGGAACAAACTTTGCCCCTGAGTGTAGCTGTTCCTAAGACTGGACCATGGATGAATGCCAGGACCAAAAGTGGGAGTTCCATCTCAAATTCTCTTCATCTTCTTTACCTTATGTTGGTACCTTCTTTCTCCACTAAAAGGACCCCTGAAAAAGGAATATAGCTAAGGACCATTCCACCCCCCCCCCCTTTTTATTTTCTGGAGAGGTTTTTCTTATAGAGCGCGCTCACCAGAAAGACAGAGAGATACAGAGAGACAGATAATGAGAAATCACCCCCCAGGGGGGATGTCTACACCACAATCCCTTCTCCTCCATTCTCCTCTTGGGATCCTGGGCACGCATACACACGCGTCCAGCGTGAGTTCAAGTCACCAGGTCCGGGACTCTAACAGTGGTCGACTACATGGGAGTTCAGCGATTTAGCCATTACGCTAATTGCTGGTCCCCCATTTCCCTTTTTAAATGTATTTGCTTTTAAAGTTTTTATTGTGGTCAAAAAAACCCCACAAAATGTAAAATTTCCAATGATGAATTTTAAGTATATACAGTTTGATACTGTTAAATATATTTACATTATTGGGAAACAAGGGCTATCTATTTAAAATCCTGAGAATAGATTTTCATAAATAAAATGGTATATGAGAAGTAGCTATAGATCTGCTTTCTATATTTAAATTCTATTTTCTAAAAAAATGTTCAAGAATTAGAGCTATGTTCATATGACTAAAATAATCTTTTAACCATTTGAATTGAAGAGTTAATATGATGACCATGACATTACACATGCATTTGCAGTATCTTTTAGTTTTGGACTCTCTCTTATGATATGGAATCACATTTGTATTTCCTCTGGTTAAGTAACACGTTTGATGTCAAATAAAGTTGGGTTGCAGTACCACATATTACCATTAGGTGCTTCTGTTTGACATGATGATAAAGGGACTGAAAATCAGAGAATAAAACTTCCCTTCCTCCTTTCTTTCTCTTCTTGTGCCTACTGGGTGCCAAACTCTGTATAGGCCCTAAAGATACAACAATAAATAAGACACCCTGGGCAAGGCATGCAAGTATAAGTAGTACCTTTGGAAGAGAGGCATATGCATGATGCTGTGGGAGAATCCATTTAGAGTCTGCTGTGGTAGATCCGATGAGGAATGAGGTGATCTGAACCAGGGCAGATGCTGTGGGGATGGGCAGAAATTTGGACTTTAGGAACAACTTGGTGGGTTAACACTTCTGTGGAGGCTACAGAGCCAGGCGGCCCGACTCCTTTGACCACTGGTCTTGCACTATGCACCAGAGTTGCAAAACGGTCACCTGCATACCTGTTTGGTTTGGCTCACATGATCCTATTATTATTTTTAAAAATTTTGTTATAGAGTTCATGTGCTTGCCAGAAAAAGACGAGAGAGAGAGAGAGAGAATCACCCTCGAGGGGGGATGGCCATGCCACAGTCCCTTCTTCACCCTCCTCTCAGGATTTTGGGAATGCATGCACATGCATCCAGTGTGATTTTCAAGCCACTGGATCTGAGATTTGAACTGTGCAGTTGGCCATGTGGGATCCAGCTGTTTTAACCTCCATGTTACCTGCTGGCCTGTCACTATTCTTATTACTTTTTTAGTATGCATTACTTGCCAAAACAAAATACGTATATTTAGTTTCTCACAAAAGATCAGATGGTCTAAGAGTAATTGACCAAGTCATAGTTTAGTAGACCATCAATCCTTTATCCAGCTCCTTTGCCCCATTTCAGTTCTTGTCTAGTCCTTTGGGGCATGGCCAATATTTAGTACACACTGGCACAGTTATACTAGTTGTTAAACTGGTGAAATACTTCTGTTATGAATGGTAACATAAGCCCTCAGCTCCCTCAGTGACTCTGTGCTCTGAGCCACTCCACAACCCACTTCCCCAGAGTCTAGGAAGGGATTCCATCCAGTAGCGAAGGGCCTCCAGCCCATTGTTCCAGTGTTAAGTCCATTTTTAAGTTAGTTTTCATCCTGGGCCATAATGGTTGTTGAATACTTTGAGTACCATGCTTGCATTTAGGAGATGAAGTCTGCCAGTGACCTTTCATCTGGACCATTCTTTCCTCCTGAAGCAGAAAAACGGGCAGGGGTATATTTAGTTACAGATGGCTTTGGGATTTGACTTGATTTTTTAAAAAATTTAATTATGAAAGCTGTTTTATTTTCAGAAATGTTTATATTTCCATAGCATGGTGTTGAATATGATCAATCTGGAGAGGATTATGTAAATTTTTATAACCTAAGGGAAACAAAATTATTTTTTTGTTTCTGCAGCTCCAACACATTAAAATAATGTGAGATTTGTTTTTCCATCTATGGCATGTCACTCCAGAGATACTCTTAATTTCTTTGAGCTTAGAGTCAAGTAGCCACACAACTAAGTTAATAATAGTAATAATTCATAATTATAATAACATTTATCTCTACTTTCAAAAACTAGCCTGTTTTATCTTTCCTTCGAAAACAGCTCATCTCGTATGTGAGATATGAAGGCCAACTTAGAGGAACCTGTTGTTTCTCTTCCAAGAGATCATTCTGTGTCTAGAGAAATACTTGTTCTGTTTTAATTAGAAACCGATGGGGCGCTGGGACGGCTGGCTGGCTGCGACGTGCAGGTCGTAAACCAGGAGGGGTGAGTGGAGGCCAGGGAGTCTGAGCATATCTTCAGGGTGAGATATTTGATTACACAAGGGAGGGGAGCTGATTGCCAGTCCTCCCATCTGGAGAAAAAATTCTGGGTGGCAGGAGCTAAGCTTAGGGTGAAAGAAAGTGATACACTGAGGAGAGTGAGGTGAGGTGAGGAGAAGGGGCCCGGCAGGCCACGTCTGTGTCAGCTGTGAGGAGGCCAGCCCTGCCTGTTCCCTGTGCCCATCTGAAATGGAACTAAAAGTGACTGAATCATTGTGGGGGTTCAGCTGGTATTCTTTCCACAGTTCTCTCTCCTCTGGCTCACCTGGACAAGCCTACTTCTCACTGCACTAGCCTTTGGATTACCATATTGACATCTTCCTTTCAGTCTTCCTCAGATGGTAGAATGAGAGCAAGGCAGGTTTTTCTTGAATACCCCACCCTCCGAAGCAAAGGCAGTAGCTCCCTCTATCTTTTCCCCTCCATGGTTGGGATTTCCTGCTTGTAGAGCTTGTATTACGCTGAATCTTAAGCAGAGCTCACGGGCCTCTCTTCCCACTAGAATGTGAGCTATGTGATGGCAATGACCATACTTTCCACTTTTTGGTAAAGCCAGCATCTAGAGCTGCATCTGACACAAGTACAAGCTCAGAAATGTTCATCAAAAGAAGGCAAAATCCAGGATAGGTCAAAAACAGCATTGACATTATTGTGGACACTTCCTACAACTGCAGTTTCCAAGGTCCTAAAGACAAAAAAACCTTGATATACTTGTAGAATCACAAACAAAATGAGTCATATGGGGAGAACAGAGTAAAAAACATGACCAGCAAAATTTTAATAATTGACTTGCTTAAGAACTTGGTAATCGGCTGTTGCTTTATGTTAAATAATAGTGTAAGTATATGTGTGACCCCCAAACATCAATCTCACCTCTTCTGAATAAATCAGAATATAGCATTTATTGAGTTGTTGAGAAAGTCATAATGTATTTTTCTATGCAAAAATGTGTCATAACTTTTGTAGTGAACTAACATATCATCCACGCCCATTTGGATTCCATTTTTAATTTTTAGTGTACTCTATTGTATCAATCACGCCTTGAGCCCTCACCATGAGTCTAGCCTTTTGCATGTAGTAACTGCCATGGCAACATTGCATGAGGCACACTGTGCTCCTTGTGCAGATGAGGAACCTGAGGTCCAGATGGGCTCAAGGCAGCATTGGTGCCATGGGAAGTCTTGGCACTGAGCTTGGACAGACTCATGGTTTCCAAACTCTGCCTCTTATAAATGTGGGACATTGAGGAAATTAGTTAACCAGAATATGATAAGAAATCAGCATTCATCTTAGCCAAATCTCGCAGGATTGGGAAAATCAGGGGAATTGGTATTTGAATGTCTTGTTGCGTGTCACATACACACATATTTACGTGAACTTTGTAACCTCTTTGTTCTCTTTCTTTAGGACATGGGGAGGGAAAGCTCGAAGGTCAGGCATACTTTTAATTGTGCTGGTTCCGGAGTTTGGAAGAGCCTGTTCAATGAACAAGCTGCTCAAGCCTTCCTCTTGGACATAAAAGATTTATGACCTGTTCAGCCAAAAGGCCCACCACAAAAACCTCATTGAGCTCGTTACACATTATCTTCCAAATATCAACCCAGATTAAAAGGACCGTCTGGCCCACTGACAATTATTCATTGGCTTCTGTACAGTGTATTATTGTATGGTGCTTCCTTGGGAACTATAATTAGGTGATTGTGTAAGGAGTCCACAGTGCACGTTTGAATAGCGACTCTATTTGGCTCATGATGTCACTCACTCACTCTTGTCCCTTCTCATCATATGGTCTTTGCTGTAGTGTAGTTGGAATTCAATACACGTGAAACTAGACCTTCATTGAGATTTCCATGAAGTAATGATAACATTGAGGATGAATCATTTGGGATATACCTGAAAATAGTTACGGTCTAAGGGTCAGTTCTGGGAATCCCACTTTTTTACAGTTCAACCTGGACAAATCACTCAACTTTTCAGAGACTGTTTATTTATCTGGGAATCAGGATTTGTGGTACCAGCATTCCCACTGGGTGATAAAGTATAAGGTGAATTACCTCTTCTTCCCTCCCATCACCCAGTAATGCCACACCCTAAGAATTCCACCACTTAAGCACCCCTCAAGAGAGTGCATGCACTTGTACAAGAGAAAGAGAGAGAGAGAGACGAGAGAGAGAACATTACCCTCAATCAATCCTTTATGCTCTATTTCTCCATCCTATTGGTATTCTGGGCACACACACATGCACATGCCTAACATGTTTTTAAAGCAGCCAGGACTGGGATTACAGTCATGGTCAGTCATGTGGAGTATGGCTCCCTTAACCACTAGGCTATAGGACAGCCCTCTCAATTCATTTTTCTAAAAATTGTATTGTATTGTTTGTTTATTTATTTATTTATTTATTTATTCCATTAGTTAAGGTAAGAGAGAGAGAGAGAGGAGAGAGACAGCAATCTCAATAGGGTCTCAACACCATGATCCATCCCTAGCCTCAGCCAGCCCTGAATCATGAGCATGTGCATGCCTGGTGCACTCAGGAGGATGCAAAGTTGGACCCTATATGAGTCAGCTGTGCAGCTGTTCTTAAATCTTGCTGCACCACTGTCTATTCCCATCTCTCAACTCTTTCCATGTGTTTCTGCCCCACAGCCACCAGCCTGGTCCTGGCCTCAGGTCACTGCTGGCACTAGTCCCTTGACTGGTTTCACTGCGCCCATTCCTATGGCCCTCTCAGGGACTTGCTGCTTCCGCAGTGATCTTTCTGATTCAGAGTATGATCCACTTGGAGCATATTTTCTATCTTAAAACTGTCTGGCAGCATCTTTGTGCTTTTATAGGTCAAATTTCTAACCTGGCCCTATGAGACCCTACATGATAGGTCTCTGTCTATATCTCAGACCTTGTGTCATGTCACTCTTCCTCTTACTACCAACATTCCAGCAAAATCAACTTTTCAGCAATTCAAATACATCATGACCTCTTCTTTTTAAAAAAAAACTTTTGCACTGGATGTTTACTCTGCCTAGAACATTCTTCACTCCCCTTTTCAGTCTCCTCCCATGGCTGCTAATCCAGATCATTCTTCAGGAACTAGTTTGAAATGCCACTTCCTTTGGAGATCCTCCCCATTATATAATCTCCTGGCAAACAGTCCTACTCCTTCATAGAAGTGTCACGACGGTTGAACAAATGGGGCTAGGAAGCGTTCCCTCAACCACCATATTCACCTGATCTCTCTCCAACCAACAACCACTTCAAGTATCTCAACAACTTTTTGCTGGTAAAACACTTCCACAACCAGCAAGATGCAGAAGATGCTTTCCAAGAGTTTGCTGGATCCTGAAGCATGGGTTTTCATGCTACAAGAATAAGCATGCTTATTTCTCATGGGCAAAAATGTGTTGATGGTAATGTTTTATATTTTAGTTAATAAATACATATTCGAGCCTAGTTATAATTATTGAAAATGTGTGGCCCCAAACCACAATTGTTTGTGGCCCCAAACCCCAACCTAATAGTTACCTAGTTAAATATTTGTTTAAAATCTTTCTTTCTCTCTGGGCTGTTTTTGAACCTGGTCTTAAGATCAGCACGCTAAGTAGCAGATAACATTCATCAATAAATATTGTGCAGGAGAGATAAAGATTATTATTCTTCTCTGAACTTAATTTTTTTTTTTTTTTTTGCTTTTGAATGTTGCTTTGGTTTCAATGTCCCCCCAAAATCCACATTTCGAAATTTGTATGGGTTTAAGAGGGTGGAAAGTTAATCAGACTACAGTGTTGAAAGGTAGGGCCTTTGGGAGGATATTAGGATTAAGGCCATAAGGATGGAGCCCCTGTGAATGAGTTCTGGTGGGTTTATAAGGAGAGGGAAGACCAGAACAGAGACACAAGGCACAGATGCTGTACTCCAGCCCTCAGGCAGATGGTAATGCAGCCAGAAGACCTTTGGAGTTCCTAAACCTTGAACCTCCAAACTGTGAACTGAATCAACCTCTATTTTTATGAATTTCTAGTACTTAAATATTTTCCGTTATTAGCAACAGAATAGATTGGAACAAATATCCTTTAGAAGTACTTTTGTTATTTGAGCTCTGGTCAAGATTGAAAATGGCTCTGTGTAAGGGAACACCATCGCTGGGATTTCTTAGCCACCAAGGCCTAGCTAGAAGAGAGCTTAGAAGTCACAAGCTCTGTGACCATAGTTGACGAATGAGGAAACCGAGGCCAAGAGAAATTGAACATTATGGCAAAGAGTAGAACTAGAGAATGGATTCAATGTTCCTTAAATGTTATTTTATTAGGCATACATACATACATATAAAACATGATTTATATATGTTATTTGCATCTATTTTCATTTCTGTTGCTCACTGATCCTCCTAGCAGTCTTGAAAAGAAGGTGTTGTTTATCCTTATTTTACAGATGAGGAAGCAACAGAGAAAGTAGGTGAGTAAACCGAGATAACCTAATGTATAATTATAAAGGCCAACTTCTGGTTCTTAGGCGAATGTTTTTCCCTCTGTACCACTCGGCACCTCAGACAAGTAAATACTTGAGAAATTCCACTGCTGGTAGAAACTACATTGGTCAGAGATCCACAGCTGGGAGCAAAGAAGAGTTATTGTTGCTCTCTTCTGTGCTTACTTGGTAGTTGTGATTTCTGTGACCCACCCTACCATCTGTTAAATTAAACTTCCTCAGGTCAGAGGAGGTGATGGCAAGAGGCTCTGGGGAATTAGATTAGATTAGACGAATTAGATTTGACTGTTTCTTTGTTTTGTTTTTAATTTATTTTCTCCATGAGGGAGGGCTACAGAGAGAGACATCACCCCTAATGGGGTCTTTTTCTTTTTTTTTTTTGAGAGAGGTTTTTGCTATAGGGCGTGTGCGTGCGCCAGACAGAGAGAGACAGAGAGATAGAAAGCAAGAAGTCACCCCTCAGGGGGGTTGGCCATGCTGCAGTCCCTTCTCCTCCATTCTCCTCTCGGGATCTTGGGCACGCACACACACGCACCCAGCGTGAGTTTAAGCCACTGGGTCTGGGACTAGTACCGCCGTCGACTATATGGGAGTCCAGTGACATAGCCATTATGCTAATTGCTGGTCCCACCCCTAATAGGGTCTTGATGCTATAATCCACCCCAACTCCAGCCAGCCCTAGATCATGAGGAAGTATGCCTAGTGTGATTAGGGAGGTCTCTGGTCTTGAACTGGGAACCCTCCTATGTGGGTCACCCTCACAGAGTATGTTTTATTGCTGCAGCACTGTCTGACCCCTGGCCTAGATTTGAATCTTGGCTTTGCTATTTACAGCTGAGTGACTCTCAGAAGTTTCTAGAAACCTCCTCTGCAAAATGCAGGCACTAATTGCCTTCCTCTAGATTTGTTCAGGGTTAAATGAGGTAGTGTGTTAACGGATGGGAAAGTGTTGAGCTGCGTTGTGAAGTCCTTGGTTCTTTGGGTCCAGATCACTAAAATTAGAGATCTGTCCCTAGGCGCAAAATGAAACCGCAACCACGAATGAAGTAGGTAGAAAAAAAGATTTAATAGAAAGAAAGGAAAGGAAAGAAAGAAGGTACACCCAAAAAGGTTGTTGGGCGGGCAGATTGCCAGGTGGCAACTGTGCTTGGTACTAGTTAACCTACTAGAAGTCATGAATATTCATTAGTGGGAGGCCCCTTACGCTGCCTATGTTCTTCTTTTAAATTTGAATCCACACATTCTTTTCCTGCACCTGTGCACCTTCCTCACAGGTAAAGAATGAGGAACTTGATCACCTAATTGCGCACGCCCAATGAGAGCCAGGTTGCCCCAATTAGACTGCCCAATTAGTCTATTGCCCTAATAGGAATTGGGGCATTGATCAAAAATGCTTGCTTACGTCTTTTTGGTAAGAGGAAAATCTACAAATCATCCCTTTGTACTTCCCTCAGGACTCAAGGAAGGAAGATGGCAAATTGCCTCACCCTCATGGGACCCGGAGCTAGGTGAGCCTTTTGCTTTTCTCTTAGGGCTGCTCGCTAATGACTAACTGCCTACCACAGTGCTTAGGAGACACAGAGAAAATATAAGGCACTTCAAAAACACTATTTACCCTAGCAATCAAAGGTACCCTGGAATAACCCATTGGAAAAGGTTAATGTCAGTAAAGGCCATCCACTGGGGAGAAGTTCAAGGAGTTGTTGGAAGGGCAAAATGAAGGCTGAGGATGTGGTTAAAAAGAGGAGCAGTCTTGGAGGCTGATACAGATTGCACTCTAGCTGTTGTAGATCCCAGAGATTGCCTCCTAATTTTAAGTCTATATCTTTATCTGTCATATCCATTACATTTGTGCACGTGTATGTATGTGTGTGCTGTGTGTGCATGTGGGTGCCTATACAAGCTTGCTTACAGGGTGGGTGGGGGCAAGGACAGGTCATGTCCCAGCAGCTCCCCTAGCCCCAGCAGCATCCGCACATTTCTGTACAAATTTAATTGCTCATCTCTGCATTTGGATGGGGAAGGTGAAAAAAAAAATGTGAGAAAAAGATTTATAAATTAGTCCAACTGCCAATCTGATAACAGTTTTATTCTTAAAGCCATTTGGGAATGGCTTTCGTTTTTCCAAAAGAAGGGGATGGGGAGAGGGAGAAGAAAGGGAAGGAGAAGGAGAAGAAGGGGAAGGAGGAGGAGAAGCAGCAGCTCTAAACTCTAAGAACATTTGTCTGTACCTACGATCTGGATACTAAATCCTATGGACCTTTGGGTTGTTATGGCAACTGGTTTAAAAGTTCAATACGGGCTCACACAATAATTTCATTTTTTAGTTTTGAGATAAGTTTAGACTGATAAAAACATTAGGAACATCATAAGGGAAGAATTTCCATACATCCTTCATACAACTTTCCTTAATGAGAACATCTTCCTTAACAATGATACAATGATCAAACCAGGAAGTTAATTTGGATCCATGCTACAAAACTTACTGATATTTCTTTTTTTTTTTTTTTTTTTTTTTTTTTTTTTTTTTTTTTTAGTATTTACTGTGTTCTGAATGTTTGTATCTCCTGAATTCATATTTTGAAATCCTAACCCTTGTCAACAGGCTCCACAGCTTAGTGGTTAAAGGGAAGCCAAATTCCACATGATCAACAGCATGAGGTTTGAGTCCCAACGTCACTGGCTTGAAAAGTACACAGAGCGAATGTGTGTGTATGCTCCAAATCCAACAAGATGGAGAAATGGAGGACAAGAGATTGCAATGTGTCCATAATACTTGCAGAGTACTTCCTCCCTTTCCCCATTACTCTGTTGAGTGTGCAAATTAAAGTAAAAAGAAAATAAGATAGATAGATACAAATCTGGCTCTTGCTATGTTGTGATCCTCCCATTTCAGTCTCCCAACTGGAAGCACAGGTGTAGACCACCACATCTGGCTCCTTCAGACTTGCCATGTTGCTCAGGGCCGCTCTGAACTCTCAATCCTCTTCAGCCTCAGGATTACAGATGCATACCACACTACACCCAGCCTTTAGGTTAGATCAGGAATAAAATCTGGACCTCCCATGTGGTTTCAGCTTGTGAAGCACAGTATCTTGGCAGAAGAAGGGATTATGGCATGACCACACTCTATTGGTGCTCTCTCTCTCTCTTTCTCTCTTTCTCCCTGTGTCTCTCTGTCCAGCATATATACCCACTAGCAATTTAAAGAGAGAGAGAAATAATAATCTCCAAAGTGATGGTATTAGAAGATAATGCCTTTGGCAGGTGATTAGATTGTGAGGATGGAACCTCATGAATGGGATTATACCTTTATAAAAGAGGCCACAGACAGCTGCCTTGATCCTTCCACTATGGGAGGACAGAGCAAGAAGTCATTGTTCTGTTCTACGAACCAGAAAGAGCCTTCTCCAGACACCAATTCTGCCAGTGTCTTGATCCTAGACTTCCCAGCCTCTGGAACTGTGAGAAATAAATTTTGTTGTGTATGAACCACATGGTTTACAATATTTTGTTGGAACAGCCCAAGGACTGAAACATGTTCTTTTTCTGTTCCAGGATCCAGTCCAAGATCTCACATTGATTTAGTTGTCATGTCTCCTTAGTTTCTTCCAGTCTGGGAACATTTCTTTTGTCTTGCCTATCTCTCACATACTTCAATGCTGGTCAGTTATTTTGTAGAATATATTTCAATTTGAGATTGTCTAATTTTTTTTAAAGACTAGATAGAGGTTTTACATTTCTGATAGAAATTTCATAGATGTGATGTGCCCTGACATATCTAATATCGGGAGTCACCATAAGCACTTAGTTAAAGTGACTGCTGGGTTTTTGCATTAGATAGGTATGATTTTTCCCTGTTATAATTAATATGTATAGGGGCCAGTAGATGGTGTAGCAGTTATGTTGCTGGATTCCCACATGGCTGACCACAGTTCGAGTCCCAGACCTGGTGGCTTGAAACTCATGCCAGGCGCATGTGCATGCATGCCCAACATCCTGGGAAGAGAAGGGACTGCGGCTATCTCACTTTTCCTCTCACTGTCTCTGTCTCTCTCTCTCTCCAGTGAGCACACATGCCCTAAGGCAAAAAACCTCTTAAAAATTAATAAGTATATTAAGTAGATACTTTGATATTATGTGAATATCTTTTTTTTCTTTAAACATTTGCCCATTAATTTTAACATCCATTGGTGGATCTTTCTGCTAAAATCATTATATTGAGCATATACTATGTATATATGTTCATAAATGTTTAATTGTGATATAAGTAACTCCTATTTAAGCCATTACAGTAGGGTTTTCTATTAATTTAAACTTCTTTGAACTGCCTTTATAATAAACAGAATCTTAATTGGATAACTAGCATAGTGAAATAAATAAAACACTTCTTCATTCATTTATATCTTCATCCATCTATCCATTCATCCAACCATCCATCCATTCAATACTCTTTCTTCTATTGTGAAAAAAAAAAAAAAAAGAAATTGAGGTGGTGATACTAAAATTTCTCTCAGTTTTACCTTAACTCTGTTCCCTGCTGCTGTGGATGAATTGTCATGTGACTATAGGAACATTCATTTCTTTGAGCAGATGGTCATCAAAATTGGTCTGAAAAAAGAGGTGCCAAGTAGTTTTGCTGGAATGTATCATACAGGAAAATGACTCTGTCCTGGACATCTGTTGTTTTTGCCTGCCTGATATCCCTAATCCCTTCTTTAGGTCATAGCACCCAAATTTCCTTTGTAGACTCTCACTTTCCATGTTTTTAATCCTTGCAGTTTAGATGAGGTCAGCCCCACTTGCTGGTACTAGAGGTGGGCACATGCCCTGGATCTAGAACAGAAATTTCCATTCTCCCCACCATAGAGACTGATGAAGAAATTGGCATTTGGTTCTAGTTGGAGCCAAGTCTCCTCAAGATTCTTGTAATTATCAAATAAGAAACTCACTCTTTCTATTGGGATAGCTCAGACAATGGGATCTAACCCTATAGCTTCCACTGCACATCTTTGCTACGATGCAAGGAAAGAGTCTGAGAATGAAGCCAATACAGAGGAAGACAGTGAAGTGGAAGAGAGTGACAGGTGGCTATTCTTCATGACATCAATTGATGACCTGAATCTAACTTTTTCTGAAGGAAATCTACCACAAGACTTCTCAGTTGAATAAGACAGTCAATTCTCTCTCATTGTTTATAGCATCTTGAGTGTCTGCTGCTAGTTACCCAAAGTTCTAACAAATACAGATGCTTTTGAGGATCTGCTACATGTCCAGCATGTGATCAGGGCTCTTCAGAATTTAAAGACAAGCCAGATATGGCCCCTGCACTCAGAGAGCCCTCAAGTTAGCAGAGAACATAAGACCAGTGTGTATGTTGTCTACATATCTAAAAGAAATATCTATAAGAAAAAGAGTCCAGGTTATTATGAAGAGCTCTGGTTATAAGATCACAGTGAAATAAGTAATAAATACCAGCTGGGGAGAATTTGGAGCATTGAAGATGTGAGGGGCGTTATTACCAGCAGAGGAAATGGGCCGGGTAAGGACCCAACAGTGAGAAAGTGCCAAAAGCTCAACGTGTACTTTGAATTTCTACAGAACATTTACAGTGACTTCAGGGTAGACTAAAAAGGAAGATTTGGGGGACCAACCATACTAGTGAAAGAACTGGTTTGAAACAAATTGTGGAGACTCTGCTTGGCAGTCTGGTGACCCGCCTGGCAGCAAGATCAGCAAGCCCTGTTAGGAGGTCAATATAACTGTCCAGTGGAACCTTAGTACAGGGCTGGAAAGGACCCGACAGAAAAAGAAATCTGGAGGTGCTGGAATCCCTGCCTCCAAGAACATTCTGTAGAGAGGCTTTGGCCATATTTGCTCAAGAATCTTCCTCGTGGAATCATTTGAAAGCCATACTTTTTATTTCATGCTAAACATTGTCAGAGGGAGCAATGGCAGATTCATCTTGGAACAGGAGCCAGCCTGCCTGGCATGCACACTTTTAATGGCATTCCAGACCTCAGGGCCTGGCAGACTCTCTCAAATCCTTGCCCTGCTCTAGCTTCTGCCTTCCCCAGAGTTAGGATGTTAGGAGGGAACGTCTATCTTCTTGCCCTCCCAGCAGCAGAGGGCCAGGGTGTGACTCCAACCCTCTCCACAATGAGATAGGTAGAGCTTAGTCTTCTTAGAGATGCCACGGCACTGGCTTGAGATGTGATGCCATTCTCCTAGCTGCTCTTGCTCTCGTGCCCTCCTCATACCTAACCTTTGAGCAAATCCTGAAGTCTGAATCACCACCATTACTTACATGGATTCTTGCGGTGGCCCCCTACCTAGTTTCCCTGCTTCTACTTTTGTTCCTCTGTAGTCTATCCTCAGTGAAGCAGCTAGAATAATTCTTTAAAAAAACACGCTCAGATTTGGTCACTCTTCTTAAATCTTTCTCCTAGCTTCCTGATTCTGAGTGAAATCCTAAATCCTTGACTATCTTTTCAACTGTGTTCCTGATACTCCCCTGTCTCTTTGAGCCTGTGCACATGCTGTTCACCCTACCTCTGCTAGACTGCTCTCCTTCTCCTCAGGGCCCATTGGGTACCTCATCATAATGAAACTTATATCTATCAAGATAGGCTGAGATATGCTGCAGTAATGAACAATCTCTGAGTCTCAGGGCTCAAATTATAAAAGTTTATTTGTCATTTACCACACCAGGTCTATTGTGGGTTGCCAGAATGGCTCCTTCATAATAGTCACTAAAGTCACCAGAACAACTGCCATCTTGAATGTTGCTAGCTGCTGAGAAGAAAAGAGACTCTGGAGGATCTCACGATGACAGCTAAATACTAGGCTCAGAACACATGTCACTTCAGCGCATGCTCTGTGGTCAGTCATTGGCCTCTGTCAACCACCAGGAACCTAAAAGGGCAATCTTGCCATGTGCCCAGAAATGGAAAGTTGTGTAATTATTTGGCAAACAACACTAATGACAACCGTAACTGTGAACTATGGCAGAATCAGCTAGATGGGCTCAGGAGTAGAGGGTGTGTGGAGAGTGAGGACATCAGAGGAAGGTTGGTTACCTCAGCTCGAGCTTAGGGAGAAATGAGAAAATGGCTGAATTTGACTGCTCACTGGCCTAGTCCAAACTATGCATGTATGAAAACTTGGTGGTGATTATTTGTCCGGTCCTTCAGGCCAAGGGGGCCTTTACACAGAGGATGCGTTGGGAAGATCCCCTTGCCCAAAAATAACGTCTTCTGATATCTTTAATTCTTCCACTGGAGATTCATTCCTTGGTTCTAGAATTGCATTTCCCATGTTGTATCCAGCAGAACACTTCTGTTTGATGCCAATGGATGCTTCTTGGTGAAATGAGATTGTGAGATCCTGGCTTAAATGAGATTAAACAAGCATTTCCTCTACAGACGTTCTCAGAACCTTATTTAGTAGGATAATCTGTTGTTGCTCTCTGAGAGAGCACTGACATATGCAGAACCTCCCCAGTTTTTATTTAAAATATTTTAGTTTATTTATGTCTTCGATGAATAAGACAGACTGAGAGAGAGGGAGAGCACATCTCCAATAGGTTATCAATTCCACAGTCCACTTTTAGCTTCAAGCAGCTGGAGATCATGGGCACACATATGCTGGCATACTAGGGAGGTCTCTGGATGTGAACTCAGAACCCTCCCATCTGGATCAGCCTTGCGAAGTATTGTGTTTTACCACTACACCACTGTCTGTTCCTCCCAGGTTTTGGAAACAAGAAAACTCTGCCTCCCAGTGTTCAACTGGGTAGTTTGGGAAGTGCTGGTCTGGAAGCTTTGCCAACCATGGAGTACCCTGTGGAATATAAATGTCCCTGGGAGGGCACTTTGTGGGGGAAAGAGAACAGCAAAGACAAGGCCTTGAGAGAACGGGCTTAAGTGAGGGGTCAGGGGAGGCAGAGACTCTGAAAGGGAGAGAGTTGACCCAGACCCAGGCAGAGAAGAGGTCTCTGTGCCCTGATCCCTCAGTAGCCATCTCGCCGTTGCCTTTCCCCCAGGACAGGCCTTTCCTCCTGCTCCTTCCTGCCAGGGGATGTTCATTAGTCCCACCTTCCACAGTTCTGTCCCTGTCCCATCTCTGCCTTCTCATGCCAGCAGAATCCCAGGCTGTTTCTAGTCTTCAAGGCTTAGCTTAAGCAATGCCTTCTTCCTGGAATGTTCCCTCCTCCCACAGCATCTCTAGGAAGTTCTACTTACCTTTTGGCAGTCCATTAGGTAGTGGCCACCTCTAGGAAGCTCCCCGATAGCTTTCCCCACTCTCCCATCTCAGCTGGATTTACTGTCCCTCCTTGAAGCTCCCATCGCACTCTGCATCTTTACCTCTGCCCTCATCACGTTTGGATACTCTACTTCTGTCCCTCTGATGGAAGCTCCGGAGGGCTTGTCTTTGCATCTTTATATCCTCTCCTGGCAAGAAATAGATCCTCAGTGATTAACTGAGACCCAGGCAGGGAGCTGGGAGTGGGTTAAAAGCCCCCACACACATCACCTGGAAGGACTTCCCAAGTTAAACTAATCCATTTCACATGTTGGCAAACCTCACCCTTGTTTGTCATTGTCTCACTCTGCTGCTGGTTCCCTGAGTTTCTGGAGGGTAAAGTCTTCTCTCTTTCACCCTCTGTCTGTTTCCTCTTCAGGCTGACCTGTTCTTCTCCAGCCCTCATTCCCTTGGTGGCCAGCCTGCTCTGAAACACCTGAGTGTCTCAGATATTATGGGTGAGTTTCAGATATTAATGGCCTGACCTTAAGTTTATGTTTTCCTAAGCAGACAGTAAATGAAGACCATTTAACTCAAAGGGTGGGAAGTTTTTTTTTTTTTTTTTTTTTTTTGGTGTGTGTGTGTGTGTGTGTGTGTGTGTGTGTGTGTTTTCGGATGGGATTGGCTTCAGTGATTAACAAGAGAGGAAAACTTGAAGACTGGAAGCAGAAGATGCAAAACTTTGTTGTTAGCAGGCCATCCAGCTCTGCATTGTGATTTCCATGGGATCCAGGCACTCTTGCCTTTCTGCACTCCTTCTCCATAAACAACAACAAAAAACTTGTGTGATTGTGTTGCTATAAAGATAAAGATATTTCAGGTTGTACTCTTTATGCATTATTACTATACTCATCTTTTTTCTCCTATGTTAAAAGCATTTAAATTAAAACACTTTTTGGGCCCTTAAAAATAACATGCCCCCAGGCACTGTGTCTGCTGTGCCCCGAGCCTAGCATCTGCCCACTGTTTCTTCAATACACATGCCCTTCTGTCATTTTGGGTCACACTTTTCCTTCTGCCTGGAATGACTGTCCCTTCTCCCAGCCCTGCCCGTGCTCCCACTCATTGTCCTTGTCCATCTCCTATTCATACTCAAGGTCTAGCTCAAATGTCACGTTCTTTTACCAGTCAGCAAATTAAAATACAGGATGCCCAGTTAGGTTTGCATTTTAGATAAATGACAAGTATTGTAGTGTGAGGATGTCCCACATATACCACACACCAAATATTGTATGAGACATCCTCGTACAGAGAAATTATGCATGCCTCTCTGAAGTTCAAATCAAACTGGGCATCCTGCATCTTACATGGTAACCCTACTCTGTAGCTGTCTCTGATTCATTTTCTTTCCATCTAGTCTACCTGCTGCTCCTATGTAGCCATTCCAGTATTCTCTGCACACCTGTGTCACCAGACATCTCACTGTGCAGGGTGTGGCTGGCTGGCTGCTCTCAGTCTGCGTTCTCATCATCATTCCGCTCACCTGCTGCAGGTCCGGGAACATGGCAGCTCATCAGTTGTCATCTATCAGTAAATGCAGGCTCTCCCATTATTTTCCCAACTGTTTACTCTGGGAAATGACTGGCAGCATTTGGTTAATTTCATTCAGGACGTTGTGTGGCTGAGACTAAAGACGAGTTAGCCTCTGCATAGGATTACTGTAGCACTTCTCTCAACAAAGAGGTATGGCCAGGAGACACTCTGGACTCTACCATTGGGGTCTAAAGCCCTTATGTGGGCCCAGCATCCCCTTCCTGTCACTGTGCTCTGAGAGGCAAGAATGAACAGAAAGTGGCGGGAGACCCCACCTCCTCCCTGTGGTTCACTATCTGTGTCAGTTTTTTGTCTCTGAGACTTAGGCTCAGGAATTTCTGATTTTCCACCTCCATCTTGGGACTAAATTGATTTTTTCTTTTCTTTTCTTTTTTTAAAAATTTTGCTATAGGGTGCACATGCTCACTGGAGACACACACACACACACACACACACACACACACACACATAGACAGATAGAGAGTGAGAGAGAGAAAGTGAGAAATCACTCCCCAGGGGAATGGCCATGCTGCAATCCCTTCGGCATATATGCACATGCACCTGGTGTGTTTTTAAGCTGTTGGGTCTGGGTCTCAAACTTCATAGTCAGCTAAGTGGGATCCAGCACTTTAACCACCACACCATCTGGCTGGCCTCCCCAGGAGTAAATTGATGTTTTAAAAACTTCTTTTAATGCTAGTCCCATAGCCTAGTGGTTAAGGGAACTAGATCCAACATGGTCGACTGTGGTTCAAATCCCAGCCCTGCTGGCTAGAAAAACACACTGGGTATATGTGCATGCCCCAAATCCCAACAGGATGGAGAAATGGGGGAGAAGGGATTACAGTGAGACCATGACTCAAATGAGTGCTTTTCTCCCTTTTTCTCTGTTTCTTTCTGGGAAACACATACACCCTTTGGCAATTAGGGGAAAAAAGTTATTTTTAACCTACTTCCTTCAGTGCTCATCACCCCCCTACCCGAGTACTTCCATAACCCAGGAGAAAATCGGCTGAGATGATCTTGTGTACACAAGCCACAGGACACTGTCCAGCCTGGTGTCTGGGTCAGCATTCTCCCACCATCTCAGTAGCAGGATTTCAGAACAGGAGGCCCAGCGAGAGCAGCCTTCCTTCTGAGGAGCCAGCATTGCTGTGAGGGAAGGCAAACCCTCCAGACCACAGGCCAGGCAAACCACCAGCCTTTCCAAACAAAGTGAGCTCAGGAAGGATTTTCAGGAAGCATAGCGAAAGTTCTATTCTTCATCACAGCTAAGGATTTCCCTGATTTCAACACATTCCCTTTCTTGGTTGAATAAAAATTTCAAAACTGACCACTGGTTCATCATTGTGTTACTCATGATGAGCAAGGCTTAGCGACAGTGCCCACATAGCCAGAATGTGTATGTGTTTAGCGGGTGTCCTTCCGGTGAGGAGCTGCCCAGTAGTTTCCAGCTTTTCAGTCATCTCTGGGGCAGGCTTCTGCTCACCCTAAGCTTACAGGAGCAGTTGGCATGGCCCAAAGTAGCCCTGAGGGGCAGTCAACAGGTGTTATAAAGAAAACAAAACACTGAATGGTGTCACGGTCAAATCCACGGGGGAGTTCTGCACACTGTGCCCCTCCTGGACTGTTAAAAAGCTCTCTATTTTGAGGCTTTGCTTAGTTCTATGGTAATCTTTCTAACTTTATAAACAAGACTGAGACTTTCCATATTCATTGATCAGAAAACTACCCCATCCTTCTCATTCTCCTCCTCCCCCACTTTTTTTCTTTTTTCTTTCTTTTTTTTTTTTTTTTTTTTGAGCTTCTTACCCAGTTAGTAATCCTGATAACTCACTTACTCACTTTAGGAGAATGGCTCTAAAACCGGAGTGGAGGTAAGCAAGAGTTTTATCATCTTTGAGTTCCCTCTCGAGGTCCCTAACTTCATACCAGAATTTTGACTTAGAGAAAATGCGGCTGGCTTCTGCCTCTGCCCTGTCTTCAAGACTCTCTCAGCCAGCTGTGGCAGGAGGACTCACAACACTCCAGCAGTGTTCCCTTTGAGTCTCCAGGTGGGGGACAGAGTGCTTCAGGAAGTGGAAGGCATTTCAGGAAGGCCTTGTGCTGCACAAAATGCCGTCCACTGGGAAGCATAGGCTGGTGGCCGTGCAGAGGGGCTGTAAGAGCACCACACCAAGTCTGCCTTTTCATAGTGCACAGTGCTGCGCCATAACGCCGGTGTGTTTGAGGAAGAAGCGCACTCCCCTCCCCAGCCCAGGGCTGTCACATTTCCTTTTTTCAATGTTTTTCTTGTCACCATAATCACTGAACTCAAAGCCGCCCTTTGCAGTTCCAGAATCCTGCTACCTTGTCATGTAATATGGAACATACATGAACCCAGAGCTATGCAAATGGTGGTTCTAACCGAGCTCCTGGGTTTTGCACAAGCTGTTTCCTTTGCCTTGGGATGCTCCTAATTTGTTAGCACTGACCATTTCCTAAGATCTGCCTCAATGTCACCTAACTAAAGTAGGCCTGCCTATTATTTTCTATTATAATAGGATATTCTATTATAATCTGGTTTGTATTCTTTATGGTATTATCTTTACCTAGAGCACTACATACTATGCTTTTCTGAATATCGTGTGTCACTCCCCAAATAAAGTATCAATCCACTCCCTAAGTGTAAAGATTTTTGTTTTGGCCATTCTTTGGCCAGATGGACTACCAGTGCCTGGAAACAATGGCTGACAGTGTTGGCATGCCCGAAGTACTTGTTGAATGCATAACTGAAGAACAGCTTAGCAATTTTTTCCCACCTGGGTGATGAATACTTGCTGGGAATTGATGGCCAAGGCTATCTGCCCAGCAGTGGGCTCTGCTGTGGTGAAGGGCGGCTCGTAATAAATGCTAGTGGAGCATGCATGGCTGTCTGTCCCAGACTTGGTCCATGGGCAGGGGAGGAAGTATAGAAGTACAGAGAGCGATAGAAATGAGTTTTTATTTGTAAAAAGTTACAAAATGATATTGTACAAAAATAAAGTCTGTAGAGAACTTTGGTTGTATAACACAAACGACCGAGACAGATCAGAGAAGTCAGAACTTCCAAAGAAGTGCACTCCTTACTGTATCAGATGGTATTTGCAATGATAAAGAAAAATCACAAACTTTACCCTTTTGTGGACATGGTGGAGCGATGTGCTTCCGTTAAAACCTGCTTATGGTGCAGAGGGGATGCCGGGGACGATGTCAACACCCACTGAATCCTACGGTCCCTTTGGGCAGGGATACGCCACGGGGAGCTGGAGTTGGACTGAGTTGGGAACATCAGCCACCAGATCTGCCAGGATTCTCTGAACTGAGCAGATGATCCTGGGGCTACCTCTAGATTGTGCTTCATGAATGACCAGTCAGCTGGGCTTGTTCCTGTTCTAAGCAGGCTGTTTCCCAGCAAGGCCCCAGGAGAGACTGAACAGGAAGTCCTTTTCCTCTATTTCCTAGTCCTGGCCTCTCTCAGAAAGAACAGAGAGGGACAGAATGGAGGACTTGGGTCTTTTGGGGATGGGGGAAATGTCTGGTAACTGTTGCTTCTTGGTTACTTTGTAAAATAACACAATTATCTGAGGGAGGCCAGTAGGTCCTTTAATTGCAAAATCCATCATGCTTTCCTGGCTAATGGTCACTAGGTAGTGATTGATTATCTCGTTGATAAAAATACCCTTTATGAAATGTGTACCAAGCTCTAATTTAGGGCCCAGTGCCTCATGCATGAGTCAGCTGCCAGACAAATTCACAATCCAGGTTGCCAGGGGGTGGTTGCTTCCTCTATTGCCTCCTGTCTCGTGGTGAAGGTAGCATGCTCTCAGAGTCTGAGACCTTGGGCATGTGTACCATGGCCAGGCTCGACAGACTTCCTCAGCCACCTTCTTCCCAGGAAGCCATCAGGTGTCCAGGGGCAGCAGATGCTGACCTCAGGCAATAGCCAAGGGGTTCGTGCGATGCCAGGTGGACCCCAATTCTGGAAGGCTGTCCAGGTGCTGCCAGGCTGCACTGGGCAGTCGGAAGGGGGTGGGTGGGCAAGGATGGAGGAAGTGTCCACAAGGCAAAACCATAGCTACCTGACAGGATTGCTTGCTATACTTTTAGGTCAACTTGCCATCCAGAATTAGCTGCTAAAAGGGGTTTGACCCTTTACACTCATGGTTATGCATATAGGCAGTGATATGTGGAGGGGAATAAGAGCTGAATTACCACAGGAAGTGGAGCCTGTGGCCCGTGTATTCAGTGATGGAGCAATGAAGAAAGGAGGCCAAGTGCCCTTGGTCTCTACATGCCGCTCCCAGAATGGAGGACTGCCAGAGACATGTCTTCTGTCATATTCTTTTAAAAAACAAAAGTAGAGAAAAATGCTGAAATCTGGAGAAATTCATGAGGGATTTCTTAAAAAGGTAAAGTAAGTGATTTTTGCCTAGTGAAAACCTTTTTAATACTTTGAAAAGCATGGACCCTTGTTCCCAATTGAAATTTCCTTTTGTCACCTTTCTTTGCATTTTGCGAGTACATATACTTTGGCACCTTTGTAAAGAAACTTTAATAAATAAGGGAAAAAAGAGAAATTCATCAGTGAACGGTAATAAATAACAATAACTTAAATCTCAATAAATATCTTCTCTATATTTCTGTATCTGAAACAGATGCATTGCATCGAGTAGCTTCTCTGGTCACTGGTGACCACGCATAAACGGAGCTGGATATGTAACATCTGTCTCTCTGTAAACCGACAGGCCCGAGGCAGGTCTCCCTGCCCCAGGGCAGCTGGGGCTTTCCCCACTCGCTGTCCTACAAGAATGCTGCCGAAAACCACAACTCATTTCCTGTTTCCAAGGGTATAAAGGAAATACCTTCAGGTTTGTTCTGAATCACGAGGACAGCCTTTTTGGTTCCGAGCCAATTTCTCCTCACCCCATATACCATGCTCGAAATCAATCACCAACCGTTCACAAAACACGCTGGTTGTAGTAAACCTCAGGCCTCAAATGTCAACTTCAAAGATTATTATCTTTGTGTCCTTGCCTTTTTTTTTTTTTCCCTCCTCTCTTTTTTGGGGTATGGCTCCACTGAGTGACAGAATAATAAACCTTCCTTACTTTCAGCAGTAAAACGTAATGACAAGGAGTGACACCAGGATTACTGTTTCCCTGGTATCTTCAGACATGTGAAAACAAACCACAGGACAGACACTGGTTTGGTTCTTCGAGTGCATCCGCAACTGTGCCCATGATCGGTGCCGGTGGACTGTATCAGACAAAACCATGGCCACAGCCAAACAGGGACACCGGCCCTGAGTTGCTGATGACATCGGCTGCCGTGCTGGAGAAAGCAGATGGCTGTTTTCTCTCTCTCCTGTCCAGTTTTCTGTAGCTGGATCTTCCTCTACCAGGCTCCCACGACGGCTGCCTTCCTCCTCTTCCGCCTCCTCCTCCTCAGCCTCCACCTCCGCCTCCTTGGTCCTCATCTTCCATTCTGAGCAAACATTTCCTGGGAACCTTGGTCCCTTTCTTTGCACTGTAGCAGGAATGCAATACACAGCAGTCTCTGGAGCCGGAGTCAGATACATCCACACCGTTTAGCGGAATGCTTTCTGAGAATATGGTAAACCAGGTTATCGTCTAGAAATGACAGGTCATCATCGAAGGCGAGGGGTCTACAACACGCCTGCCCTACTTTGTCACTCACCAGCCTTCTATTTTTGGATAAGTTTTTTATTATTTTGTCGTATGTTGTCTCAGCTGCATCGCAAGAGCCACTGCAGTACCTAAAAATCAGTTCCTCCTTGGTTTCATAGCCCAAACCCAAGTCAGTGACGTTTAAATGGATGGCAGTTAAGACGCAGCCCCGATTTTTGCCCCTCTGGCCTCTTCGACCTTTTCCTCTGGAATTCTCCGGGTTGGCAGCAGCTGTCTGCCGATTCCGCTCTCTTCTAGGAAGGACTGCCATATGTTTATCTGGTGACCTTTTCAGTCTTTTAATGGTGGCTTGAATAAAATCCATGACATCATCAAACTGATCAGGATAATCCTCTGGCATATTTGCTGTTTAACAAGAAAACAGAACATGTCACATGAGACGACAATGATCATTTCAAGCGGTCTTCTAGATCAAAGTGTCCCTTAAAGTCAGCCAAAATTGGACCCACTGCAAAACTATAGGCCAGTTAAGCTAAGTGACCACTGTAATCCCCCAAGAACAGGGTTTAGAATGTATCCTCCAACACGTCATTGAATAAAGATTTAGTTGAAAGAGGTGACTAACATGGTGGTGACATACTTTCTGTGGAAAACTAATCCTTAGCGGTATATATATATATATGTGTGTGTGTGTGTGTGTGTATACACACACACACACACACACACACACGTATATAATTTTTTGGAGACGTTTTTGTTATAGGGCATGTGCGCTCGCCAGAAAGACAGAGAGAGACAGAAAGAGAGAAAGCAAGAAATCACCCCTCAGGGAGGATGGCCACGCCACAGTCCCTTCTCCTCCATTCTCCTCTCGGGATCTTGGGCACGCATGCACACTCGCCCAGCGTGAGTTTAAGCCACCTGGTCCAGGACTTGAACCACGGTCGACTACATGGGAGTCCAGCGACACAGCCATTACGCCAACTGCTGGTCCCAAGAGGTTATATTTTTCACTTAAATAAGATCTTCCATGTTTTTAACAAGATGATAGTGAGGTTGCTGTTAGCAGGCTGGTCGTCTAAGGCCATTTTTCTTGCCGAGTCACATAACCTAGAATAATGCTCACACCTGAGTATGCAGGAAAATACTCTGGATGCTCTCCAAAATGCAAGTTCCTGGCCCTACACTCAAATACCCCGAGTCACTTAATCTGGAGAAGGATCAAGGCATCTGCATTTTTCATAAGTCTCTGAGGAATTCTGTGATCCATGGATGAGACTTTGAGAAACACTGTCTTAGAGGGTGAAAAAGTGAAGTCTTCTAACATTTTCACTTTCACCTAAATACGAAATGTTCTTCCATGAAATTTATCCTGACTCTGCATGGCTGAGACAAGAGCCATTTCCATAGAACAAATGAGGAGCTCAGAAACTCGACGATATTTTAAAACTTCCTTAAAAACATTAAGGAATGGAAAAATAGCTTATATTTCACTAACAAAGAGACTAGTTCACCACTTCTTTTGAACATGATGACTTTAACAAGAAAGTATGGGAGTACCACACAACAGCATTGAAATGTTTCATAGCAATAAATGAAATGAGATGCTCTTTGTGACTAGATACAGCCCTGACCCCAGGCTCTGCTCCAGGCTGTCTTGAGACCACAAGTAGGAACAGAGATGCGTGTTTCAGGGAGGTCACAGGGAGGAACGAACAGGGGGGTTCTAACACTTCTAAGACCTTTGGGTAAAATTATGAAATAGCAATCCCTTAGTGTTTTCTGCCATATTTTAGCATTTTCTTTGGCTGAGCAAATGGCTGATCAATAGTTACTCCATAACTATTCAAATAATTTAATCCATTTGTTAGAGAGGAAAGCAATTTAAACTCCTACTTAGTTAGTAGTCTTTTATACCCTCTTCACTCCACTTTTAGGTAATTTAATATATTTAGGGTTTTACATAGCCTAGAAAAATAAAACTCAAAAGAGCTGTTAGCAAGTAATTTTTTTGGGTCAAGATTGTGTAAAATATAGAACGATTACATTGTCTAACCTATATCGAATAGTTTTGTCCTAAGTCTAACCTATTTAATTATTAAAACATATATCCTCCTGTGCAAAACCAAATCTAGCTAAGGTGTCTTAACTCTGTGGGTGTGTGTGTGTGTACATATAGATATCTAAAATATTTTATATATGATATATATTAAAAAATTGGAGATTGGAATCCTTGGAAGACATCACTGCTTGATATATGGAATCTAGCACTGAATGGTTCCACCCTGTCATTTCTCACCTGAGTCATTCCAACAGCCCCTGAACCATCCTCCCTCATTCCACCCTCAGCCCCTTTTAGTCTATTTTCTTCCTAGTGACCACAGGGACACTCTTAAAGTGTCAACTCAGATCATATCCCTCCTCTGCTCCAAACTCTCCCATGGCTTCATATTTCTCTTAGAGTAAAAGCCAACGTCCACACTGGCCAAAAGGCCCTACCTGAACTGGCCACTGTCTGCCCCAGCCTTTGCCACCCCTGACCTCACCACCTACTTTTCCTCTTACTGCCTCCCTTCCAGCTGCTCTGGCTTCCTCACTAAGGTTGAGAATCCCTCAGCAATATGGTCCTTTTTTGTCATGGGAGGTGGTCCTATTCTTTGCAGGATATTTAGTCCTTCCTTGGGCTCTGCCCAGGAGATGCCAGTAGCATAGCCCACATCCTAGTCATGGCAAGCTAAACTGTCTCCACACATGGCCAAATGTCCCCTGGGGGAAAAATCATAGGAATTGAAAACTGTAGTTCAAAAACAACCAGGGCCTTGGTACCTCTGTGGGAGCTATTCTTCTTCTGCCTGGACTGCTGTTTTCCAGAGCACCTCGTGGCCACTCCCACCTCTCCTTCAAGTCTTTGCTCAAATATCACAGTCAACAAGTCCCTGGGTTGGCCCAGGGGCACAGTGGTTAAGCACTGTGCAGAGGGAGCCAGATCCCACATGGTCAATCATGGTTCGAATCCACCCCTGGCCACTAGAAAACTTGCCTGACATGTGTGCCCAGGATCCTGGCAAGATAGAGAAATGGAGGAAAAAAGGACTGCAGTGTGACCAGGCCCCATTAGGGGGTGTTTTCTCCTTCTTTCTCTGTTTCTTTAGTGTGCATGCAAATACCCTCTGGTCAACAACAACAAACACAAAAACACCAAAAACAATGCCCCACCACCACCTTGTTTAAAATGCAATCCTTCTATAATCCTGATCCAGATACCCCTGCCTGTCTCCCCCCACCGTAACTCCTACTACATTCTAACATGCTATCTTGTATCTTATTTATTACTTATTGTCTGTCTTCTCTGACAGAACGTCAACTCCAAGAGGCAGGAACTTTGGCACATTTGCTAGTGGATCGCAAGTGCTTAGAACAGGGTCTGGTCCCTGTAGGTCTAGGTAACTATTTGTTGAATGAATCAGGCTACTTTAAAAGGGGAAAAAAAGAGTTCTTAATTTTTCGAGGGGACACAGGGACTTCAAACTGTTATGAAATGAAAAACTCAAAATAAACAGCCCACATCTATTTCCAGCCTGACCTTCCCTGGGTGGCTTCTGAAAGGGCTCACGCTCCCTAGGAGTAACGCTTTATCAAGGGGCCTGTGAGAATGGAGGAGTATCTTGTGTTTTAGTTATTTATGTATGTTTGTTTTAATTTTTCAGAGAGAGCGAGAACCCCCAATGGGGTCTTCACAATACAACCCACCCAAACACCAGCCAGCCAGGATCATGGGCGCTCACATGCACAGTGTATAAGAAGACCTCTGGATGGGAACCCCGGGGCCTTCCCAGGTGGGTAGGGCATCATGGAGTGTTAGTGTTAGCTACCACTGTGCAGTCACTGCCAGCAGGGGAGCTTTCTTAGTAGTCACTTCTTTTGAATTACTTTTTAACTGGACTTCTTTTAGAAAGTTTTCTTTCAGAAAAACCAAAAACAATAACAAAAACAAAAACAAAAACAACTAAACAAAAAAACACAAAATACCAAAAACCAAACCAAAAGACATAAAACAAAAAACTTTTAATCACTCTAAAGAAAAAAATATTTTAAAAATGATATACTTATGCTATTTATGATTTCTTTCAATAAGATATTAAAAAGGGACCAGCAGTTGCTGTAATGGCTACGTCGCTGGACTCCTAGTGAGTTTGAGTCCTGGACCCTGTGTCTTAAACTCATGCCGGGCACATGTGTGTGTGTGCCCAAGATCCCAAGAGGAAAATAAGGAGATGGGATTGTGGTGTGGCCATCCCCCCTGGGGGGGGGGGGGGTGAATTCTCGCTTTCTCTCTGTCTCTCTCTGTCTTTCTGGTGAGAGCATGTGCCCTATAGCAAAAACCTCTCAAACAAACAAAAAAAAGTGTGCCCAGTATCAAAAAACCATGCCTGTATAGGAATATGAACTTACAAAATGGATATATTGCAGTAATTAATCTAAATACAAGTGTTTTCAAATGCCAAAGAAAAAAAAGACTTTGTTTTACAAAAGGAGTCACACCATGGGATCCCATGCTCTATTTAAGAATTCCTGAATGGATCATTTACATAGAAACCTAGAAACACAGGATGTAAGGTGGAGTAACAATCAGCTGAAGAGTAATCAAAATGAAGATGAAACATTATTAAAAACTTAACATAAGCTAATGGGAAAACACTACAGTTATACAAGTTCAACTTGCACTGTCTAGAGCCTCATTAATTTATGTAAGTCCATGATTTCATATTAGTAGAGTCATATTATGATTCGAATCAATACTTACAATATTTAGCCCCCAATACTTTCAAAGTTCTCAAAATCACTTGCCCCTTTTAAGATTTTTTTTTGTTTTGGAGAGGTTTTTAGTTATAGGGCGCGTGCGCTCGCCAGAAAGACAGAGAGAGACAGAGAGACAGAAAGCGAGAAATCACCCCTCTAGGAGGGATGGCCACGCCACAATCCCTTCTCCTCCATTCTCCTCTCGGGATCTTGGGCACACACACACGTGCCCGGCGTGAGTTTAAGCCACCGGGTCTGGGACTCGAACCGTGATCGACTACATGGGAGTCCAGCAACATACCTATTACGCTAACTGCTGGTCCCCCCCCCCCCCCCCCGCACCTCTTAAGATATTTTGACTACATGGCTCTGTCATAGACTTTCTCTACCAGTTAAAAAAACACTCGGGTAACTTTGAATTTCAGATAATGAATTAATTTTTAACATAAAGAGTCTCAAAGTTTGCAGTATTTGGGTTATACTTCATTATGAGAAAACTGAGTCCCTTTTTCCTTACTTTAAATTCCACTTGGCCTTTTCAGGGTAACCTGAACGCAACATGAATATGTAAATCACTTATGATTTTGGATGATGTGGTGAACAGACTACTGACCCTGAATTAAAAGGCTTCCTAGTAATGGTGAACATATTTCAATACATTTGTCCAAGCCCAGTCTCAGTGCCCAAGCAGAAGGGTGCTACTTCACGATAGCTGAGGCTACATGGGATGCCCTGGCTTGATTTCCAGTTCAATCTAAACCACCAATTTAAGCCTTCCGTGTTCAGTTGTGTGCCTGTGATCTTAGCTAACGTGCAGACTGGGGAAGGAGGATCCCTGTGCTGAAACTCTGTCAGAAATATCTTTCTCTCTCTTTCCCACTCATTCTTTCTTTTTAAATAAATTAATAAATAAATAATTGTCCAAATCCATGGCATATGCAACACCCAGAGTGAATCCCAATGTAAAACATGGCCATTGAGTGATTATGATGTGTTGGTGTGGATTCTTCAACTAGAACAAATACACTACTCTGGTGGAAGAGGTTATTATAAGGAAGCCTACTGCATGTGTGCGGGCAGGGAGTACATGGGGAATTTTCGTACTGTCCTCCCAATTTTTCTGTGACTCCAATATTACTCTAAAAAGAAAAAAGTCTATTTAAAAAAATAATAAAGGTTCTTGGCACCTTGGAAGCACCTGATAAATGTTTAATGTGTTTAGACCAAAGGGTATAGCTAATGAGAACTCCCTTTCATGGGAAAATCTCCCTCATACCTTGTCACTAATGTGGAAGGAAGTATTATTTAAGTTCCAAGTTCGGGCCATAGGTGAATCTTATTGAACTGGAGCTTTGTTTGTTTGTTTATACACTCTAAAAATAGAACAAACAAAAAAAATTTATCCTGAAAGTTCTTATGAATTCTGGAAATCAGGAAAGGGCAATACTATTTTTAAAACCACAGAGTGACCAGGCCTATACTGAAGGCTAGAGAGTGGCTCAGTGACAGCACAAAACTCTGTAAGGTTGACCCATAAGGATAGGTCCTGGGTTCACACCCAGAGACCTTACTGAACATGCTTGGTACATGTATGTCCACAGTCTGGGTCTGGCTGAAGCTGGGGTTGGGTGGAGGTGTGAAACCCCATAGAGGGTGCTGTTTCTATCTGTCTCTCTTGCACATGGAAGAAATAACTAAATTCAGGGAAAAAATTAGGCCTCCCTCTTCCAACCTATGGGTTGTCAGGAAAGTCACGACGCATTTTTGCATAGAAAAACATAGAAAAATACATCATGACTTTCCCAATGACCTAATATGCTCCTAATTCCTGGCCTTTTGATGGCAGTTGAGTTAATTCATAGAGAAATCCTCAACTTGGTAATGCAATATATCTTGGAGGCATTGGCAGCCAAACACCCCTGCAAAAAAGGTGCTGGGCAAACCTCACTGAGGCTTTCCTTAAGAATTCTGTAGAAGCTTCTAACCTAGCCCAGACAAGAAACTCCCCATGATGAAGTGCCTCAATCTTCTAGGAATCCACTGGACTGAGGGGAAAGAAAAGAGGCCGAGGTTTAGATTAGTTCCCTATATTAAACATTAACGGCATGCATTTTCTTCTTTATCCTATAAGGGGGCTTGGTATAATGTCATTAGTATTAACTTTGATAGTAAAATGCTTGCAAACCACAAATGAGAATAATTTAAAACAAAAAATAGGTCAAACAGTGCTCATTTCCCAGATGCACTTCGAGGATACATCTTGGAAAACATATCCATCTAGAAGCTACAGCTTTTGAAAAATCAAAATGCTCAGATTCATTTAAGTCATCTTTCAGAGTGCAACCAAATATTTTGGCATTATTCTATCTAAAATATTTTAACTTTGATGTGTCTTTTGTATAAACAGTGCTATTTAAACAAAGGAAAACTTGCGCTGTGGCAGGAGTCTGGGAACGACCCGTTTTCCCTTCCTCTCCCTTGGTTATAGAGAAGAAAGAGTAAGATTACTTCAGGAAGAAAGGACTGGGATAGTGACTATTTTGCAAAGTTAGGTGAGTTTTTATAGAAACAACGTTAAGAGCTCAGAGTCCTCCCTGTAATGACTGAACTAAAAATAACATAATTGAAAACATTATCTTGGTTAAACTGGCATTGGTGGACAAAGTATTCTCCTAAAATGTCACATTACTCTTAAAACAGTGCAGGCAAACTGTATTTCAATCAAAGGGTCACGAGGGAGGCTATGTGAGGGGGTTCAGGGCATATGGGAAATCTCTGCACCTTCCTCTCAATTTTGTTAAGAACTAAAACTGCTGGGTCTTAGGTTCCTGGGTTGTCACCCCCTTCACCCTGGCCAGGCTGGGTGTCTAAGTCAGCCTTCAGCCTAAGTCTCCAATCTGTGGGCCCAAGATAGGAGAATTACAGGTTGTCTACAGAGCAGTGAGGACAGAATGGGGATGGGCTTTGAGGGTCCTAGGAAAGAGGGGGCCTGACCCTGGTACCCCCAGTGCCTATCGTCTTTGTGGTCAGGCTTGACATCTGCCCAGGGCAGCCTCAGTGAATTCAGGGGCCTTGGAGGGAAATCCAGGTGCTTCTCGCTTTGGGGAAGACCTGCCTCTCTATCTCACTATAGAGTATCCTGGCAGTATCCAGGACCTAATATACTGAAGTTCACAGGAATGAGCTGCTGCCCAAGCCACTGCCAGAAGGGTGAAAGTATGTCTGGAACCACACCCTTACTCCATGTAGTGCCATGAGCTGGGCACTGGGTGTGAGGCTTCAAGTACCCCTGGGGCTGCTGGGGTTAGAAGAAGGTGTGAAGGCCCCACTGGGGGTGCTGTCTCTGTCTCTCTTGCCCATAGAAGAAATAACTAAATGTAGAAAAACAATTAGGCCTCCCTCTTCCAACCTATGGGTTGTCGGGAAAGTCATGATGCAGTTTTGTATAGAAAAACGTAGAAAAATACATCGTGACTTTCCCAATGAGGTGCTGGGCTCGTCTAGACACAAAGAGCCACCTATGAAAGGCTGTCCACACACAGGAGGAAAATGGAAAGCCCTTGGGGGTGGGTGACATTTGGTCTGGTATTCTTTGCCCACCTATACTACAGTTAAAGTCCAAATTGCTCTATAGGCCAACTATATAAAAAATAGACACTCACTTTCTATCATTATACAAGGGGACTTCAAACATTTCATGGAAAAATTGAATGACAGTATAAGTTTATTTTGATGCAAATAATGTTTTGGAATTCAGGCACGGTTTTTCATAATATACATTTTGCATGAACTTTTTTGAAGATCCCTTGTATTTGTCTACACACACTTACACACACACAGACACACACACACGCAGACACACATTTATATGAAAAGAAAAGCCTAGGATTGAGATAACTTCTCAAGGAGCATCTCAACTAATTTCATTTTTAAGGAATAAGTTATTTTTACTATTCAATAAGATATGGACATGATTTTCTTTCACTAACATTGTAATATTGTAAGAACTACACTGTCTTACCTTGAACAGTCCTCACATTATAACATTTCATTGGGCTAAACCTTAAATAAAAACTTTCTTAAAGCTGTTAAAAATATTACTACTATAAAGGTAGAATGGAGGCCTACTTCCACACATTAACCTTAAACCTCGACAATATCACTGCAAGGCTAACATGGGGAGTAAATATCATTTCCTGTTTACAGATAGGGAAGCTGAGGCTCAGAAAAGACAACTGATCTGCTCAACAACACAGTTAGTAAATGTGGATTCCACTGTTTTGGTTTGAAAATTCAAACTTGTTCTTGTTGCAAGCTGCCTTTTTGTTTTTAGGTAAAAATTCTACTACTTTACAAGTCGTGTGGCAATGGTAATTTACTCTGAAACAAGCACAAGATACGCTGATTCCACCTGGATCAATTTACCAAATTCAGAACCAGGTGTGAGATATATATTTTCTGTTGAAAAATTGAGTATTAATTTATATACTTTCAATAGATCCTAAGGTTAGGCTGCCATGAGCCACAGAATTCTGTAAAGTGTTTCCAAAAAGGGGAAAGTCATGCTATTCGGGGCCATCTTTCCTATGTCCTGGGTCTTGCATATCACTACAAGGCAGATCTGGCAATTTCCCAGGTAAAACCGGAAAACCGGCAGCCAGTGGCGGTGGCAGATTCAGACAGAGAGGCCCCATCTCCGGAAGCTCCTCAAACTCACTCTGGCACCAAATGACAAACAAGACTCTTGCTGCAGAGCTAGAAGGACAGAGCCCAAGATTCCAGTCTGGGTCAGTCCCTGACCAGCTGCGTGACCTTAGACTAGTTGCTTAACCCTTCTGAGGTGAACCCTGTGCTCTCTGGGGCCCTCTCCAGCTCTAGAGCCCTAAGATATGTACAGTCTAATTCTTGGCTGGGAAGTGCTGCTGGGCACTGATTCTCCGTTACCTCTGTCAGGGAGAACACACCTGCAGCTGATGCCCCAGAAGCATTCGGCCCAGCTACCTCCATTGGGAGCTCTTCAGAACCTCCAGGAGGTATTTTAGGATCTAGACATACTCAACTTCTTCGCTCCTATCTACCATGTTTGAAATAATCATCACCAATTCTTTCTGAAAGTCATCTTCCTGTGCCCTATTTAAAAGAGGCAAAGAAATGTAGAAAGAACCCCGTGTTTGTATCTGAAAACACCCAGACGATATAATGTGAGGCATTCTTTTCTTTTTCCTTTCTTTCTTCCTTTTTCTCTTCTTTTCTCTTTTCTTAGTGTTTTTTGTTTGTTTGTTTGTTTTGTTGTTACAGGGTGCATGCACCAGCCAGAGAGCGAGAGCGAGAGCGAGAGCGAGAGAGAGAAAGGGAGCAATCACCCATAAAGGGGATGGCCATGATGCAATCTCTTCTCCTCCATTCCATGTACACACATGCACCCGGCATGATTTTTAAGCTGCTAGGTCTAGGACTAGAATCATGGTCGGCCATGTGGGAGTCTGGTGTCTTAACCACCATGCCATCTGCTGGCCCCAGAGGGAAGCATTCTTAAACCTTGGTTTCCATCTGTAAAAGTAGAGTCAAACTTAATGACCTCTAAGAGGACATCCTACACCAACATGCCACAACTCCTTCAGTCTTCCTTACCCAGAAGTTAAAATTCTAAACTTGCTCTTTTCTTAAAATCTGATTTTATTCATTTGCTTTTGCTGCTTTGAGTATATTTAGGTCATGACTCCATAGTTAGAATTACCCACTGCAGCTAGTACAGAACAGATTGTGAGAGTACCACAGCTTGCCCTTAAAGGCTGACAGCCCTCATTTTTATTTGACTTTCAGGGACCTCTGAAATGTGCAAGGTAATCCATGAGAATGTTCTAGTTCTTTGAAAAATTCTGTAAAGTTTTATCATCTTCTGTACCTAAAAGTTATGATTTTTTACCCAATTATTCGAATAAAGTTTTTAAAAGTCTATAGGTTACTGAGTATGGGATTCTGATGCATCTCAGTTATGTAATGACCATCCTTGCTTTCCTATTTTGGATACAGAATTTATATTTATCTAGTAGATAGATGGTCCTGATCACTGGCTGCTTTTGAATTAACCTCAAGAGGGGTCCACAGCATGTATTTTCCTAACTATAATCACCACTGAGGCAATTCATTAAGACATTGTGACCATCTCCAGAGCTACCAGTACATTCTCCCCATGACCAGTGGTTTGTTGACAATAAGGCATGATGGGTTTATTTGAAAAGTATTTGCATTGTAAAAACACCAGTGTGTTGTTATCTTAAGAAAGCATTTCTGGATTCTCTCAAGGCGAAAGAAAAAGACCAACCAGAATGTAAAATACTTCAGAATATAGAAAACAGTCTTGGGGATACTTGTAAAAGCCTCTTTGGCCACAAAAATGCCATCTTACTTACCATCTCTACCACTTTGACCAACACTGTACACTTACTATTGATAATTAGACAGCATTTTGTTATCCTACCAACTCAACTAAGAAAACTTAAGATAGCGTACTGGAAATTATTCCATGAATGTAAATTGCCAGAAAAACTCACTCAAGGACAGTCTATTACTTTCATAACTCAGAATCTAATTGCACTGCTCTGATTTCTATGTATGTGGTCCATACTTTTATTATAGTTATGCTAATAATCACACAGTAATACAACATCCCCCTCCCCTGACCCTGGGGTGTGTGTGTGGGGGATGTCCACTGTTTTGCTTTTAAGTCAGGAAAACACCCAATAGGGTGTCCATTTGTTAGTTAATCCATGAACACCTGTCGTGAGCTAAAAGCCTTCCTCAGTGGTAATAAACACGTCATGCTAATGAACACACGGCAGGAGCTCTGCCACTGCCCTTATAAAATTTAACAAGGAAGGACAAAAAAGTTATCTTGTAAAATTAAGTGCACAAAAAGCCACTAGGGAAAATAATCCCTGTGGTGTTATCAGAGGCAGGTAGTTGTAGGGGGCAGACCACAAGGGAACTTGCTAGAAAGTCTCTGCTTTCTCTTCCCCTCAAATATTCTTTGTCATTCTGGTAGTCAAATATGAGGAAGGACTTTCTATGCTCCATGAATGAACTTACTGGAATCACAAAGACTTTTCAGGAATTAGATACAGGTATCATTCTAGAATAAATGTACTAGCAAAACCCTAACGCCTACTTTGTCTCTTTGCTGATCTTTGATGACGTCAAGATTTACATCTGAGGGTGCTAAAGTGATCTTGTGGAGTGGTGACAAGCATCAGTACTGAACTCAGGCTGTCTTGGGCCCAGATTCTAGCTTAGCTGCTTAACACCACGGGCCCTAATTTCTCCTTCTTCAAAATGGATATGATCATACCTTTACCTTCAAGTCATGATTAATAGGATGACAGAAGAAAAGACTTCAGCTGAGTGCCTGGCCCACAGAAAACACTTAACAAATGGTGCTTAAAGTAATGGTGTTGTCACATCTGTGATACTCTTCAACAATGTCTGCACAGGGGGAACCAGTACAAAGATCAACTTTATAGTCTCTAGTCAGAGTGAGATCACCCTAGAGAGGATCTAGACATTGGTGCCTTTTCAGTCTAGCATATTCTACAGAGGTGGGCAGAAGGAGCAGGTCTGTCTTAAGAGTCTGCCTCTTCTGTGTTTCTAGAACTGTCTGACACTTACTCAAACATCTACAGATTCCATAGCCCAGGAATTTTTGTGTTTACTATGGCTTAGAGTAGTGTCTTCAAAGTGAGGCATGAGTCCTTCTGGGGGTACGTGAAGACCTTTTTTCTTTTAATGACAGCATATGTGACACATGAATGAGAGAGAGAGAAGCAACCTTGACAGGGTCTTGTCATGCTGCCATCCCTTTTCCTAACTCTTATTTTTAAGTCAGGAAAACAACAGGCTTGGAAATTAGTCTAGATTAGGGAAGAATGAAGAGACCAGAGAGTCAAATACAATTTGTGATCTTAGATTTAAAAACCAAACCAAAATGGCAACAAAACCTCACCAAAATTCTAAAGGGTATTATTGCCAAATTGAAGAAATTTAACCAGATTACCTATTAATAGCAGTATTATATCAATAGTAAATTTCCTGAGACTGGTAACTGAATTGTGGTTATATAAGACATGGTCCTTGATTTTAGAAAGTGTGTGTGGAAAGTATGTAATGTTTTAATTGCAACAAATTCTCAAATGACTCAGGGGGAAAAAAGGCAAAATGCTAAAAGAGGTCAGTCTTTGTGAAGGGTGTTTATTGTACTACGAGCGCTAAGAGGGGGTTCCAATGAATAAACCATGACCTGCTAAGGTAGGGGATCCCATACCTCATCCTGGCCAGGCCCTCATGGTAGGTTTCACCTGCCCATCCACCCATCCATCTATTCATTTCATTTTTATATTAAACTAAACTATTTTGGTCTAAAATGGCTGTTGTATTTGCACATTTGGATTACTATGGACAAGTCAAAATCATACATGTTAGGCTGTTTTCTTGAGCTGGTTGTTCAGTTATAGCCAGTCACATGAGCCACGCTTCAGTCAATCACAGAAAGTCCACCTTTTTTTAGAGAGAGAAAGCTAGAAATCACACCCCCACCCGGGGAGGATGGCCAAGCCACAGTCCCTTCTCCTCCATTCTCCTCTTGGGAGCTTGGGCACATGTGCACATGTGCCTGGCATGAGTTTTTGTTTTTTAAGTCGTCAGGTCCAGGACTCAAACCACTGTTGACTAAGTGGGAGTTCAGCAACATAACCCTTTTGCCATCTGTTGGTCAACAGAAAGGCTGTTTGTGTAGCCTACCATCCACCTGTAACCAATCCAATTGTTTCGCTACCTCATTCCTTCACTTTCATTTTTGCATGTCACTTTACCTTTTTTGAACTTAAAATACTGAGTCAGCCATGAAGCTAGGCAGAGTTGCTTAGAAAGTCATCTGCAAACTCCCTGATTTTAATTGTGTTAAGATTTGCTCAATTAAAACTCCACTCTATTAAACTTTTTTTCTCTTTTAACACTTAGCATCCAGAAGTCTGTGGTTGTATATTAACATGTATACTATTCACTTGAATGGTGAAATATTTTAGAAGCGTGCAGTGTGTTTTAATATTCTTACTTGCAGTTTCCTAGGCAAAAATTTGAAGACCATGAGTTTTAAAACCATGGTTTTCCACCTCAGTTATCTTACAAAAGTCATAGAAAAGTGGCTAACAGTGCACCAGAGGTGACCCAAACTCTGCTTTGTAAATTGACCCTGATTCCTGTCGCCCTTGGGGCATGGCTCTGGCACTTGCGCAGCCAAACTGGGTGTCTGTCCACATGAGTGTCGCCTCTCCCTGCGCAGAATGGCAGTGATCTGAGAACAAACATCTCTTCTAGGCCAGCTGGCTGCCTGTCAGGCACTGGAGGAGACCTGAGTTTGTCAAGGAGTTAGGGAGCCTTGCACATTGCGAAAAGCATCAATATTATAGGAGTACTTAGTGAAAGTTATGTTTCTTTCCTTAAAATATCCTGATCTGGGCTTCAAAGTAGCCATTTATAATACTGACATAGACCTATGATGGCCCAAATAGAAATTTAAAAGGGGGGGAGCATTAAAGAAGATTTAATAGCCCCAGCTTCTCCTTTCTGTTAGCTTGCTTGTTTGATTTTCTTGGAAATCTGTGCTTGGGGTGAGTGAATGTATTTTGAGCATGCTGAATGTTTGTGTTGTATAACCTACTAATTTGGGAGCTCAGTCTGTCAAGTCAAAACACACTGGCTTTGGGACTGAAAGTCTGAGGTTTGAATTCTGTTCATCACTTACTAGATCTGTATCTTTGACCATCTCTTGAGGTCTTTACCTATAAAATGGGGACAATATTTTGTCCAGCAGAATTCCTTGATTTTAAGATAATATATATACCTATTTGTTCAAAACTGGATTAACCAGGTGGCTAGTTAAAGATACTATGGCAATAACTTGAATATTTTTTATTTCAGCTGTTCACTTACTTGAGGGTTAATAGGTTGATTACATTGTGCCTATGCCTAGAAGTCTTTTCTAAAAGCACAAAATTTCAAAATAAAAAATGTGCCCAGGCTATAGACTCCACTCATGAACCGTCTGAGTACTTGGGTGATTTCTGTTGCAAGATGAATTATTTTTTTTTTACAGAGATATTTTTGCTATAGTTGCTATAGGGTGTGTGTGCTCACAGAAGAGATACAGAGACAGAAAGAGATAAATCACCCCACTGGGGGATGACCAAGCTGCAATCCCTTCTCTTCCAGTCTCCTCTCAGGGTTTTGGGCACGCATGCACACACACCTAGAGTGTCAAGCCACTGGGTCCAGGATTTGAACTGAGGTCAGCCATGTGGGAGTTCAGTGATGTAACCATTATGCCATATGCTAGATGTATTTTTAAAGCAAGATCCGACTTGTTGTCACCTGCTTGCCCCAAAGGGGCCCCACTGCCTTTTTCCTAAATTTTATAGCCTTGTATAATCTGAATATCACCTGCCAAGATATCTTAAATTTCCTACCACTTCTCAGTACCATTTTCCTGAACTTGGAGACTGGTTTGTCCTCCTCCTTGAATCGATCACCTGCCTGTTCCCCATATCATTGTTACAAAATGTCCCATGTTGTTCCCTAGTCTGGAATGTCCTCCCTTCTTTTCCCCTTCCTTTCCCAGTACTCATATTTCAAGTATCAGCTCAAATTCTTCACTTCCGAAATTCTTTTCTGCTATATCTTCAAATCCCAGTGATCTCATTACTAGGAATTCTTACCATGACTATCGCTCATGTAGCTCCCCTGTGATAAACATATCTCTCTGCCTGATGATCTGCCTGCCCATCTTCCCATCTGCCTGTCTATAGTTTGCAACTAGATCACAAGCTAATTCAGTACATAATGCTGCATTTTTGATGCTATACAATACCTAGCACATGAAACATACTTGTTTCCTGGCTATGGAACATGAGCACAAAAAAAAAAAAAAAAAAAAAAAAAAAAAAAAAAAAAAAAAAAAAAAAAAAAAAAAAAAGGAGAGGGGGGAGGGCATTATGAAGAGAAAATACCAAGTAACTTTTATTTTTATGTCAACTAAAGTAGAATCTTTTGAGTATATTGTTTAGGCTGTTGGATCAGCAGAAAGTCCCAAGACTTGGCCAATCCAAACTGAGCCTTAAATAGATTTCTCTAAACAGCAACAGTTTGAAATAGGCTTTTAGCCTGGGGCCAGAATGAGATGTTGATCTCTGATCTCAAGAAGAATCAGTGCCACCAAAAAGAGTCTGATGTGCGATTTCTTGATCCCAAGAGATCCTTCCCAAGAAGCAGAACTCTTTCCAGTTTAGGTAGTTACTTTAATATAATACTGTTCATCCATATAGTCCCTACACAATGAGAAGCAATACAGGGAACTTTAGATTTGAAAGCTTAACACTGAACCAGCTTGTTACACTAGAAGTTCCCTTGGCTGCATAATGGTGGGCTGAAAGTTTACTAAAGCTTATTAAAAGTATTTTTCTGGGTTTATGAAACAAATTAAATATCCCACTCAGATCATTTAAAACAGCAATGCTCCTTCTCATTACAGGTAACCTCTAAGTTATAATCTCCTTATCGCTTAGACGGAAAAATCGTATCCGGCTGTGGCACCTTTCTCAGGGAGAAAGAGAATCTCCCTAACATGACCATAGGAGGCTGGTGGGAAAAATTCTCTAAGAAATATGCGGGCTCAGAAACCGGGAAATGGACAGAGCTGTGAAACCTGGGAAGAGCCAGGGGCAGCTGACCCAGGGGCAGAATCCCAGGCAAGACTGGCCTGAACAACTGAATATGGGCCCAAAATAGCCTCCCTGCAAGGCCCACATTTCTTTCCGTCTGTACTATGATTTGCTGCTTGGAATCCCACCATTTAGAGAAGCTTCCTGGCAGATGCTGTGGCAGAAGGGAGTTCACTGGGAGCCTGGGGGTGAGCCATTGAAAGTAGGGGGGAAGCTACAAGTAACAACTACGATAACTATTTATGGTGCACGTGCTTCGCAAGGCAGTATCTCATTTAACCCTCATATCAACTCCATGAGGCAGGTTTAATATCATTCCTGTTTTGCAGATGAGGAAACAGAGGCTTAAGAGATGTTAAATAACAGCTGATTAAACACAAGGCTGGTATCTGAACCTCAGCCTGATCTGAATGTGTTAACTTGGGCTCTTGGCTGTCTAACCTTTTGCAGATTATAGGATGTGGCCCCCAGAACAGAAAATCTTACCTGGTAAGTCATGATTCACATAGGCTTTTGTGGATTAGTCAAGGACTTTATAGCTTGATTCAAAGGATTTGTTTCTATAGGGAATTTTGTGACTTGCTACCAAACAGGTAGAATAAAATCTTATTATGTTATACAATAACTTTGGTATTACCTGTAATTACAATTTAGCAATACTCAAAAGTCTCTTCTAGTTAGTTAAACCTACTTTACCAGCCCAAGGTCCCTTAATGTTTAGTTTTTCTTTCCTCCTTTCTTTTTTTTCTTTTGTTTTGTTATTTGCTAGAGGGTGCGTGTGCTCACTAGAGAGAGACAGAAAGAGAGAAAGAAAGTGAGAAAGCACCACCCATGGCAATCTTGTCTTTGTTGTTCTTTTGGGATTTTGGGCACTCATACACATGTGCCTGGCATGTTTCTCAAGCCGCTGGGTCCAAGACCTGAACTGTGCAGTTGGGCAAGTAGAATTCAACTGTCTCAACCACCATGCCACCAGCTGGCTCCCTGTTTAATTTTTCATGTGTACTGCACATGTCCAATCACTAAAAAGTAACTTTTCAAAAAAGAGACTTTTGCCCATTAGGCTCATTGAGACAAGTATTCCTAGCACCTAGGACAGTGCCTGGCATGTAATACTGGTATACATGAACTATTTGTTAGTATATGGATTTAGATAGGAAAAATTTAAAACCCCACGTATCTTATGCTTTCACCTGTGAAATGCACTTAGAATCAAGAAGTAGACTATGACTACAATGAACTAACCTTCAATAAATAAAGATGATCCTGTGCAACATGGTTTTGGTCTTCCTCCTACACCAAGTATTTGTCTCTCCCATACAAAGTGTGCTTCAGTGGGAAATTGCCCGTGGCTTCAGCAGACCTGTCTCCTGTCACCATGCAACTTTAGCACTTTGGACAAACTGCTTTCTCTCTTTAGGTCTTAAGACCAGAAGGGGTTTCTTTTCAGCTCAACAATGCTACAACATCTGTGAGCTTCACCTTTTATGTTCATCGCAGCTACTCCAATCACCATTTGGAGAAGATACAAACAAAAAGCAAAATAAAGAAACAGGAATAGCTAAAGAGAAAAGTCTTGGATGCCCGAAAAGGAAAAAGCAAAATAAAGAAACAGGAATAGCTAAAGAGAAAAGTCTTGGATGCCCGAAAAGGAAAATCATGAACCTTTGAGTTTAGACAAGTTAGAAGTTGCTATAGGAGGCAGTCTTGGAGCATCTACTTTATAACCAATCTTTAGGCAAATACGTTAGCCAAGTAGGAATTCTCTTTGGTTAGTTCATACTATGATAACACTGAGAATAGTATCCTGGATGTTTCATCTACACTGGAGCCAGCAGAACACACGCAATCTCAAAGGTGAGTGTGTGGACTGGGTACAGTCTAGTCCCCCTTTGAGAAGTACGGAATGACTTTTAATGTGACGTGAAGCATCTTTTGCTCACTCAGTTAACAAGCTTTTTGAAGAAAACTAGAAGGACCAGAATTTATGGTACTTTCTATTTTCAAATGAATGCACTGACTTAATGTTTTCCTTCATAAGCTCTGACTAGTTGTGCTATGTCCAGTGCAGGAGATAAATGTCAGCACGGTGACGGGGGCATGTTGACACTGGTTGAGTGTTCACAGTCTGCACACCGTCAGTTTTGCCTTCCCTGTCCTGACAGCTTGCTACCGAATTGAACATACCTGGAAAGAAGTCAACTTGGCTTAGAATGCAGCTCAGTTTCTCTTTGGGAACATTTCTCTTTCTGGTTTCCTCTAGTATCTATTGGGTCTTCCCAAAAATAAAACAGTATTGAGTGTGTTCTGCTCCAATGTAAACAGCCAAAATCTGGTGCATCGATGACTTCGCATCAGTTTTTTTTTTTTTTTTTTTTTTTGGAGAGGCTTTTGCTATAGGGTGCGTGCGCTCGCCAGAGAGAGACAGAGAGATAGAAAGCGAGAAATCACCCCCCAGGGGGGATGGCCATGCCGCAATCCCGTCTCCTCCATTCTCCTCTTGGCATCTTGGGCACACACGCACACGCACCTGGCGTGAGTTTTAAGCCACCAGGTCCGGGACGCGAACCACGGTCGACTACATGGGAGTCCAGTGACATAGCCATTACGCTAACTGCTGGTCCCATGACTTAGCATCAGTTTTGAAGGGAAAAACCCTATGGCGTGCCCTCCCCCCCTCCCCCCCCCCCCCCAATCAGTGGGACTGAAGTGAATTTGCTTGCTTTGTGACTGGCTGTATGCTATGTGAGCCACAGATGTTCTTAGGGTATTATCAAGCCACAGTGAATCATCCCGGGTGCACATTAGACTCACTTCAGGAACATCTAAAAATCTAGATGTTCAGGCCACACCCCAAACCAATTAAATCAGAATCTCCTGTGGTGAAGCCCAGCATTAGTAGTCATTAGTAGTTTTTAATGTTCCCCAGGCAACCCCAGTAAACATGGTCTGGTCTTGTGACTCTCTTCCCAAAGTACAACAGGTACAGGAGCATGAAGGCCAAGGGATAAATCGCATAGCCACTGGCATTTTGGAGCAGAAAGGTCTCCCCTTATGTCCACTAAGTTCTAAAGTAAGTAAGTAACTTGATCGAAGTCAGAGTTAATTGAAAGCAGAGTCAGAGTCAGGAGCCAGTATTATAAAAGCCTACCTTGACAAAATACTAATAATAAAGTCATTAAACCTCCATAAATTAACCAGCTTCCTAATCAAGAACAGTCATTTTTTTTCTCCTGGGTGTCCTGGTTAGAGAGCAATTATCTGCCATTCCGTTCTTGTCCATGTGGCCTAGGATGTCCAAATGAATGAAAAGCCAGTTATTCAGCTCTTATGGGTATTGATCTGAAGACAATGACACTAAATGATATTTATTTATATTTTTGAGATGTTTTTGCTATAGGGCACGTACATTCACCAGAAAGAGAGAGACAGAGAGACAGAAAATGAGAAATCACCCCCTATGGGGGATGACCACTCCAAAACCCCTTCTCCTCCATTCTCCTCTCAGGATCTTGGGCATGCACACACACGCGCCCGGCCTGAGTTTAAGCCACCGGATCCAGGACTTGAACTGCGGTTGACTACATGGGAGTCCAGCGACATAGCCATTACACCATCTGCTCGTCCACTAAATGGCATTTTAAATTTAGGTTTCTATTGGCAAGGCATTTTTATATACTAAATCTGCGATTGAGATAAAGTGTTGAAAATAGGTTTATATAGTTAATTGGCAGAAATTCTTGAAACAGGTGCTTGAATTTCAAGGGATCAATCAAGTTCTCTTTCTAACCTTAAATCATTCTTCGAGTCTTAATTTGCCTTATTGAAGAAAACGTCCTTTTTCTCTTTCTTGAGACTGTGGAAGAAGATGCTTTTGTTGCCGTAATTAAGCATAAAACAAGCATCTCCCATTTCATGGGTTGCTCCCTAGCTCAAGACCCCTGGATTTGGGAGACTCTTGGCACATGACTGACTTGTGCCTGCAGCTTCCTACTGTGGTTCCTACTGAAGAATGTTTCAAGTGCAAAATAGCTGGAGGAATAATTCTGGGTGGAGGGGGTGTAGAAAGAGTAGCCAGGGTGCCATCCTGGCAGCTCACTATTGCTTTACTCTAGGGCATGTCAAATTTTCTATTGCTACCCTTGTTACCTACAAACCTTCCCCCTATCTTGTAGCATAACTCATTTTATACAACCAACAACTTTCTGAAGCATGAAAGGAAAATTATATCCACAGTTGCATGCCCTCATTGACTTGCTTCTAAGACGTTAATTTTTGAGAGGTAAATCGCAGGCTTACTTTTAGTAAGAGTAATTTATCTTTTCTTAAGAGTTAGCATCGGCATGTGTGGAGTGAACTACAGTTTTCCCCTAGTTTCAGTCAGCCTTGTTTACCCTTCGGTCTTTCTAGATCTAGGAGTTTTTCAGAACAGATTTGACACTACCCAGATGCTTGTTCTGAAAAATCGGGGCCCTCCTGCGTTTTCTCTGTCTCAGGCTTGGCTTTGTGAAAATATAGCCTCTACCCTTGCAGGCGCAATTTAGGATGAAAGTACAAGTTTTCAGAATTAAGCACAGCCAGGCAACAGCAAAAAAGCTAAAGGATGAGGAAGAAAACAACAAGGGGAGTGTGTCTATTTGATGGGCAAGTGGAGAAAAGGGGACAACCTGTGGCGAGAGAATATTTGTTCATCGCAGCGTTAAAGGGACAGAATAAAAACTGGCGGGCAAACCAGCTCCAGTCATTTACAGGCAAGGCAGCTGAAGCCTTCGGGCGGTACCCCTGGGGGCTTCGGCGCCCCGCCCCACTTTGCTCGAAGGTTGGGAGGCCACCCTGCAGTGGGCTGGCTTGGGGTGCGTGCGTGCGGCGGGCATGAGTGAAAGGGATCCGCTGGCGGTCCCCCGGCGGGGAGGGAACGGTTCTTACAGTCACTGCTCAGCGCGAAGGGAGCGCGGCGGCGGCCGAGGGAGCGGTCTTCGGCGGGCGCCTCGGGAGGCCTCTTACCGGCGGGCAGCGGGAAGGCGGACGCGGTGTGGAGCAGCACCAGGCAGACAGCCACGACATCCCATAACTTCATCTTAGAGTCCCGTCCGGCGGCGGCACCTGCTCGGGAGGGAGGGCGAGCGGCGGGGGAGAGAACCGCAGAGTGCACGTTAGGCCTGGGCTCGGAGCCCGGGGCAGCCCGGGCCGCGGCATCCCGGCGGGTCCGTGTGTCCCGCTCCAAACTCGTCACCGCCCTCCTCCGACACTGCGGCAGGGCAGGGTTCCCCACTCTCTGCTTCCCAGTGCGCCCCAAGCTCCCTCTAATTCGGGCCACAGCTTCCCTCTCCTTCGCCACCCGGTCCGGGGTTCGAAATTTCCAGCAGGGGTAGGTAACCCCGACAACGCACGCCACGGGGATTCCTGGCCAGTCCTCTTTACCGGCGCTCAGTACCTCCTATTCCGTGGGGAACGACCCGGCAGCCCTCTGCGTCCTCCGCCCCAGCCAGAGACGACCTCTCCCCGCGCGGCCGCTCCCATAGGCCCCTGGAACCAGTCCTCCACCCAAGCAAGCGACCAGCCTTTCGTTGTAGGAATAAAATCAAGCGCACCCCTCTGCCCAGGGTCGCGACCATGCTCCCAACTGTGCCGTTTTCACCCCGCCCGCCGCCCACGCATCACTTTTTCCACCTAAATAATTATTTTGTTGCCAGAACAGGAAGTTAGTAGGGGCTTAGACTTGACCTGCATAGAAATATCTAGGTTAAAATACTAGCTCTGTGTCTTAGGGTTATGAGCATTGAGTAACCCATGACCAGGTCTCAGTAAATGCTTTACCACTGCTGTTAGGTAAGGACTGCTTTGTCTAGAAAATTCTTATCCTCTTTATATCCCAAATCCCTCTCTTGATTTTGTTTCATTTTTGAAGTTTTGTGAGATTCTGGTTTTAAATCACTTCTTCTATCAGAGGAGTTGCTAGCTCCCCCTACCCCCATTCCAGTCATGCCAGTCTAGTTGGGGCCTTCTGCACCAGCCCGAAGTCTAGATGGGGAGGCCCAGTACGAGGGAGCTCAGGTCTCCTCGGTCCTCACACCCCTAGAAAGTAGGGCCCCCGCCGTGGGGGTGGGTGAAAGAAAGGCACTGTAAACTCCAGGACAAGCCTCACTCAGTGAGGAGGTGGAGAGGGAACAAGGCACCTTGGGGTTTGGTGTTACTCAGTCCCTTCCTTGTTCCAGTCTCCAGAAAACTGGTGATTGGGTTGATTATTCTGCCCCCCCCCCCCCCCCCCAAATAAAGCGGATTATTAAGAAAACCTTTTTTTTTCCCCACGAGGGAGGGGGAGACAGTTTCTAGGTAAAGGAAAAAACCCTCAGCACCCTTAATTTCCTCCCTTCCGGTGATTCCGTGCTCCCCTACTCCCATCTCCACCCAGAACCCCAGTGCAGGCCACCCTGGGAAGCGTTTAATGCGACCGCCACCCTCCCACCGCTGGGGGAGACGAATGCATTTTCCAGCCCCTGGGCGTTCGTTTGTTCTCTGTGCAGCTGTTGAGCTCCGGTTGTTTGTAGGGACTAGGAACTCGGGAGCGACCTAAGCTCCAAGTTCCTCAAGCTGCGCAGGCAGATTTGCAAACCCGAGGAAATGGGGCTCTGGGATGGGACGCACAGGCCCTGGGAAGTTGTACCAGGCGGAGCAAAACGAGCGCGGAGACGCGCTGTGGCAGTCAGGAACCCGAGGCCTCCCGCACCCTTGGCGCCAGCTCCCGGGTGCGTGCGAAATGGCTGGCGGTCCCAAGGAGCAGGGAGGCGCGGGGTTAATGCGCCATTCCAAATCGCGGTGCCCGCCAGCAGGAAGAGACAGAAGCACCAGATTTCCCTTCCGCATTAAGAGGGTTTTTCCTTTTTTTTTCCTACTTGGCCGACGGAGGGCCTTTTAAATTGGACGTGGAGATCCTCATTTAAGAAGTGTGGCGAAGCTGGCAAAAGAGGAAGCAGTGGAAAACTCCCCGCCTCGCCAGCTCCTGTTCCCGCCCTCGGCTGGGTGCCACCAGCGCCCCAAAAGGGCTCCCCCTCCTCCGCTGGCCAGGGAGGGGGGGCGGCCCGCATTCTTCCCTCTAAGTGCCGCAGGGACAGGCTCCAGTCGGGGCGGCTTTTTAGTTCCCGGTATTTGTTGGGCGGAGATTGGGGTGGGGGGGGTTACTCAGCATACACACTGGTCTACTAAGACGTTGTTCTCTGAGTCCATCTGTGCCCTACGCCACTGGTTCCCTGTTTATCTCTTTATCGCTGTCCCCAAACCATCTGCAGCTGCAGGACGTGTTTCCCCCGCAACCAGCGGCCTTTGCAGCGCGTGCGAATTGCTTAACGCTCGTGCAGGAACCCAGTTTTCCTCCCTAAGTGGCTCCGACAGGTGACGCCTCCTCCCCCCTTTCCTTGTGTCCGGCAGACTGGTTCTCCTCTAGATTTGGACCAACGTGGCCAGCCAGGACAAAAGGGGCGTACTGAAGGCGCGGCCACTTGGTGGGTCCCCAGGCCTAGGGCATAAAGGACGCCAGGGAGCCGTAGGAGATCGCACCGAAGGCTCCTCTCGGCGCCAGGCGCTTCTGAGTTCCCAGCACCAGGGGGCACCAGAAACCGCCCGACTCTTGTAGTGCCCAAGCGGCTGGGAGGTTGTGTTGTCATTTTAAGTATAAACCCGGCACTCCCTGTACAATCCTCCCTCAATGCGAATACACCCGTGAACCTGTGGATGCCCTTACCAGCAGTCCCTGCTTTTCAGACTCCTACCCCTCCATTTGCTCACCCTAGTTTTCCTCTTCCCACTTCACTTGAGCTGGTTTCTTGGCAACCTGCTTTTAGACACCCCCCTGCCCTCCACGTCACCGCGACAGCTTCGCAGCGAGAGCACTCCAGCAGTCAGTGCCCCCGCACCTCGCGTGCCTGGCAGGCTGGGAGGTTTGTTTGGGCTTTGCCTTCAAGATCAAGGTCTCAGAGAGTGTAAAGGAGGTGGTGGGGCGGGGAGAAGGGCTTGCTATAAATTCGGGGGGTATCTTTTAGGGTACGAACGGAAAATGCTGAAATGTCTGTCTTTTTTTTTTTTTTTTTTTTCTTCACTGCGCCTGGTGTTCTTGAACTGGAGGGGAATTTATTCTCTCCTTAACCCTCCATAACTGCGGGGTCCAAGACGAAGTCAGGAAAAAGTACGCGACGCTTCTTGCAGGCAAACTAGAGAGGAGGAGTGTTAACGGGTCTGAGGCCGGGTTCCAGGTCCCGGGTGGACCTGGGGAGCACACGAACCTCCTGCAAGAGTGGGCTAGGGACTCGGCGGGCTTCCTGGACACCCGACACTTGTCACTTGTTGAAAGGACACCTCCCCCGCCAAAGCGAAGGGACGGCGGAACACGGGGCAGAGCTGAAGCCCAGGGGCTCCGACTTTGAGGGCTTTGCCAGGGGTTGAGGGGGTGCATGCATGAGTCTGGAAGCAGCACTTCTTCCTCGAAATACTTAAGGGTATATATTTCAAAATTCGGACGAAGATTCGAGCGCGCGCTAGTATATCCGCTGCAGGAGCCGGAAGAGTTGTGCTTGTCCCCGCCAATGAGCAAAAACCTTGCGAGCTCAGGACTGGGCAGCCCCCCGGGGGCGCGCACGTCGGCTCAGCGCGCGGATTCTCAGCCAAAGATAGCCAGGCGCCTGGAGGCTGGGGCGAACCCGCGAAAGTACGTTCTCCGCCACCGGAAGGACGGTACCTTTTCCTCGGGTGGGGCAGGAAAGTAAGACGCCGCGGAATCAACCCCAGGGTGGGGCAGGGTAGTAGTGGGAGGTGTTACTGGAGAGGAGGCACAGGGTACAGAAGAAAAAGAGGTCTTTAAAATTACCACCTCGACGGCCTAGCGGAGACTGAGGAGTCCCAGACAGTGACTTAGGTCCGGGACAGTTGCCTCTCTCCAGACACCGACGGGGATGGTTAGTTGAGGGCGCGGGCATCAGGGAGGTGGTGAGGGTTCCGAGAAGGGCGAGGAATGTAGCTTGGAAAGACCGCGCCAGAAGGTGAGCCTATATGTCGGTTCTCAGCACCTTTGCTGCAGTCCCTCCTGGGCCTGCACCTTCCTCCGAACGCATCCAAACAAACTCAATACAAGTTAGACACTTGGCCGTACTATCCCTGCAGGTCCAGAGGGGACAGTGTCCGGTGGGAAGTTCCAAGATAACCCAAGCCCCTCCACCATTCGGTAACATGACAGCAGCGCCCCGACGAGTCAGGGAAGGAAACTACTCCCCTCGGGCATTCCGGGATTCAGGGGCATCAGGGGCTCCAGAGATCTTTGCCCTCATGGAAAAGGCAACCTGCCCCTCTTCAAGGCCAACCTCGCTGACGTTCAGCTTTTCCACTGTCCTCCCGGAACCTAGGCTCCCTCTAGTTTTATCACTTTCCACTCTCACCCCTGTTCTGGGGTCCAGCCGCGCCCCTCTATCTGGCCGACAGCGACGCAGACGCCATGCGTCCCCTCCTCCACCCTGACCCGCTCCCCCACTTACCTCGGATCCGGTCTCCGCAGACCCCCAGTTGGACATTAACTCCAGGTGCCCCGAGTCCCAGCCAGGAGACCCATCCGGGCCGAGGGCAGGAGCGCGGAGCCCCGCCCAACAGGTCGGAGGCAAGAGTTCGCAATCCCGGGGTCGCGCGGGGCAGCGAGGGCGCGCAGGAGGCGGCGGCCAAGGCTCCCGCCACCGCCGCCGCGAGGAGGGCGAGGGCGGCGGACGACACCCCCGCCAACCCCGCGTACCCCTAGAAGCTGAGGTCTGAGCAGTTGACGCTGCCTTAAGTGCGGGGTGACACGGCTGCGCGCGCCGCGCTCTCGGCTGGGGCTGTGCGGGCCCGGGGCGCTGCAGGCGGCTCAGCGGCGGCCGCCGCGCTCTGCGCCTCCTCGGGGCGCACTGCTGGGGAGCACGAGCCGGGCCTGTCTGATGCTGCCGCGGGAGGTGAGGTCTTGCCTGGCGATCCGAACGAGACACCACGTCAAGCAGCGCGGAGAGTCCCGTGAAGACATGAGGGCGCCAGGAGCGCAGGCTGGTCGTCGAGAGCCCGGGCTGGGGGGCCGGGGTGGGGGAGGGGAGGCGCGGGGCCCTCGGAGGGGAGGGGTAGCGGGCGGCTGGGCCCCGCGATGCCGAAGGAGAGGAGAGCAGCGGGGAGGCGCCGGAGCTCCCAAGGCGGGGGCTTGGGGTGCTGGTGGGTGACGCGAGGCGCCCCTCCCCTGGGTGCAGGGAGAGCGCTGAGCGCGTGGAGACGGCGGGCTCGCGCCTTCTCTTAGCCGGGTAGATCCGGAGGAATGTGCGGAGCTCCGCTTAAACGAGCCGAAGGGGCAATCCGAACTTGACCGTGGCGCCCGCGCGCGGCTTCGCCCTAGTGTCCCGCGCTCGGAGGGCGGGCGCTCTGCTGGATGGAGGGCTACACTGGACTCTCCTCGAGCCTGTCGAGGATTTTCCTTCCTCCTCGGGTGGCTGGCCCTCTCACTTTTTTGCAGGGCAGAAGGCGGCAGCGGCGAGAAGGGCTGCGAACTGGAGTTCTCCTAGCACCAAGGAGGAGCGATGTGGAGCGGCCCAGTGAGGGAAGCCCAGTGTTTGCCAGGGGACGCTGCGAGTGGGGATGCATTTATAGGGCTCTCACTTCGTGACGTGCCCTTCAGTGGCTTTTCTGATTCGCTTTCCGACCTAAACACACATTAGTTTAGTCCTCATGAGAGGGCCAACGCGGTCTCCAAATATCTGCTGGCTGAAGTCAGAGGCTTTGCATATCATGTATTACATGGCAGGCAATGAAGAAGGCTTCTGAGGCTGGCCGGCTCCTCGGTCCTAGCTCCATTTTCATGCTGTTGTAATATAATACCAGACATGGGGTAGGCACATACATTCAAAATCCCAATTCCAGCGGCGTAAGATCATTTTATCAAGAACAGGTCAGGGGAGGTTGAAGCTAAGTATGCTTTTATCCAGACTTTCAAAAATGCAGATGGGACACCTAAGCAAGCACCCCATTGGGTGCTGAGTTTCCAGCAAGCTGGGACCCAGCCCCCATTCTAGAGATCTATGCATGGGAGAGGTGAGACCTTTTCGGTATTCCTTTTGTTGGTTAGCTAACCACCAGAAGCAGCAGAGCCTTCTTTGGTAGAGGACGTGAGGAGGGCACGTCCTTACACACCCTTGACGTGGCTTTAACCATGTTTCATTCACGTGGGGCATGAAATTAGCTCTACCTTTAAAATAATGTACTAAATAAGGTACGCCTTTGCTAAGCAGAAACCTGCTTTCCGGAAGCCATTAGACCCGAATTCTGTGGGACCTCTTTTATTAGCTGGGGCCAGGGAAAGCACAAACAGGCTCCGTTTACATCCATGTATCTCTTATTTTATGACTCATCCGGTTGTTGGGGAGTATGTGTTCTTTAAGTAGCTGATACAGACAATAGACGGGGAATTTGTGTGGCAAGATGGGGGGGGGGCTCATGTATTACTAAACTTAAAAGTCAAAGATCAGCTACTTTGGAGGTTTGTCAGTGAAGTTAGTGTGGGAGGAAAATTGTTCTTACTAATGTTACTGAGATTTAAGATTAAGTGAAGTGAAAAATCAAGTCATCCGAACATACCTTTGCTGAAATTAGGATGCTCTCAGCAGTTCTGTGGAATGTGACATTTCTTTCTGTGATAGATTTATGGTAGAATTGCAGACGGATTTGGAAATGGGAGGGTGAAATAAGTATGTTTTCATCCCAGTTTAGCCTTGATTTCGGAATTTGAATCAGTGTTCTTACCATGATTTCTTCATTTCAGAAGGCTTTTCATTGGAGACGATCGGGCCGTCCAAGCACCTGCAATTATTTAGCACCTGTTATGTGCCAGGCAAAGTGTTAGACCCTGGAAGTTGTGTTGATTGGGCTTTTGGGGGCTGCAAGGAACAGGTATCCACTGAGTTTATCCTGAAGTAATGGGGGTTGACTGGGGAAGGAAGGCTGACCAGAATCTCTACCACTTAACCACGTGTCTCCGAAAAGCCTTCCGGAAAGGCCACCCAGCCAGGCCTCACGAAAACTGGATTGAAGTTCAGGAACTGGAAGGTCATTCAGGATACGACTCTGTGGCTGGGTTATCTTGCTGCCCCCTCAGCAGCAGCAGGCATCTGCTGATTCCTACTAGCAGGCTTAGCTGCTGAGGTGATCCAGCTCTGCTCTCAAGCTGTTTTTCAGTGTCCTTTGGCTTCTGCTCCTGCTACCAACTGCTCAGCTCTCTGTTGATCTCACTGTTAAACTCCCCTAGTGAAAGGATCTAATTGGCCCTGCCAGATTTTCTCTGTTGGTGAAGGTGCTAGAGTTGGACTGAGCATTTGTCTCAGTATTTGATCCATATAGATTGCTGGACACCTTGTAGACCAGCAGACGTTGGGTGAGGTGCCTGATTCTGGACCAGTCATCTATAAGGAGGTGGTTGGTGATTGGTTTTATGGAGCACAGAGCTTGGCCACCTTTGTTTTAATAAACTTCCTAGGATTCTTCCGGAAGGAACTGAAGGCACTCGGGGTCATAACAGCCCTTAGTCTACTACAGGACTCTCAGATAATAAGATCCATCTTCCAGCTCTTCATAAGCTTACAGTCTAAAATGAGAGGGAGACAGGGACCACACAAGAAGTCATTGCATAAAGTGACAAATGTTCTAAGAGAAGTATACAGGGGGTATTAAAAAGATTATGGAAAAACAAAATTAAGATTTGTATTTATTTTAGTGTGGAGAAAATGGAAATCCATTTTTTAGTAATATGCTTTTCCCAGGAACTTTTTGAAGATCTCTTTCACAAAGCCAGGAAGGCAGCATTTGGTATCTTGGGGACACATGGATGGCCTGATGTCACAATCTCAATGTCCCAAAAAACTGAAGCTAGGGAGCCCCACAGCTCTGTGGCTTCATCTTCTCTGTTCACAAGGCAACAAAGATATGCTTGACTTGAATCTGTTTCTCAGCTAAGTCCAGAGGGGAACAATTTGCATCACCATTTTTGCTCTCAAAAGGCAGTGTCCTCCGATGAAATAACAGCAACAACATACTGCTAAAAATTCTCACATTGTCCCAGGTCTCAGCTTTTCATCTGGAAAACCCTGCCTGAGAATCAGAGAGAGCTGGTATTGCTCAGGCATCCCATTTCTTTGGAAACAAGGTGCAAAGCCCAACTAGTTTCTCATCTCATCCTCATCACTGTCTTCATCTGGATTTCTGTGGATCTCTCACTAAAAGATGTCCAAGGAATCTATGTTTTCTGAGCTTGAGGATCTGGCAATCCTTGGGAAGAGAAAACACAGATATAAAGTGATAAAAATGGACACAGGCGATCATGAGACTGGAGCTCAATCCAGGCCTCTATAGGTAGGTAAGGAGAGAGGAAGAGGTAGAGGGGGTTGTTCTAGGCTAGCTGAGGGATCTCTCGAGATTTCCATGCTAAGGGTTTATGCTTTCCTGCTCAGCCTCTTTGGCCCTGCAGGGCTACAGCCTGTAGAAGTGGTGGGCCAGATGGGTCAACTATTCACAGAGAGTCCTTGGCGAACTCCCATTGGGGCTTTGCAGCTGTTTTGCCTCTAAGAGTGGAGACCCAGGTCCCTGGACTCCCTTATAACCTGGGCCATGACCGCTGAAACATAATCAATCACTTAAGCAGGGTAATTTCCTTTTTAAAGTCACTGCTTTATTGGGCAGGGATTTGTTCCATGCTTGCTTGCTCTTTAACAGCCATTTTTATCAATGATGCTATTACTCATGAAGAAAAGATAAATTTGCCTTCAGATCACTTGAAAAAAAAAAAAAAAAACAGCAAAGGGAAAATGTGCCGTAATGGTCTTTTTACAAAATAGTAAGAAGAGAAATTATTTGTAATACATTGTTCTCCATAAGAAGTCAATCCTGACATTGGCAAGGCAGATTTACCAATGATTTCCAGCATTTTTTCTTTCAGGTTGTCTAATGATCCATTAATTTTGTTTTTTTATTCCTGAGATTACTTTGAGACTTCTCTTTTCCAGGAATAAAACTTCAATTGGATATCATAAAAGTGCTACAGCAAACTGTGACATGCAAACAGCTAATGGGCTTAAGCCTGAGATTGGCAAACTTTTTCTGTAAAGCGACAGCATTTTCTGTAAAGATGGTAAACATTTCAGGCTTCGAAGGCCCTACCATCTGTTGAAACCACTCAACTCTATCTTTGTGTTGAGCCATAGATATGTAAATGAATGGACGCTGCTATGTTCCAGTTGGAGAATAAGAACTGAGTCAAAATCCAGAGAAATCAATTGGGATCTTTACAGGTAGCAGAGAGTGATGTCAGTCTGGGTGGCAGAGGGTGATACCAGTCTGAATGGGTAGCAGGATTTTGAAAAGAAGTTGATTGCTACCTTTTGGAACATAGCAAAGCTCCCAGGCAGAGCAGAGCACTAAATAGGTCTATTTTTTCTCCTTAAAGGACCATCCTGATTCTGTGATTGGCTTTTAGATAGTCATCATAAAGGCACAAAGATATGTTAGAGAGAAGGAGAAAGAGATGTTTGAATGGGGAATCAAGATACCTGTATCCTAATTCTTATGCAAAGTGCCTTATCCTAGTGCTTTTTGGGAAGCATTGAATCTTCCTAAAGAATTGGAATTCACAGGCAATAGATAAAGCATACTGGATATTAAGTATTGGATGGCTGTTTCAGGAACAAGGACTCAGCATTTGAATCTTTGAGGCAAAATATTCCAGAAGACTTCTTTGCCATGTATTAATTGCATGATAAACAGATGTCAGTGTAGACTCTTCTCCACTTCCCTAACATAGATGACCCATTTGACCATTAACAACTAAGGCAAAAGGAAAATATGACATAGCCCCTCTTTTGTACTCTTTGACCTGCCTCCTGCCTTCTCCACCTTTCCTCAAAGTGGGAAAACTAATTTATTAGCTAATGAAACCTCATCAGGTATGTATGGCTTTCATGGATGCAAATGGTAAATGTAAATTTGGATTTTGTGATCCTTAAGTTTCAAGCTAGTATGTCCCATCCCTCACTGAATCAGTAGCAAGGCTGGGACTGGACAGAGGCAACCAAGTTACTTTACTCACTTCACCTGAGCCCTGGTGAGTAGAAGCTTCCAGCTGGGAGGCCCCAGTCCTGAAGCCACTAATTGGGAGTGAAGCCATGCTGATCCTGGGACAATTTAAGTTGGCCCCTGACAAGCCGTGGAAATTTGGGAAATTTCTAGCATCCCCAGTCTTACCATTTTTCCTACCTATTTTGCTCTTCTTGCTCCTATTACTTTCACCTAGAAACTGTGAATAGATGAGATAATAAACCAGATTTTCAGAGTTCATAAATTACTCCCTGGGAATAATTTATATTGCACTTATACTTCCTGGCCACGGGGGTACTAGTTGGTAAATTACTGCCCTCCTGCAAGGCTCTAAGTGGAACTCTAGTGACCTGAAAGAGTTAATGCCTCCCTCCAAGCAATTAACTTACTCCTGGGGCATAATTTATACTCTGACAGGATCTGGCTGACCAAATGTGAAGAGCCTGGAGTTCTTGGAGGGAAAGTCAGCTCTAGAAATGTAAGGAATTAATATTATACAAAGCACATTGGTAGCCCATTCTTCAAGGAATCCATCATGTAACTTCACAGAACAACCCCGTAAGGTAGATCATTGTTATCTTTTCTAGTCATTGACTAGCCAATGAAAAATAAGTCTGTAATACCCAGCATGAGGTTAGAAATAACGTATTTGTAGAATGACTTCAGTATTAGAAAAATAATAGGTGAAAGATTGGAAAATGCCTTTTGTAAATCTGAGTAAAAAGCAAAATCACAAAGTAAGGTAAATGTAATCAGTATCTGTTTTACAATGTTAAAGAGTAGGAATGCGACCTAAATATAGTTGGTCTTTTTTTTTTGTGTGTGTGTTTGTTTTAACACAAACCCAGGAGTACTTACATATTAGAATGTGATATTCATTTCAAAATGGTTATTTGGGGAAATTAACTACACAGCCCAGTATGCACCTGTCACTCAACACTTCTGTGTGAATGTATTTGTTCATTTATTCAACAAACATTGTTTAGGTATCTCCTTTCATAAAGCCTGTGTTGGTACTTGTTGAAGGACAAAAAAAAAAAAAAAAAAAAAAAAGTCATGAGATAGCATCCTTGTATTCAGGGGTGGCAATTCTCCAGATTTCGAGGATGGGTTTAATTTTAGCAAAGACCAAACTATCTGAAATCAACTCTAGCGAAAAACAATGGGTTAAAACCAAGAGAAGGTAATTTAGAAACTGCTCTGTTCTGGCTGGGTGGCAAAATGCCGTTGTGGCCTCATTTCTTCACATCTCGGTGTCTGTGTTCTTTGCCATGTGACTCTAGTTCCTGTTACTAAAGTGATGCTTTTCTATTCTACATCCCATGAATCTGAACTGGCACTGTGGCTTGTTTTGTCCAGTGAGACACAACAGTAGGGAGGGTGTGCCAGCTTTAAGCCAAGACCCAAGAGGTTAACATGTTCCCACTTGCTCTTTCAAAACGGTGCCATTGCCATGAGAACGTGACTAGGCTAGCATCCTGGAGGATGAAAGACATGTGGCACAGAGTAGTATCACTCCATTTGTCACAGCCAAGGTCAGTTTAGATGAGCTGAGAGCCAACTGACCACTCATCTCTGCCTCCAGATATGTAAATGAGCCAATTAAGATCAGTCTCCCTGCCTCCCTGACCACCCTGGATAGATGAGCAATAAATACTTACATGTCACTGAGATTTTGTGATTGTTACACAGTGTCGTTATGCCAATAGGTAACTGATACGGCTCTTAAAATTATTCTAGAAAAGGAACTCCCAGTACTGACCAATCACAACATTCCCGTAATCAGTGAATGTTGTCTCCAGGTGACTACTAGGAGGCTGTAGCATACATTTGGGAGTATATGTCTCAGTAGAGACTGGATCATATATGTCCTCTTAAAAACTAATTAATTAAAACAATGCAGTTACTTAACTAGATGTGTGCTCGAGTCACTCTCAAAAGGTGCAATCATGTTTTTGGTAATAAGTGTTTATCTCATGCCATCTTCAAGCCATCTACTAACCAGTAACACACTTTCCAGTTCCTTATTAATCTTTCCAGAGAATGTGCAATCATTGAATTAAAGTTTTAATCTAGCAAAGAAAACATTTTCAACCATTATTTTCGAAAAATCTTCATAATTTAGAATTCCTTTTGTTTTGGATGGCTAGGCCAAGTGGCTGTAGCCCTTAGGCTCTTTTCTAGAATGTTGCACAAATCACTTCCCCAAATTTGATCATTTTTGATTCAGCAACTTTTCTTTAGCTCATTTAAGGTTTGAGTGCTGCTGGAATTAACACAGCTGTTTGTGTTTATTTCTTTGGTTGTGTTCTTCTATCACATGAGATGTCAGGCCAGTCTAGGAGCCTGGTAATTACCGTGGAACCAGGCGGCAGGGGAGCAGATCGACTCAAAACATCAAGCTCTCTGTTCTCCAGGTGATAGGCAACCAGGTGTTCTGAAGCCCTAAAGTGTACCTTATCTTGGAGAACACATGCTCTATATTTGACGATGATAGTGCAGTGAGTATAATGTTAATTAAAACTCTTGAAGATCAGCATGTTGATTCTGTTTTACAACAGTGCAAAGATTTATAAACTACGGCAAAACCAGGCTGGCTTGCTCTGGAATAAAGCCGGCATTGTATCTTTCAAGGCATGTTTTTGGAGTTCTGTGAAGTGGTTTAAACCAAAGCCACGAAAATGAAAAAATTTATTTTCAGATGAATTTGAGTAGACTGCCTATTCCTAGGATTTATGTGCTAAAGAGGCATACTTTTATTTTTCTACTTTAACAAGTAAGTGGTTTAAAAATATTTTCCCTCACAGTTCATGGACTTTCAGGTTCAATTAATTTTTAATGAGCATAGAATATGTACTGGATACTATATTAAATGGTTGTATATATATTTTCTTACCTAGCTAAACACATTGTTTATTAAATATTGTTACATAGATCGAAATAAAATAATTAAGAAATGAGACGATTTATTTGATGATTTATTAGTGTTATCTGTTTCATATGGTTTGCTTAATCTTGCTTTGCATCATATGGTTACCCATAATCTCTCTTGAAGTCTTTTGTAAGTTTTATACCAGATTTAGCATGAGTCATTTACATTCAACTGATGGCAAATCTCAAAGAAAAACTACTGCAGCATGGCATACATGGGATGTTAGTTTTTCGTTTTGATTGAGAGACTGTTTCAACAAAACATTGTTTCTAGCAGATGTGTTCTGGTGTTTACTGAGGAGAGAATTCAAGCCAGACTGATTAATTAGCAGTTAGTTTCCTTGCTCCTAACTGGGTAGTCTGGGAATTATGAAACTGTCAGTGGGTTATAGTCAGAGGGTGAAAAAAACAACAAACAGCAAACCAAACCTCACATCCCTATTCTAGGATGTAAAATATGGTATCCTAACACTCTACCTAGTTTTTATTGGAGCGTGTTTTTCTAGTGGGCATGATAGGACTGAAGGTGAGCAAACTTGTTCTGTAAAGACCCAGACTGTAGCTATTTTAGGCTTTGCGAGCCATACAGTTAGTTGGTCCTGACTATTCAACTCTGTAATTGCTGCACCAAAGCAGTTGTAGGCAGTATGTAAATTAATGAGCACAGCTGGATTCCAGTTTTTACTTATGGACACTAAAATCTGAATTTCACATAATTTTTATGTGCAAAAATTATTTGCCATTTAAAAATGCAAAAACTGGACCAGCAGGTGTCATAGTGGTTAAGGCACTCAGCTGCCACATGGCTGACCGTGGTTTGGGTCCCAGACCCAGTGCCTTGAAAATCATGCCAGGTACGTGTGTATGCCTGCCCAAACTCCCAGGAGGAAAATGGCAGAGAAGGAATTGCAGCATGGCTGAATGGGGTTGATTTCTTGCTTTCTCTCTCTCTTTCTCTCTCTCTCTGGTGAGCTCATGTACCCTATGGTAAAAACCTTAAAAAAAAAAAAAGCAAAAAGTATTCTTAGTTCACTTACTATAATTTGGCATGCTGATCATAGATTGCCAACTCTTTGACTAAAGCAGATTCTTGAATCAGTTCTAGTCTTGGTTCTTCTGATATTAACTTTCTTCCTTCCATTCCTCCCTTCTTCCTTCCCTCTCTCCCTCCCTCTCTCTATTCCCCCCTACCCTCTCCCTCTCCCTCTCCTCTTTCATTCAAGACAGGCATTCCTGACAAGATCTCTCTATGCTGTGATCCTCCCTTCAGCTTCCTACCAGCCAGGATCACAGACATGTGCAAAAGTACCCAGCGTGTTTCTCATCAACCCAAGATCCAAACCTGGTCTCCCTAAATGGCTCAAGTATTGTGCATTGAGGCAGGAGGTACCTGCACCACTGTGGCTAGGGCTGATAGTTTACATAAGACTGATTCTTTCTACGCTTAGTTTTTACATTTGTGAGGATGAGGGGTAATAGTAATTGCATTATTTCTTTCCAGGATTGATAAGGTAATTGGATATAAAAGTATTTGGAAGGATGGGAAGTACCATGCTGATATGAGATATTGACTGTATTATTGTCTGTATCAGGAATGTGTTAGGTCTCAAGTAGCTAAGAACTGGATGAACAGTGGCTTAAAACACAAAGACATTTACAGTTCACTTACTTGGCTACATAAATTCCCAGGATTGGTTCAGTTATTTAATGATGTTATTAAATACCCAGATTGGCTCTTTTTTTTTTTTTTTACATATATTTATTTATTTATTTATTTATTTATTTCCGGAGAGGTTTTTGCTTTAGGGCACGTGTGCTCACCAGAAAGACAGAGAGACAAAGAGATAGAAAGTGAGAAATCACCCCCTGGGGGGATGGCCATGTCGCAATCCCTTCTCCATTCTCCTCTCGGGATCTTGGGCACGCACGCACACATGCCTGGCATGAGTTTAAGCCACTGGGTCTGGGACTTGAACGACAGTCGGTTACATGGGAGTTCAGTGACATAGCCATTATGCTAACTGCTGGTCCCAGCCACCATTAGCTACCTCCCAGCCTCAAACAGCCTGGGTCATAGATGCCCAACATACTCAGAGGTCTCTGGACTGGCAGCCTTTCATGAGGCTCTGTCTTGCAGATCATTGTGTTTCAGTGTTGTGTACCTTTTGGCCCCACATTTGCTCTTTACATTCTGCTAATATCCATGTACTGGTGATACCTCTCTTCACTGTGCAAAGTAGATGCCATAACTCCAAGAATCATGTTCTTACATGACAGCATCCTGAACAAGCAGAATAGGTTAAAGGAGCCAAAAGGGATCTCTAGTTCTCTCTCCTTTATTAAGGAGAAAAGTCTTTTCTACCAACCCCCTAGTAACCTTCCCCTCACATCTCATTGGCCAAAACTGGTTCATGTACATATCCTTGACCAGTAACTGGCCAAAGAGAAGAGGATTAATGTGTCTGATTTGTAGACTAACATGTACCTGGAACTACGCTCATTGTTGCCTGGACAGTCTGGGTTCTGTTAGCTAGGAAGATGGGGAAGCAAATAATGGTGGTGTCACATTATTTTACTTCCCTATTACAAGTGTGTATCTGGCAGCAGGTTGAGGGAGTGGCTGATAAACTAATTTCCTTAGAACATTCTGGGTACTGTCCAAGCTGCCCACCTAGACACGTGTACAGATGGAGCAGAGATGGAACAGTGTAGGTAGCTAACAGGGTTAGGCTATGAGTTGTGACTGCATCAGGATGAATCTCTACATCACCCAACACTAATCTGAGGAAAGGAGGGATATGAAGGTCATCTCCATGTGGCTTCTGGAACATCCTGGAAAGAACCAATTTAATCCTTGAATTTATTATATGTGATGATAAAATGCTTCTTAGTCATTTTTCTGATAAATCTCTTCATTGTAAAATTCAGTACCTAGAGGTACCTTTGTATGTATGTTTCATACTCAGAAAGCACAAACTAAAAACTAGACTCACAAAATGCAAATAAGATCAAATAGTCTGAAGTTAAAATATTTTTTATTTTATTGAGAAATTTACCTTAAAATTCCTTTAAATAGTGAAATTCTTTGGTGTGCTTTAAATTATTTCATTGATTAAAATATGTTTTCCACACAATTTAGTTTGTATATGCATATTTTTGCATGTATACACACACATTCATATTTCATCGTGCTAGACAAACCTATAAGTGGACTAATTAAAAAACCCTGAGTAAGATAATCCTTTAGAATATACACTAACATGAACCAAATTAAACATCTCAGAGTTTAAGGGTGCCAGAGCAAATGACATTTTCCAATGAATTACTTGCATATTCCAAAAGCCCAGTCTTGTACAAATGACACACTCTGTTCACACAGGTCAATTATTACAATATAGATATTCCTAATTGTGTAGAAGGTTGAACAAAAGACCCCTCAATACTCTAAGATTCTTTTATTCTATGAATGCTATTTAACCTTGAAGTTCTCTCTCTTTTCTAAAAATAGTGCAATTCTAGGATTACAGTAGCAATGCAATGTTTGCTTACCTATTCACTTATTCGTTCATTCATTTTTTTTTTTAAGCTCATAGTGGTTCCTGCTGTCATGGAATTTATAGCCTTCATGAAATAAACATTAAAGATGTCTGTGATCATATAGATAAGTGCATGACTGCATACAGATTAGTACTCTGAAGAAAAGAAGGCCGTACTATGAAAGGATATGATGGACGAAGCTGACCTTCACTGGGGGTGGTCAGGAAAAGCTCAGAAGCCATGCTTGAACTGAGAACTAATGTGGACAGGAGTTAATTAGGTCAAAGGGTTAGTAAAGAATGGAAAGAACTTTTTTAACAGAGATACAGTATGTTTGTTGTGTTTATTAGCCTGTCCATCCATTCATCCACCTGCCCATTTTCCATCCATCCATCCATCTATCCACCCACCTACCTATCTATCCATCCATCTAAGCATTAATCCATCCAATTTTATAAAACGGTATAGTACCAGGTAATCACAGAGTTGTAAACAAGTAGAAATTGTGTGTATGTGTGTAAGTCTGTAAGTGAGTTTGGGGTGAACATAGTACATTGTTAAAAAAAAAAAGGGAGGACCAGCAGTTAGCATAATGGCTATGTCGCTGGACTCCCATGTAGTCGACCGCGGTTCGCGTCCTGGACCCGGTGGCTTAAAACTCATGCCAGGCACGTGTGCGTGCGTGCCCAAGATCCCTAGAGGAGACTGGAGGAGAAGGGATTGCGGTGTGGCCATCCCCCCTGGGGAGTGATTTCTTGCTTTCTGTCTCTGTCTCTCTCTGTCTGTCTGGCAAGCTCACAAGCCCTATAGCAAAAACCTCCAAAAAAAAAAAAAAAAAGGTCCTCAGAAAATCTTAGGAGGGGTATTTTAAATAATGTGAGGTACACAGAAGTAGCTCTCTCTTAGGAATGAATCCAGAAGTAGGTCTCTAGGAATCCCGCCATCAAACCCCCTACTGCTCCACTTCCTGTGGGGGAAAGTACAGAGTGAAGAAGGTAAATTTCAGATGCCAGCAGCATAATAGTGCTTCAGTGGGAACTGTAATTTGCAACTAAACATAAATTTGCAATTTGCAACTAAATATAAATTACTCTTGCATTAATGGAGGTATTTATTTAATTTTGAAATGGATTAGTTTTTCCTAGCGTTTTAGCAATAACCAAAAAAATAAAATTCAGTTTAAAAGGAATGGAATTTAATTAGTATCTATTCTACATAGATTCCACCATCTCACTGTGACTTCCAAGAATATGGCTGTTAATATTGAAAGCGGGTGTTGTTTGGAGCTTACTTCTAGTGATGGGAAATTATCCATTTGTGTTGTTGTCAGGTTTGTGGCACATGTTCCACTGACTTCACAGAATCTTGGCATTAAATTTATACCTGTAAATGAGCTCACAGATCTATCTAGTATAACTCTCATTTTACATAAGAAATTGAAAGCCATATAAGTTGAGTGACTTGTGTAAGACACTTAAAAATTCATGAATTTATGCTCCAATTCTCTCCACAGACTTTTGTGATGGCTGCACCCAGAGGGTAAAAGCTGAACCTAGTGTCTTCTAACTCCTGGTTCAGTATAAGGGATTTTGGACTCTGAGTCTCTTTACTTAACTCCTATTACTGGTTTACTTAATGCCAATTACTAGTAAACTGCTATTTATTAGTCATGTGATAGGAAAAATTGTTTATAGCTTCATCATGTAAAAGGGAATAATGATTATATCCATCTTACTGCACTGTTGTAAAGATTAAAATTCACAAGAAGAGTCAGGCCTATAGTAGATGCTCAGGACATGCTTCGCCTTGTGTCTTAGAACACAAATTATTGTGTGTCACTTCTAGGTGAGACAGCAATAGACATGGCAAGATTCCTCTGCCTTATTGTGCTCCTGGTCCTACTCAAGGTGGATCTTGCGTAAACCAGGTCCTGGGAATTTGCTCACCTCAGAGAAGGGAGACATGTGGAACAAATCTGTACTATTTTGACTCCTGTCACCATGAATGTTTTTGTACAAGTGTTTTCATGGACATACACATTTATTGCTTTTAAATATATGTCTAGGAGTGGGATTATATTAAAAGGGGCCAGTTTTCCAAAGTGGTTGTACCATTCTATATTTTCACTAGGAATGTATGAGAGTTCCAGTTGCTCTACATCCTCACTGACACTTGATACTCTCAGTCTTTTAAATTTTATTCATTCTGATAAATGTATGATGGAATCTTATTATTGGTAACCTACTTAGTGGGAAAAAAAGTTTCCTTTTACTTGAAAACTTCTAAAACTAACTTTTGTGTCTTCTGTTTTACCTTAAGGATGTCAGCACAAAAAGTTTGTCAAAGCCCAGACCTTTGCAAGTCTAGCATATATGTGTATGTTTATATAGAGATATATCCTAATCCTTCTTGAATCTAACGAAGACTTGATTTATGTCACATAGAATTATAGTGTGTATATTAAGAGTTCTACTTTGTCCTATTATTATTACTTCATGTATTTTTTTCCATATTTCTATAATAGATAACCCTCATAATTATGATTCCTAGTAGCAATGCAATAGCCCATTGTATGTAATAGTTCATTGTATTAGCATGCTAGCCTGCTGGTCACTCTAACAATTACACTATATTCCAATGTATGCATGTAACAGATTTATTTGGTCAGTCCCCTTTTATTGGACATTTATGTTAATCCAGTTTGAAGTATAAGTAATAATTCTGTAGAAAATATTCTTTAACATCAATCTTTAACTGCATTTATGCTTTTTAAAAAAGATTAATGTCTATATATAGAATTACAAGGACAGAGCTTGGCACAGTAGCACAAGTGATAGCACTCTGCTGCATGAGGCTGGAGCTATGTGGGATGCCTGAGTTTGGTTCCAGGTGTTACGGTTTGTGTCTCCCCAGGATTCATGTATTGAGATTTGGTTGTGAAGGTTTTAAAAGGAAACTTAATACCTTCAAAGTGTCTAAAATTGGGACCTTTGAGAGTGATTAGGGTAGGGCTCCTATGATTGACTGCTGGTGGGTTTATAAGGAGAGAGAATGGGAACAGAAGACACATGGGAAGAACACAGATGTGCACTCCTGTTCTCTCATGATGTGACGTCTTCCCTACGTGACCTTGGGACTCCACTAATAGGAAAACCCATACCAGATGTAGCCCTGACTGCTGGACCTGCAAACTGTAAGCTACATGAACCCATTTTCTCTTAAATTACCCAGACTCAGGTACTTTTGGTTAATAACAACAAAATGAAGTAGAACACTAGGTCTAGTGTGTGGGCCTGTAATCCTGGCTAACTGGAGACTGAGGCAGGAGGGTCATGGCATGACAGAACTCTGTCAGAAATCCCACTCTGTCCCCCAAACTACTCCCATATTAAACACAAATAATCACAGGGTCAAAGAGCAATAAACCTTTGAAATGTTCTTTTGGCACCTACTCAATAATGTTCCAGAAAGGCCTAACCAATTTTGTTACTAAAATCAGTGTATGAGAATGCCTGCTTCATGGTAAATGAAAACTTTTTTAAAAGCCAAAATAATGAATAACAACAAAAAAAACTCCACTATTTAAAAAAAATTACAGGTCAACACCTGTGTGCTGCTAAAACCTCAATCTTGTAGGAAAGCATGATTTTTTTCTTTAAATGTCATGATGAAGGTTGGATTGTGACGTGGGCATGCCCTCTACTTTGCAGGATTTTATAGTCTATAATAGGTGCTGCTGAGTCAGGACTAGTGTACAGTGAGTGACAGAAGGTAAGGACTTCCTCAGCAGCAGTCTATTACTGGGTCTTCTCCTTTTCTCCTCTCTTGATGGTCCTTATATTGTTCTCCAAATCTTCCTGGATCTTTGACATGTAGGCATAGAGTAGGATTTCACTTCCTGCCCCCCAGTGTGTAGGTGACTAGTGGTTGACTAGTGATTAGTTTGGGGCAGTAATATACGAATGGAGGTGATGTGTGTTACACAGAGCAAGTATCTCATCGCCGATACAAGACTGCACAGCTTTCTTTGCTTCTCCCACATGCCTGGCTATGAGTGAGCTGGTAGCTCCTTCCTCAAGCTGGGTCCTGAAGTAAGATGTGGAGTAGTCTTCTACCCTGCCCCTCCCCCCACCAACCTGTGATGGATATGTAGTGGAGTGGGAAGGATGCCTCTCTCTCTCTCTCTTTTTTTTTTTTTTTTCACTTATTTCCCTTCCTTCCCACATTTGTGGCTTATATACTCACATCCATCATATAGCCAGAAGTTCTTTGCCATGAGCCTAATAATGGTTGGGAGTCCACAAAAGTATTTTTGAATCTCATATGTCACATATGACATAAAGTACTTATCTATATTACTGCTTAAGTTTTTAAAAGAATTATTTATGGGGCTGGCAGGTGGCATGGTGATTAAAGGTGCTAGACTCCCACATGGCTGACCGTGGTTCAAGTCCTGGACCTGGTGGCTTGCTTTCACTCTCTCTCTTTTCTTCTCTCTCTCTCAGTCTTGCTCTCGTTCACTCTGTCCCTCTCTGGTGAAATTAAAATAAATTAATAGGTAAAGTTAAATAAAATAATTAAAAAAAAAGGTGGTCCCCAACTTTTTTTTCTTTTGTAAGATTTATTTATTTAAGTTTATTTATTGTTATTATTATTTGATTTGACCAGAGAGACACACAGAAAAAGAAAGAGAGGGAAAGTGAGAGAGCAAGCCACTAGGTCCGGGACTCAAACCATGGTCGGCCATGTGGGAATCCAGCACCTTAACTACCATACCACCTGCCAGCCCCAAATAAAATTTCTTTAAAAAAGAATTATTTTTATTTAATTTTATTTATTTTTTTATTATTTTTAATTTTCTCATCAGAGAAAGAAAGACAGAGAGAGACAGAGGGAAAAATGATAAAGCAAGCTGCCAGGCCCAGGACTTGAACCACAGTTGGCCATGAAGGAGTCTAGCACCTTAACCACCACATCATCTGCTGGTCCACTGCTTGATTTTTTTAAACCATAGTTGATGGTAAGGAAACAAAAAATAAGTACCTTTGTTTATTCAGGGAAATTTGAGCAGTTAGATTGTTGTTTGCTGAGTAGAAAGGAAGAAGACTAAGATAGAATATTTGTGGCCAGCTCATGCAGACATTGACATCTAACCAGTTGGCACTGCAGAAGCATCAGTGTAGTATGGAACTTTAAGCTTCCCAGGGTAGTTAGTACAAAGGACTTAGGCCTTCATTACTTAAGAACCTGCAAAAGTTTTCTGCTATATTCAGATAGGTAGTATGTGTGTGTGTGTGTGGGGGGGGGGGGGAGCGGGGTGTGCACATGTGTGAAATTGTGAAGAAACCATATGCCCAAAGGAAAATAATGCCCCTTTAAACAAGCTGCAAAGGTCTTGATACAAGGCAGTGCGGTCTTGCTCCTTTGTTTACAAAGAAATCCTTTCATGCAGGCTTGATATATTGAGGGTTTAAACCATTGGGATTTTTTATGCTAACAGACTGTTTGTCTTAGATTTTCCAGGTTCCTAGGTTGTCTTCAAGAAGTACACCACTGACCTTGAAGTTAGCTATTGTGTGGACAGATGCATTATAGGTCTAAATCATCAAGTTGCAGGAACTTGTCATTCCAATACTTCAATGGAGTTTAGCTCTGTTTTCTTTGCTACTTCTGTCCTGAGACTTTTCACATGGGCACCTTCAGATATCAGAGTTTTGTCTCTCTACTTTGTTTTTCTTTAGCATCAATATCTCCCAGTACTATTTTCTATTTACTTTCTTTTTTTTAAATATTTATTTATGTATTTCCATTTGTTGTTATTATCATCTTTAAATTTTGACCAGAGAGAGACAGAGAGAGAGAGAGAAAGGGAAAGCGAGAAAGCAAGCCTCCAGGTCCGGGACTCGAACCATGGTCAGCCACATGGGTATCCAGCGCTCTTAACCACCATGCCACCTGCCGGCCCCAGGAATCAACCCCCTTTCCCTGGCAGGGGAAGGATGGCCATGCCGCAATCCCTTCTCCTCCATTCTCCTCTTGGGATCTTGGGCACGCAAGCATACGCACTGGGCATGAGTTTAAGCCACCGGGCCCGGGACTCGAACCGGGGTCAACTACATGGGAGTCCAGCGACATAGCCTTTACTCCAATTGCTGGTCCCTCTATTTACTTTCTGTTTTGTTTCTACAATATCCCTCCCCTGCCTCAAGATTTTTGCTATAGCGTGTGTGCGCTCACCAGAGAGACAGAAAGTGAGAAATCACCACCCCCCGGGAGGGGGTGCTGGCCACACCACAGTCCCTTCTCTATTCCCCTCTTGGGATTTTGTGCATGCACACACGCCTCAGCGTGAGTTTCAAGCCTCTGGGTCTGGGACCCAAACTGCAGTTGGCCATGTGAGACATAACCATTGTACCATCTGCTGGTCCCATCAAGGGCCTTTTTATAAGTAGTATATTTTCAGACTTTTGGGAGCTAAAAGCCCTTGACTGCTGGATAGTGTGTATGTGTGTGTGTGTGTGTGTGTGTGTGTGTGTGTTGCATACCATCACAGAAAAGAAAAAAATATGTGTTCTTTTTCTTTTATATTGAAGTAAGTTAAAGTCCTATTAAGAGAATTTTCCTGAAGGATGACCAGGATGGCACCTACCAACCAGGTGTGGGGATTGTTTTCCCTAGAGGCACTCTGGCATGAAAATTTTTCTTTTTCCAGAAGGCTTTCCTTTTAGTCCAGTGTCTCTAATAGTCTATCACCTGCATCAGCATCTCCAGGATGGTAGTGATATTGTAGATTCCTGGTTATACTCCAGGCCTAGTGAGTCTGAGCCTTTTGGGGCTGGGAGCCAGGAATCTGCATTTGAATAGGCAACCCAGTTTTCAAGCCCTGCCTCCTGGGGGGATCTTCCACCACATGCAGAATATCTCCTAAATAAACGTCTTATCTCACCTGCAACAAAGGCACAGACTCTGTCTCAGAGATGAGGACTGGAGGGAAGGAAGGTGGTTTCTGGGCTCATCCTTCAAAGCTCTCCTGAGGAGCTGGACAAAGAGAGGGAGAGAGAGAGAAAGAAAAGCATCTTCCCATTACACATCTGTCAGAGGATCACAGGTGGGAGAGGGGACAGAATGGAGGGTAGGCTGCTCCTTGTCTCCTTACTTCAGGACCCAGACCGAGGAACTAGCTAACAACTCACAGGTAGCCAGGCATGTAGAGACACAAAGAAAGCTCTGTACAGGAGAGCCCTCATTCTACCTTACATTCCACATATGAATAAAAGGCACATGTGGGAAAATGAGGGAATAAGACTACAGGAGTGTAACATTGAGATGTTAGAGCCTCTTCTGATCTGGGATTATCGAATCATGAACCACATAGTTTTTTCACTCATTAATCCTCATGAGTTTATTACGTGCTTACCACGTGCCAGGCACTGTTCGAGGTGCATTCTCCATTTTTGTGTCAGCTATGAGACATGAAGTGAGATTTAAGTCCCAAATTATCCTAAAATGGCAGCACCAGCTAAAGAATGAGGAGGAGCATTAAGACAATTCTTTCCCTTTCTCTCTCTCAGCCTTTGTGTCACACATATTTAGGTGGGTTAGAGACTTTAGTATTTGTTTTCCAAGTATATGTATATATTTATTCATTTTTTATTCATTCATGCATTTGTTTATTCATTCTGTAAATATTCATTCATTTATTCAACTCATATTTCTTGTGGGCTCACTGTGTGCCAGCCTAGGTACTAGGTAGTAGGGATAGAGTCATGAACCAGTTTCTGTCTTCATGGAGCTTTTATTTCAGAGTGCACAATACTGTCATGTGCTTTATTGAATAAATAGTCATAACATTTAGATGATGGTGGTCCCATAAGTAACATGAAGGTTATACCGCATAGCCTGGGTGTGTGGTAGGCTATGTTCTCTAGGTTTGTGTAAGTGCATTTTATGATAGTCTCACAATGGTGAAATACCTAATAACACATTTCTCAGAATGAATATCCACTAAGTGACACATGCCTGTAAATGCTGTTTTTTCTTTAAAGGATTATTTAATTTTATTAATTATTATTATTTAAAATTTGCTATAGGGTATATGTGCTCATGGGGTGGGGGAGGAAGGAAGGAGAGAAAGAGAGAGAGAGAGAGAGGGGAGAGAGAGAGAAAGCTGTCAGGTCCAGGTGCCAGGTTCAGGACTAGAACTGCAGTCAGCCATATGGGAGTCTAGCACTTTAACCATCATGCCACCTGCTGGCCTGTAAATATTGTTTTATAATTTACTTTTTTGTAGACATTGGCAAGTCAACACAATGCACCTTAGAGCCCAGGAGCCTGCCCCTTGCTTTCCTTCTTCCCAGTTTCACAAATGTCCTTTTCAGCTCAGTGCCTTCCCAGACATTTCATTACATGTTTGAAATATTTATATACAAAAATGGGGCGGGGGAGTTGAATTAAAATCTTGAACTCTACATAGCATTTACTTCCAAATAGGAAGTTCAGCTGTTCAAGTGTGGATTTTGCCTGGTTTCCGCTGGGAAACCCCTTTCAAACAAAACCTTCATGGAGCAACATAACTTCAAAGAGGTTCCCAGTAATGCTGTGGTTAAAACCTGTTAATTGGGCCTAATTGAAAACAGCTGTCCAATTCAGCCACTGTTGGGTTTGGCATTCACCACCCTAGATCTAGGTCATCTTTTTCATTACATTAAATTCATATTGGGATTGTAATATATTTGTTATAATCTCAGAATTTGTCGCCATGCAAAGGATTATGAGATAATAAATTAAAATATGGAGGCAACATATTCGTTAAGCCCTGAGGTCACTGCCAAGTACAGAACTGCCTGAGAGCAGATACCCTGTTGGCTACACTGTGTGCAGTCCCAGTCCTTAAACATGTGGGAAAATTTCCCACAGTGAAACAATCCATGGTGTTTGCTGGTTGTTGTGTGGAGATGGAAGTGTTGAATGACTTTTCATTATCCATTTTCCTTCACTTAACGGTTGAATTTTAATACCACACATTGAAGGAAAAGAGGAGAAAAATTACAAACATTAGTTTAACAGATGAAATTGCTATTGGATCTACAAGAATACTCATGTTTCTCAAGAAGCACTTGTGGGAACAACTTATGATTAAATGTGAGGGGGTGATTTTTCAGAATATTTAACAAGTCGCGGGACACAAATGCAGAACGATTATAAGGGACACTAGCCATAGTAATTGACAGGGCCTTACTCATGCATGCTTGTTGTGTAGCAACCAAACGGTTCATTATCAAGCAAGTTATCATTGAAGGCAACTAGAATATGAACCTGCTGTGATTCAGTATAGAACATGCACTTCACTCAGCCACTGTGGTGCAGTAGTAACCCAAGTGCCCTGCAAACTTGGAAGCCTTGTGTTGACTGTGGGTTTGGTCCCTGATTTGGCCTGAAAAATCTCTCAGGGTTACATGCAGATGCCCAGGATCCTCAAGAGCTAGAGGGCCAGAAAAGGGAGATTTGCAGTGTGACAAAACTCTGTTAAGGATGCCTGCCTCTCTCTTGTGCATGGATACGCATTCTCTAGGATAGAGGGAAAAATGCTCCTCGGAGCTGTCTTACCTTGGGAATGAGAGAGCTGGGGTGTGTTTATCCATTCCTATCCATTGGTTGAAGGCTATTCTGCCAGGCAAATGGCAAAGCAGGCTCTGGAGGTCTGAAGGTGCCTTCATGCAAAGAAATGTTGGTGCTGGTATTTTAAAGGCAGGTTGCTGAGTACTGAGGTAGTAAGTGCCCAGGGATATGGGTGGGCGCTAGCAACTCATGCTATGGTGGAAGGTGGGCATTTGAGCATGTTGGTGGGTGAAAAGGGGATTATAAAATATTTCTTTGCATCAGTAGCAATAACTTTCCTGAGGTTGTTTAAAAAAATTGATCCTCAGAATGTGATTTATAATTGAATAGGAGGGGGAAGTAGAGTATATACTGAAAATGAGAATGAGAATAGTATAAGTAGTTAATATTTACTTGTTTTTACTCTGAGTTAGGCTTGACTTCCCCATTTTCCAAATGAAGTTATTAGAGATGTTGAATAACTTGCCCATACAGATGGAGTGGTAGAGAACAGGATTTGAATTCTGGCCTCTCTGACTCCATATCACAAAATCCTGAAAGTGTGAAAGGTTCAACACAAAGTCCTCCCTCCCTCCTGCCTTTTCTCCTTCTTCCCTTTCTCTGTTAACAAATATTTGAGTACAGATGATTCCTGACTGACAATGGCTCTACTTAAGATTTTTTCAACTTTATGGGTGGGCAACAGCAATTCACATTTAGTAGAAACCATTTAAAAATTATTTTTTTATTTATTCTAATTTTCAAGTCACCAAGTGTAGGACTTGAACTGTGGTTAGCCATGTGGGAATTCAGCATCTTAACCACCATGCCACCTGCTGGCTCCAGAAACCATACTCTGAGTATCTATATGACTGTTTTATTTTTTCTTTTAGTACAGTATTCAATAAATTACATGAGATATTCAACACTTAATTATAATGGGCTTTGAGTTCGATAATTTTGCTCAACTATAGACTAATGTGAACACTCAGCATGTTTAGAGAGGGTTTTGTTTGGCAGTGTAGGTGTATTAAGTGCATTTTCCCTAAAATTTTTTTTTCTAGAAAGCATGAGCACTCATGGTGGTGCTGGTGGTAGGGAGACACAGAGAGAGAAAGGGAGAAAGCACCCTTCATGGAGAATGGTCATGCCACAGTACCTTTTCCTCCATTTTTCTCCTTTTTGGGATTTTGGTTATGCACACACAGTGCCTGGCATGTTTCTGGGTCTGGGACTTGAACTGTATAATTGGCTAGCCAAGGACTGGTTCAAGTGCATTTTTAAATTATGGTATGTTCAACTTATGATGAGTTTATTGGGCCATAACTCTGTTGTAAGTTGAGGAGCATCTATTTTAGGCACCATACAGCAAAGAAACAATTTTGAATCTTTTTTTGATTCAGAGTCCCTCCAAGTATCCCTTAAAAAACATTTTCCCTTCCCCAGAGCCTGCTCTAACTGGCAAGTGTGAAAATGGAAACGCATGTACCATGTGTAAATATTTAAAAGTTGTAAATCAAGCTTACAAACTGTTAAATGAAATATGAGAGTACTTCAAAAAATTTGTGGAAAAATGGAATTAAAGTATGAGCTTATTTTTTTTTCTCGTATATATTTTTTACATTTTAAAAATTGACATTTAATCACCAAAGTATGAGTTTATTTTAGTACAAAAAATTTTTAAATCCATGCATAGTTTTTTCATGATATGCATTTTCCACAGACTTTCTGAAGACCCCTTGTTTGTTCCACTCTCCCACTTTGACAAATATATTTGCACAGAAGAGAGGGTATGTGTTCAGTGCCCATGGACTCCTGGGACTCCATGTAGGAATGGGAGGGTCTCAGAGAGCATGGACCCGTAGTCCATGGCCTGTGGCCTGTCCCCCATTTCTTCCCATCCCAGAAGTCCACACTAGAGGGTCAGTACTGAATGCATGTGGACACTCAGCTTGTGTATACAAGTTGTGTCACTGCAAACAGCCTCTTCTAGCGCATGTCCTACTGAAGGTCCTACTGCCTTTGAGAGAATAGATCTGGGAAAGCTCTAGAAGTGAGTTTGAGAAGACTTGGACAGGAAATCAGGGTCTCTGGTTCCCTAGGAGTGGTCTGAAAGAGGATCTGGCCCCAAGTGGGCACATTTCCTTGGCCCCCAACCCTTCACCCATAGAAAGGATTACAACCCAGAGGAAGACCAACTGGTCCCTTTTTCCTGGACCTCCGAGCAATACTCTTTCTCCCTATTCTATCCTCTCTCCTAAATCCACTTTATATGTATATATATGTTTTGATAATTGGCATCCTGAGGATTTTTATAAAGGAATATATGGAATTCACATATTTCACTAGGAAGAATAAGTTAAAAAAAGAATAAGTTCAAGAGCTCTATTGTACAGTATAGTGGCTATAGCTAATGATATATTATTGGAAAATGCTAGGAGTGGATGATGAGTATTCTCAGCACAAAAGTGATAACTATGTGAGGTAATGCACATATTAATTAGCTACAGTTAACCATTTCATATGTATGTATACTTGAAAACATCACATTGTCCATTATAAACACATATAATATTATCTGTCAATTAGAAAGAAACAGAGTAAAAGGAAAAAAAAAGCAAACACTCAACTTACTGAGCAGAGGGCAGGTCTTTTGGGAAGATAGTGGACGCTACCAGAAGAGGTAAAGTGGGATTATGAAGAGACCTGCTGGCCCTCTGGGACTGATGGAATACTCCATATTTAGCAGCTCTAGTCACAGAGAGGGAGACATACTACCTTGGCCTTCCATCCTGAGACATTGATGGGCTCATCCTAAACTTCTGGAAAAGGATGTGGTTTAGCAGTGCCAGCTCTCCAGAGTATTCACTTGTGGAGCCATGATGATCCGAAGTTCTGGATAAACTGAGAAATGCACAGAAACAATGCTTGTCTTTACTGGGTCAGATTCTCCAGGGAGTCAGACAGAAGACTATCTGCCCTGAACAGCTTGTATTCTTGCTAGTATGCATTCTTTTTTCTTCCTTGGGGAAGGTAGATGGTTTAATATTTACTGGTAACAACTTATTATTTATTAATTCTGTACCATGTGGTAGAACAGTATAGATAATAATCTTCCCTTTTTATTCTTAAGAAAATAGGATATATACTTTTCTCGATTTAAATTCTATTAATTCTCCCTTTGTATTAGGGGAGGTACTGAGGAATAATGTTTTTACTTTTAGCATGTTGTATTAATTAGAACCTATAGGGTGGAAGGATAGATGGATAAATAGACAGATGAGACAAAATTTATTATGAGAATTGGCTCATGTGTTTGTAGAGGCTGAGAAGTTCTACAGTTTACTGTCTGCAAGCTAGAGACCAGGGAAGCAAGTGGTGTTGCTCAGACCAAGTCTGAAGGACTGAGAAACAGGGAAGCATATGGTGTAACACTCAGTTTGAGGCTGAAGGCCTGAGAAACTGGGGGTACTGGGAAAGTACTGAAATCTAAAGGATAGAGAACCTGGAGTTCTGATACTCAAGGGCAAGAGAAGGGTGTCTCAGTTCCAGGAGCAAAAGTTTTATTTTCCTCTGTTTTTTTTGAGAGATTTTCTTTTGTTATAGGGCGTATGTGCTTGCTAGAGAGATAGAAAGCAAGAAGTTATCCACCAAGGGGGATAGGCATGCTGTAATCCCTTCTCCATTCTCCTTTCAGGATTTTGGGCATGCACACATACATGCCAAGTGTGAGTTTTAAGTCACTGGGTCCAGGACTTGAACTGTGATCGCCTACATGGGAGTCCATCCTCTGCCTTTTTGTCCTATTCAGACCCTCAACTGATTAGATGGTGCTCATTTACGTTGAGCTAAAGGTAGGTTTTTTATTTTTTTTCTCTTTTTTTTTTTTTTTGGAGAGGTTTTCACTATAGGGCCCGTGCGCTCGCCAGACAGACAGAGACATAGAGACAGAAAGCGAGAAATCACCCCCCAGGGGGGATGGTCACGCCGCAATCCCTTCTCCTCCATTCTCCTCTGGGATCTTGGGCACGCACACACACGCGCCCGGCGTGAGTTTTAAGCCACCGGGTCCGGGACGCGAACCGCGGTCGACTACGTGGGAGTCCAGCGACATAGCCATTACGCTAACTGCTGGTTCCCAAGCTAAAGGTAGGTTTTGTAATTCAGTCCACTGATTTAAATGCCAGTCTCTTCCAGAAGTCTCTCACAATATTACCTCAGAAATAAGGTTTACTAGCTATCTTGGCATTCCTTAATCCAGTCATCTTGACATCTAAAATGAACCATTGCATATGACAAATAGTAATCTTTGCTTTTACAATTGCCTGGAGGTAGTTGAAGAGAAGAAGCTGGATTTCAAATGTTTTAAAATAGAAGGTGTGGGGTCTACTATTACCAAACAAATCCAAACATTATTCTTTCTCTGAGTGGCAATCATATTTGGTGTTTCAGGTTGCTCTTCAACACTCCTCCTTGCTGCACGAGCCAAGGGCATTGTTTATGTTTGCACATTGTCCTTTTGCCTCTTTTCAACATATACTGGTTTCTGGAAAAGTCATGATGTATTTTTCCATGCACAAATGTGTCATGACTTTTCAGATGACCATATCTATCTATCTCTTATAACATAAATTTTTAATCACATTATCCTATGCCAGGACTGGGCTGGGGTTGGCCCATATACACTTGTAAGAGACAACATTGAACTAACTGAAATTTTGTGAGTCTATTATTAAATATAGCATTATAAAAATTATATAAAATTTCACTTTAATTTCATTAAAAACAAAAGTAATTATTCATTTTTTTTTACTTGTACTATATAGTACTATTAGGTTGAAATCATTTAGGTCTATCATAACTGAATGGTGGAAATAGTATGTAATAGTGCTCTACTATGCCCTCTCTTCCCAACTCTGCATTTTCTAATGTCATATTAGGGTGTGAAACCCTTAGATCAGGGTTTTTCAATCCTACCACTATCGGCAGTTTAGGACAAATAATTACTGTGGGAGGCTGTCTTGTGCAGTGTAGGATATGAGTACTATCTCTGGCCTCTATCCATCAGATACTAGAAACACTGCCTCCCTGATTGTGACAACTAAAAATGTCTCCAGATGTTGCCAAATGTCCCCTTGAGGGCAAAATTATCTCCAGTTAAAAAACACTGGTTTAGATAAAATTATCCTTCAATGAAAATGGCTTGATCTTCTCCTCATGTTAAGCTTTAACATACATTTGACAAATGTTTATTCAATCCTCTAATGGCATGCAGAGACCGTGGTGAACAAAGTAAGTATCGTCCCTGCTTTCATGGAACTGCAGCCTAAACTCATGAATAAGCTGGAAATTGGTTGAGTATTTATTAGGACTGGAACAGTGTTCAGTAGGTGATGATCTTTATTAATTTCATTAGTACTAATTGCAGGGTTGCTGGATTAGATATTGTATTCCTCTTTTAGGTAATTACTGTCTTGTGGGCATAGATGAAAACCAACAGGTGTGTCTCTGGGGATCACTAAGAGATACAAAAAAGCAAGTTACTTGTCTAACATGCCAACATCAGTGTAGTGCCTGGCAGGGCTCTGCGATTGGAAAGATTCAGAAATCACATCCCAGCTTCTTGAGCAAGTTGCTGTGAGTGCCATAAGTAACTGGTTAATAAATTCCCCAGAGGGGTTTTACTGTAGGGACTGCACAGGATAGATATCAAATGAAAAATGTTGCTAGACCTCAGAAGGACATGTCACTCCTGTGAGGACGAACTGGAGTTGAGTCAGTGGACCCTGGTCATGACAAGAGAGCACATAGAGGATCATCTATGACTTCAACATTGATAGTGGAGAATAGAGAGACCAAGGATGATACAGGGACCTGCACATTAGGAGTCATATAGACCAAGGACCTCCCTCCCCTTTCCTGCCACTGTGACATAAATTCTTCCCTCAAGGGCCATCTTGGAGAGGAACCGGAAAGTAGGGGATGAAAATAGCAAGACTGAAATACCCAGGAGACTGTTTACAGTTATTGGGTTGGACGACATTTAATTTTCCTTCCCTATTCAGTAAGGTGAAGAGCTCTGGAGAATGATTGGATCCATTATAGAAAAGAGGGGACAAGACCAGTCCTCTAGTGTACTGATTAAGCGTTGTACTTTGGGAGCTGGATTCCACATGGCTGACTGCAGTTTGAAACCTGGTCCCAGCAGCTTGAAAAGCAAACTGTGCATGACTATTTGCATGCCCCAAATCCTGATGGGATGGATAAATGGAGGGAAAAGGATTGTGACATGATCATACACTAGTGGGGGGTGGCCTTTCTCTTTCTCTCCGGTGAGTGTACCATCTGGAAATAAAAGAAAAAAAACTAAAATAAGGGTCAGATGATGACTTAGCAGAAAAGCAACTGCATCTGCATGGAGGGTCCTGGGTTCATGGCCAGGCACATGTGCATGCGTGTGATCTGGGCATAAAGAACGTATTGGGGTGCCCCTCTCTTTTTCTAGTTCTCTCTCTCCTGGTAGAAATGAATAAATGTATTTTTAAAAAGAAGAAAACAGTGAAGCTACATTTTCTTTGTGTAATTCAATGTAGCAGAAGTAAAATTTCAACTTGTTAAAATTGTCTTTGCCCTACATCTGTCCACACTGTCTGTGCATACACATCACATGCACACACACAAATGGCACGTTTTTGAATTTTTCTCTGCTACCACTTTCCCCTAAGTATCCACTCCCGCAAAAGCATTAGTGAGAAATGTAGATGTTATGAAGATTTCAAAGCGGATGTGTAGGAGAATGTTTCCTTGCAAACCCCAGGATAGAGAGAAAATGGAAAATGTAGCTAGACCTCAGGAGGATATGAGGTCCATACCATGTTTGGATACTGTAGTCATCATTTATCTCTAAGCTGCACCTTTTCAACATTATAATGTTTGAGCTCTTTGAAATTAGACTTTCTGTTTTTTTTTTTTTTTTTTTTTTTTTTTTTTTTTTTTTTTTTTTTTTTTAACCAGAGGGTACATGAAAGTCCTTTCCATGGAGGAATGGAGGATGGTCATATTGCATTCCTTCCTCCTCCTTTTGGGATTTGGGGCATGCATGCACAAGCACCCCACGTGGTTTTTAAGCCACCAGGTCTGGGACTTGAACTGTACAGTTGGCCATGTGGGATGCAGTGCCTTCATCATATGTGGGCTGGCCCTAGAATCTGTCTTAATGTGTTAATTTGTCATAGTATAATTAGCAGCATGTTTAGTTAAATTTACTTAAATTAATGGTATCTTACATTGGCAGCTTCTCATAGTCAATAAAATCCTGGTAGGCAGCTTTGCTGTCCTTCCTCTACTGCAATTGGAAGCTTACCCTCTGAGGCAGTTGAGTAGAATGGGTCCAAGCAGATTCTAGAGTGAGATCATCATTCGTGAGCTCCATCCTTCACAAGCTGTGACCTGGGGCAAGTTACTGAATGGCTCTGGCTCTTTGTTTCTCCATCTGTAAAATGAAAATAATATTATGAACTACTTCATTGGCTTGTTGTAAGAGTTAAGTTAGTTGATACAAAGGAAGAGATCAAAACAGTGCCCAGCAGTGGTGAGTATGAGAAAAACAGTTGGTCTTATGGGTATTACCTCTTCAGTCCCCTACCCTACAAGCTCAGCCTCCCGACACCTATTGCTTATTCTTCCTTCTTTTGTGAATTACAGTTCAATGACTACTGTTTGCCAGCCTTGAAATCTCACCTCTATTTCCCAAGTGGTTTACCTAAGTATTTCCTCCAAGCGAGTGTGTTTTCTCTCAGAGGAATTGTGGTAAGTAAAAATTGCTGTATGTGCTAATATATTTGTGTCATTATTTCTGAGGTATCTGTGTGCATGCAAGAGCTAGTAAGCTGTAACTCTGACTGGAAACAAGTTTGTTTGTTGGGAGCATTAAAGGATAGGAAAGGAAAAACAGGTTGGAGCCTGATATTCATTTGAAGAATCAGCATGTTACCTCTCCCACGCTTCTCTTTGTATCCTTTGTATTTTGATAGAAGCCTTCTATGCTATGGACACTCAGACACACTGGCCAGCTCATACAGGATGGAGAGGACTTCCATATTCTCTTCAAACCATTCCATAGGGCTGCCAATGCCTCTTCCCATGTATAGGACTGGACTAGAAAACAAGTCAGTGTATATGAACTGAGAAATCAATTCGAGTTTAGGGGCAAGGAGGAGATGCAGAAACAACATTTCAGATGTAGAGGGCTGGTTTAGTCTATCCTCTGTTGCTAATAACAAAAGTACCTGAGTCTAGGTGATTTACAAAGAATAGCAGCTTATTAAGATCATGGTTTTGAATCCCAAGACCAATAGGTTTAATTCTTATTGGCAGGGACTCTCTGAAAAGTTCCAAGGCAGCACAGGGTATGAATGGTGAGAGAGCAACAGTGTACATGTCTGTGTCCATATGTCTCCTTCTAATAAAGCTACCAAAATTCAAACATGGGGGCCCCACCTGATGACCTTATTTAATTCTAATCACCTCCCAAAGGTCTCACCTCTGAATATCATAGCTGAATTGAATCTCCACTCTTACTACTGTCAAAATAGGCACCAAATCTCAACACATGAATTTTGAGAAATGCATTCAAACCACAACAGGGTCTTAGAGAAACATAAACAAAAACCAAGAGTCACCTCAGTACGTCTGGGTTTGAGGTGTGTCACAGACCTACATGCCCTTGTAAGCTTTTTCAGACCCTTGGTGTTGGAGTTTGAACAGCTGTAGTCCTGGCATTCTCTTCACTGACTCCAGATGAAATACATAACTCTCGCAAATAGAAAGTTCCTTTTGTGTGGGGTTAGTGCTTCTGACTCCAAAAATCAAACACCAAAGGCAGAGTATGTCTTAGCACCAAATGACCAATACTGGTGAGTACTTCATCATGTTAGTTCATGTTTCTGGTGACCTTGTCTAAATAACAAATGTCTTTCTAACTGGTCATCTCTGGAACAAAGTAAGAGTGAATGGGGGGATTTTAAAAAAAACAACTTGGGGGTGGTTTGTTTGAGTTTAATGAGTCAATGCTTTATTTTTACTATGAGTGTTTATAACCAAACCTAAATGTGCGTAGGGTCTTGAACCTCCCTCTACAACTATTTCCTATTTGTTCTCAGAAAAATTCCAATGCCAGATTTTGCCATAGCAACTAGAGGCAAATATTAAGACAGCAATAGAGAGCAAACTAGAAAGGGTTTCCCTCCAATGTGACTTGAATTTGGGGGGTCTACTGAAGTCTAACTTTAATGACTCCTAGAACCTACCAGGAAATCTGTCTCTCAGTCAGTGTGGCCAGGCACAGAGGGAATGACCTTTCTGCTTCTCAGATTTTGCATGTGTTGTGTGTTTATTATTACTTGTGTATGCCAAATTTTAATATTAATTATATTAAATTATTATTCCATCATGATTTCCTCTGAGGTATTTAATAAACAAGTCTGTTGTTTATTTCCTAAACATCTCCTCAAATGCTCTTTGTAAAAAGGCAGAGTATATATGAGAAAGCAAACTAAACGACAAGACCCTAGGTCTTCAAATACCTGTTCACAATGATCTTTGTACTTTGCCCTTCCACTTTGTCATTGTTGTCATAGTGATGTTATAAGATCAGACTCCTTGCCAATAGGTAAAATTATCTCTGGTTTACTATGGTACAGCCTTATTATTGAAAGCACTTTTTTAGTATGAGTTATCTCAGGTATTGGTTTTGAGTAGTGGTGTGTTGGTAAATGTTTAACAGTTGGCCTTGATTTGTAGAGTGCACTAATTTATGTGGTGTAACACTGCCACCATGGCCAGTTTCAAACTACCAAAGCAAGCAGATGAATGTGGAACTGGAATGAGATGCATGCAATGATCTCTAATGGTCTCCAGGGAGCTGGATACATCTACCAGGTCTGTGGATCCACACCAGGGTTTCTCAGCATTGGCTCTATGACATGCCAGACAATTATTGGTTGGAGGTAGCTGTCCTGGGCATTGTAGGATGTTTAGCAACATCTCTGGCTTATACCCAATAAATGCCAGAAGGGTCCCTTTCCTTTAAGTTGTGACAAATAAAAATGTCTCCAAACGTTGCCAGATGTCCCTTGAAGGACAACATCGCCCTCTAGCTATGGGCCCTTCTGCATGGATAACATTTAGAAGGTCCATTCTGTAGGCGGGAAGTCTTTCCTTGCTGTCTTCCGTGAACTACCTTAGATATGCACTCAAAGGGGCTCTATCTTGGCATTGTGGACATGAGATTTAAGAAAATCAGAGTGTACTACCTTGGGGAAGAGCATTAAGAATTACTGCACCAGGACAAAGCATGGCCACTAGGGGAGCCAAGATAGTTCCATGGATTGGATAGATAGTGACAGACTACAGAAGTCCCTTATTCCAAATTTTTCTTTGTGCGATGAAAAATGAGACTCAAAGTCAGTAGTGACTTGTCCAAGGGCACAGGGCAAGATGTTCATGTACTTGGGGGAGTCACAGAGGCAATGTACAAATAATGTCTTTGTGACATACTGGAGGTTAGATGCTCCAACTTATAGCTGCATATTCTTTATGGGTTTTACAATGGTAGGTTTGAAGAATTATTTAGTTATTCCCATTTGTTATTATTATTATTATTTTTAATTTGACCAGAGAGAGAGAGAGAGAGAGAGAGAGAGAGAGAGAGAGAGAGAGAAAGGGAAAGTGAGAAAGCAAGTAAGCAAGTAAGCAAGTAATCAGGTCCAGGACTTGAACCATGGTCATCCATGTGGGAATCCAATGCCTTTAACCACCATGGCAGCTGCCAGCCTCCATACAGTGGCAGGTATGAATGGACATATTCTGACCTCTCCCTGTTCCCTCCTCTCCACCCCTCTTGGACATATCTGCTCATGAAAATCACATTACAATGAGGGACTTCTGTTTCAGAAAGAATTATTTTCATCTGTTTCAGGAGTGAGTGGTTTGTTCAAATGTTCTATCAGGAGGGTCAAGTTGCTTGTCTTTAAAGAACAGATATTGAATATTGTCACTGATTTTTCTCTTCTTCCTCCCACATCTGCTCTGAGCCTTACTGATGAAACATCTCAGGCCAGTCCTAAAATGATCTAAGAAAAGGATTTATAGGATAAACTGACTTTCAGGACCAACAGATGGTTTAATGGTTATATTGCTGGACTCCCCACATAGTTGACCATGGTTCAAGTCCCAGATTCGGTGCCTTAAACCTCATGGCAGGAGTGTGTGCATATGTGCCCAAAATCCTGAGAGGAGTATGGAGTAGAAGGAATTGCAGTGTGATTATCCTCCTAAGGCAGCTATTTCTTGCTTTCTGTCTCTCTGTCTCTGTCTCTCCAGTGAGTACACATGCCCTAATAAAAATCTCTCTCTTAAAAAAAAAAAGAATAAACTGACTTTAAAGTAGAAAATTTATGTACTTCATTTGTGTGTGTGTGTGTGTGGGGGGGCTCTTTTCATTCAGCATAATTATCTTGAGATTTATTGATGTTTTTCCATATACTAATGGCTTATTCCTTTTTATTGCTAAATAGTATTTCATTAAATGAGTCACGATAAGTACTTAACATGTGTTTGTGGACTTATGCTTGGCTTAAATAATAGTTTTCAAAAATATAATGGAATGGGAGTGGGGAGACAGCTAGTGGCACAGAAGTAAACCCTGGACCCATATTGGGAGGTTCACAGTTCATGTCCCAGAATCAATTTCTATACATTGGGATTATGCACTTGTTCCTGTGATCTGGGCTAGCTGAGGCTGGGGATGGATCATGGCATGAAGACCGTGCTGGGGGTGCTGTCTTTCTTTCTCTTTTGGAAGAAATAAATGAAAAAACTTAAAATTTGTTTATAAATACAGGAAGAATGGACAACAGATACTGCTGTATTCCAGGTAAGTAGGTTCTTTCAGGTTCAAAACAGAAATCAGGAGGTGAGCTGGTGTAGTAGAGACTTTTGTTGTCATTCAATATCTGTTCTCCCTTCTTTTACAACAGTAGATGTATGATTTTTGTCTGGGCATAGACCTGGAACACAGAGTGCATTTCCCAGCCCCTCTGTGCAATTATATGTGGCTCTGTGAATGAGTTGTGGTCAAGATGAGATAGATAAGTGGGATGTGTGAAACTACTTAGAAGTCTCCTTGAAGAAAGAGGGAATTTTCTCCATTTCTTCTTTTTCCCTACTGACTGAAGTATAGTCATAGTATGTGCAGCTCTAGTAGCCATATAGACTAGAAGGGACCTTGAGAATGGAATCCACTCATAGCACAGCAGTAAAGTAGAACAGGCCTAGGTTCCTGATGCCATGGAATGCTGTGCTAGACCTAGGCTTTCTCCAGGCTTCATGACTATGAGACAGAAATAAACTTTGATCTTATTTAAACCCTTGCTTTTTCATATTTTTCTATTTCTTGCAGCCAAAACAATCCTAACTGAAATAATTGGTAAGGATAGAGTTAGAACAAGCAGGAGCTTCATGTTGTTGGAAGATAATTTACATCATTCTTGTACATCCATTGTTACTCTAGATAATGATGTGATGATGTTCCGTGAATGAATGTAAAAATAAATAAATTAAAAAAAAAATCTGGGATCAGCATTGGAATTTCTCTTCACAAGTTCCTGAAAATCACTGATATATCATTTCTAATAACTCCGTTTTGCTCAACAATGTAACTCAGTTCAGTTTATTTGTATCAATCATTAATATTTTAGACCTCTCAAAATTACAACTTATTTTGTACTTATTTTCTTTTAACTTGGTGACTCCATGGTCAGATATGGGCCCAGCCTAATCCCATTTTTAAAAATTTGCAAACCATAGTTATGGTAGCTTATTTGGAAATGCATTCTATAGATGCCTATTCTCATTTATTTTGTAGAAATTCTTGTTATGTTTAATACCCAGTGATGGCTTGGCTTGTGACTCCTTTTTTATTATTTCAAATATTTCATACATTCAGAAAAGCATGTATGTCCTGATGTCATTTATGTGACAGACAGAACTCTATAGAATGGTAGTTGTCAACTTTATTAATTTAGCAATGGAAACTTTCTGTAAAAGGGCATTGTATGTGGAGCCCCATTACATAAAACATATATTAGAGCTTTTTGGGTTGAAGTGGATGTGGAGGGCTTGGAGCCTTACTAGGTACCTCTCCCTGCTTACCTACCCCTCTCATACCATAGTGACCCCTGAGATTTACTTAAAGAACCTGAAGGTCCCCTGTGAATGCATCTGAGAACCACAGACTTAGGACATGCCCAAGATTCAGAAAGCTAGCTAAACACTGTTCTCAGATCAGCCAAAAGAGGTCATACAATGCCCAACGGTTAAAGCCCATGCATTTATTCATATAAGTCTTATTCAGATTTCTATGCTATTATTTTACTCACCGTTTTAATGAGCTTTGTAATTTGGTTTCCTAGTCACAGAAGAATAAAAGAACAACTAAGAGCGGAAAGATAGGTACAGCCAGACATGCCTGCTGGTGTTGGACCAATGAAAGAGCAGACACAAGGCATTTAAAAACACCTTCTGGGCCAGCTGGTGGCATGATAGTATAGGTGGCTGGAACCCACAAGGCCTGCTGGAATTGGCAGCTTAAAAAACGAGCTAGGCTTGTGTATGTGCATGTGCAAAATCCTGAGGAGAGAAACTAAGAAGGGATTACATCATGATAGGCCTCCTTGGGAGTGCTTTTTCACTTTCTCTCTCTCTGTCTCTCTCTCTCTCATGAGTGCACACACTCTCTAGCAAATTAAAATAAAAAATGAAAAACCCTCACCTTCTGAGGTCATTTAAGGCAAATGTAGTCTCTCTAATGTATTCTAGTGGGTCATAAAGGTTTGATTTTTACATAAAAATACACATATACATAATACATATTTATCTATGTAGTAAGCACATATATATGCATGTCTCTATACACATGCATATATATGTGTATTTTTATACATATTTAGTGGGTGTGCTTATGTAGTTGCATGTCATGTGTTATATATTGGGTTGCTGGAAAAGGCATGATATATTTTTCTATGCAAAAATGTGGCATGACTTTTCTGATGTCCCAATACAAATACACGCACACATACACACATGTGCTCACATGCACACAAGCAATATTTTATTTGTTTTTTATAATGATGACCCTGAGAAGAAAAGCCTCTTCTATATACTTTTTAAAAATAATTAATTTAAATTGAATTAAATTAAATTAATTATTTTTTAATTTGACCAGAGAGAGTCAGAGAGAGAGAAGGGAAAGTGAGAAAGTAAGCTGCCAGGTCCGGAACTTGAACCACGGTCAGTTGCGTGGAATCCAGTGCCTTAACCACCACACCACCTGCCAGCCCCACCTCTTATATATTTTATATTTACATTCTATTTTATAATAATAGCAACAGTACTTACTGAAGCGATTTTTATGCGCCAAATATTGTTCTAGGTGTTTTATGTAGCTTATTTATTTAACCTTCACAACAATTTTATAGAACAGAGACTATCATCCTTAGAGGTATTGAGAAGTTCATTCTCTTATCTAACGTCACAGTGAGCATGTAGTGGAGCTGGGATTCAAACTCAGGCATCTTGGCTCTAGGGCTTATGCTGTTAATATATTCCATACCTTATGATAATTTCCCATATTTAGACAATAAAAGTGCAAACATCTTGTTGCTAGTAAAATTTTTCAGTTGTCTGGAAACTGACTTATCCAATAAATAGAAAACTCACTTGTCTTCCAACAATTCTGGGTAAATGAAAGAACAAATTGAATTGAGATTGGAATCCAGGTCTCCTAATGTCATATGTATGGTACTCCTCCCTATGCCATATGGCTTGTCATCAAGGCCACAGAGAAATAGGCTAACTTGAGCAGGTCTGAATAACCAGAAAATATCCCACATCAGGCTGTTATCAATGGAAGTGTAAAATATAGACCCGGGACCAGCAGTTAGCGTAATGGCTATGTTGCTGGACTCCCACGTAGTCGACCGCGGTTTGAGTCACGGACCCAGTGGCTTAAACTCATGCCGGGCGCATGTGCGTGCGTGTCCAAGATCCCGAGAAGAGAATGGAGGAGAAGGGATTACGGCATGGCTATCCCCCCTGGGGGGTGATTTCTCGCTTTCTGTCTCTCTGTCTCTCTCTGTCTGGCGAGCACACGCGCCCTATAGCAAAAATCTCTCAAAAACAAAAACAAACAAAAACAACAACAACAACAACATAGACCCAAACTGCCTGCAAGATGTATATTTTCATTTTTAGTATTGTCATCTTCCTACTGGCTCAAAAAGTATTTTGAAGTTAACATAAAGGCTACTGTATTTTTTAAAGGCATTTTCTTTCTGGTATGTGTTTATATATTGTGGTGGAAGAGTCAGAAGACTCCAAGCTCCAAAACTGAATTTTGTTCCCAGTTTTGAAAGTGCCACAGCATGGGACATAGTTCAGCCTGTGTCAGTTCAGGTACTTGGGATTTGTTTGATTCCCATCTTTTGCTGCTGTTCTTTATGATTAAGTATTCAGAAATTGCCTTGGCTTTTATTTTTGTTATGTCTGTGAGTAGAGATTTATTTCTACCATTCTGGAATGAGACATTATTTCAAGAGAAGCATCTCATTGTAAGAGATTCAGATGTTCTGAAGGAATCAGAAATAGTTATAAGCTATTTTCTTATAGATCAGTACACTAAATTTATTTTACCTCCCCCTTTCAGTGTTATTTTCATGGCTGGTGTAAGTGAATGAGTCACAGGCAACATATTACACACATGCATGTAATTCATCATTTAAGCTTTAAGGCAACTAATTTTGCTTTCTTTTTGGCTAGAGGTCATGTGCACTCACCAGAGAGAGACAGAGAAACAGAGAGAAAGGGAGAGAAGAAAGCATCCCCCACCTCAGGGAATGGTCATGCTGCAATCCCTTCTCCTCTATTTCTCCCTCTTTTCAAGATTTTGCACACACATGTGCCCTGTGGCAACTATGAGGTAATAAATATGTGGTGGTTTAGGCTGTAGTAAATTGTGATAATTTGTTGTGTAACAATAGAAAAACTAATACAGTAGGCATTTCTTAAATGTTTGTTGAATTTAATTTAATCAGGAAATTGAATATTTCAGATGAATCTTTACCAAAACTCTGGCTAATTTTCAAAATATAGACATCTTACAAAACTGACATCTTCCTTTGAGTCTTCTATGCATGTAGTTAACTCTACATACTTCTAATTTACATAAATACCAGCTTCTGATTGTCTGGAAAGAGGAAGTAAGATTCTCTCCAGCCGTCATTAGGCATTCTTGGGAGATAGAATGGATAAAAATTGATGTTGAAATGAGACCACCATCATTTTTCAGTCTGCTCACCATGTACAGAGCTCAAGATGATTAGAAAATGTAAAACACGTGTGAATGGCTCAAACTCCTATAGTTAAATCATATTTACATAGATCAGTTTTCTCAAGGGACATAAGTTAGCTGAACTTAAGCAATTAAAAAAAAAAAACTAGAACTTTTTGCTAAAGCCAAAAAATATGGATGAGTTAAACCATATCAGATGTAATGGTTTGTTTACAGACTTGTTTAGTTTAGCTTGTTGTCTATATGTGTGCATGTTTTTAAAAAGGAAGATACAGGCACAGAACTTGCAAAATGGTTAGCTGCCAAGATAGGAAGCCAGTATATGGGGTTTAGTTCCACTAAAGCAGTTGATACCATCAAGATCATCAGTGACCCTATTCAGGCATTTGCTGCTTGGTTTACATGACATGATTCAGACTTTAGGATCTGTGACAGAAGAAGAAACAGCAAATGTGACTGAGAACAAAACTGGGCCCCGTCTTAAGCTTGGTGTTCGTTCTAGTTTCTAGGGCCTTAAAATACCACCTTAGGGGAACTTTTCAAACATGACTATTCTGCCATGTTCAGAAGCAGAACAAACATTCTGGCTCTGGAGCATCTTCGCTCCCACTGCCAACATTTCCAATTTCATTTGCCCTTGGTTTAATGTAGCTTCCTGTTTTTAAGAAAACAGGCCAAAGGAGCCTTTTGAAGGCCTCACAGACTGTCTCAGAAGGCTTCATGGGCAGCAAACAACTCTTAGCAAACAACAATTTGATGAGTTAAGTGTAAACGGATCAGAGACATATGGGTTACATTTTTTAGGAAATACACATGGGCTTGAGATGTAAAGCGGGGCAGTGTGGGGGTGGGGTAGAGAAGGGAATGCTTGGAAAAATGTGGTTTGGGTCTTGCCAATTGTAAAATGTTTGAAAAAATAATTTGAGATGTTTTGCCCAGCCTAGAGTGAGGCTGGATTCACTCTTTCCTTCTATTTACATGTCATTTCCAGACTCGACATACATGCCAATGCTGGTTTGGGTCTTGGGTAGATTTTTTAAAATGCTTTTATTTTGAAAGGTCATTCTATGTGATTCTTGCATAGCCTCTGAGCATGAAGGATAAGGTAGTGTTGGGGAAGAACTTGGCATTTAGAAATGCTGCTCTACCTCTAGGCAAGACTGCTTTAAGCTCCTCTGGTATATTCCATCATGGAGATGCCTAATCTAGACTGTGCTAGTAAGATCTGTCAGCTTGAGAAAATTTCTTAACCTTACTCTCCTCACCTGTAAAATGGGAACAAGAGTACTTCCCCTAAAACTCATGGAAATTGGGATGCTGAATGGTATGGAATAGGGACTGTGGATTCTAGGGATATACATTTCAGCTCTAATGCTTGTGTGAACTTGGGCAAGTTCTTGAGCCTCTCTGTGCTTCAGTTTCCTCATCTGCATAATTAGAAGAATGTTAATACCCACCACATGAGGTTACCTTGAGAAGTGAAAGTTTCTCTCGTTTCAGTAAATCTCTGGACATTGTACAACATAAGGCAACTTTGCCTCCAGGTTCAGAGCAAGAGCCGACCCTCACCCAAACTGTGGGTTCTCCTCCAGCTCACCTGCCTTTTCTTACTGTTTCGGCTTATAGATCAATGCTCTACTTTTATCACCCTCAAATAAAAAAACAACTTGATTCCTTAGTCTAAAATTGGACTCATCTTTTCTCTATCTTAGGAAGGATCCTTTTTTTCTTTTCCTCATCCTCTTTACCACCATCTAGCACCCAGAGACACTTAACACAAAAACCTGACTGAGTTGTACTAGAGGGTGAGGGAATTCTGGGGGGCTCAAATGGAAACAAACTATGATCCCAGAGTTTTGTTGGATTAATGCATTGTTTCTCAATCCTTCCTCTACATTAGAATGCACCAAAGACCATTTGAAAAAATAATAAGAGATTTTGAGGGTGAGGCATGGTGTTAGTAGTTTCAAAGCTCTCTAGGTGTTTCTCCAGGCTGAGAACCACCCTGGCCAAGACATTCAGTGGGCATTACAGATGCTTGGTCATGTCCAAACCTTGCCCCTTTGATAACTCATTGGTCCTTTGGACCCTGATTTCTTCCCTCTGCACAGTGGGTGAACTTTCCTCTGGGGCTCTGATTTTGAGGTCTACAGAAGCAAGGCCACTTCCTCTCAAAATCACAGGCAGACTTTGGATAAGAGCTGCCACCCACGTGTTCATCTCTCTCCATCTCTACTCTGAGAAAGATTGTCTGAATTCATCCCTTGCCTGCATAACGCCTTCTAGCTGCTGTTTCTCTATCCCTCCTTTCTTGATCAGCACTTTTGCTTCTTTCTGTCCTTGCCCACTGCCTACTCACTCATTGCCATATTTTGCTTTGTCAACATAGTTTCATAGTCTGTGTAGTCTAGTGAAAGAATAAGGAATTTGAGGTTGTACCTGGGATTAAATCTCTCATTGGCTACTGAAAAGCAATTTAGCCTCTCATTTGTAAAATAAGAATAATCTTAACTAGATGACACAATTGTTATGAAGATCAAAGGAGATAACGTAAGGGTGATGGTTGTAGTGATGGTGGCAGTGGTGATGATGGTGGTGGGGTGATGATAAAGATAATGATGGTAGTGGTAATGGTGGTGGTGATGGTGATGATATTGTAGAAGTGGTGACTATGGTGGCAGGTGATATCTGTAGTGATAGTGGTGGTGGTAGTGGCAGTCATAGTGATAATAGTAGTGGAAATGAAGATGTGCTGATGGTGGTGGTTGGGATGGTGACTGATGGTGATGATAATGATAGTGGTGATGGAAGTGATGGTGCTGATGTGGTTAGGTGGCAATAATGATTTCATAGTATAGTGGTGATGACTATGATTGTGATGGTTTGGTGGTGGCAATAGTGGTTGCTATGGTGATAGTGGCTGTTGTGGTTGTGGCAATAGTGGTTTGGTGGTGATAATAGCAGTGGTGAGAACAATGGTGGTGATGGTGGCATTGGTGACAGTAAAAGTTCAATTAATAAAGAAAGCTGGTGTTATTGTGGTTAAGATGCTAGATTCTTCATGTCTGACTCCATGGTTCAAGTCCTTGACCAGTGGCTTGAAAAACACTTGGTATATGGGTGTGTCTAAAATCCCAAGAGGAGAATGAAGGACAAGTGATTGTCGTATGATCATATCCTTGGGGTATGATTTTTCACTTTCTATCTCTATTTCTTTCCTGGGGACATAGGTGCCTTCATGCCTTATGGGAAAAATCTGGAAAAAAAAAAAGGCATAAGGAAAGCAGAAAGCTAAGAAGGTAGTCTGTTCAAAGGAACCACATGAGGAAGCAAAGATAGAAGGATCTTTGCATTTTATAAGGTCATGAGAATAGCTGGTTGTATCAATTAGCATTTATCAGGAAAGCAGAGCTACATTGTATGAAGAATCAGAGATTTATTGTAGGGATTTGACTTACCTTATATGAAACCTCATGAAAAATCTAGGCAAGGCTGTTGCCTCTGTGCCTGGTATTGGGCCTGAAATTTCTACAGATCAGCTGGGTCTGCAGATGAAAGAGAAAGTTGGATCTGAACAGGAAGAGCAAGAACAAAGAGGAATCTGTATGTGAATCTCATGCCTCTAACCTTAATAACACAGGTAATCTGCAAGAAAAGCTGGTATCCCTCATCACAGAGCTTCACCTGTACCTCGCCCAGGATTCAGAAGAGCTAGAGGAGGTTCAGTGGAGCTATAGATGCTGTGGACACAGCTACTACCCCATACCAATAAAGTGAGGCAGCAGGTCTGAGAATGTGTGTGAGCTGCCACTGTGCCTGGTGCCCTAATCAATATACTATGCAAACACAAATAAAAAGATAGTAGCAGTACACCAATAAAGTTAAAAAAAAATACTACAAAGGCAGACATATGAGCATCAAAGCTGCTGCCTCATCTCAGCCTTCCAAATTTCATATAGATTTCTCTTTCTTCCAACCTTAATCTAGAACCATCCAGAGAGGGAACTCTGGGAAACAGTTTCTTCTTACTTCTGGTGACATAGCAAGTTACCAAAGTGGGGTTCTCATGCAGATTATATGGACAAAAGCCTTAATACCTGGAGTAGCCTGTGCACTAAACTCATCTCTAACATTTCAAGCTTGGAGAGGCAAAGGTAACCAGTTTGCTGAGGTCCATGCCAAAAAAACTTGACAATGGAGCCCTTCATACTCAAAGATCAAAGAACTGACTAGCCATTTCATCTCATCCTCAGAAGCTGGGGTGTTTTATAATCCCTAACACCAAGAGAAACCATTTCTTTGAATTTAGAATATTGGGCTGGGTAAGGCTGGGTAAGGCTGAAAAAGTCTGAACCTCTCTGGGATCCTGGTGTGGTTTTGGCCTCACTCTGGTGTCTCTTCAAGTGGTTATTTTCCTTGGTGTTGTCCCTTCTCTGTTTTTGACACATATTCTTGCTAAATCCTCTAGATGTACCTCATAGGCCTCTTGGGAGGTAACACCCTTTGACCATGGGTGCTTCCCCTAGCATCTCTAGTGCTCATGAGCTATAGCTTTGGGAAATCTACCTTCTTCCTAATACTTTGTCTTCTAAAGGCTTCATTTATCAACAAACATAAATATGATCCTATTTTTAATCTTTTACTTGAATACTTCATCAATGATGTATTTAGAGGGTCAAGAGGTAGTGTAGCAATAATGCAATGCTCTGTGAGATCTCCCTGAACATGTGGAGTGATCACATGCCTGTGATCTGAGGGCGGCTCTGGGTGGGATGGATTGCAGTGTGGGGGCCCCGTTGGGAATCCCTGTCTCTCTCACTCATAGAAGAAAGCAATAAATAAACTTAAAAAAAAAAAAAAAGATGCTGGGACCAGCAGTTGGCATAATGGCTACGTCGCTGGACTCCCACATTGTTGACCGCAGTTTGAGTCCCAAACCCAGTGGTTTAAACTCATGCTGGGCACATGTGTTTGCATGCTCAAGTTCCCAAGAGGAGAATGGAGAAGGGATTGCGATGTGGCATCCCCCCCCCCCCCCCCCGGAGGGGGTAATTTCTCAATTTCTGTCTCTGTCTTTCTGGCGAGTGCATGCGCCCTATAGCAAAAAACTCAAAAAAAAAAAAAATGATGACTTTAAACTGTAGTTGAACTCATTTTGTCTGTCACTGCACTGACTTACATCAAATTGTGAATGGGTGGTAGGAAAGGCAGTAGTAGGGTTCAAAAAGGAGTTTGAAAGGCACTGGATTTTGCTGATTTTTCAGTTTTTCCCTACAGTTCTACTATCCTATGTTTCCTTCTCTATGTGTATATAAGAGAGAAATGGGGAGAAGGAAAGGGTTTTGAAGATAATAAAATCTTGTAGAAATAAAGGAAAGATAAGATAAACTATTGGTTTCTCTTTTTGAAAGGAGAGGGAATTATAAGGGAGGTTGGAGGAGAGAAGGGCACATTCATAGTTAAAATACGTTTTGTTTCTTCTTTGAATTATCAAGTAAATATTTCTTTACTGACATTATTTTGCACTGTTACATTATTTTGCCCATTTTTGTATTCCATTTGTACAGCCTCTGAAATTCCAGGGAGAAGGTGAAAGAATAACATTGCACACAGCCCTGCGTTGTGCTGTGTTTATTCCACGATGGACCAGTCACTGGGGCTTAACCTCAAATTGACCTTTCTGATTCCAGACAAGACTGCAAAGCTTTGCTAACAGATTCAAACTTAAGAAACTGAAACATCTTACTTCCCTGGCCAAGGATGTTTTCCATCCTCATTATTTGTGTCTGTGGTCCTAAATGAGGTGCTGGGGAGGTAATTTTTAGGAATTCCTGGAGTACTTTACTGCTGAAGTGCATTCATAGATACTCTAGGGTCCTAAGTGACTGGAACCCCACCCCAAAGTCTGGATATATTAGTTACAGGATAGAGGGAGGAAAGAGCAGTGAAAAAGATCTTGGGGTATTGTCAAGACCTTTTTGTTGTAGCCCTCTTCATGCTTTTATTTTATTATTAAACATGGTTTTATTTTATTATTAAAGTTTTGAGAACATCTCAAGTATAAATATAAAACCACCATCCAAAATCAAGAATAAAGAATATTTGGATGTCCACTGTTCTAGTAAATTAATGACTACCGTGTCGTGCGGAGGCAGTCTCTTTGAGGATGAAAATTTTAGATTAGATCATGGAAGTGTGGTTCAGTTTTCCAGAAAGAGAGTCTTTACGGGGTTTGTGAAGCTATCATGAGGCAGGTTGTACTTTGCCTATGGCAGGGGCTGGGTTGGAAGCTATCTCTGCCATCAGCCTGTGCTCAGGTTGTCTCTTCACTGATGGCCATCTGAATTTAGGTATCAAATGATTCACCTGCTTGTTTGTACTGGGTTGAGCTCATCTAAGGACAAAGAGACTGCTTAATATTTTAGAGCCAGAACTTGGCACTATCAATGCTTAGGGAATTCTGTTATCATGCTCGGAAGGACCTGAGTCTGTGACCCACTGTGCCATGTGGAGAGAAGAGGATACTAGGAAACAATTTATTTAGTTGACTAATGTGTATTGAGCAAACACAGATCAATAGTTGTTTTAGTTGAGTGCTGGGAGACTTTATAACATGGGGGGGGGTCCTCAAAAAGTTTATGGAAAATATGTATCATGAAAACATATTTTTGCACCAAAATAAACTTTTATTTTATTTGATTTTAGATTTTTTTTTCTATAGCTCACAAATGCTCACTGGAGAGAGACAGAGAGAGAGGGAAAGTTAGGAACCCCCTCCCAACTCCCACCACTACCAAGGGAGGATGGCCATGCAGCAACTCTTTTTTTCTTCCATTCTCCTCTTGGGATTCTAGATATGCATGCATCCAGCATGACTTTCAAGCCATGGGGCCCAGGATTTAAACCACAGAGTTGGTCAATGTGGGATCAGTGCTTTAATCACCACACCATCTTCTGGGTCCCTATTTTGTTTTTAATTTAGAAAATCTTTACTTTTTTCTTTTTTTAAGAAAATTTAAGAGGTTTTTGCCTTAAGGTGTGTACACTTGCTGGGGAGAGAGAGAGACAGAGACAGTGAAAGATAAAGTGAGAAATCACGCCTCAGGGAGGATGGCCACACCCCAATTCTTTCTCCATTTCTACTCCTGGTATCTTGGGCATGCACACACATGTTGCCTTTGTGAGTTTCGAGATAGCAGTTCTGGGACTCTTAACTGCGGTCAGTGATATCAGAGTCCAGTGATGTAGCCGTTACACCATTGGCAGGCCCCCCAAAATCTTTATTCATGATAGAACACATGTGTGCACATGTGAAGGGGAGAGAGAGAGAGAGAGAGAGAGAGAGGAGAGAGAGGAGAGAGAGAGAGAGAGGGGAGGGGGAGGGAGATGAGCCCCTTACAAAGGGTCTGGTTATGCTGAGATCCCCTTCATCCAATCCTCTAGTTTTTCTGATCTTAGGCACTCACGTGTGTCTGGCATGTTTCAGTCTGACAGGACTCTGATTCAAACTGTGGTCACCCTGTGGGAGCCAGCTTCTCTTAAGCAGCATAATACCTCTGTGACATAAAGCCAGACCTAAACTAGTACTTTAATTTCACTTCCCATGAATATTTTGAAGTCCCCTCACAGAAGCCCTTTCCTTGTAGCCTCTAAAAATAATAAAAAAAATAAAGTTACTAGCTAATAAAAGGGGAAGATGAAATTAAAATTTCATTGTCTAGATGTAGGGAAGAAAAAGGAGAAAGAGAAAACAGAATAGTCTGGACAAATAGTAAGATTAGATATTCAAATACAAATGAGTTAATTATTACAATAAATATTAATGAATTAAATATTACAATTAAAAGGTAAAACTTGTCGGATTGAATCAAAAAAAAAAAACAAAAAGTATATGCATCTTAAAGGTTTCATACCCTTAAAATAAGACTACATAAAAACCTTTATCTGTGTCTATCAATGCACAGGGCCCTTTTCAAAATCAATATAGTGGTTATGTACCAGATGTCAGTTATAAGGTTGTCTATTAAACTTTGATCTCATATGTCACCTTAATATTTAAGACCTCAGAGTCTAGATGAATAGATTTTTGTTCAAATCCCATCTCTTGGCTTTGAGACCTAATTTACTCATCTGCCTAATAAGGTTTCCTCTTGGGCAACTGACTCAGTTCTCTGTTTCTTTTATCTGTGAAATGGTGATAATTAGTACTTTTCTTATAGGGATGCTGTGAGGAGTCAATGATATAATGGGTGTAAAGTGCTTAGGGAGCCTAGCATATAGTATTTGGTCAATATATGTTAGCTATTATAATTGCTACTATTATTATTATTAATTTAATCCTGAAAATGTATATCAGCAAAATAAGCCAAAGAAAAAATGTTTACTGCATATTGTCTGTAGCAAAAAAAAAAAAAAAAAAAAAAATTGGGAATAATTTAAATGTCTCTTTCATCAGTTCAATAAATACTTACTGAGATCGTATTATGTACCAGGCACAATATCCCACTGTATTGAATACATTGATTAATGCAATAGACAAAGATCCCTGCAACGTTAAGGGGAATGAGTTGGTAAACTCTGAAGCAAAAAGTCAATGGAGTGTTATATGGCTGTTAAAACAATAGCAGTGAAGAAATGGAATGTTGTTTGCAGTATCATGAAAAATAAAAACAGCAGAAGAGGAAAACATAGGTGCCATAAAAAATATGTGTGAGAGGATAGAGACTAGAATGGAGCATTTGAAAATGAGAGTGGTTATTAAAGAGTGATAGAATCATGGTTTTTATTTTTGAAACAATTTACTAAATGACTTTACCATACTATGAAATATCTAGATACATATATATATGTGTATATATACATTATATATGAGTGTATGTGTATATATACATATATATGTATGTGTATATATACATATACATATATATACACACATACACTCACACACATAAAGTACATATATACATATTAGACATCAGTAAATGAGAAAAGTGATCTGGCATAAAGAAAAGCTTCTTATGGTTTAGGAATCAAAATGAGGCCTGTGGGCAGAAGAGGAAATTGCCTACTTAACAGGGAAGGAAAATTGCTGTTTCAAAACAGAAATGACAGTTCCAGCTCACTAGTGTGCTGGAAGCCATGGAACTCATGCCAGAGAAAGGAAACCTTATTAGGCAGATGAGTAAATTAGGTCTCAAAGCCCCTGGAAAGGAGAGAGTTTAGACTTAAATATGTCTGCATCATAAAGTAGCAGGAGCTTTCCAATTTTCCTTGGCAGTTCAAAGGTAGAGGGGAGAAACAAGGATTTGGAGGCTGGAGAACTGGGAGAAGACGAGAAAGGAGGGACTGAGAGCAGTAAGGGTACAACAGCAACTTTGAGAACACCAATAACTAATATTCAACTTCAAGCTCTTTCCTGCTTCTCTTTTTATTTTTTTTAAAGAATTATTTTATATAAATTTATTTATTTTATTTTAATTTGATCAGAGAGGGACAGAGCAAGAGAGAGAGAGAGGGAAAGTGAGAAAGCAAGTCGCCAGGTCCGGGACTCAAACTGCATTCGGTCATGTGGGAGTCCAGTGCCCTTAACTACCACACCACCTGCTGGCCCTCTTGTTCTGTTTTTCTTAAACCTTAGTAAACACATGACTATGCACAATGACTCTCTGTCATTTGAGAAATCCAATGGGGAAGGGGCAGTGTCCATGGGGAGGAGGAATGGATAGGTACACAGAGAAGACCATGAACACAGGAGGCAAGCTGATGAGCCCAGATCAGGAAGGGAGAATTGAAGTGCACAAAGACCAGGATATCCTGTTTCCCTATCCCCACTCTCCTTTAGGAATCATGAGGGGGGCACTATATTACCATGGGAAAAGGGTACAGGCATTTTGTTTGGCTATTAAAAGAAGTTGGATATCATAGGACATTCAGGGTTCACATACACAGAGGAATCTGAGCAATTCCTGGTCAGAGTCTACCTTTTCCATGTTGACCCCTTTTGGGAACTCAAACTCCTTTATTGCCCCCATTAACAATATGACCTTTTGCAAATAGATACTATTCTATCTAGAAGTCTTGCTTTTTTTTAGATGCAATAAGATCTGGGAGAAATCTTGCCCTTCTGTAAAGACCTTAGGAGAATAATTTTTGTTTCTTTTTTTTTTCTCCCCAGTGTAGAGTCCTGTGTGACTACATAGATCATGCATCCAAAAATATGTCCATCCAAAATTTGCTTTCTTTCTTTTTAAAATAATTATTTATTTAATTCCATTTGTTATGAGTATTATTTTTTAATTTGACCAGAGAGAGAGAAAGAGAAAGTAAGAAAGCAAGCCTAACTTTTTCAATCCATTCATTCGTTTGTGGACATTTGGGTTGGTTCCATGTCTTAACAATTGTGAATAATGCTGCAATAAATACAGCTGTGCAAGTGCTTTTCTGACTGAGCATTCTCCTGTTCTTTGGGTAGATACCCAGGAGTGGAATTGCTGAATTTTATGGTAATTCTATTTGAAGGTCTTTGAGGAACCTCCATATTGTTCTCCACAGTGACTGGACCAATTCACATTCCCACTAACAATGTAGGAGTGTTTCCCTTTCACCACATCTGTGCCAACACTTATAATTTTTTTTTTTTTTTTTTTAATCTTCACCATTCTGACTGGGGTTAGGTGGTATCTCATTGTGGTTTTGATATGCATCTCCCTTTTGATGAGGGCTGTTTAAAATTTTTTTCATATGCTTTTTGGATGTTTGTATGTCTTCCTTAGAGAGTTGTTTATTCAGCTCATTTTCCCATCTTTTAATTGGGTTAATCACTTTCTTCCAGGTAAGTCGCTTGAATTCTCTGTATTCTGGTAATCAGTCCCTTATCTGAGGCACAGTTAACAAAAATTCTCTCCCATTCCAAGGGTTGTTGATTCACACTAATTATGGAATCCCTTGCTGTGCAGAAACTTCTTAATCCAGGGACCAGCAGTTGGCATAATGGCTATGTCTCTGGCCTTCCATGTAGTTGACTGGGGTTCGAGTCCTGGACCCGGTGGTTTAAACTCACGCCAAGTGCGTGTATGTGTATGCACCCAAGATCCCAAGAAGAGAATGGAGGAGAAGGAATTACGGTGTAGTCATCCCCCTGGGGGGTGATTTCTCGCTTTCTGTCTCTCTGTCTCTCTGTCTTTCTGGTGAGTGTACACACCCTATAACAAAAAACCTCTCCAAAAAAAAAAAAAAAAAAAAAGAAAAGAAACTTCTTAATCTGATGTAATCCCATCTGTCTGGTTTGGGGATTATTGCCTATGCATTAGGAGTCTTAAGAAGTCTTTGCCTACCTCAATGTCTCCCAGAGTTTCCCCATTGTTTTCCACCAGTAGTTTTACAGTTTGTGGTCTTAGGTTTAGATCTTTGATCCACTTTGAGTTGATTTTTGTTCATGGTGACAGATAGGATTTCAGATTCATCTTTCTGCAGGTGGATATCCAGTTTTCCCAGCACCATTTGCTAAAGAAGTTTTCCTTTTCCCACTGGATTGACTGGTACCCTTTGTTAAAGATTAGTTGGCTGTATGTTTTGGGGCTTATTTCTGGTGTCTCTTCTTTGTTCCATTGGTTCTTATGTCTGTTTTGTGCCCATACCATGCTGTTTTGATGATCACAGCTTTGTAATATATTTTTGGGTCAGGAAGTGAGATGCCACCCACTCCACTCTTCTTGTGCAAGATGACTTTGGCAATACGGGGCCCTTTATGATTCCAGACAAATTCTACAATTGTCTTTTCTAGATCTGTGAAGAATGTTTCTTGTAATTTTATAGGATTGCATTAAACATGTAGATTTATTTGGGCAGGATTGCCATTTTGATTATATTAGTTCTGCCAATCCAGTAACATGGGATGTCCTTCCACTTTTTTGTATCCTTTTCGATTTCCTTTTTAAGGTTTTCATAGTTTTCCTTATAGAGGTCTTTGACTTCCTTGGTTAATTTTATTCCTATGTATCTTATACTTCTTGTGGCTATGGTAAACAGGATTAATTTTTTCAGTTCTGTCTCTTTCTGCTTGTTGTTTGTATATGGAACTGCTATAGATTTTTTATTCAGCCATAAAACACAACAAGGCCCTGGAGTTTGATAGAAAGTGGATGAATATGGAAGATTTGTTGCTGAGTGAAGCAAGTCAGGCTATGAAAGAGAGACATTGTATGTCTCTACTTAACATGTAGTTATTGTCCACACTCTGTGGTAGAGACTGAAAGACTGGAGGACATACAAGCATTAAAAATTGTTATGGACACTAGAGACAAAGTGGAAGGATTGATGAAGATGCGTATAGTATTCTCAACTGGACTGAGATGTGCATAATGCTGGATAAAGTCTTTTTATAATCTAAATTATGTATAGTGATTGAATATATAACTAATAATAAATAAATAAATAAATAAATAAATAAATAAATAAATAAATAAAGCAAACCTTTAGGTGTGGGACTTGAACTGCAGTCGGCCATGTGGGAGTCCAGCACCTCAATCACCATGCTACCTGATGACCTCAAAGAATAATTTTGACAGATCATTTAACCATTTAGGCAGAAGACTAGGTAAGCTTTGATTGATGGTGAGATGGTAGAGAAGAGAACAGGAGCAGGCATAAGTAAGAGTGATGCCAGGGCACTAAGGCACTGTGGCCAGTGGTGGTGAGTGGTGGGTGGTAGTTTGGGAGGAAGCCCTATGTATCACAGAGTCTCTTAGAACACTTGGGTGTGATCTCTGGCATCTGACTTCTGCTCCCAGGAGACCCTGTGAGATGGACCTTTTAGGAATGGTGCTTGACTTACAGTCTTTTACAGTAGAATAGCAACCTTGTATGGTTTTGGTGTATCAAGGTGGAGGTGGGGTGGGAAATGTCTGTCCCAGATGCAAGCCATTGGAGGAGATGTGTGCATTGTAAAGAATGTAAAAGCAGTAATAAACTAAAGCAAACTGCTTTTTATTCTCACTGTGTGCCAACAATTCTACACAGTCGTTGATAAACCACCCCTCCATGTTGGGGCAGATAGTTGGGACTGTCCCTATACCCTGGTCTGGCCTGGCTGTGGATGGGGAATAGCTGAGTGGAGGGGATCTAGAAGGAGCACGTGCAGGAAGGAAACCCAGATTCCTCAAACTGGTAAATAAGAGGCTTCTCAGGACTGAACATGAAAAGCATGAGCCTGGCCAAGGGCGGGACAAGAAAATCCTGAGAAAACAGCAACTGAGCAGAGGTTAAGCAAATATGGGTGCAAAGCCTGTGACAACTTGATAAACAGGTAGCTCACATCCTTGGCAATCACTCAATATTAGTGTCTTTTCAGAGAAAAGATCTGGTGGGAGAGAGGGCAAATGCCTGTTTTGTAGATCATAGCCCAGCAAGGTCTTGACACGATGTTCTAAGAAAAGCTGGAAAAGGTACACTTGGTCTATAGACCCTGAACATTTCACAGTATATTGGGTGCAAGAAAGCCCAGATTCCTTCTAATTCCTGATGAGTTTAGGTGACCACGGCCACTAAAGTTTGGACCAGGTGTTCCCAGAATGTGGTCCCTGGCCAGCAGCATCAGCATCACCTGGGATCTTGTTAGAAATGCAAATTCTCAGAGCACACCATAGTCTTACTGAATCAGGAACTCTGGGGCTAGGGCCAGGCATCTGTGTTTAACAAACCTTCTGGATGGCTCTGATGCCCATTAAAGTTTAGAAACCACTGGTTTCCAGTATACTGTGGGATTTGGCTCCCTCTGAGAGGTGGAAGTAGCCAACGACCTTTCCTCTTCCTCATTGCAGGCACCAGGGCTACGGATCTGCAAAGGTGATTGATGTGCCAGGATTGTGCAGAAGAAACAGAACTTTTCTTTAAAAAAAATTTTGTTTTTCAGAGATTCATGGACTACATTAGTTCATTGCTGGGCTTGCATACTATTATGAAAGATTCCAAGGAAAGAGAATTTAGTAATCCTGTTCTAATGTCTCACACTTATGTTTGAGAAATTTAATCCAGTGGTCTAACCTAATCTTTAATATTTGGGCAAGTTCTTCAAATTGTCTAACCTAAATCCTTTCTACTATATATGTGAACCTTAAGGAAATACAGTCCTTTCATCACAACTTTCATTACAGGGTTGTCGATACCAAAGTTCATAGGAGGAAATGGGAAAGAAAGGGCTGTTCAGAAATCAAGTCCTATTGGCTGAGTCCAGGGAGCCCTATGTTTAGGGGACAGTCCTGGTCATCTGGTGAGGTCCTTGGGCATGTATAGTGGCTGGTATCATCGTGCTTTGTTGGGAGGATATAAAATGAGGCAGAAAGTTTCAGTTTTCAGAGTCAGACTGGGTTAAAACTTGGCTCCTCCATTTATAAGCTACGTGAACTTGAATAAATCCTTTATCTGCTCTGAGTCTCAGTTTACTTATCTCAAAAATTGGGTTAACACACCAGAGTGTTGTACAAAATCTTAGAGGCGAGGGTATGATGTGATTGTTGATTAGGATCAGAAGGTTGGGGAATGCATCAGAGTGAACACTAGAGAGGTGGGCAGGAGGAGCAGGATGTGGAGGGTCTGTGCAGATACTCCTTTACAAAACTGTTATCCAGAGTTTGTTTTTATTTTGAACAGTTTGAATTTGACTCTGAAGGCCTCCACAGCCTGAGGAGACAGTTTATCTGTCAATTTAAACTTCGAAGGTGCCAGGCTACGGCAGCACAATCACCTACCTTTCTTCCTTTCCCCTTTCCTTCCTTCCTTCCTTCCTTCCTTCCTTCCTTCCTTCCTTCCTTCCTTCCTTCCTTCCTTCCTCCCTCCCTCCCTCCCTTCCTTCCTTCTTCCTTTCTTTCCCCCTTTTAATTGCCAGAGAGTGTGTATGCTCACTAGAAAGAGGGAGAGTGAGAAAGAGAAGGAGAAACCACCCCTCAATGGGGTGTGGTCACATTACAATCCCTTCTCCATTTCTCCATTCTGTTGGGACTTTAGGCACATATGCACATGTGCCCACACTGTTTTTTAAGCCACTGGGGCTAGGATTTGAACCACAGCAATTATGTGGATCCAGCACCCTTAATCACTGGGTTATGAGGCTGGACTGGCACAGTCGCACTTCTGAGGATTTGCTCAGAGTCTTCCATGGCGTTATCTCAGTATTTGCAAGCTTGTCACCACAAATGGTATTATTCTCCCTACTGAAAGTGAAGGGTGAATGCAACTCATGCTCTCTAAGGGCAGGTATTAAGGATGGGGGCTCAAGACCAGAAGGAGTCTAAAGAGTAAACCAGTTGACAGAAGGCAGGTCTGAATAATCTCAAGTCACTGGGTTTGAAGGCAGTTAGGAGAGGCCTACCTTCATTGGCTAAACTGGCACTTATTTATCCAGTCTACTGTCTTCCATGTGTCAGACCCTGGTTAATTGAACAGGGGTGATCTTGCCCTCAACTTGTTCATAGTTCTGGACTAGAGTTATAAAAATATCTGCCCAGCCTGTGCAAGAATGACCTGAGGAGAGTTTCTGGCCTTATGAAGTGTGGTCTCCTTAAAGATGTCCATATCTTAGTTCCTAGGACCTGTGAATATATTACTTTTCATGGCAAACGGGACTTTGTAGATAGGATTAGGTTAAGGACCTGAAATGGGATGATCAACTTGGATCATCTGGTTGGTCTAACTTATCATGAGGGCTCTTAAAAGGGAGTCAGAAGAGAGTCAGAGGGAGTGCGACAATGGAAGAGGAGTAATGCCACGCAAGGATTCAGCCTGCTGTGGCTGATTCCGAAGATGGTAGAAGGGAGTCCAAGAGCCAAAATATGCAGATTGTCTCTAGAATCCGGGAAAGGCAAGGAATGAATTCCATATCAGTGCCTCTAGCAACCTACTGATATCTTAATTCTAGACCAGTGGAACCCATGTCAGACTTCTATAGAACTGTAAGGTGGTAAATTGGCGTTGTTTAAAGCCTCTAAATTTGTGGTTATTTGTTACAGCAGCCATAGGGAACTAAAAAATGAAGTTCTGAATCTGTGATCAGACCAAGACTACAGATCCATATGTGCCTCCAACTCCAAGTAGGGCCTTGTGGTTTCTGAACCTGAGATCTGGGGTTGGGACATGGAGCTGACTTTCTCTGATAGAACAGCTGCACTGAATGTCTAAAGATCCTGGGCTGGATGTAATGGGAAGTTCAGATTCAGGTGTTCATTGATACTTGGGAAGATGCCCTTAGCTTGCCATAGAAAGACTGAGCATCGATGTGATGGGTGAGATGGAGCAGTTCAGCCTTGGTGAGGCTTGCCAGGTCTGACCAATTAATTCAGGCAGGAGACTCTTTGCTTGTTGTTCAAACTTGTCCTAAACAGCACATCGTTTTTGGGTCCTAGACATCTCTGAGCATCATGAAAAGGGCACAGGAATGGGACCAGCAGTTAGCGTAATGGCTATGTCGCCGGACTCCCACGTAGTCGACCGCGGTTTGAGTCCCGGACCCAGTGGCTTAAACTCACGCCGGGCGTGTGTGCGTGCGTGCCCAAGATCCCGAGAGGAGAATGGAAGAGAAGGGATTGCAGCGTGACCATCCCCACTGGGGGGTGATTTCTTGCTTTCTGTCTCTCTGTCTCTCTCTGTCTATCTGGCGAGCGCATGCGCCTTAGCAAAAACCTCTCAAAACAAACAAACAAACAAAAAACAGGCACAGGATTTAGATGGTTTTATTCCAGTCAGATCATAAATAGATTGTACAATCTTGGGCAAATTATTTAATTTCTTTATTTTTTTTAAGTGTAAGTACCTTCCTATGGATTTATGTGAGAGCCATGGTTAGTTAGACATTTGGGGTTGTTGGGAGTACAACCAAGCAGGGAGACCCCTTCTCCAACCCCTTTGAAATGAAATGTGTAGCTAGTCTCTTTGTCTAGGTTTTAGGGATGGGCCGTATGACAAATCAAACAGCCTAAGTCATTGTCGGGTTTGGATTCTTTGGGTTTTGGTGAGGGCTCTAGCAGGGAAGACTATCAGAACAGCTTGAGGAGTCTTGCAAAACACATCCATTCCCCCTGGACAGTGAGTCTGCAGGTGAATACGTTATCTTTTGGCCTCATCTCAGTCTTCTAGAAGGGCACTGCCTTGGCCTCAACATGCCTGACCTATTTTCCTGACAGTAGCATATTTTTATAACCAGTGGACTTCTATAGATTTGAGAGGCAGAAGACCTGAGGTCCAACCTGACCCTCAGCTGCCCTTTCATACCTGTCACAATGAGTGAACTCATTGTGGTAGGAGCCATCTCTGCTCCTCGCTGAGGTTCATTGAGAGTTTCTTGGGAAGGCAGCTCTTTGGCTTCTAGCTGCTCTCCTTTTCTCCCTTTGCCTATGGCTTCGGGCTGCCCAAGCCACCCCTACTCTGCACCCTTCCTCAGTGCACTTTCCAGTTGTACTCCTGGGTTAGCAAGAGTTTACAATTTACCCTTGACATCTCAGAGACTACACTCCAGATTTTTCTGACTCTCCAGATGTGAGAATAAATTGAGAATAAGAGAATATTAGGCTAGCTCCATAGCCTAGTGTTTCAGGGAGCTGCACTCATGGGGGAATCAAATGGTTGATTGCAATTCGAATCCTGGACTTCATAGCTTGAAAAACACACTGGGAACATGTGCCCCAAATCCTGCCAGGATGGAAAAATGGAGGAGAAGGGATTGTGGTGTGATCACGCCCCACTAGTAAGTGCTTCCTCCCTTCCCATCTCCCTCTGGTGAGCACATGTGTCCTCTGGCAATTAAAAAAAAAAAAAGTAACGGTAAAAAAAGAATATTTGTACAAGTTTTTAGTTTCCTCTTAATTCTCATTTTACTGAGAATCCAGCATTTACGCTTTCCCTCACAGTGCTCATTAATGACAGTTAACTGCCTTTCCAACTTTCCGTGAAGTTTTATCTCTCACTTGATGGCAATTTTTTACACAGAAACAAATTTTGAAAACGTGTTCTCCAGAGTTACTTTGTATGAGTCTTCAGTGAGTGAAAAACAATGAAATTGAGTTCTGCTGTGATGCAAGTCAGTTGTCTGGGTGTCTTTTACCAGGGTCTTGGACACACTAGCTTTAAATTGGTACCTTAACACAATTACTAATTGCTACATTCTTTAGATGTTTGGAATTGCTTCAAATTATGAGTTTGAAATGAAAACAAAACTGGGACAGTTACATGTAAGGGCTTATTGTTCCTTTTCCCCCCATTTAAACACTTCTGCTAGGTGCTAGAAAAACAATCCGATTGTACCAATCCAAGCTAATTCACCCCAGGTTGTTTTCTCATTAATCCAAATAAATTTCAGTTTGGTAAATTATTGAATGTAAATGAGGTTTACTTGTTTATTTTGTTTTTATTTGAGGAGATTATTTTTATTCTACTTTTGTGTCCTTTGTATACTCTACGCTGTGAGTTTTTTTTTTTTTTTTTGAGAGGTTTTTTGCTATAGGGCCCGTGCACTCGCCAGACAGAGAGAGACATAGAGACAGAAAGTGAGAAATCACCCCCCAGGGGGGATGGTCACGCCGCAATCCCTTCTCCTCCATTCTCCTCTCAGGATCTTGGGCACGCACGCACACGCGCCCGGCGTGAGTTGTAAGCCACCGGGTCCGAGACGCGAATCGCGGTCGACTACGTGGGAGTCCAGCAACATAGCTATTACGCTAACTGCTGGTTCCCAACGCTGTGAGTTTTTAAAAGATGATAATGATCATTCAGAAAAACATACCTACTAGACACTAAAAGGAAGAAAAGTGAAGGAAATTATTTGAATGTAAATTTAAAGCATTCACAAGATTTTTATTAACATTTAAATGAGCACTTATTATTAAGAGATAATAACTATATGAATTTTTAAGAGGATAGAATATCAATCTTATTTTTTTTGTACTAACTAGTGTGTTAGGTCCTGGAGAATACAATGGTGAGTGAAAAAGATATCAGTTCTTTCTCTTTAAATCTCTAGATCTTTCACCTTTCTCACCATTCAAACAAGTACAGTATATCACACAGCTCAATGATGATTATGTAGTGCTTTGTACTGGTATTAAATTAACCTTGCTTTAAACCAGTGGTGCTAATTTGGGGTGACTTTGCAACCCAGGGGACATTTGCTAATGTCTGGAGAACCAAGCAGATGTTACTGGTATCTAGTAAGTCTAGTAAGGACTCTATGAAACAAAAATCCTCAGAAAAGAATTATTTGCACCAAAATGTCAATAGGATTGAGATGGAGAAACTTTGCTGTAAATAATGGATTTTCCACTTTTGAGAACTAATATACAATGAGAAATGTATGGTTTGAGTGCTTTGAGTTTGGGCACCCAGTAGAGACAGAAACATTTGAGACTGCACTCTGTCTTCTCCGTAAATATAGCTCCAAGCTCTTAATATGAGGGACTTTGAAAAATTAATAGAGAAGTAGAATTAAAGTATGAGTTTATTTTGGTGCAGAAAATTTTAGAATCATACGTACATAGTTTTTTCATAATATATATTTTCTATTAATCCTTTGAAGATCCCTTGTACTATCATGTCTTTGTAGATGAGTGTCATGGTCATTTGCTGGAATTTTAAGAAAAGTGAAACAAATCCATCCTGAATGTGCCACTGACTAGCTGTGTAACTTTGGGTAGGTCATTTAAACTCTCCAGACCTTAATTTTCTCAAATAAAATGTAAAATTTGCACTACCTGATCCTTAAGGTATTGTCCAGTATTCATCCTTCCTATCCTCTAGGTGGTTATAGTCCACGTTCTCTAGTCCTCTGACCCTTCACTTCAGTGTGGCTCTCTCCTCTTTGTTTTTCTATTAACTGATCAATTTCTGAGCCCATTTTTCATAAAATAAAATCCAATTTCTAAGGGCCTAAAGTTTCAGATAGCTCTTGGTAAATTAGAGCTCAATATACACTTCATAGTTAAACTTCAAATAGCGACCTGGCTCCTCCTTGGTACTAAACATATTGAGAAAGTCTCCACGGTGGAAAGCAGTGGGAAAAGAATACCTTAGCAATTGAAGACATATGTGGATATGGCAGTTTTACCCTCCTGGCTAATATCAAAGAGACAGACTCATGAAGTATATTCAAGGGTAAACTGCCAATATCAGCAGTTTATCCAGATACATTGAAAGGGCTGGAGTCAGAAGTAAAGTTTGCATTTTGGGAAGGAGGGGTTGTACCTTCTCAGTTCTGGTTAGAGCTATGTCTAAATAAGTACATTAAGAAATCAGGACTCAGTAATAAACACTGTCTAAATAAGTTCAATAACCATCTCTGATTTAAATCCAAGTATCAAGGCTGGAAACAGTTGATTGAAATTGTTTCTTTCAGTTAAGGATAAAAATGGGTGAAACAGAAACATCCTTATGAGAAATTAAAAGCCACCTCATTTACAACTGGCCACTGGAGAAATTAATAAAGACAGAGCTCCAAAAACAACCAGTTACTAACCTTGCCAACAGAAATTTGTTCTATTGTAGATTTGCTAATGGTTGGTTAACCCTGGTACTTGAATAATGATCAAAGGTGGACAGAGAAGTACTGAGCTATGAACCTAGAAGAAAGGAGGTCTTGGAATGTAGTGAATTAGGCCTGTTTCCATTGACCACTGTCCCCCCCAGAGCTCATTCTACTGCCCATCAGATTATTCTGGGCAAGCCTCCCCCAATTTGGCCCATTCTGGAGAACTCTAAGGCAGCACTGGCACTTGGAAACACCAGTTTTATGAATGTCTCAGTTACGATTTCTGGTCTTAATTAGGGGATTGGAGAAGTGATGTGTGTTTTCTAAGATTAGCTTTTACACCAGCTACTGTAACTGGCTAGGCTCGAGCTCTTACAGAAACAGCCTGGCAGCTGAAAAGAAATGACTTTATGCGATGGGGCAAAAGAGTAAACTGAGTGTTTGAGGAAGACTTTTACAGAAACCATTTTTCCTTTGTGGTTTATGTGCAGTGGTTAAGGATTTTGACTTGGAAATGAAAAAAAGGTAAGTAAATGATAACAGTGGGTCAGTTATAGTTTTAAAAGTTTACAAGTTAATGATTTCATGATCCAGTCTGAAAACTGTTCCAGCATAGGATTTGTTACTACCAGATGTTTCCTTCACCCAGTATATATTATTGAGCACCTGTGGCTGTCCCAGTGTTCTACAGAGAGGATAGGTGGTGAACCACTCAATACAGTTTCTGCCCTGATATGTTGCAGTTAGTCTTTGCCCAGTTGTCTTTACCTCTTTTAATTTATTGCTATTTTATTTGTTTTAGCACTTACTTATCCATTACCACCCGTAGTGCTTTGTAACAAACCACCCTGAAATGCAGTGGCTGAAGGAAATTAAGTCTCTGAGTCTTAGGATGGCAGTTTAGGCAGCCCTGTCTCAACAGTTCTTCAGATCTTGGTTGGGCTTATTTATGTGTCTGAAAGTCACAGGATTGGCTGAACTAGGAAGGACTCAGCTGGAAAGTTCTTCTGGCTTCAACTGAGTTTATTCTCGAACATGCCTAAAAGTTGATTGGCTATTGGCTAGGGCAGCTGGAGTCATTGGGCTGTATTTCTCATCCTTCAGTGGGCTAGTCTGGGCATGTTCACTAAGCCATAATAGAAAAACAAAAGCAAAAGTAGAAACGTTACAGTGCTTATTTTTAAGCTGTTATTGTGTCAAGTCTGCCCATTGGTCAAAGCAAGTCACAAACTGGTCACAAACTGAGAGTGAAGGAGTGGGGAAAATAGTTTCTACCTTTTGATAGAGCTGCCAAGTCAATAGTACAAAGGCTGAGTGTCCAGAGAAAGATGAAGGATTGGAGCCATTAGTGTAATTTGTATAGCTTAGTGCTTATTTTTTAAAAAAAGTATTTATATTCTTTCATGAGTATGAGAGACACAGGGAGAGAGACAGACAGACAGACAGAGAAATAAAATCTTTAATATGTCTTTACACTGAACTCCACCTGCCAGCCCCAACCTACCCTGGATCAGGGGCATGCCTGTACCTGGTGTACTCAGGGAGGTCTTCACATTGTGGACCTGGAAACTTCCCATATGGCTCAGACAGTGCTAAATTTTACCACTGAACTATCATCCAACCCTGATCATAGTGCCTGTGGATGATATGGTGGGCATTTTCTTTTTATTAGTAGAAAATTATTATCTATGTTTATTTGAATATGTTTTAATTCAATTTAACACTAAATATTAGACAAACAAATTAGCCAATGAAGAAAAAAGGTGCATGAAAGAAAAAGAAGTAGCTTTAGAAAATTTTGGGATACTCATTTAACTTACTAGCTTAGGGGAAGATAATTTGTTCTGGAAAGGGCAAGGGAGGGAGATAAGGGTAGTAAGTTAGGTTGTAAACAGATTGCAAAGGACCTTGACTTCCAAGCAAAGGAATCTGGACCATTTTCCTTCAATGTGAGTAATAGAGAAATATTAAAAATAAACTGAAAACAGGGAATGAAAGTTGCAAATGATATTGGAGTTAAATAAAGTAAAAGTCCCTTGAAAGGAAAAATTCTTATTTAACTGCTTTCCTGTTTCCTGCTTTTATGGAAACATATAAGCCAATGAATGAATGGAAATGCTCTAGTGTGGGAGTTTAGTTGACTCAAGGATAGTTTAGATGAAACAAAGATCCCAGTTCAACCTTCTGGTGGGTTTGATATCTTTGCTATTTTCTGTATCTTTTGAATACCTGGTGTTTCTTTGCAAGAATGATCAGGTGAGCAAGTGTGGATAAGATGGACTGGTGCTCATTTCTACCAACTGCTAGAAAAAGACTACTAAATACATAGTTTACCACTAGCACCAGGAAGATGGATGCTATGATTTGGATGTCCCTCCAAAATTCATGCATTGGGATTCTGTTCGATTGTAAACATGTTAAATGAAAACTTTAGGGTATCCCAGGGTGGAGTCTTTGGGTGTAATAAAATGATAAGGACGAGACCTCTATGATTGAGTTCTGGTGAGTTTATAAGAGAGGAAAGGAAACCAGAACAGGAAGAAACTAATGGACAGATGCTCTGCTTGAGATCCTGTCCTCTACCATGTTGTAGCCTCACCAGAAGCTGACCCTGGAACCTTGGATCTCCAAACCATGCAATTACTAAACCTGTATTCTTAGGAATCATGCAGATTTAGATATTTCTGTGGCAACACAATAGTGGAGTAATTCAGAAATTGGCATAGTTGAGCAAGATTCTGTTGCTACAGATACCTGATATCTTGAAGTGGCCTTGGAACTGAGTAATGGGCAGAATTTAGGTGTAGGCTAAAAAAAGCCTGGAAGAACAGTTTATAAATTAACTAGAATGTTTTAGAGATTGGTTAAAAGGTGCTTACCTGAATACTAATAGAAATATGGACAGTAAAGACTGTCCTGAAGAGGTTTCAGAAGAAAATGAGGAATATCTTATTAGAAACTGGAGAATGGGCCACCTGCATTACAACATAGCAAAGAGTCTGGTTTCAAAGTGCTCATGTCCTTAAGCTTTGCTGATTGTTGAATTTAAGAGTGATGAATATCTGGCAAATGTGATTTCAAAGCAACCTCTCTGCTCAATATTCTGTCCTCCAACATTTTGTCATGCCTTTAGACCTTCCATGTGGTCTTAATTGTGAGTCAAATAAACCTTTATTCTCTTGAGTGATGAAGATCTAGCAAATGAGATTATAAAGCAATATATAGAAGGAGCTGCTTGGGTACTTTTAGTAGTGCACCGTGAAATGAAAGAGAAAAAATTATCACTTAAAGATAGAAATATAATGAAAAAGGATGGGGCCAGCAGGTGGTGTGGTGGCTGAGGTGCTGGACTCCCACATGACTGACTGTTTTGAGTCCTGGATCTGTCAGCTTGCTTTCTCCTGCTCTCTCTCATCAAATTATAAGTAAATAGGGACCAGCAGTTGGCATAATGGCTATGTCACTGGGCTCCCATGTAGTTGACCACAGTTCGAATCCTGGACACGGTGGCTTAAACTCATGCCAGGCACGTGTGCATGCATGCCCAAGATCCTGAGAGGAGACTGGAGGAGAAGGGATTGCAGTGTGGCCATCCCCCCGGGGGTTGATTTCTTGCTTTCTGTCTCTCTGTCTTTCTGGTAATCACATGTGCTCTATAGCAAAAACCTCTCAAAAAATTATATATAAAATATTTATATATATATATATATATATATATATATATATATAAAGAAATATAATGAAAAGTGAAGCAAAGTAGAAAAACTTGGAAAATTTACTGGTTGACTGTGGTAAAAATGGAAGGAGCATTTTCCAGGACAGGAAACTAGAGGTGTAGGCCAGAGACCACCTATTAAAAGGATTAACAGGACTAGAAAAGGATCCAGGTGATAATTGTGAAGAAAATTGGAGAAAAGCTCCAAGGGCACTGCCTCTTCCATCACAAGCCCACAGGACTAGGTCAAGATAGCTCTGTGGGGCCTAGGGCAGGTTTATTGCTCTTTCCTGCCTCACCTCAGGGTCTTTGCTCTCTTTTATTCCAGCAAAGTACTCAACCCCAGCTATGTTTCAAGTAGCACCAGTTGGAGCTTGACCTGCCATTAAGGCTGCTGCTCTACCTGCTGCTCCCAAACTCATAAGTTTCAGGTGTTGGTGGCCTGTATGTGAAGGTAATTCTACAGGTTAATCGAATTTAAAAGAGCAGGCATACAGAAAGCAAGAGCTGTAGAGACATGGAGACCTCCACCCAAATTTCAAAGAACATCTTCAAGACATCTAGGCAAAGGTGGTCTGAAGGGTGGAGCTACCTCAGAAAACGTCCACTTCTACAAAGCCAAATGGAAGTGTGAAGTTAGATTTGCTACAGAGACTCCCCATTAGAGCAAAGCCTAGTGGAATCATAAGGGTGAGACTGCCCTTGAGACCTCAGAACTGTGGATCTATCAGCACTGAGCACCAGTCCAGCACTGCAGATATGATACTTGAAGAGACCTGAAGCATGGGCTGAATCCAGCAGGACTAGGGGACAAGGCTGCCTGAATCTTTAGAGCCTAATCTCTCCAGTGTGTCCAGCATGTAGCACATTGAGTTTCAAGATTGAATTTCTGCCCGCTTGGGTTTCAGAGTTGCTTAGATTCTGTTATTCTTTTCCTCTTTTAAAATGGACATTTCTACGCCATACCTGTCCTGCCACTGTATTTTGGAAATACGTAATTTGTTTTGAATTCACAGGCTTATGGATTTAAATCATTTGCCTGAATCCCAGTCTGAGACTTTGGACTTGGAATTTTGAATTAGTACTGGAACAAGTCAAGACTTTTGGGGCTATTGGGATAATTTTGTGTATAAGAAGTACATGAATTTTGGGGGCCAGGGGCTGAATGCTATAGTTCCGATGTGAAAATTTATTCCCCTCATGGTGTGTCAGGGTGGGGGTCTTTAGATGTGATAAAGTCATTAGAATAGAGACCCTCGAATTGAATTCTGGTGAGTTTATAAAAGGGGAAAGCAGACCAGAATAGGTAGAAACTTATGGAGAGTCACTCTGTTCAAGATCCTGCTGTTTGTCTGCTATTTTGCAATGCTTTTGGACCTTCCACATGACATGAATCATGAGTCAAATAATCCTCAGTTCTCTTAAATTTATCCAGTCTCATATGTGTCTGTTGAAAATGCATACATAGGCTAAGACAATGGATATGTCTTTATTTTTGTATCTATATCTCTAAGCTATACCTCTACCAAGTAAATGAGGCTATGACTGACTACTCATTAGCATGTTTGTATTTCATGCAAGTTGCTTTTCAGGGTTTAAGTTCATGCACAACCAAACCTTATGGAGTTGATACTTCTAGTTGGGACAAAACTTTTTTTTTTTTTTTTTTTTTGAGACTGACAAGTCAATGAAATTAATTGCAATGGAGCTGTTCTCAATGTGGGCTTTACATTAGAATCCCTTAGAGAGCTTTAAAGAAACCTAATGCCTACTATCTCTGAGGGTGAGGCCCAAGCATCAGAATTGAAAGAAATTCCCAAGGGAAAAACAACAGAATAATAAGAGAGAAAAGTAAAAAAAAAAAAAAAAAAAAAAAAGAAAAGAAAAGAAAAAGCAAACCAAAGAAGTTCCAAAGTGATTCCAAAATGGAGCCAAGGTTAAGGACCACTGCAATGAGTCTATAAACAGAATCTCAGTTTGTGAACATCTCTGATATGGGCATTTTCTTTGTGGGCTTTTCACTTTCACAATGTGTTCTTTGCTGATTCCTCATCACTGAAAGAACCACTGTTAATCTTCACTGTAGCTGTGGTTTTCCTAGGAAGCCGCTGCAAGCAAAACAAATTCCCTACAACTGTGCTTCACATTGTCTTTCTTTGGTTTCTGCCCACCTTGTGGCTTTCCTGTTAGCCTTTACTCATTTATTACCCATGTGTGAAGCTGTGGTACAGACTAATGCCCTGGTTCCTCGAGAGGTCAGCACACTGGATGTTGTGACTGTACTGAAGAGCTTGTGCCGGGGTCTTTTGGATTCAGAATTACAGTGAAGACCAACTTTCTAGAATGTTGTAAAGAATAAACAGGATAATGCAGATGTAACCAGCATATTGAATGAGCTAGAGTAAGTTGAAAGGAGAATTCAGTTTTTCTTTACTATTGCTTTTCAAAAAGGTTCTTTTCGTTTTTCTTTCCCTGTCCCTGACAAAAGTCATATAAGGTGATCTTCAAAAAGTTCATAGAAATGTGTATTGTGAAAAAATTACATGGATTTAAAAAATCTTTTGTACCAAAATAAACTTGTATTTTAATTCCATTTCCCACAAACTTTTTTATTTTATTTTATTTCAAGTTCTTTTATACATTCAATAATTTTATTTAGCTTGTAAAGTGAATATTCCATCATGTGTGCTTTTTTCCTCAGTCCAGTTGATAATACTATAAAGTTATTTTCAACAGATAATACCCCATTTCTTTGTCCCAATAATGCTATGCCTCTCTATTTTTCTTCTCAATGTCCTTCCTCAGACTCTATTCCTTCACCCATCCTCTTCCCACCCTATATCTGGTATTCACAGTTATTTACTGTGTTTCTATATCCTTTAGTCATTCAGTTTTGGTCATAGAGTGGGGACACTCAGTTTATATTAAGTGAAGACATACAGTGTCTCTCCTTCATAGCCTGGCTTGCTTCACTCAGCAGTAAATCTTCCATATTCCTCCACTTTCTGTGAAAAGGCAGGGACTTGTTTTTTATGGCTAAGTAGTATTCCAAAGAGTATGTATGCCACAGTTTTTCAATCCATTCATCTGTTTGTGGGCATTTGGGTTGGTTCTATGTCTTAGCAATTGTGAATAATGCTGCAATAAATATTGATGTGCAAGCGCTTTTCTGATTAAGAATTCTTCTGCCCTTTGGATAGATGCCAAGGAGTGGGATTGCTGGGTCATATGGAAGTTCTATTTGTATATTTTTGAGGAATCTCCAAATTGTTCTTCACAAGGGCTGGACCAATTTATATTCCCATCAGCAGTGTAGGAGAGTTTCCCTACTTGTCTATTTTTGGGATTATTGACTGTGCTTGGGGGTCTTATTTAGGAAGTCTTTGCCTACCCCAGTGTCTCCCAGAGTTTCCTCAGTGTTTTCCAGGAGCAGTTTTATAGTTTGAGGTCTTACATTTACATCTTTGATCCACCTTGAGTTGATTTTTGTCAATGGTGAGAGGTAGGTGTTCAGATTCATCTTTCTGTAGGTGGATATCCAGTTTTCCCAGCACCATTTGCTGAAGAGGTTTTCCTTTCCCACTGGATTGACTGGTACCCTTTGTCAAAAACCAGTTGACTGTATGTTTGGGAATTTGTTTCTGGGGACTCTATTCTGCTCCATTGGTCCACCTGTCTGTTTCTGTGCCAGTATAATGCTGTTTTGATTACCACAGCTTTGTAATATATCTTTGGGTCTGGGAGTGAGATGCCACCCACTACACTCTTCTTGTGCCGGACTGCTTTGGCAGTACAAGGCCTTTTTTGATTCCAGACAAATTTTGTGATCGTCTTTTCTAGATCTGTGAAGAATGTGTCTGGTACTTTGATTGAGACTGCATTAAATATGTAGATTAATTTGGGTGGAATTGCTGTTTTGATTATATTAATTCTTCCAATCAAAGAACATGGGATGTCCTTCCACTTTTTTGTGTCATTTTCAATTTCTTTTTTTAGCTTCTTATAGTTTTCCTTGTGGAGGTCTTTAACTTCTTTGGCTAGATTTATTCCTAAGTATCTTATACTTTTTGAGGCTATGGTGAATGGAATTACTTTTTTCAGTTCTGTTTCAGTTGCCCGTTGTTCGTATATAAAAATGCTATAGATTTCTGTACCCACAAACTTTTAAAAAATTTATTTATCTATTTATTTTTCTAATCATTTATTTTTACATTTTTCCCACAAGTATTTACTTTACTTATCAAAAAATTTTTGCTCAAATTCCATAGTTCTTGCCAGTTAATAAATAACTTTTAAAATTCCAAAAATCTGAATTTTAAAGATAATGTTCAAAATATTTGTTACAATTTTGTGACTCTATAACAAAGACAGCATGGCTTTAAATATTTTTGAGAAAATATTTATATGTCAACTATCAAACTGTTGAAAGGCAAACACCCAGCATACAATTCACACATAAACCTTCTCAATTCAGCCAGCATATTCTGATTGTATATTCAGATGGTATATTCTGTGATATACTATCTGCTAGCAAAGATCAGTCTCTTTTTCTTCCTTCAAAGTCTTCTTCAAAATAATCCTCTGATTGTGGCTGCTCTTTTGCAATCTCTACTGATTACAGTGCTGGCCTGGAAAAGTCCAGGTTATTTTATGCCACAAATTCTTTCATATAACTTCTCTAATCCTCTCTACCAGGCAGAAATGTTTATGGTGCCAGGCCCTCTTTCCAAGAGCTTCTGTTAGCTTACTTGAGATCTACCTTAGTTCCATAGTTGGTTTAATCTTCAGATATAACATTCTAGTCAAAGTCATGTCCAATAACACGTATTTCCAACTTCTGATGCAAGGCAACAGGTACTACTGAACTTATGCAAATAACCATTCTGCCACAAAATAAGAATAGTCCCAAACATTTTCCTATCCTAGAGGGATCAGGAAGGGGGAAAAGTTTATGTTTCCATTTAAAGAAACAAATAAGAAAATTGTTTTAACAAATTGCTGAACCTATCAACAACTCAAAAGAAAGCAAAATCCTTAAAGTGGGAAAACAAAGCATAATAAAGAAAAAGACAGTAATGTTTTACTCAAAAGTCATGAAATTCTATTTCACCAGTTCAGTCTTATGTAGTTTATCTCTCTTCTGTTAGATTTGCAGCATCACTCTGGCCTGATTTTCCTGTTTAAATCCTGGAAGTTAACATTCAACATTATATTGATATTTCTTGTTCTTAGCATCAAGTTGGTCATTTTTTTTTTTTTTTTTTTTTGGAGAGGTTTTTTCGCTATAGGGCGCGTGCGCTCGCCAGACAGACAGAGAGAGACAGAGAGACAGAAAGCGAGAAATCACCCCCCAGGGGGGATGGTCACGCCGCAATCCCTTCTCCTCCATTCTCCTCTCAGGATCTTGGGCACGCACGCACATGCGCCCGGCGTGAGTTGTAAGCCACCGGGTCCGAGACGCGAACCGCGGTCGACTACGTGGGAGTCCAGCGACATAGCCATTACGCTAACTGCTGGTTCCCAAGTTGGTCATTTTCTTGGTTACTTTTGTTCTCTTATTTCGGTATGTGTGTCTTTAGTTTTTCTAGTAAGGCAGTCCTCTCAGAACTTCTTGAAGAGCTGGTCTGGTATTGGTAAATTCTTTCAGGTTTTGTATATCTGTTTTTTATCTTTTCTTCCCATATGAAGGATAATCTTGCCGGGCATAGAATTCTTGGTTGACACTGTTTTTCACTTAACACTTTGACTATATTTTCCCATTATTTCCTTGCCACATTGTTTCTGATGAGAGATCTGATGTTAGCCTGATGGGGTAACTTTTATAAGTAATCTGACATTTCTCTCTTGCCAATTTTAGTATTTTTGTCTTTGTGAATTTGACCAATCTGGCTATGATGTGCCTTGGAGAAGATCTTGGGTTGATTCTATTAGGGGTCCTTTTTATTTCTTGGGTCTGGATATTTGAATGCCTTTCTAGATTTGGAAAGTTTTCTTCCAGGATTTCATGGAATAGAATATCAATGCCCTTATTAGTTTCTTTACTTTCTGGGATACCGATTATTTGGATGTTTTGGTGCTTAATGGTATCTTGTATTTCTCATATAGTATTCTCATTTTTTCTGGTTATTTTCTCAGTTTTTTTTTTTTTTTTTCCCTAGGTCAGAGGTTTTGCCTTCAACATCCGGGATTTGATCTTCTGCATGGACTAACCTGCTTTCAATACTTTTGAGGAAGGTTTTGATTTTCTGTATTGCAGCCTTCATCTCTAACAGCTCCTTTTGATTCTTTTTATGGTGTTTATTTCCTCTTTCAGATTGTGCAAGAACTTCCTCACCTCCTGGAATTTGTTGTCTCTTTTCTCCTACATCTTCTGGCTTTCATTGTCTCTCATCTCTTGTATCTCATTTAGTTTTGTCACTATGCATATTCTGAATTTTCTATCAGACATTTCTGCAAGTTCCATTGTTCTGTCTATAGATGATGAAGGATTGTTATTTTCATTTAGGGGAGAGATATTTTCTTGATTTTTCATATTTCTTGTGCCTCTGCAGTGGTTTCTGGTCATTTTGTGACAAAATCTCTTTACTTCTTGTCTGAGTATTTCAGGGGTCTAGGAGATGAGGTTCAGAGCATAACTTTACTCGCCTTGGTCCCTGAACACACTTCAGATTTAAAATAGCTTCTTGTCTAAGGGTTTGGGGGTCTAGGAGATGAGATTTAGAGCCTAACTTTAGTCGCCTTGGTCCCTCCATTTTCCCACAAACTTTTTGAAGTCTTCTGGGAGATGGCAGGTCACTTTCAGGATTTTTAAATTATTTTTTGTTTTATTTATTTTTTTTTTTTTTTTTGGAGAGGTTTTTTCGCTATAGGGCGCGTGCGCTCGCCAGACAGACAGAGAAAGACAGAGAGACAGAAAGCGAGAAATCACCCCCCAGGGGGGATGGTCACGCCGCAATCCCTTCTCCTCCATTCTCCTCTCGGGATCTTGGGCACGCACGCACATGCGCCCGGCGTGAGTTGTAAGCCACCGGGTCTGGGACGCGAACCGCGGTCGACTACGTGGGAGTCCAGCGACATAGCCATTACGCTAACTGCTGGTTGCCTTTCAGGGTTTTTTTAAAAAGAGAGATTCTTGCTATAGGGCATGTGCACACACCTGAGAGACAGAGAGACAGAAAGCAAGAAATCAACTTGGTGGGGGGTTGGTCATGCCATGATCTTTTCTCCTTCATTCTCCTCTCAAGATTTTGGGCACACGTGCACACATGCCCGACATGAATTTCATACTGCCAGGTCTGGGACTCGAATCACAGACAATTACGTGGGAGTCCAGCAATAGAACCATTACACTATCTGCTGGTCCTAGTTTCAGGGATGTAAATATTGCTTTCTAGGTTTAAAAAACCATCCATATTAAAATTTCAAAAACTTTTTTCAACTTAGGACTTCTAGGTCATGAGTTGTCGTGACTTGGAAACTTGTAATGGGGAAGGATGAAGTGTGCTTAGTTCTCCTGTGATTTCTCTCATTCTTTCCTTCCTCTTCTACTTACTGTGCTGCTGCTGTTTCTTTGTGGTTTAGGCTGGTATCAGTGTCATTGTATCCTATTGTTGATGCTGTTGGTGTCAGCTAGATAAATGCTGGCTTTCTCTCTCCCGAGGTGCTTTGGTAGGCTCCTAGGAAATCTCTTTTCTATAAAGGGATGCCAGACTCTGCTCACTAACCCCTCCTCTAACCTGGAGGATGTACTTGCCTGCTGACTACTTATGATTCCCCTCTCCCTGCTTCAGATCCTCCTCTTCTCAACCTTCTTGCTGCTAGGATTGCTTTGCTCAGCAGACAATTCTTTGGGGTTCAAGCCTCCAAGTGACCCAAGTGATGTTCACTGCTCCTAGGAGATACTGTGTATTCTTTGTCTGCCCAATTCTGGACAGGTAGACTGTGCCCGGATCTTTTTATGCTCTGCTCTGGTTTCAGTGCTAAGTGGCTCTATGACTTTCTGCCCCATCACAAGCATCAAGCTGAGGGGGCAAAATAGCTCCTTTTGAGGCAAATACACCCACTCTCCAAGACTTTTGTGCAGATGGGAAACAGCTCTCCTTGCCCTCCAGCAGACTAGAGAAGGATTCTCAAAATACTGTGTCACAAATCTTTTTTGAGGAAACCTTGCTCTCTAATCTTCTTGTGATTATATTTGTTTTATCTCATTTATTAGCTAACAGTAAGTGATTGTCTACACAGAATCAGCCTGTTTCCTCTTTTAAAATTTTGAAATAATTCCAAACTCTCACAAAAATTGAAAGGAGAGTACAAAGAAGTTTATCTTCCTGAAATTATTGGGAGTAAATTTCCAGCTTATACCCTATCACCCTGGAATATTGTAGAGAGTACTTTGCACAAAAAAGGACATTTTCCGATATTACCATAGTATGACCACTTAAATCAGGAAATTTACATTGGAAATTATCATCTAATCTTCACATCACATTACGATTTTGTGAATTGTCCTAATAATGGCCTCACAGCAAAAAGGATATAATGTCAAATCACCTGCTGCATTTAGATGTCATGTCTCTTAGGCCTCTGTGGGTCTAGAATATTCCTTGATATTTATCGTCTTGGCAGTTTGAAGTTTATAGGCCAATTATTTTGTAGCACCTCCCTCAAATTAGATTTGTCTGATGTTTCCTCATGATTGGACTCGGATTATGTATTTTTGGCAGTGATATTACAGAAGTTAGATTATGTCTTTTACATTGTATGCTATCAAAAGATACAAATAACTCTTCATGCTGTGGCTGGTGTTGTTAACTTTGATCATTTGATTAGTTGGCATCTTCTAGGTTTTCCCACTGTAAAGTTATTCTTTTTCCCTGTGTAATTGATATGTATTTCATGGGGAGAGACTTTGAAACTATGTAAAGATCTCATTCCTTATCAAACATTCAATTTATTCATCTACTTGTTTATACCTGTTTAAATTGATGGTTTTCTATTATATTGAGTGAATTTTAAGTTTTATTATTATTATTATTCTATTTTGTCCCTCAGCATAGACTTTATTAGATGGAAGATAACAAGGGTTAGCTCAAAGGTAAGTGGGTGACAACTGGCAAGCACACTTGTGCTAGAGAAGGGAAGTTGCTGCTGGCTGTGGGGACAGATACTTGTGAAGCTAAGGGTCAGAGTCTCCTGCTTAACTCTGATGATCCAGGAATCTCTTCTCACTGGCATTCAGTATCACAGCGTGGGCATGAAAGAGTCTGCAAGAGCTAGTTCAACTTGGTCAATAGTTCTTCCAGTTCTGGCTGAGCTTTGAACCTTCCCTTGAAGTCTTCAGTGTGTTCTCTTACTGACAATCTGACTCCTTCAGGAAGATTGCTTTGGATTATTTCCAAGAAAATCTCTGCAAATGTAGCACTCAAACTGCTGATCTGCACCACTCGCTCATGGGTGGTAAGGATAGAGTCCAGGAACATTTTGCTGCCTTGGTCCTGCAGTCGCATCACCTCCATGGTTTTGATGGGCATTGCATAACTTTCCTCGACTTTAAAGGAGAGATGGTTGCACAGGTTGTGAACATTCTGGGCATAGCTCTCTGCCAGGGCCATATCGTATGCAGTCAGGTCAATGTTCAGAACCCCATATTCATAATCTGTCCCCAAGTTAATGGGTCTCACCTCCAGTTTTCCCCTTTTCTTCTTGGGCTCTTCTGCTTTAATCAGGTGCCTGTATCTTCCAATGCCATGGGTAGGTTTCGTCTTGTAGTGCCGACTGGCTCTCAAAAGAATGCCACCTGCAGAATAGATGGGATTCTCTTCTGAAGGTGTGAACCATAAGAAGGAAGAGCTCTGCTTGAAAATGGTACTGTTTCTCAGGCACAGCACCTTTCCCAGAGTTCCACTCATCTTTTGCTGCTGCAGCCACTGACTGTGTAAACCGAGGATCGGCCCCGGCAGCAGCGATCCCTGAGTGTCTGAAAACACTCTTCTTCTTATTTTTTTTAATGCTCAAATTGTTGTTGATTTGGCTAGGATGATCCATTCAAGTTGGTGTTTATCCCTTTTGTATAAGCCCCATTATTTTATGAGGCTATTCTGGTTTTCTAATATAATAAAGTGGTCTAGGTTCATCTATGCTTTCTGAATCAACCATTTCTCCAAGGAGTTATGGTTTCTTTTAGTATTCATAAGCTAAGATCTGAGTGCTAGGTATGCTCATTACTGGTTGGAGTGTTACTGCCTTCAGTCCCATTCAGTGGCCAGAGCTAGAGGGTATATATGTGTGTGCACACATGTACATATGTGTGAGTCAGCATATCTTCATTTGTTGAAAAACCATGAGGTCACATGAATCTCCAATTCTGATCCAATACCAAGGCTCATTCCAACATTTCCCCTTTATGTATTTGTAACTCTCTTCTCAACAATGAGAATTGTTTCCATTATTCTTAATCTATTTATTGCTTTAATCAATGCCCTTGTATATAACCAGTCTCCCATATGAAGCCCTCTCCTATAGGACTACCCTCTTCACTCTGCTTGAACTCTGATGCCCCCTACTCTGAATCACTGTAGCTTCTACTATTCCTACTATGGAACTATCTTGCTCTGTCCCAACTAATAATATTGAGACTGAATAGTTGAGGATAGGAATCAGTTTGGAATCAGCTGCTAGTGAGTCCCACATTAGTACTCTAGTACATGGGCACTACCTGTCTGGTGTTCACAAACCCTCTGAAAGAGTGCAGAGATCAATCAAACCTGGCCTGCATCAGCAGAACCTCCTGGATGACCCACAAAGAAGGGAGAAATAATATATGGGTGCCATCTTAAGCCACTAAAATTTTCAAGTGATTTAAGCACTATGGTATACTGATAAATTAGTTCTCTGTGGAAAAAAAAGCATGCATATATATGTGTATCAATTTTATTGATAGAAGATGTAACATATCATTTACAAATAATAAAATGAACAATACTCTTTATTATAAATTTATTATGAACAGTTGAGCCTCACAAAATGCTTTCATTGATTTTGCTAAACATTGTATACACAGCAATTGATGAACAAGTACAATTTTGAGAGGAAGGTTCGTTGACAATTATAACTTAGCACTCATGATAAAAATGAAATAGATAAGATATATGTTGTAAACTTCATTTGTCAATCGTGAATTTATTCTTTGTAGAATTGAATTATAGTTTTCACACACTGGAAGAATATTTTCTTATTGCATTGTGCTATTTACAACGTAAGGGCTATGGACATGATGCATTTCAAAGTTTACATCACTAGCGTTCTCTATATCACTTTATTTCTAAACAATCAGTAATTCAAGCCCTAGTTCTTTGTTTTTTTCTGATTTCCATGATGTAAATACTTCCACTGCAGCTGATTTCAAACACCAATATGACATCACAGAATGTGGAATTGGGAAGAGATGCTCATTATACAATGTTTCTATCATATAATAAAATAAATATAAATAACTTTAAGAACATAGACAATAGAAAAATATAATAATTAGGATGTAGTAAGTTTTGAGTATTACCTTTGTTTTAATGTAATTTAGTCATAAGTTTATATAACTTAATTTTAAATAATGGGCATGTGTTTTTAAACAGTTGGCTCTTGTGAGTGATCTGAGCCGACTCTAGTCCCCCCAACCCTGGTAATACAGCATGTTGTGGCAACAGACAACTGGTACACTGGGCAAGAAAGTAGGGATTTGGGGAAAAGAAGGGAAGAAGGCTAATGGAGAGGATGTTGTTATTGTGCAGGTTTGCCTATGAGAACATCTGGACTCAGTCCTGCTGAGGATGCTCTTAAATTCTGTGGAATGGATCTTCAGTTATCCTCCTTATAGGTTGGGGGTCACTTCTGAAGTATTAACTCCCTGGCACATCTGACTTGTTCTGTATGTGGGTCGAGCATGCTCCTGAAGCCAGAGGACACCCTCAGGCAGGGAAATGCAGAAAGTCATTGTTTGGTAGGAGAACTGTCTGTGGGAGACCGCTATGGTAGGACAAGTGAACATGGGTGGGTCACCAGTTGTGTCTGCCACATCCACTTTCCTCTTTTTGGGCTTCAGTTCTTTTGTCTAGAAAATGAGGATGTCTCTAAGGTCTCTTTTTGAGCCTCTAAAGCAATTTGAGGAGTATTCTTGGCCCTGGAGAAGGGCAAAGGATACAACTATATTGGAAAACCTACATTTTGCCTTTTCTCAGAGTGGCTGGATTGAATGTCTCATGCTGGGCCTCCCCTGTGTCTTTAAGCCCTCTTTTCTGAAGTGCCAAAGTAGAAAAGAGAGGAGGGCCAGGATGTGTAGTGGGATCGCTGCTGGTCACCTCACCTGGGAGTCAGTCTGCCCCTCCTTTTGTTCTTCCAGGTCCCAGAAAGTCTATTCTGCAAATGAGCTGACTTGCATCTCATTGCTTATTCCCAGATTGGGTTTCTAGACCTTCAGGAACTCAGGTTACTACACAGTATAGTTCAAGATATCACTTTCTGGGACACCCTCTCCAGAGAGTTTCTTTAGCATTCTTCCCCCAAAGGTTCTTGACCCAGATACTTAGAGAACACTTGATTTTCCTTGGCAGAAAAACAACGTAAGAGGAGTTAATGAAGCAGGAGATATGGCAGAAGACCTCCAAGGGCCTTTTATCTTAATATTGGGACTCCATGGGGTTAACAAATATGTCAGAATTTATGCAGTCAAGTGTGTGTTGCCTTTCCAGGGAGTTACATTGGAAGTACCATTGCTTAAGACATGAAAGTAGATTTTTTTTTTCTTTTTCCCAGAATTTTTTTCTAGAGTTGGTTTATGATTTATGAAAGAGAAACACCCATATTGCATTATCAGATATTATTACTCATTTTATTTACCATGCTTCAGTACAGGTGGCTTTTGGGTTACTTCCAAAATTCTAATTCTCCCACCAAGGTTGAAGGTAATATATGCCATCCACAGATTATTTCCTCTATTTCAGGTACTGTGCTAAGCCTGCTGTTTGAATTTTCTCATCAACAATCCTGTGAAGTAGTTACAATTACTCCCTACAGATGGACAAACTGAAGTATTAAAGAGTTAAAAAAACTTACTTGGAATCATGCATCTAGCATAAGGTAAATCTGATACTCAGAGATCTATTCTATTGTAGGAGATACAACAAAGACTAGCATGTTGGATAAGTAAATATAATATGTTAGAATTTAATTTAGAGGGAAAAAAAAGAGCAGAGTAAGGAGGATTGGATGGCTAGATAGAGGTTGAAATTATAAATGAGGTGTCCTGCATCGGCCAGTGGAACAGATTTGCAGGAGTAGAGGGAGTGAGTCATATGTTATCTGGAGAAGACTATTTTAAACAGAGGAACAGCCTGTACAAAGATCAAGACAGGAGTATACCTGGTATGTTTGAGAAACAATTGGTTTCCCACATACTATGATTTTAATGTTTGTGTTCTCTCCAAAATTCATGTTGAAACTTGGTCCCCAATGTAGCAGTATTAAAAGGTGGGGCCTTTAGGAGGTGATTAGGCCATCAAAGCTCTGCACTCATGAATAGTATTAGTGCTTTATAAAAAGGGCTTAAGGGAATGAGGTCATCTATTTCTTATTCTTTTATGTCCCTTCCACCATGTGAGGACATAGCATTTGTCCCCTTCAGAGAACTCAACATTTAAGGTGCCATCTCAGAAGCAGAAAACAGACCCTCACCAGAATCTGACAGCACCTTGATCTTGGACTTCCTAGCCTCCAGAACTGTGAGAAATAAATTTTTGTTGTTTATAAATTACCCAGTCTCATATATGTTGTTATAGTAGCATGGACAGACTAAGATAACCTCCAATGGTGAAGGGACTTTTAGGCCATTGTGAGGAATTTGACTTTTACTCTAGGATGAATAGGAGGGAAAATTTGAACAGAGGTGTAACATGATCAGATTTCTATTTGCATAAGATCACAGCTACAGAGAATAGCTTTCGGGAGGTAGGGCAATTATCCATTCTTACAGGTACATATAACCAGGGCCTGTTGTAGGTACATGTGAGAGATGACGATGGTTCAGATTAGATCTAGAAGACACGTCTATGCATCCAGCAATTGTTTTACATGTTGCTACCAGGTGTGTTATTTTTCTTCAAATTGGGCAAAATCAGAGTAAAGATAATTTGGAGGGCCTGACCATGTCTCTCTATAATAACAGCTTTGGGAGAAGTAGGATACCCAAGAGAATGTGTTTAGCAGAGAAAACGGTCACCAGCATGGCCACTCACCAATATCCCAACAGGACCTTGAAAGAGGAATTCCATGAGAGGAGATTCTAGACTCAGACTAGCCTAAAAAAGGTTAAAAAAGGGTCTGAAGCAGACTATAAGCTGCAAATTGAAAAGGTGAAGGAAAAATACATAATAGAAGGAAACTGGTAAACTTTTGAAGGGTTAGTTTCTTCAGTTCCATAGGAAACTAGTGTTAATGTGCCTATAGTAGATAAAGACCTGTGTCAGGCAAGAGGCAGAGCTGGAGCGTAGCCAGAGACTGGTGGCCAAAGATCTAGAACACAGGAAGGTGAAGCAGAAGTTCTATGTTTTAAATATGGGACAGGGCTTGGGATCCAAGGTTTGGAAAAGCTGGGTGAAGCCACCAGTAGTATATCAGGGCATATAGTAGTCAGACTCTTGATCTCTGTCCTTGTTTTCAGGGGCTTTCCATTGGGTATGGGCTAACCTTTGGCATCAAGGATGATTCTACAGATCTGTAGGAGCTAGTGCTACAATTCTATACTAACGCAGCCTAAATAGTAAGGCTTTAAAACATTTCTAAGATGAGTTCTGGTTCTTGTTAGCAGTTTAGGAAATTTTAACTGGTGGCTAACATGTTTTCTGACTTACCTGTTGATTTCTTTTATTTATATTATATCTTTCCTATTAGCATGGAGAGAGGAAGTTCACAGGAGCTATTGGGCTGACAAACACAGATTCAGGAAGGCCCAGGGATCACAGAGCTGTTGGCACAGCAATAGTCTTCACAGAGCACATTCCAAAGGTTCCTCTTGGACATGGGTCTAGAAGAAGGAAAGAGGGAAAGAGAAAATAAATTTGCACACTGTATTGTTGGAGGACCACAGACTTAGTCATTTTTAGTGCAAAGATGATTTGTCTTATTACATGTAAATCATATGCCAAACCTTAAATGATGGGAACAGACATGACAAAAAAGTAAAGGAAGGACTGAAGATTATTCACAGAGTGGTAGGATCATAACATATAAATCTGGAAAAATCTGGTACCCACTTGGTGCTGATAATGGGAGTGATGTGTTACCTACCTCTCTAAATACTTGGGGCAGTCTATGACATGTAATACAGATTCAGTTTAGTATTTTTTAACACTTAACTTGGTTTTCCTTTCAGCAAATATGTATTGGGCATGTATCAAATCCTAGTGCTATGGTAGGCATATTCATTAACCAGGCAAAGTCCTTGCCTTCAAAGGGCCAATAGTTTGGTGGAGGAGATAGTCATTAGTCAAATAAAACTAAAAATAAAACAATTATAGATGGTGGCAAGAGCTGTGAGGAAGGTAAAAGGGAAAGAGACAGCAACTGCCTGAGTATTGCCAGATGACTCTTTTTAGAGAAAAGTTAGTGAAGGCTTCCCTAGACTACCAACCTTCTATGGCTTCCCCAGGTAGGTAAAGGTTACCACTGTCTACTTTGCTGGTGGCCCAGGCTTTAAACCTAGGTGTCATCCTCCTCAACGCCTCCCTTTATCTTACCACTCATGTCCATTGCATTAGTAAAGCCTGGCAACTCAGTCTAGACCAATTATCCTGAAGCAATATCCTATATATTTTTTTCTATGTGACCAGAATGGTCACAACTCCCTTTCTGTAGCCCAGGGCACCATCCTCTTTTACTTGAACAATGGCCTGATGCTACCCTTGCACCCTGTAACTTATACTGAAGTCAGACAGATTTAAAATTATTACTATTATACATTCAGTCCTATATACCATTTAGCTTGTAGAGAGAATTTACCCAACATAAAATACACCTCAGACCAGTCCAGTTTAGAATACTATACACATTATCATCAACAGGCGATAAACCATTTCTGTATTCCACAAATGTCTTCTCTATTTTTCTCCCTAATTTCCTTCCTATACTCTTCCCCTCTCCCAACCTCCTTCCACCTTTCTTCCCCTCTCTCCCCTTTCTTCCCCATTCCCACCCTCTTTCCCACCCTTCTTCCATAGTTATAGTGTCTATAACTATGCTCAATGCTTTTATGCCCTCCAGTCTTTCAGTCTCTACTATAGAGCGCGGAGAGTGAGTATATGTTTAGTGGAGAACAGACAGATGTTTTAAAACAAATGAGATCTTGTCACTCACCAAGGTAAAAATTCTAATGGCTTCTCATCACACAGGAATCAAGTCCAAGTTCATGACCATTTCTCTTGCTCCAGCACAATTGACCTTCCTGCTGTTCCTCATACAATCTAAATTTGTCTTACATGTCTGAAAAATAACAAATGTAGTCCTTTCTAATGCCTCATTCTTTCATACACAACTGGCCAATAAGTAGAGTGACCATGTGGCCTGGCTTTCCTAGGTCAGTATGAGTACTCCTTTATCATTAAAGGGGTAGGGGTAATCTGTACATGCCCTTTTCCCTACTTTCCTTCTTCCTTCTCTCCCTTCTTCAAACAGACACAGATTGTCTACTAGGGACCAGGCATGTACTAAGTGCTAGAAGATGAAGACATTTGAAAATAAATAAGCCTTGGTTATGCCCTCAAGGAACTTTCAAACATCTGCACAGAGAAGAGCAAAACAAAACAAAATCCTGACGATGTGATCTAGACATTTTCACATGAGATGTTTGCTATTCTATAGACAAAATGGCCAGCTATTGGCTTATACATTTTACAGTCTACCCAGATGTTTGGCACCACCTAGACATAGCCTTACTTCCCTCTCTCTGCTAGTTGCTCTCAGCCCTCCCTCTCTTTCCTCCCTTGCTTGTTCCCATTACTCAAGGTTTGGCAGGTCTCATGCATGCACCATGCCAGAACTTCTTCACATGGAAAATGATTAAGACCAAGGCCTTGGGTCTTTCCTGCTTTCTGACAATTCACTACATAATTTTCTTGTTCTTTCTCTGTTCCTTCCAGACCAAGTCAGCCAGACAGGATCTAAATTAGCTTCCTGATGGCCCCTGTACTCCTGCCAAAGTGTTTTTGATTGCTTGGCCTCTGAATTCCGTGTACTCCGGCTCCTCAGTGGTTCCCTGGGGGAAGTATTTGAGGCTTGTGGGACCCTGGAGTGTTGTTTGTCTGCCAGATTCCCCTGCTGCAGGATGAAGAAGCCCACTCTCTATGTGGGAGTGGAGAGAGTCTCTATGTGTGGTTATCAGAGAGGTTGGGGTGAAAGTTGGCAACACTTAATCTCTTTTCAGAGAAGTGCTTATGTGGTCATCTATCTCTCCTGGCTTTGCTGAGATTGAGTTAGTGACCATTTATACTGGATGGTATAAGAGGACCAAAATGTTTCTCTACACTCTTTTGACTCCTCTTTCAGCCTACACTGAATTCTAATCTCTACTTTTACCTTCTGTCAATCTTAATGATAAGGGATAATCCTTGGGGCCAGCAGGTGGCATGGTGGTTGAGGATGATGGATTCTCACATGGCCAACTGCTGTTCAAGGTCTGGACCTGGTGGCTCTTGCTTTCTTTCTCTCTCTGTCTGTTCTTCTATGGTCAAATTAAAATAAGTAAATAAAGTTAAATAAAATAATCCCCTCCCCCAAAGGGGTAATTCTTTAGCTAGTAAATGCATCAGGCAATAATTAACTAACAGACTATTGACCATCAGATTTAGGGACATAGAACTTAGAGGACTGACATAATTTTGATGAAAGTAGAGAAGGTTTAAAGAGAATTCAGGCTTATGGGGTGCCTTTGAGTATGGTGAGTGCCCCTGGGCTGAAGCTAGGAGTTTGAGGAGAAAAGGGAGGTTTATTTAAAAATGCAGATAGAGAAGTGGTAATATATTAAGGAAGGCTACCTAGGGGATGCTGAAGATGAGCCCAATTGACCTCTCTACTCAGAGCACAACTTGGAATGGGGTGATGGTACTTTAGGTGGAAAAGTTGTTCCTCTTGTCTCTCAAGAAGTGGAGGAAGTGTCCTGTGCTCAGGAGAGATGCTTTGGGCTAAAGAGAGATGGAGAATCAGGGCAAGGCTACACATCTGACTTCTGGACAGTGGTATATTTAGAACACAAATCCTTCACTAAAGAGTTTCCTTTATTATCTCAAGAGCAGTAGGACCACGTGTATTGAAAAGTTGGAGCTTAAATCCACCCTTTTAGAAGAGACTCTCGGGGCCAACAGGTGGCATCATGGTTAAGGTGCTGAGCTCCTACATGGCTGACTGTGGTTTAAGTCCTGGACCCAGCGGCTTATAACTCATGCTGGGTGCATGTGTGCGTACCCAGAATCCCAAGAGGAGAATGGAGGAGAAGGGATTATGGTGTGTCCATCCCCTTGGGGGATGATTTCTCACTTTCTCTCTGGGTCTCCAATGAGACAAAAGTAAAAATATCTCTAAAAAATAAAAGAGACTGTAATGTAGGGAGACGGATGACTTCAACCATGAACGTAGGGGATGTGACTTGATCCCTTGCGAAGGAGGTATTTATGATAAGTCATTATTGGATCCAGATGTTGTATGTCCCATACAGTCTGTCTGCAAGAGCCTTCCTACCCAAACCTCCCCTCCTGGGCAGAGAAAGGCCCTTGGGAGGAAGGGCTTGGCATCCATAGAAACAATTACCTAGGAGTAGGATGGGGCTGCCCTGGAGAGTCCACAAAGTAAGAGGTGAGGCTCATGGTCCTGAAAGAGTCAAGAGAACTTGGCCTTTCCCAGCAGTGGCAGGTGACCTATCAGGGAAGAGATAAGAGCTGCATTTAGCATTTCTTTACTTAAGAAAGGAAATAACCAGGGGATAATAAACTATACAAATGGAAAACATGTTTTCTAAAACAAGGCAGTATGTCAGCAACTGACAGGGCTCATCAGAAATTCTTTTGTGAGGATGAAGCTTCACAAGAATGCACACATATATTGTTCACATACATGAATAGTTCAATGCCTATACATGTATGCAGGTCCACACATATAAGCTTTGGTACATAGAAACCCCCTTTTGTACATGAACCCCACTTTTATATATGCACATGAGTGAATACCTAGACACACACACACACACACACAGAATATTGGAGATTATTTGCAATATGTATGTGTGTGTATATATATATATATATATATATATATGTAAACACACATATGTAATATGAAGATAGACATATAATAAGCTAACTCTCCATTACCTATCATTATCCACTCCTTTATCCAGCATGTCTTTAATTTGAGAATAGTTTCTTTCTCTTACTAATCATCAGTTGGTCTGTGCTTATGGAATGCAATTATTTTATAATTGAAATTTACCTCCTTGCCCCAAAAAGAAAAAAAGAAAGATTGATTAACTACAAAAGGAAAGAACTAAATAATCTTGACCTAAATGCCAAACTATATTATTCATTTTAAAGTCATATTACAATGAAGGTTGTAGACATGTGCCATTTGAATTTCTTTGCATCTTCTTGATTATTGCCACTGATACTTGCAAGTTGGTTGGGTTTCTCTAGATTCTGTCTTTGTTTTTATTGTTGTCCAGCACAGATGAACTGACTTGGATGAGTTGGGAATATCTTTGACATGATAGGCAGAGCCAGGTGGAAGACATGACTCACAATCCTCATACCCACTTTTGCTGTGTGTGCATACACACACACACACACACACACACACACACACACACACACACATCATACACTGTCTTTAAATTGAAAACCTATGATAAAACCAATGGTAAAATTGAGGAAGATTTTGTTCTACTGAATTTTTCAAGGCTCTGGTGGCAGAGTGCTATTCTCAGAAAAAGACTAATAAAGTCCATGAACTTGGTAATTGACATTGGCACTTCATTTGTAACCTATAAAAGGCTTCCTCTTGGGGCTGTACGTTCAACTCTTCCAGATTTAGAGATATAACAAGTGGAAACTCTTGAGTTTCTAGACTTCTAGAAAGAAATCTGTATTTAGGCCGTCCCTTGGGCCTCCCTGATGTGATGTCAATGAACAATTCAACCTTATAGACAAACTCCTAGGACGTGGGGGTTTTGCTGGTAATTGAATATTCAGAAGAGAAACCCAGTTTCAACTATTTGGTTGAAAAGCTTGATCAAATGTGCTAATACTTTACCTGGTAAATTCCATGACCATAATTGGATCTTCCTTTTGTTATTGAGGCTCTACAGAAAGAAAGACCAATGCATTTGACAATAGGACATAATGCTGAAGGAGAAAATTGAGGAGATTAGGCAACTGGGACTTTTTCCTTTCACCCTAAACTCCTGATGCCCATTTGCTTTCTTCTTATTGGGATAAGACTGCAGTGATTCTGAAGACTTCTACTAACACTGCCTCTTACCACTTTCTGTTTCCTCCGTGCCTAGCGCTGTGCTGAAATTTCTAAAGTACTGCACCTTGGCACATCTCACAGCAGCTTCATTATAGCTAAAGAAACTGAAACTCAGAATGGTTAAGTTACTTGCTAAAAGTCTCACAGCTGAGAGACTATGGAGTGGGATTCAATTCAGATCTGTCTGATGCTTAAAGATGTGGCCTTCATCACTCTGGCTTTTACCGAAAGGGTGCATACTGAGGTTTTAGTGAATTGGGTTCCTAGCTGTTTTATACCACATGTGTGTATGCTTGTTTGAGTTTTAGATCCAATAAGTATAAGCTCAAGTGTTTTACTGGAATCTTTTTTACTTGTGCCATTACACAGTTGAAATATTTGGGTAGACTGGTGCTTTTTCATCCTCTCTCTCTCTTTTTTAATTCTGCTGTTCCCTTTCTAGTACTCTCTTGAAATCTTTTGAATCAGCGGTTTTCGAGATGTCTATAGTCTTTTTGCTTAAGGGAGAATTTTGGCGACTTAAAGACCACCAAGCAGGTATTTAAAGTTTCTGTCAATTTCTCTGAAAATAGCAGGAGGGAAAATAAAGGGAGGAAATTTTGTCTCAGTAGCTACCTTCTAGAGGACACCTAGCCCCTGGGGATCTTTGCAAGAATAAATGAAGAGAAGATATTACTTATCTATCACTGTCCTTGAGTTCAGACAGCCTCCTCCTGTCCCCTGGCCCCAGGGTATAAACACAGAGAGACACAGAGGAGACTGGCAGAGATCTTGCTGACAGCCCTTGCAAATGTCCAGAAAAGATGACTCGTTGCCTGTAGAAAAGTCTGTCTCATGGGAAGGCAGTTTTCTGTTCTTCTGTAGGCAAAGATTCCGTTCTGAGCTGTGGCTTCTCTGAATCCTTTTGGCATCTGTGTGTCTGTCCATATGTCTGTCCCTTAGTGGACATTAATTAGGCACTTTGGATAGAAAATGACCAAGATCTTGCTTTTACCTTCTAGGAGTTTAAAGTTTACTTGGAGAGACAAACATATAACTAGATAATATGAAAATTTGTCTTTGGAAAGAATGGATGAAGGCCTTGGGAACAAAGGAGAAAAGGCCATGGGCTCTTCCTTGGGGAGTCCAGGGAAGCCTCATGGAGGAGGTGACATTTGAGCTAGGTCCTGATGGATAAGAGGAAAGTTATCAGGCAGAGGTACCAGGTTGAGCAAGAGACTGGATTGACTAAGCAGGCTATTGTATTTGGAAAAGGGTTAACAGGTAGATGTAACTGATTCATTCTGCCATTAATTTCCATGAAATGCATAACTTGTGTGCTTGGGTGATAAGAGAAGTAAGGAAAACAGAGAATCCCCTTCCCAGTCTTGTTTGGCAGTATTGGCCTGCCCTCTTGTTGAAAGCATTGAATTTATTTGCTTCCCTCATCCGGCCTTTCGGGCTGATGCTCTGAACATTTCTACTCTTCTTTTTTTAATCTACATTACTCTTCTGGAAAACTGTTTTGGGGGATTTAAAAGACAAAGCTGCAATTCCTTTTGCTTTCCTTAATCAGAAGCCTCTGTTGCCACTGGCAGCTCACCCTCCCTTCCTCTCCAGCTTTTCCCAAAGACACACTTGGAGATGGGAGATGGGCCGGAAGAGTCTCGAATGCTATCAGTGGAGGCCACAGTTGCCTCTCAGACCTGGTTCTAACACCTTTAGTGACTGTGTCCCTTGAGGTGCAGCAGGCAGCACATTCTGTAGGGGCTCGCCCTTGGCTGGCCTCTACTCCAGAGAATTTTTTTCTATACACTCGTCCTTGTTGATAATCACTTTCTGGGCCTTTGCCCTCTTTTTGGATGTCCAGCTGCTGCCCTTCCTTCTCCATCTGCTCTGCTTTGTTTTCTGTTGTGTTCTCTCTGTTCCTTTGGATTTCTGATTTGGTGTCTATGTGTGAGTAGAGGAGGGAGAGGATGGGATTGTTCTGGCGTGGGGAACAGAAGAAGGAAGAAAGTATGTAGACTTACACTATCACAAGAATTTTGACTACAAGGGTTTTGGTGCAAATGATCCATAATTGTTGGTGTTCATGGAAGGGAGCCCTAATAACTTAAAGGATCAGGAAATTAAATATTATTTTATTTTAGAATATATTTCTTAGTGTTATTTGATAGCTTTGTTGTTGGTCAGGAGCCATGTGAAAGTGCAGGATTTTGAAGAGTGCTGGGATTCCATTAGCAATGCTGCATCATTGTGAGGCATGAAAGCTGGGAAAGGTGAGGATTGTATTATATCCACCTGACCCTCCATTCCAGACAGAGACTTCATTTTGGACAAATCATTTGGCCCAGCCTTGTTTTGCTCAGGCATTCCTTTGGACGGCATTTTATAAGCTTTCTGAGTACTTGCAAGCAACAACAGTAATGGCATTGCCATTCCTGTGGAAACAGCCCTCGGGCTCTACAGGTGGCTTCCTTAGTGGGTGCCAAAGTGAAACTCCTGTGGCACAGAATGTCAAGGGATGAGTGAGGCTGGAGGCCATCTGTCCTAACCCTCTGAAGTCCATGGCGTTCAGTAGATTTTCTGTTGACATGTGCCAAATGGCAAAAATAGGGCTAGAATCCTGGACTCACCAATTCCTAATCCTATGCTATTTTCACCTCAAAGAGTAAGATCTCTCATAGAGTAAGTAGTTCTTATTCTATGAGAAGTCTTCAGAAAGTTCATGGGAAATGTGTGTATTATGAAGAAACTATGCATGGATTTTAAATATTTTTTCACCAAAAGAAACTCATATTTTAATTCCATTTTCCATGAACTTTTTGGAGTTTCTATATGTGTCTATAAGTTGCTCTTTCAACAACCACAAAGTGGCCATGTTGATTCTAACTAACCACTTACTACTTGACTGTGTAGTGCAGTGGTTCTGAACATTGAGCTTGAGAATTGAGAGACAGCATGCAAAACACACTCAATGCATGTCTTACCCTACTGCCATGGAGTCTGAATCTCTGAGTATGGAACCCTGGCGTACATATCTAAAAAAAAATTGTGTTTAGTTAAACAGTGCAGAGAGGATTAAGAATCCCTATTCTAGTGTGGAGGAGGAAATGCTTTAAACCTTTCCTAAAAATTTTTGCTGATTGGGGGACCAGCAGTTAGCGTAATGGCTAAGTTGCTGGACTCCCATGTAGTCGACCACGGTTTGAGTCACGGACCAGATGGCTTAAACTCACGTGGGCTATGTGAGTGTGCATGCCCAAGATCCTAAGAGGAGAATGGAGGAGAAGAGATTGTGGCGTGGCCATCCCCCCGGGGGATGATTTCTCGCTTTCTGTCTCTCTGTCTCTTTCTGGTGAGCACACGTGCCCTATAGCAAAAAAAAAAAACCTCTCCAAAAAAAAAAAAAAAAAAGAATTTTTGATGATAGGACAACAGAAGTCACTGATACAAGTCTAATATCACTCCTCGGCCTGAGAAAATCATTCTCTCCAGGAGTAGGTTAAAATCGGGAGCAAATGTTTTTCTTACCCCACTTTGCTAGCGATTCAGATATTTCCTACTTCATAAAGGAACACTGGGCTCAGAAACCAGAAACAAATATAAAGAATGTTTTCCTTTTTTGAAAAAATGACTTGGAGGACCATCAGCAGGCCTAGGGATCTCATTCTCCCCTGTCCTGCTCTATCTGCCATTGAAATTTGAGAGTAAATTTGTTTTACATTAGAGATGATTAATGTCAGATCTTGGATTTATGTGTTACAATAAGGCAGCTGTTTATAATAGAAATGCCTTAGGTTTTCTCACAACCTGTTTTTTCAAAGGTGTTTAAAGGATAACAACCTCCTCTTCTAAGTGTTCCTGTTCCCCCGCCTTTTTTTTTTTTTTTTTTCTCTCTCTCCCTTTTAAAAAAGATTATTTATTTATTTCTTCTGTATGAGAGAAAGAGATAGGAGATTGACAATACAAAACAGGGTCCTCGTGCTGCAATCCACCCCAACCCTTGCTTAGCCTAGGTCACAAGCATATGCATACACATCAGATGTGTACAGAAAGGCCTTGAAATGTGAACCTGGGACCTTCCCATGTGAATCTAGTTGTGCTACTGCTAAACTACCATCTTCCCCCTCTCTCTTTTTTGAAGAAAAGGTAGAGGCCTTGGGGAAGAGGTCACAGTGAGTATGTGCTGAAGCCCGATGCTCATACTCATTTGGCAGAGTATCTCTTCCCTTCTCTGCATTCAGTGACTTCACACTGGTGGGTTGAAATTGGCCACAGTGAGAATATTTACACCAAAGAAATTGGCAAATGCTGAAAACTAGGATTTTTTTTTTTTCTCCCTGGAAAAAATGTTAAACATTTATCAGCATACCTTATGTCACAAATAGTCTCCAAGGAGTCTCCAAGTAAAAGATGTGTTTTCACTGGGGATTATATTGTAAATAATTCTCCAAAGATTTTAGAAACCTGTGGTGTTAACATCACACTTTCACAGATACTTAAAAGCCATCTCAAACTTCATATGACTAAAAGTAAGCATCCATATTATCTTCCACCACCACAAATATGTTCCCTCTATAGAATTTCCCAGCTCAACAAATGGAAACTTCATCATTCCACTTATTCAAGCAAAAAATATGATGTCATCTTTGGCTCCTCTCTTTCTCTCACATTTTACATTCTACGTAGTGTACAGTAGCAAATCCTATTGACTTTACCTTCAAAATAAACCCAGGACTTACCAGCTCTACTATTGCCACCTGGTCCAAGTCACCATTTTTCACATCTGGATTATTGTAATAGCCGCCTAACTGGTCTCCATATTTCTATCCTTGTACCTATGTTCATTGGCCTTGTAGAGCCGTAAGAATAATCCCCTCCCCCCCCCCCCCCCGCCCCACATAGAGCATGTGTATTTGCTGAAGAGAGACAGAGAGAGACAGAGAGAAAGAAAGTGAGAAATCACCTTTTGGGGGGGTTGGCCATGCCACAATATCTTCTCCTCCATTCTTCTCTGAGGATTTTGGGTACAAATCCACACATGTGCCTGGTGTGAGTTTCAAGCCACCAGATCTGGGACTTGAACAACAGTTTACCATGTGGGAGTCCTGCACCTTAACCACCACGCCACCTGCTGACCTGAGATTAATCTTTCAAGATCATGCCAGTCCAAAGCTTAAATCCAGTGGTTTCTCTTTTCACTCAAAAGCAAAGCATTGTTAGCCCCAATGGTCTTTCTGGTGTCACCTCCTTCCATTCTTCCTCTTCTCTCTCTCTCTCTCTCTCTCTCTCTCTCTCTCTCTCTTCTCTTTCTTGTCTCTGAGCCATATCAGTCTCCTTTCAGTTTCCTTGCAGTTCCCTAAATACTGAATAGGTTAAGATGGATGGTTCCCTCTCAGGGCGTTTGTACATGGTGTTGCTTCCACCTGGAACTTCCTGTCCCTGAATAAGCAATGGTTCACTCTCTACCATGTATCTTTTAGAGCTTCATTCATGTGTTGCCTTATTCAGAGAGACCTTTCCTGATCTTAATTGAAATAGAGGATCACACTCAACTCTGGTGCTCTCTATTCCTTTTTATCGTTATCCAAAGCAGTTGTTACTACCTGACATGTATGTATTTTATTATTCTGCTTCTACCTCTCCTAGAAAGTAAGTCCCAGGTAAGAAGGGCTTTGTTTGCATTGTGTACTGTTATATCTTTAGAACTTAGAAGAGTACTTGGCCTATAGAAGGCAGTAAATATTTATTGAATGAATGAGTCAGTGTTTGTGGGGGTCTATGCACAGTGAGTATATGTGTCAAACCATAGGAAATTGCCAATATTTAGTCACTTTTGAAAGCTGTTGTTTATAGACAGTATGGGACCTCAACAATCATTCAACATAAGTCAACTCTTTGTTTTTTTTTGAAAGGTTTTTGCTATAGGGCGCGTGTGCTCGCCAGACAGACAGAGAGAGACAAAGAGACAGAAAGCGAGAAATCACGCCCCAGGGGGGATGGCCATGCTGCAATCCCTTCTCCTCCATTCTCCTCTTGGGATCTTGGGCATGCATGCACATGCGCCCGGCGTGAGTTTAAGCCACCGGGTCTGGGACTCGAACCGCGGTCGACTACGTGGGAGTCCAGCGACATAGCCATTATGCTAACTGCTGGTCCCGAGTCAACTCTTTGTTTTACAGATGAGGTCCTTGAGACCATGAGAGGGAGATGACTTGGTCTAGTGACAGTGATGGAAACTTGTTTTTCTTTTACAAGCAAAATGCTTTTGACAGTTGAACACGGATAACATCAGTGAACAGTGCATTGGATATTGATCCTTCCCATGTGTTATGATTGTTGTCTTAATCTCTGAGAAGGCCAGGAGAAATGCTTTCAAACAATAGGATAATGTTTTTCAAAGTACCTCAGAGAAATCTCAGAGCTGCTCCTGAACCACCATCAGCAGGGTGTCCTACACTGGCTGAGTCAGGGCCAGGGAGCACCCTCAGTTTACTGCCTTGGGCCTTTGGCAAGAAGGCTTTCAGCTCTGTTCCTCCAGGGGCCAGCTGTGAAATTTGGCATTAAGTAAAATTTTTGAGCTAAGAACGCTCAGGGCATGGCTTGATCCACATGGCTTTTTAATGCCCAGGTTTCAGCTCTGCAAATCTTTCACTCTGTATTGATGCCAAGATGCTTGCCTGGGAAAGTCATGCCCTGGGAGTGGGGCTTTGGGGAAGAGCTCAGTGGTCCTTTCTAAGAAAAAATGTAAGGGGAGAATTTGGATATCTATAGGGCGTCTACTATATAGTGAATTTGACTAGTTTCATCTGAAGTTTCCCAATGAATAATGTTTGATGTGAGTTTATTGCTTAATAAAATTTACTAGAAGGGAGAGGGGCTGGTGGGGAGACATTTGGATTGATTTTCAAACAAATCAGGATTTAAGAACAATTTAGCATGAGGACTCTCATGCTGACCCTGAGCAAGCAGCAGAGTCCTTTTCAACAAATTTTGCAGTTCTTTTTATGTAATATTGTTCCTCTCAATGACCTAAAGATTCATTTTACTTCACCTGGAAAGCTCTTTGCCCTTGAAGAATTTAGCTACAGACTTGCATGCTCAGATTTTGAGTGTTGTGAAAAATTTTCCTTAAAAATGAACCCAAAGCCTTCTAAATGGCAGTCTCAATTTGTTAAAACATATGTCACAAATTTTCTCCCTGAGTGTTGTACCTTGGACTTTTCAAGGCTACAGTTTACATCAGGATGGGTAAACTTTCAGGGTGTTTGTACTGAAAGCCTGGGATTTGTCTGCAGAGGTGTGGAAAAGTTTGTTCAACTCATTCTGAGCTTAGAGCGGTGGTAGGAGTTTGTCTGTCATACATATGCTCAGTGGTTGTGTCTGTCATTGAACATCTGGCTATAGAATTTCCCGTCAGAATTCAGCCTTTGTGGGAGTGGGAAGCTGTGCACGGGCTCACTTCTTGGTCAGCTCCCCTCTCCTCTGTTATAGGTTTTGAAATGTATTATTTACAGAGGCTGGATGGTTCATAGCCTAGAATATTTCCACAACATATGACCTGTGTTCCTTACACTACTGTTTAGTTTGTGAGTACAAATCTGAAGAATTGATGTCTGGTTCAAACCCCGGCTTGTCATTCATTGGACTTTGGAGCAAGTTATGTATTCTCTCCTTACCTCAATTTCCTCATCTGTAAGATAGGATAGAAATAATAATAATAATAATAATAATAATAATAATAAAACTGATCTTGCTGGGTTGTTCCAGGGATTAAGTGAGCTAATATAGGTAAAGTGATTACTTTGGAGCAAGTTATGTATCCTCTCCTTACCTCAATTTCCTCATCTGTAAGATAGGATAGAAATAATAATAATAATAGTAATAGTAATAATAATAATAATAATAATGAAACTGATCTTGCTGGGTTGTTGCAGGGATTAAGTGAGTCAATATAGGTAAAGTGATTACAACCCAACACGTAATAAATTTCATCCTGATTGTAATAGCAACTCATTTTGCCTACATGTAAATTATTTTATCTTCAATGGCTCTTCCTCTCCTTTCTGCTTCTCCAAGATAATTATATGTCTTTTCAAATAATCTATTAGGTCTTTTGTATGTCCTTCATTTTTTAAATGCTATGTGATGGCATTTTCCTTGAGTTTCCTTTCTGTTTGTACCTTTTATAAAAAAATTATTTGTTTTACATTCATTCACTGAACATCATCACAGCATACAAAAATGCAGTTTCCCATCCAGAATACACTGCATAAGGCTGTCACACATGCTATCATCAACAAATAATTTTCCATTTTTTGTTTTATATATGTATATATTTCTCCCCACCCCTGTTTCTCACCCTCTGCCATTTCCTACCCTCCTCCCACACTGTCTCTGGTATCTGCAGTTGCTTTGCATTCTAGAACTTACTGGCTCATTTAATTGCCAGCCTGGAAGTGCTGTCTTGGGCTTTCTACCACCTTCCTTCCTGCTCCAAAGGATTAATGCTTTTATTTCCTTAGACAATTAATATATCTATAAATATGCCTGTAGCTGTATTGTCTAGCTAATAAGTTTAATTAGATAATGCTCATTGTAAAACCCTGCAAGTGTTGCATTAATGTTCTTTCAGGAGGGGGAAAGCCTCATCTGCTTCTTGAACTATTTTTTCACATGTAGCAGGAGGTGGGAGCAGTAAGCCTTAGCAATCTCAGGAGTAGGTAGGGTACTTCTGGACAGCCACTTAGAAAATATTGGATTCAGTCCAAGAGTCAAAGAACAGACTCTCAGGATGAAGCAAACATTAGAATATCTGAGTCAGAGCTATAGAGAACCAAGGAAGAACAGTCCTGGAGTTGTACCCTTGAGTGTAGAATTGAAATAGAAGCCCAAGGTCACTACCTGCAAGGCAAAGGAGGCAAGGCAGATGGGGATAGTCAGTCAGAACAGGCAGGTAGCCAAACAATTTCTTAGAGACTTGTCTCAAGCTGCTTTCCAAGGGCTAGCTATGTACTTACCTACAGAGAACAAATCTCCCATTCTTTGAATAAGGTATTCCTTTGTTTGGTGGAGAAAAGCTTCTGAAAGCCTCTAAAGAAAGAGTACATGAGTATTAAAATGTTTTGACTATTTTCTCAGCTGGAAATGTCTTTAATTTACCAACACCCTTGATTGGAAGTTTGGATGCGTCTGAAATTCTAGACTTTAAGCCATTTCTTTTGGAACTTTGAAGGCATCCTTCATGATATTTTAAGTTCCAGTGTTGCATTTGACAAGTCTGATGCCATTCTTTTTAAAATTTTTCTTGATTATTTTTCTTTTTTAAAAAACAGGTATACTTTTATAAAATGTATAGTTTGATGGATTTTTACAGATACATTTACCCATGCAACCCCACACACATCACCAAACTTGAAGGTTCCTATATGCCTCTTATCTGACTTTTTCATTATAGGTTAACTTTAGCTATCCTTCAATTTCAGTTGTGTCTGGCTGCTTCAGCTCAATGGAATGTCTTTCAGATTCATCCATGTTGTTGCATATATTAGATTTTCACTTGTTTCTATACCACGTAGAATTATGTAATTTATCTTTTCTGTAGACAGGGTTGTTTTCTGATTTTGGCTACTATGAATGATGCTGCTATGAATGTTCTTGTACATGACTTTTAGGCAATATACGTACACATTTCTTAAGTAAATACCTTGGAGTGGAATTGCTAGATACTGGGGTCTTAGGCACTACCAGATAGTTGGACAGTTTCTCAGAATACATACACTATTCTTAACAATGAATTAGAGTTATAATTGCTATGTATCTTCCCAATATGTGATACCATCAACTTTTAAAATTTTAGACATCCCTGTGGGTGAATTGTGCTATCTCATTGAGGTTGTCTTTTTACTTTTCCTAATGAGTAATTATGTTAGACATTTTTTTCATATGTTTACTAACCAATTAGATATTCTCTTTTGTGAAGTGCCTACTCTTTTATTTATTTATTTATTTATTTATTTATTTATTTATTTATTTATTTTATTTTGCCTATTTGTTTATCATCTCATTATACATTGTATACCTTCTGTGGCAGACTTGAGTAATTTCATCAAGCTGTGGTTCAATTCCTCAGTTTGCAAGATTACACTTTCTGTTCCTTGAAATGATGTGTGGTCACATGACTCTCTGGCCAATGAAATATAAATGGAAATATGCTGAAGCATATGTAGAGGTTTAAGTATGATTCTCCATCTTCTTTCTTTGCCAAGGCAATAAGCTAAATTCCACATAGTGGAGTCTCTGTCAGCCTCTGTCTATGAATGAGGATAAAGTTGAACAAACCCCATCCCCCCAATCTGGACATATAATCTGAGTGAAATAAGAACATCTTTATTGTTTTAGGTCACTGAGATGTTGGGATTGTTTGTTACTGCAGCATAATCTGATCTATCCTGACCAATAGGAGGGGATCTTCAAAAATTTCACAGACAATGCATATTATGACAAAACTGTATGAACTTCTACATGTCTTTGCACCAAAATAAACTTGTACTTTAATTTTATTTTTCCATGGACTTTTTGAAACCCCCCCATATGTGTTCATCATAGCCATTACCGTATTTCTTAACAGTAGTCTAGTATTTCTTTGAGGTCAAGGACCATATCATCACTTTCTTTTCAGAATAGGTACTTTAAAACATTTGTTAGCTAGTGGTGGGCTAGAAAACTTCATGTTTTTGAACATCTTTGAAATAACTGGCACTGTGCTAAGGATTTTACCCATATTATTTAATCTTCACAACAACTCTATGAGGTAGGTATGATTATTCCTATTTTACTAAGAGAGAAAATGGTTCAGAAAGGTTTAGGTGATCCAATTAATATTACACAGTTAGGGAGAGGGAGACCTAGCAATCAAACCAAGAGTTCTGATTTTTTTGAGAGGATTTTGCTATTGGGCATGTACGCTTGTCAGAAAGACAGAGAGGGACAAAGAAACAGAAAGCGAGAAATCACTCCCCAGGGGGGATGGCTGCACTGCAATCCCTTCTCTTCCATTCTCCTCTCAGGATCTTGGGCATGCACGCCTGGCGTGAGTTTAAGCCACCAGATCTAGGACTCAACTGTGGTTGACTACATGGGAGTCCAGCGACATAGCCATTATGCTCACTACTGGTCCCAGAGTTCTGATTCTTAAGCTCATACTCATTCTACTTTATGCTGCCTTAGGAGTAACAGAAGAATGCTCCTTCTACAGGGAGGTTCCTGTCAAAGCAGTTGTGAGAATCAAATAAGTAAATAAATAAAATTTAAAACATATATTTAGCATCTACAGGGAAATGAATTCTTCAGATAACTTTCTAGTTCTTGAGGAAAAGCCAATCACATTCTGTATGCCCAGTGAAAATTCCATCTGCTGCCCAGAGCAAAAGCCAGTGCAGAGCACCAATTGGTCAACTCAGTTCTGGTTGGCATGGCTGACTTCTGGAGCAGTCACAGTGGTGGCGTCTGTGAACATGTACTAATGACCATTGACAAAGTATGGTTAGCTTCTAACCCTGGTATAGAATTCTCAGAATATATCCTCTCAAGGGTGCATCAGCTGGTAACTCAGGCAGCTGTTAGATGATGGGTTGAAGTGGGTTGACAGTGGAATGAAAACATCTTAGAGCCTTATGGAAGTATGGCTTTGAGCACCATGTTTAATTGAAGGAACAGCCACAGCTAAGGGCTGACTGATGTTTCAGGCTGGAGAGAGCATCCAAGAAGGAAGTAACCACAGCTTGAGAGGCAAAGGGATTGAATGTCAATAACTGACAAGTGGAGGGTTTTCCCATGTGTGTAGGGAAACCATGAAGTGAATTTTTAGAGATACCTCAGGGGATTATTCCCTGGTTGTTGTGAACCTCAAAGTTGGGTATGAACCTAGAAGATTCTCATTTCTTTTAAGCTTGGCTCTTTATTGATTTCTGTTTACATTATTGGTTCTTTCTTTCACTCTGAACTTTGATAGTATATAGCATTTATTTGGTAGTTTCATGCATGACTGTATATAATATAGTACATATCTGGGAAAGTTAAATGCCTCTTGCATAACTAGTATAAATTTTTTTGAAACAGGGAAAATATACATTTATGTATGGAGCATCATACATTTGTAGCTCTGTTGACTGGCGCAGTTTGTGCTACTTCTTTGGGGAAATAGCTGCTGGTCACCAACAGCATCTTTGACCCTAAGATGTTAAGGACTTAGAGTACATAGTATGAGTATCCTTTGTAAAATTTATTTGGAATCTAGTTTGAACAGCAAGTTTTCTGAAGTTGTTTGATTCTTGAGTTTTGATACTGAGTAGTCTGAGTTCAGATAATAAGAGTGTTTTGATTGTGCAGGGTTTTAATTTATGGAGATGACAAGTGATGACATGGAGAGGTCAATGTCATTGTAAGAAGAGTTTATTACTTACAGTTTTCAAGAGGAGGAAGGGGACACATGTCATGCAGGACCACACAGGAATGCACTAGGGTAGGTCAGGCAGCTGAAAAGGCGAGGGGAAAGCATGATCCTGAGACTTTACTGTGGTTTCTTTAGGAAAGACAAGGCAAGACATGGTAAAAAGGTTAAGATTGGCTGATCTGAATAACTTTGGCAGCCTCTGGGCTATAATTTTGGTGGTGGTCTTGGGTTTTCTGGTACCTGGTCCTGGGATGATTTAGGGCTCAGTGTTTGAATTAGATAAATGGGGATATGGGATCTGAGTTTTCTTTTCTTTTTTTTTCTTTTCTTTTCTTTTTTTCTTTTCTTTTCTTTTCTTTTCTTTTCTTCTGAATCTGAGTTTCTTGATGTTCTCAAACATAAAACATGTGCTCGAAGGCAAGTTGCTTGCTCTCTGTGGGAGTTATCTAACCTGGGGAGGGGTGGTCTCTCCATAGCCATCAAAACTCTCAACATAGCAAGGCATCATAAAATAAAGATAATAAAAACATGATTAATACAATGAACCACCTGAACTTTCTTCTATAGAAACTAAACTAAAAAATTCCAGGAGCTCTTTTCCCTATGTCATGCCCTCATTTACTCTTCCCAGCAGTACCATGAGGTAGGTGTTGTCATCCTCATTTTAGGGATGAAGGAAGTGAAGCACTTTGCCCAAGGTTATTCACTTAGCATTTGAAGAATTAGAGACTTAAACCTCAAATTCTATTGCTTCACTAGGGAGTTTATTGCACCTCACAGAGGAGATAGTTTGGCTCCACCTGCTGCTTGAGGCAGCCCTGAAGTTATTAAGGCACTTGGAATGTGAATGCAGTAATTAGGGCTCTGAGTTTAGCATCAGGCTGAGTGAAGAAAAGGAAGCTCCTGTCTGGACTAGTGCTCACAGGCCCTGTACTTCCTTTATTCCGTGTCAGCTGGAAGGATTGACTTTCTTTCCCTTAAGCTAGGCTTCCAATCTGGACATACATCAAAATCCAAGGCGAGGCCTGAAATCCAAGGTTTCTGCAGATTTAACATGTTTGTAGCTGTTTGAGGCTGCCTGGAGGGCAGCAGACAGGGTTATGGGGTGGCAGACTGTGCTTATTGAAGTGTGCCTATAGCTGGAGACTCAAACCATACCCAGTAGAAAGTGGCCTCAGGAATGGGGTGTCAGCCCTGTAGGAAGTGTTTAGTGATTGACTTAAGACAAAATGAGCTTATGTTGATCCTGTTTCTTTAGTTAGATAGTTTAGATAGTTTCCAGCTCTTTTTGTATGTTGGTGATACACTGGGGACTTAGGACCTGGCATCAACCTGTGTATGTGAATGTGTATGAAAGTGGGACTGGTGAAAATTGTTTGCTTAAATGACTGCCTAGAGGGCATCTACACACTCCAAGTAGGGTAACTTTGTGTCATGAAACTCCCAGTCAAGGATGATGTGCTTTAAGAGAATGTTGGCCACCTTGTTCACAGTAGGTAAATCGTAACTAGGGGGACTTTGGAACAAGATTGTTGGCCTTCAGTCTTTGGCACTGCCACTTCCTGACTGGACCTCAGACAAATGACTTAATAACATGAGCAAACACATGGCAGCTTTTATAAGCCCTTTGTGTAGAATAACTGTTTAGTCCTTAAAAATCACCTCATGAGGAAAGTATAAATAAATGAGGCAGAGGAGGTTACATAACATGCCAAAGTCAGACCTTGTAAATGGCAGAACTGAGATTCATTTGCGTGCAGTCTGACTTCTGAGTCCATGGTCTTAACCACAACCACTTTGCTTTACCATTGCACTGGAGCTTGCAGAGTTTTTGTTTCCTTTCCCATAAAATGCATGTTATAATCATCCCTGCTGCAGGAGGTTGCTGGGGATAAATTGAGATAATGTGCAGAAAGACTTTGACACATACTAAGTGCTCTGGTATGTGTTTGCTCTTACTATTATTCATTATAAGCTGATCTGTCCTCCTCTCTTTTGTTACCAGCTTTTCCTTTTGCCCTCTCTTTGGGGCCATAGGAAATAGGCACCAGAGAGCTTACATTCTTTTTCTTGAAAGTTAACTCATTAACTTTTTTATTTATTTATTTTTTAAAATTTTTTTAAAGAAAGAGAGAGACCGGAAAGAAGGGAGAGACTTCCCCACCCCTAATAGGGTCTTTACTCCACAATCCATCCCTAGTCTCCACTGGCCTGGATCATAGGCATGGCCGTAGCATGGGTATGCTCAGGTAGGTCCTAGCATGCAAAACCAGAACCTTTCCCTGGTGGGTCCAGTTGTGCTACTACTGCACTACTGCCTGGCCCCAGAAGGCTTATAGTCTTAATACGTTTAGATAAGAAAAAAATCCCTGAGCATAAAGTAATGACATTACTATGTTTCTTCCTTGTGCCTCCTCACCTGGGGAAATCTCTGATGGGGGTTGCATGTGACCTTACAACCACGCACAATCCATCCCTGTTTTATTTTTAAAATTAAAAAATTTAGGGACCAGCAGATAGCATAATGTTCACATCGCTGGACTCCCACATAGTTCAAGTCCTCGACCCAGCAGCTTAAAATTCAAGCTGGGTGCACGTGCATGTGTGCCCAAGATCCTGAGAGGAGAATGGAGAGGAAGGGATTGCAGCGCGGTCATCCCCCCTGGGGGGAGGGTGATTTCTTGCTTTCTGTCTCTCTATCTTTCTCTATCTCTCTGGCAAGGGCATACACCCTATTGCAAAAAAATCTTTCTCTAAAAATAAAATAAATAAAAAATTCTAATTTTAAATGCCTTTCAAATTCATTTAAAAAAAACTAACAAAATTATATATATTTATTGTGTACGTTGTTGAGTGTGTAACATTGGCATGATTAAGTCTGTCCCTGTTTTACACCAGCAGTGTGCAAATCTGTCCCCTGTATAGTCTCATTAGCCACATTCTCCACGAAGCCAAGGACTCGCAGCTGACAGGATACATTAAGAGTGCTGGGCACAAGAAGCCCTGGCTTGGCCTTTTGTGACTTGCCCAGGCTTTGTGGAGCAGTCTTTCTGGGCAGGTCACTGTGCTGTGTCTGTCTCCACCTCCCAGTGCTCTCCAAGCTCAATGAGGCTGGGCATTAGCCTGAAGACAAGGACAGAAGGGCAGACTTTCCTGTGGATTCGGTGCAACTGAAGGAGTTGAGCATTCAGGCAATTATGCAGACTGCTTGTGCAGGACTGTTCCCAGCACCTCACCTCTCTTAGCCCCATTCCCATCTGTACCCATCCCTGCCTGTTTTCTCCTCTCAGTTACACAAACAGGACCAGATTTATGATAGTCCAAAAAAGAGTAATAACATGTAAGGGAAGATTCTTACCTATAAACATGATTAAAAGACAATGAGAAGATGAAAAATATCTCCATTCATGATGAATCTAAAACCTTGTAAAATTAGTTTTCCTAGTTAAAAGAACAAATTCATACTCCTATTTTGAAGACTCTAGAAAATATCAATCCATGTTCTATGTTCTAGAAACAGCCTTCTACTATTTTTTTTTTATTTTTATTTTTTTTTATTATCTATTTTTTTATTACATTGAATTACATACAACTTTACAGTGTATTACATTGCTTTTTCAAAAGGGAATGCCATGCATGTCAGTCAGTACAGAGACATTAATCTCCCCACTTCAACATTCAATATCTTTCCTATGTTTCCCCCAATCATTATTATTATTATTCTAATTATTTTTTATGATAAACATGATTTTTTTTTCCAATTATCAGATCATAAAGTTCCCAACAATAGGAAACGTAGACTGCACTCAGGGCTGGACCAAGGGTGGGTCTCGTGCAGCCCCGCAAATGTAGGTGAATCTCCATGGAACACAGTTTCAGGAACGCGGCTCAGGAAAGCAGAGACGGACATCAGCGGTTGCGGCACGCGGGGCAGATCCCGGCCACGGCCCGCGGGGGCAGACCCCGGCCACGGCACGCGGGGGCAGAGCCCCGGCCACGGCACGTGGGGACAGAACCCGGCCACGGCACGCGGGGGCAGAGTCCCGGCCACGGCACGCAGGGCAGAGCCCCGGCCACGGCACGCAGGGCAGGCCCCGGCCACGGCACGCGGGGCAGAGCCCCGGCCACGGCACACGGGGACAGGACCACGGCCATGGCACGCGGGGGCAGACCCCGGCCACGGCACACGGGGCAGACCCCGGCCACGGCACGCGGGGACAGGACCACGGCCACGGCACGCAGGGGCAGGCCCCGGCCACGGCACGCGGGGCAGAGTCCCGGCCACGGCACGCGGGGCAGGGCCCCGGCCACGGCACGTGGGGCAGAACCCGGCCACGGCACGTGGGGGCATACCCCGGCCACGGCACGCGGGGCAGAGCCTGGCCACGACACGCGGGGCAGAGCCCCGGTCGGGCCGGACCTCCGGATAGGGCATGCGGAGCAGAGCCCCGGCCACGGCACACGGGGCAGACCCCGGCCAAGGCACGCGAGGCAGACCCCGGCCACGGCACGCGGGGCAGAGTCCCGGCCACGGCATGCGGGGCAGACCCCGGCCACGGCACGCGGGACAGGGCCCCGGCCACGGCACGTGGGGCAGACCCCGGCCACGGCACGCGGGGCAGTGCCCCGGCCACGGCACGCGGGGCAGACCCCCGGCCACGGCACGCGGGGTCAGAGCCCCGGCCACGGCACGTGGGGCAGACCCCGGCCACGGCACGCGGGACAGGGCCCCGGCCACGGCACGTGGGGCAGACCCCGGCCACGGCACGTGGGGCAGTGCCCCGGCCACGGCACACGGGGCAGTGCCCCGGCCAAGGCACGCGGGGCAGTGCCCCGGCCACGGCACGCGGGGTCAGAGCCCCGGCCAAGGCACGCGGGGTCAGAGCCCCGGCCACGGCACGTGGGGCAGTGCCCCGGCCACGGCACACGGGGCAGTGCCCCGGCCAAGGCACACGGGGCAGTGCCCCGGCCACGGCACGCGGGGTCAGAGCCCCGGCCACGGCACGCGGGGTCAGAGCCCCGGCCAAGGCACGCGGGGTCAGAGCCCCGGCCATGGCACGTGGGGCAGTGCCCCGGCCACGGCACACGGGGCAGTGCCCCGGCCAAGGCACGCGGGGCAGTGCCCCGGCCACGGCACGCGGGGTCAGAGCCCCGGCCAAGGCACGCGGGGTCAGAGCCCCGGCCACGGCACACGGGGCAGAGCCCCGGCCACGGCACGCGGGACAGACCCCGACCAAGGCACGCGGGGCAGACCCCGGCCACGGCACGCGGGGCAGACCCCGGCCATGGCACACAGGACAGAGCCCCGGCCACGGCACGTGGGGCAGAGCCCGTCGGGCCAGACCTCCAGACAGGGCACGTGGAGCGGAGCCCCCGCGCCCTGACCCCACACCCCAGCACGTGGATTGGAGCCCCCGCGCCCGCCTCCCCACCCCCACGCACCGGCACGTGGAGCGGAGCCCCCGCCTGCCGCCCCTGGACGTTTAATTGTATCTAGTACTTCTTGCATATTATTCTCAAAGTTTTGGGCCATTTTCTCAGTCTTTATGGTGGACCTTTCTAGGCCAGCCATTTTCTCTTCTACATTAGAGATTCCATTTTCTGAATGATCTAGTCTGCTTTTAATACTTTCAAGGGAGATTTTGACTTCTTGTATTATAGCCTTCATCTCTAACAGCTCCATCTGATTCTTTTGTAAAGTGTGAAACTCCTCTTTTAGATCTTGCATGAATTTCCTCACCTCCTAGAACTCTTCAACTCCTTTCTCCTTCCCCTTCAGCAGTTCCTTGTCTCTCTTCTCTTCAATCTCTGTTAGCTTTGCCATTATGAATGATCTGAATTGATTATCAGACATTTCCATGAATTCCCTTGAACTGTGTGTGGATGAAGAGGAGCTATCCGTTTCAATTGGAGGAGGGGCATTTTCCTGCTTCTCCATATTTCTTGTGGTCCTGCAGCGATTTCTAGTCATCTGGTGGATGGTTGGTTTCTTCCCAAACTTTTGAAGTTTAATATGAGGGTTGGGAAGTGTGCAGAAAAGGAAGCAGAGAGAGGGAAACAATACCAACAACAACAAAAAAAAAAAACAGACAAGAAACAGAGAAAAAAAAGAGAAAAGCTTTGGAATAAATCTAAAAAAGAAAAATTAATATTAAAAAAATTTCAATAAAAATCAAAAATTAGAAAACCGCGCGGCGCGCTAGCGCGCCGCGCGAAATGTCTAGATGTCAGGAGCCATTGAGCAGGCTTTCTCTTGAAGAAGGGCTGTTCTGGGAGGAGCAGAGGGGATTATTAACAAAACAAAGGCCTAGGAGGGAGGGGCCAAAGGGCCCTGTAAGAAGCCTCATCTTAAAAAATTCTAAAAAGCAAAAATTAAAAAAAAAGACAGACAGACAGACAGACAGAGAGAGAGAGAGAGTGAGAGGTAGAGAGAGACAAAGATTGATTCAGAGACAGGAGATATGAAAGGGGTTTTCCTACCACGTGGGTTTTGTATGATGGAGGCCCAGTTAGGAGTGGGACATCTTCATTTCTCCCAGCATGTCTACATCTCAGGAGCCATTGAGCAGGCTTTCTCTTGAAGAAGGGCTGTTCACGTGGGTTTTGTATGATGGAGGCCCAGTTAGGAGTGGGACATCTTCATTTCTCCCAGCATGTCTACATCTCAGGAGCCATTGAGCAGGCTTTCTCTTGAAGAAGGGCCTACTATTTTTGAAGTATTCTTTAGCCAAGTTAGAGTTGCACATAATAATATCTTGCTTCAGAATGTACAGAATTTTGTCTCATTCGCATATTAAATAAATATTTTTTAGAAACACATGGACATGATAAATGGCTTTGTAAATAGAGTTAGGGCAATGGGTCTGGAAGCCTGTATAGAAATATGTAATCTTCCTTCTCTTTAGTAGACTAAGGAAAATTTAATGTACTAATTAAAGTAAATTAAGTATAGAAAAAAACTAATACTGCTGGGTAAAGTGTGTTTCTGTGATAAAATCCTAACAATGATTTTGGAAGGTATTTCTGAGAATGGGTGGGGTAGAAAAGGAAAAGAAACAAAGAAACGAACAGAGAAGGAAGGCTATAAGTGTATGGAGATTCGCAAGGACTTGGGATGTGCAGATCTGAACAGTCGTGTGTGTGTGTGTGTGTGTGTGTCTATATATATGATATATATAATATGTATATGTTATATATTTTATATATATCATATATATAAAATATGATATATATTACAAGTGACAAAGGCTCACTGCTTCAGAGATATCCCTCCATAAGTGAGCTGTACAGAGTCAGTGCTGGTCACCAGTTATTTCCTGGTCTCCTTCTAGCACTCAGTGGGGTGGGCTTCTCTGCTCTCTTGTGGTTCTTATGGTCAGGTGACTTGTTTCAGTCAACAAGATGTGAGTGGATGTCCATCACTCTCAGGTGGAAGCACTAAGAACTAGTGGGCGACTTCTCACATTCCTTCTGCCACAACGACTGGTGAGGCTTCAGAGAATAGCAGAACTATCTGCGACCTAGAGCAAGGATGGCACAGACCAGAGCCCAGGACTGACCTACAGTGGATACTCTTCCTTTGAAGGAGGAAGCAGTGAATGCTCATGGGGTTGCAGAGAGCTGCTGTTATTGACAGGCACTCTGGGTATGGTAAATATTTTCTCCTGAGGACCCAAATCTTCATTCAGGACAAAAGATGGAAGAGACTGAGCCTCCAAAGAGTCTTATACCATCCTTCGTAACAGAACAGTCCTGAGAGAAGAGGATAAGGAGCCTACAAAAGCCAGAGAGAGCAGCCCTCATGTGGGCCATAATGGTGACCACACAGACGTTACTGCAGACCCTGGGTGCAGGATCAAGCAGTTCTAGAGCAATTCTAAAGACGAAATTTTGCCTGGGGCAGAGAGGGTGTGCTGGGACTTCACCTGAGGTAGCTAATTTTATGTGTCAACTTGAACATGGTGCTCAGTTGTCTAGTCAAACACTAGTCCAGATGTTGCTGTGGAGATGTTTGGTAGCTGTGTGTAACATCTGCGATCAGTTACTTTACTTTAAATTTAAAGAAGATTACTCTGGATAATGTGGGTGGGCCTTATCTAATCAGTTAAAGGTTTCAAGAGCAAAAACTGAGTTCCAAGGAAAGAAGAAATTTTGCCTCAAGATCTCAACTGATTCCTGCTGAGTTTCCAGCCTACTGGCTTACCCTACATATCTCAGACTTGCCAGCCAAAGCACATGTATGGCCAATTTAAAAAAATAAGCCCATATATCTATGGATATGATATGATATGTGTGTTGTATACACACACACACACACACACACACACACACACACACTACATGTATCCTTGAACCTTGACTGATACACAACCTCTAGTGAAAAGACTTGCAAACTATTTTTTAAAGAGACTTGCAAAAGTCTCACTATGCCTGGTCACCGTATAGGGCTGATTCTACTTAGGATTAAAATGTGGGTATTCTCGGGAACCAGCAGTTAGCGTAATGGCTATGTCGCTGGATTCCCACGTAGTCAACCGCGGTTCTCGTCTCGGACCCGGTGGCTTACAACTCACGCCGGGCGCGTGTGCGTGCGTGCCCAAGATCCCAAGAGGAGAATGGAGGAGAAGGGATTGCGGCGTGACCATCCCCCCTGGGGGGTGATTTCTCGCTTTCTATCTCTCTGTCTCTCTCTGTCTGTCTGGCGAGCACATGCGCCCTGTAGCGAGAAACCTCTCCAAAAAAAAAAAAAAAAAAAATGTGGGTATTCTCAACAGTCAGGGTGGGAGGGAGTGGATTTTTCAGAGAAAGGAAAAGGAAGGCACCAGTTGGAAATAAGAGGTGGGAGGCCTACAGTTAGACAAGTACCCTTATTCAATTCATTCATGCATGCATTCATTCATTCTATTGACATGAAAATTCCCTTAAAATATTTTTTCAGGAGGTTTGTATGTTCGCTGGGGGGAGAGAGAGAGAAAAAGAAGAGAGAGAGAGAGCAGAGAGAGAGTGAGAGAGAGAGACAAGGAAAAAGCACTTCCCAATATGGCATTGCTGTGCTGCAATCCTTTCTCCTCTATTTCTTCTTCCTGCACACACAACACACACACACACACACACACACACAGTGTGTTTTTCAAGTCACCAGGTTTGGGACTCAAGCCACCCAGTCAGCATATGAGATCTAGCTGCCTTAACCACCATGCTCAGGCTGGTCCAACAATTTATTTAAAATTTGTATATAAAAAATAAATTAATAGATTTATTTCAGGGAAAGTCACATCATGAAAAATAATTAAGACTATTTGTGAAAATGCAATGTTTTAAAACATTTCTACCAGAAGATTCTAAAATATGAGCAAGACGTTTTGTAAATAGAAGGGACAAAAGAAGATATGATCCTTTAATATACTGATTTTTTTTTTTTTTTTTTTTCAAATGAGTAGGTCTCCTAGGAGTTCACAATACTGAACTGGGAGTTCTGCTTGCATCTTATCTTTAAAATATATCTATAACTCTCTAACTTTTTCAATGTCTTTTAAAACATTTTCTTATTCCTATACCTAGTCAGGAAATCTCTTAAAAAAAAAAAAGAGAGAGAGGGGTGTGTGCATATTTGGGAAACAGTTGCTTGGGCAGAAATGGGGAAAGTCTAGCTTCTCTGCAGAGGGCCTTGGGGAAGCAGAGTCCAGCCCTCGGAAAACCTAGGGGATGAAGGCGGGCTCTGGTTAACAAATGATAAAGCCTGTTCCAAATAAAGAGCAACTGAGTATTTCCAAAGTCCTATTTTGCCACACTTCTCATTTCACCCAAATCATTCGACCCATTAACCAAAAGCCAAGTTGCTCTTCAGGGATTTTTTTCTTTTTCAGACTTAAAAAAATCTTTTCCCATCCCAAAGCTGTTCCATATGTGTAGAAAAAAAGCTATCAGCTTGAGTTCACATTCCCGTGATCACGTTCCTGGGGGGACAGACCACAGGACAGAAAATAGTATCTTCCTGGCTGTTTTCCTTGGATACTAAGGGGAAATTTTCATGGAACTCAGTTCTGCAAACGTATCACTTGAAGATAAAGTTGTGAAATGGGCCAATTTTGTACTTGGCTCCTCTTTTGGGAGAATCTCTGCATGCCACCTTCCCTTTCCTCTCCTCTTTCAGGTCTTCCCACTCTTCATCTTCTGTTCTCCCTTCATGCCCCTTTAGCAGGTTTGGGACTCAAGCCGCCCAGCATATGGGATCTAGCCCTCTGCTCTCCTACAGTCAGTCCCTCTCTGCTCACCAGTGTAGAGACAGTGCCCAAACCAGCTCATAAAGTTCCTTCTTCTACCTTCAACCTTTCTTTAACTCTGATCCCAAAGCCATTGGGTCCCACCTTCAGGTTCATAACAACAGAGAATACTTGCATCATTGCTAATGTGCTGGTTTGCTTCCATCTACTCAAAAAATTACCTAGTACTATTAAAGGCCTTGCTCCGTACCAACTGATGGGACTCTAGGATTGGAGCAGTCATCTTGTAAATGACATTTATTCACTTGTGTGTGGGAGCTCATGTGGGCTCATGAGAACTGCTAGTTAACTATGCAGGAATTTGTGAGCTGGTGGTTAAACTATCGGTGGTTTGAAATTGGTCATGGTAGAAGTATCTGTCCCATGAGAAACTGGCAAACACCACAAATCAGAGCTTTCTTTTTCCTTAAGAGAGTCAGGGTACCAATATGTCACTGCATTTATTCTCCTCACTTGCTGTAAGGCATCCAAGTGAGGTGTTGCAAAAAAGTCTCAGCAGCCACAGGCTAGGGTGTGAGTTGGAAATTGGAGTGGAGGAACTTTTTACCTCTTCTGTAGACAAGAACCCTTTTTTCATTTCCCCCCTTTTTTTTTTTTGGAGAGGTTTTTCGCTATAGGGCGCGTGCGCTCGCCAGACAGACAGAGAGAGACAGAGAGACAGAAAGCGAGAAATCACCCCCCAGGGGGGATGGTCACGCCGCAATCCCTTCTCCTCCATTCTCCTCTCGGGATCTTGGGCACGCACGCACACGCGCCCGGCGTGAGTTGTAAGCCACCGGGTCCGAGACGCGAACCGCGGTCAACTACGTGGGAGTCCAGCGACATAGCCATTACGCTAACTGCTGGTTCCCTTCATTTTCCCCTTTTGTCCTCATTAAATTTTATGATTCTTTTGATTACCTTAATTTATGTTTATGACCTACCATGCATTTCTTGTTTGAATAATCCCATAATTGTTTTCTTCTGTATCTTGATTGGAATCTCCTTTGGGAAAGGTGATGTGTTTTATAAAAAGAGAAATATTACAGGAGCAACGTAGCACAATTAAAATTAACACATGCTGAGGAGAATCATGGGATGCCAACGATGACATGCTTTGGTTTGTTGAATATTAACTGGTGCTTAAGGAAGCAACTGAAAGGTCAAAATGAGCTTAGAACACCAAGCACCCAAAGGAAGCCTCTCCAAGGCGGAGAGAAGCCCAGGTCAATTCTATTCATTTTTTCAGGCTATTCGAATATGAAAAGACACAAAAATGTCTTGCAAAGAGTCCTTCAAAAAATTAGAGGGTGAATTTCAGAAGAGCACACACTCTTTTTCTAAACCTAACATGGTTGGAACATGACAGCAATGACTTGTCTAGGATAACTATTTATCTGCCTCTTCCCCTCCCTCATTGTAGGTTCTGAGACCCAAGACTGCACTCATGTTTGTAATCTCAACCCCTGGTACAGTGCCAGGCACCTGATGGGTGCTTCTATATATGATGGCTTAAAGGAAAGTGTGGGGCCAGCCTGTGGAATGGGGATTAAGGCAGCTGGATCTCATGTGGTAACTGCATGGTTCAAGTCCTGAACTTGGCAGCTTGAGAAACATGCTCGGTATATGTGCATGCATGCCCAAAATCTTGAAAGGAGGGAGCTATGAAGAAGGGGTTGTGGCATGACCATCTCCCATGGTGTGTGTGGCGGATGTTCTGACTCTCTCTGTTGTTCTACAGTGAGCTCACATACACTCTGGGGGTGAGGTCAATATGAATTAGAAGAAAAGGCAAAAGATATCAGGGAATGCTGAAGTTAGTATGGTCTCCCTTCCCCAGTAAGTGGTTCCTAAACTTTGAATTTCATAGAGGAGTACAATTTTCAAATAAAGATTGCTGAACTTATTTTGTCAAGGAATGTCACTGACAACAAGTCAACGGCTACTATCTCTAGGACTAATGTTTGATCAAAAAAAATATTTTATCATGAAAAATTAGGATAAATAATGGACAGTTCTTCCCAAGAAAAGAAACAGTGATTTCCTACTGATAATATATATTGGTAGATATATTGATATTCATCCATAGTTTATATTCTTGGATATATCCTTGCTAGAAGTTGGAGAACTTGAATCCTGAGGTGTTTCATCAGAGGCCAAAGAAAGTTTTTAGATAAACCCCATTTCTTAAGACAGTATAGAAAAATTAGGTAATAATCATAGTCATGACTTTTAATTGATTGTCCACTTATTGAATATTTATTATTCATTCGTTCATTGGGCATATAAAGCAGCAGGTATAGAAGCTATTCAATGAGATGTATGTCTGAGACTGGATCACTCCTTGATCACCTGAAAATCAAAACTAGTCTTATCTTGGGTTCTGGAGGTACTAGAAGATGGGAGGGTTAATTTTGCTTCTTATCTCCCTTTCAGATTTATGTGGATAAAGTGATCCTGGGCAATCCCAAATGGAGGATTTCCTAGGGCTTTCAGGATCAAGCAAGACATATCTGGAATAGCAAACCTAGAGCTTCTTAGGAGCCTTTGGTGCCAGATTCTGATACTCTATTCCATTATCTGTAAATGTGAGCATTTACCTGGGAGATCACCAATGTCTAGAAGGGTAGTATGGAACAAATTCTGGGGGTTTGGCTTAAACTGAAATAGTTTTAGGACTACAAAAAATATGTAGAACAGTTTGTTTTACTAAATCTATTCCTACAATTGACAACACATTTTGGGTTGCTTCATCTGAAATTTTTGCTTCTTAAACATCATTGATAGATTTTATTCAGTTCCTTACTTTGTGCAAAGGTAAGTGGTGGATGCTGTGGGGACAGATGAAGTAGGAGGCATTCTCCCTACTTCCTCTGCTGTTGAAATTTTCCATATAGTGGGGGAATGAAAATAGGTAAATATTATTTTAATATTCAAAACAAAAAGATAAATAAACAACCTCTTCAGCAAATTAGTAAAAATGACAAGAGTAGAAGCAAGAAAATGTATTGAAGTTCATAGGAAGTAGTGCTCTCTAGATGAAGCATTTAGGAAAGGAAGTCGGTGTTCAGTTGGACTTTGAATATTGGAAATGACTTCAAAGGTAGTGAAGGCCTCCTAGTCAGGAACTATGCAAGGAGATGTGGGGTTAGCACAAGGTGTGCTTGCAGGGCCAGAGGTGAAAACAGTTTAGTCCTGGCAAAAGGCTTAGGGAGCATGGAAGATCAGGCTGGAAATCTGTCCAAGGTCTGCTTGTAAAGACTGGAATGCTGGGTGAGGAAAGTGAGCTGAAGTTTTACAAAGTTAGAACAATTAAATGTTGCTTTTTTCCTTTTCAAATAAATGAATAGCAACATGATGCATGGGAGACTCACACATCCTTATAGAGAGTTCATATAGACCCAAGTCACTAGTGAGACAGCGCCCATTTCCTTCAGCTCAAGTGTGTGCATGTACTTTACCCGACCCAGCCCCTGATAATGGGACAGATTAACTTGAATTCTTTGGACACTGAGTTCATGCCTGTTGAGTTTGGGGCCTGGGTGTAATTTCCTTTAGAGAGAGAGGGTTGCTCTGAGTTTTTTCCACTCAACTTGTTTATAAAAATCCTGGAGAATTATTTTCCAGACCATGGGTGAGGGAAGTCGGTATGTTTAGTAGTGGTCCCATAAACAAATGATGCTTTTTGCAATAGGAGCACAGTGAGCAAAATTATTTTTTGTGATTCGAAGAAACTGCTGATTTCTGGCCTTATTGAGGCAGAAACAGTTTGCATTATCCTAGGCTAATTTTCTCTCCCAAGGAGAATATTATTTCTCCTTACTGGCAACACTTAAAATCTCATTTGAAACTCAACGTGAATGTCTAGAAATTGACACTGTATGACTGTATGGGTCTCTTAGGAATTCAGATCCCCTTGATGAAGTACAGAAGTACAGGAGGGAAAAGATTAAAAAAGAATGACAGCATTTATTTCACTTGAGCACACATCATGAGTGTATAACCTAACAGGTATCAGTGATTTTGAATCTTTTTTAAAAAGAATTATTTAATTTATTATTATTTTTAAAAATTTGACCAGAGAAATTATATATATGTGTATGTGTGTGTGTGTGTGTGTGTGTGTGAGAGAGAGAGAGAGAGAGAGAGAGAAGAGAAAAGAGAAGAGAGACAATGAGAAAGCAAGCTGCCAGGTCTGGAACTTAAATCATGGTCAGTCAAGTGGGAGTCTAGTGCCTTAGCCACCACACCATCTGTTGGACACCCATTTTTAGAAAATAATTATTTAATTTAATTTTACTTATAGTTGTTATTGTTTTAATTTGACCACAGAGAATGAGAGAAGTGATTTTGAATCTTAAGCTTCTCATTAATATAATCAGTTTGGGGAACTGTAGACTATCAAGCCTTAATATATTCTTTAAATTACTGCTTCTTTCTCTGTTATGCTTTAGAGCAGGACCTGGCATATTTTATTTGAAATTTAGACTAAGTTGAGGCAGAGAGCAAAGTTCCAAGAGAATGTAAGAGAAACCCAAGAAGAGTGAGTGGAGAACGAGGAGGAATCTCCTGAGGACAGCTTTACTAAGAGGCCTGAGTATCCTCCCTTGGGATAGGAGAATCCCAGAAAGTTCCCATCCAAATCTACACCTTAACAGCCCCTCCTTTTCTTTAATAATGATTAAATTAGCCAGATTTTCTCTCAGATTCCTAGAAATTAGGATAGTATATTCTAGTATATAGTATATTAGGATAGTATACCTCAGAAGGGTTCTGACCCAGAAGTAGGAGCATAAAAAGAAAGTCTGAGTCACCTTTTTAGAGGACTTCTAGAGCAATTTATTATTCTTAGCAATAAATATTTAGACTTTTTCTATAAGATGCAAAATTTGTGATCCAGTTTTTATTTATTTTTTAAGAGAGATTTTTGCTATAGGGTGTGTGCACTCACCAGAGAGACAAAAAGTGAGAAATCACCTCCCGGGGAGGATGGCTATGCCACAATTCCTTCTCTTTTATTCTCCTCTCAGGATTTTGGGTGTGCACAGATACATGCCCAGGATAAGTTTCAAGTTGCCAGGTCCAGGACTTGAACTGCAGTTGGACATGGGGGAGTCCAGTAACGTAACCATTATACCATCTGCTGGTCCCTGTCTAGTTTTAAGTCATTTTAAATCTTCAAATCTAACAATATGCCAGGCCCAGTTTTCACAAAACAAAATTCTAAATTGTTAGAGGAAGAAAATGATTAGTGATCATTTGACCTCGATGTTTTTCAATTTTTATTTTGTTTTTATTAAAGTAGTGTGAGCTTTCCTCCAAAAGAAACCAAACCAAGAAGTTCAAAATAAAGTCATTTAAAAGGAGAACAGCTCTGGTTAACCTCAGTGATGCTTGTGAAGCAGCCACCCATAGAGGTAAAAGATTTCTCAGAGAATGATTTTGTAGGCCCTAGAATCCTGGACTCTGATACTCAACCCAATATTTGTTCACTGCACCAAGTGGTATTAAAGAGTGAACAGACAACCTACAGATCCAAGCTGGAGAACTGCCGGTGCATTGTGATGCTACTACTATGAAGCTATGGGATGTTTAATCAATAAATATGGAGAGATCTTTATATACAGAGAAGGGGAAGATGAGACCTGGGATAGGAGGGTTTCTTGTTGACCTGAGTGTGGGGCCATTTGGACAAGAAGAATTGTACTACAAGGAAATTCTACTGCTTAAGGCCTTCCACGATCCAAAGATAATGGTGTATCATGAGCCAAGGCTGTGTTAATTGAATTTAGATTGTGTTAATCCAATTCTAAGCAACTTCTCCTTATCTACATTTGTATCTATATCTATCATCTATCTATTTACCTATCTATTCATCTGTCCACCTTAAAACATATACCATTCAAATAAGAGTAGTTATTTACTAATTAACTAGATAACAATTTGTGTTATCTTGTCATTTTGCCTCCCCTGTAGAGGTAGACACTATTCTGGATATGGAATTATCATTTTTTATTTTAAAAAAGTTATTTTCCGATAGATAATATGCCGTAATAGTTATCTGTTGTGGTGTTGGCAAACTACCTTACATCGTAACAGCTTAAAACAATAATTTTTATCTATTACCTTATAGTTTCTGTGGGCCAGGGTTTCAGAGAGGGCCCATCATAAGTGACATATCTCTGTTTAATAATGTCTAAGGTCTCAGTTGAAAGACTCAGAACCTTGTGGGAGAGAGTGTTGGATTCTGAATTCTTCACTGAGGCTGCAGGATCCCTTTCTAAGGTGGCTTATCACTCGGCTAGCAAGGTAGGGGTGGCAAGTTGGCTTGTCTCCACATGAGTCTCTCTACATATGGGCTTTCCTTATGGGCCTGCTGGGTATCTTCATGACATGGTAACTTGTTTTAATGAGGGTTTAGCCACTGTTTCCGTTAGCCTAGATTCTATCTCTAGGTTTAACATGATGCTAATAACTTTTCTCCATTTTCTTGTTCAGGATAAAGGTCTTGAACTCATGGGAAAGTTCAGGCAGAATAATAGGCTCTGGACTACTGGGTACAACCAAGAAAAGGGGTATGGGAGCCAGCAAAGACGTTGGCAGAAAAAAAAAATCCAATAAACCCTGGTCATTATTTAAGAATATGGAAAACTAAATAGAAAGCACTGCCCGACTATTGTGGAAGAAAGAGATGACAATATTTTGTAATATTTTGTTCTGTGTTTAAGCCCAGTCACTGGGCTACAAGAAAGAAAAAAATATATCTAGGAAAGATGGCTATGGGGAGATAAATGAAATATAAATGTGAACATGGGAAGGTAAGGAGATGGAAGTGGGTGAGGAGAGGCAAGGACTGCCATTTATAAAAACATAGTGAAAGCCTTAGTATTATTTACCTTAGTAAAGAAAAGTCTGGGAGGATACACTTAGGAAGAGTTTCCAAGTCCTAGATATCCGAAGGAGTGTCCTTTGAAAGACATGTGTAGTATTCTCAACCGGGCTGGACTGAGGTGTGTATCATGTTGGGTAAAGTCTCTTTACAATCTAAATGATGTACAGTGATTGAATGTATAAATAATTATAATAATAATAATAATAAAATTAAAATATTTTATAAAAAGGAACTTAAAAAGAAAAAAGAAAGCTGTGATGGTTCAGTCTGTGTATCACATTGGCTAGGCCAGGGTACTCATGGTGTCCAATTTTTGGCCAAACATTCATCTATATGTTGCTATGAAGGTATTTTTTTTAGATTAACATATCACTAGACTTTGAATAAACAGGTTTGTGGATGGGCTTAATTCAATCAGTCGAAGGCCTTAAGAAAAAAGATTTAAGTTTTCCCGAAAAAGAAATTCTGCTTCCAGACTTGAGGAGCAATATCAAATTTACTCTGTGTTTTCAGCCTCTTGGCCTGACTTGCAGATTTCAAATATGCAAGCCTCCACAATCGTATGAGCCAATTCCTTGAAATAAATCTCTTTTTTCTCCCTCTACAAACACATTCTATTGGTTCTGTTTGCCTGGAGAACCCTGACTGATATAAAAGGTAAGCCTAATGTAACATAAGAAAGTCCCACTTCATATGGGCAGGAGTATACTCTTGTTTTTCACTACTCAAGAACTAGGACAATCTCTGAAAATACAAATTTACAAGAGTTATGTGTCTAAAGTTGATAGAGCTGGTTCTGGAAGGAAATGGGAAAGTGTTTTTATTTTAGTTTTTACTTTGTGCTTTGAGCGGATGTTCTGAGTTCACATCAAAGAGTTCTGAGTTTGTCTCACTGTGGTCTTACATAGGCACTTCTTGGGCCTCTATCACAGCCAGCATTCTGATCCAGAGAGCAGCTCTTCCGTTTTTATAGAAGAATTCTGCTCGTGTCTTAAGCATCTTCTAATCTCCCAGGGTTGGGATGTAAGAGAACCCATAGGTGATGCTAGCACTTCCTAGTAGTGATTAGGGCTAATGCTGTGATAGAGACTGGGAGTTTATACAGTTTTGCTAATAAATGGAATGAGGAGAGCCAGTTCTTAGTGGTGGGTAGAGGTTACAGAGAATACGGTGGACTCACGAATTACTGCCAATAGCCAGTGATACATCCACCAAAACTGAACTCTGGAGGAGATAAATATCAAGACATAGAGTAGGAAAGGAAAAACCCAACATGTTCTATTAAATAATTCCATCTAAGACACCAGTTCAATTGTTTCCATAAAAAAATCAATGTATCAATGAATAAGAATGAGATTCTTTTATGTATTTAACATATAACATTTAAGAAAAGAGAATTTTGTCTCGGATTTCTAGATTCCATCTCTAAAAATAATGTACAACATCATTTAGCCATATGCATTTCAATCCAATAAGCAAATTCTTCTAACCTATTTTATCAGTGAATGAAGCACCTGAACTTTGATAGCACAGGACCATATGAATATAGGTGAGTTGATGAACTCTGTTAGCCTCAGGAAGGCAGGTTCAGTATCTTACTGGTTCATCCTTGTTTTCTGGCACCAACTTACTGCCTGTCACGTAACATGTAGAAAACAATTGGATTAATAAATTAGTAAATAATACAAGAGTGGCTTGCATTTTCTTTATATTTATAGTTATGTCTATTAAGTACAACTATTGGACTTTTATATCTTAATTCGTCAATGCCATCTAATGGCCTTTTAGCTCTCAGACACTGTTCAGCATGGCTTAATTTATTCCTTTAAAAACAAACAAACAAAAAGGAAAAAAAAAGGAAAAAATCCATCTAGGTAATTTTGGTGGAAATGAGCATCTGGAGAGGTGGAATTGGATTCTTAATTGGAGGCTCCAAGAACATTCATGGTTGAATTCTTCTGGGGTGAGAGAGTATCACTCTCCAGATCTTAAGAGTTCTTAAAAGGGAGGTGTAGTATTTCAGAAACAACCCTTTCAAGCCTTAATGCCTTTCATCAAAGGCTTTTAAAGTACTTTGCCTTTAACAGGGCCCTATCTACGTCCTGCCCAGCTTACACACATGCCTCCCTTTGAGGTCAGTGGAAGCTAACAGTGCTGAGAAAAAAGCAAATGCATATAGTGGAGGTTGCAACTTAGCTGTATTTCAGTCTTGCATATGAGTGTGCACCTAAGACTTCAAAGAAGTTGGTATAGGCCAAAATGAAATCAAGCTTGGGCTCCAAACAAAACCAGCTGCCAGATGAAGGGAACTTAAGTTTAACAATTAGAGCTCTCTCAAAATGGAATGGTTTAACACTGGAAGTAGTGAGGTCCTCATCCTTGAAGATATTCAGGCTGAGGCTGACCAGCTTCTTGGTGGTAGTGATGTTGGTAGGGGAGAACAGAACCTATACTCAGGTGGAGGAACAAGCTTCATGATCTATAAAGCCCTGGGCCCCTCTATGTCTATGAGTCTATGAAATCAATTCTGCTTCCTCTATCTGGAATGGATCAAGAGAAATATTTTATTTACTTGGGTCCTCCCTTGTTACTCAAGTTTAGCGAGAGAGAGGCAGTTGATTTCTCCCCACCAAGAATCTAGCTGGAATAAAAAATGTGTTCAAAAGGAGCTTCCAGGATAGGTTTTGGGACTAAGGCACATTCACTACTGGTGTTCTAAGGGAGGATCTTGAGCCCTAAAGAGTCTGAATCATCAATGACTTGGTTGGGTTTCCTATTGTACACTTGTCAAGGCAGAACATGGGCCTGGTAGATTTTATCATGGTTAATCAAGTCCTTAACTGTCAAGTTGTGAGTTTTCTTGAGGATCTGTGTCTGAATATATTTGCTTCAGGGAAATAATTGTGATTGCTTAGTCTACTGAGTGGTTCTTCAATTTTAGCATGCATCAGAATTGCCTCGAGGGTTTTTTAAAGACAGACTGCTGGGCCCCACCCTCAGGTTTTATGATTCAATGGATATATGTGCAGACAGAAAAATTGTCTTTTAAGTGAGTTTCTGGATGTATTAGTTTTATATTGCTGCTGTAACAAATTACCACAAACTTAGTGAGTTAAAATAACAAAGACTTATTATCATATAGTTCTAGAGGGCAGAAGTCCAAAATGGATCTCATTGGGTTAAAATCAAAGTGTTGGCATAACTGTGTTCCTTTTTTAAGGATCTAGAGAATTCGTTTTTAGCTTCTAGGAGCTTCCAACAGTCTTGGGTTCTTGGTTCCCTTCCACTTTCAAAATCAGCAATGGCTGGTCAATGAGTCTTTCTCAAATGCCTCTTCTCTAATATTGAGTCTTCTGTCTCCTGTTTTCCCATATAAAATCTTTGTGATTACACTGGACTCACCTGGATAATCTGAGGCAATCTCTTTATCTTCAAATAAAATTATTTTTAGCCTTACTTTCATCTGCAAATTTAATTTCTCCTTATCATGCAACATAATGTATTCATAAGTTTCAGGGATTAGGCTATAAACATCTTTGGGAGTTGGAGGGTGGCCATTAATCTGACTTGAACACCAGGTGATACTGATGGTGCTGGTCTGAGAGCTGCACTTTGAGAATCTCTGCTTGAGTGATTTGAAGGACTACACAGGCTGAGTAGTTATGGGGAGGATTGCTTGTCAAAAAGTGTGTGGGAGCATGCACGTCTTTTGAAAAATTGGCATTTTGGATGGTTTAAGATTTTATCAAACTATTATGTAAAATGCTACTTAAAATATCAACCCCAAATCTTTATGAATATCCAAACTAAAGGGCCAAACAGAGGCCAATTGCCCTTGACTCTCTTATAAGTTGCTTGCCCCCATCAGTCCAATTCACCCCTTTCACCTGTCTTTGCACCTGTGATAATCACTACCTGCCCTGTGATTCCCCTTCTCTTTACCTGTTGAGACCCAGCTCCTTAAAGACCCAGTTTGGAGGGCCAGCAGATGGCATAGTGGATATGTTGCTGGATTCCCACATGGCTGACCCAGTTCATATTCCTGGACCCGGAGGCTTGAAACCATGCCAGATTTGTGTGCGTGCTCGCCTAAGATTCTGGGAGGAGAATGGAGGAGAAGAGATTGCAGCATGGCCATCCCCCCTCGGGGCTGATTTCTCACTTTCCCTCTCACTGTCTCCGTCTCTTTCTGGTGAGTACATGTGTTTTAAGGCAAAAACTGCTAAAAAAAAAAAAGAAAAAATGCTCAGTTTGGAGCATCTCTCTGCCATGCTGAGTTTTCTAATTGTTTTAGCTAAATTGTTTTATCTATTTGTTTTATTTATTTAGCTGGATGCTGTCATACATGAAATGTTTTTTTTTTTCTCATAACTGTGTTGTGAGGTGAGCAGTCTCTCTGCTTCTCAAACAGAAAGAACAAAGCCATAGCAAGTTTAAGTGGGCTGTTTAAGTTCACCCATCACTCAAAGTTCTGGAGACTTGGTCTTTAATGGTGTGGCTCTAAATCTGAGCTTGTGCAGCACAGTGATGAAGGCTGGGTATTTCAGTGGAACTCATAGCTAGTGAGTTTCAGATTGACTGACCAATCTTGGCCTCAGGTGAGCAGGATATCCTTTCAGGGATCTGGCTTCCTCTTTAATCTCCCTTCTCATTAGTCTATGTTGAAGGAAAATACTCTCTTGTTATGATATTCTTTATTGGGTAGCAACTTTTTAAAAACTCCCGTAAATGGAAATAGAATTCCTCACTTGGGAATATAAATGCTGTCATTTTAATTATTATGTGCAACTGAGAGAAGTTGCTGTCATTCAAAGCTCTCATTCCTGGAGTTCCAAAGAAAGAAACTATTGGATAATAAGAATCACAGATTTAGAAAGATTTTTAAAAATCATGGGATCAGCATATGGCCTAACAGTTATGTTGCTTGACTCCCACATAGTTGACTGCTGTTCAAGTCCCAGATCCAGTGGATTAAAATTTATGCCAGGTGCGTGTGTGTGTGTTTGTGCCTGAAATTCCAAAAGGAGAATGGAGGAAAAGGGATTGCGGTGTGGCCATCAACCCAGGGAGTGATTTCTTACTTTCATTCTCTCTCTGTCTATCCAGTGAGTGCACATGCCCTATAGCAAAAATCTCTCTTAAAAAAAAATCAGCTACTAGGAGCTGGCAGGTGTTATAGTGGTTAGGGTGCTGGACTCCCACATGGCTGACTGCAGTTAGAAGTCTAGACTGGCAGCTTACTTTCTCACTTTTCCTATCTCTCTTTCTCTTTCTCTCTCTCTGGTCAAATAATAAAGAAATAATAATAAATTAAATTAAATAATTCTTTAAAAAACTCTAACACTAACCACAATCTGAAAATTTTATGTACCATGATATATAGTTCTTTTTTTTCTTTTACTTAGATGAAAAAATTTTGATCTAGCCAATTCTGACCTGGATGAAGGTTTGTATGATTAGACTAGTTCCATAGAATAATCTGATGAAAAATTATAACCCTAGGGTAGTAATTTTGTAGAACGCATGTATGAATAGTGATTCAGCATTTATCTTTTTTAAAAAAAACAAGTATTTATTTTATTGTTGAATGAGTGGGAGGGAAAAAAACAGTGAGTGAGCATGGGATTAAGACATAGACCCCATGCCTCTTTCTATTATTTTCTATTACTGGTCATCTCTAAAAAACTCCCTGAGCCCTTTACAGCAATTCCCTTGAAGATGTGAATGGATAGGCTGGGACCGATGTTTATTTGCCTATTCAGAAAGCTTGTTGGGTCAGTTCCTCTGAGTGGTCATGAGACAGTGCCCAGCCCAACAGGTGTGTCCCTGAAGTGCATCTGTCATCAGAAAGGGAATTCCTCCTTATTGCAAATGAAGTGTGATTGCTTGTCAGGTGAGTGAGCACCCGTCAGTCCTGGGTTCTTGCCAAGCTTGTGCAGGTTCAGCGGTTGGAAGTATTCCTGGATGTAGGGTAACATTCCATTGTTAACCCAGGGAGAGAAAATTCACTGTAATGCAATTAATGCCACGATGAAAGATGTATACCCTTCACATTCCTAGGTTATGCTTTGAACATTCAGAAGAATTGTTAAATTCATTGATTAAAATATCAAAATTCAACCATTCTTAATGTACTCCACTGCATCCTAATATACCATCAGAACATGAAGTTAACATGGTAAATCACCTCCTGAGTAACAACCAATGAACATCTCCAAAATAGACTGCTTAGCTTTTCACCATTTGTCAAAGTGAGATATTTCTAAGACAAGAGATTTGGTTTCAAGATGATTGATTAACAGTAATTTTAACCATATGGCATTCCTTAGTCTGCCATCATGATGTGGTGATGATGAAGAAAATAATAATTCGCATGTATAGAATGTTTATTTACAAGTATTACTGCATTTAATTCTCATGACAGCCCAATCAAGTAAGTGCTATAATAATCAAATTGTACTGATGAGGAAACAGACTTAGAAAGTTTATCACACTTGCCCAAGGTGACACATCTAGAGAGTTCCACAACTGAGATTCAAACCAATAATTCTGACTCCAAAAGCTACTTTATTTATTGGCAAGAATAGCTTCCTGCTCCCACCCCTCCCTTCCTTCTTTCTCTTAATTCTTCTTTTATTGCTACACACTTGATTCTTTTCTATCTCTGATCATTCTTCTTTATATTACTTAATTCTCTGAACACTGGATAAGCACTTGCTATGTGCTAGACATGATTTTAAGAGGCAAGAATTTGAAGAAGAGTAAGGGTTCAATCCTACCTGCAAGAAATGTGCAGGTGTCTCTGCTTCTTTATTTCTATTTTATTATTTCCTCCTCTTTCTCCTCCTCTTCCTCCTCCGCCTCATCACTGGCAGACATGGCAGATGACTGGGGCTACTCTACCAGGCCTTTTTCCCTCTGAGTGAACATTAGTCGCTGAAGGTGGAAAAAGCTAGAAGGTGACTATGGGAATTCGGACAGGAAAAAGGCAGGCCTGAAAAAAATGGTGTTAAAAACACCACCAAGAGCACAGCCAAAGTCTTTCAAATGAGACAGTGCAAAATTGGAGAAGGTGAAAATAACATTTGGTCCACGATCACTCCCAGGGTGATAGTGATCTCCTTGTCTGTGTCAAGAGGGTGTGTGTGCACACAGGAAATGAGGTGGTTGAGCAGAGTTTACCAGATTAATCTGCCAGAAAGATTAAGAGGGTCAGGGAGGGGAGGAAACAAAAAGTGATTGATTGCAATTTCTAAATAGATTTTTTAGGGGAGGGGTAGACTGAACATGCCAAACTCTGGGCCTGCTTATAAAAATCCAGGGAAGATGTTCTTGTTTGAACTATATTTAGACTTTCACTTTGCTCTTATTATCAGTTAAATGATATAGATTATTTAAAAAGCACGATGTCCAGGTACCTAGAGAAACTCCTGTGAAATCTATAGGGGCTCCAATAGCAGAACATAGTGTATTTTATCCCTTATTTTATTCCATGTATCTTGAATGATCAGAATTTAATGAGAATTGAATTCATGACTACATTTCAAAGAGATACTGCTAGATCAAGTGAAATCGTGCAGGGAAGAGCACATTTTAAAGAATTAAAAATTGTCATGAAATAATTTTAAGTTCCTGTTTTTTCAAAGTCTTATCCTTTCTGCTCAGTTATTTTCTTAAAATAGCATGTTATGGACTTGAACTTGTTATTAGAAGCTTTGCAAAGACCTAGAAGATGAGGGGTAAATGGGTTTTCTTCATTCGTAGGTTCTTGCTATTTTTGATGGTTGTGGATCACTGTGCTCTTGGATATTCCTTTCAAGGCAAGCCCTCATGAGAACAAGGAAGCCTGGGGCCAGCAGTTAGCATAATAGCTATGTTGCTGGACTCCCACGTGGTCGACTGCGGTTCGAGTCCCGGATCCAGCAGCTTAAACTCACGCTGGGTGCGTGTGCGTGCGTGCCCAAGATCCTGAGAGGAGAATGGAGGAGAAGGGATTGCGGCGTGGCCATCCCCCCTGGGGAGTGATTTCTCACTTTCTGTCTCTCTGTCTCTGTCTGTCTGTCTGGCGAGCGCACGCGCCCTATAGCAAAAACCTCTCAAAAAAAAAAAAAAAAAAAAAAAAAAAAAAAAAAAAAAAAAGAACAAGGAAGCCTCTCAGCAGGCCCTGCTCCAATAGAGGGCCTGCAGTTCTAGGTACTGCATTAGTAAGGGCTCTTCAGAGAGCAGAACCAACCGGGCATCTATGTATGTATGGATATTTATGTATGTATACTTAGGATAGTAGCATTTGTCTCTTTCTACACATACACACACACACACACACGGTGGGGGTGTTTGAGGTTTATCAATGAATTGTCTCATGAGGTGCTTGGCAAAATCTAGGGCAGGTTAGCAGACTAAAAACTCAGGAGCTGATGTAGTCTTGAGTCCAAAGTCTACAGGGCATATCTGTGGGCTGAAATCTCAGTCAGGGTTCTACATTATAGTCTCGAGGCACAATTCCTCCTTCTTTGAGAAATGTCAGTCTTTATGCTTAAGACCTTTCACTGATTGAATGAGATTTATTCACACTATGGAGGATAATCTGCGTTATTTAAAGTCTACTGATTGTAGATATTAACGTCATCTACAAAATACCTTCACAGAAACATCTAGACTAGTGTTTGAACCAACAACTGAGTACCATAGCCTAGCCAAATAGACAGATGAAATCAGTCATCACAGATGTCTGGGGGCCAGGTCTCTGGGGATCACATCCAGAGCATGACTTTAGTTCTGTTTTAGAACTAAAGTCAAACCCATGTTGTGTAGGAACACACCCTGCTAGATTGTAAGTTCTGGCTTAAATAATATACACTGTCATGGTGGATTGGCCTAGTCCATGCATGGGACCTGGCCTAAAAGTATAAAAAAATAGAACATATGGGGGCCAGCAGGTGGCATGGTGGTTAAAATTGCTGGACTCCCACATGGCCGACCACGGGTTGAGTCCTGGACCTGGTGGCTTGCTTTCTTACTTTCCCTCTCTCTCTCACTCTGTCCCTCTTTTCAAATTATAAATACATACATACATACATACATACATAAAATTAAATAAAAATAATTCTTAAAAAAAAAGAGAGCATATGAAGTGGCAGCATCGATTCATGTACCTAAATCCCAGAATGTTAGAGATGAGGTCTCAGAGGCAGGGTCTTTGGTAGCTCATTTGACATTTTTGTCTAAATTAGAAAAAAGTCCCCATTTCTCTGAGTGGATGCAGCCCCTAGCCAGGATGTATGATTTGGTGAGCACTGGACATCACCTCCCCACCCCAGACACCTTAGCCAGGTACCCTTGTGCAGTGAACAATCTTCCTAACTGTATACATTGGCCTTGCTCAAGAACCAAGCGACACTTCATAGGAAGAAACCGAGCCTGGCTACAGGGTCTTCAATAAACTTATCAAAATTATGTATTATGAGAAAACTATGCATAGATTTCAAACATTTTCGCACTGAAATTAATTGACACTTTGATTCCATTTTCCATGAACCTTTTGAAGTCCCCTCATACTGATAAGCTTGCTGAAGGGCATGTCCTGGTAATTTTAAATGTAGAATTATAGATTCTAAAAATAGAGTCTGGTAGACCTGACTACATATACATTACTCCCTGGGTAAATGAACTAGAGGAAATATGGACAAGAAAGAACCTTCCTCTCCAAAAGCATTCTCCTTCCACCTGTCAGCTTACCAATTTTAGAGTTAATTTGACTGTAAAATAAAAATGCCCCCTGAGAGCATTATTTCACTCATATGTTAGCATGAGTGACTTCATTCAGGTGATGATAATACTTTTTTGCATCTATAAAACAATAGATGTTTTTCAAATATACACCCTATTTTATTCCCAAGGCAACAATGTTTTCATGGCTGTTGAGGACTCATGCAAGGAAACTCATAGTTATTAACTCCCTGAAGCATCAACATTTTTGTAAGCATAGTTTTTACTGAAGTAAAACAAACATATAGAAAAGTGCACAAAAAATAAATGTACAGCTAAGTGAATTTTCACAGTGATTATGCCTATGCAATGACTATTCAGATAAAGAAATAGATTATTACCAGTATCCTAGAAATGCTCCTCCTCTAAAAATTTTGATATTTAGATAAAAGTTCTAAAACTTTGATTTATGATAAAGAGCTAGTATCTAGGGAGATTAGAACTCTAAAATGAGATCTTAAGGTGAGGAAGAAAAATAGTAGTTGAATCTGTGGATAAAACCAAGGTCAGGTTAATCTTTATCCTGAAAGTTAAAAATGAATGAGAAAGTATTAAATACTAAATCTATCAAAGGTTCAGAGAGATTTCTGTAGGAGATCAGAATCTGGATTCAACTTAAGCAGTCAGCAATAAGAGCTTGGTTAAATCAAATTTTCATGGACTGGTAAATACAATATTTTGCAATGATTAAAAAAGCATAATCTTTGCTTAAATGCTTATGACTGAAAAGTAGAAAAGGAAAGATAAGAATAGTATATATATTAGACAATGTAATTTTAATTTTTGTTAAAAATATCTGAAGAAAATGGAAGAGAACATGAAACATAAATAATAATGGTCTTTATGTGTGGAACTATAGGCAATTTAAATTTTATTTTTGTGCTTTTTATTTTATTTACTTTTTGTAATTTAAAAATTTCTAAATTGGCAGGACCAGCAGTTAGCATAATGGCTATGTCGCTGGACTCCCATGTAGTCCACCGCGGTTCGTGTCCCGGACCCGGTGGCTTAAAACTCACGCCGGATGTGTGTGCGTGCGTGCCCAAGATCCTGAGAGGAAAATGGAGGAGAAGGGATTGCAGCGTGGCCATCCCCCCTGGGGGGTGATTTCTCATTTTCTGTCTCTCTCTGTCTGGCGAGCGCACGTGCCCTATAGCAAAAAAAAAAAAAAAAAAAAAAAAAAAAAAAAAAAAAAAAAACACAAAAAAAAAAACCAAAACCTCTCCAAAAAGAAAAAAAATTTCTAAATTGGCAATGTTGTTTTAGTAATAAAATATTTAGAATTTCTTTATACAACTGTTTTAACCTTTGATGTTTATCCACTTATGAAATAACTATTCATGTCAAAAATAAATAAAAGGCTTTAGTTAGAAGTCATAAAATTCTATTTCACCAGTTCGGTTTCATGTACTTAATCTATCTTCTGTTGTGGTGTGATCTTTCTATTTAAGTTCTGGAAGATAATATTCAACTCCAGATTTGTCCCTACTATTATTGATTTTCTTTTTCTACTTTGCTTTCCAGATTTGAGGATTCTCTTGAGCTGCCATGTACCTACTGTTTGAACAGAATCCTAACCTGTTTTCTGGCTGTAAGTCTTAAGCAAAGTACTCTTAACATTTTTTTTTAAAATTTTGATTGATTAAAGCTAAAACTGCCTTTCTTGAAATTAAAAATATGTTTAAAAATACCTATTTAATGACCATAGTAAGCTATATAGCCTCAGCCAGGTGCTACTTTATAGTATATCCATTCCACTCACAGATTTTCGTGCCTAAAATTAGACTTGTGTTCACAGATATTTATATATCAGCTGAACTGACTATTGAAAGCAGTTAGATTAATTAACATCTAGACTAGTGTTTGAACCAGAGCTAGGTACCATAGCCTAGCCAAATAGACAAATGAAATCAGTCATCACAGATGTCTGGAGGCCAGGAGTCTCTGGGGATCGCATCCAGAGCATGACTATAGTTCGATTGTAGAACTAAAGTCAAACTCATGTTGTTCAAGAACACGCCCTGCTTCATTGTAATTCTAGGCTTAAATAGTATACTCTGTCATTGTGAATTGACCTAGTCCATGCATGGACCTGGCCTAAAAGTGTAAAAAAATAGAGCATATGAAATGACATATGATTATTGATTTTGTACATCAGTAAAATGTAGGAAAGAAGAAAGGAATGAAAAGCAAGTATAGATACCAGAGACAGTGTGGGAAGAGGGTGGGAAATGGCAGAGGGTGAGAAATAGGGGGAAATACATATACACACACACACACACACACACACACACACACAAACACACACACAGTAACATGTATGATTAAGCCACTATACAGTGTATTCTGGATGGGAAATTTGCATTTTGTATGCTGTTACGATGTTCAGTGAAAGGATGTAAAATAACATAAATGAAAAATAAAGTGGGAAAAAAAATAAAAGGCAGACAAACATGCGTATTTTCCCATCAGGAAAAGGCACAGTAAAAATGAATTTTCTTGAATTCTACAGCCTTGACTGTTGCTTGCAGTTTCACCAAATTTACATGCCCAGCTCTTTTGAATGGTACACAAAACTTCTCAAAACCGAACTTGCAAAAGACACGGAGCTATTCACCTATCTGCAGGTAGTTTTCAGAGAATGTGGAATTTTGTTAACTAATTTCTAATTGTTTTTGAATTCTTCAGTAATTAATCATGCTTGGTAATTCTCCATCAGAGTATCCATTTCCTAATTATTTTTGTTAAATAGGAGAAAAGGTTGTTTTTTTTTTTTTTTTTCCCTCTTTACACCCCAAACCTCACATCCAGTATATAACCATTGCATGCTGAGCCGGGGAGGACTTGGAGCTGAGTTTTGCAACTTTGCAACCTTGAGAAAGTGAGCAAACTTTTCATGCCTTGGTTTGTCTAAAACATGAAAGCCTAGAAACATGCCAAATTTAAAAAGCTGAACTGAGTCGCAAGCACATGGTTCATGTATGTGTTAGAACAGGAGGAAAAGGGAAGATGCCTGCCACGGGAGTGCTGCTGTGGAGAACAGGGTCACCAGGGAGGGGATCAGAGGAGAAAAGACAAGATTTGGGTCACAGTGGAGGGGGTGTGGAAGGTGAGTGGTAGCTTCCTTACATTCATAGAATGCTCCAAGACTCCTTAGTGAGTTAGCAACAGAGGCCATGGTCTTCATTTCCTGCCCTGACACACTTTTCTCCTCTCTATTGTCCCAGACCAGGTAACTCTTCCAAATTGAGCAACTCTCTACAGATGCCAGTTAGAAAAATCTTTCCTTTCTCCAGCCAGACACTGTCCCAGGTGGCATAGCCTTTAAATGAAGTTGCAGCCCAGATTCAGAGGCCAGACACAGCTGCTTACTCCTGGGGTTTCCTAGACCAGGTTTTATACACAGCCAGACAGAGAACAGTAGAGACTAGTTACTGAAAATATAAGACTTGAGGGATTTTTAAGGTCTGGATTCCTGCAGAAGCAGAATCTGAAATAGGGACTTGAAGGCAAGTGGTTTATTTGGTAAATGATGCCAGGAAAACAGTGCTTGAATTTAGGAAGGTCAGACAGAGAAGAGAAGGAAATCAGTCAATGATGTGTGACCAAACCAGCCTGCTGTGCACAACTGGGCTTCAGTTCTGCTGGGGAACTCTGGGAAACACGTCAGAGCAGAGTTTCTCACCCTCAACTCTGTTGATATTTTGGGCTGGATATTTCTTCATTGTGGGCCACTATTCCTATTATTCGATGTTTAGTGACAGCCTGGCCTCTAACCCCTAGAAACAAGTAGCATCTCCTTCATGCCCTTTCCTCCACCAGTTGTAACAATCTAAGAAGTGTCCAAACATTGCTGAATGTTCCCTACATGGGGTGACACACAAGACTGAGAAACCACTGCTTTAGAGGTATCCCATTCAAGGGTTGAAGAAGCTGGAGTACTTATCCTCTGACTCCCTGTTAATCACTGGTAGAGAGCTGCTTTTAGGGGCTTTGACTCTTTTGAACTCATTGACCAGGCATGCCATTGTGTTCAGAAAAATGTCCTTAGGCAGAGGTTTTCGGGGAAACAGCTCTTGGCATTTAGAGTTAAGTTCTGAGTGTATGTGAATGGAGCACAGGCAAAACCTCTGGTATGTGGTCATCTGTGGATCTGCTTTATCATTCCTTCATTTAGCCATCATTTCTTCATCTATTCTACAAATGTTTATCAAGGTCTTACTGTGTGCTTAGCATCAGGCATGATACAGATTTGCATGTTCAAAAGTAAGCAAAAAATGGAGACAGTTTCTGCTCTTATACCTTGAAAAGTCATAGTCTAGAAGAGAAATGAGCATTAATCAAATAACAAGTGAATTTTTAAATTGTATTTGATATTAACTATGACTATTCTCCCAACACTCTATCCCCAGAGCCTTGACACTTGCTATCCCCTCTACCTGGAACTTTTATACTCCGGGCAGCATAGGTTGGTCCTTTACTGTATTTAGGACATGGTTAAGTGTCTCTTCCTCAGAGAGGTATTCCCTGACCACTTTATCTAAATTGGTGCTTCTGCCCTTTCACCCTTTACTCTGGCTATTCGCTGCTCATAGCACCTATACTAGAAAAAGATTATATTTATTGTCCCTCCTTGACACATTAATTATTTTATTGTCTTTATATCTCTAGCAACCAGTTAATAACTAGAACTTAGTAGGTATTCAGTAAGTATTTATTATATAAATCATCTAGACAGATTGACTTGGTGAGGGAAGTCAAAGAAAACATTTTTTAAGGCTTTAAGCCAAGATCTAAAGAGAATAGGAATTACCTGGATGAAGAAGGTAGAAAAGAGCATTACAGATAGCAGAAATAGGGCATGGAATGGCTCTGTAGGTGGGAAGAGGAAGCATGGTGCTCCAAAAAAACTGAAAGAAAGTCAGCATGCCTGATACAGGGAACATACGGAGCCGCTAGTGAATTTTTTATCTTTTGAGTAAAAACAAAATCTTTAGAGAAGCCATTAATGTGTTTTAAACAATGAAAAGTTGTACATGGGAAGGGAAAATAAGGGTGAGAAAACATAAGCAAATTTTTATCTTAAAAGATCATTCTGGTTTCAGGGTCGAGAATATAGGAGCAGAGGTAAGAGCAAATGCCATCTTGATGATGTGTTTCAGCTTCAGAACTTGAGACCTAGCTGGTTGAAATAATACTGCAAACAGGAAAGTTTCAGGTGGTTTGTTAAAGGGGTTCATGCATATGTGAGGGTAGTTCAAAAAGTTTGTGGAAAGGTGAAATTAAAATGTATGTGCCAAAATAAATGTGAAACCTCTGTGTAATTTTTTCCCTAATACCCATTTGCCATGAAATATTTGGAATATTTCTGGTATGTCCTTGAATTCCCAGGGGTGAAAAAGCTTTTTTCTCCCTAAAAGATCTTCCAGGAACTTTTCTAGAGTGTGCTCCTCATCAGTGTTCATGTCTTCAGGGTGTCGCTAATTTTGGTTGAGAAAGGAGGAGCTGTCGTTGCCTCCTTTTATTGGGTGGGCGATTGGTCTGCTGGCATCCTAACCCTTAGGCAAAATCAATGCTGGGTGAAATTTGGGTGAAAGAAGCCTTGTCCTGAGCCTGGGATCTTGGGGAAGACAATCTTACTATTGACAAATATTCCATTTTTTTTTTCCATGAAGGATAATTTATCCCTGCCTATTGCGATTGGGTATGCCCAATCTCTGGCTTAGAGGTCTAATGAAGTGTGAGCAGAAAGGATGTGTGCCACTTCTGAGCTAGAAGTTTTCAGAGCCAGGGCATGGTTGACTGTGCTTTCTTCTGTCTTTGCAGTCATGCAATAAATGTTTTTTGAAGGAAGACAAATCAATGAAAGAAAAGAGATTCAATGAGGAGTTGAGATAGCCAAGGCTTATTCTCGGAGTTCCCACTAGCAAGATATGACAGAACCCTTTAGTTATTCCAGTGGCTCTACGTGGTTCTTAAGATTTCTTTAATTTCTAACATCCTGAGTAGACATTGTAGAAGTAAAATGATGATTTTTGGGTGCTTATTGGAAGTGTTGTTCCTATTGGTTAATGGGAGAAAACACTTGGGTGAGGGATGGGGAGTATTGATAAGCAAAATTATTTTGAATTTTTTAAAGCAAAAAAGTCACTTTTCAAGGTGGTGCCCTATTTCTAGACTTTCTCTGGAAGCTGTGTTTTGTCACTTTTCTTGGACTTCTAACCTTGCCCCAGGAGATCAAAGGAAGGACCAGTGAATCTAGGCTCACAAACAGGAGTTTTAGAACTCTTTCCTGAGACCAGGAAGTGAGGCAATCATTTCTACAAAATGCTATCAAATTTTATTCTGAATAGGTGTTCTCAGTAGTCACTGTTTTGATGACTTCAGTCCCTGGAGACAGCTCTGTGGGGCAATAAGATGACGTTAGCAGGGAGTTGACAGGCCTGGTCTGTGTCTGAGGCTTGTGAAGGGCCATAGGTATCTCCACTGGAGCCAGATGTTTTCCCAGCCCTTATCCTGCTGTGGTTTCCTAGCCCAGCATCTCTAGACAGAGGCTCCAGTGACACCTGTTGCCATCTTGCACATGCGCTGGTGCTTCCGTTCAAGGCAGCCTCACTGGGAAAAGTGTTCTGTGCTGAAGGGGAAGTAAACTTCACACTTAATTTATCAGATTAATACTGAGCTATGGTGAAAGGAATGGGAAGTAGGGTAGAGTGAGAGGAACACACACAGGCCATAGGAGGGCTCAGTGCATCACTGCTGATCAACTTGTCCTGCCCTTTCTGCAGCTGTGTCAGATTCTACCAACACTCAGCTCTGCGCACCTGCACCAGCTCCCTCCACCCAGTGAGTGTTACCTAAAACCAGGCACTGAGCTGGAGGTCAGCAACTCTTGAGTTTCTAATCTCTCTGTTGCTCATGGCTGGCTGGGTGGCCTCTGAAATGTTATTTAATGTCTCTGGGTTCTGATTTCCACAACTGTGTGGTACCCGGTGACCTCATGGTGCCATTTCACTACCTTTGAAAAATGGCATCATTTGAATGTTTAGTCTTTTCTTTAGGGGAATATAAGAAATTTCTTGCCTGGGGACGATCCTGTGAATCTGAGGTCATAGTTTATGTTCTCAATTAGGGCAGATTGTAACTATAGAAGGCTATATACCTCATGAAAAAGAAAAGTTACTAGCTTTCAAAAAATTTATGTTTCTCATTTTCTCCTGTTTGCTTAGAACCAAGTATAAAATTTAATTGAGAAGTATGTCAATCATTATTATTATTAATGGGGGGGGAGAGAAAGTATTTTTGATAGGGCTTCAACTGTCATGATCTTCTGCCCAAGCCTTCCAGTTAGCTAAGATTATAGGTAAATGCTCCTGTCCCAGGGCCTTTTCAGGCTGGTCAGAATCCACACTGGGGCATCCCATGTGGCCCCAGCCTCAGACAGTAGAGTGTTACTACTCACATCAGTATGACTGGGCCAATAGTTAACATATTTTCCTTTTACCCTTTGGTCATAATTTTATGTTTTATCACTCTTATTGAATTGGCAATTTGGGTGTGAATACATTTAATAACTAAATAAATTATGCATAGACTAAAAAAAATTGATTGTTAAATCCAACCGTGTAATTTACAGATGGAGAGCAAGGACGGAACCAAGTGTCTTTAGCCTTTTAGTTCCAGAGTTGAGTCTGGAAAGCAGGTTTTCTGACACTGATGCTCATTTCTCTCTTTCATGCTGACCATTTCTCCTAGCAAGTGAACTTTACCTGGACAATGGGAACAAAGTAAACAATTGTCTTTGAGTTTCAGGAACAGGCTGTTCAGAATTTTGGGGTCATTTCGTTACTTCACTTCTAATTTCCATATATCCTCAATTCTCATATTCTCTTCCCTGACACACTGTTTTCTTTTAATATTAAGTAGAATAAGGGCAACGCAGTGTGATGGAGCAGGTGGCACACAGCAAAATTCCTAAGGGCTCATTTATACATGTGTAGCCATTATTAGCAGTCTTGCAGTTCAAATCCTGAGGTTATCACTTGCCCAATGATATCTTGTCATCCTAAACTGAAGACATAACTTTAGGTAAAATCAACCATCTTTTGAATGCTAACCTATGCTAACCTATAGGTTGTAAGGTATATATACATATAAATTCTTGGATCACAATAATGAATCAAGCTAATTGGTTATTTTTTCACTCTGGAATTGGGCAATCTGACAAGATTAAATCCTCATATTTAACTCTCCTTCTTGGTATTATCTTTAAGGACATACCTTGGTGTTGTGGTGTAGAAATAGCCATGTTGTGTTGAAATTCTTTTAGCTCTCACAGATCTAGAAAAGTTTTCAATGTATCCCAAATTTTGGATTATAGTGGATTATATCACAGCAGAGTAATTAACTTCTCTATCATTTGGACAATTAATTGGGAAGACATTAAGAACTTTTCAGATAATATTTATCCATGTATTATTATAAATATTTAAGTATGGTTAAAATACTTAACTATAGTTAAGTATGGTTAACAATATCATACCACATATTTATATATCATCCTATCTCCAAGGAGCTCTAAGCAATTTACAAATTGTTTTAAAATCTGGTTATAGCTCTAAGATTCTCTGGAAAGCAAGCAGGGACAGGATCTATGAATACTATTTAGATTAAGGAATTTGAGATTCATTGAGTGGCAAATCCAGACTTATCCAGCACGTCAACGTATGAGTTAGACACTCTTGGCACCCATATCTTTCCTATTTTGTTGTTTTCAGTGGGAGCCCAGAGCCTTCATTCCTATCTGATCAGCTCTCTTTCCTTTAGCTTGCTTCCTAAGCACCATCACACCACACCGTATGAAGTTCAAGGCAAAATGGAATTTGTGTTGTTTTAGTAAGGGACTGAGACCTTCATCTGTGCTCCCAAGAAATTTTGCCAACAATTACAAACATACTGTTCCATGGAACTCTTTTCTCATATTTGGTGACTAACATAATGTTTCACTGAATTTAGAATTTTACTAAGAGGGGTTGCAATGGACAGGAAGAACACTTGCAATGCAGTTCAGATATTGAAGGTCTAGTCTTCAGCCCTGAGACACTTAATATGACTTTGGACTTTGCCAGAGTTCTATGAGCTGAGCTGGATACATGAGAACCTTCACTATAAGTGAACGTTACTTATAAGGAAAGCCATAACTGAGCTTTTTAAGTCCTGATCCTTTGTAGGTAAACAGTTCTTCCTTTTTTTCCTGTCACTATCACACTTTTGGAAATTTAAAAATATGAAGACAGACCTAATAATTATTGCTACTACTCTCTCTCTTTTTTTTTTGGAGAGGTTTTTTGCTATAGGGCGCGTGCACTCGCCAGACAGACAGAGAGAGACAGAGAGACAGAAAGCAGGAAATCACCCCCCGGGGGGATGGCCACGCCACAATCCCTTCTCCTCCTTTCTCCTCCCAGGATCTTGGGCACGCATGCACATGCACCTGGCGTGAGTTTAAGCCACTGGGTCCGGGACTCGAACTGCGGTCGACTACATGGGAGTACATCGACATAGCCATTATGCTAACTGCTGGTCCCAACATTGTGTTTTTGTTATGTGTTTTAACAAAACAAGTTTAAAAAGTAAAAAAAATAAAATAAAATAGATCAAATACTTATAGAACAAGCATATAAAGAACAAAAACTTTATTGTACACTTGTAGATGTATTTATGTTTTCAACTAAGCATTATTACAAAAGAATCAAAAAGTTAAAAACAGTAAAAAAGTTTATAAAGAAACTTACAATTAGCTAAGGTTAATTTATTGTTAAAAACCAAAAAAATTGTAAAGAGTACATTATACAGTGTAAGTGTACAATACACATAGAGTACAGTGCTTATAAAGTCTATTGTAGTATACAGTGATGTTCTGGGCCTTCATATCCACTCATCTCTTATTTACTGACTCACCTAGAGTAACTTCCAGTCTTACTAAATACATTCATGGTAAATGTTGAATATAGAATTGCCATTTTTTATATTTTATACTGCATTTTTACTATACTTTTTCTATGTTTAGCTATGTTTAGATACACAAATATTTTCCATTGTGTTACAATTACTTATTCATTATATAACATGTGATATAGGTTTGTAGCCTGAGAGCAATTGGCTATATCATATAGCTTGGTGTGTAGTAGGTATGTAGTGGCTATGTTATATAGGTTTCTGTAAGTATACTCTATGTTTTCCACATAATAATAAAATCACCTAATGATAGATTTCTCAGAACATATCCCTGTTGTTAAGCAACAATGACTATACTGAAAGATAAAACTCTGAATATTATACCCAGCAAAAATACACTTTCAGGGGGCCGGCAGGTGACATGGTGGTTAAGGGCACTAGACTCCCACGTGGCTGACTACTGTTTGAGTTCCAGACCTGACAGCTTGCTTTCTCATTTTTCTTCTCTCTCTCTTTCTCTTCTCTGTCCCTCTCTGGTCAAATTAAAATAAAATAAATGAATAAATGAAGTTAAATAAAATAATTCTTAAAAAAATCCTTTGAAAATGAAAATATCCTTTGCAAATAGACATTTTCAGACATACATAAGCAAAGAAAACATCAATCACCAATAAAAATAACTACAAAAAATGTTTAAAAAATCCTTCGGGAAGAAAAATCATATGATACTGGGTGGAAATCCAGACCCACACTAAGGATTGAAGAACAACAGAAATGGTAAGTACCTGGGAAAGTCTGGAAAAGTTTTCCTCTTACTGTTAATATTTTAAAGAGATATTTGTTAAAAATGAAAACAATGTATTTATTACATTGTAAAATATGTAAAATTAAAATGCCAACTGTAGCACAAAGTGACAGAAGAAGAGAAAAGGATGCATGCCATTGTTAAAATGAACTAATATCAGGGCCGTCAGGTGATATGGTGGTTAAAGACACTAGACTCCTACATGGCCAACCATGGTTCAAGTCCTGGACCTGGTGGCTTGCTTTCTCACCTTCCCTCTCTGTCTCTCCCTGGTCAAATTAAAAATAATAATAATAAAGCTAGATAATATAATTCTTTAAAAGTAAGTCTAGTATCACTTGAAGATAGATCATGACAGTTAAAGATACATATTATTTCAAGCAACTTCTAAAATAAAAAACCCAAATATTTATAGCTAAAAGTTCAATAAGGGAATAAAATGGAATAATAAAAAATAATTAATCTGAGATGATGCTGTATAATTGTTGTATAGGTGATCTTATTCTTAGACAGGAAATGGTGGTTTCCTGGGGATGAGAAAGTGAGGCAGGAAGATGTTACTGTAAAAGGATGTAAAGAAACTTATAGGGTTGTTGGCTATGTTCACTGTCTTGATCATGGTAATTGTGGTTTCACAAGTACATAATATGCATGTCAAAACTTACTAGATTGGGGACCAGCAGTTAGCATAATGGCTATGTCGCTGGACTCCCATGTAGTTGACCGTGGTTCGCGTCCCGGACCTGGTGGCTTAAACTCACGCCGGGCGCGTGTGCGTGTGTGCCCAAGATCCCAAGAGGAGAATGGAGGAGAAGGGATTGCGGTGTGGCCATCCCCCCTGGGGGGTGATTTCTCGCTTTCTGTCTCTCTCTGTCTGTCTGGCGAGTGCACACGCCCTAGAGCAAAAACCTCTTAAAAAAAACAAACAAACTTACTAGATTGTATATTTTAAATATGTGTGGTATATTGTATATTAATTATACCTATATAAAACTGTTTAAAAATATGAACCATCAAACTGCAAGAAATCTAACTTCTCTTTATGTTCTAAACAATAAGCAAAATTTATAAGAAAAGTGCTTATAGTGGGATAAATTACCATAATCTTTCTAGTGGAATAAATTACCATAATCAATAAATTACCAGTCTTGCCACTTGGTAATAATATATGTCATGTTCCCCAAAAATGTATACATGCTTTGCCCCACAATCCCATTTCAGTAATCTGTCCAAAAGAAATAATTGGAAAGACAGAATAACTGTTGTGGGAATTTTTGAAACCTCTTTCTTTCATCCCAAATCCCTAGAAATTATTTTAAAACACTGTCTTTAAAGTCATACTGGGAAACAAAAAGGATTCTTCAGTTGGCAAAAAAAATACCTATTTAGGAAAGATGGAAGAGAGTTGAGATCAGATTGAAGAATAAAGTTGTAACTCAAAACTTGTGGAAGAGAGATTTTTGTCAAGACACCCATGATGCTAATGATACTTCCAGCCCAGTGACTAGTGGCTACCAGAGCTCTGGCACGAAGTCACTGAGGGTAACTCATGGGGTGATTAGTTGAGATTTCCCTCCACGTACATCCAGATATTTTAATGCTGTACCCTCTCTCTTCTCTACATCTTCCATGCCAGACAATGAACAACCCATATACATGCCTGTAGGAAGAAACAGTCAGTGTGGAGTTGCTGGGAGGGGCTTTTTGGTGGTGACACCCAGGTGAACCAAAGAGCTTCCACATCGGGAGATTGACCAAAGACCTGCTCTGAAGGAGAGCACATTCTGTTCCTCCCTCAAATCATAAGAGATGCTAGAGGTTACACTGTTCAGAACAGCATGTCCTGCTGTCTCCTATAAACAGACTGGACACAAAGGTTGAAATGAAAAGAATGGAAAAAAATATAAAAGGAAAAGGCTAACAAAAATAGAGCAAATTTGGCAATTCTAATATCAGATGAAAGAGAATGCAAGGTGGATAATATTAAAAAGGCCAAAGAGGAGTATTTCAGAGTGATAGAAATGTATATCAACCAAACAAACCTTTATAATTCTGACCATGAAATGTCTAAATAGGTAAAGCAAAAGTACATAGAAAACAAGGATAAATGGATAGCTCCACAATGACAATGGACTTCAACATGTATTTTTTAGAAATCAATAACTCAAGCACACTAAAAATAAGTAAGGATAGAAAGGATTAGAATAACATGATGGATAAATTTGACATACATATGTAGTCGACAGCAAACAATTTTTTTTTTTGTATTGGGAGAGTTCAGCCATTTGTAGGCTTCTTCTTCATTATTATTTATTTTATACATTTAATCGCTATACATCATTTAACTTGTAGAGAGAATTTACCCAACTTGAAATTTACCTCAGACCAGTTGAGTTGAGAATACTATACATGGTATCATCAACAGGTAACAAACGATTTCTGTGTTCCACAAATGTCTTACTTCTCTATTTTTTTCTCTCTAATTTTCTTCACTACACTCTTACCCTCTCCCACCCTCCTTCCACACTGTCTCCAGTATCCATAACAATTTTTAATGCTTTTATGCCCTCCAATCTTTCAGTCTCTACTACACAGTGTAAACAGTCGGTATATGTTAAGTGGAGACATACAATGTCTCTCTTTCATAACCTGAATTGCTTCACTCAGCAGTAAATTTTCTACATTCATCCACTTTCTACAAATGCTAGGGTCTTGTCTTTTTTTTAATGGCTGAATAGTATTCCATGGAGTATATATGCCACACTTCTTCAATTTATTCTTCTGTTCATGGACAATTGGGTTGGTTCCATGTCTTAGCAACTGTGAATAATGCTGCAATAAGCATAGATGTACAAGCACTTTTCTGATTGAGCATTCCCCTAAACTTGGGGTAGATAACGAGGAGTGGAATCACAGAATCATTTTTTTTTTTTTTTGAGAGGTTTTTGCTATAGGGCGTGTGCGCTCGCCAGACAGACAGAGAGAGACAGAGAGATAGAAAGCGAGAAATTACCCCCCAGGGGGGATGGTCACGCCGCAATCCCTTCTCCTCCATTCTCCTCTCGGGATCTTGGGCACGCACGCACACGCGCCCGGCATGAGTTTTAAGCCACCGGGTCCAGGACGCGAACCACGGTCGACTACGTGGGAGTCCAGTGACATAGCCATTACGCTAACTGCTGGTTCCCAGAATCACAGAATCATATGGTAGTTCTATTTGTAGGTCTTTGTGGCTGGATCAATTTACATTCCCAGCAACAGTGTAGAAGAGTTCCCCTTCCACCACAACTCTGGCAACACTTACCTTTTTTTTTTGTATTTTTAATCTTTGTCATTCTGACAGGTATTAGGTGTCATCTCATTGTGGTTTTTTCTTTTTTTTTTCTTAATTTATGTATTTACATACTTTCACTGAACATCACCACAACATACAAAATGTGATTTTCCAGCCAGAATAAACTGTAAAGTGGCTTAATCATATATGTTATTATCAATAATTTTCCATTTCTTATATATATTTTCCCCCCTATTTCTCACCTTCTGCCATTTTCCATCCTCTTCCCACCCTGTCTCTGGTATCTGCAGTTTCTTTCCATTCCTTTATTCTTTCCCACATTGTGTTGATTCACAAAAATCTTAATTAATCTAAATACTTTCAATAGTAAGTTCAGCTGATGTATATATATCTATGAACAAAAGTTGACTTTAGGCATGAAACTGTGGGTAGAATGAATATAATATAAAACAGTACATAGCTGAGGCTATAAAGCTTACTGTGCTTACTAAATAGGTATTTCTTAAATACATTTTTTTTTAATTTCAAGAAAGGCAGTTTTAGCTTTAATAAATCAAAATAAAAAAAATGCTAAGAGAACTTTGCTTAATATTTACAGCCAGGAAACAGGTTAGGATTCTGTTTGAATAATAGGTACATGGGCCTGTCCACAACTTGAGAGAAGACAAAACTCCTTAACACTGGAAGACAAAGCCTAGAAGGCTTTGGCGTTGCACTTTTCTCCCTTTGTGTCACAGATTCAGTGGGAGTTGAGGAATATGAGGACTCAAATAGTATTCGGATTTTGGCTACTTTTCACTTAGACTTATGGAGGCTGAGCAGCAAAGTGATGAGATATAAGAAAAAGAATAAGAAAACAGAGAGAGAAAGAAAAGAAGAACAGAAAAAGCAAGCAAACAAAAATTATTTATTTGTTAATTTTAAAAAACAAAAAAATGAAAACTATGCAGCATGCTTGTGTGCCACGCAAAATTACTAGATCTCAGCTCTCATGGTGTACTCAGTCTTCTTCTGGCCTGCCCTTTCTGCTTGCTAGGGTAAATTCTCAGCAGAACATCTTCATTGCTCTCATCTCTGAAATCACTAGATCTCCGCTCTCATGGCAGACTCAGTCTTCTTCTGGGCTGCCATTTCTGTTTTCCTAGATGGGAGGGGAAAAGGGAGGGAATTATTACCAAGATAAAGGAGGACTTTGGAGCCAAGGAAAAAACTTTAACTTAAAAAAATTTAAAAATAAAGGTTTTTGTTCAGCTCATTTTAATCATTGGGTTAATCTTTTTTTTTTTTTTTTTTTCCTCTCAGGTAAGCTGCTTGAGTTCCCCGTGCATTCTGGTTATCAGTCCCTTATCTTCGGCCTAGTTTACAAAAATGTTCTCCCATTCCAAGGGTTGTCAATTCACACTAATTACTGTGTCTTTTGCTGTGCAGAAACGTCTTAATCTGATGTAATCCCACTTGTCTATTATTGGACTACTGTGCTTTAGGGGTCTTTTTAAAAAGTCTTTGCCTGCCCCAGTGTCTCCCAGTGTTTTCCAGCAGTAGTTTTATAGTTTGAGGTCTTAGGTCTAGATCTTTGAACCATTTTAAATTGATTTTTGTCAATAGTGAAAGATGGGGATCAAGTTTCATCTTTCTGCAGGTAGATATCCAGTTTTTTCAGCACCACTTGTTAAAGAGGTTTTCCTTTTTCCACTGGATTAACTAATATCCTTTGTCAAAAATCAGTTGGCTGTATGCTTTGGGGTTTATTTCTGGAGTCTATTATGTTCCATTAGTCCTCATGTCTGTTTTTGTGCCAATACCACACTGTTTAGATTATCACAGCTTTATAATATATTTTGGGGTGGGGAGTAAGATACCACCTACTCCACTCTTCTTGCACAGGATTGCTTTGGCAGTACAGGGTCTTTTATAAATCCAGTAAAAATTCTGTCATTATCTTTTCCAGATCTGTGAAGAATGTCTCTGCTAATTTGATTGAAATTGTGTTAAATATGTAGATTAATTTGGGTAGAATGGCCATTTTGATTATATTAATTATTACAATCCAGGAACATGGGATGTTCTTCTACTTTTTTGTGTGTCTTTTTCAATGTATTTTTAAAAATTTTCATAGTTTTCCTTGACTTCCTTAGTTAGGTTTATTCATAAGTATCTTATACATTTTATGGCTATGGTAAAAGGGATTTTTTCTTCAGTTTTACCTTGGTCAGCTTATTGTTCATATATAAAAATAGCATTTTTTTTAAAAAGCACATTAAACATTCAGAAAAAAATGATAATGTATTAGGAAAAAACAAATTAAAGAATCACATAGGCAGGACCAGCAGGTGGCGTGGTGGTTAAGGCGCTGGACACTCCCACATGGCCGACCAGGGTTCAAGTCCTGAATCTGGTGGCTTGCTTTCTCACTTCCTCTCTCTCATTCTCACCCTCTGTGTCTCTTTGATCAAATTAAAAAAAGAATAAACGAATGAATAAATAAAAAATAAATAATTATTAAAAAAAATAGAATCACATAGGCTAAATTCACTGATAATGAAGCATTAAAACTAGAAACTGAGAAGGGAAAAAATCTAATGAAACCAAAGTGAAAATGAATTGTACTCCTTAAAATTGAAATCTATGCTCCTTGAGTTAAAAAAAAAAAGGTCTACTTCTTTATAACACCTGGCTTAAAGAGGAAATAAAAACATTTTTAGAAAGTACAACATGTTACACATAATGATATGGCCAAGATATTTGGAAAAATATTTATTATAATTGTAATTATCAGGAAAAACAAGAAAGGCAAAAAAGAATTTTAAAACCAAGAAACTGGATACATCTGAGAAAATTCAAATAATATGAAGTGGCAGAATTAATAAAGATAAAAGAAATTAATTGCCCAGAAATTTGAAAATAAAGAAACAGCAAAATTGCTCTACAAACTCAAAAGCTGGTTCTTTGCCAAGGACTGTGTATTCCGATTTTGTATTGTTGTACCTTTTTCTGAGTCCCATCCTCCCTCTTCCCTTCCTCTACCCGCATCAATCCCAGGTACTAACACAGAAACCAGTGGCTCTCCTACTGCATCTCTACCTCCTTACTACTGAACTTACCATACTTAATATACTCGTGGCAGTTGGAGTTTATGACTTTATTTTATTGAAATCTGTACATCAGCGTTTCTCATCTTCCAGACCACAGACCACAGATCATAGTGGTCCTTATAATTACAATGTAATAATGATAAAAATAAAGTGTACAACAACTATAATGTGCTTGAGTTGTTATGAAACCACCCCCCTACACCCTGGCCCATGGGAAAAGTGTCTTTCATGAAACTAGTCCCTGGTGCCAAAAAGGTTGGGGACCACTACTATACATGACATGTTAGGAAATTTGAATGCAACCTGTAGATTTGTGCACACTAGGGATTGTGTAGAAACTCCAGCAATCTGGACCCTTTCTGAATACAGTCGAGAACCTGGTACTGGGACCAGCAGTTAGCGTAATGGCTATGTCGCTGGACTCCCATGTAGTCGACTGTGGTTTGTGTCCCGGACCCGGTGGCTTAAAACTCACGCTGGGTGTGTGTGCGTGCGTGCCCAAGATCCCGAGAGGAGAATGGAGGAGAAGGGACTGTGGCGTGGCCAGCCCCCTGGGGGGTAATTTCTCGCTTTCTGTCTCTCTGTCTCTCTCTGCCTGTCTGGCGAGTGCACGTGCCCTATAGCCAAAAAAAAAAAAAAAAAAAAAAAAAAAAAAAAACAACCTGGTAGTTAAAAATAGATGGATTTTTTTTCCATGGGGAAGAAATTTAGGAGCCCCACTCATGTGACCATATGTGTTTAGGTAAGCTAAGTATTTCTGCTTTTATTGTCATCCACTGTACTATTTGTCTCACTCCCACTCCCACTCTAAAGAATTTGTGGTCATTGTTTCATATATGACTATAGTCCTAGCTCTTTCAGCAGTCAAAGTACATAGGACTTCTTAATTTGGGTCCCACTATTTAGGAGAGGACCCTGAAGTCTAATCATGTCCTCTCCCATCTGAATTACTAGTTCCATGACCATCTATCCCTAGTATGTCCATGGTGCTGATAGCTAACTAGCTAAAATCATTAGAATTTAGATCCAGGAATTCTAAATTCTAATGATTTTAGCTAGTCTGGGAAGTCATAGAATTCACTTTCTTCAACTGCTTTAAACCTCAATCAGGAAGGTGTTTTTTTTTTTTTTTTTTTTTTTTTTTTACTTTTGTATTTTGAATATTTCTAACAACAAATGGGTTTTGTTCAGTTTGACTTTTAGTAGTGTTTGTGATGAAAACAGTAATAATGTTGGATGCTCCTACCCTGATTCTGATGTACTTTTTCTTACGGAAGTTTGTTCTCTTAGGGAGGATCACCCATACACAGTGTAAGATTTGGGATTGTATTTGGTTTTGTGTAACAGAAGCATAAATGCAGTGGCTTAACCAAATAAGGCTTCACTAAATGACTATATAATAAGAAGTCTAGAAGAAGAGAGCCACACCAGGGCAGCTGTTCAGAGAAATCATGAGGGGGTCAGACTTCTCATCTGGGTACATTGCCTCCCTAAACTAAATAGGAGTTCTGCTGGTAAGGAAGGTATGAAAGGGTTTCTGGCAAGAATTAGTATAGTCCAATCTGCCTATTTCACAAAGAAACTCAGATTCATACCATTTCAGTGACTTGCCCAAAGTCATTTAGTCAGTAACAAAGTGGAGATTAGACCTCAAGACCCCAAAACTCCTCTTAGCCAGTATTCTTGCAGTCTGCTAAAATTGAAGTGCTGGCTCATCTCTCTGGGAATTTCACCCTAGCTATTCCATCTACTTGGAACCTCAGGCCAGTGTCTCTGCCAACTTTGACCATTTAGGAACTCCCACCCCACCCCTACTTAAAACTACTTATCCATCTGAATCTTTCGTTTTCTTGACCTCTTCCCAGGCTGTGGTCTAGATGACCACTGCCTACTTGGGGTTATAACCCATGTCCTGAATATGTCTGCTACTGTGGTCATTGTATTTCTGTAATACAATGATTCATTTCTGTTCCGTCTTCCGAGTCAGCTTCCATTATATATGGAAGGCATCTAGGGAACTCGATCAGGCTTTTATGAAATGGCAATAGTTCACCAACTTCTTATTAGACTAGATTTTTATTAGACTGTGCCTTCTCAGGGGCTGAGTCGAGATCTTATTCATCTTTTTTATTTTCAAGTCCTAGTAGTAGTTCATGGGCTTGCCAAAGAGAGAAAGAAGGCAAAAATGGTTTGCTTGGGCAGGATGAAATATTTTATCTCTAGCATTATTTAGAGTTGCCTGTAGTAATAAAAACCAGTCTCCTTATTGCCTGCACTTCTGGTGGATGATCCCACTCCTCCCTTGTACAATTCGCTATACTATGGCTGTAGTATATGTTGAAAAAATGATCAGAGCTGTCTCATAAGCTCTCTTCCCCTCTCCAAATCTTTCATGAAATGGGATATTAGCTAACCTTAAGGGCTGACTTGAGTGTAGTAATTTTAAAAACTTAAAGTAAGCGATGTTGAGAGTTATGTTTGACCTGAAACCTTCACTTCACATAACTAAGCTTCTTTATGTCTCCTCATTTATCTCCCTGTCTCCCCTGTTCCCACTTCCTTACAATTGCTCATAAGGATCTGCTTTGCTTCTTGAGCTCCATGTGGTAGAGTTGCCTCTAGGGCCCAACTCTTACTGTACTCTCTGTTCTTACATTTTTTTTTTTTGAGAGGTTTTTCGCTATAGGGTGCGTGCGCTCGCCAGACAGACAGAGAGAGACATAGAGACAGAAAGCGAGAAATCACCCCCCAGGGGGGATGGTCACGCCGCAATCCCTTTTCCTCCATTCTCCTCTCAGGATCTTGGGCACGCACGCACATGCGCCCAGCGTGAGTTGTAAGCCACCGGGTCCGAGACGCGAACCGCGGTCGACTACGTGGGAGTCCAGCGACATAGCCATTACGCTAACTGCTGGTTCCCTGTACTCTCTGTTCTTAAACCTCAGACTACAGTGGGTGAATTAGAGGAGTTGTGGGGATGATTATTAAAGGGGATTTACAAGTCCTTCATGGGATTTAGCATCACTAATATTAGGCCCCTCATTTTATCTTTGGATTTCCCATAGCACTTTACATAAGCACTTGGACATAGTAATTCTTCTAAAATATTTGTTGGATGAAGGGCTCCTCCAAAAACTTCTGAGAGTTTGTGCAGACATACCTTGCCTAGTGCCGAGTATATAGTAAGCTCCCTGGTACGATGTTTACAACTTACTTTCAAATATTTCAGCATTTGTAGTGTGGTATTATCTAAGTATTGGTTTAAGCTACAATCTAAAGATGGTCTATCAGTTACTCTATCAGGAACATACCAGGAACAGTAAGCTAATAATTAATCAGAGGAAAACAAAATGAAACAGAACAAATACTTGAAATTTCAATAAGCCATCTTCCTTCTGTAATAAAAATTTTTACTAATTCATGTAGTGAGTGTTATATAAGAAAGATAGTGGTATTAAAAATTAGTAGGTGGTTTAAATATATTTTTGCAACGTTGCTCATTCTTATGTTACCAATGTGTGAGATGTCAGCAGGTTCTTAGGGAGGGTGCCTTTGGTGTGCTGGTGAAAAACAGGGTCTCTGGGTAAATCTGTAGTATTGGTTAATTTCTGTGGTATAAATACTCCTACCATGGCCGAACCAGCAATATGAAGTTATAGAACAGGGAATTGGCAAGAAATGTGCACAACTGGCTCTGGTCAACAGGTAGAAGAGAATGTGCTAGGCCCAACACATCTAATTGTGTGCTCCAAAAGAGTTCTGTGTGTAGCTGTTGGTTCCCAGGGTTTTTGGCTGCCTCATTCCAGTAGAGGCTAACTGAATCCTGTTGTGGAATTTCATCTCACGAGTCTCAAGTGAATGATTCTTGAAATGCTTAGAAAGGACAAAGAGCTGGGACCAGCAGGTGGCATAGTGATTAAGGCACTGAACTCTCACATGGTAGACTGTGGATGGAGTCCCAGACCCACTAGTTTGAAACTCACACTGGGTGCATGTGTGTGTATGACCAAAAATCCTGAGAGGAGAATGGAGAAAAAGGGATTGCGGCATGACTATCTCTGCAGGGGGTGATTTCTTGCTTTCTGGCAAGCACACGTCCCTTATAGCAAAAATCTCTGGGGAAAATAAAGACAAAAAGCTGAGACACATTCAAGTTTACAGAACAGCTTGTTTGGCTGTTTTCTGCCTGCTTGCTAATAAATGTCTAGTATATGTGGCTGAATTTGGTCAGAGATTCCAGTTTACAAAAACCTGTTGAAGAAATTGTGGGAATAATTAACCTTCCCCTTTTACTAACTATGGTCTGCAACTAAGATCTACCAAAAAATACCTAAATAAAAAATCCTAGTAGTTGTGCAGCATACGGTATGGTTTGGGCTGATTTATAATATCCTCAGTAAATATTTGTTTAATAAATACAGGTTCTCATTCCTTGGAAATCAACACTATGGTACCAGGTGCTCTTTCAGACCTTAATAGGCCATTATGCTGTTGCTATTTGGGGGACATTTTGCTTTCTGGTTGAATGTGAGGTCAACATCAGATTCTCACCCTGAGAAACTTTATATAATATGGAGTTACTTAGAGCAGGGGTCTTAGTTTACATTCCTTTATGGAGCCAACTCCAAGCCAACTTCCATACCTCATTGATTGTGAGAGCCAAGCATGCTCTTTTATCTAGAGAAAAACTTTAGTCAGAGAGAGAGAGATTCAGGCGCTAGAGGAAGGAAGGCTGTGGCATGTCTGAGAACTATCTACTGAAGCTGCAAATAACCTTCAAGTGGGCTGAGAGAAACTGGGTAGGGCCTGATCTATTGTAAGAAAGACTAGACTGTTTGCAGCAGAAGAGCATCCTCAATACTTTCACAGAGCTCAAGGGCTCCTCTTTTGCTAGTGCTGGGTTTGGAAGATTGGACAGGAGGTCAGCACCTCGCTCTCCCCTTTTGTGCAGTGATTAGCCTTGTATTGGGGGGGTTAGGAGAGGGACCCCAAAGTATGTGGGGACTGAAGGGACATAGTCACCTCTTGGCTAGTTCTTGCTCCTTCCTGACAATGCCCCTTCGAGATTTAGGGGGAAGTGTCTGCTCATCGAGTTCTCACTACCATCACTTTTGTTCCATGGGAAACACCAACCCAGTTGTGGTCTCAGAAATGTCCCCCAACTCTCACAGATTCTTCTTTGAAATAGGGAAGCCTGTGGCTCCACTAACTTCCAAGTGCTGCCACTACATCAGTGTCAGCCACAGTTTGCAACATTGTTAGTTCATTATCTTAGCTGGCAGTATCCCCAGACTGTATCCCCAGACTGTCCAAGCGGAAGATGCCATCTTAAAAAACTGAAAAATAAAAGAAATACTTGGCACACCCAGAAAGCTTTAGGGCTGAATTATTTATTATTTAAATGAAAGTTAACTTCTTCATCGTGAAGAAGAACCAAAAATTAAATCTCCTAATAATAACCATTTGTTTCTCCCTCTGCACATTCCAATCGGCAAAACTGCTGTCTGCCTCCCTTCAGTACATTTTATTCATTTCTGGTTGCATTCTTGTCATCCCAACTCAATATGGAGATTTTTTCCCTGAGAGCTAATGAGTTTCAGCTGATTTACTCAGCATCAGATTTTTCAGAGATAAATACAAGTAGTATTACAGTAAATATGATGAAATTTTGTTCATGTGTGTGTAAGTTTGTGTCATCTTTATTAATCTCTTCTTTTACCACATTATTCTAAAGTAGATGATAAAGAAAAGAAAACTGCTGTCTTATGAAACTTGTCAGCATAAAATGACAAGAGCTTTATAGGAAAGATAAGAGAAGAAAATCATTTGCCAACCCTCAGGGTAGGGTCCGAAGGAAACACACAGCTTTATTTCTGTTGCAGGAATATGTTGGATGGATTCAAGAAAAAAATATGCCTTGGCATTATGGGCCATGTTTTGCAGCCTGCGGCTTGAGGTTTCTGCACAGGGACCTGAAAAGTTGTCAGTGTTAATAAAAAGTTTTCCTCATAATGATTTTGGTGCACTGTGTGCAAGCATGTGCTATTCCTAGTGTTTGGTTAAAAAGAGACCGTAATATGGAATGTATTACATAGAAGAGCCAAAAATAACATCTGTCTCACAAATAAGGGGAACGATCTCATTTCATATCTCTTCTTATTTGACAGCATCTTTTTTTCCCCTTTACTGGAAAATTACAGTTTTGTATAGTTTACAGAAACATTTAAACATTTCATGTGATTTTAGACTCAAATGGGATCTACTTAATAAAACACACAAGCAATTAGAGAACTTTGCTGTAATCACTTCTGAAATCCCAGAGGGTTCACATTGACTGGACCGGGTTGCTGCCTTCCCAGCCTCTCTCGTTTCGGAAGCTTAGTAAAGGAAATCACTGCTACCCATAGTATGTATACAGATCATTTTTACCTAGCTGTGCAGATGTTTTTGAACTTCATGCTGCTACCACTTGGGCAGATTTCCTATTTCTAGGATGAAAATTATATTCATCAGGGATTAGTGTATTGTGGACACAGAAGTTAAGCACATTTGGCTGTGCTTCTCAGAGATCTTCTTATAGAAGAAAGACTGATTAAGAAAGAAATTCCAGTTTTCTGGTTTTCATTTTATGTAACAGAGAAGTTACCTGTTTTAGCTGTAAGCTAAACTCACCTCCTTACATATTTTTTTTTTAAACATTCCAAATATGTGAATTTCTCTACAATGGTCTTATGTGAAGGTGGCTGTTTTGGCAAATGTCTCATGAAAACCATGTTATTTTCATTAATATTTACCTTGTTCTTGGATTTCATTCTGTGTGTGTGTGTTTTTTTTTTTTTTTTTCCCCTAATCGGAAGGGCCTCTATATTTCACAAGGAACTGGTATTCCCTGCTGTTATGACTATGCTTGATGTACTTCCTACCTTCAATTATTATAGTCATTATCATTTGGCTAGAGATCACAGTCTTTGATTTTAGTTTCCTTATCCATTGGTTAAATCATCTCTTGGATGCCAAGGAAAAGTCTTATTTGGATAAATAAATGATCTGTCATTAAAGTAATTCTGGTGACCTGTAGTGGGCTATTGTCATAGTAGAGATGGTGTTTGTGTTATAAATGATGATGGTTTTGGAGTTAGTGGTGGTGCTGATAATGGTGGTGATACAGGTGATGATAGAGATAATGATGGGATGATTGTGATGGAGATGGTAGTAGAGACGATGGTGGTGGTAATGAAGATAATAGTATTCGAGGCCATGGAGATAGCAATGATGGTGGAAGTGATGGTGGTTGTGATGGTATCAGAGATGATGATGGTGGTGATGGTGATAGTAGTCATGGAGGTGATGATGGATGATAATGATGGTGGTAGAGGTGACGGTGGTGGAGAAGGTGTTAATGAAGTGGTGAGATGACTTTTCCAGACCTGTTATTTGGAGGGAGTAGCATATAAGAGGTGCTGTAGGCTTCAATGATGGTGATCAAATCCTTGCTATTTTAAAGTGTGGTCCATAACCAGTGGCATTGGATGATACCCAGGATTTTGTTAGAAAAGTAAAAGCTTAGGCTTCATTTTAGATAAACTAAATCATAACATTCATTTAAACAATATTCTATGCAATTTGTATGCACATTAATGTTCCAGAAGTACTGGTATAAAGGAGAAATAGCTATAAACATACACATAGGCACAACCACATCTATCAGAATAAGCACATTAGCAGAAATTCCTGGCTAGTTTGTGATGTGTGTATAAATTATGTTCATTTCCACATATACATTATGTGTGTGTGTGTGTGTGTGTATGTATGTGTGTGTGTGTGTGTATATATATATATATATATATATATATATGTATATGTATATGTATATGTATATGTATATATATATACCACCCCAGGGCCAATCTCATATTGCAAGGGTTAAGTGCTATGAATAAAGAACCAGATCCCATGTGGCTGGTTGTAGTTGAAATCCTGGCCCTGGTAGTTTGAGAAACACACTGAGCCCATGTGTGTGCATGCCCTAAAATCCCAGCAGGATGGACAAGTGGAGGAACAAGGATTGTGGTTTATCCATGCCTCACTGTGGAGTGCTTTCTCTTCCCCTCTCTCTCTGGCAGTGTACACACTCTCTAGCAATAACAAAACTTTTAAATCCTTTCTTAAAAAAAAAGAAAACGACTCCCGTATTTAGTGGCTTAAAACAACAATCCTTTATTTTTACTCATAAATCCATCATTTAGGATGGGCTTGGTAAAGACAACTTGTCTCTTTTCCACATAGCATCAGCTAGTTTGGCCCAGCTGAGACTGGAGGATATATTTCCAAGATAGTCCACTTGCATGGCTAGCAGGTTGGTGCTCAACTGGGACTGTCAATTAGGTCCTTGGTTCTTCTCCTTATGGGCTTTTTTGTTTGAACTTCCTTACAGCATGGTGGTTGAGTTTTGAAAGCAAAAGTCCCAAGGTACCTGGGTAGATTTGTGAGTTTTTTTATGGTCTAGAATTTGAAATCCCAGGTGCCATTTCCTTTTTGTGATTATCATTCTCATGTATGGAAGTTCTTTTCCAGTGTATATGCCAGTGATTAGCTTATTTTTTGGGACAAGGTTAATATGGTGGTAGCTAAACCATCTTCTTCTTCTTTTTTTTTTTTTTTTTTTTTGAGAGGTTTTTGCTATAGGGCGCGTGTGCTCGCCAGACAGACAGAGAGAGACATAGAGACAGAAAGCGAGAAATCACCCCTAGAGGGGATGGTCACGCCGCAATCCCTTCTCCTCCATTCTCCTCTTGGGATCTTGGGCACGCACGCACACGCGCCCGGCGTGAGTTTTAAGCCACCGGGTCCGGGACGCGAACCGCGGTCGACTACGTGGGAGTCCAGCGACATAGCCATTACACTAACTGCTGGTTCCCTAAACCATCTTCTTCAACATGATGCTGTATGAGAATTTTAACTTGTGCTACACCAACTTGTCTAGGTATTGTAAAAAGAGAAAACAAATCACTGTGCAAATAATGAACAAGTAGGCTAAGCTATAGAGGAGTCTAAAAATTGCACTAAGAGAAACAGGTTAACCTGAAGTCAAGAAGGAAAATCAAGGTGGTCTTTGACTCAGGTTGAAAATACAAAGATCAAGACTCTGTTCAAACTATACTTATTCTGACAAGGAAATCATATGTGGAAATAGTGACCAGTACTAAAGGTTAAGTATTAGTTCCCCATTTGGGAAATATTTCCCAAATAGCACTTTCATTAGGGCCTTTCCAGGCATGAACAATTGTACTGTCTTCCTACTTCCATGCCTATTTTTCAAATTTCAAAGCCCATAAATGGGCTTCATAATAACCATTCCTCCCCCCCCCCCCCAATTTCCTAGCATTCTTGGTCTAGGCAGCACCGTTCTCTTCAAGACCCTGACTTATCAACCATCATGCTTTCTCATCTTTGCTTATGCTGTTTCCCCAGACAGAGCAGCTTTCTCTGACTTTTCCACCTAATCAAATCATATTCCTTCATGATTTAGTTTCACTTTTCCTCCTTTCACACAGACTTTTCTGGCTACTCTAGCTGCCATGGTGAAATTTATTTTTTGAACTCTGATGGTCTTGCAATAGATTCACCCTCCCTCACCTTTCCATTTCTCCCACTTGGGGAAGAGTTTGTGTTTTCTCCACCCACTCTTCCCAGAACTGAATTTTTCTTTTGATCTTCTCTCTGTTAGCCCTAATCCAAATTCCATAACAAGAAACACCGTTCAAATGTAGGTGTTGAGTCATACAAGAGGTTTATACTATCGTCTTTCTCACTTTTAATTAGTGGTTATACCTTTGTTTGACCTAAATCAAATAAACATATTTATTGAGGAGAGGAAGTACTATCTGCAAAGCAGTGTGTGAGGCTGTGGAAGTCCCAAATCAGCCTTAGACCCAAGCAACTTATATTTCAGCTGGATAGAAGAATATGATATACATTAGGAGCAGTAATATATAGGTTCAATGCTAAGCTGTCGGTTTTGCACACAAGATGTCTCATGGAGGTAGACTCACCATCAGGAAGAAATGTAAGTGGTACTAGAAGATTATACTTCTGTCACCATGCTGGGCTCCTCAAAGTGCTCAGTAAAATACAAGCAGCTCTTTGGTCTGTTTGTATGGTGGAGTGGTAGTGAGAACTCAGAGAAACTGAGATATTTAGGATGGAGGTGATAGTTGTGGTGGTAGATGGGGAAGACTGTTGAGAATTCTAATTCACTGTGCTTGCAGATGAGACCAGGAGACTAAATAAATTCTCTCTCTCTCTCTTTTTTTTTTTTTTTGCAGAGAGATTTTTGCTATAGGGTGTATGTGCTTGCCAGCGAGACAGAGAGAGACAGAGAGACAGAAAGCAAGAAGTTACCCTCAGAAGGTATGGCCATGCTGCAATCCCTACTCCTCCATTCTTCTCTTGGGATCTTGAGCACACATGCACACGTGCCCAGTGTGAGTTTTAAGCTGCCAGTTCTGGGACTTGAACCATGGTCGACTACATGGGAGTCCAGCAATGTAACCATTATGCCATCTGCTGGTCCCTACTGAAGAAATTCTTAAGGAGGTGTGAGGACACAGGAGAGGTCATTGTGCCCTATTTTAGTTAAACAGTCAGGTTTTTTCGATTTGTTTACTATGGCAATGCACCTTCTCTCTAAATGGCACTAATGGTGTTTGGAGGAAATAATCATTTTTATTTTCAAAGTGCTTTGGTTTGACTGTATCTCCCACAAATTAATGTGATGAAATTTGGTTACAGTGGGATTCAGAGAGTGAAAACTTAATCTGACAATAGGATTAAGAGGTCAAGTCTCTGGGAGGTGATTATAGTAAATTCATCAGGGTGGGGACCACAAAGTTGAATCTTGATGAGTTTGTAAGGAGAGGGGATGAGACAGACGCATGAACACAGACACACATTTCTCTGTCTCACCAAGTGATGCCTCTGCTATGTTTCCCATAAGCAAGGAGACCCTCACCAGATGTGGCTCTTTGATCTTGGCCCCCCAAAACCTTGAGCTAAGCAAACTTGTATTCCTGTAAATGACCCAGACAAACATTCTGATGTTTGTAGCCGAGAATGGACTATCTGTGCTTAGAAACCACTAGAAGGTGTGTCTTCCCTTCCACTCTTTAGAGGGATACAATATAATGCGACAGGTCAGGAAATGAAAAAAGAAAAACAATAGCATAGGGAATGGGAATAAGGAAAAACAGATCTCTAGAAAATGGAAGAGAGTTAATAAGTGGGAGAGGCATGTGGCATGCATTTAAACGAAACTAGTTTCCTATCTTTTAAAAGAAATTTACCAATTTTCTTGTGTACAATAAGACCACACAGTGTTCATCATGAGTTTTAACTAAGATATATTTCTGGAGTTCTCCACTGCTCCCATTCCCACTCTTTCAAAGAAACAAAAAGGAAAGCAAATTAGGGAGGTGGAGTGGTAAGCTAAATGACTCCAGAAGAATATACCGCTAACTTAACATAGACTGGAACTGCAGCATTTAATTCTAGGCTGGGCTGGCTGCCAAGTCCCACAGAAAGCAAATGCACACCCAGTGTTTCAGCCACAAGTTAGCATTGAGACAGTTCATTAGTGATTTGTAGATCACTACTCCTGTTGGTATGCTTACGCTTACTACCGTATCTGGAGCTAGGTAGAGGCCACCTTATTTATATCAGTGGCTAACTGCTGATTCATTCATTCATTTCTCCAGTCATGTGTTTTCTTCTTTTGAAAAGTTTATTTTATTCATAAGAGAGCGCGAGCGAGCGCATACATGTATATACACAAGCGAGGAAAGGCATTGCTGATAGGATCCTGTCACGTTGTGATCCCCTTTTCCAGCTCTCCAGCCTGTCAGGATCTTGGGCACACACACTGATGTGTCTATACCTCACCTTGGGATCCCAACTGCTGGCTGGCCATGTACAGTTCAGCATGTTATCACCTGCACCATCAAGGCTAGGTCTTGTCAGTCTTCTCTTTGTGCTGGACTGGCATTCTACATGTATTTTTATTATAGAAATCTTCATATTATTTTGTCAGCAATCACCAAATCTGGTTATCTTTTCTTTTTGAGGGCACACAGCCAGACTGTCTCCACACAGCTCTTACTATTAGATACAGCCATATTCATTAAGTTCCATTCAAATAAATGTGAGGGAATGTGGTACATGTAGGCCTGGTCCTGAGGAAACCTCCCACATAAAATTATCTGTGCTCTTTTAATCACCCAGCTGGCTGGAATGAAGATAATGCCTAGTGAAATTCAGCAATTTTTCGAAATGTCTTTATTTACTTTTGGTCTTAAGATGATGCTAGTCTCATAAAAATGAGTTGGGATGTGTTCCTGCCTCTGTTTTCTGAAATAGCTTGTGTAAGACTAGAGTTATTTCTTCCATAAATATTTGATAGAAGTCACCAGCGAAGCCATCTGGGCCTAAAGCTTTATTTGTGGGAAGGAGGAATTTAAATAATAAATTCAATTTACTTAATAGCTTCAGGGCAATTCAACTTTTTTAAACTTCATTTTGTGTCAGGAATCACCAGTGAGGTGTATTTTTCAAGAATTTGTTTCAGGGGCTAATGGTGGTGTAGTGATTGAGGTGCTAGACCCCCATGTGGTCGACTGCAGTTCAAGTCCCAGACCTGGGACTGAAATTCACCCAGGTGTGTGTGTGTGTGTGTGTGTGTGTGTGTGTGTGTGTGTGCCCTAAGTCCTGAGAAGAAAATGGAGGAGAAGGGATTGCAGCGTAGCCATCTCCACTAAAGGGTTGATTTCTCCCTTTCCGTCTCTCTGGCGAACACATGTGACCTATAGCAAAAATCTTTAAAAAAAAAAAAAAAGAGAATTTTATTCTTTCATATAAGTGTTAAATTTGTTGGCAGGAAGTTATTCATAATGTTCAGTTATTGCTGTTTTGGTGTTTGTAGGATCTGTGGTATAATACTTCCTCAATTCTTGATATTGGTCGTTTGTGTTCTTAATGTAACTTTGGAAACCAAATGCTGGAGGTGTTCAAGCCACTGGCTGTAACAAATCTAGGACCTTGAATCACCTTTTGACAGAGAGCTGACAAACAATTAGAAAACCCTACCCCATAATGGTACACTCACAGGAAATCAAGATGTGTTATATTAAGTCATTGAGATGGTGGTGGGGAGATGCTTAGTTATAGCAACGTTCTTATTGTAAATTGTCATTATTTGTTTCTATGTTTATATTCCCCACTACACTCTGGGCTCCTGAAGGATGAGGGCCATGATGATACAGCTCTTGGTATTTATTCCAGTGTTTAGTGTGATGCTTGGTGAATAATAAGTTCTCTACAAATGTTTCTTGAATATAAATGAATGAATGAAATGGCTCCTATGTATTTGGAGCCTAGACGTTTTTCTCCCCTGGAATGGGTGACTCAGCTCCAACTTAACACTCGGTATTGGATTGCATTGTCTTTTTTCTCCCACCCTTTCTTTTCCCCTTTTCTTCTCCTTTCTCACTGCTTTCTTTGTCTTGCCTTTATTCAGAACCACCCCAGTAGATTACTGTCAGAGACTTTACTAAGTAAAATCTCTTCAATTAAAGTTTCACTAAAAGGGAATTCAGACTAACACAGATATGGGCTAGATTTATGATATAGAGTATATTGAACGAGGTCTAGATACTTTTCTAAGGATGTATATGAAGCATGTAGACACCCTCTAGCAATAGATTAGGCAAGACAAAGAATATAAAAATGGATTCCAGGGAGCAACACTGAGATTACTTGAAAGAAAAACCTTTTATAATTATTTTATTTTGTTTACTTATAATTTATTTAATTTGACCAGAGAAAGACAGAGTGAGAGAGCAAAAGTGAGAAAGCAAGCCACCAGGTCCAGGACTTGAACTGTGGTCAGTCATGTGGGAGTCCAGTGCCCCTAACCACCATGCCACCTGCTAGCCCTGAGAGAATAAACTCTTTAAGGACTATTTTAGTGACATCAGCTTATCTCCTGCATGTAAGTAATAGGCTCATTATAAATTATATTTAATTAAAGTAGATATCAGGCACACATAAAGAATATTAATACATATGTACATGTATGTGTATATATACATATATATGTATGTATATATACATATATGGATATATATATATATATATATATATATATATATAAAATGAGAGAAAGAGAGAAAAGTATTTTTGATAGGAACTCAGATCCACGTTGTGATCCTCTGCCTTAGTTTCCTAGTTACCTAGGACCACAGGTATGCACCACCCCTCAACCTGTTTAGTTTGGGGCAGGAACTGAACTCAGGCTCCCATGTGGTCTCAGACAGTGCAGTGAAGCCCTCCTGTTTGTACCACTGAGGCTAGGCCCCAGGTCCCCAATTTGCTACATCTCAGTACATATTCCTATAAAATAATCCCATCAAAATGTTTTCTAGGGGACCAGCAGTTAGCGTAATGGCTATGTCACTGAACTCCCATGTAGCCGACCGTGGTTCAAGTCCCGGACCCCATGGTTTAAAATTCATGCCAGGTGCGTGTGCATGCGTGCCCAAGATCCCAAGAGGAGAATGGAGGAGAAGGGATTGCGGTGTGGCCATCCCCCCTGGGGGGTGATTTCTCACTTTCTATCTCTCTGTCTCTCTCTGTCTTTCTGGCGAGCACACGTGCCCTTTAGCAAAAACCTCTCCACAAAAAAGAAGAGAAAAAAAATGTTTTCTAAGTCAGACTTTCACAAAAATGGGCTAATCTTAAACAATAAGATATGTTGGTGAGGGCCTCACTTTGCTAAGTAATCATTAGCTGAAGACTGGATATCACTTGCAGATTTTCTTACAGTGTCTTATAAGTGAAAATGGAAATGTACCAATGCAGACAATTTGCTGGGTTCTAGACACATATTTTTTTATTATATTTTTATTTTAATTTTTTAATATACATTCAATCATATTATTTAGCTTACAAAGTGAACATTTCAATATGTAAACATTTCTCTCCAGTCCAGTTGATCAAAATATCTTCCACCAATAACACCACACCTCCCCATCCAGTAACAACAAATGCTTAGAGCTGAGGTTCATTTCAGTAGTGCTTTTTCTTAAGTTTGCTACTCTGTTTAAAGCACATAGGTACTATATTAATGCTGAGACTATTTTTGTTCTTTGTCTTGCCTAATCTATGCTAAAAAGTTTCTATAATATTCTTCATGCTTCCCATATATCCTTAGAAGAGTATCCAGATCTCATTCAATATCTTCTACAAATACATTCTAATAAAGTTTATTATAACAGTAGCATTACTTTCTATTAATATCTGGAGATTTATTTATCTGGAGAAGATCTCCAATATGTTGAGTTGGAAAGCATCCTGGTAGTAAATGTGTTGAAAGGATACTCAACTAAATTACAAGGGGTGGTATGGTAGGAATTGCATGCGGTCTGAACTTGTTAGTCTCCTTAAACTATGCCCTTGCCTTTATATACTTTTTCTCAATTCTCTCATACCACACCATTTCTTTGTCCATCATAACCCTAGGCACTTAAAAAAAAATCTCCTAACTCCCCGATTTTAGTCAATTCTCTGGAACTCTGCTTCTTTTTCCCTTAGTTTAGCTATTAGTAGTGTCCCCTAAAGCTGGGCTGTGATACTGTACCTCAACAGAAAATGTCACTATCTGTTAAATGTAAGACTCCTATATGAACATTTAATAACTTGGAGGCTTTAGATCCCATAAAATGTAAATACAGTTTGGTTAGTTTAAATTCTACATGTAATTTATTTAATCAAAGAGAATGTGCGTTAGTGAGCAGAAAGCAGAGTAAAATATCATAAACTATCTTGTTTTAATGATTCAAGCTTCTATTGAGTGCTTACTATGTGCTTGGTGCAGTTGTTAAGCACTTTATAACATTCATTAAATCAGTAGATCCTCATGACAACTCTATGAAATAAAAACATTGCTTTTAGTTGACCCTATAGCCAGATCCCACTTGGGTGACTGTAGTCCAAATCCCAGCCCTGGTGACTTGGAAAATATACTGTGTATGCTTGTGTGCTCCAAATCCTGACAAGCTGGAGAAATGGAGAGGGGATTGCAGCATGACTATGCCCCCTGTGGGGTACTTTCTCCTTTTCTCTCTCTCTCTCTGGAGAGTGCATGGCAATTAAAAAAAATACCACTACTTTTTAAATTTTTAAAAAAATTAAAAAGTTTTTTTACTTTTTGCTATTGAGTGAGAGAGAGAGAGAGAAAGTGAAAAGTCAGCCCCGAGGAGGGATGGTCATGATGCAATCTTTTCTCCTCTTGGGATTTGGGTACCAGTGTGTTTTCCAAAACTGCCAAGTCCAGGACTCTGACCATGGGGGATCTGGCTGCCTTAATCACCATGCCACCAGCTGTACCAAACTCACTACTCTTATTTCCATTTTACAACTTGGAAAAAATCAAAGTACTAGGAAGATAAGTAATTTTTTCAAGGTTACACAGGCTATAAGAGGTGTTAATACCAAACATTAAAATATTTCTAGTTGAGAAATCTTCCTCTTGTGCAGAGAATGCATACATTATCCATCTTGCTGAACCAGAGAAATATTATTATGGTTATTCTTGTTTTCAAATGTATCCTGGTCCTACTTTTTTTATTTTACAGCTATACTTAAGTTAGCAGCAAAAACATTTTATTTAGTACTCTAAAATATTGACATCTTGGTTTTCAACCCAGAAATACCAGATCTAAGCTTTTAACTTAATGGGGTATTTTACAAATTGAATTTAAAGTCATCCCTATCACTGTTACAGATCTGTAGCACTGATTCTCGTTATAACTAGTTTTCTCTCACCTAATAAGGTAAGATATTACAAAATTTGCCAGTTTTTACTAGTGTAATCAACACTGTAAAAATTAAAAACTAGGAGATCTGCAGATACCAAGTGGACGACATTAGAGAAAGTCAGACTAGAAGGACATTGGCTCCTGAGACTTTTGTTGCTCCATCTTCTTTGTGGGGTATTGTGAGCTAAATGTAAAAGATATGTGTGGTGTCACTTAGAAATGGCATGGCCCTAATCAAACTTCTATGTTATTATTTTCTAACTTGCGGAAGGCATGTGCACTCACCAGAGAGAAACAGAGAAAGAGAGAGAGAGGAAAAAAGCACCCTCACAATGGAGCATGGTCATGTCACAATCCCATTTCCTCTATTTCCCCATCCTGTCAGGATACTGGGCATGCACACACATGTGCCCAGCATGTCTTCCAAGCAAAATTCAAACCACAGTCAGCCATGTGGGATCCTGCTCCCTAACCACTAGGCTATGGAGCTGGTCCTGTCTCTTTTATAGAAGAAATAGATAAGCAAACTTTAAAAATATCTTGTTTATATGCAACAATCTTGGTCATGAGAAATGAAACTAAATGAAACCACAGTGGCTAAATCTCACTTATTTAATACAGTAAACATTTCATTAAATAGACTTATTGTTGGGTATGAGGATAGAGGTAAGGAATAAACTAAACTGAAATTGTAGTGTTTGAGTTATGTATTTATTTTTCAAAGAAATGCAGTTTTATTTAGGTAAATAATATTTCCAGGGCAAAAGTTGTTTATAGATCCTACTGAGCAAACATATTATAATAATTTATATTTAGCCTTCACCTCTTTCCCATCCCCTGCTAAAGTATATAGAATTATAATTGAATAAATTGCTTAAACACAGCCTTCTAGTCTGTTTTTTCATTGTTGATTTCCTTGGAAATACAACAATGATAGAATAATCCTAAATTCTGGATTCCAGGATCTGACTTACTGAGACTTCATAGTCTTTTTATGCAAAAGGATTTTCTCATTCAATTTTTGAGCATTGTCACCAATAAGCAACACAACAAACAAGCTAACCTTGTCCCTTTCTCGCACACATGCTGACCAGTCCCAAGCGAACAAACAAACAAACAAAACAAAAAACTCAGAAACTTATTGGGGTCAATTCCTTGGGAGCAGACTTTGAAAAAAAGTGGCTTACATAACCCACAGCTTAGATAATGTGCCTCTGCACTCTGGATTCTGCTCTGAATGTACTTTTCAAAGTGTTCAGTTTCTGTTTTCCTTTCCTCTATCCAGTAAAGGAAAATCAAAATGCCACTTAGCAGTTTATGCCTGGAACCAATCTTAAATGACCCAGGTTTTTTTGTCTTTTATCGTGCACAGCAAAAATATACAGTGCCTCCACCAAATGTTTAAGAGTTGTAACTTGCCAAGTTACTGCAAGACCAGTACCTCCATGCATATGGTAACGAATGTTTCAGCTAAGACTGATGGGCAACCGTCTGTGTTGCCAGCTTCTTCCCTGACAGTCAGCTGTTGTTGCTTGCACCCAAATTTTACCCCTAGGGATAGGCCAGGGCCAAGTCCACACTGATGGATAGATAATTATTATCATAGTAAAGTAACTTCAAAGAAAGAGAGGAATTCTGTGGCCATGAGATCACGGTAGATCTGAGTACAACTTTTGCAGCATTTCATTAGTTTTTCCCTGGAATAGTTCAGGAAGTGGCATGCATGAGGCTTTCTGGCTCACAGATTTGCTGTGCTTCTGGCTGAAAAAAATATTGCAGTCTTAAGAAATATGTTTATTGTGCCCATATCTAAAGAAGCTTTTACTTGATCTTGGCAGGGTAAACTGCTGTTTGAACAATTGAAAACATCTTTTTTAACTGTTTCCAGAAAGCATTTGCAAACACCCTGAAGTAAGGTTACATGCTTAACAATTCAGCTCTAAGCCTCAATTAAGTCTCTTGTATAGCGTTTGCTGCCTCTAATAGTCTGACACCATAATAATATTATACAGTATCCCGAGATAATGAGAAGAATGCCTAACATCTGCTTATACTCAGAGAACAAAGGAGAATTGGAGGGATGCGTCCTGCAACACTTGGAAAATACTGCCTTTACTTGCTGGAGACACAGGGTGGATTTTCCCATGGATTATTTCTCTGACATCCGGGGACTATGTCATAATGCTCTGGGAGAGGAGTTGGGAAAAGCTTGACGTAGATAGGTCACTCAGGCTGTTTAAGGGGGCTCAGCAGGACTGATCTCATTAAGGGAACCATTTCTGAACTTCTCTAGAATATAGATTGTACTTTAAAGTTTAATACGAAGGGCTTATGGAGAGCGGAGAGCGATAATGTGTCTGATTTGGATCTTTGCTCTAATCTGCTCTGATCTCTAATGCTGTCCTCTGGGAACCAAGTGATGGGTAATGATTTTGAATGTGCCCCCCTGATCCTTTTAGCAGTAGACCTACTCGGAAAGATTATGCCATATTCTGCGTTCCTGGGGTCATATGAAGGTTCTTCAAAAAGTTGAGGGAAGGGGCCAGCAGGTTAGGTATGGTTAAAGCACTGGGCTTCCACATGGCCGACTGTGGTTTGAGTCCTGGACCTGGCATCTTGCTTTCTCTCTCTCTGTTTCTCTCTGGTCAAATTAAATAATAATAATAATAATAATACCAAATGGAATTAAACAATTCTTTAAAAAAAGTTTAGGAGGAAAATAAAAAACCTAGTCATGGATTTCATTTGTTTTTCTTTTTGGCACCAAAATAAACTCTCACTTTAACTTTTCCATGAGCTTTTTGAAGTTCCCTTATATTCTTTAGGGACAAGGATCATTTTAGTCTTAAGTAGGAACTTGAAACATGGTGAAGAGGAATAACTTACAAATATAAACATAGTAGGAAGAAGGAATCCCAGAATAATACCCAGTGTACAAGCTTCCTGGCCCATCAGGCAATGCCGTGTTCTTTCTCATGGGTCATGAGGGTGGAGGCCTCCTGAATGGGATGAGTGAGCTTACAAAAGAAGTCATGGAGGGGCCAGCAGGTGGCATGGTGGTTAAAGGTGATAGATTCCCACATGGCCGACTGTAGTTCATGTTCCGGACCTGGTTTCTTGCTTTTTCATTTTCCATCTCTTTCTTTCACTGTCGCTCTCTGATCAAACTGGGAAATAATAATAATAATAATAATAAATAAAGTTAAATAAAATAATTCTTTTAAAAAAATAAAGAAGAAGCCATGGAGAGCTCCCTTGCCCCTTCTGTCACATGAGGAAATAGCAGAAAGATGGCTGTCTTTGAGGTACAGGACCTCATCAGATACTGAATCAGCCAGCACATTGATCTTGGGTTTTTTAGCCTCCAGAACTATGTGAAATAAATTTGTTGTTTAAGACCTGCTCCATCTATGATATTTTGGTATAGCTGCCCATATGGTCTCAGACTGTGTTAATCATTGTGGGCAACTAGAATTCAACTCTCTGGGGAAGCTCTGGAATCGTCTGGAGAACACACCTCAGAGCTATCCCAACTGAAAAGTGAGTATGATGAGATCTTTTTCATCAATTTGTTACCTGAAGGCCCCTTTTGAGGGCATTGACTGTGGAGCTTCCAGCTTGCCTTGTGCATGGGCCAAACATGTTCCTGGGGTCTGAAGGAAAAAGAAAAGCCCTCAAGGAGAGAGTAGCAGGTATTTACATTAAGAGCAGCCTTGGGCAAGTAGATAGAGTGCTGAAGGGATATAAATGGGCATCAGCAGTTGCTGCTTTAGGACTTGACTTCTTCCCTATCTCTAGGGATAGACTTTGACTGGGTTATAGCAACCAGCATAGCAAACTGATTTGCTGTTTGGGCAAATGACTCAAATCAGTCTACGTTAGTAATGAGATTCAAGTCCCAAACTCACTGGTGTTGCAAAAGCCAATTCTGCTCCATTAAAAATGAAGAAACATGAAGCCCTGGAAATTATGAGTGTCCATCTTTTTTTTTTTTTAAGAGGATTTTGCTATAGGGCATGTGCACTTGCTAGAAAGATAGAGACAGACAGAAAGCGAGAAATCACCCCCTGAGGGGTTGGCCATGCCACAATCCCTTCTCCTCCATTATCCTCTCGGGATCTTGGACATGCATGCACATGTACCTGGTGTGAGTTTAAGCCACTGGGTCAGGGACTCAAACCACGGTCGACTACATGGGAGTCCAGCGACATAGCCATTATACTAACTGCTGGTCCCAAGTGTCCCTCTTAAGAGCACACGAGAGAGACTAAGTTTGCTTGCTGACTTATGGCCAAAACTGAAGAGAGAAAGATCCCAATCCTAGAACTTGAGGCTTTCATCAAGCTGTATCAGTTTCCTAGTGTTGCTGTACCACAGTATCAAAAAGTAGGTGACTTAAAACAGCACACATTTATTGTCTTGCAGTTATGAAGGTAAAATGAGCCAAGGTCTCTCTGATGGTCCTAGGGGAGAGTCCTCCCTTGCCTCCTCTAGTTCTTGGTGCTCATCAGCACTCTGAGGTGTTCCTCAGTTTGTAATTGCATTGCTCTATTCCATGGCTGTCTTCTCCCTGTGTGTCTTCACATTGCCTTCCTTTTGTGCAGTTCTTTCTCTGTGCCCTTATGTCCCCTTTACCAGTCATATTGGGTTAGGGCCCACCCAAATGACCTTGATTGCCTCTCTATTTCTAACTAAGGTTACATTCTGAAGTCCTAGAGGTTAGGACTTCAACATACCTTTTGGAGGACAGATTTTAATCCATAACAGAAGCCAGAAGCTTAATAGGGAAACAGATTTGTTCACTTGTTTGTTTAAGGGTGCTTGGGTTGAAACTTTCTGTTGACTGCTGTACCATCTTGTTTAACAATTCCTTGACCTATGCCTGTGAATGAAACAAAACCAAAAACCAAAACCAAAACCAAACCAAAACAAAACAAAAAAGAAGGCAAGAGAGGCACTTGCTATGTGTGGACATGTATAGTGTCATCAGAATGTGAGTGAATGCCAGGGTCAGTCTCCTAAAAGGGCCTCCTTTCATTCATTGATTAAACAAGTATTCACTGAAATTCACTCCTTCCTTATGTGCCATGTATTATTTTAGGCTTTGAGAATTACATTAAACAAAAAATACCCACTTCTCTACCCTCATGGAGTTTACATTCTAGTAGGAAAGACAGAAAATAAACAAGAGAAATCAGTAACATGTAGAGTATATTAGATAATACCACATGACTAGGGATTATCAGGAAAACTTGGAATTTTAAATGGGGTGGGAAGAGGAAATCACAATGGGAAGATGATGTTTGTATAAATACTCAATGGAAGTGATGTAGTTATTCATGGAGATGAGTCCCAGTGGGAATGTGGTATCCTTTCTGGGTCTATCTGTAGGCATAAATGGATTAAGAGTAAGAAATCTTATCCTCAGAGTAGAAGCTCTCTAGGTACTCCATGTGGGTTATAGGTAGAAGTTTTTGTTTCGAAGGGAATATGATTTATTTCCATCTGGTCATCTGGAATATCTGGAGGATGCTGTTTGTAGGAAATCAGTCATGGTGAAGGTTGAGTCTAAATCATAGTACATGTCAGGATATGTGTGCCTTTGAAAACTGTAAAAGTTGAGACAATCCTCAGTAGCCATTATGAGCATTCTCTCTGACTTCAAGATTTTAGTGTGGGAAAGAACAAGGACTAAATCTGTTGTAATGTCCCTGGGGTTTATTATTTTTAATGGCAAACATTGACTTTCAAAAACATCTGAATATTGCAAGGTGTGACTTGACGATTCAAGACTGATTCTATAAGCACCTAGTGAAAACAAGTTGTATTTATTCTAGTTGTGGCCTGCAAGATCTTATGAATAGATAATAAGTATTGTACAACACTTTAGACCTATTTGAATATAGTCTTTACCCTAAGAACTATTCATTCTTTAAAATAATGTTGAAAAGAACAATTTGTCATTTTGCCAGTTTGTACCACTTAGCACAAAAAATTTTTACCACTCCAAATTAAGACAGTGGTTATCAATTAAGTAAACACAGCCTTCATTCTAGTGCAGATGTTAAACATAATAACACTTGACTAAATTATTTATTGCTGCTGGATAGTAGCTACATGAATAGTAAATGATTGACGTTTTCATATGTGTGTATATGTGTATATATATATATGTACATATGTATATATATATATATATATATATATATATATATAGTAGTAATGATAAATGCTTGGATTATTGAGTAGGAAACTTTAAAATGTCCTCTCTGTAGGCAAAATTAAGTTATAGGATTTGCAATTGATGTAAATTATTGGTCAAGTTCCAAGTTTTTTCAAAGTATTATTTATTTAATTTTAGTTATTATTATTTTTTAAAATTTTCTATAGGGCTCATGCATTTACAGAGAGAAAAAGACAGAGAGATGGAGATAGAAAGTGAGAAAGCAAGCTGCCAGGTTTGGGAGGCAAAGCACTGTTGGCCATGTGGGAGTCCAATTCTTAATCACCAACCACCGTACAACATGCTGGTCATTAAGTATTCTTTAAAAATTAAAAAGTTTTATTATATTCCTATAGGGTATGTGCATTTACCAGAGAGGGAGAGAGAGCAAAAGAAAATGAAAAATTACCCTCTTGGGGAGATGGTCATGCCACATCCTTTCTCCTCCATTCTCCACTTGGGATTTTAGATATGTACACACACGTACCTGGCATGATTTTCAAGGCATCAGATCCAAGACTTGAACCATAGAATCAGTCATGTGGGATCCATTGCTAGGTATTGCCAAGAGTTTCAGGCTTTAACCTCAATGTTGCCTGTTGCCCAAGGTTTAAGTTAATAGTTTAAAAAAAATAAAAAGAATACCACAAAAACCAGAGATATAAACAAGAGACAAGTTTCTTTTTTCTTTCATATTGAATAGTCTAACACAGGATAGACAGGTGGTCCTACTCTCTAAGTTCACCCTACAACCAGATTTCTTCTGTCTTTTGGTTGTGCCATTTCTTTCTTTTGCTATAGGGCATGTGTGCTCGCCAGAAAGACGGAGAGAGGCAGAGAGACAGAAAGTGAGAAATCACCCCCCAGGGGAGATGGCCATGCCACAGTCTCTTCTTCTCCATTCTCCTCTTGGGATCTTGGGCATGCACGCACACACGCCTGGCGTGAATTCAAGTCACTGGGTCCAGAGCTCGAACTGCGGTCGATTACATGGGAGTTCAGCGACATAGCCATTACGCTAACTGCTGGTCCCTTGTTCTGCCATTTCTTAGGTTGCTGACTTCATCTCCTTGGTTGAGACTGACTTATTACCACTATGTTTACTTTCCTGCCTTTAGGAAGGGGAAAAGAATAAGTGCAAAAGAAACTTAAACTTCCTTTTTAATGGTATGATCTGGACATTGTACATATCTCTTCATAGTTGGTCAGAGCCTAGCTGCAAGGGAAGCTGGACACACCTCCCACTGTTTGGCCATATCTTTTGCTTAAACTCCTGGGGTTCAAACTGCCCCCGCGCAATGAAGATCAGAATAGATATAAGGGATATAATGTGACCATTAGCTGAAGTATAATAAAAGTGCTGTGGTTTCTTTCATGAGAAAGAATGAGATTTGGTATGTAAGAGTGCTGATAAAACTTTGGAAGGCGTTCAATTACTTAACAACAACCAGGTACTGAGGATATTATATTTTCCTGATGATCTTACAGTCTAGTTGGAAAGATAAACAGTTAAATAGAAATTAGTAATGAACTGTGAAGATGTATTAAGGACACAAAGATTTCTGGAGAACACAGTGCAGAAGAACCTAATCTAGCCTAGGGACAAAATGATCAGTCATAGCTTTCCGGAAGGAGAGATGCTGATCTGAGTCTTCTGTGGAAGGTATGGTTTAAGTGGAAAGTGGAAATTATTCCAATGGTGGGGAATCAGAAACACAGTGTGACTTTATCTAAGAAATCTTCAAAAGACAGAAGTCATTTGCAAAACTGCTATGAGAAATGTCAAGCCAACAATGCAGGAACGAAAGAAAAGCTGTGTGTAGAATTTATCCAGAAAGTAAGAAGGATTACTGAACTGGAAGGAAATTTTCTTGGCACCAGTCTTGTAGCAAAGTATAGAATCTTGATGAGCCCCAGATTCTAGGTTATCTGCAATGATTTGAAACATGGACCTGGTTATTGTTTGGCTGCATGCACCAATAAATCGATCAAGCTTTTCAACAAGAATTAGAATATCCCTATAATTTTCCATTAATCACGTCTTTTGGAAAGGTAGGAAGTAGCAGGAATCACATCTGTTTGGTTGTTTGGCACCAAAGAATTAGCTGTCCTAATGTTATCTGGTGTTTCTTTACTAAAATGTGTTGTAAGTTTGAATCATGATGAAATCTATTTTATTTGGAGAGTTGCTTTTGAGAATGGATAGCAAATTATTCTAAAAAAACGTCAGGAAAAATATTACAAGATAATGATTGGGTAGGAGTGGAGGAACTTACTTGAGTGTTTTGCCTAGTTGAGAGCAAAACATCTTATTTTTTCCTACTTTGGAACAGGATAACTCTTTTTTGGTACATATATTTTATGAGGTTTTGCTTAAATATGGATTCCGAGCTGCTGCATGATTTTCATTTGACCTTTCTCAAGATAATTAATTTATATGTGCTTCCTGAGTGCCTACTATAGTTGTTAGGTGTTGCTAGGTATTGCCAGAAGGTGCAGGCTTCAGGTATTGCAAGGTTGTAGGTGTTAAAGCTCTGATTATGAAAACGGCAAATCGAGTTCATGCCAGAATAGAGCATGGTGATGGAAATTGAGACACACCACATTTCATCTTTACTTCAGAAATGCTGTGTTCTTTCCTTGGTTATTCAACCTCTCTCCTACACAATTCCTTACCTATATATTACCATTTCCCTTTTACCCTTCATTTCTACTCTATGTTCAAATTCTACTATTTTTAGTTTGTTCACTGTGGCTAGGATTTGATTCACATTTGACAAAAACAAGTACAGAGCACACCTAAAGATTCCTTTCCTAGACAGTTTTGAGAAGGGTTACTCTGATAGAATTTCCTGAAAGGAGTAATGGCTTGCCCATTGAGGACCCTCTTTGTTTTTATTCACAAGATACTAGCTTAGGTCTCTCTTAGAATTCACTATCAAGCTGAGATAATTTCCACTGAATGTCACAATTCTGAGACAGGCTAGAGAGAAAGAAGAATGGGATGTAGGAAGGTAATTTCTCCTACATCTGATAAGATTGTATAGAGTGGATCTTAACATTTATTATTAACTATATGCTAGGTATTATTCTCATTATATGGCAGAGGAGTTTGAGGGCGAGAGAGGCTAAGTAACAGCTCACCAAGTACAGAAGCAGAATCCAAACTCACCTTTCTCAGATTCCATGGCCCATGATGCTTCCCCTTAAAATGTTTTTCCTTGAACTAGTGAAATCCAGACACCTAGCTAGTCTGTTTGGGTGAGCCCTGCTCATTTTAGGAATTCAGGTGAATTCTAGCTATTTGGGAGAGTGAATTCACTTCAAGGCTGGAGCAAAAAGGATCAGACTGAGCTGAGAAAGGAAGTTGGCTGGAATATTATTGCTCAAGCTGAAGTCTTGCTGGCAAGAACAGATCAGTTTTTGTTTAGCAAAATGGTTGGAATTCATCACCCTGGCTTTCCTTTGGTTGAGCCTTAATGACAATGATAAAACATTTCCTTTTTTTTCCTTTTGGCTTGCTTTTCCAATTTCTGAAGTTTTGAAAGCATGTTCCACATTTATGCTCAGGCTAGGTGTGCAGAGATCGTGTTTTGTGTGATCACCTTGCACACAGCATCAATTCTCTTTGCCTTGTGTGTTGTATTGTGGTATCTCCTCCAGTGACTGGGTGCTTCCTAAGGGCAGTGGGTGCAATCCATTTATTGTGGAAACTCTAGCACCTAGCACAATGGCTAACATGTGGCTCAGTAAATGTTCATTACAATGAGCTGGTATCCCAGTGTTTCTTAATTTGAACCAAAAGAATCAAATTTAAATTCAAATAGACAAATGCTAGCCAAGTCATTTCTAGCTCCTTCTCTGAGAAAAGTGGGAGCTTAGTTTACTTTTAGTTTTACCTAGAGAGCTGGTATTGTCTTTGTGTCATATCCCATCTTCTTTAGGGGAAAGCTCTTCAAGCAATGGCACATGGATTTTGGGGGGTTCAAGCCCTGATGGTCTACCAAATATTTGATAAGTACATAGTACCACTATAACATGCCCATTTTACCTGTGAATATAACTGCCAACTCTTCCAAGGCAAAAAAGGAACTTTGTAGAGAAATTAGGAGAAACTTGTAAACATCTTGAATTATATTAAGTTCAAAGAGCTGCTTGGAAAATGGTTAAATTTTTTTTAGCACAGGAAGAGCAGAACACAGCGTATGAATGAGGACAGCACTCTGTGGTCTGAGTGGTCTATTTGCATTTTTGCTGTTAGGGTAGACACAGCCTTTTACTAATGTTGGTAATGCTCTGGTGGTTAGTTTCAATGATTTTCTTTATTGTGACTTGCAGATCAATCTTCTACATGGTTGTTCCATTTAACCTGTATTCCCTAGGTTATTTCTTAAAGCAATTTATTGAACATTATCTTAAATTGAGCTGCATTTACTATTCCTTGACCCAATTACTTAAATGGTCCACATCCATTTGATTTTGATTGTCTGCTCTCTTGCTATTTGCTTTCCCTCTAATCTTACTATCAGTTGCAAAAGAAACTATTTAGTTCTGCAGTGCCTTCTTTCCCAAACACTCTCTGAGCAGTGCAACTTATAAAGGCAGCTTTTGTAATTTGAAAAAGCCCAGTTCTTCCACCCTTGTATAGTATATTTCAACAATTCAATTCTACAAAGATTTATTAAGTGTCAACCTTGTGATAGGACTCAACTAAGGGCTATCTGCTTGTCCCCTTCTTCCTTTGCAGTGAGTTTGCTAGGCAAAGGTCTCTGATCTCTGAATAGGGTGTCTTAGCTCTGGATCCTGTCAGATGATTTTCCAAAACTAGTGTCAGTTCCTCTGGGTTTCTTTCAACACTCCTCTTACAGGGCAAAGCAAATGTCCAGCAGGGTAGTTTGCAATCATTTGTGTGTTCATGCGTCTGTACATTCTAATTCATGACCAAGCCCTGTTTATACAGATGTTTTCCTATCATAATCCTTAGAACAGTTTCTACTCTGTTAAAATTTTATGTATGTACGTATACAGGGTCTTGCTCTCACAGCCCTCTCGCTTTAGTCTTCCCCAGTCTCTGGGATTACAGGCACACACCTTTGTGTCTAGCATTTAAGTTGGACCAGGAACTAAATCTGGGCTTCTCCTGTGGTCCCAGTCTGCAGAGCACAGCATCTTAGTGCACCATCACAGCTGGGCTGGTTTCTACTCTCTGTATAGTGACATTTCTATCATATCCTTGGTTCTGATTCATGTTTTAAATTATACGTCAGTATCAATATAATTTGTCAGTTCCCATTCTTAATATCTTCTCTTTAAACTTCTGAACTCAAGGAAGATTCACCATCTTCCTTTATTTCTCCTTGTCCTCATAAAGCAGCACTGTGTTTTTATTGGCCTTCAGACTTGTTTAAATAGAGCTAGTGGTGGGAGTGGAAATTATTTTCTCTGGGAAACCTGACTATTTATATTGCATGAGAAAAGACATCTTTAAACATGGCTGTCATTTTTGTCTTTTCCAATTTCTACCCTGGTGTGAAAGTGACATTTTGTTAAATTATCCCTTTATTTACTAATTCCCACCTCCATCTTGTTAGGTCAATTCTGCTGTTGCCAATTTGCTATTTAAATCCTATTATAAGGAATTCCCCGTGTAACTCACACAGAGAGCTCAGTTGCAGGTGGAGTTCTTCTTGCCTGTGGTTTCTGCTCCTACTGAGTCCCAGTCAGTACAAATAGTATTTGACCTGTTCTCAAGAGACAGAGTAGAGGTCTTGTCTAAAGCCACTTAGTAGCTCAATGGCTGAAAACCCAGAAATTCCATATTTGGGGATATTTGCCCTGATCACTCAACCATACCGTAGTTCAAACCTTGGATTATATCTTGAGTGACAGCGATTTGATTCAACCATGACATTGAACAGGAGATTGAATTGCCAGGGTGTCGAGTTTACTGATGGGAAAGACAAAACAAAGTAGAAGAAATGGTGGCAATGGAGAGGGAAAGAATTTGGTGGCATATGGGAGGAAATGGAATCAGTCTTTTATCTAAGAGAGCAAGGCTATGGGTTATACACATAAAATACTTTTTTAAAGCCAAGATCCTCTGTGAAATACTTTCTGCGTCACAGAAAAAATCAAGTCCTGCTTCTTAGTCAAGAAGGAAAAAAAAAAAGACACATTAAGAAAATAAAATAAACTTCTATGCTTGAAATGATGAACTTTGATCTTTGAATGTGTCTCCTTTCTTTCTAGATTTATTCTATGGCAATTGGAAGAAAAGAGTTGGATTACTCTCATTTTATCTCTGCTTCCTTTCTTGTGTCTGGATTCCACTTGACTCTCTTCCTAGTGTGAGGATATGGCCATTTGGCAACTGGAGGAAATATCACATTTTTTCTTTGTTTGTTTGTAGGTATATTGTATTCCAAAAGGAAATATGGTTGTACTAGAAGTTTGCTATAATCTAATGTCTGGGCTCTGATACAAATGTGCACTCATAAATGGGAGGGCCCAAGCAGGGTCTTTTGAACACTAGGTGCTAAATGTTCTTTTCATGAAATATGCTTATTCTTTCCATTTGAGATTCAAAACTTTGTGTAATAATACTGTTTTCCACTGAAGGATGACTTTTCTTTTCTCATGAATTAAAGAGGAATATCTAATGTAAGTACTTAGTCTGCTGTCATCCTTGGTGGTAAGAAGCATTTAAAAATAATTTCATGTGAAGGTTTTAATTTTATTTTGTGTGCAAAACACAGTGTTTCAGAACTTTTTGACACACGTCTTGATACAGTATGTCTGGCAATAAGAGATCAATTTTCTCCATTCACTCTGTCAACTAAACGCATTCTCCCTTCAGTCTATTTGTTTCAATAGAACGAGACCGGCTACTTCTGGCATTTGGGATTTGTTATGGTAGCTTGTATTTTTTCCAGATGACTTTAGTGTATATGTCAGCACTATGTAGGTAGAACTCAATTTTTTTTTTTTTTTTATAAAAAGCAGGGTTCAGTCTAACCCTTCATATAGAAGAAACTAAAGCCATATGGAAAAAGTACATTTTACAAATGTACTTTTAGCAGACAGAAAATTTAAGTTGTCTTTTTGTAGAAAGCAGGTTGAATTTGTTTCATGTCATTGATGTCTCACTGTTGGCTGAGTTTGCACTCAGAGGGTTGTGCTGACTCTTGGCTTCTCATTGTGCTCAACACATCTCCTACCCTTGGGTTTAGACAGATGAGAAGAGTAAGGGGCACTCAGGCAGATATTTCAGACAGCCAAAGTCAAACATTCTTAGAAATTGATGCAATTTAGGTTTCAGAAAAGATTGTAAAGTCCCCCCTGCACACACACGTTTTATCTGTTTCACAGTGATGTATTAGAAGAGACTCAAGCCAAGCAATGGCATCTGTGGTCCCTAGTGGATTGACACTTATGGGCCAGATAAAATGGAAAACACTTTCCCAAGCTAGTTGGACTGCCTTCATTTGGATATCTAACCACTTTGTAGAATTTGAAGAAAACGTTCATAGAATCACGAAATAAAGATGTCAGCCAAGAAATGTCCTGGAAGACATCCGCCCTATATATGAGTGTAACAATCTGTGTTCAAAAAACAAAAATCATATGTAATGTAGCTTGTGAAGTACACTTAGCTTGAGAAAGATAATGGTTATGAATAGAAATACATCTAGGTCTCTTTAGAATAACAAGTGCCACACTCATTTATGAATGTGTAAATGTTGATTGCAATCAGCTATGTTTAGGTGGCATCTCTCCTCACTTCCAGAATGGGCTGGAGCAGGTTGCAGATTTTGAGGACACAGTGTGGCAGATAGAAGACCCAAGTGGAAAAGTGGATTACAATGGGAAAGTCTAGTTGAAAAGTCACAGTCATAAAGGAGAGCTTAAGTGGCATGCTCTTTACTAGTGAGTGTTCTTGGCTATTTCAATGAGAAGAGACTAAAGGCTTGGACACTATGGAAAAAACTGGATAAGCATATTCAAAATGATGCTTCATAACAAAGTGATTGACAATAAGTATAAATTAATATGAACAATTCAATAAAAATTTGAATTGAAAACAGCTGTAAAGTTATTAAAAATCAAATGAAAAGGAACAATATATTCTTGGTTACAGCTGTTTCACTTTTTTTCTGGATTAAAAAAATGGTAGTGTCTAATGGCTCATACATAGAACTTCTTAGCTTTCTACTTTATTGTAAATATACGAAACCGTTTGATGTGTCATAGCATGTCTTCCTGTGGTGTTTTTAGTACCTAATTGTAATGTACTTCAAATTTCAGGTTGTAAGTGATTAGTGAGTGGAAGAATCCAATTTAGAAGTTCACGATCAGCATTTGTTTCTTAATATTTTATTAAAGTATTGGGTCATTGGAAAATTTATGATGCATTTTTTGCATAGAAAATCATAGAAAAATACCTCATGACTTTTCCAGTGATCCAATATAATATACACACAAAAAAAGTGCCCAGTTCTTCAGTCAAGGAAATCAACTAGTCCTCAGGTCTAAGGCAAAGGACTAATTCCACAATAATAAAGAAAATGAATAGTTCCTATACAAAGCTTATTTGTTAGAGTTTCCTGATTGATTACCTCCAGCATGGTTATTATAAAACTCAAGAGAAAAGATAGCAGACTTTGCAAGACAGTATAATACAGTTGACTACCTGAGTTTGTATGCTGGCTCCATTATTTACTGCCTATGTCTTGTTTTGCCTTGCCTTGCCATGCCTTTTCTTTCTTGCCACTTCTCTTCTATTCTCCTTTCTCCATTCTTCTCTTTCTTTTTCCCTTCTCTTTTCTCCTCCCTCCCTCCCCTCTCCTTCTTTCCTTTCTCTCTCTCTTCCTCTATTTGTCTGATTATAAGGTAGCATCTATTATGTAGTGTGGCTTTATCTTTTAGACTTCTAGTTCTAGTAAAAGTATGAGTCTAGTCATACCGTTTCCTTCCTTACTCTGCAGAGTCTCCATTGCTTTATGGAAATGTCTTCAGGTGGCTTACAAGGCCCCATGCAATTGCCCCTTATTTTCAGCCTTAATAAACTCCCTTTGTTTCTTCTAGTGTGCCAGGATTGCACTTTTTATTTTTTTAAGAATTACTTTATTTAACTTTTGTTTCTATCTATCTATCTATCTATCTATCTATCTATCTATCTATCTAATCTATCATCTATCTATCTATCTATCATCTATCTATCATCTATCTATCTATATCTCTCTATCTGTCTATTTATATACATTTGACCAGAAAGGGACAGAGCAAGTGAGAGAGAGAAGGAAAGTGAGAAATCAAACCCTCAGGTTGAGGTCTTGAACTGTGGTTAGCCATGAGGGAGTCCAGAGCCCTTAACCATCATGCTACCTGCTGGCCCCAGGATTGCACTGTCTTTAAGGAATACCATGGAATATTTCCTTTCCCTCTTCTGTGCCTAGCCAATTCCTGCTCATCTTTCAGGGTGGTGTATTTTCCAGAAGGCTTTCCCAAAGTATGAATCATTTGTCCTTGCTTTGATTAATTCTTGTTCTTTTCTAAATAGAATGTACTTAGGACCAGCAAATGGTGTAATGGTTACATTGCTGGACTCCCAAGTAGTCAACTATGGTTCAAGTCACAGACCCAGTGGCTTAAAACTCACTCCAGGCGTGTGTGGGTGTGTGTGCTAAGTCCCCAAGAGAAGAAATCTCTCAAAAGAAGAAGAAGAAGAAGAAGAAGAAGGAGGAGGAGGAGGAGGAGGAGGAGGAGGAGGAGGAGGAGGGGAAGAAACTGTATTTGCTTATTTAATTCCCATTCCCACTGAATATAGGATCTTCTAAGGGCAAGAACAATATTTTTCTTGCTTATCTTTGAATCTTGAAGACAGTGTTCATCAAATCAATTGTGAAATGCGTTTGGAGTGGGGGCTGTTCTCTGAAAGATGGAACTGCAGATGACTTTTTATTTCTGTTTTCTACTTTTCTATTGTTATTAATTTTCCTCCCAGGAACATGTATTACCTATGTCAAAAACTTATGAAAGATTTTTTATTATTATCATAATCTTGTTTATATGACATTGAGTCACATATGTCTTTATAGTGTATTACCTTTCTTTTTCCAGAAGGAATACCATGCATATCAGTCAAGACAAAGACATTAGACATTACTATCCACATCATCATCATCAAATAGCTTTTCATAATTTTTTCCAGATTATTATTATTACTACTATTCTCATTTTTTTTATACATTCAATCACTATATATCATTTCGCTTGCGAAAAGAATTTACCCAACATGAAATACTTCTCAGAACAGACCAGTTGAGAATCATGTTATCATCAACAGGTAATAAACTGTTTCTGTGTCCCACTAATGTCATGCCTCTCTATTCGTTCTCTTGCTATCCTTCTCTATACTCTTCCCTTCTCCTGCCCTGTTCCACACTGTCTTCAGCATCCCTAACTGAAAGTTGTCAAATGAGTTAAATATCAAAAAGTAGTTATTTTTTTTTAATTTTCCCATAGGGCATGTGCACTTGCCAGTGAGAGACAGAGACAGAGGAAGGAAAAGTGAGAAATCACCCACTCCAAGGGGGATAACCACACCATAATCCCTTGTCCTCCATTCTTATCTTGAGATTTTGGGTATACACACATGCCTGGTGTGATTTTAAGCCCCCAGGTTTGAGACTCAAACCACACTGTGGGCCATGTGGGATCCAGCACCTTAACCACAGTGCCATTGGTGGTCCCTCAAAAGTAAAGCTTTAAAAATCAGATAACTGTAGGATAAAGGTGGTTATATATTAGCGAATCTATTTTCTATAGATGGTGTTAAAAGGTGTTTATAGTCCTCAAAACTATCTTTGTTAATAGGATTTAGGGTGTGGATATTGTAGAGTCTAGCCTATTAAAAGCAGGTGGAATCAGGGAGGAAATGAGTATGATTAAAGAGGGAGGGTCATTTAGGGGAGACAGATGGGACCAGCTGTGGAACTGCTTTGGAAAACTGAAAGAAAATAGAAAGGGTTTTAAGAAGAAGAAAAATAAGAGCTGCAGAACCACAAAATATGAGAAAAAGCAAGAGGAATAAAAAGCACAAATGTAAGAGAGGGATAAAAAGGGGCTAAAGGAAAGAAAAAGAAAGAAAGGAATAGGACTCAATAGGGAAGAAAATATATCATAAAGTTATAATAGGGAAAAGAAAATAAAAACATTGATATTCCTTATCCAATGCAGATATCTGGTCTCCTGCTGGTAGTAGATCTGCTTTATTCAGCCCTCCAGGTGCAGCCATCATAGCCAACAGGTCCTGTGGAGATCTCTGAAAAGTCTCCTTTGGGTCACTCTTTTCTTTGGGAGGTTTTGTCTTCCAAACTTAAGTGCACTGGGCCTCTGGTGTGAGCCGTTTATTTCCGTTTTGAAATGTGAGTGTTCAGTGTGAACTTTTCCTACCCTGCTATATCTGTGTGCCTGGGACAAAAGACATGACTTAGCTGTCAGTGCACTGAAGTATGCAGCCTGCCTGTAGGTCAGGTCACAAAGCAAAGCTGTTTAAAAAGCATGGGGCTCCTCTCAGGAGACAGCTGTGAGTCCATGCAGCATTTGTCAGCTGTGCTCAAGATGGAATTGAGGACGGTAAGGCACATTCATAAGAATGCTATATGAATGGAAGGGGGCCATAAAGTGTTTTAAAGTGGTCTTAAGTTAGGTTTGAAGTGTCAAGGTCGGAGGGTAAGCTCTTTCCCCTGAAGCCGAAGTTACTCACTGGCAGATTTTCAGAAAATTACTTGTGGTAGGTGCAATATGGCTGTATTCAAATTCATTGACTCTAAGTCTTCTTGATAATTTACCAGGGTGAAGACTACAGATCAGGGTTTATAGTTTGTTTTTAATCTATACCAACTACAGCTTATTGACAGAGGCTCTCTGGGAACTGTTTTGAGAATGATTCCAGGCCAGATTCTAGTAGCAATTAAGTTTTCTTGGGCTTGAAAGTAAGTAGTGATTATATATCCTTTTAAGGTATCATTTATTTTACAATTCCAATTTCACTTTTAACCATGGACAAGTGATCCCAGAAATGCATACTCTTTGCCCACTGTCTAGTACATCCACCTAGTAAAACTGATCTTTACATTTGAAAGGCTAAGACAGGTGGCTCAAATGCCTCTATTATTCTGCGGGAAGAACTTAACCTTGATGAGATGCTGAAATTTAATATACAGAACAACGTGGTTTGAGCAGTGCAAAAATTGCTTTACACTATGGTCTTGAACTTATTTACAGAGATTATTGTGGTTAAATTTTAAATTGGGAAGCAATCACAGAAAGTAGGGTTAGACAGAGCCACTTTGGCCCATTGGGTCCAGAACTCATCCTTTTCTGTCCTTGGCATGGATTGCAGGCAACTTCCACTGTCTGGTGTTTCTCTCCCATTGAAATGATCCACGTCTAGCATTGTGTACTTCAGCTCAGAGTTCAAGTGTCATATTTTATGACTCACTGTGGAAACTATTCTGCTCGTAGATACATATATGGAATATTGAAGCCTCATTCATGTCTTTGTCTTCGGAAGATAGTTAGGCTATTGTAAAAAACATCATGTGTTTGGGATTGAGATAGTCCTAGCTTCAAATCTGGACTTTGCCACATACTTGCTGGAAAATCTTTGACAAGTTATTTATCCTCATAGCTTCAGTTTTCTTACATATAACAAGGGGGTAATAATACTGACTCATGTAATTGTTGTTAGTGTTAAATAAAAAAAAAAATACATGTATGCTAGAATTCTCAGTTATTCTTCATTGGAAATCCAAAATACATGAATTCTAGGCTGAACTTCCAAAAATCACATTGTACAACTGACCTACTAATGAAGCTGCTGCCAGGGGCCAAGTGGTGGTACAGCAGTAAAATGTGATGCTCTGTGAGGTTGATCCACATGAGATGGTTCCAGGTTGGTGTCTGGAGACCTCCCTGAGTATGCTGGGCATGCAAGTGCCCATGATCCCAGGGCTGGCTGAAGCTGGGATTAGATTGTGACATTAAGACCCTGCTGGTGATACTGCTTCTCTCTCTCTATCTCTACATCACTATGGAAGAAATAAATAAACTTAAAAAATAATAAAGAAGCCACTGCCATGGTAGATCTCCAATAAATTTGCTCCTGCCCTTCTCAGGAATGGATAATTCAAAAGTCGTCCTTGCTATTGCTACTTCTGAAAAAGACAAATGTTCCATTTCTGTGCTCACCTGAAAATCTAGACTCACCTGTGTGGTCCCCATATCTCATTGTACATTTCCTTACTTCTCCTATCCCCAGTACTTGCATGTTCATCTTTTTTTTATTTCAATTTATTTATTTGCATTCATTCACTGTACAGCATACAAAATGAGATTTTTCCATCCAGAGTACACTGTATATTGTCTCAAGCACATCAACAAACATGTTATTGTCAGCAGATGATCTTCCATTTCTTGTTTTCTGTATGTTTAGCTTTCCCCCCCCCCCCCATCCTTGATTCCCTATTTCCTACCCTCTGCCATCTCCCATTCTCCTCCCACACTGTCTCTGGTATCTATGTTTGCTTTCTATACTGTTTTCCCCCCACATTTTATTGAATCACCAAAGACCCTAATCAATCCAAATACCCTCATAGTAAACACAGGTGACATACACATTTCCATGAACACAAGTCTAACTTTATGCATCCTATAAAGTAGCACCTAGCTGGGGCTACATATCCTACTGCAGTCATTGAATATATATATTTGTAACTCAATTTACATCCCTTACCTAAGCATCATCACAGCACACAAAATGCGATCTCCCATCCAGTACACACTGCATAGTGACTCAATCATGCACATTACAAAAAATTTTCCATTTCTAGTTTCTAGAAATATTTCCATCCCTCTTTCTGACCCTCTGTCCCTTCCCACCCTCCTCACACACCACCTCCAGTGTCCACAATTGTCCTTCATTCCCTTCCCACCCACATTGCATTGATCACACAATTTCCTACATAATCTAACTACTTTCAATGGTGAGTTCACTCATTACCACTAAGAAAACCAGTTTTAACTTAAATCAAAGAAATGCCAAGGAACTTTGCTTAAAGCCAGGAAACAGGTTAGGATTCTGTTCAAATGGTAGGTGCATGAACCTATCAGTCTCATGTACTTTTATCTTCTGTTCTGGTTCAATTTTCCTGGTTAAATTCTGGTATATAATATTCAACTCCAGACTTGTCCCTATGATTAAGTTGGCCACTTTCTTAGTTTTTGGACTCTTATTTCCGTGTGTCTGTGTTTAATTTTCCTGATACAGCACACCCTTGAGAACTTCTTGGAGATCTGGTCTGGTGCTGGTAAATTCTTTCAGGTTTTGTTTATCTGAGAATGTTCTTGTCTTTTCTTCCCACCTGAAAGATAATCTTGCCGGGTACAGTATTCTTGGCTGAAATTGCTTCTCTCGTAACACTTTGAATATATTTTCCCATTCTCTCCTCGCTCACATTGTTTCTGATGAGAGATCTGCTGTTAGCCTGATGGGACGTCCTTTGTAGGTAACTTGATGTTTTTCTCTTGCCAATCTTAGTATCTTGTCTTTGTCTGCGGTTTTGGTCAACCTGGCTATAATGTGTCTTGGAGAAGATCTTCTTGGGTTGATTCTATTTGGGGTCCTTTGTATTTCCTGGGACTGGATCTTCGAATGCCTCTCTAGGTTTGGAAAGTTTTCTTGCAGGATTTCATGGAATAGATTATCAATGCCCTTATATGTCTCTTCACCTTCTGGAATGCCAATTATCCTGATATTTGGACGTTTGATGGTATCCAGTACTTCTCGCATATCATTCTCAAATTTTTGGGCCATTTTCTCAGTCTTCGTGGTGGATTTTTCTAGGCCAGCCATTTTCTCTTCTGCATCTGAGATTCTATTTTCTGAATGATCTAGTCTGCTTTTAATACTTTCAAGGGAGATTTTGACTTCTTGTATTATAGACTTCATCTCTAGTAGTTCTGTTTGAGTCTTTTGCAAAGTGTGTAATTCCTCTTTTAGATCTAGCAAGAATTTCCTCATCTCCTGGGACTCGTCAACTTCTTTCTCCTTTCTCTTTAGCAGTTCATTATCTCTCTTCTCTTCCATCTCTGTTAGCTTTGACATTATGAATGCTCTAAATTCCTTATCAGACATTTCCATGATTTTCACCGAACTGCTTGTGGATGAAGAAGAGTTACTCTTTTCCTGTGGAGGAGAGGTATTTTCTTGTTTTCCCATATTTCTCGTGATCTGGTGGTGGTTTCTTGTCATCTGATGGATGGTGTGTTTCTTTCATATTCTTGAAGTTCAGTCTAAATGTTCAGGAGCAAGTGGAGGTGATCTAGAATCTCTTTGCCATTCTGTTGTGATTACTGGTGTAGAAGATTCAGTAGATGTTGGGGAATATTTTAACCCTATTAGTATTTGGATGTTTAGCTACAGTGCTCTTAGATCTGTCTAAGAACACATTGAATGGATATTGGAGAGTAGAGAGACAAGAAAAAGGAAAAAGGAAAAGGGAGAGAGAAACAACAACAAAAAGAGAAAAAAAGACAAAAAAATTTTAAAATTGTAATTACTGTTCTTTTTTAAAAAAAAAAAAATCACAAAATGGAAAACCGCGCGGTGTGCAAGTGCGAACTAGAAAAATCTAGTTTGCTGGCGCCATGTGGAACCTTGTTCTGAGGGCCCGGCTTCTTCTGCCTGGTGGAAGGACCAGAGCACTAATTAACAAGATAAGAGGTGGAGCCAAGAGCCAGAGAAAAACTGTGCCTTTTAAAAAAAAGTGTAAGAAGGAAAAATTACAAAAAATAAGGGAAGGCAGAAGCAGGGAGAGACAGGAACTGAGAGACAGAGAGAGAGATAGAAGGCTGGGGGTGCGGTGGGGGCTCCCTACTGCTAGCTCCTTTGTTGGAGGCTGAATTATCAGTAGAAAATCTTCATTCCCTGAAAAATCTACTTCGCTGGCGCCATGTGGAACCTTGTTCTGAGGGCCTGGCTTCTTCTGCCGCTAACTCGTTTGTTGGAGGCTGAATTATCAGTAGAAAATCTTCATTTCCTGAAAAATCAAGTTCACTGGCCCCATGTGGAACCTTGTTCTGAGGGCACGGCTTCTTCTGCCTCAAGAAAAATTTTTAAAATATGTGAAAATTAATTTTCCCATCATGGACACCGTGTCCGGCAGAGCATGGTCAGCACAGCGGCAGGTTCTCCCCAGCGACCACGTGGAAGGAACTTCATGTTCATCTTCAAAGGAATATGGTCCTTTGTAAGAAGACGACTTCCAGATGCCTTGCATTTTACTTTCTCTCCTGCCTCAGTTATCTTGCTATTAACAGATTCTTTGCTTGTCCAAAATTCAGTCAGGCTTCTGAATCCTCTGCTAGGCCCATTTTTGCACTTACTTATAAAATCCAGTTTCATCAAAAAACCTGCTAGTTAGTTTAGGAAGAAGTTCCCATATTGGATATCTAATTATTTTTGATATCTGATTATGTTTCTCATCCTTCCATCCCCTAGGCAATATCTTGATTACCCTGGTCTGTCTTCAACAAGAATCCTGGTAGGTCAACTTAGCCAGAATCCTCCACACTCCTAATCTTTCCTCTTAATAATATTCTTTCCACTGAGCTCACAGTGCTCCTTGGCTATAAATTCTGACTTGCCCATGTTGTATTCAAAATTGAGTCCAGTCTCACTCCCTGATTGCAAGATCCCATTGTAGAGATTTATTGTGATGATTCTGAATAAAGTTTTATTTCCCATACTTTAACAAGTATCATTGAAGGACCAGCAGATGGTGCAATGCTTATATCATGGGACCCCACCTAGTCAACTGCTGTTCGAGTTTTGGACCCGGTGGCTTAAAACTCATGCAGGGCATGTGTGCATGCATTTCCAAAATCCTGAGAGGAGAATGAAGGAGAAGAGATTGCAGAGTGGCATCCCTCCTGGGAGGGGGACATTTCTTGCTTTCTCTTTCTCTGTCTCTTTGTCTCTTCAGCAAATTCATGTGCCCTATAGCAAATAATCTCTCTCTAAAACAAAACAAAACAAAACAAACAAAAAATACAAAACAAGTATCATTGAATAACTTACTATCTTTAAAACTACACAGAAGGACTTTCTTCCTGCTTTCCACCTAACAAAATCTTACTATTCATAAAGACATAACTGAAGTTCTCCTGTTTCAAACTTCATGGTATTAAGTCTTTTTTATCTTTGAAATTTTAAAATGAACTCTGATTACCTTTGTTTATTCTGATGTTGCTTGTTACTTTAAAATGTACTGTGTGAGTTTTAAATATATTTTAATTTCTTTCCTCAACTAAACCTCTTGTTAAAATATCTTATTAAAAAAATACTTTTAAATTTTTCTTCCATGAATAAGAGAGACTGAGAGAGAGAGAGAGAGAGAGAGAGAGAGAAAGAGAGTGTCAAATGGGCTTCTAAAACTGCAATCCAATCTAAAACAGGCTTCCAAAACTGCAATCCAACCCCAGCCTTCATCCAGCCCCAAATCATGGGCACATGTGTACCGAGCATACTTAGGAAAGCCTCTGTACTTGAATAAGGAACCTTCCTATGTGAAATTGCCTCAAAGAACCTCATGTTTACCACTTCCTTCCCCACCATCTGAGCCCTAAATTGAAAGCTTCTTGGTAGCAAGGGTGCATATAAATATGGTGGTCTCTATAATATTTAGCACATGGTATATTGTTAAGAAATATTGCTTGGTAACAAGCCAACTGGAATGTTTACCTACTTAGAACTGATTCCATTAGGAACCGTAGTGGTTGCTGTGACAAGCTCCCTGGGTCTTCCTTCAGGATGGAAGGACTACTTTGCCTTACCTTGAGACAACTCTGAAAGGGTCATCCCAGTTTCAGAGGCCTGTAGGGGCTGACTTAGCTGCTTGTTGAGACTATTTCACTGCCCAACCTCTCTCAAGCCTGCTTCTATCTCTTCCTTTCTTCAAAGGTGATCTCAAGAGTACTTCCTACTCAACTTCCTATGTGTTAATCTCAGGATGTTTTCTTGGGAATTCAACCTGGCAGAAACCTTGGGATAAGATAAAAAGCAATGAATAATTTTAAGGTTCTGAGCTTGGTTGGACATGTTTGAAAGATGAAAATGGTTTAAATTTTGGCAAGGTTTTTTTACACTTGATGCCTGAGATAAAAGCTATATAATTACGATTATCATTTACAAATGAGGATCCAAGATGAAATTAATGACTAATGTGCATCTTTACATTCAGGTAGGGTCTATCACCTTATTTAGAGAGTGATTATACTTGGGTCCACAAATAGGGAAGTTTTAACATGTATGTCTTAGGTCTCTCTTTCATTTATTTATTTAGTTTTGAATTTGCTATAGAGAGCATGTGCTCACCACAGAAAGACAGAGAGACAGAGGCAGAGGGAGATAGAAAGTGAGAAAGCACCCCTTGTGGGGGATGATTGTGTTGCAATCCTTTCTCTTCCATTCTCCTTTCTGAATTTTGGGCATGCACACACATGTGCAGACATGTTTTCTAAGCTACTGGGTCGAGGATTTGACTTCAGTCAGCCATATGGGAGCCAGTTGTCTTAACCACCATGCCGCCTATCTAGCCTTGTCTTATTTACTATATGCAGAAACTTTATCTTATAAATTACTAATGGATCCTGTATGATGGGAGCTGAATAAATCATAATGTTAATGAATGAGTGTAACTTATTGGAATTTTCCAAGTGAATTAGAAAACAAGTGAGGTAAAAATAAAAATAAAAATGGCATAAATAGGCTAGCTGTAGTGACACGTTGATGACACAGTGCAGTGCTCCTGGGCCTATTCAACATGGTAGTCCTGGATTTGCATCCTACGATGTCCCTGTACATACAGGCTGTGCATGTATGTCTGTGACCCTGTCTGGCTGGGACCAGGAATGGATCTTAGTGTGTGGACCCTGGTGGGACTGTCTGTCTCTTCTTCTCACTCTTTCTATGACTCTCATGACATAAGTAAAAAAACCTTAAAATAGCATAAATAAATTTGTTTAACAATTGCATTTCAAAGACTTACCATTGATTTAATATTCATTGTTTTTATTAAGTTCATTGTGTTCCAGGGATACTTGTGCATTTGGGATGATATCAACTGTTATTTGACAGAATTATATTTATGAATGAGATTATGGTTTTTACAGAATTCATAGTGACATTATACTTATAATATGGCTGTTCTCTCTCTCTTTCTCTTCTTTGCAGATCAATCATATAGTTAGAAGTAATTTTAGATTTTGTCTGGTGAGTCTATGTCTCTCAGAGAGATGGAAAATAAAATGTCCATAGTCAATCTTCATCTAATAGCCAAATCACATCCTTAATCCAGAGATTTCAAATTCTTTCCTTTGTGTTTGTGTGTGGTCATCCCTTCCATGTGTCTGATCATCTTGGGGGTTATCTGTGTAAATCGTCTGTCACTCAAGGCTGAAGGATGATTTTTTTATTGTATTTTTTTTTATGCCATGCCATGCAATTTGGAGCATTCAGATCACAGCATCTGAATTTCTAAAATAAAAAACCCAAACATGTTTAATTTGGTCAAGAGAGTGACTTTTTTTCTTTCATGATGTCCAGCAGGCGAAATTCACAGAAATACTTACCTCTTAAATTACTATTGTACCTGCTATGATGAAATGTGGTTACCTGGCATGAACAAATAAATAGAATATGGAGGCAGGGCCATTTTCTTCTCAGCTTTAAATATAATTAAATTGAATCCAAAAGCTTGCGAATAAAAAGAGATACTTTTTTTTTTGAGAGAGATTTTTGCTATAGGGCGCATGCACTTGCCAGAAAGACAGAGAGAAACAGAGAGACAGAAAGCGAGAAATCACCCCCCAGAGGGGATGGCCATGCCACAATCCCTTCTCCTCCATTTTCCTCTCGAGATCTTGGGCACCCATGCACACTTGCCTGGTGTGAGTTTAAGCTACTGCATCTGGGACTCGAACAACAGTCAACTACATGGGAGTCCAGTGACATAGCCATTACAGCACTGCTGGTCCCAAAAAGAGGTACATTTTGATAATGTCTCTTGGTCAAGTCCCTTAAATGAGCTTTACATATCAACCTTGAGTGCTCATAGAAATCTGTGAACCTTTGGCTTACTCCTCTCACTTGAGGTTAAGAAAATGTGGATTGACATTGGGCCCTTGGTAGAGTTGTGTTTCCATATTTATTTACAAATTTCAAATTATTCTCCAGTCTTCTACTGGAAGAGAATTGTGTCTGTCAAGATAACCTGAAACCAAAGACTGAAATAGTGTTAAGTGGCAATTTGGCAAATTTGTTTCTCTGTGAATAGCACAGTGGTCACATAAAGTAGAATAAATGTTTTGGCCATATTTGGTTACTGATTCTGGTAGTTTAGAACAGAAGTAACTCATCCTGTTAATTCTAGAATTGTAAGGGCTAACTAGAGAGCTACTTTCCTGTAATCTGTGTAATAAAACAAAACAAAACAAAATAAAACAAAGCAAAACAAACAAACCTGATCTATAGCCATAAAAAGAAAAGGAAATATGGAAGTAGTGAATAAACATACTCTTTATAAGTATAAACTTGATATTTGACTTTAATGGTATTTGAGATTTCATTACCTAAATTCCTTTGTTGGGATTATAATGCATTTTGGAAAAGTAATTTGGGGGCTCTCTATGTCTCAACTCCAAACAGATCTTATAAATGTTATGTATCAGATGATAGAGGTTTGGTTTCCAGATCCTGATCCTCTAGTGATAATTATCTTATTAAGCATAATTTTTTTTTAGGTTCAATGAAAATGTCAGCTTGAAATTGTGCAGTTGCAAACAGTCTTGGGAAGATCTCATTCCCCAGTTCTCATGCAATGATGTTTATAGTTATTTTCATTTCCTTGCAGACATTAATGACTGGCAAATAGCTCATCCCTGACATGCCAGCTATAATGTACATGGGTCTAAGTAGATATTCTTTTTGCTAAAATAGAATCCTCAATGTTCTTTTAGCAACAATACTCTACTATTCAAGGATTATCACTATATATGGTAGGGTTTCATATTTGTACTTGTGAGCCTCAGTGTTTTACAAATTACAATTTCTTGAGTCCAGCTCTATATTATTACCACCACTTCTACAATGTCATTTGTTGAATATTTCTATTTGTTTGTTTTGTCTATTGTTTTTGGAGAGGTTTTTGCTATAGGTCATGTGTACTCACCAGAAAGACAGAAAGAAACAGAGAGACAGAAAGCAAGAAATCACCCCCCAGGGGGGATGGCCATGCACTATCCCTTCTCCTCCATTCTCCTCTTGGGATCTTGGGCATGCATGCACATGTGCCCGGTGTGAGTTTAAGCCACCAGGCCCAGGACTCGAACTGTGGTTGACTATATGGGAGTCCAATGATGCAGCCATTATGCCATCTGCTGGTCCCCATCTGTTGAATATTAACTATGTGTTAGATACTGCGATAGAGACTTTGCATGTATTATACTTAATCCTTTCTGTAATATTGCAAATTAGGTGTTATTATATTCATTTTATATATGACAAAATGGAGGCTAGGAAAAATGAAATAAATTACCTATGGTCCCACAGCTGGCTTATAACAGACTTGGAATTTAAAGCCAGTTCTGTCTATGTGTAAAACTCTTGGTATTTTTATTTGTTGCTAGGAAAATTCTATCTATATGATGCAAGTAACTTGGAGATCAATTGACCTGCTCATTTCCAACTAATACAGAAGGGTTCTGCTTTTCTTTCTTTCTTTTTTTTTTTTTTTTAAATTTGCCAGGGGGCATATGCATTCACCAAATAGAGAGAAAGAGGAAGAAGGAGAAATCATCCCCTAAGTGTAGTGTGGTCATGCCACAATACCTTCTCCTCTATCTCTCCAACCTATTGGGATTTGGGGCATACATGCACCCACAAGCACCTGGTGTGCTTTTCCAACTACTAGAGCTGATTCCTGAATGTCAGAGTTGTGGTGTCCAGCTCTTTCAACTACTAGGTCATGGGGTCACCACTTGTTTTCTCTTTTTCATAAATGCTTGTGAGTTATTCTCTTTTTCTGTAGAACCTAACATGGTCATCTGTCATGGGCCATCTGACAATGATGATGGATTCTGGGAAATGTGTTGTTGAGCAATTTTGTTGTGCAAATGTCATAGAGTGTACTTACACAAACTTGATGGTATAACCTGCTACACATCTAGGCTATATGGTATAGCATACTATAATCCATGGGACCACTGTCATATATGTGGCCAACACTGACCAAAGCATTATTATGCAGCATATGACTTAAAAGAATAAGCTGTTTATGGTAGTGACAAAGAGTCCTTGGGTTAGAATTTACTCTCAGCCACTAAAGTACCATGTGACCCAGGTAAGTCACTCAACTTAGTCCCACAAGAATTCTGCAAATTTCATGTTAGGTTGTCCTGCCTGGTGAGGGGTCTGTACTTTAATACTCTCTTACCAGTTAGTCATTGGCTAACCATCAGGAAATGGAGAGAAAAATGGTGCCAACTAAGTACAAACATTTTCAGCTCTGTGTACATGTGCCAAAGTGGTGCTGCCTGTGTAACCACAAAAAGCACTAAGAAACAAGGAAAGGTGGGTCACTCAGAACTAGTAAACTGAGTCTGGGAGTTCTGGTTAGGTGCTGGAACTTGCTCAGCAGAATGCATTTTTCTGAGTGGGGGAGGATGTGGATTGTAAACAAACACAAAAATAAACACACAAAGACATAAAAATGTAGAAAAGCAAGGATCTGGTGGGCTTGACTTCTCTGATAGAGACGGCTCTGACCCCTAAATAGTCTCAGGTTTATTTTTTTAAAGGGCAGAAAATGGAGGAAGAGGAAATGGAATGTAAAGCCATTTGTTTTTAGATGTTAATTGACTGAGATGTGAAAATAACTGGCACCGACTGGCACCATGTAGTTTCTATGATCTTTTGGGGCAAATTTTGATAAACACATGTGGCTTCTTCCTTAGACAGATAATGCTCTGCAGTTTAAAGTAGCTAGCACATTCACATGCAAATTACTTTATCACCATGTAAATGACAACTCATAGAACTGCATTTCTGCATGTGTCTAAAGGTCACCATGTTTGCTCAGATTGGCCATTCTTCACAGGCAGAGTCCTTGCAGTGTGGGGACAATTTTACTCTATATCTAATGCACCGTGGGCATGCCCTGTGCTGTTGAAGGGCAGCTATGAATTCTGCCATTCTTGGGGGAATCTAGGATTTTCGTTTTCCATCTCTCTTTTCTGCCATGGTAAACAGAACCTTGCTCTTGGAGCTTGGTGTTGAGAAAAGTCTACAAAGAGAAGCAGTGAAAAGTCTGCCATTTGTAGAGCTCACCATCTGATGGAGGCAGCCATGTGTACAATTCTCTAAAATAATTCCAAGACAATGAAATTTGGGCTATAAACATTTCAAATAGAGGCTGTGAGAGAGCACTTCATGGTAGTGGCCTTAAAAGATAAATGTAAGGAAGATTTTAAGATGAGAGAGAAAGGAGAAGGTGTTACAGAGCAAGGATACAGCATGAACAAATATCAAGACAAAATGTTGTTTCTCAAAGGCTAATGAATATTCTACCAGCTACCTGTTATACCTCACAGGGACATGGATCAGGTGAGACTGGGCCTTGATACTTTGATGACTTTCCATACTGGGACAGTGTTGTCCAGAGTGGCTAGGTTCTACAGGTGGTGCTGTTAACATGGTGGTCTTACTATATTGTAAGGAAAGTATGCTTTGGTAACCCACACTCAGATGACTGTAAAAGGTAGTTCAAATGGGAATTTCTACTTAGGCCCAATGATAACAGAAATAACATTCTAAACTGAAGTGTAAGACTGGGATTTGCAAAGCAGGTGGTCAAAAACTTAAGACACACATCACACCACACTAGAATAATGTTAATTCTATCCATACAAAAAAATACATTAGATAAGTGCCAGAAAGTGTTAATTTATTCTGAATACTATTATGGGTGCACTATAGAACAAATTTATAAATGACATGTGCAGTCTTGTGTGATTGCAAATGCTTCATGGAGTGAATGCTAACTGACTGTGGCAATAGAAAAAAACTGAGTAAGGGAATTTTCTGCACTGGAGTCAAGCAGTTGCATGACTGTACTAGTGATTCTTAAAATTGTTTCCAAATTATTCTTAATTTTTTCCCTGGGGTGGGCAGCAGGTGGTGAGGTAGTTAAGGTGCTGGATTTCTACCTGGTGACCATGATTTAAGCCCTGAACCTGATGACTTGAAAATCACACAGGGCATATGTATGTGTGTGCAAAAATCCTAAAAGGAAAATGGAGGAGAAGGGATTGCAGTATGGGCATCCACACTGTGGGGGTGATCTCTCACTTTTCCTCTCTCTGTCTCTTTCTGGTGAGTGCATGTGCCTTATGGCAAATACCTAAAACAAAACAAAAATGTTTTAATGGTAAAAACTCATTCAGTTCTGCAAAAAGTGGAGTACAGCACATGAAGATTCCCTATTTGGCCATGTTAGGTAATATCATCATGGTTGTTAGCATGCCTGCTGATGAATTAATGATTCCATTTTAAGAAATGTAAGAGACTTCCATTCTCTTTAGGATCACAGTTAATGTAGAATGAAATAAGATTCTGTCTTCATATTAATGTTAAATGACCTGCTTAAAGTGGCACCAACATTAGATATGTGGGATCTTATTTCTTAGTTTATTTTTTTGTTTCTTCCATGATCAAGAGAGATAGAGACAAAGAGAAACGGTGCCTCTGGTGGGATCTTGATGTGCAATTTACTCCAAGCCTTCAGCCAGCCCTGGGTCATGGCTATAGGCATGCAGTCAGGGAAGTGCCCAGATGTAAACCAGAAACCTTCCCATGTGGGGTTGCCTCACAGAGGATCTTGCTTTACTGCTACAGCTGGCCCCAGATAAATGAAATCTTGCCAATAAGACCCAGGCCCTCACCTTTGCCTTTGTGCTCAGTTGGGTCTCCTTAACAGGGCTACACTCCTTAGATTTTCATTCAAAGGCAAGTAGACAAGGTTTTTTAAATTAAAAAAAAAATTTTTTTTAATCCCTAGAAGGGCTTTGCTAGGACTCTGAGACTCTGCTGAGATTCTGAGAGTAACTGCATTGTCTGAGCTCTTCCAAAAACTATGTGCTAAGCATTTCTTGAAGAACTTGAATGTTTTATTCAATTCTGCAAAAGTTTTGTGGAGGAAAAAAAAAATTAAACAAACTAGAGTTGTTAACTCTAGTTCATGAGCCAGATCCAGACACTGCCTGTTTTTCTGTGGCCTGTGAACTAGTAATGTAATGTTTGGGGGTAGAGTCAAAAGAAAATTACATTTTGTAATGTGAAAATTATGTGAAATTTACATTTCAGAGTTCACAAAAGAAGTTTTGCCGGAACACAGCTACACTCATTTCTTTAGTATCGCTACAGTGAGAGTTGAGTATTGGCGGCAGAGATCAAATGGTCTGCAAAGCCTAAGCTATTCACTTTCTGGCTGTTCATGGAAAAATGTTTACCACTTTCTGATCTAAACTATTACATTGCCTCCTATTTGTGATTTTGTTTTAACCCAAGAAAGTTCTCATTTCCACACATTAGTCATTTTGCTTTTGACTCTGATGTTTAAATTGTAGTAACAATGGGGTTCCTGATTTAGAAAACGAATCTGCCCTGGATGGTGGATTTCAAGGTAATGAAATGGGCAAATCAATAAAAAATCAGATCACCTGGGGTTTCAGCTTGGTTCTGTCATTAGCTTAGAGACCCTAGGCAAGCTGTTTATCATTTTGGGCTTTGAGGAATGAACTATATCATAGATCTCAACATGTACATTGAGGAGTTCAACTCCATCTTTGAATCCTTCAGGGTCAGATAGAGAGTGGCCTCTCACATCCCCACTACTTGATTTTCAATCAGAGTCTCCACAATATTGGGCATTTGCAAAAGATTTTAATGGATAGAAAAGAAACTGGCTGTTGAAGATTTTTTCAAAAGACACAGAACTAGATCACCAAGATCCCTTACATTCTTGAGAGACTAGGAAGAAGGGAGAGCTTTAAAGATATGATGTTTGCCCTATAGAAAATTGGCAAATGAGGGACCAGCAGTTGGCGTAATGGCTATATCACTGGACTCCCATGTAATCAATTGCAGTTTGAGTCCCCAACCTGGTGGTTTAAACTCATGGCAGGCACGTGTATATACAAGCCCAAGATCCCAAGAAGAAAATGAAGAAGGGATTGTGGCATGGCCATCCCCCCTGGGGGGTGACATCTCGCTTTCTGTCTCTCTGTTTCTCTCTGCCTTTCTGGCAAGTGCACGCGCCCTATAGCAAACCCCCCCCCAAAAAATAAAAAAGAAAAAGAAAATTGAAAAATGATAATAATAATAATAAACAAAGTTAAATAAATTATTCTAAAAATGACATATGATTCAGAGGTTTGAGCCATAGGCAGAAAATAGTGATCTTCAAATTCTAAATCTAGTTTATTGGCATATTATATAATAGTCTGCTTGTTTTAGTTTTCCCATTAGAATAACAGAAATAGCGCACAACTGGGAACTCTAAAAGATATGGTAGTTATGGCCATAGACACTATTTGAAGAAGAAATGGTGGCCTAACTAGTTTATTTTAGTTTTTATGATTTACTAAGATTGAGCAAGTACAGATTCTATCAAGGAAGCTGAAAAAATGAGGAGCATCTTACTTATTTCATGTCAACACTAGAGGCTGGCAGATCTTTGATAAATTTCTAAAAATTCTCTAAAAACAATTTGAACTTGGTGTTGATTATATATATTCTAGACCAATGGTTGTGACTGGCAAAGTTCTTTAGAAAGCCTAAAAAGAGTGAAGACAATAAGCCACCACTTTTTCTTACTCCCTAATATAAACATGACTGGATATTTTTAGATGCATTATCTTTGGGTTGATAAACATTTCAGTTATTATCTTAAGAAGGCAAGCTTAACGGAATTTGCAGTCCAAATTTCCTGTCTTTTATGCCCATTTGCAAATAACCTTTCATCTGCCTACTTGAAGTGATTGATGATAGAGGGTAGGCAAATTGCTTAAGATACAGATTTGATTTATATTTACTAAATATTGCTTAATAGCTGGTACACTGGGGAGATAGTACTGATAATATTTTCTATAATCAAATTTTGAAAGTACAAGTGAGTGAAAAGAGGTAGAAGAGATTTTCAAAGGAAAAATAGAAAAGTCCATTAAATTTTATTTAGATAGTCACATTCAATTTATTCAATGAAAGTTTATTGCCCACCATATGCCAAGCACTGTGGTGGATATGACAATGAATTAAGCAGAGACCTACTTTCAAGGGACCTACTGTCTGAGGAGGAGTTCAGAGGCAAAGAAGAGATCCTTTTAAAGAGGAGATCCTTTTTGCTGATCTCAGACAACTCCACCCTTTCCTGGCCCACTGACTCTTAGCTAATTGGAGCCCAGCTAGCAGTGAAGGCTTAGCTTGATGGAAACATTACATGAAATGGATAATTCTCTCTCATCTTCCCCAGTCCTCTTCTCCAACTTCCAGTTTTGACAGTATTGATTTATGTTTCAAATCATTTATAGCTAAGAGATTTGAAGAACCTACGTGGGTTTACAATACCATCCATTCAGAATGAGGTTTGAGGCAGTGTCAGCAATGATACATTTGGGAATAGAATTGTAGAAGCTCTGAATCCAAATTTTTCAACTGTGATCTTTTACCCTCAGAGTTCCCAGGGAAAGATTAGAATCTCAACATTGCTCTGTAGCTGAGAGTGAATTGTTGGCTTTATCCCTAACCACTCTGTCATCCCTGGCCAATCCTTGATTTTCTTCTCAGGTTCCTGGGGTGGGGCTTTGGGGCCTGGGGACTAGCCCTTCCTCTATCCACTCTCCTTCACTGTATTGCTATGGTAATTCCATGGACGATAGCTCTTCACCACTTGGCTTTCCCTGGAAACCTCCATGAACATATGTGATCAAGACTGAGGGGTATGGTGGAATGAGGTATCCCAAGATTTACAGTCACATTGGGATGGCTGGAGGGATGGAGGTGTATTTCAAAGCCTGGTTTAATCTCTTGAGTTGTGAACTTTGAAAGGAACTTGGAATTTTGAGGGTTCAAATTTGTTAGTTCTTGGCCAAGCACAACTTTCCATTCCTAAGGAAGAAGTCTATAAAAAGGCCATTTGGACTTCAAAGAAATGGTATTTTGATGCATTAAGTGTACATATGAATCAGAAACATGTGGACTAAATTTCCCATTCAAACACGTGGGCTTGAAAATTTCAGGGAAAAGTGTTTGGCAAAGTGTGCCTGGGATTTGGCTGAAGGTGGAGTTTTCTTTATATTTGGGAAGTTTTATCTTTTCCACATACCCCCTGTGATGTGACTGACATAACTCTAATGTCAACCCTGAGGGTGGTAGGGTGAAAATTGCCTTCTAACTAATACATATTAAGTTCACTAAAGAAAAGGAGGCTATGGACCTTTATTAGAAGGGTCACTGCAGTTTACAAAAACTCCAAACCCAACAAAACAACCTTTTTCCTGGAATAAGGGCATGGGAAAGCAAGACACCAATTACACTGGCGACAAGTGCTGTGGGACAGTTGGCTCTATTTTAATGACTAGTGTCCTGCCCTTTCTCTCTAAGGCCATCATCAATATTGGTGTGACCTTTGCTAGGCAACCCTTAAAGAACTCAAGAGGAGAATGAGCTCTTCTTTGCTTGGTTACCAAGGCACTATCTCTGCACACTTTGCTTGTAGTATTCGTCTACAGTTCCCTGTCCATACTATCTATAGGAGGCCTTCCTGGGTTTCTCTGGAAGAGACTGTGTGCAAGAGGAGCCAGAACACAACATTAGTGTCAGCTTCAGCATAGCTCTGCAACTTGAATGGATGATGACTTTCCATTCAAATACAAAAGGCTCTTCTATCCTTATTTGAGAAAGAAAATGGAGCTCAAATAATTATTTTGTTGGAGATTAGGCATAGCATTCTTTCTTTTTGTTTTACAATGTATTTTCTTCTGAATATAAATGTCTTACCAATTGTAGAAAATTGGAAAAACACCAAGTATACAAAAAATTACCATAATTCAATAACTCAGTCACCAATAACACATTTTTCCATGTCTAAGTATTTTTTCAAAACTCTGCCCTTTCAAATTCCACAGTACAGATGTTTCAGAATTTATTTAGTGAGTCTATAGTCGATATTTAGTTTCCTTTATTTTTGCTATGATAACACAGTGATAAACATTCCTGAGCATAAATCTGTGTTACCATCTCTGATTTTTTCCTTAAGGTAGATGCCTATCAGGGAGACTTGATTTAGAGTGTGTGAACATTTTTATGCATTATGCTAAATAGGTTTCCAGAGAGATTGCATTAATTTATACTCCCACCTGCAGAGAATTTCACGGTCTCATCTATTCTTTGAAGCCATTACAGTGTTAGGGGGCATCCACTTTACTCATATACAGTTTCAAAGATGTGGATATTTATGAATCTTTTGCCCTCCAGTAAGAATAGCAGTGACCATGGAGACTAACCAATGAGCAACTAGAGAGATGACAGTCCCATAGGACATTTAGAAGGATCTTGTTTACTTTGGAGGATATTGGCTAAAATTTTCTTCTTCTGCCCATCAGGGCTACAATTATCCTCTCTTTGAGTTAATCTAAAAATGTCTGCTTTTTGGGGGGCTCCCTACAAAGTGGCTCTAGGTTCAATACATGGTAGAGGTTCTCTTCCAAGCCTATTGTAGAGTTTATCTCCCAAAGATGCAAGAGCCATACCCTTTGTGGGAGGCTGCACACCAGCGAATATCGCCCTTAGGTTTCGGTTTCTCAGCAAACAATTACCCAATGCCAAAGGCCAGGATTGGCTCCCCTTCAAAACCTCACCTTCAAAACCATACTCTGATTGGCCACTAGAATCCCTCAGATTTGCATATCTGGTACCTCATGATTGGTCCACAAAAGCAACCAATCATAACCCTCCTTTTAACAACCAATCACCGCTCACCAACATATATATAACCACGATCCCTGGCCCACAATAAATGGACGATCTTGAAGAGTTGTAACACTGCGTCGTGTCTGTTTTGTAACACTGTGCCGGTCATCCCGTCTCTCACTCCTTCCCTCAGGAAACCTGTTCGACTGTCCTGCGGGTCAGGACACCCTTGATTTCTCAATCCAAAGGGGCCACACATGAGCTAGGATCTGGGACAATTAGGCAGTTTATGGCCCAAAGCTAAGATATTGTTCTCTGCATTGAGCAGGGGTGAGATCCACTCTTAGACTACTAGTTTGGAGCTGCCTGAACTATATTGTCTTATCAATCCTTTCTGGCTGAAAAAGCTAATGGCTTGTAACATCAGGGGGATGATACTCCATGGGAGTAACCCTGTCTCCCCAAGTAAGTGCAAGATGCTTTCCAGGATTGATTGTCCCAACCTACCAACTCTTTCCCTCTACCATTTACACTCTTGTATCATCTCCCATGGTTCCTGTATGTTAGGAATGAAAACTAGCATTAATATTAAATTAACACATACTTTGGGGAGGTAATTTTCTATTAAGCAAGTCATCAATGAACAAGTTCCAAAATCAGATACACAGATTTTACAGTTATTTTGTTAAATTATTCGTGACATACATGCACACAAATCCATTCTCTTTATTATTCAAGCTCTTATAGTGGCGTCCATGGAAATAGGAAAACAATATTTTGAAAACATTTTAGGGCCAGCTGGTAACATGGTGGTTAAGGCAGGTGGATCCCATGTGGCTGACTATGTGGTTAAGTCTTGGACCAGGTGGTAGACATGTGTTGCCCACAATGCCAAAAGGAAGAAATGGAGGAGAAGGGATTGTGGTGTGACTATCCTTTTGGGGCAGGGGGACGCTCTCACTTTTTCTATCTCTGTCTCTTTGGTGAGCATACACACCCTCTGAAATATTAAATTAAAAAAAAAAAAAAGACAAAAGAAAAAGTAAAAACTAAGAAATTTTCACTAGGTTTAGGCCACATAGCATCCTGACAGGCATAATTAATGTTATAATTTCCTGAGTGTCCATAGGGCCTGTTTTTCTTTTTCTTTTTTTAAAAACATATAACACACACATATAACAAAAGACCAAACAGGTAATTAAAGTGCTTCCCATTTTTAATGAGTAAACCCTTTAGAAACCTGGCAGGCAGTATCCGGGCTCCACCTCCCACTCTTTATTAACTGACATGTCAAAGAAAAAAGCCATATCATTTTTATGTTCCCATGGCACAGAAACTAATTTTGGGTATTTTAGGCCAGAGAGATTTATAGATCGGCATCAGAAACTTCTCTTGGGTTCCTAAGAGAGTAGTAACATTCCAGAGTTGGATGGATTTAGTATACACCCTGTTTAAAATATGAGCTTCTGTCAAACCTATGGGTATCCCTGAGTAACCTTCTATTATGGCCCAGCTGTTCCTTAAAAGAAGCCATGGAAAATGTCAGGAGGCTGTGGCAGGTCTTACCCCCCTTCTGGGTCACCTTAGGGAGGATGGGGTTGAGCAATGATTTTGCAGGAGGATTTGAGGTTCTCAAGAGGTTCACCTGCAAAATGCTATTGATGGTGGTCCTTGAGGTTGAGCATTTAGTGAAAATGAAAAGAAATGAGAACCTAGGAGTCAGCATTTTGGATAAAACAACATCTTGGTCTTTATAAAGCCTTTTTCAGAGATCTCAGAAGGGAAGAAGTTGATACTTCAAAGCAGGAATGGAAAAATATCTAAGATTAAAGAATTCATTTGTTCAATTTTTTTTGGTGTAAAAATGAATAAATACCTGTTGTTTATTTGTTGACCAAGGAGAAATAAAGGTATAATTATCATATGGTGGGATGAACTACCTTTTTTTTTTTTTTGTAAGATCTAGTTTTTTAAAGGTTTATTTATTCATTTCTTCCATGACAATAAGAGAAACAGACAGAGAGAGTCCTCCCCTCCTTCAATATAGTCTTCATGCCCTCCCCCATTTTCAGCCAGCAAGGAACATTGGACACATGTGCACATGCCCCAAGTGCAGAGAGAGGTCCCAGGATGGGAATTCAGGACCTTCCCAAGGGGGTCCAGTTGTATTACTGCTGCACAATGACCTGGCCCCAGAATAACTACTTTCTGATAGCCACAAAGAGAAACTTTTTTGGGAACCAGCAGTTAGCGTAATGGCTATGTCGCTGGACGACTCCCACGTAGTCGACCACGGTTCACGTCCTGGACCCGGTGGCTTAAAACTCACGCTGGGCGTGTGTGCGTGCGTGCCCAAGATCCCGAGAGGAGAATGGAGGAGAAGGGATTGCGGTGTGACCATCCCCCCTGGGGGATGATTTCTTGCTTTCTGTCTCTGTGTCTCTCTCTGTCTGTATGGCGAGTGCACGCGCCCTATAGCGAAAACCTCTCAAAAAAAAAAAAAAAAAAAGAGAAACTTTTTCAACCTTATATCTATCTGCAACATAGTGCTCTTTATTCTAATGGAGGTGATAACAAAATGTTTGCTTCTTAGACCTTTAAGATGCACATCTGGCTCTGCAAGGAACAATGCACACAGTAGGCAGCTTTGGAAGCTGAGAGTTTGGAATCTGAATCCTTCCAAGCTGTGTAGTTTGGATGGCATTTTAACCTCTCTGGGCCTGATCCCTAAGCTCAACGTGAGGATAAACACACTGACCTTATAATGTGGGTTCAAGGATTTAATGAGATAATGTATATCAAGTTTTTGGAAGTGTCTAACACATGGTAAGACTTCAATAAATGAGAGCCTTTAAGGTCATTATTGTAACTTTAAGGTGATTATTGTAATTATTCAAAGCATCAAGAGGAATGGAAACTCACCAAATGTAATATGTGGAAGCTGAAAGCAAGGATGCAGGAACTACCAAAATTTGTTCTGCAAAGAAACTTGACAAAAGTCTGGTCATTTCTTGGCAAGTTAGCTCCATGAGAACAGGCTCTGCATCTTATTTTACTCACCACATTTCCAGTGCTTAGAACAGAGTGGTATATAGGGTGTGAATATTTGGAAAATAAACAAGGGAACGAATGAACATTAAGTTCCAAATCAAATCCCCATCCTCTATGGATGTTTCTGTAATACATCCTGATTGTTGTGTGAGTGCGTGTGCACAAATGCATGCATGTGTGTACATGTTTGCATAAACTGTAAATAGATTAGAAATTCTGGAGGGCAGAAGTTATTCCTTACATTTCCTCTGGCCTCTCTCTACCATTCTTGACACCTCAAACCCCATTCAGAGATACACATTAGTGACTATACACATATAGGTTGGATTGAATTGAATTGAAATGCTGCAGTGCCTTAGTGGAGGAGAATAAAAAAATGGAGTTATAGATTTGTAGAAATTCACACTATCTACAAGGTAGGCTGAAGTTTATATGCTACCCCTCTCATTTCTGTTATCTCAGAGATTGGCATGTGCTCGTTTGTCCTCTTTTGCAGAATATCTCCACAGCCTAAACAGAACTGTCATGTGGTTAAAGTTCCCTCATTGACTTCCATAAAACACATATTGTCAGAAAGACCCACTTTAACTGTGGTCAATAGGCATTTACAAGTCTATGCCAGCAGAGTAAATCCTCACTGCTTTATGATCACTCAGCTTTGTGAACAGGCAACCTGGGGATAAGTACATTTGTTTCTCCAAGACTTTGGTTTCGAAGTTGAACAGGTAAAAGGAATATGACTCTTGTATGATCATATTTCATGGCCACCACAAGTGGCTGCTAAGAGATTTTGCTTAAGGCTGCAGCTGGGGCTATTTGGGTACCTGCCAAGAGCAGGGGCATGATACATTCATGTGGTGTATATGGATGTCTGTTTTCATAGGTATAATATTCACACATATTACTTTGGTGATGGTTGGGGAGAGCCAAGAGAATACTCTGTTCTCCCCATAGTAGTCAGTAGGTTTATTCTCCTTTATGTCTCCTTGGCTCTTAACAGGGTCTTAAACATGACATAACCTCAAAAAAGGCCAGTACTTGATAGATGTACCTTCAAAGAGAAAAATTATGCATGCCATTCATGAAGCTAGGCTTAGGGGTATTAAGATCTGTTGATACACAATGAAGTCACAAATAACCATGTGTGTTCCTACATTTTCTCTGGGAGCTTCAAGTTCTATTTTCACCCCTCTTCTCACTCACTGTGTGGTCTAATGCCTTAGTCTGAGTATCTGCATTAAGGAAATGGTTCATGGAAGATTTCCAACTCTCCCACCTTCTTGTTTAAGGAAGGTACTGTAGAGAAGATAGGATTTCAAGAACTGCTTGAATAAAGGAAAATGAAGACCTTTGTGCCTTGCATTTTCTACCCAACTCTGTTTCTCAATTCTTCAATATAAGCTTTAAGTCCATCTTAAAAGCATTTAACATACTGTTTAGCTCAATACTTTAAACATATTGAGTACTCATTAGATATTTTAAAGTCTTCATAGGTTTTAGCAATAAGGAATATTTTATATAGCCTATAGGTAAGAATTTGTACTTTTTAGAGAACCAGAAGTTTGAGGACAGAAGAAAGAGATTCTGAACATGTGTGTGTATGCCCATTTGTCTCAGATTCTGAGAAAGCTGTGTGGATAAAGAAGACAATAAGGACCATGGTGCATTAAGCACTCACTATGTGCCTGTCACTGCAGGAACTTTAAAGCATCATCTAATCTACTTGTCAAATACTCATAACCATCATGAGGCAGGCACTATCATTATTCATTTTACAGGTGACAAACTTGATGGTTCAAAAGGAGAGTAACTTGTTCAAGGTTAAACAGCTACTAAATGGCAAAGTCAGGATTTGAATTCAGATTTTTCTGATGCTAGAGCTTGAGCTCTTCTTAATGGTACTCTATCTTGATACTCCTGAAAGAAAAAAACACAAAAACACAACAAACAACAGCTCTGAGGATTCTGAACCTATTTTTGAACTGTGGAAATGTCCAACAAGCAAAAACTCCTTGGTACCAAAAGCCCAAATCAAACACCATTGAGGATTCAATTCAGTAGTTCAGGCTTTGCCAGTGGAACCTACAAGCAGCTGGTTCTTCAGTCCACTAGGCATGACTTATGAAGAGGTTTGTGAGCTCAAGGACCACAAAGTGTTCTGGTATTGCTATCCTGATCCATCTTCAGGGATCAATCCTATATCAGATTCCTGGACTCAGATAGTGGAGGCCCTTAGTAAGCTTAGGCTTCCTGGATATCTCCTTGTCTGTGAATCTGCCTCATCCTAAAGCTGCCCTAATTCCTTGTTGATGGAGTGGCTGTTTATTGTTGAACACCCTGTTGACAGGTTGCCTCCTGAGTGTTTTCGAAAGACATATCTCATCTGTTGTGGATGGAGGGTTATTTACTCAACAGTGTTTGTGCTCTTTCTAATCTTGTGTCTTCTGCTTTTTCCACACATCTATATAGCATCATGGTCTGTTTGTGAGGATTCAGTCTGTAGCTGTTACGGTTCGAATGTGTTTTTAAAAAATTCATGTGTTGGAATTTGTTGTATTGTGACAGTATTGGGAGGAGATTTAATCTTATTATGGTGTTGAAAGGTGGTGTCTTTGGAAGTGATTAGGCATCAGGGTGGGGCCCCCATAATTGAAGCCTGTTGGGTTTATAAGGAGAGTGAATGAGACAGGCAGAGACACATGCACACAGACACACAATCTTCGCTGCTCAAGCTCTTTCCTGTCAACATGTGATCCACCAATAAGAAGACCCTTATTAGCTGCTGCCACTCAAGCTTGGACCTCCAAACCCTGAGCTAAATAATCTCTATTCTTATAAATCACCTAGCTTCAGTTACTTTCTGTTATTAGTAACAGAACATACTAGAATAGTAGCTCTTGGACCAGACTATTACTACCTCTGTCCCTAATCATTTTAGAAATGGACCTGGGATTTGGTTCTAATGTCCAGTCTAGGAGCAAGAAGCCAGTTTAAATATCTCAAAGCATAGCTAATCAAGTAATTAAAGAAACACTTTACAAACTAAGATCAATATCTTAAACTCAACTCTCACTTAGAGTCAGACCACAAGTATAATCAATTTCAGGAAGCATTATCCTCTTCCATCAAGGCATGTTGTCTTCATGTGGACTGCATACAAGATGCATAATAGAGAGGTAAGTAAGTGAAATCTCAAAGAGAAGAGGAATTCCATGAATAGCTCATCAGTCAAAGACAGCAATATAATGTCTACCAGCTTAATGGAGTTGGTCACCTACTGCTTCCAGGAAGCTGGTTAATTCGATTTGTCAGCTCCAGGCAGACCCGAGGGACCCAGACTAATCAAGTATAACTTGTAAGGACCTATAGTGAATTCTGATCTTTAGTTTCTCACTTCCTTTAAGCAAGCATGTACAACAGGACCCATTGACTCCAAAGGTGGGATGATGACGAGGCTGCTCTAAACTGGCAGAGAGTAAATTTAATGTTGAAAAGAACTGGTTAAGCTAAGACCTGACTTTGTCTACCTTGCCACTCCCTTATGGTCCAGGAGGTTTTGAAATGTCTTTGTATGATAGAGTCACCAAGAAATGACAGCTGACCCTGCTGTTTACTTTCTTATATAGGATTAAAGAGTTATCTTGCCCAAATTGAGAGCTGTTTTCTTTTGCATGTACTTAATTTCCTCATTAAGTAATCCTTGGTTGTGGAAGAAGAAGTAGTAAATTGCCCCAAATGTACCCACACTCAACAAAACATAACTCCCCTACCTCTTCATTTAATATATCATGCCACAGTAATGTTTACTAAGACATTTGCCTTTGCTTGATATTGAGATGTTTGAATATGATTTAGAAGATGCAGATTTTTTTAAAGAATTAATTTAATTTAATTTATTAATTCATTTATTTTAATTTGACTAGAGAAATACACACACACACACACACAGAGAGAGAGAGAGAGAGAGAGAGAGAGAGAGAGAGAAAGTGAGAAAGTGAGAAAGTGAGAAAGCAAGCCACCAGGTCCGGGACTCAAACCGTGGTCAGCCATGTGGAAGTGTCCAGCGCCTTAACTACCCCGCCACCTGCTGGTCTCGCAGGTTTGTTTTTTAATCATGTGAAATGGCTGGATTTGGCACTCAGACATAAGAACTGGAGTGTCAGCATTGTTTTCCTTTTAAGAGTAGACACCACAGTTCATGGAGGCCTGGCTTGACTTTTCAAGTGAAAAAAGCAAAGCTTGGGGACAGAAGGATGGAGCGGATGCTGAAATCATTTGAGAGCACCTGCCTTTGTGAATGACCTAATTAGCATTCATAGTGCTGCAAGAAATTGTCTGAAAGGGGTAGCTCTGAGTGCTTACAGCAAGCAGGGTTATTTAAGAACTTTCCCCAGGCCCTGTGGCACTATTAAATATCAAAAGCCAGTTCCAGGTTGGGAGTGAGGGCAGTGTACAGTTACAGGAGTGAGTGTGGACTTTTTTCCTGCCTGTCCTGCCATCCCAGCAAGTCGCTTGGGTAAACAACATCTAAATTTTACAGGCTTTGAGCATGTGGCACTGTGCACATATTATAGGACATTTGAATTGACTGGTAATTTTGAATAAGCAGATTTCTTGTTGAGTTCACTAGAATTTCCTTGTCATATGTTTTAGATTTTCAAAGCAGTGAATTAGGAGGCCTGGAGCTTCCAGTATTAGGGAACTGAATCTGAACAATGCCAAAGACCAGAATCTTAGAAAATTAAATAATCTTTGTAACACGGGTAATGCTTATCACATTAGAAGGCACAAGTCTTATTGGGGGACTTGGTACAAAGTTAATTGGATCCAGCTGCTGCCCTCCTCCATCTGAATCTGACCAGTCTTGGTAGTGGTTTATTGTCTTAGCATTCTGAAGTTTTTAGAAAACTTTTATTGTTGTCTGATTCTTATACTTATGCTTCCCATTCTCAAATTTTTTTAAAAAAAAAAGAAAGAAAAAAAGAAGAAAGCCATTCACAGCATAATGGGTCCCCTATATGTTTGACTTTATTTATAGTTGGCGTTAGTGGAATTAGAGATGAATCCAAATGTCAGGAGACCAGGTCAATGGAAATGTGGAGAACTTAAAATTTTCCGTAGTAAATGAAATAACCAATTAGCTTCAACAACTCCCAAAGGCACTCTCAAATAAACATTGTACAAATGATTCCACAAGTCTTCATACACAAAACACATCCTAGACTATCCTATTGAGTGCTTTTCCCTGACTCCCTTTTCCTTTATAGATTAATTTACCCAGCTATTCCAGTCCCTTTCTCTGGATTCAAGTGGTACTTCTGTGGTCCATACAGTTTAGAACTTACACTGCCCATCATTGTGTTCCATGGTAGTCTTTTCATCAGAAGTATAAGCTGTTCTCTGGGACTGGTTATCTGGAATTAGGAAGTCACAATATCTTAATCTACTTTTCTAAACCCTACCACAGGATCAAGCATACTGCTGAGAACATAATCACACATAATAAATATTTTCTCATTAATTCAATTTTTATAGTACATAGTGTAAAAGGAGTAGGCTCAAAAGAGGCAATAGTTCTCTTTCTTTCTTTCTTTCTTTCTTTCTTTCTTTCTTTCTTTCTTTCTTTCTTTCTTTCTTTCTTTCTTTTTTTTTTAAAGGTTTTGCTATAGGGTGTGTGCACTCGCCAGAAAGACAGAGAGAGAGAGAGAGACAGAAAGCAAGAAATCACCCCCCAGGGGGGGATGGCCACACCACAATCCCTTCTCCTTCATTCTCCTCTCCGGATCTTGGGCACACACGCACATGCTCCCGGCATGAGTTTAAGTCACCAGGTCCAGGACTCAAACTGTGGTCAACTACATGGGAGTCCAGCAACAGAGCCATTACACCACCTGCTGGTCCTGAGGCAAGAGTTCTTGTCCTCCTGCCTCAGCTTTCTCACCGATAGACTGAGGGAAATGGATTACATTCTGTGGTATTCAAATTTTCTTTTTAAACAATGGAATCTTGAGGTCAGGCAGTGGCACAGTGGTAACAGGAGCCACAAGGAAGAGATCCTGTGTTCGTGTCCTGGGACCTTCTTGACCTTCATGCTGTGTGGCTGCAGCTGAAGGTGGATCACAGTGTGAAGATCTCAGTGGAAGTCCATGTCTGTCTGTCTGTCTGTCTTCCTGTCTCTCTAGTGGAAGAGATAGAAAAAAAATACTATAGGGCTAGCCTTATAGTGCAGCAATTAAGCCCTGTGCTTAAGGAGCTGGATCTCACATGACCAACCATGATTTGAAAACTGGCTCCAGTGGCTTGAAAAATACCCCAGGTGCATGTGTGTGCATGTTCCAAATCTTGATGGGATAGAGAAATGGAAGAAAAGGCATTGGAACATGGCCATACCCCACTGGGGCCCCTGACAAATTAAACAATAAACAAGAACAACTCTGAGGATTCAGGACCTGTCATTGAACTGTGGACATGTTCAAGGAGCAGAAACTCTTTGGCTCTGAGAACTCAAATCAAACACAACTGAGGACTCAATTTGGAGATTCGAGCCTTGTTTATATGTTGGGGCACTTTCTCTCTCTCCTTTTCCTTTCCCTCTCTCCCTGACCCTGCAAGTGCACATGCCCTCGGGCAATTAAAAAAATGACAAAACTATAAACAGTTTAATGTTTTTTCTGGTTAAGTTTTATTTTATCAAAAGCTCCCATGGGCAAGAGGATATGACAAATTATGTTTTAATAGTTTACATTTATCCTGGTTATCTATTAGCTGACTATTATGTGAAATGAAGCCTTTTTTATCAATGCAAACACTGGAAATCAGGGTTATGGTAGCAGTGGTGTCATAAGTCACCTTCAACATTGAGTTTTTCCATGTTTTGTGTAGGTTATATGATGCTGACAAAGCTGACTCATACAGAGGCTAGTTACAAGTAAAAGATCAGTTTTTCTTTTTTAAATAGGTTACCTTGTGATTTCAGGGGATCTACCAATTAAACCTATCCAGAATATTAGAATAAGGATGGGAGGATGTTTTAATCTACATTTTAATTGCTGTTACTTAAAACAGAGTAATGTTTATTAGCTCTTAAAAAGTACTTACATTTTATGATGCAAAACTGTAAGACGCTATTCACACATCCCATTGTGTTATTTATTTACTTCTAGTTATGCAACTGAAAATAACATTGCAGCAAGACATGTTTAGAACATGCAAATTAATGAGTCAGTTTTTAAAAAAAGTATAAACATAAGCAAAGGTAACTAAAAACTCAAAATGGTACACTTAAAATTTGTAGATTTTATTCAATGTAAATAACCTAAAAAAGGAAATAGTATACAAATATTGAATTCCAGTTTAAGATATGCTACTGATATATTTAGGAATGAAGGATATTGAGGTCTGCAACTTACTTCGGAATATATCAAAAAATTAAGTAGAGAGATGAATGGATGGATAGAGTTGGGTACTTGGGTAGAGATATAGGAAAGCAAATATAGTGAGATGCTACTTGTTCACTGTACGATTCTTTCAACTTTTCTGTGTTTGACAATTTTCATTATAAAACGGTGAGAAAATGTAATTCAAAAGGCAGATCTTTATCTGAAATGGAAGAGTATATATCTGTATATATGTACATATATATATATATATATATATATATATATATATATATGTAATGATTTTAGAGGTTTTTGCCTTAGGGTATGTGTGCTTTGCCAGAGAGAGACAGAGACAGGGAGAGAGAAAGTGAGAAATTACCACCACCAAGCACCCCTCCCCCCAGAGGGAGGGCCACATCACAATCCCTTCTCTTCCATTCTCCTCCTGGGATCCTGGGCATGCACACACACATGCCCAGAGTGATTTTCAAGCCACTGGGTCTGGGACTCGAACTGTAGTCAGCCATGTGGAAGCCCAGTGGCTGGTCCTAGAAGAATATATTTCAATCACATAATTTTACATTATTTTAATTTATATCAACATTAATGCTTTCCAGGTAAACTGAATTTCCTGGGTGATTTTAAGCTATTCTTGAGGGTGACAACCATTCAGCTAGCTCCGGTGACAGTTGCTTGAGAGAGATAATGATGTGGTATAAACCAAGTGAAAAAGCTGTATGTTATGTTCGTGGTGTCTGGCACTGTAAGCTGTGTGGTTATCAGAACAAAATCATGATCTGTGAACAGATAGATAATTCTACACTAGTTCAGCTGTTATTTATGGTTCAGCTTAAGAAACAGCACTTATGGCAAGCAGGATTTCCCCCCACCATGAACTCGATTTCTCTTTTCTCTATTTCTTCGGGAATGACTGACCTCATCCATAAGGACCAATTGATACTGTGCTCGGCTGGTAACACATTCAAGCGAAGTGACCCTTTGTGGAGGAAATTCATTACCATTTTCCTTCTTAGGTACCCTAGAAGGTGGAAGTTGAAGGGCAGCTTTCCTGAGTCCCATGCAAACAGGGTCAAGGTTCTACTTGGTGATGCTTCTGACTCCTCAGCTTCAGAGTAAATATTTCAGATCCTGAGTAGGGCATCAGAATTTACATGCATCTGTGGTGGTCTCCACACTGGTCATTTGCTCTTGCCTCTCTTTTCCCTTCAGTCTGCCCAATCCAGTTTAAGCATCTGAAAATACCACTTTTGTTTTTCCCCCCAAAAAAGAATTGCTCTCTTTCAGTCTTTAGTGGCCTCCCATTATCTACGGGATGAAATATAATACCTTTAGCCTCTCACTTGAGATCTTGAGGAATATACTCTAATCCGTGTTTTTAGATTTGATTTCCTTAACTTTTAAAAAAAATTATTATTATTTTTTTGCTATAGGACATGTGTACTCACCAGAAAGACAGAGAGACAGAAAGTGAGAAATCACTCCCCTGGGGGGGATGGTCACACCACAATCCCTTCTTCATTTCCTCTCGGGAGTCCAGCAACATAGCCATTACACGAACTGCTGGTCCCAATTTCCTTAACTCTTTTTTTTTTTTTTTGAGAGGTTTTTGCTATAGGGCACGTGTGCTCACCAGAAAGACAGAGAGAGACAGAGATAGATAGAAATAACCCCCCAGGGGGGCAGGCCATGCCGCAATCCCTTCTCTTCCATTCTCCTCTCGGGATCTTGGGTACGCACGCACATGCACCCGGCGTGAGTTTAAGCCACTGGATCCGGGCCTCGAACTGCGGTCGGCTACATGGGAGTTCAGTGACATAGCCATTACGCTAACTGCTGGTCCCCCAATTTCCTTAGCACTTTAGAACCTCCTGCCTCCACTTGGTTGGTGTTCTTCTACCTTCCTCTATGCCTCCCACTCCTAACTATGTTGTAAAAATTCCTAATGAGAGGTTGGCACATAGAATTTTGGTTCCCTTTCACTTCATCTGTCTAAATTCTTTCAGTTGGGATAGGGTTTTTGTTTGTTTGTTTATTTTCCTCTAAGTTTCTCTATCAGGATGCTTTGGGCTGCAAGTTACAAAAAAACAAGGAGTCAAGTATGTTTGACTGGATGCTAGCAGTAGCTTGCATCAGGAGCACCTGGGGGACTTGTTAAACTACAGGTTGTTGCTCCTAATCCCCTACAATTTTTCAATTTAGCAGGGTGGATGAAATCTAAAAATATACATTTCAAACAAACTGCCAGGTGAAGTTAATGCTGCTGGTCAAGGGGAACAACTTTGAGAACCACTGGCTTAAACAATAGGAAATTTGTCTCACTCAATAAGAAATCTATAGCAGTGGTTCTCAAACATGGCTGTACAATATAATCAACTGCAAGTACTTTTGACATCGAGATGATCATACCTCACCACTTACTATTCAAATCAGATCCTCTAGGGGTGAAATCCAGTATTTTTAAGAACACACCAAGTAGTTACAGTATGCAACAAGTTGTAGATCCTTTGGTCTAGCAGTAGGAAGGTTTCAGTTTTAGTTACTTCATCAGTCAACAGTGGGCCACCTTTCTTTTGTTTTCAATTGCCAGAAAGCATATGCACTGGCCAGAGACAAACAGAGAAATGGAGAGAGAGGAAGAGGAAGAAAGCACCTTTCAAGGAGGCATGATCACACCCTAAGCCCTTTTCTTCCATTTCTCCATCCTGTTGGGATATGGGCACGCACACACACATTCTGGCATGTTTTTAAGCCATAAAGGCCAGTATACTAACTATGGTTGGCCAGGTGGGATCCACCTGTCTTAACTGCTAGGCTACATGGATCTATGGGTCATCTTTCTTCCATCTATATCTTTTGCCTTTCTCTGAGTATTGACTCTTGTAGATTTTTCATTTTATTATCACAAGTTGCTTTCACCAATTCAAACCTCACTCCTTTCAAGATACTGTCCAAAGCTTGCAAAAGGCAAAGCATTAATGGCACAAAGAAATGTGGTATTATCTGTTGACTATATTTTGTAGTTTTATCAACTGGACTAGGGAGAAATGTTCACCTGTTGAAATATCCATTTTGTAAGCCAAATAATAATGTGATTGAATGTATAAAAAAATAAATAAATAAATACATAAATAAAATTACCAAAAAGAAGGTTAAAAAAAAGCTTGCAAAATAAGAGGCATTTACTTTCCCTTTGTCATTTTAAACCTAAAGACAGTTTTCCTAGAAACTTCTCAGCAGATACCTCATTACAACTTTGTTCTAAACTTAATTATGTGACTCATCCTAAGCCAATCACTGAGAAGGGAATGAGATAATTTTGTTGACTTAAACCACTGGTTCTTAGCCTGTATGGTACCTTAAAATCACACAACAAACTCTGAAAACTATTGGCTGTTGAAAACCATGTCTGGCCAATTAAATCAGAGCTTGTGGATGAGACCCCGTTTTTTGTAATTTTTAAACCATTGCCCAGGTGATTCTAAGATGCAGGTAGAAGAACTTAGAATCATTGGATTTGACCAATGAACATTCATCCACTAGGGCTGTGAAGAAGTTCAGCCTTTAGGAAAACACAGAACCACCTCATAAATGAACAAAATAAAAATTCTCTGAGGTGAGGAGAAGACCTTATGGCTATTGGATAGCCAGCCATTATGCATGGGACACCGACATGCTGCCATATGTGGTTAATTATAAATGCCTGGGCTTGTACCCTCATTGAGAGCAAGTCTCTGTTCTAGCCCTTTATTTCTCTCACCAGTTGTTATATTAGTGTCCTTCACAGATAAATATATAGCTCATATTTGCTTATTATTATTATTATTATTAGTTTTTTTTCCATAGGGTGCATGCACTTACTAGAGACAGAAACAGACAGAGACAGAGATAGAGAAAGTAAGAAATCACCATCCAGGGAAATGGCCATGCCCCAATCCTGTCTCCTCCAGCCTCATCTTGGAATTTTGGGGACACATGCACACATGCCTGGTGTGATTTTCAAGCTGCCAGTTCCAGAACTCAAACTGCAGTCCGCGATGTGGGAATCTAGAACCTTAACTACCGTGCCATCTGCTGGTCCTCATGTTTGTTTATTATTAATGCTTTGTTGATCTGCTGGGAGATTCACTAGTGGAATGAAATTACTTGCCTGGACATTTTACTCCTTGAAACCTGCCAGAAGGACTTTCACCTCCCCCATCTTCGAAGGAGACGTTGAATGGTCCTGCTCTGCTCGGATTAGTGTGTCTGCCTCTTGACCCCGATGTGGTTTTATGTGACAGGGAAATTCCACACTCCCGGCACGAATGCTCGGCCTGACCGGGGCCATCCCAAGAGCGGCTGCAGCATTATGTGTGCCTGCTTTTGTCCTCAGGGTGATGAGGGCCAAAGTTTGTCCCTCAAAGTTGACTCTGGTAAATCAGTACTGGGGCTCTTTTGTGTAAAGAGTACATTTAGATGCATAATTGAGAAACTTCTCTCCTTCTCTGCAGAGAATTTGACATTTCCCTATGGTTAAAGGATGAGTATTTGAAGGCTGACGGGGAGAAGAGACAAACCACCAACTTTAAATCAAAGTGGTGGTGGGAAGAGGCTGACTGTGACTTTGGAAACACAAACTCTCTTTTATTTACCAAAATCAAAGACACAGCTTCTCATTCACAATTCCTACTGCAGAGAATGCTGAGAAAGGCCTTGCCTCATGGAAGCTGACTTGGCACATTAACCTGTAAGTTACTTCATAGTGGGTTGGACAAAGGAGATTCTAAGAACGAAGTCTGTGAGGTACTCATTTGGAACTTTGAATTTCAACATGAGAGACATGGTGTTTGAACATTAATCATTCTTTTCTCTGTAATAAAGTCTGAAATAAAGACTTTATATTCTGTTACACAAAACCCCATTCTCAAGGAAGGTTACTTCTTCTCATTTCTTTCCTTTTCTAACTTATAATTAGTCTGACCACCCCCATTAATTACCTGGTGCTTGGTAACTTGACATACTTACTTGTAGAATTGCCTTGCGTTCTTATATGGTTGTCTCACATCTAGCAAGCAGTAGTGTCAAGTTCACCACATGATATGCAGACAATGACCAATTGCTTTTTTCCCTATCATTTTGCTCAGAAGTGGAAATCCTCACATCACCACAACCTTTAGGTGAGAAAATTTTCAAACCTTTCATTTCGTGGACAACTTTCTAAGTATTTGGGGAGCAGTTTTGAAAATACTGAAATCACATTGAAGTCCACACCTACTAAAACTCCCACTATTCTGCTGACAGGCAGGTGAACACCAGTTGATAAACTTTGGAGGCTGTGAGCTGGCAGGAGACTGACTGGTGTTGATTTCACTTTTGTTTTCAATAAAGTTTTTTGAGAGTGTTGCAAAGCTGAGAGCATAGCTTTATGGGGCCAGAGTAGGAGCTAACGATTGCGCTGTCAATTGCCATTTCCTATAAATCTTACAAAGACCCTTACCGCACTGTTTACAAAGATGCAGCACACAAGTGCCAGAGCAGGGATTAAATTCCTTTTCTCGAACTTCATTAAGTTATAACAAAAGTTCAAGCACAGCTTTTGTCCTTCTCCCATGAAGAATTATTCTAAAAAAGTGAAAACTCTGCTGCATGTGGTAACGAAGGAGCAGTGGAGAGGATGTGTTCTTAAGCCCAATACAAGTGCCTTTAATTTGCCAAGTTGACAGTCATCCAAGTTCCCAAAGCAACTGAAAAATCTCAGCTCCCAATCCTCATAATTTCTTACTTAAGAATTCCTATTAAAGTATAAAATGAATACAATTTTTTTTTAAATTTAAAAAAGCCAAAAAATAGCATCTTTTTTTTTTTTCTCCCTCCAACAAATCACCCATTGGTGCCCACGGTGAGGGGGATGAGTCTTCAAAAATAACAGAATTTTTTGGTTCTTGGTGCCACTTGCTTGGTAGATGGGACAACAAAGGGGAAGGTTGTGCTCTTATTTTGTTATTTATTGGAAAGCAAGAAGAGAAGTGGCCAGGTCACTCCACTGTTCCCCAGCCAAATAGACTACCTACTTGACTGTCCAATTCCTTAGGTTTTTTGGGTATGCACAAGGTGATTAGAATAGTACCTTGAAGATTTAAGGAACTATTATTAGGGTATTTGTAAGCATTTAAAATGTGATTGTTCTTTAAGAGACATATCTGGTGAGGAGGACAGGGACAGATGGTGGAGGTGAGTATATGCCAAGTGCCGTTAGAGTAGCTTTATTGTGTCTTAAGCAAGTGTCTAGGAACCTGAACAGGGAAGGGAGCAAGCTGGTGGGTGTGGTACATACAGGGAGTCAAGACTGAGTCCAAATTCTGGCACTCCCAGATGCCGCAGGTGATGGATGGATGACTTACTCAACTTTTCTCCTCATCTCCTGCTGTGGAAAATAGGGATGACACCATCAAGCTATTCAGGATTTCCACCACAGATGACTACCTAAAAATTTGCCAGTCAGAAATGTTGACTGTTCTGATTGTTCATGAGTCTGACTTCCCAGATTTGGGGGCTCATCCACATGTCTCCATTTACAGAGCTTTTGCCAGGCCTTTTCAGGTCTTCTAATCTAAATCTTGGCAATGTCCTGACAAGACTTTGCAGCTTTGGCTAGTTGGTTAGTTCTTGCAGGACTGTGAACAAGCAAAGTGAAGGGTAATTGTACATTTATAGCTTTGTTCTTTATAGAGAAGCCTGAGGCATTAAGTAGGACAGAAATGGAAGAAATATTTGAACTTTTTGGAATTGCTTTTTCCCTGGATATTTCTTCCCTTTGGGTGTTAGTTACCTTTTGACTTTGTCAGCCAAAAGAAAAGATTCAGTATACTAATTTGAAAAATCTTAAAAAAATATTTTAAAGAGTAGGATGCCAATATTTATACATTGTTATTTACTTGTAGATCAGATAATATTGTTTCTTGGCCAACAGAAATATTTACTATTTTCTGTAGCAAATATGCTGTGGCCCTGTACGATTTAGCTAGAAACAGCCTTCCAATCCATTTGAACATATTTGTTGCTGTTTCTTAACCATTGTTGTCATAAGAACCAAGTGTTCTATTTATAATTCACAGTATGGAGCACATTCTCTGTGGAGATGGGCTTTTGTCCTCAAGACTTCTATGGGTCTCTCCTTAATTGACCTGTAGGGCAGAAACAAATCTCACCAAGGTAATCAATAGTAGACAATTAATGCAACCTTTTAATGATGTTTGCAGCATAATTAACACCTGCCGTATAGATGGCTGAACAGCAGTTTCTCAGAACTGCACTTCATATTGCTATTGTTTGAGTGTGCATGTTAGTGTAGAAACACTCAACCAATTGGGAGAATCCTTGGTTTCACACAGGAAAGAGTTCAAGAGCAAGCCTTGAGAGAGAGTGAAAGCAGGTTTATTGAGGAAAATGTACAGAGAAGACTGCTCCATGGAGCAACCCCTGAGAGGAGTTGGGGAACAGTTTCATCTCTTTGGGCGATAAGCCTCAAGAGAAAAGGGAGAACTGTTATACATAAGGCAAGACAGAAGGGATAGTTGTTGACAAGGGTAGCTCCAAACTTTTGTGGGTGTCTGGCTTACATAGCTTGGCTTAAAGCCAGGCTAACTTAGGGGTGGTTAGTTCATGACTTTTCCAGTAAAGGGGCAATGGTCTTCCTGGAACCTGGGTCCCTCCTCTTTTCTTGCCATATAGGGCTGCTTTTGGCAGTTGTCATGATTATTATAAACTGTCATAGCGCAGGTGGGAGTGTCATTAAACATGCTAATTAAGTACAATGAAGGTTTAATGAGTTTCAAGGTTAGGCAGCTGTTGTTACAGGCGCCATCTTGGTTCCAACTGATTTAAACCCAGTCTCTTCTGTCTGTCAAGTTTTCTTATTTTATAGTAGGTGTTGGAATGTTCCTTGCCTCAGTCCCCTCCTGTCTCACATGTGCAGTGAAGGACAACTGCATCATAACAAACTCTTGTGATATTTCTGGATGTGTCCCCTCCTTCTTATGCTCAGTCTACTTCTGGCAGTGTGACCTTTATTGTCATAGTTATCCTGCCTCCAAATTGGAGAGTTCAAGATAAGAAATCATCTTATCATGGCACCTTCTTGTCTTGTGTCTCTCCAACAGGATGCTAAAAAAAAGGTGGCAGTTTGAAAAAGTCGGAGTGAAGTCAGTGTGGGGAATGCTCTGAGACTCGTTGATTTTACTCCTATTATTTTAAATAGATTCCTCTCATATTATTATTTTTCTCCCCTATTAGTTTTGTCCCATCTGACACATCTTCCAGTTTTGCTACCTTTTGTTAGTAAACCCTCTGACATATTGTGTACCCAGCAGGTGTCACTAAAGCCTATAGCTGACTTCATGAAATCCTCAGGTTTCATCTCTCCAATACAACCAAGTGATCTGTATATCCTAATATTTTCAAGTTTCACCTTCTACAGGCTCCTCCTCTCTTGCCCTTATAAGTGGTATCTACTTCTCTGCTTTCTCTGGGAAACCTTGGTATCTCACCTCTTATCCGGACACTATGGTAGACAATGGACACTCTTTCTTCTTTCCTTCCCTCTTTCTTTTCCCTCCTCCCTCCCTTTTTTTTTTTTTCTCCTTCTCCTCCTTTTCTGCCTTGTCTACTTCTTATTTCCTTCTCCTTCCCTGATTGTTTGATAAAGGAGTAATTGAGAGTGAATTTTCAGGATAAAGGTATAGGATATGATTCAATCAATGCTAATTGCTCTCAAAACTCTTTATCTGCTGATCACCTAGACTACATCAGAAGAAACAACAGCAACAAAACCAACATTACAGGGGACCAGCAGGTGGTGTGGTGGTTAAGGTGCTGGACTCCCACAGGCCAACTTCAGGGGTGTGATTTTCAAACACCGGGTCTGTGTGCGTGTGTGCTCAAAATCCCAGGAGGAGGATGGAGGAGAAGGAATTGTGGCATGGCACCCTCCTCGGGGGATGATTTCTTACTTTTCCTGTCTCTGTCTCTGTCTCTGTCTTTCTCTCTCTGTTTCTCTCTAGTGAGCATATGTGCCCTTTGTCAAAAGTAAACAAAAAATAAAACAAAACTCAATGTTATAAAATTAAGGTAAGTACCAAAGACATAAATAGGCATCTATCAAAATTATAAAATTCTCAGTTCCTAAATTCATTTTTAGAAAGTGTGATCTTCAATGACACAAACATAGATTACACAAAATTTATGTCTATTTTATTCACATATTTCCTCAATTTTGAGTCTGAACCTGTGAATCTTATGGGTATAAAAAGGAAAGGAGAGTTATGTAGCTTTCCAAAATTCAAAAAAATGCAATAGCCAATCAAGAATGACATCTTCCTTAGCGTTCCCTAAGAGTCTAGACATGGTTTCACAGGAGAAATACAAATTGTTATAAGGCAGAGGATGAAACTCCATTTGGATTTCATTGCTAAAATTCCTCAAAACAGAATTAGTTCTGGTTAGGCTACAATAATAAAAGAAATTAATACTAATGAGTTGAAAGAGTGTAACTAAGCTTGTAGCTAAGGAAAACAAATACATTCCAAGAGATTAAAAGACATTAATTTTCCCCATGAAAGGAGGGATGGGATCTAATCCCCTTTTCAGCTAGGTTTATCACGTAAGTGTAGGATTCTGTGTGTGTATGTTGTTTTCTCTAGAAAGTTCTTCTCTTTTTTTTGAGACTAATTTAAACCATATTTGATAATATGAAAATAGTCAGCTGTAACCATGATGATGTTCAACAATTAAAGACCTTTCAAGTATTCTCCTGGCACTACGGAGATTAAAGGTGCCATGATCACCCTAAGTCATTTGGAAATTGTAGCGACAAATTGTGTGGTAAGTACTTCCTTGTGAACTTATGGTTCTCATCAGATTTGGGAAACATGCTGATCACAGAGGTGAGGGCAGGGCTCCAAGCTTTACTGCTTCACTGCTCATCCGTCGTTTCCTTTCATCTCCTTTCTAGTCTAGGAGCTCCCTTGAGTTTTTCAAAGCCCATTAGACTTTCTGATAACATTCCTAAAAGTAGAAGGAAGAGTATTTGTTTACTTGAATCAGGGGAAGTTTCTTGTGACCAGTGAAGTTTTCATTGAGCCTTGTCTGGAAGGACTACAGAAAAAAAAAAAAAAAAAAAAAAAAAAAAAAAAAAAAAAAAAAAAAATCAAGTGGGTTTCTTTGTTTACTGTTTTATTTATTTAAAAATATTCCCTTGAAAGGTAATCCACACTGAGGTCTGAACCAGCAGAGAAGTGGATAGCATTTATAAGGAGCCTGAAAATATTGCCATAGACAAATCACTTGGTTGTATTGGATAGACGGAATCTGAGAATTTCATGAAGTCCACTATGGGCTTTAGTGACAGTTTCTGGGTATACAATATGTTAGAGGGTGCTGGGAGGTTTAAGAGGGGGTTATCACCAAAAGGTAGCAAACCTGGAAGATGTGTCAGATGGAACAAAAATAATAGGGAGAAAGATTGGGTAACCCTTATCAGTAAGGAAAATCTGAGATAGAACAAAAGCTTAACAGCACTGAATCACAAAGCTGAACTGTCATAGAGTTCTAGGTAGATGTGTGTGTGTGTAAGAGAGTGTGCATCCATGCACATATGCAAATATGTATTCACTATACATATAAAAACATTTTAGCTTGATGATCATTTACTTCTTACTGTGCACCAGACACGTTTCTGGAGTAGTGTTTTAAATCTGACAAGACTTTTTGTTCTCTGGGTGATGTTTTACTTTATGTAAGCAAGCTGACCCTTGGATGCAGGATTACTCTTGCTGGCCTACATCTTGCACATGAGAATATTAAAGAACAATACAGCACAATGCATATAGACCCATTTGGTATGAGATTTAAAGTATGGTAATGTTATCAATCTCACTTAATACAAACACAGAGAAGTGAAGAATTTGCCCAAAGTCAATTAGTTAGGAAGTGTAACTGGTAGCATTTGACCCAAGGAATGTGGGGACAGAACATGGCTGCTTAAACACTATAGTACTTTCCCTCTCCATGAGTATTTCTTAGCCTCTGTTTGTGAGTATACCAATAATGCTCATAAAAGGACATTATAGTGAGTGTAATCTACATAACTCTTTATTGAAGAATGTGTGGATGTTCTACTAGAAGGAATTGGTTAAATACATTTTGGAATGTTCATGTGAGAGTATGTGATGCAGTTGTCAAAAAATATTCTCAAAGAATACATGAAATACTAGGTAATATTAAGTAGGAAAAGCATTCAACAGTCTGGATGCAAAATTTAATGTCAATTTTTTTGAACTTTTACAAAGGGAAAGAAGTGAAGACAATCATATAGGAGTAGATGAGTGCAATCATATAAGAGTAGATGAGTGAATGAACTATGGTTTCGTCATAGAATACCACATCTAGTTCAAATGAATGAAAATATCTCTGTGTATTGACATGGGTAAGTTTTACAACATAATGCTGATTGAAAAAACTAAGGTATGAAAGGATGTATATGGCATTTTGCCATTTGTGCAAAATTTAAATATATGAAGTAATATACATTGTTATGAATATAAGTGCACAGTAAAGTGTAAAAGCATACATAGGATCTATACACACCAGCTTCAGCATGGTACTGCTTGCTTTCTCTTTTAATGAGGAAGGGGGCTGGCAGGTGGCGTGGTGGTTAAGGTGCTCGACTCCCACATGGCTGACCATGGTTCGAGTCCTGGACTTGACAGCTTGCTATCTCACTTTCCGCTTCTCTTGGTCTCTTTCTCTGTCTCTTTGGTCAAATTTAAAATAATAATAATAATAAATAATAACAAATAAAAGAAAACGAAAAAAAAAAAAAAAAACGAATGAGGAAGAATAGAGGCCAGCGGGTGGCATGGTGGTTAAGGCGCTTGACTACCACATGGCTGACTGTGGTTAGACTTCCAGACCTGGCAGCTTGCTTTCTCACTTTCCCTTTTTCTTTCTGGCTCTCTCTCTGGTCAAATTAAAAATAAATAAATAAATAAATAAATTTAAATAATAATAAAAGAAAAATTAAAAAAAGAGAATGAGGAAGAATTAGATGGGTTTCAGCTGGGTCCATTTTATTTCTAAAGAAAAGAGAAAAAGAAAAGGGAAAGAACTGAAGCAAATATGGTAAAATATTAATTTTTATTAAATCCAAGTAATATCATATTGGTTGACTCATTTACCACATGGTGGTGGTGATTGGAGTCTATGTTAGAGATGGGTTGTATACTCACTTAACCTACTTATTCTTTCTGATAAATGTTAATGTAGATCTTGGCCTTGGTATTTAGGTGACCACATGACTAACTTTTGCTGATGAACTAGGAGGAGGTAGTTAAGAGCACTCCTTCTCTGAAGTTTTCTTTTCTATTAATCTGTTCGGATGAAACCTGGGACATTTTTTTTATCATCATAATCTTCTTTATATTACATTGGATTACATATAACTTTACAGTGTATTACAGTGCTTTTTCAAAAGGGAATGCCATGCATGTCAGTCTATACAGAGACATTAATCTCCCTGCTTCAACATTCAATATCTTTTCTATGTTTTCCCCAATTATTATTATTAGTATTATAATTATTTTTTTTAAAACAGTCAATCACTATTTCTCATTTTGCTTGTAAAAAGACTTTGCCCATCATGAAATACTTCTCAGACCAATCCAGTTGAGAATACTATACATGTCATTATCTACAGTTAATAAGCCATATCTGTTTGTCACTAACGTCCTGCCTCTCTACTGTTCTCTTGCTATCTTTCTCTATCCTCTTCTCTTCACCCCCCCCCCCATTCCACGCTGTCCTATTCTCGTTAAGTACTTTCACTGCTTTTATGTCCTCCCATTTTTTGCTCTCTACCATAGAGTGCAGATAGTCGGTATATATTGAGTGGATACATACAATATCTTTCTTTCATAGCCTGGCTTACTTCACTCAGCAATAGATCCTCCATATCTGACCACTTTCTATCAAATGCCAGGGTCTTGTTATTTTTTATGGCTGAGTAGTATTCCGTAGAGTATACATACCACACTTTTCCAATCCATTCATCAGTTTGTGGACATTTAGGTTGGTTCCATGTCTTGGCAATTGTGAATAATGCTGCAATAAACATTGATGTGCAAGCACTTTTCCAACTGAGCGTTTTTCTGTCCTTTGGATAGATACCCAGAAGTGGGATTGCTGGATCAAATGGTAGTTCTATTTGTAGATCTTTGAGGAACCTCCATATTGTTCTCCACAGTGGTTGAACTAGTTTACATTCCCACCAACAGTGTAGGAGGGTTCCCTTTTCACCACATCCCCTCCAACACTTATCACTTTTTATATTCTTCATCTTTGCCATTCTGATAGGAGTTAGGTGGTATCTCATTGTGGTTTTTATCTGCATCTCCCTTATGATGAGGGATGTTGAGCATTTCCTCATATGATTTTTGGCTGTTCATATGTCTTCCTTAGAGAGATTTTTGTTCAGCTTATTTCCCCATCTTTTAATTGGGTTAATCATTTTTTTTTTGGCATAAGGCACTTGAGTTCCCTATGTATTCTGGTTATCAGTCCCTTGTCTGAGGGGTATTTAACAAAAATATTTTCCCATTCTAAGGGTTGTCGGTTCACACTTATTACTGTGTCCTTTGAAACCTGGGGCATCTTAACACCCTTTGTTGAGCTGGTGGAGTCTGCATGGAAGGAGTCTGCATTCCTGGTGGTCCAACCAGCAGCATACATATTGGGTTTTGTGAGAACGAGAAGTAAACTTACTCCGTTATTTTGGAGTTATTTGTTTGTTACAGACTAATTTGACCAGTGTAAGTTCTATCTCTAGGATTCCTTCAAGTTTTAATGGTCTATGAATGCCAAGGAATCTTTGGTTTAACATTGTCTTAATGAGGTTCACTGGTTTTAGGGACAAACTAATCTATAAAATTGGACATATCCAAAAGAAAAAAAAAGGATACAGTAATAAGTGAACTGAAAAGATAAAGAACACTAAACAGAAGGCTAGGGGAAAATCTAGAGCCAGGTAAATGTGGGATGGACCTGACCTGAGGCTGTTAAGTGCACATTTCCTAAGGAGAAGAACTGTACATCTTCACTTTCTTTCTAGCCCCCAGCCTTACATTTCATAGGCACTTAATCAATTCTTGTTGGATGAATAAATGAATGTGTGGGAAGCTGCTGTCAATGATGGCCACATACCTGTTTAATTTGTAGAGCTATAGTCATCCTGGACTTAATTCTGGAATGTGCTGATGATGTCACCTTTTCTGCTTACTGAAGTGGTTAAGAGCACATGATCTGGACATGAAGGAGTTTGACAATCTAGGTTAGAACTTTGACTCTGCCTCTTTGGCCCTTCCAAGCCTCATTTTTCTTAAGTATAAAATAGGAATAAAAGTGCTGCAAAACTCACAGGGTCAGTTTGAAGATGAAAGGAGTCAATGCAGGTGAACATTTAATACAGGCCTGGCACAAAATTGAATAACATAGAGTTATGACATGAATTCTGTGAAGGTTGTCAGAATCAAAATGGAGCCATTTGGGTCAAATAGTGTTAAACTCTGACTAAATGGAACCAGGGATGGTCATGAAGGGACAAGTTCTTGTGCATGTATTCCTGATAATAAGAACTGTAGTACAAAAAATACTTCTGCAAGGACATCTGTCCAGGAACTACCTGTCCAACCATGGATGACACCACCCTTCTTATTGATCCTGGTAGCCAAAGATAATTGTCCCAAAATAATTTACATAATTCTTCCCCTTTTTAATTTTAAAACCCCTTATTTTCACTTAGCTCCCTGAACATGCTCTTAGTTTGTAATGGAAAAAGTATTCCACATAGCAATATCTGTTCCTGAGTATATATTGTTTTTATTTATTTATTCCACATTGCAATATCTGTTCCTGAGTACATATTGTTTTTATTTATTTATTTATTTTATACATTCAATCACTATACATTAGTTAGCTTGTAAAGTGAATTATCCAACATGAATACACTTCACCCCAGTCCTGTTGAGAATACTATGCACATTATCATCAACAGATCATCAACCATTTCTGGATGATTTATTTCCATAAATGTCTTGCCTCTCTATTTTCCTCCTTAATTTCTTTTCTCAAAGATCTACAAAGAGAAGTACATACTGGTTTTTAAAGAGAATCTCTCTCTGTTAATTAGAGATTGTCAATTCAAAGTGACTCTCAGTTAAATTAAGACTGCCACCTCCCCCTATCTATTGGGTTGTCGGAAAAGTCATGACTCATTTTTGCAAAGAAAAACATAGAAAAAAGAAGTCATGACTTTTCTGACAACCTAATAGTTCGGTCATAGTTACTATCTAAGCTAGCACAGGTGTTAGCCTTTATAAGACAGAGCATTGCACTGGTAGAGTGCTCCCAAATTGCCTTATTAAAACATCATGAAATCACACTTGCTAATGTAATCAATGGTTCTCATATAGTAAGAGCCCAGGAGATGTACCTAATTAAATACCTTTCAAGGTATGTACTGTGTGAATGACCTAGAGAAGGTGACTCAAGCATGTCAAATTTCATTTTCTCATCTATGAAGTTGGAGGAAACAACTACCCACCATGCATGTTATTGTGAGCATGAAATCAGACAATGTTCCTGAAATCTACTGCCTGGCACAGAGGAATACTCCTAATGTCACTCCTACCCCTTCTGATACTTCTTGGAAACTCAACCCAGGTTGAAACTCAGAAGACATTTCTTCAATTTTTATTTAGAACACTATGTTTTTGTGAACACTCACATACATTTTGGAAAGTATTCTCTCCCTTGCCCCTGCCTAGACACCCTTTACCTGAAAGGAAATAGAATCTGTCTGATTTTGATGAATTTACAGTCGATTTATTAGTGCTTTATAAGTGCCAACTAACATCGCAGTAGCCTTTGGGACCTTGTTTTAAAAGTTGATATTAAAGTCTAGCTAGTTTATTTGTCTGTCTTCTCTTTATAAAACATAATGCTGAAAGGAAACTGGACTTCAGAACAAGTTTGAGTTTGAGTTTATCCTCAGTCTATGATTGGCTTCAAACAAGTTTGGTAAAATAATACGCTTTGCCATTTCAGGTTTTAAAATTTAAACTCAATTTAATTTACTCTTACAAACATTTTTCCTATTCTATGCCAAGAAAATGTTTGTGTGTTCTGTTGCTGTTTTGTTGTATCACAAAATTGTTGCCTCAAGATTTTGGATTTGCCACTAAAATGAAAAAAAAAAAAAAAGAAAAAAAAAGACCTTTACTGCATATTTGCACGATTCTGGCTTATTGTTGACCCTATCTTCATTTTGTTTGGTAGAGTGTTTTGGTGGAAATTGGTAAGAAGTCTCATTCACAAAGACAGACTAGAGAAATTACATATAATTATCCAAACCTGTACTCAACAAGAGGAAAAACAGAAAGAAGTTGGATGCTACCCTTAGTGTAAGAGCTTCTCAGGGATTTCTACCGATTAGGACACCAACTCTGGTCTCAACCATATCATTTTACCCACCACGCCAGTATAGTAAACACAACCTCAAGACAATGCAGTTTACTTTCCATTGTGTAGTAATAGGCTTTGTCTGCTCTTTCTCGGCTAACAATTGTTCATTGTTCATGTGCTCCAAAATTTAGAAATCGAATTTTCTCACTGGTTCCCTTGGGAAACAGGGAGACTGGAAACAAAGAAGGTAACTTTCACATGCGGAGCAGTCTCTTCCTTTGCGAAGGGTCTCAAGTTGTATATGTCTGTGCTTTTTTAGGAGGTGAATTTGTAACAGATTAGATTTTTGTGTAAATCTTGAAAAGACTAACATCTCTTGAATTTGCATTAAGGTGTTTGAGGCACAAATAGACTTCTGTATGTATTTCCTGATGAGGAAGGTATATTTATGATTTCATCAAAGGAGAACTAAATCCCAACTTTCTGTTCTACCTTGCTACTGTATGAAAAGTCAAACTGTTAAGTTTTAGCTCCATCTTGATTGTGAAGATTTTGAGCTAAGTTAGGAGGATCATAAATGTCTTTTTCAATCACCAAATTTTCATATGGTAAAAATAGCCATAGAATACATGAATGAAGTACAATATTTGGAACTCTTCATTGTTTAGTTTAACTATGTGTCTATTCAGAGTAAAATACAAAAAGAAGATGGAAATGAAAACTTCCCTAAAACTGAGAGGTGAGGTCTGGGAGGAATGGAATTATATTTATGTATTTTAAGTTTTTGTTTACAAAAAAAGATGAGCATACAGAATATGATTTTTAAAAATCAAACTGTAAGAGGGATCTTCAAAAAATTTCTGGGAAATAGATAGTTTGAAAAAAAATATGTATGGATTTCAAAATTTTTTGTGCCCGGATAAACTCATGCTTAAATTCTATTTTTTCATTAACTCTTTAAAATTCATCATATAGAAATGGATAGAATAAAATGCACAAGTTATTTTTATTCATTCCCTGATTACACTCTGTTCTCTAGAGATCACAATTAGTTTGGTGTATAAACTTCAGTTTTCTTTATTGTATATGTTTAACTGTCATCATATTGAAAGAGTGGGACTTGGGGGGCCAGCAGGTGGCATGGTGGTTAAAGAATTGGATTCCCACATGGCCAACTGTGGTTCGAGTCCCGGGCCTAGTGGCTTGAAAGTCACAGGAGGCATCTGTGTATGCATGCTTAAGATCTCAGGAGGAGAATGGAAGAGAAGTGATTGTGCTGTGGTCATCCCCCCTGGGGGGGTGACTTCTCACTTTTCCTCTCACTGTATCTGTCTCTGTGTCTCTCCAGCAAGTGCACATGCCCTATGGCAAAAACCTCTAAAATAATAAAAATAATAAATAAAATAAAATAAATAATTATTTTTAAAAATAAAAGAGTGGAACTTTATAAAGCACAGGTAGAAAATAATTTTCTTTTGTTGTCTCTACACATATGATATGTAGATTCATCCTAACTTTCTTGGACGCTCATATATAGTTTCTGCAGTCCCTTCAAGTCCAGCATAGTTCCAGGCTCTCTGATTCTCGGCATACAGTGGATTCCAGCAGCTTGAGGGCATCCTTGACAAAAGATGCAGGTGCTGGCCAGGGAGAATGGAAGCGCACTCCTGGAGTAGGTGTATGTGAGAATATAACCAAGAGACCTGAAGGAAATGAGTGGAATGTTGACAGCATCTGTACAGGTGGTCCTCATTAAAATGTGCCTTCTGTCTTCCTTGCATGTGGTCCAAGGGAGATACTTGGATTTTTGCTGCCACTGTTGGAAGTGTGGTCTGCTACAATGAGTCTTCCTCTTGTCTGGGATTTTGTGACTTCCTCTAGCCTCTTGTCAGTAGACAATATCTGGTTATGGATGAGGCAGCAGTCTGTACTCTTAGGAACACCAGAGTTCTGACCACTGTTATTTAGGTAGAGATAAAAATAGAAACACCACCATATCCTAAAGATCATTCCAAAGAAATTCTCTTTCAGTCTTTACAATTCTAATTTCTTAGAATGAAAGCCTTAATTACCGATTGCTTTGTTTCAAGTCTTTGGGTGCCATAGACAAAGAAGACAAAGAATCACAAAGACATGGGGCTAGCAGGTGGTGTAGTAGTGAAAGCATTGGACTCCCACATGGTCCACCAGGTTGGAGAGTCCTGGGCCTGGTGCCAAGAGCGTATGTGCCCCAAATCCTGAGAAGAGAATGGAGGAGAAGGGAATGTGGCATGCCCATCCCCCTTGGTGGATGATTTCTCACTTTCCCTCTCTTTGTCTTTCTCTGGCAAGTGCAGGTACTCTATGGCAAAAACATTAAATATAGGTTCTAAAAATGTAAATAAATAAATCATTAAAAAAATCCCAAGGGTCTAAAACTGTCATTGTTTTCACATAAACTGGAATATATTAGTAGTGTTTTCCAAATTGATGTTTTAATTGTCAGTATATCTAGTGATATTTTTATGTCAGAGAATTTGGAGCTGTCTCATTATTTTTTAAAGGCAGCATGATATTCCACTGGGTAAACTATAGTTAATTTAACAATTTTCCTATTGACAGACTGTTTCCAACTTTTAGCTCCTATAAACAATGCTGTTCTTGTATTTACATTTGTTGTGTGTGTGTGTGTGTGTGTGTGTGTATGTGTGTGTGTGTGTACATATGGTAGTATTTCTCTAGAATAGAGGCTTGGAAAGGTATGTATCAGAAAAATGTTAGATACTGCCAATGTGCCTCCAGGAAAGTTGTTTGAATTTCTACCTTTCCCAGTAACACATAAAAGTACTAATTTCCACACATCCTCACTAACTATTCTCATTATTTTTCATCATTCCCATTTTGGGGGCCAACAGTGATCTCATTGTTATTTTATTCTGTATTTTCTTGATTACTAATGAGGTCAGCCATGTTTCTCCTGTTTGTGCATTTGTATTTGTGATCCGTGAATTGCCAGATCACATAGCCTTCATGTGGTTTTCTCGGCTCCCTGTAATTCTAAATGAAGGGAAGATGGCAAAATGATAAAGGAGGGATAGATTGCAGTGACTTGGAGAGAAACCTGGCCCAGTTCCAGGAGGACAACAAACAGTGGAAGTTCTACCACTCAGATTGTATCACTTTTTTTTTTTTTTCCAAAACTCTTTACAAGTCTGAATCTGAAGCATAAGCTCAGTCTTCCCTCAAATAGACACATATAATTTTATTGGAAATTTTCAGCAGGTTCCTTGTATAAACTTACTTTGAATCTGAAGCCTAAGTGGTTTCATTTATGCCTCATTGTCTTTTGGCCTTAATTTTATATGTATTAAAGGTTACCAAAGGCATATTGGGTTTAGAAGAAGCTAGGAAGCTTATTTAGGAACACCTAGCAGCCATGGCAACATGCCTTTAGAAGGGGCATGTACTCTGCTAAAAAATATTCCACTTATAGGTAATGACAGACATTTGCCAAATAGCCCCAAGCTAACCGAAGAAAGAATAGGCAGATGGTTTGAGGTGTGTCAGGAATAGGATTTACAAAATAAGATTATGGTTATGTTGGAAAGTAACAGCCATCATTGTAAACAGATGGAACAGACTCACTTTTTGCCATGGGGCAGAGGAAGAAAGGGGTTTTGCGTTGCTGCTTGTGAACTGGTGTTGGCTCAGCTAGATTCGCAGTTCTCTGGGGTTTCATATGTGCTGGAGACACTTGTATGGACCACATGACTGGGCCTCTAGTTGAGTTTCTTCAGACAAGATGCAGAGAAACTGCATTCTAGTTCTATAGTTCTACACTTCTTCTTCTTCTTCTTCTTTTTTTTTTTTTTTTTGAGAGGTTTTTGTTGTAGGTGCGTGTGCTCTCAAGAAAGACTGAGAGAGACATAAAGTGAGAAATCACCCCCCAGGGAGGATGGCCATGCTGCAATCCATTCTCCTCCATTCTCTTCTTGGGATCTTGGGCATGCAAGCACACGTGCCCGGTGTGAGTTTAAGCCCCTGGGTCCGGGACTCGAACTGCGGTTTAACTACATGGGAATCCAGCGACATAGCCATTATGCTAACTGCTGGTCCCCTAGTTCTAGACTTCTTTGATGGCATTGGCCCTGTTTTGGTTGTGTTTGGCAGACTAATCTGTACTCTTTTCCAGCTGACCATAACTATCATACTACTTGAAATGTCAGTTGAGAAGATACTGGAGAAAGTCAGCCTATTTATTCCTAAATGTGTATTTTTGGCTGCAGAAATTAGATTCACAACAGAGAAAGATATAAAACACCTCCCATATGTGACTGATGCTTATTAGCCCAAATCTTAGCCCTTGAAGGTGTAATGAATGAGTCTGCCTCTATATGAATTAAAAAATCTCAAATCTCTCCTTTCCAACTCAGTGAATATTTAGGAAGATAATGCTTGATCCTGAAATTATTCTGGTGTTTTTCCAAGGTAATAGAGAAGGGTTGTCAATAAGAATGAAAAGATATGAGATGAAAGTAGTCACAAAGAAAGATTGGCAATCTCAGACCTCAGGATAGAGTTGTGGCTCCCATGCCTAGTTACGTTGCCATGCAAGCAAGGGTGGTATTTGGCCTTTAGTGTTCATTTCCATTAGTCCGAGATTTTGACAGCTTGTTCCCGATGGCATCCCACTGTAAATAATGTGAGGCCTCTGAGTTGGCAGGCTGATTTCTGACTAATGGGGAAAATTACCCAATGAGAATTAGCAACCTTGCATCACTGATCGGAATTCTTATACTACCTTTCATGTTGGGAACAGAACAAGACTTTCCAAAGGAGTTGGGACTGGTTTTCACATGGCCCATTGGTCACTAAAACAGGAAATATTTAACATGAATCAGATTCATTTGGGATATATGACTTGTCTTGAGTCTAAAGTTTCCAAATGTTAGTATTATTGAACACTCATTAGCTCTTTAATGTATTAAAATGTGGCCTCTTGGCATTCCTTAGTAGATACAATTGGTATGATTTGGTTGTATCTTGCTTTTTATTTGTACCAGATTTTCACTTTAACAGTTTTGGAGAAGTGGGGTCTCTCAAATGCTAAACTAAGAACACCAGTCCTGAACAAAGATCTCAAAGAGTAGTGGTACAATCACAGGCTGAATTGATCCTAGATGGATTTGGGAATAGGAGGATTGACAGTTATGAAAAATGGCTGAATTCACATTAAACAATAGTGACCCTATGAAAGACAGACCCATAGCCACACGTGTTTTCAGAGTTGGAGGAGGGATGTACTTTCTAACCTCATAGCCAGGCTGAGGTGGTCAAAATGAAACAGTTAAAAAATATTAAGCAAGTGTCAAAAGATGGCACAGTTTGAGAACAGATGCAGCAAAATGAGTCAGTGAACTCACCTTTCCGAGAAATGAGAAGCTGAGGGCCACAGTCCACGGTAGAGGTGACTTATCTTCTTTATCTTGTCCTTTTAGACTATGGTAAAAAAATCCTGCTTTTACATACTTGTTACCATGTGATATTGGTAATAATAATAGCTGAGTAGAGAGAAATGTGGTTTTGGCTTTTGGGAACTCTCTAACAGGACAACAGATACAATGACAATTATGAAAACACCTAGAACTCTTCTTCATTTGTGTCTCCATGGGAAGTTGTAAGACTGAGTGGAGCTTTCATTTAGTGTGTCCTACTAAGGGGAAAGTATGTGAGCAATGCTGAATTGAGGGGATCAATCTTGGACCAGAGATTCCATGTCTGACCCCAGGTAAATGGGGTATCCTAAGCAGACAGTGAGATTAGAGGGGATATCCCTTTACTATTGTTTTTAAGGGGCATATAATTTGTATACTTGGAATGACTCAGGGCAGTCTATAAAATGCATTGACCAAAGAATGGCCAGAAGGCTAGATTACAATGGAGGTAGAATGAGTCCCAACAAAATGCTCTCTCTTCAACAAATCCCACTGCAATGTCCAGGTGGCTATTTTGAATACCTCCACGGGATACAGGAAGTATGGGCTGTATGGGCAACCACACACATACTCACATATAGTCACACATGTACACACTCACACCACTTTAGCACAAACCTACCCATTTGTGAATCAAGATTTCCTAGGGGAAATTTCTTCATCCTAGGTCAGTGGTTCATTATGCAAACTGGCTGCATAGTATAATGATCTGGGCCTGTTTTGGAGAAAAAAAAAGACCTGTTTTCCAGACCCCATCTCAGACCAATTAAGTCAGAATCCCAGGGTACTGATCATTTATTTTTAAAAAAGAATTATTTATTTAATCCTATCTGTTGTTATTATTTTTTAAATTGGACCAGAGAGAGACAGTGAGGGAGATAAAGAGAAGGTGAGAAAGCAAGCCTCCAGGTTCGAGACTCCAATGGTGGTTGGCCATGTGGAAATCCAGCACCTTTAACCACCATGCCAACTGCTGGCCTCCAGCGCTGATCAGCTTTTAAAAACTCCCTATGTGATTTATTTTTAAATTTATTGATTTCCTTTGAGGAAGGGGGGGGGGGGAGAGAGAGAGAGAGAGAGAGAGAGAGAGAGAGAGAGAGAGAGAGAGAGAAAGAGAGAGAGAGAGGAGAAAAAGAGAGAGAGAGAGAGGAAACACCCTTAACAGGGTCTCATGCTATGATTCCCCCAGCCTTCCCTGTCAGCCAGGATTATGAGTGCACATGCTCAGGATATACAGGTCAATCAGGGAACCAAACTCATGCTCTTCTATATGGATCCGGTATGGCTTGAGCAGCATGTTACTGTTGTGCCACTGAGCCAGCCCTTCCCGGGTGATTTTACTGTGTGATCATGGTTGAGAACCATTTTTTTTTTTTTTTTTTTTGTAAGTGCTGAGATGGCTACACTGACACATTCTTCTCTCTTTCACATTTACTAGAACTTTTTTTAAATCTTTTTTTGGAGAGGTTTTTGCTATAGGGCATGTGCACTCTCCAGAAAGACAGAGACAGACAGACAGAAAGCAAGAAATCACCCCCCGGGGGAATGGCCACACCGCAATCCCTTCTCCTCCATTCTCTTCTCGGGATCTTGGGCATGCACACACATGCGCCCTGCGTGAGTTTAAACCACCAGGTCCAGGACTCGAACCACAGTAAACTACATGGGAGTCTAGTGACATAGCCATTACACCAACTGCTGGTCCCAACATTTACTAGAGTTTTCCATTAAGGAGAAGGGGCAACTTATGTAGTATTTGGTTTTCCAGAGCACTTACCTTTCAGGGAATAATTGTCTAGTGAATGTATTTACACCAGCAAGGGGAAAGGAAATGTTGCTTTTATTTCCTGGCCAATCTATCAGTCAGGGCACTCAGTGCTAGCACTGGTTTTTTCATTCATTAACTGGAGGACCTAGGGGTAGGTTTGCCAGATTAAATACAGGATGCCCCATTGAATTTAAATTTTAGATAAACAATGAGTAATGTTTTTAGCATGCATATGTTCTATAGTATGCTTGAACATGCATTTGTATTTGAGAACTCTCACTGCCCTAACCAGGAGTATCTTCTTGGTTTCAGATTATTTACTTTTTAAATGAAGAATGCAGGCATCAGAGATTAAACACTTTCATTGGAAAGAATTTATTTTTTAAGAAATCAGAATTAAATTTAAATATGGTAAATTTAAACTGAAGTTTGTTCATTTCTTTCTCTCCATTTAGGATTTGCAAACTAGGCCCTTAAACAGTATGTGTGTGTATGTGTAATGGCGACCAGACCGGCAGACATGATGATCATTTTAAAAGTGCTTCTCCTTCTCCATTTAATGTTTGTTTGAATTTCGAAGGACTCTTTAATGTTATTTGTTTGATACCAAAATGTGTTCTATCCAGTTTCTATAGGGACTGGAGATATTTTGTTATATAAACTCCTCTCTCACCAATTAGTTTTTTCATTTCTAAGCACAAAAGACGGTCTCTAGTCCAGTTCATTAAAAGCATTAGTTTCACAAGCAAATGAAAATTTGTGTATCTTTCAGATATATGTACATGTGTCTATATTTACGTGCATGAAATCTGTCCCATTTCATCAAGTGCTACAATATGTGGCAGCTCTACAGTTCCGATACTTTATCATGTAGTATATTCATATACTTATGAGACTGTCCAATGCTGAGATGAAGCGGATGGAGTTTGTGTCCTAAGACAATTTCTGTAAATGAAAATTCAAATTTTCAAATACATTTTCCTATGTCTTAAATTTTACAAAATAGAATAAGTCAGATACACAGGAAGGTAATTAGCAATGTTCTTCTAAAAACAATCACACAACTTTTGTAAGGCAAACACATTCCTAGTTTCACCCAACATTAACCTATAGCTTGGGGTCAGGAAAGCTTTCAAGGGTTGTTGGAAGTGTATTTTTTATGATTATCAAAAGGACACTTTGGGAGTTTTGGGACCAAAGTGTATTATACAACATGGTCAAAACTAAAAGCAAGAGCTATATTAAAACATGTTTTAAAAATGACTTCTATAATATCTGAAAGAATTTTCCATTCTCTGTGATTTTTTTTTTTTTTTCTTTTTTTTTTTTTTTTTTTTTTTTTGGAGAGGTTTTTTGCTATAGGGCGCGTGCGCTCGCCAGACAGACAGAGAGAGACAGAGAGACAGAAAGCGAGAAATCACCCCCCAGGGGGGATGGTCACGCCGCAATCCCTTCTCCTCCATTCTCCTCTCGGGATCTTGGGCACGCACGCACACGCGCCCGGCGTGAGTTGTAAGCCACCGGGTCCGAGACGCGAACCGCGGTCGACTACGTGGGAGTCCAGCGACATAGCCATTACGCTAACTGCTGGTTCCCGATTCTCTGTGATTTTTAACAAAGCCAAATCAAGGAGAGGTCAAACAAAGAAAATCTGTTAGAATTGAATTCCTTTCCCGTTTTCCATACTCTTTTCCTTTACTCAAATAGAAATATTTAGGGATTGTGTACTTTCTGATTACTTTGCTCTTTCCAATTGGGACTGATCTTCAGCAGACAATGCTTTATCCCAACGTCTTCTCTGCCATTTTCCCTCCCTGTTTTTCCTTGGGACTAGTGGACTATGAGAAATCTGGTGTGGGCTCATCTTGTGGCTGGTCAACAGAACTCTCAAAAGGTTTTACTCGTTGCTATCTGTATTTCGTTTAGTACCTGTATTTCCAGAAAACTTTACTTTAAAAAATATTATTTATTATGCAACATTATATACTAAGCTTTATGTCAAACACTTTTTATGTATGATCTCACTTAATATTCAGAATAATTTTATGGAATGGGCATAATTATCTTCGATTAATAGATGAGAATCCTGAGGCCTGTAGAAGTTAAATACCTTTTCTAAGACCACAGATATGATAAATGACACCAGAAGAATATGAATCCAAGGCATTGGAGTTTTTGACCCCCCATTAAATTATACTAAGATACAAGTATTTTCATGAAAGTGGCATCATTTAGGAAGGGATATTTTTATGGCAACACTTATCAAGCATTTACTATGTGTTAGGTATTGGGATAGATGCTTTATTAATCAGCTCATTTGTACCAGAGTTAAGTGAATTTATATTTACTCTACAGAGAGGAGAGTGGGACTTAAAGTGAAACTTTTCAAAGTCACACAGCAGACTCAGGAACCCAAATCAGAATCTCAGGATCTTCTCTTTCTATTCCTTTTTCTAGGGAGTCTTCCAGCTGTTTCCAGTTATAGCGTAGAAGGATTTTTTAATTCAGAAGGCCCTTCCTTCTTCACTGGCCTCTGTCTGCCTTCCATTTTCCCTTCTGATTCCAAGCTGCAGTGGAGCTATTGCAAAGGTATCTGTCTGTCCCATCTATCTGTGCTAATGCCGTATGCTCTGAAATAAACTTGGATTGGTTATCCAGGATAGCATAAGGTGCCCTTGAAATTAAGTAACCTTTTCCTTGGGCTCATTGAGTGAGGTCATTGTTATCAATGAAGATGAGTTCCAGGCCATGAGAAAGGAGGAATGCTCAGCCTGCCTGCAGCCTGATATTACTAATACTGATAAAGCTGTTCTCTGGTAGTCGTATGTCCTGGTTTATGCCTGTTTTATCTCAATCTAGTGAATAATTAGTATTCCCTTTCACCTTTAAAAGTGTCCTTGTTTTGTGGACTAGTTATAGGGTTTCCCTATTTAAGAGAAGTAAAGAGTAAATACTGTAGGATTTGTTCATCTGTTCATTTATTCACAGCACAAATACTTACTGAGCGTCTACCTACTCTGTACCAGGCACTGCTAGGGAAGTAAGAGAGTTAAGGTGCCTGTCCTCACTGGAGATTAAGTTAAATAAATAAATATTAGAGGGAACCAGCAGTTAGCATAATGGCTATGTTGCTGGACTCCCACGTAGTCGACTGAGGTTCACGTCCCGGACCCGGTGGCTTAAAACTCATGCCGGGCGCATGTGCGTGTGTGCCCAAGATCCCAAGAGGAGAATGGAGGAGAAGGGATTGCGGTGTGGCCATCCCCCCTGGGGGGTGATTTCTCGCTTTCTGTCTCTATGTCTCTCTCTGTCTGTCTGCAATCGCACGTGCCCTATAGCGAAAACCTCTCAAAAAAAAAGAAAAGTTAGATAAATCTTAGTAGGGAAGACTAACTAATATAAGGGAAACAAAGAAATATTTTATTACAAAATGTGATAGGAGTTATCACATGCAAATTACTGTGAAAGAGGTGTGGCAGAGGTAACCCCGCTGCAGTAATCTCAACACAGAGAACTTGGAGGATAGAGAAGAGTCAGCCATGGGTTATCTGGGTGGGAGTCAGACTAAAGTGCCTACGTGAAGATCTTAATGTGGGATAGAGCTTAGTATATTGTGAGAGTAGAAAGAACTGAGAATTAGGATCCTATTGTGGGAATAAAGGGAGACTACAAGGAGAAAAGAGACAGAAGTTTATCAGCAGATTCTTGAAAGGTGTTTAAGGAATGGGTGTTACATTGAGATAGAGGCAGCATGAGGAAAGTCTAAGGTGGGTGTGTTGAGCAGTGAATGTTTCAGTTGGACTGGTCTGTGCAATCCTGTGAATAAACAGTGGGCGAAAATGTTAGAAGTTGGACTGGGGCTGGATTCAGGAATTGTAACTCATAGTTTTAAGTTTGATGTTTCTTAGAAGGGGGTCAGAATTTGAAGTTATTCCTATGCTGAGGCATAATTTGGGGATTACATATAAAAAATGAAATTTAAAAAAATAAAGACTTTAAAAACAGTATAAGTTCTGCTGCTTGGATTTTATGTCAATACTCCAGTTGGTTAATTAACAACTAAAATAATCAATCTGCTGTTTTTTTTTTTTTTTTTTTAAATGGAAAGAACTGGTGGTTTGTGCGCACATGCCCAAAATTCCAAAAGGAGGGAGAGTTGGAGGAGAAGGGATTGAGGTGTAACCCTTTCCCATGTGGGGTACTTTTCTCTGTCCCTCACATTCTCTCTCTCTGTCTCCCACATTCTATCTCTCTGTCTCCCTGGTGAGTGTATGTTCTCTCTAGTGAAAAAGAAAGAGAGAAAGGAAAGAGAGAGAGAGAGAGGAAGAAAGAAAGGGAGGGAAAGAGAAAGAAAAAAGAAAGAAAGAGGAAAAAAGAAAGAAAGAAAAAGGAAGGCAGGAAGGAAGGAAAGAAGGAAGGAAGAACAAAGAAACAAAGAAAGAAGAAAGGGTACCTTTCCCTCTCTCCCTCCAGGCAGAAGCTGCCCTGCACCACTGTACAGAGTGAGCAAGAGGAATGTGGGCTGGATCGCAGCCTCCGGTCATTCTCTTGGCTGGATGCCCTCATGCATGCACAACCTGTACAGTGAGACGTGTCGTAGCCCTGACCACCCACTGCTGTGGCTCCTACATTCAGAAGAACTTAACTTCTAGCAGAGAGTAGCAATGGGCCCAATCTACCAAGGAACATGGAAGGCATTTTTTTTTAGATTAATAAAAATTCTGATTCTCTGCTTATGAAGTTTCAAGTTTTAACACTTCAGTTTTGGTTTTGTGGATCTTAATTTTCTTGCCTTACGCTTTTTCCTAATTGATATTTTTCTCCCCAAGGCAATATTTTAAAAAATGTACATCAAATTAGAAAAATACAAAGTAAATAGTGTTCAGTTCACAATAATTCCGTTTGTATTTTACCAGTATGTACAGAGCTACAGGAGAGAGTAACCCTTTCAAAAACCCAAAGTCCTCCATTTCTATGTTTTGGTGGATAATTCTTGGCTAGTCTTCATTCCACATGAAGCACAAAATGGAAGAGCTCATTAATACATTCAGCACTAGTACTCTCTTGACTGTTCAACTTATTTGTAATTTTCATTCAGTGACCTATGTGATGCGTGTCTCCCTCAAACAATGTTCTGAGTGTAGCAAAGCACTTAGGCAATGTGCAGCTATAGAACCACTCATCTGATTTCTCCCTCAGCTCTCAGATGAAGGGAACAGGTTCAAACCAAAATATGAGGGAAACTGTAGAACCACGACCACATTCTGGTTGGCTATCTACTTGAATCTGTAGAGACTTGTAAATCAAGAGTTAGGATGCTTTTCCTCTGAAACTGGGTTTATAAATACTAACCTAACACCCTGGACAAGGGTGTTACAGTGAAGGATTATTGCACTGTTTGTAGGGGCTTTCGTTCACTCTAATTCTGGACACATACCTTACAACATACAGGAGGCACGCAGGAATCAGCACTCAGAAATGCCCTGACTGACATGTCTCATAGCTTAATTATAGCAGAGCACATCTACAGCACCAATGTCTTGAATTATTCCCATAGCACTGTCTGTGTACTGGTCTGCCTAAGGCTTCTAGGCTATTCAGCCCAGCAATGCTTGCTGGTATGTTGTACAGTAATTATCCCTTGTACTCAGTTATCCTACCAGTAGATTCGTTTAAACTCTTCTGTTATCAGTAAAATGATCTACAAGTCCTATAGCTTAGCTGTAACCCAGTGTTTTCCAAATTGTAGGCTACAACCCATTAATGGATTATGAAGTCAATTTACTGGATCATGGCCAGTGTTTTGGGGGGAAATGACATGAAATATTATAGAAAAAAATAAAATAGAACACTAAATATCAAAGCAGATAATTATAAAAATTAGTATTGCTGCTTGAAACGTTAATCCATATTTTACCCACTCTAAGACATAATTTTTTCATTATAAATTAAGCAATCAGGATAAGTCTTATAATAGATATTTTTTTCCTCAGTGGTAAAATACTGGTTTATCTTGCAACTGATGACAACTTAGATTTGGTGTATGACTGTATTGGGTTTTGATGTATTTTTATTCGTGGGTTCTTAAAAAGATTTTGAAGAAGAATTACTTAATGCAGCCTTTCCTAGTTTCCTTCGCCACTGGCAGTTAGGTGGTTGATTTCTTGCTGCCTGGAGCTTTTGTGCAGAATTTCTGAGCCTCAAATGCCACCCATTTCCCAATGAGGAATGAATATAATCCCTCTATAGAGAAGTAGATCAAAATCTGGTCGTCTGTATGTAGCTTCCCTTTAGATATTGAAGATGACCTTGTCAGGATGACAATAGTCTCCGAGGTCTTAAGTAATAGGTTTCTCTGGTGTGACCCTTGGTCTACTGTTCATACCAGTGCCCCCTGGAAGAAATTCAGGGTGTGATAACCACTTTAGAGGTCACCTCTCAGAGAGTGCTGGGTCTAGAATTTGCTTTTATGGGCTCAATCTCCTAAACCTTCTTTTGGTTTCTCCCATTAGCCAGGGTTTCCCGTGGCCATTCTCACCAGTGAAGGTTCATCAGACAAATGGCTCTCTAAAGTCTTGGCCTTTCTCATGTCTCAGGTGGCTTCTGCTTCCTGTAAAATGACCATACAGTGGGACTCCCTGGATCATCTGCAGAAGGCAAGTCAGAAGTCCCTGGTGAGTCCTCTTGCTTAGACACTGCGCTCTGTTGATACAGAAGATAAAGACATGGGTCTTTATTTTATAAGGTGTCATACTCTTACCTTTTTTCTACTCTATCTGGAAAAGAAAGTAGTTAACCAAAGGAGGGAGCCACATTTATTAGAAATTTTAGATTCTGTGGCAATCAAAAAGAAGTATATTTTTCTGCCATCATTTCGCCCTATTCCTAAGCCCAAATCCTCCCCCTTAGATAATATTTTAGCTCATTTATTTCTTTTCTCTATGAGAAAAAGAGACAGGAAAAACAAAGAGAGAGTTATACCCCTAACAGAGTCTTGTTGAAATGATCCACCCAGAGCTGTAGCCAGCCCCTGATCATCGACAGATGTGTGCCCAGCATAGTCAGGAAGGTCTTTGGACATGAACTTGGAACCTGCCCACAGGGTCAGCCTTGCAGAGTGTTATTCTATTGCTATACCATTGTCTAGCTTCTAGATAGTCATCTTATTAGTGCCCCCAAATTCTACAAACTAGAAACTTAAAAGCTACATTAAAACCCTAAAAAATTATTGTCTCTAACTCAGAATTCTTTTTTTTTTGGAGAGGTTTTCGCTATAGGGCGCGTGCGCTCACCAGACAGACAGAGAGAGACATAGAGACAGAAAGCGAGAAATCACCCCCCAGGGGGGATGGTCACGCCGCAATCCCTTCTCCTCCATTCTCCTCTCGGGATCTTGGGCACACACGCACACGCGCCTGGCATGAGTTTTAAGCCACCGGGTCCGGGATGCGAACTGCGGTCGACTACGTGGGAATCCAGTGACATAGCCATTACACTAACTGCTGGTTTCCTCTAACTCAGAATTCTTAAAATCCTGTCTACATTCTTTGAATTTAACTCAGTCTTCCCCAAAGTAACCTCTATCCTAATTTCTAACAATATAGGTTATTTTTGCCTGTTTTTGTACTTTATACAAATGTAATCATACAAGATGCACTCTATTGGGTAGTTTCTCATTTTTGGCTATTGTAAATAGTGTTGCTATGAACATTCTAGTACTTTATAGGATGAATATTTGCGAATAGAATTAAAGTTACAGAGAATGTGTATTCAGCTTTACTAGATTCTGCAAATGAATTTTTTAATTTTAGCCATTCTGGTTGACATGTAATAGTATTTCATATGGTTTTAATTGCATTTCCCTGACAGCTAATGGAGTTGAGAAACTTTTCATATATTTATTGGTTATTTGGACAGCTTGTTTTGTGAATTGTCTACATATTTCAACTGGCTTGTCTGTCATTTTCTTATTAATTTATAGGTACTTTTATGGATATGAGTTATTGGTCAGATGTATGTATTGAAAATATGTTTCCCATTGTGTGGTTGCCTTCTAATTCTCTTAATGATGTCTTTTGATGAGCAAATGTTTTTAATTTTAATATTGTCTAATTTTCAAAATTTTATGATTAATGTTTGTGTGTGTGCCTGTGGCTCTCTTGAAGAGATCTTTGCCTGCTCCAAAGTCATGAAAATATTCTGTTTTAGCAATTTAAAAAAATGGGTTGAATTTCTCTTTCCTTCTCTTCTTATCTTTGCTTTCTTTTGTTGTTTTCCATTTCTTCTTACTTCTCTTTTCCTCTGATTCTCTGTCCAAATGAGCAGCATAAGAAAATCTTTATCTTTTTATTATGAAAATCACATTATTTCTCTACATAAGGTGTTTCTTTGGCCTACTAAAACTTTCAAGAGAAAAGTAAAATTTTTCACCTTAGGAAGAAAGGTCTATAATGATCTTTCCCCTACCTATATTTCTAGCCTTCCCTATTTTAAGTTTCCAACCCAAACATATTCATTATTTCATTCATATAGGAATACTGAAGTTACTTAAGTTATCTGGTTTTTAATGTTTCCATATTTGCATATGCTGTTTTGTCTGTCCCTTTTTTCAAATTATGAATTCCAACTTATGCTTTGACCATTCAGCACAAGCATTTCTCTGGGAATCTTTTTTCTCTAAACATCTGACAAAGCTGCACTTTCTTTGCTCTCACGGAACCTTGGGCATCTCTCAATTATGGCACTTATCACACTTTACTACAGTTATTAATTTACCAGTCTTTCTCTTCAACTGGAATTGCAAGACTCTTGAGAGCAAGGGCCATATCTCATTTGACTTTACACCAGTCTACCAGGCATATAGAACATATGCAGCATGCTGAATAAGTACATTTGAGCAGTGCAGCCACATCTTATGGATAAGGGAAAATAGAGGACATAAAGTGATAAGCAGACCAAGATGGCATTTGTTGAGGACACAATGCAGCAGCATTTTATATTATTAGGCTCTCTCGATTGAGAGTTCTGTATGTGGTTTTCATATAGTATATTTGTTTCGCTAGTAAGCTTTGCATTAGTCCTTTTTCTTCTCTCTTTTCTCTGGAAGTTTATAGTTCTTTTTGAAGACAACTGGTAAATCTTTAAATACCCTGGAAACATCATAATAGTGATTCTGTTTCTGTACTCAATCATTGTAAACTCTACCAGCCATTTTACTGTACTAAGGAAAGATACATAAAATAACTTTGCCAGCTTTAACTTCCATTTATGTTAATTTTTCATGTAATATTTTTATTTATTTAATTATCAACAGGTAGTATGTGTACCTGGTGCTCTAGTTTGAATATATCACCTGCAAATTCATATTGAGTCATTATAATGAGATTAAAAGGTAAAAATCCAATTATCATGTTGAAGAATAAACCCTTCAGGAGGAGATTAGTGATTGGATGGTTAGGGCACGGCCCCATGATTATGCTCTGATGAGTTTATAAGGAGACAAAGTAAGAGACAGACTTATGTAGAACACAAGCCACACTCTCTATGCGCGTGTTTGCCAATCTGTCTGTTTCTGTCACCCATGTTGTGATATAGGTCTGCCTGATGCCAGCCCCCCACCTTTGTGCTTTTCAGTCACTAGAATCTTCAGTTGAATAAACCTCTGTTTCTTTATAAATTATTCAGTCTCTGGTATTTCTGTGAGCAACACAGTAATAAACCGAGGCACATGGCTTAAGATCAGAAGGTACAGAAGGATACATACAGAAAAAGATTCTTGCTAAAAGCCTTTATTTGACAATACCAAATGTTAGCAAAGATGTTGAGCAACCAAATGGAACTCATACACAGATGAACAGAATTTAAATTGATATAAACACTTAGTAAAACTGCTTGGCACTATTTACCAAAGCTAAACATACACTTACCTTGTGACCCAACAGTTCCTCAGAAGTGAGTATTTATAACTCCACCTGGGACTAGCAGGTGGCATGGTGGCTAAGGGCATTGGACTCCCACATGGCCATCCGTGGTTTGAGTCCCAGATCTGGCGGCTTGCTTTCTCACTCTCTCTCTCTTTCACTCTGACCCTCTCTGGTCAAATTTAAATAAATAAATCAATAAAGTTAAAATAATGAAAAATAATTCTAAAAAAAAATAAATAACTTCACCAAAGACTTCAAGACTACTACCAGAATACTCTTAGTGACTTTTATTCATAATTTTTCCAAACTGGTAACAATTCAACATCCATCAACAGTAGGTAGAGTATTACATTCATACACTAGAACATTACATGTTAATAAAAAGAACATGCAAAGGTTGTGTACTGTAAAGATGTATAGTAATTAAATGAAAATTTAAAATATTCAAAATAAAAATAAAAAAAAAATGGCTCCATGGCATGTTAAGCAGTATGCATTGGGAGTTGGATTGTGGTTCTAGTCCTGGCTCCTATGGCTTGAAAAACATGCTGGGCACACATGCTGTACGCCCAAAGTGCTGATAAGAGGGAGAGATGGAGGAAAAGGACTGCAGTGTGAACATGTCCCATTAGGGAATATTTTGATCTCTGTTTGGTGAGACATGCATTCTCTTGCCCACCCCCCCCCCAAAAAAAAAAGAAGGAAGGAAGGAAGGAAGGAAGGAAGGAAGGAAGAAAGAAAGAATAAAAAGCAGTAGTATGGGTAAAGCTCATAGACAATATTCAGGAAAAAGAATATGAACAATTATATAAACTATTACATACTATATGAATCCACTTGTATGAAAAACAGAACACACACACACACACAGACACACACACACAATCTATTGTGATCTGGGCTAAAGGAGATTGTCTTTGAGTGCTAAATATTAATTGAGTGGAAATAGAATAGAATATGGAATATTCTGGCTTTCTAGGAATGTTCTGTATTTTGATCAGGGTAGTGGTTACATAGGAGAATGCACATATAAAAAAGTATTGCGCTAGGGACCAGAAGATGGCATAATGATTAAATTGCTGGACTCCCGTGTAGTCAACAACATACACTTACCTGGTGACCCAGCAGCTCCTCAGAAGTGAGTGAAGTCCTGGACCCAGCAACTTCAAACTCATGCAGGGAACATGTGTGTGCGTGCCCAAAATCCCAGGGAGGAGAATGGGGGAGGAGAAGGAATTGAGACATAGCTATCCCCCCTGTGGGGGTGATTTCTTGCTTTCTATCTCTCTCTGTCTCTCTGGCAAGTGCATGTACCCTATAGCAAAAAACTCTCTGAAAAAAATTATTGAGTTGCCCACTTAAGATTTTTGTATTATTTTTAATAGCATAAAAAATAATAAAGAAAAGAATCCCACACAAAAGTTTTCTTTTTCTTTCTTTTATTTTCTCTCTTTTTTTTTTTCCTTTTTCTTTCTTTCTTTTCTTTTCTTTTCTTTTTTTTTTTTTTTGTATTGCCATAAGGTGCATATGCTTGCTGGAAAGAGACAGAGAGGGAAAGTGAGACATTATCCTCCTGGGTGAACGGCCACACCTCAATCCCTTCTTCTCCATTCTCCTCTCAGGATTGTGGTCACACACACACATGGACCCAGCATAATTTCAAGCCACAGAGTCTGAGCCTTGAACGATGCTTGGCAATGTCATCATTTAGTGCCTTAACCACCTGCCATCTACTAGGTCCCACAAAACATTTTCTTTTAAATTAATTTCATTTGTTTCTTTTTTACTTTTTTAAAGTTTATTGATTTATATTTTCTGTGAGAGAGAGAGGAGACAGAAAGAGAGACAGTCATCCCCATCAGAGTCTTCATGCCCTGACCCAACTCGAGCCTGGATTATGGGCATACCTGTCCCCTGCAAGTTCAGTGAAGTTCCAGGACTTGAATGCAGGACATTGCCCTGGTTGCATTATCACTGCACCACCACCTGGCCCCACCCAGAGCATTTTTAAAAATTTCTCTTCTTTCCTCTCTCCAGTCTCTAATTTCCCTCTAGAGAAAACCAGTCATCAGCTTTTTGGTGAATCCTTTCCATAAAGGAAATTTTATGTTTATACAGACAAATCCATACATATATACATGCATGAATAGAAACACATGTGTGCACATTTTTCCAATTTAAAAATAGATGACAGTTTTTAATACATATTGTTTTGTATTTTTCCTCCCCCCCCCAATTGTTAGGAATTTTAGGTACATAAATTTTGTGGTTTTTTTTTTTTTTTTTTGGAGAGGTTTTTGCTATAGGGCGCGTGCGCTCGCCAGACAGACAGAGAGAGACAGAGAGATAGAAAGCAGGAAATCACCCCCCAGGGGGGATGGCCACGCCGCAATCCCTTCTCCTCCATTCTCCTCTCGGGATTTTGGGCACGCACGCACACGCGCCCGGCGTGAGTTTAAGCCGCTGGGTCTGGGACTCGAACCGCGGTCGACTACGTGGGAGTCCAGCGACATAGCCATTACGCTAACTGCTGGTCCCAAATTTTGTGTTTTATAATATAAATGAAGAGTGAATCATTCTTGACCATGACCAAAGGTGAGTGCGATAAAAAATAAATAGAATGATGACAAAAATTGTCAATCAGCAAAGTATGCTTTTTATTTGTTGTCTCGGTGTTAATGGCAGTACCATTCTAGAATTCAAATCAGAAAAAGTTTTAATTTAAAATGGATTGACAGTTTAAAAAAATAAATCATTTCACAAACTGGTAATTTTCCAGTGCCCATTGAATGGTTTCTATCTGTCATTCTTAATCTTGAGTATGATGTGCCCTCTTCATTAAGTAGTAGGAGATTAAAAATGATTTTCGAATTCCCTAGACCTAGAGACTGGAGGTTTACATTCACTCTTCAGGTCCAAATGAACATCATGAAATGACCAGTGAAATACATTTCTTGAGTGCATGCTATGCTGGGTTCTGTCTTTATTGCAAAGAGCTTGATCCAAGGTTTCCCTCTTTTAACTGCTGGGTTATAAATGAGAAGAGGCAACCTTTCAACCTTTGAAAAATGTACAAATTTCCAGTCATCCACAGAGATTATGACTTTGAGTGGGTCTCAGGTGGGGCCCAGGAATCTAAAATTTTAACAAGAACTCCCAGGTGATTCTGAGAGAGGTGATTTTGGTACTGAGGCCTGGCTTGTAAAGAAGGAATACCATCAGGATTATAGGTTCTTGATGGGGTGCCCCTCTATCAGTCGCTACATGCAATTTGGTCAGTTCCTGTCTTAGCTCAGGCTGCCATAACCAAATAATCATAGACAAGGTGACTTAAAAAACAAAAAATTATTTTCTCACAGTTCTGAATACTAAAAGGCTGAAATATAGGTGCTGGCCAATTTAGTTCCTGGTGAGACCTTTCTTCTTGGCTTGTAGATAGCCTCCTTCTTGCTGTGTCCTCACATAGCCTCTCTTCTCTGCACAGATGGAGAGAGAGAGCCCTCTCTCTCTTTTCCTCTCTTTATAAGGATACTGCCTTATTGGATCAGGGCCTGCCCTTATAATCTAATTTAAGTTTAACTACCTTCTAAAGACTCTATTTCCAAATACAGTACATTGGGAATTATGAAATCAACACAAACATTAGCAATTGCTAAACCTCTCTGAAGCCTTGTTTCTTCATCTGTGAAAATGAGTACAATGTTTCTTCGGTTAGTGGGAGAAAAATTGAATGATTACAGTGTTATATCAAAGGCATTTGATGTTTGTTTCATTTTTTTTACCTTCTTCTTTTGGAGAGAAAATGTGAAGTGAGGAATGTCATGACTCTGGTAATGTGTTGATCCTATCATTCAAATCTTAAAGCCAGACGATCTCACAGAATTTAAATGACTTGTCCAAGGTTCACCCTTTAAATGAGTTACAGGAACTGGATCGAACCACAGGTCTCTGCACTCATACTACACTGCAGACTTATTTTGCTCAAAATTGATGAGAGTGAGTGAAATGCTCAGCAGGCTTAGATTTGTCTTGGGTATTTAACAGCAATACCGCCCCCAGACACATGCAGGCATTATGGGTTGAGTGGAACGCTATGTGCCCTGTGTAAAGCTATCCTTTCATTGGATTAGTGAGCTGGGGCAGCCTCCTTTGGTATGCACAAGTCTGGCCTCACAATATCTAGTTTCAGAAGAGCATGATTGGCCAGCACACAGGTCAGGGAGAAAAGGTTCTCTGGGGGTCACCAGTGTCCTCCGGGAGAGGGGATCGTGCCTCTCACTGGCTTGGAGGCTCTGCACCAACTGCTCTGTAAAGTGCACCAGCTCAAGCAGCTGAAATAATTTTCCCCCCTCAGGGATTTGGATTTTGAGGGGCAATATCTGTGATCGAATGACTCTCTCCAACAGAACTCTGAATAGCTCCAGTTACCCCAATCATTCCAGCTTGCATAAACATTCTCTCTCTAGCTATAGTTGGCTGGGTACATAATACTTGGCAGGCTGGTAAGAGAATGGACAATGTGCTGTTTCCCAAATGACAGAATTTAAAGGCAATGGCTGTGGCCTTTCATCTTAAAAGATTTCTCCAATTGAGTGGCTTTATGCATGAACTCCTACTATTAGCAACAAATTCTTTTGTGTACTGAAGAGTCTGGGGTCATTATAGTCCCTCTGTAAGACTTCAAAATTGATACGTAGTATGAGAGGACGCTTCTTTGTGAATCTTAGTTATTAGGCAGCTGACAATGAAACCCGATGGAGGAGTGGCACAGAGTAGACTGAGAATATGTCTTAAAGGCAACCTACCAGGAGTTCATCTAATCCCTTGATTTACAGTCAAATAAATCATAAAAACAGGCTTGTCTGAGGTCACAGAGCCAGTTAAGGTAGAGCCAAGTCAGATAGATGTTTGGCTCCTACTTCTACCCTATTTATCTATATAGTAAAAGCAAAGATGAAGAAAACAAATTGGCTGCAGAAGATTGATTCTTGGAACACAGGGAATGGGAAGGAGACCAAAGACATACTCTAACTACCTCCCAGCTGTGTCTGAGGCCAGCCCTGGTGTCAGCACTTGTGCAGGAAATCCCCTCTTATAAACAGAGTCCTATTCCAAAAGTCTATTTGTATGTTTATGTCTTGAATCCTGGAACTCGATTTCCCATGGAAATAATATTTTACATGTTTCAAATGGTGAATTAAGTTCCCCAAGAACTATCCACAAAAGCCTGAGTAACCGATGGAGTATTCAAAGGATAGTCTTTATAGGAATATTTCAGTTAATCAGTGCTTGCTCATTATCATTTGTATGAAAGTATAACATAATAGAGTTTTTAATTCAGGCTGAAAGGTGTGTCCTGCACAGGGCAGGATGGCTTTCTTAGAACAGAATGGAAGGATAGGGCAAGGCAACTATTAGGTCTGGGTCAGGGCCAGACACCCTCTCTGAACTCGGCTCTAAAATAAGATCAGTAGGAATAATTTTGTCCTGTATGCTTCAAAGGGTTGAGAGGATTAAGTGAAGTACTAGATGGGAAATGCTTTGAGAAGAAACAAAGAAAATACTTATGTAAGTAACATCTAGGTCAAACACTCCCTAGATATTCTGATGGGGTAGTTGAGGAGATGCTGGGATGGTGGTGGCACTGTGGTACAGTGTTGAAGTTTCAATTAGTAGCACAAGTTGAGCATCACTAATTTGAAGTTCTAAAATCCAAAGTACTTCAAAATCTGAAACTTGAGTACCTGCACAATACCATAAGTGGGAAATTCCATACCTGACTTCGTGTGACTGGACACAGTCAAAAACGTGCAATATAAAAATATTATGTAAAATTTTCTTTAGTCTAGATGAAATATAAATGAATGTGTTTAGGCTTGGGTCTCTTCCCCAAGATACTTTATTACGTATATGCAAAATATTTCAAAATCTGAAGCACTTCTGGTCCTAAGTATTTCAGATAAAGGATACTAAACCTGTAGTAGTATAATAGTAACAACAAACTATTTTTTACAGAGGGCTTTCTAGGCACCAGGCATGTTCCATGGTGCTTTATAGTACTAATTTATCAAACCCACTGTCATGATTAATTTATGTTTCAACTTGTCTAGACCACGGTACCTAGATACTTGGTAAAACATCCATCTATATATTCTGTGAGGGTACTTTTTGTCTAGATGAGACTAAAATTAAAATGAGTAGACTCTGAGTTAAGCAAATTACCTGCCATAATGTGTGTGCTCTCATTCAATCAGTTAAAGATCTTAAGAGAAAAGACAGGCCCCCCCTGAGAAAGAATACATTTTCAGATCACCTTCTGACTTTCTGCAACATCAACTTTTCCATTTTTCCATGATCTCTAGCCTACTGGTCTGTTCTAAAGATTTCAAATTTAACAGCAACTGTTGTATGAGCCAACACCTTTATCATTCTCTCTCTCTCTTTTTTTCTGTCTTTCTCTGTCTCCCGTTTCATACATACATAGACACACACACACACACACACACACACACACACACATACAAACAATACCATTGGTTCCATTTCTCTGGAGAATTCTGAGAAACACACCAGCTTAAGATGCTAAGAAGGGGAACCAGCAGTTAGCGTAATGGCTATGTCGCTGGACTCCCACGTAGTCCACCGCGGTTTGCGTCTCGGACTGGTGGCTTAGAACTCACGCCGGGCGCGTGTGCGTGCGTGCCCAAGATCCCGAGAGGAGAATGGAGCAGAAGAGATTGCGGCGTGACCATCCCCCCTGGGGGGTGATTTCTCGCTTTCTGTCTCTATGTCTCTCTCTGTCTGTCTGGCGAGCGCACGCGCCCTATAGCGAAAAACCTCTCCAAAAAAAAAAAAAAAAAAAGCAGCTAAGATGTTAAAACATGAGTTGGGTATGTAACTTTCTCAAGGAAGAAGCTACGGCAGACAGAGACTGGATAGTTGTTTACCAAATAATTTTCATTTTTTTCCCTGGCACACAGCTAGAATATAATTCCCAGCCTTCCTTGCAGATTGGTAAGACTATGTAACTGATTACCTGTCCCTAAGATAGTGGATGTGAATGACATATATAACTGTAGACTTTCTTCTGATCTGCTGACTCCAACACTCTAGGGGTTAGGAGACCCATAAAATTGGAGAAACCTAAGTCCCTGAATGACTGCATGGAGCAGAGCCTTTCAACTTCATGTATGCTGTAGAATAACCTGAGTGAGCAGAAAACCTGTGCTGTGTTTACTCTCTGAGATTTGAAGGTTTATACTTTTAGTTATAGCATTTTTTTTTTTTTTGGAGAGGTTTTTTGCCATAGAGCACGTGTGCTCGCCAGACACAGAGAGAGAGACAGAGAGACAGAAAGCGAGAAATCACCCCCCCCTCCCGTCCCCCCCATAAGGGAAAGCCACACCGCAATCCCTTCTCCTCTATTCTCCTCTCGGGATCTTGGGCATGCATGGACACGCGCCCGGCGTGAGTTTTAAGCCACCGGGTCCAGGACGTGAACTGCAGTCTACTACATGGGAGTCCAGTGACATAGCCATTAAGCTAACTGCTGGTTCCAGCATTTTTTTTTTTAATGACAAATGTAGCGATGGAGCTAAATTCCAGGCTATACACTCCAGAGACTGATTGCTTCATCACTGCACTGTTCAGACGTCTTTTGCTTTTATTAATTGGGAGCTTAGAGCAGGAAATGTCTCTTTCACCTTTTCCTGTCTGTTCCTGAAAATCAAAGATATCTCAAAGGTTCAGAGCCTGGAGCTAAATGCTAAACACTGTACTCTATGATGCCTGAGCTGAGCAGAGAAACATGAGAGCCCTGGGTATATAGCCCTGGGAGTGGGAGAGGAGTTCTTGAAAAGAAGGAAGCTGAGAATGACAGGTCCAAGTATGCACTCAATCCTTTTCCCCATTCCCCTGGATGTGGCCTTTGTCTTCCCCAAGCAGGAGAGTGTCTGGCTCTTCATTAAATAGTAAGTGCCGCCTGTTTATGCTGGAGGAGACTGTGGAAATACACAGTTCGTTTTGCACTGTGCCAGCCATTCCTCACTCAGTAGGGCTTTGTATAAGCTAAGTCCAACAAAAGAGGAAAGAGTTGCTGAAGCTCTTCTCAAGGAGGTTGGCATAAACACATTTTTCCACATAAAGAGTGTTGTCTATAAACAAAATCTAAGTTTAGGGGGAGAATAGACTACTTTTTTTTTTCTGTATATTTTGGACTGTCTAGCTACTCTGATAGTGCCAACTACTCTGTACAGTATGAGACAGTTATACTCCTTGAATTTGTCTGAGGTCAGAAAAGCCTAGGCAGGAAGGTAATAGATTGGGGTCTTATGACCAGATTCTAATGATCTAACCAAGTCTTTTCACCACACAGAAGAAGAAAATTTTGAATTAAAAAGGTATATTTTGATACACGTATACTTCCATTGAAGCCAACCCAGAAACTCTGACCATGTTAACTTTTGTATTGAAAGATGATGCTATGCACAAACTCAGGTATAAAATCTAAAACTTTAGGCATGTATCTGGCTAAGTATGTGGGCAAAATTTGTTTGGTTTAGGAAAACATAAAGTTACATTCAGTGTAACAACTATATGAGGTCTAAAGATTTTTTGAAGATTTTTCATTTTTATGTTAGTGTTAATTTGTTTAATTTTTATCTTCTAATTATTCATTTTAAATGAGAAAAATTATAATGTATCTCTGTGTAGATTGACCAATTAATTTATTTTTATCATATGGAGAAATCATAAAGCAATGATTGATTTCCCATGGGTAGTAGAATTCAAGTGTTTCAAACCAGCATGCCAGAATTTGGGCTGTGGAAGTATATGGTTTGACAAAGCTCTCCAGGTACTTCTGATCTTTCCTACTCTACCACACCTCCCCATAAGAATCCCTGTATTTTTTTTTTAAATTAATCTACTTATTTCTTCCATGAGTGAGAGAGACAGAGAGAGAGCAAAAGCATCCTCCGTTGGTTTTGTCACCACAGCTCACTCCTAGTTACAGTCAGCTTCAGATCATGGGCTCACTCTTGCACATGCCTGGCATATCCAGGGATGCTTCTGGACACAAACCAGGAACCCTTCTCTGTGGGTTAGCCTCTCTGAACATTGTTTTACTGCTATATCACCATCCGTACTCCAAGAACTCCTGTTTTATAATGATTGCTGGACGTTTATCTGAACTGGAGACAGTTTCTTTTTTTTTCTTTTTTTTTTGTAGGTTTCTTTTTTTGGAGACAGATTTTTGCTATAGGGCACATATGCTTGCCAAAGACACAGAGACAGATAGCAAGAAATCACTCCCCAGGGGGGATGGTCACACCACAATCCCTTCTCCTCCATTTGCCTTTTGGGATTTTGGGCACACACACACAGGCGCCTGGTGTGAGTTTTAAGCCACTGGGTCTGGAACTTGAACCATGGTCAACTATGTGGGAGTCCAGCAATGCAACCATTACACTATTTGCTGGTCTCAACAGTCAGGCTTCCTGATTGTAAGCAACAGAGGTAGGCTTTGGCTAACATTAGGTAAATAGTGATTTATTTATTTGCATTAGAAGTCACCAGATTTGATAAGAAACTAGAAGACCAAGCCTGGAAATGAGAAGCAAGAAAATACCACAGGGCCAGAAGGCAGGAAGTGGGAAACAGGGCAACAGTTTCTGCTAGCAGGAACAGAGTGGCTAAAAGATCACCACCCCTGCTGCCTCTGCAATGAAGATCTCCAATCATTCCCTGCCCATGGCAGGCAGAATTTGCTGTTAAAGGTAGCTTACTTAAGAAATTTTGTGAATCAATAAAATGTGTGGAAAAAAAGGAATGAGAAGCAACTATAGACACTAGAGATAGTGTGGGAGGAGGATGGGAAATGGCAGAAGGTGAGAAATAGGGGGAAAATATATATTTTATATATATATATATATTTACTATGTAAATATATTTATATATGAATATATTCATATAAATATGTAAATATATAAATACATATTTATGCATATTTCATATATATAAAATATATATATATGAATGAAACTAGAAATGGAAAATTCCCAACAATAACATGTATGATTAAACCACTATGCAGTATATTCTGGATGGGAAATCACATTTTGTATACTGTGACGATACTCAGTGAATGATTGTAAATTAATTAAATAATTTAAAAATAAAAATAAATAAATAAATAAAAAGAATTTTAAAGAGGCCCCAGATTCCCATCCTTGGCTTTCAGTAAAACTCTAATTCAGGTACTGATGTGAAAATATTTTGTAGATGTAAATAAAACCCAAAGTAAATTGAAATTAAGACGTGGAGATCACCCAGATGGGCTTTCTCTAATCACATGAGCCCTTTAAAAGCAGAAGAGGAAGATAGAAAAGAAAGTTGGCAAGAGTCAAAATCTTTTTTAAAAGCAAACATTTTTATAGACCATAGATTAGTTTATTTTTTAACACCCATCATGCCATGAATTCATAGGGAATAGATTCCAATAGCTCAGGCTCCTTTCCATTGGTTCTCACAAAGTGAGCTTCTCTGGGCGGGTTGGCTGGTACTTTAGTTGAACCCAGGTACCTTTCTCTTTGTCTTTGCTCTTTTTCTGGTCATTTTCCTTCACACGTTTTAGGAAGCTATCTCTGCTCTTAGAATGCTTAATATGCTCAATACGCACATTAATTCTCTTGGCAAGAATCTTGCCCTTAACTAGTTCGTTCACAACAATGCCAACAGCTTGGTGGGTAACATTGTGGACTCTTCCAGTTTTGCCATGGTAACATTTGTGGGGCATTCCTTTTCGAACAGTACCCATTTCCTTGATGTCTACTATATCATCTTTCTTGTAGATCCACATGTATGTTGCCAAAGGAACAACTCTACGTTTTCTAAAAGGCCTAGAGAACATATATCAGGTGCCTCTCCTCTTTCCCTTTGTGTTCGTCATTTTGGTTAATTACTGGAAGATGGCGATTCCAGCCAAAGGGAGCAAGAGTCAAAATATTGAGGAAGACTTTTTGCTTTTGCTGGTTTTGAAGATGTGGACAGGTATACTTATAAGGACCACAAAATAATTCTAAGATGCTGAGGGTGAACCCTGGCTAACAGCCAACAAGGAAATGTGGGTTTCAGTCCTATATTTGAAAGGAATTGAATTGTCACAGTAAAAGGAATGAGCCTGCAACAGGAGTTTGAGTCTCAGATGAGAGTACAGTTGGCCAATGTCTTGTGAGATCCTGAGCAAAGAAGTCAGCCACAACATCCTAGAAACTGGACCTACACAACTATGGGCAAACAAACTCATGTTGTTTTAAGGTACTAATTTTATGGTAATTTGTTGTGTAGCAATGGGTAACTAATACAGTGTCCAATGTCACTTGGGACATACAAAGACTAGGAAACAATGTCCCATGAAGTATAGGTTGTAGATTAGTCCTTGACTACTTTTAAATTTATTATTATTATTATTAATTTTTTGGAGAGGTTTTTCGCTATAGGGCGCGTGCGCTCGCCAGATAGACAGAGAGAGACATAGAGACAGAAAGCGAGAAATCACCCCCTAGGGGGGATGGTCACGCCGCAATCCCTTCTTCTCCATTCTCCTCTCGGGATCTTGGGCACGCACGCACACGCGCCCGGCGTGAGTTGTAAGCCACCGGGTCCGAGACGCGAACCGCGGTCGACTACGTGGGAGTCCAGCGACATAGCCATTACGCTAACTGCTGGTTCCCATTATTATTTTTATATTACATTTAATCACATATTTTTACAGTGTATAACATTTCTTCTTCCAGCATGATTACCATGCTTATCAGTTAAGACAAAGACATTTTTATCTACATTATCAACAGCAAATAGCTTTTTATTTTTTTGCCAGATTATCATTATTATTATTTTTCATTCTTTTTCTTATTTTTTAAACATTCACTTGCTATGCATTATTTGTCTTGTAAAGAGAATTTACCTAACATAAATACTCAGATCAGTTCAGTTGAGAATACTATACATATTATCATCAACAGGTAAACCATTTCTGTGCTCCACAAATGTCATGCCTATGTTTCTCTCACTTTCCTTCTCTATACTCTTCTCTAGCCACTGACTACTTGGTTACTGACTACTTGATTACCTTTGCAAAGACCCAATTTCCAATTTCCCTGACTACCGTGGACAGGTGTTACGAGGATTAGCCTTTCTTTTCTTTCATAGTTAGAAGTATGAAAAATTACCTCCTGCTGTCACTATACAATACACAAAGAGCTGATTTCCAAAAATTAATTGGGGATGTGGTTACCAAAAACGATGGGCCATAACCAAGTTGGTACAAGTAGGATGACATCACTGCATAATGGCTTTGGCCAGATGGGAGGTCCACGATTTATTTCCAGCCCAATCTAAACTGTTTGCTTGTGAGTCTAGCTGACTGGGAGGCTGAAGCAGGAATGATTGCACTGTGGCAAGACCCTGTCAAAAATACTTTGTTGGGGCCTAGTTGCAGTGGTGAAGGTGGCGGGGTGCTCACTATTGTATGATGCTAAAGCCCAATGTGAGGCCCAGGTTCAGGTCCTAGGTAACCTGAACATGCTGGGTATGCCCACACATCTATGATCCTGGGAGGTAGGGGGATCATGGCAGGGCACGATCCCATCAAGGGTACTTTTTTTTCTCTTTCAATAAATAAATAAAATAATGTGTAAAAACCCTCTATCCATTTCTCTTTCCCGCAAGCTCTTTCTCTGTCTCCCTCTCTCTCATTTAAAACAAACAAAAAAATGGAACTGGATGGTACTAGGTAGCACTGAGAAATGTTTACCATAAACTTTTCTTCAGTATATCTTCTGGTTACCTGACAGTGGCTGCTCCATGGAAAGGTGTTAATTATACCTTAGTTTCTAGCACATCCCTTCTTAGTTGCAGACCTCCCCATGAAAAAATGTGAGTAATGTGTTTTTTCTTAAATACCTTTGCAAAGACTCAATTTCCAAAGTGAAAAAATGTGAGTAATGTGTTTCGGCACTTAAGACAAAACAGGATAGGCTTAGGTATTTTCAAGGAATGGAGGGGAACAAGGAAAAAGCTGTGGATTTTTTTTTAAGCTTATTTTTATTTTTATTTATTTTTTTGGCATAGGGTGTATGTGCTTACTGGAAAGAGTCAGAGATAGAGAGAGAGAAAGTGAGAAATCATTCTCCATGGGGAATGGTGACACCACAATCCCTCCTCCATTTCCCTATGGTATTTTTGGCACACATGCACATGTGCCTGATGTGATTTTCAAGCCACCAGGTCTGGGACTCTAACCATGGTCAACCATGTGGGAGTCCAGTGCCTCAACCACAATACCACCTGCTGGCCCCTGGACATGGGGATTTTAATCTTGGGGTTTTGACTGTGTCAGTGAATAATCACTGAAACCCTGTGGATTTAAGTTATCCCCTCTGAAAACTGAAGGGACTATGACTAATGAAATCTAAAGTCTTGTAAAGCTGAAGGGAGCCTCCAGTTGTCTTAAATTCACTCATTGATCAAAGAATCATTGAAAGTTACGGTGTGTTAGGTACTAAGGCTGGCAATGGCACATTCCCTTTTAGTAAAAGAGACTGGTAAAACAAGTTTTGGTAAATGCTACAAGGAAAATAAAAGTATGAGATTAACGTCACATAGAGAGTAGGGGCAAACCTTTGTAAAGAGGTAGCATTTGAGTGGGACTTGGGGACTGGATCTACTATGAGATTATGGTTGCCAAATGTTGAGTCAATACACTCAGGTATGATCTAGGTATCAGTCCAGTCCACTTTTTTTTTTTTTTTTTTTTTTTTTTTGGAGAGGTTTTTGCTATAGGGCACATGCGCTCGTCAGAAAGACAGAAAGAGAGAGAGAGAAAGCGAGAAATCACCCCCCAGGAGGGATGGCCATGCCGCAATCCCTTCTCTTCTATTCTTCTCTTGGGATCTTGGGCACACATGCACATATGCCCAGAGTGAGTTTTAAGTCACCAGGTCCAGGACTCAAACTGTGGTCGACTATGTGGGTATCCAGTGACATAATCATTACACCATTTGCTGGTCCCGAGCTAAGAATTTTTTTACATTCATAAATAGTGTATTAGTTTCTGAGTGCTGCCACAAAGTACCATGAAATTAAACAATGATTTATTGTTTCACAGTTCTGGAAGAGGAAAGTCCAAAATCCAGGTGTTGGCAGGATATGTTCTTTCCAAGGTCTCCAAAGGAGAATCTGTTATGCCACACCTCTAGTTTCTGGTAACTCAGAAGAATTGACTTGTAGATAGTGTTCCCCCTGGGTCTTCACATTTTCTTCCCTCTATGTGTTTTGCTCTGTTCAGATTTCTCCTTTTTCAAGGACACCAGCCAGGTGTCCAGGACTAGGGATCACCTTAATGAATTTGTTTTAACTTGATTACCTTTGCAAAGACCCAATTTTCAAATACAACTATATTCTGAGTTACTGGGGTATTTAGTCCTTTTTCTGTTTCTCTTACTGAATATTATAGAGTAGGTAATTTATAAAGAATGGAGGTTTATTGAGCTCATGCTTCTGGAGGTTGAGATGTCTTAGATGGAGGGGCTTCATCGGGTGAAGCCTTCTTACTATGTCATAACATGGCAGAAGATACCATATGGTGAGATAGCAAGGAGGTACAAAAGAGACTATGAGAGTGACCCAACCTCATTTTCATAACAACCTGTCTTCAAGAGAACCAACTCATTCCTTCAAGAACTAACTCACTCCTGCAATAACCAATTAATCCTGTCAGCCCACTAATCCATGACAGAATTAACTGAAAACACTTCTTAAAGGACTCACACTCACCCTGTCCTACTTAACACCAGTGCATTGAGGATTAAATTTCCAACATAGGGCCAGCTAGTGGTATAGTGGGAATGCAATATTCTCGATAACTGGACTGTCATGGGAAGATCCTCGATTCATGTATACCAAGGCTTTCCTATACATGCTGGGTATGTGTGTGCACATGCAATCCAGGCTGGGTGAAGCTGGGTATAGATCATAGCATGAAGACTTTGTTGAGGGTGCCTGCCTCTCTGTTTCTCTCAATCTGTCTCTTATGGAAGAAAGAAACAAACTTTTTTAAAAAAAGTTTTCAACACATAAACTTTTGGACACATTCAAACTATAGCAGAGGGTTAGACTTTGAACATATCTTTTACGAGGAGGGACTGTACCATTCAACCCACAACAAATGGCTACATTTTAAACAGATATATAAGTACTGACACAATATTCTCAATTTTGCCTCTTGACTCAGCCACCCTCCTGATTGGTGGCTCTGAGACTTTAGGGTGCATCTGCTACATGGAGAGACTCACTTACAGAGTTTGGAGAATATGCAAGCAATGTCAATGTTGATCTAGACAGTGGTTCTCAAACTCAGGCCCTTGGATGGGCTACATTAACTGGGGTACTTGGTAATAATACAGATTCCTGGTGCTCCAGACTTAAGTAGTCAGGCTTCTCAGAGATGGCGCCAGAGATTATTTAATATGCAACCAGGTATAGAAACTATTGGTTTAGTTTAATTATTTTGGCAGGAAGAGCAGTTTATTGGATTACTCTTTTGTGATTAAACTGACTGTTTGGGTGTCACCTGTTTTGAGAGAGATCTAGGCAATTGGGCCGTCTTGTTCTTGTCAAGACTTGTGCTGAAGGAAAACGTCATCAAGAAGTGATAGTTTAAATTCTTCAAGGCAAGAGATATTTGTTTAGGCTGTTACACAAATATTACCATCAAGTGGCTTGTCAGCAGCTCATGGAATAAAAAGATGAATTGACTGCAAACTCCGTTGGAGCCAACAACAATGCAAGACATCTGCTGAGAGACCTTAGGACCTGGGCTGCCTGGAGAGGCAGTTAGTATCCAGACCACAGAAGGTAGCAGTCCCTTGTACTCTGTGCCCTATGTGCTGTGACTGCTGGCTAATTAAGCAAAACTTTAAGAGGACACTGGCAAACTGGAATATTTCCAAGGGACGGAGATGAAGGTCCTAGAAATTATGTTTAAGAAAGTGTTGAAGGAGGCTTGTAAAATGGTGGCCTGCAGGGCCCATCCAGCCACACACATGTGTCAATAATCCCAGTGGTTTAAAACATTTTGAATTTGAGTGTCTTTCAGAAAACTCAGTCTCTCTCTAGTTCTACAGCCCTCTTCTTTGTACCAGCCCAGTTCCCAGAAATCTGTTACCTTATCTACTCGCTCTTTGGAGTTTTATAATCTGAAAACTCTTGGAAGGAATAGAGATATATAATCATGTCACAGAAGGCTGAGGAGAGAATATTAGCTCTTTTCAAATATTTAAAGAACGTACTCATGTATTAAATGGTTACATTTTTTCAGTAGAATTTAATTGGTTCCTTTTTTGTAGTATATATATTTTATTTACTATTATTTATTTATTTTACAATTAAAGTATGAATTTATTTTGGTACAAAAACTTTTTGAAATTCATACATAGTTTTCCCATTACACATATTTCCATGAGTTTTTTTTTCTGAAACTTTTTAAAATTAATTAATTTACATTCATTTCCTAAGCATTGTCACAACATAAAAAATGTGATTTTTCCCATCCAGAATATACTGCATAGTGGTATAATTGTGCATGTTATCATCAATAATTTTCCATTTCTAGTTTCATATATATATATTACTCCTATTTACTACCCTCTGCCCTTTCCCACCCTCCTCCCACCTTATCTCTGGTATCTATAGTTGTTTTCCATTCCTTTCCCCCCCACATTTTATTGATCACACAATTTCTTAAATAATCTAATTACTTTCAATAGCAAGTTCAGCTGATAATTTCAAGAAAAGCATTTTTAACTTTAATAAATCAAAAATAAGGAAATTTGCTTAACACTTTTATTTATCTTTTTATTAAAAAAATTTTTTTTGAGAGGGTTTTGCTATAGGGTGTGTGCGCTCGCCAGAAAGACAGAGACAGAGAGACAGAAAGCAAGAAATCACCTCCCGGGGAGGATGGCCATGCTGCAATCCCTTCTCCTCCATTCTCCTCTTGGGATCTTGGGCACAGATGCACACATGCACACACGCCCAGCATGAGTTTAAGCCACTGGGTCCAGAACTTGAACAGCAGTCGACTACATGGGAGTCCAGCAACATAGCCATTACACCAACTGCTGGTCCCTTTTGCTTAAAACTAAAACTGCTACCAAAATTTAAAGAAAAAACTGTGTATTTGATGACCACAGTAAGCTATATAGCCCCAGCTAGGTACTATTTTATAGTATGTTCATTCTACTCACTGAGGTTTATGCCTAAAGTCAGACATGGGTTCTTGTGTATGTATATATCAGCTGTGCTTGCTATTGCAAATATTTAGACAAATTAAGTTCATTAGCAAATCAATTAAATGGGGGGAAAGGCATAGAAAGCAATCATGGATAACAGAGACAATGGGAGGAGGGTTGGACAGGGCAGAGGGTTAGGGATAGGGAATCAAGGATGGCAAAAAAAAAACAAAAACAAAAAAAAACAAAAAACAAAAACAACGCAAAATATACAAGACATAAGAAATGAAAAATTGTTTGTTGATAACATGTATGTTGATGTGCTTGATTGAGCCAACAGACAGTGTATTTTGGATGAAAAATTCATTTTGTATACTGTAATAATGTGTAGCATATTAATGTTAAAAAAAGAAAAATAAATTAATAAACCCAAAAACCAAAAAACTTAAAGCCAGGAAACAGTTTAGGATTTTGTTCAAATAGTAGGTACATGAACTTGTCTACAGCTCAATATAGGACAAAAATCCTTAAAACTGGAAAACAAAGCCTGGAAGAAAATCAATGTTTTAGTCAAAAGTCATAAAATGCTATTCCACCAGTTCAGTCTCATGTACTTAATCGATTTTCTATTGTGGTTCGATCTTCCCAATTAAATTCTGGGATATAATATTCAACTCCATACTTATCCCTATGATTAAGTTGGCCATTTTCTTAGTTTTTGAACTCTTATTTCTGTATTTAATTTTCCTGGTATAGCACTCCCTTGAGAAATTTTGGAGAGCTGGTCTGGTGTTGGTAAATTCTTTCAGGTTTTATTTATTTGAGAATGTTCTTGTCTTTTCTTCCTATATGAAGGATAACCTTGCTGGCTACCATATTCTTGGTTGAAATTGTTTTTCCCTTAACACTTTGAATATATTTTCCCATTCTTTCCTCACTCGCATTATTTCCGATGAGAGGTCTGCTGTTAGCTTGATGGGATATCCTTTGTGGGAAACTTGCTATTTCTCTCTTGCCAATCTTAGTATCTTGTCTTTGTCTGTGGTTTTGGTCAATCTGTCTATAATGTGTCTTGGAGAAGATCTTCTTGTGTTGATTCGGGGTCCTTTGCATTTCTTGGGATTGGATCTTTGAGTGCCTCTCTAGGTTTAGAAAGTTTTCTTGCAGGATTTCATGGAATAGATTATCGATGTCCTTATGAGTCTCTTCGCCTTCTGGGATACCAATTATATGGATGTTTGGACATTTGATGGTATCTAGTATTTCTCGTATATTATCATCATTTGGGGGGGCAGTTTTCTCAGACTTCGTGGTGGATTGTTCTAGGCCAGCAATTTTCTCTTCTACATCTGAGATTCTATTTTCTGTATGATCTAGTCTGCTTTTAATACTTTCAAGGGGGATTTTTAAAAAAATTTTTATTTTTATTATCATCATAATCTTCTTTATATTACATTGGGTTACATATAATTTTACAGTGTATTACATTGCTTTTTCAAAAGGGAATGCCATGCATGTCAGTCAATACAGAGACATTCATCTCCCCACTTCATCATTCAATATCTTTTCTATGTTTTTCCCAATCATTATTATTATTATTCTAATTATTTTTTACAACAGTCAATCACTATTTCTCATTTTGCTTGTAAAACGACTTTACCCATCATGAAATATTTCTCAGACCAATCCAGTTGAGAATACTATACATGTCATCATCAAGAGGTAATAAGCCATATCTGTTTCTCACGTCTTGCCTCTCTATTGTTCTCTTGCTATCTTTCTCTATCCTCTTCTCTTCACCCCCCCCCCCCCATTCCACACTGTCCTATTCTCGTTAAGTACTTTCACTGCTTTTATGTTCAAGGGAGATTTTGACTTCCTGTATTATAGTCTTCATCTCTAACAGATCCATTTGATTCTTTTCAAAGTGTGTAATTCCTCTTTTAGCTCTTGCAAGAATTTCCTCACCTCTTGGAACTCATCAGCTCCTTTCTGCTGCCTCTTCTGCAGTTCATTTTCTCTCTTCCGTCTCTGTTAGCTTCGTCCTTATGACTATTCTAAATTCTTTATCAAACATTTCTATGATTTCCATTGAACTATCTGTGGATGAAGAGGAGTTATTCTTTTCCCTTGGAGGAGAGATATTTTCTTGCTTTCCCATATTTCTTGTGGCCCTGCAGTGATCAGTGATTTCTAGTCATCTGATGGATGGTGTGTTTCTTCCTAATTCTTGAAGTTCAATCTGAGCATTCAGGAGCGTGCAGAAGGAGGTGATCTGGAATCTCTTTGCCATTCCATTTTTATCCCTTTCATTTTTATTCTTTTGTGTAGCAGGTTCAGTGGATATTGAAGAATATGTTAACCCTACTAGTATTTGGATGTTTGGCTATGGTTCCCTTAGCTATGTCCAGAAACACAGTGAATGGAGATTGAGGAGCAGAGTGATGAAATAAAAGAAAAAGAAAAAGAAATGAGAGAGAGAGAGAGAGAGAGAGAAACAAAAAGAAAAAGAAGAAAAAAATAAACAACCAAAAAATTTATTCTAATTTTTAAAAAGCAAAAAATAAGAAACCACACAGTACATGAAATTCCTAGTTCTCAGGAGTCATGGAGGAGCCTTCTCCTCAAGGCCTGCACCTTGCCTCTCCTGGATGGGCAGGGGAAAGGGGTTTATTAGCAAGATAAAGGAAGCCTTTCGTTCCTTTGAAGGAAACAGCAAAGGGTTAAAGAAAGAACAATATGGCTGGCTTATGGCCTAGCAGTTGAGGGAGTCGATTCCACAAGACAGGCTGCGTTTTGGATCCTGGCACAAGTGGCTTGAGGAACATGCCAGACATGCATGTGTATGTCTGTGTGTGTGTGTGTGTGTGTGTGTGTGTGTGTGTGTGTAGGGGGAGGGTGCAGGGCTGATTTGGCCCAGCACCCACAGTGGGACATGGGTTCTTGTTTGCAGCTCATAAAAAATTAGAGACATGGAACAATAAACAAGCAGAATTTATTAAGAGAGAATGTTGGGTAAATTATTTTTACAAGCCAAATGATATATAGTGATTGAATGTTTAAAAAATAATGAGAATAATAATAATCTAAAAAAAATGATGAAAAGCTATTGTATGATGATGATGTGGCATGTAATGTTTTTGTCTCCAATGATATGCATGGTATTCCTGCTGGAAAAAGAAATGTAATATACTGTACAGATATATGTGATTCAATGTAACATAAAAAAGATTATGGTAATAATAAATAAAATTAAAAAAAAAGAAAAGGAAAAATAAAAGAGAAAAGGGAGAATAGAGCTCCCAAGTAGAGAGCAGGTCCCAAGTGGGTTGCCAACGAGGAACTGAGGCAAGGGGTTTTTATCTGAGTGAGAGAGGCTTTGCCCACCTGTTCCCAGGTAGTGTGTGTGTTTTCTTCATGGTGGGGGCCACATGCTAGGTGGGTCCCATTATTTTTCCTGATTTTGGAGTAGGAATGAAGGTCAGGAAACTCTCTTTGCCTAAAAGCTTTGGGCCATAAAAGACCATTACCTTCTTCCTGGAATGTGGTGGAACCAGGAAAAAAGGCTTTGTTTTAGCTCAATCATTAAGTCACTGTTGTAAGTTGTCTCTATGAGCAAACAGTTCAGCGACATCTGAGCTATTGTGTCTTCATCCAGAAATTTAGCTGTTTTATGATTTCATGTTGGGCCTATACCCTAACTATATTTTTAGGGTTCCTGTTTCCTACCTCACATGGACTTTTATAAGGCTTTTTCAATGACGTAGTGGTTAATGGTCACAAAAATTCTCGTACCATTTGGGCTCATGGTACGGGTTTTCTTTGGTTCAAATATGGCCCATACTGGATAGTCTTGCATTTTTTTTTTTTTTTTTTTTTTTTTTTTTTTTTTTAAGTCAAGGGGTAAGGCTGCTTTTAGCTCCAAACAAGGTCTTTTTAGAGTGGACCATTTTTTGGACTATAATTTTCCATGCATTTAAGCTCATTGGCCTCTAATTTCCATTAGGTCCCAGCATTTCAAATTCCAAATTTAGGAGTTGTCCTGTCTGGGTCCCTACTTCTTAATTGTTTTGTCTGTATGCCTCAACAGAGTACAAAGAGGGTACAAATAACATGGAAAAACCTTGAGGTACTAAAATGGTGTTTAGAAAAGTGATCAGAAATAGCCAATCCATCATTGCTATAATTTCGTTCTAAAGGAATGGAATTTGAAGTGATCTGGGGTACAGTTTCTATTATTCATACACTGAACCATGTTCAGTTTATGGAAACCCAGATAGTCACTCTGATTTTTTTTTCTTGTTTGTTTTGTGGGTGTTAAGGAACATTTAGAGCCATCAAATCAGAGAGGATATAGTTGTTGAGTTAATATAAACTTAATCCTCTAAGGTTAAAACATTGGGCAGGCGGCCAGCAGGTGGTGTGGTGGTTAAGGGCACTGTACTCCTACATGGTTGACTATGGTTCAAGTCCTGGACCAGGTGGCTTGCTTTCTCGCTTTCCCTCTCTCTCACTCTGTTCCTTTCTGGTCAAATTAAAAAATAAATAAATTTAAATAATTCTCAAACAAAATTGAGTAAAGGTGACCTTGGGGTTGGTTTCTTGGCAACATTAACACCTCTTTGGGATGGCTTTTCCTTTTGCCTTCTTCTACCACCTCTCCTCGGGCAAGTTCCTCTTTATTAGTAATAATTATAGCAACCAATTATCGAGGGTCATCTTGCACCAGCACTAAGGGCTTCCCATATGTTATTTTCTTTGATGTTTCATAACAATCCTTTCTCTATTTTATTGATGGAAATCAAAGCCCTGAGTCAGGGATTATAGTCCAAGTCAGAGTAATGGGCAGCACAGGCAGACTTTAGCTTTAGGTTTCTCTGGCACTAAGGCTCAACTTTTTCCTTCAAGCTGTCCCTCATTATCTTTGAGAATGATCACAGAAACTAGATTTCATTATGATGAAAATGTTAAGTCTCATGAACTGACTCTAACAGTGAGCAAACATACTCAGATTGCTAAAACGGACTCTCTCAGGTTATGTAAAAAATTATCTCTTGTTTGTGTGTCTGTTTTTAAAGTAAATCTTTGATAGTTGGTTTAATTTTACGTTACTTTATTATTTTATCTTCTACTCAGAATGTGGTGGGGAGAAAGAGTCCTTTTTAGGTCATGCTGCCTAAGTCAATTACTGAGCCACAATTGCAAGTCACCTCTCCTGAGCAAGCAACTGGGCTGCTGTGTCTCTATCTTAAAATTTAGCCATTGGGTCTGGCAGGTGGTGTGGTGATTAAGGTGCTGGACTTTCACATGGTCGACCACAGTTCAAGTTCCAGACTTGGTGGCTTGCTTTCTCACTTTCCTTCTCGCTCTCTCTTTCTCTCTCTGTTTGTCTCTCTCTGGTAAATGCATGTGTGCTATAGCAAACTAAATAATAATGATAATAATTAATAAAATTAAATAAATAATAATTTTTAGGGACCAGCAGTTAGCATAATGGCTATGTCGCTGGATTCCCACGTAGTCGACTGCGGTTCGAGTCCTGGACCCAGTGGCTTAAACTCACGCCGGGTGCGTGTGCGTGTGTGCCCAAGATCCCGAGAGGAGAATGGAGGAGAAGGGATTGCGGCATGGCCATCCCCTCTGGGGGGTGATTTCTCGCTTTCTATCTCTCTGTCTCTCTCTCTGTCTGGTGAGCGCACGCGCCCTATAGCAAAAACCTCTTAAAAAAAAAATTAGCCATTTTGTGATTCCATTTTGGGCCTATACTCTAACTATACTTTTAGGGTTCCTGTCTCCTACCTTAGTGCTACTCACTTTGTAGTCCATTTCCTTATTCCCCCAGAGGTAACCCTGTTCTGCGTCTCTCACCAAATATTAGTTTTGCTAGTCTTTGAATTTAATATAGGTGGAATCATATAGTAGGTACTCTTTTGTGTCTGGCTTTAGTCAATCAGTATTTTCATCCATTTGTATTTGTGTGTATATATATATATACATATATATATATATATACACACACAATATATATATACTCTCTCTAGCTTTTGTTCTTTTTTATTGCTAAGCAGAATTGTGTCGTATGAATATATTGGGTTGTTTGGAAAGTCATGACACGTTTTTGTATAGAAAAAAAGGCTTTTAAGTATAAATGTTCATAGCAGCTTTATTCATAATAGCACAAAACTGCAAAAACCAGATATCCATCAAAAGGAAAATGAATGTCAGGTGTGATATTAGGTCATTATGATGACATTCACTGGATGATTTTCCCAATGACCTAATACCAAAACTGACTTATTCATTTTCCTTTTTTTTTTTTTTTTTTTGGAGAGGTTTTTGCTATAGGGCGCGTGCGCTCGCCAGACAGACAGAGAGAGACAGAGAGATAGAAAGCGAGAAATCACCCCCCAGGGGGGATGGCCACGCCGCAATCCCTTCTCCTCCATTCTCCTCTCGGGATCTTGGGCACGCATGCACACGCACCCGGCGTGAGTTTAAGCCGCCGGGTCCGGGACTCGAACCGCGGTCGACTACGTGGGAGTCCAGCGACATAGCCATTACGCTAACTGCTGGTCCCTCATTTTCCTTTTGATAAAGATCTGGTTTTTGCAGTTTTGGGCTATTATGAATAAAGCTGCTATGAATGTTTATAATCAAATCCTTTTCTTTCTCTTGAGTATATACCTAGGAATGAAATAACTCCGTCATAAGATAGGTTATGTTGATCTTTATAAAAACCAGCCAAACTGTTTTCCAGAGTGATGTCTTTTTATATTCTCATCAGCTTATGGGAGTTCTAATTGCTCCACACCCTTGTCAACACTTGACACTGTCAGTCTTCAGTTTTAGCCATAGTGATATCTCATTTTGGTTTTAATTTATATTTTCTTTGTAGCTATAATATTAACACCTTTACATGTGCTTATTGGGTATTCCTTTACCTTTTGTTGGGAAATATTTGTTCAATTCCTTTTTTTCTTTTTAATTGAGTTATTTTAAAACTGTATTTATTTGTAGGACTTCATATGTTATGGAAATGCTTTATTTTCATACATAGGTATTGTGAATATTCTTCTCATAGGCTGTAGTCACTTCACTTTCATTAATCTTAGTGAGTGGAAGGTTTTAATTTTGATGAAGTTAAACTTTATTTTTCCTCTTAATTAGTGCTTTATACACTATAGCAAAAATAAAAGCAAAAAGCCAAAAACCAAAATACAACAAAAAACAACAAAAAATTTCAACTATCCATAATGAAGACATTCTTTTAGACTTTTGTTTAGAGTTAGAATGTCTAATTCTGGGGGGCCGGTAGGTGGCGTGGTGGTGGTTAAGGGTGTTGGACTGACTGTGGTTCAGGTCCCAGGCCTGGTGGCTTACTTTCTCACTTTCTTTTTCTCTCTAGTCAAATTAAAAATAATGATAGCACATGGGTTAAATAAATGAATAAATAATTCTTTAAAAAAACAATTTCTAATTCTGGAGTAAGCTTTAGAATTTTTTAAAATTTATTTATTTATTTTTGTATTTAGATCCATGATCATTCCAAAAAAATTATTTTTTGCATTCTATCATGCTATAATGTAGAGAATCAACATTAGCTTTTTTTTTTTTAATACAAATATCCATGGCAACATTGCTACTCTCCACTGAATTACATTGGATTTTGTTGAAATCAATTGATTATAGTATTTGAGTCTATTTATGGACTTTACTTTTAACCTCCCATCTATTTTCTTGACCTCTAGCCAGCAAGCTATCATAATGTAACTCTACAAATCTTACATTCTGCAAAGAAATCTTCTATAATTTTGATTGATATTATATTTGATCTATTGATTAATTTGGGGTGAATGGATATGTTAACAATAATAAATCGAATTTTGAACATATTTCTCTCCACTTAAAATTTTTCTTACTGATGATTTTGTAGTTTACCAGCATACAGTCTTCACAACTATTAAAGTTTTAATAATCGTTGATATTTGATGCACTTTAATACTATCATAAATGATATTTAAAACTTTTGGGTGGCAGGTAGACAATTGTACGTACAGTGGTGAAATGTGATGCTCTGTGAGGCCGACCCACATGGGAGGGTTCTGGAGAGGTTTTTTTTTTTTTTTGCTATAGGGCATGTCCGCTCGCCAGACAGAGAGAGACAGAGAGACAGAAAGCAAGAATTCACCCCCCAGGGGGGATGGCCATGCCTCAATCCCTTCTCCATTCTCCTCTCAGGATCTTGGGCACACACGCACACACCCGGCATGAGTTTTAAGCTACCAGTCTGGGACGCGAACCGCGGTCGACTGCGTGGGAGTCCAACGACATAGCCATTATGCTAACTGCTGGTCCCGGATTCTGGATTTGCATCCAGAGACCTTCTCAAGAATGTGAGCACATGCGCGTCCATGATCTGGGCTGCTGAGGCTAGAGGCAGATTATAGCAGCAGGACTCTGTTGGAAGGGATATCACTCTGTCTCTTTCATTTATGGATAAATAATACATAAATAAGACTTTTTTAAATTTAGGAAATTTATTTTCTATTTTTGTTTGTTTCTAGGATTTAGAAATATAATCGACTTTCATATACTTCCATTGTAGCCCATAACCTTGCTAAATTTACTCAGGATTCTGAGTAGTTTACTTGTTGCTTCATTTGTATTTTCTACATACATAACTATAATACAATAGTTAGTAACCTGTTGTCTCCAAACACATAATTTTATTGTGTCCTCATCTATACCTAAGCCTTTTATTCTTGGTTTTACATTATTCTTTTTTTCCTGAAATGTGCATTTAAAGCTACTATTTTTAAAAAAGTGTTGCTGTAGCTATTTTCCACAGATCTTGATGCTTTCTTTTTAATTATTGCCAGAGCATGTTTGTAATTGAGAGAGAGAAAGAGAGAATGAGAGAGAGAAAGAGAGAAAGAGAGAGAAAGAGAGAGAGAAGAGGAGGAGGAGGAGGAGGAGGAGGAGGAGAAGGAGAAGAAGAAAAGATGGAAAGAAAAGAAAAAGCATCTTCCAATGGGGCATGATTCATACCAGAATTATCTTTCCTCCATTTATTCATCCTTTCAGGAGTTTTGGCATATACATACATGAACCTAGCATGTCTTTGACATGATGAGGATTGGGATCTGAACTGTAGTTGGTTGTGTGGAATCTGACTCTCTATGCACAGGACTTAACTTTTGTGCTATGGGGTTAGCCTTATTCTGGTTTTGTTATTCAGTAAAAAATATTTTATAAATGAAATATTTATTATGTATTGTGAATCTATTGTCATTTTGTTCTTTGACTCAAGCTTATTTAGAAGTATATGACTAGGGAACCAGCAGTTAGCGTAATGGCTATGTCGCTGGACTCCCATGTAGTCGACCGCAGTTCGCGTCTCGGACCCGGTGGCTTAGAACTCACGCCGGGCGCGTGTGCGTGCGTGCCCAAGATCCCGAGAGGAGAATGGAGGAGAAGGGATTGCGGCGTGGCCATCCCCCCTGGGGGGTAATTTCTCGCTTTCTATCTCTCTGTCTCTCTCTGTCTGGCGAGCGCACGTGCCCTATAGCGAAAACCTAGAAGAAGAAGTATATGACTAAATTTCTAAATATTTTAGGGTTCTCTAATTATCATTTTATTTCTTATTTTTAATTAAATTCTATCATGGAGAGAGAATATACTCTGAGAGTTCCAATTATATGTGCATTATATCATTTGCTATTACTCTCATGGCTCTGACATTATATTCAGTATTGTAATTCATTTTTCTCCCTGTATTGCAGTTTGTCTATTTTTTTTAAGAGAGATTTTTGCTATAAGGTGTGTGTGCTTGCTGGAGAGACAGAGAAAGACATAGAGACAGAAAGTGAGAAATCACTCCCCCCCCACCCTGGGTGGAGAGGATGGCCATGCTGCAAATTGTTCTCCTCCATTCTCCTCTTAGGATTTTGAGTACACATGCCCATGTGCCCAGCATGAGTTTTAAGCTTCTGGGTCCGGGACTTGAACCATGGTTAACTATATGGGAATCCAGCAATGTAAACATTATGACATCTGCTGGTCCCAGTTTGGCTATTTTCTATTGACACATCTTTGACTTCCTCATCTTTCTTTTGTTTCTAGTGTGTCTTAAGCTTATCTATTGCAGTCTGTGTTTCATAGATCATATTTTTCTACTGTAGAATTTCTCTTTGGAACTTCTTTAAAGCTTTGGTTTATCTAATGAAATTCCTCTCTGTTCACCTATTATGGTCACCTTTACTTTTAAATCCTTTGTGATATTTAAAACATATGTTACACATTTAAAGTTTATTTTTGAGACCTCATCTACTGATTACAATATCTGGTCATCTATTGGTCTTTGTCTATTGACTATTTTCTTTTTTTGATTATGAACTATATTTTTATTCCTCTTTACCTAATGTCTCATAAGTTTTTATTATTTTTCAGACATTTTAAAAATAAGAGGCCAATAGAGACTAAACTAAGTTATGTATTTTTGTTCTGTTTTTGCCAAAGAGGATTTTCTATTTCCTCTGTCCAAAAGCTTAGAAAGGGGATTTTATCAAAATCCTGTCATGAGTAGATGAATGGGGACTAGGATGTAATTTTAATTAGTTTCAGTTTGCTTATTGCCTGTGAGATTACTGAGATTTCTTCTAGTCTTTCAGCCTAACTTCCTTTCTTGCCTCACATCTAGAGGGCAGATCTCTTGGGTCTTCTCAAAATTTGAACTGGTATTTGGTCGCATCTTATGTTAGTATGAGTTCATCTCCGTGTTCAACTTTATAAGGTATCTAGAATCTACACAGCACAAGGGATGGGTGAGCTTTCTATCTTCTAGCTTTGTCCCAACTGCTGCTGACGCAGTAAAATTTTCGTAAGGGAGAATTGTTTTACTGAAGTGTTTATTTTTGTATTTGGAATTTTCCAGATTCTAATATATCATGTTACTCACACTGTTGTTAAAAGTTTAGCTAATTTCTTCTTATCTCAGAAAACTCTTACTGTCAATGTCAAGGCTGTTTTTTTTCCCCTCTTCTTTCACTAATCTCTGAAATTAGTTTATTTAGATTATTTTTTTGTGTGTGTATGTCTGTGTCTAGTGCTATTTAATGGCTTTAAAAAAAGCACACACCCACACACTTTTTTTTTTTTTTGGAGAGGTTTTTCGCTATAGGGCGCGTGCGCTCGCCAGACAGACAGAGAGAAACATAGAGACAGAAAGCGAGAAATCACCCCCCAGGGGGGATGGTCACGCCGCAATCCCTTCTCCTCCATTCTCCTCTCGGGATCTTGGGCACGCACGCACACGCACCCGGCGTGAGTTGTAAGCCACCGAGTCCGAGACACGAACCGCGGTCGACTACGTGGGAATCCAGCGACATAGCCATTACGCTAACTGCTGGTTCCCCCCACACACTTTTTAAGGGGCCAGAAAAGTGGCATGGTGGTTAAGGTGCTAGACTCCCACATGATTGACCATGGTTGAATCTTAGATCTGCTGCTTGAGAATCAAGCTGGGTGCATGTGGGTCTGTGTCTAAAATTCCTAGAGGAGAATGAAGGAGAAGGGATTTAGGAGTGGTTATCCCTCTGAGGGATGATTTCTCACTTTCCCTCTCACTGTCTGTCTCCAGAAAGCACACATGCTCTATGGCAAAAACCTTAAAAAAATTACAATTTTTAGTTTATTTTTTTATGATCTAAGTGACAGCTTTTATGCCTTTCTGTATATTAAGCAGAAATAGAATTCTCATAGTTTCTTAGAATTTTGTCTTAGATAGGCTTTGGTAGTCAAGTGTGAGGCCTCAGAGAAACATAAAATATTCTTAATTTTGGATTTAGACTTATTTAGAATTAGAATGCCACTTGCCTGAGTCATGAGCAGTACTTGGCCTTGTAAAGTATTGTTGTTGTTTTAACTGTTCCTTCCCCAATCCAAAGCATTTGCTTTCATTACATAAGCCTATTTCTTATGGCCTTTTCATTCTTCAGATCAATTCAAGTTCTGTGAGTTTTTTACTTTGTTCTATCTCCACTAGTACTATCCTGACCTAAACGGTTACCATTTTTAGAAAACCAATAGTTAACTTCTGTTATTCTAGCTGTTTTCCCTATAACCTTTTTGCGCTCTCTCAAATATAATACTCAAACTATATCCAGACATTTGGTTACAAAATTCTAATTCTGATACTGTTACCTTTCTCTTTAAGCTTTTTCAGTGGCTTCTTGTTGCTTGCAGGGTGTAGACAAAACTCTACATGTGCATATTCTCCAGATCTCTCTTGCATCCAAGCCTCTGTTTCCAATGTTTTATTTGTTTTCTTTCAATCCATATTGTCTGTGCTTTTTTTTTCTATCATACGGTCTTTGCACATGCTGACCTCTGTACCTGATATTTCATTCCTTTCTCTCTTTACCTAGTTAATGCCTTTTTTGTTCCCTTTTCAAATCTCCCTTCGAGAATCACCTCTCAGAGAAGCCTTCCCTTACCTCCCTAATTATTTTGGTTTCTCTTACCTGTTTTTATCTCAACTGTAGTCACTTGATCCAATAATAAATTTTGTATTGTTTGATAGTCTCCTCCATTGGACTAGAATCTCTGATTAGGGCAGAGAGAAATGTTTGTTGTCTAGATCACTATTTCATCCTGATACCTAGGACAGTGGGTTGGCATTTAATAAAATATGTAAGTTGAATGAATGAACAAATGAGCTAATTTGGAGAAAATATATGTACTCTATTTCTTTAACCCAGGGTCTATTCTCTAGATAGTTCCTGTGCATGTGTTATCTCTATCTATCTATCATCTATCCATCTATCATCTTTCTATCACTTTACCTACTTCTCCATATCATCATCTACTTATTTTGCTTTCTAAAATCTTTACAAGTAGGCCTTGGACTTTAAGAGTCTGTCTTAAGTCAGATTTAAATAATAAGGCTATGGGGGACCAGCAGGTGGTGTGGTGGTTAAGGTGCTGGACACTCCCACTTGGCTGACCGCAGTTCGAGTCCTGGATCTGGTTGCTTGTTTTCTCACTTTCCCTCTCGCTCTCTTTCTGTGTCTGTCTCTGGTCAAATTAAAACAAATTAATGAATAAATAAAATTAAAGAAATAATTCTTTAAAAAGAAAACATAAGGCTATGAAAAGAAACAAAGGCAATGGACTGGCCCTGTGGCCTAGTGGTTAAGGGAATTACATCTCACATGGCCAACTACTGTGAGTTTAAATATTGGCCCCAGTGGCTTGAAAACACACCAGGCACATGTACATGCTTGCCTAAAATTGTGAAAGGAGGAAGAAATGAAGAAGCGATCACAGTATGACCATGCTTCATTGTGGGTGATCTCTCTTTCCCTCTGTGACTGTCTCTGCATCTCTCTGGTGAGCGTACGGAACATCTAGCAAAATTTCGTACATACTAAGTAGGAAATATGCCCACTTTTAAACTCTGAGTTGATCATGGTAAGTGTGTTGTTAAGTTCACCTTAGCAAAGAAATATGCCTCACAGAGCAGTAAAGGACGTCTCTAGCTCCTTTTTCACTGGCTGCATGACATGTTTATTTCTCTTGACCTAGATAACTAGATTGAATGGGAATTAAATGTTTGTCAATTAATTAGTGACTTAAATCACTTGTGAAAATGGTTGTAAAAGTCAATTCAAGCTGACATAGTTGACTTTTCAGATGCCATGTAAACATAAGTAGTGTTTTCTTTTCCTGTAGTGGTGTCCAAGGAATTGTGGTCAAGACTTAAGATCATTTAAGACCTTCCCCAAAGAGTCCTTCTTCAAAGACTGGGTCTGGTTACCTAAGCTATTCTTAAATTATCTCCAGGTTTCCAATTCCATTCCTCATCAGCCTTTTGATCCAGTGTGCAATTACTGGCCTTGAAAATAGTGAATTGTAAAGGAAGCATCTTCCATTCAAAAGCCGAGAAGATTGAATTTCATACTCACATGGGAGTGATTTTAATGTTTGGGTTCCTAATAATTCTTTGGCATAACATCTCAAATGCTGCTGGCACCCCCAAGATGACTCAGGGTTGAGAGCCTCAAAAGTTTATCAGTGGCCTTCACCTTGCTCTTTAAACCTCAGGGGAAATCAGTACACATGGCCACATCTTCTCTCCTATAGGTTTAAGATCCTCCTCTGCTGCCCTCTCTTTTTACATGTGGTAAAAGATATTGCTTGAGTAGAAGTAGGAAGACATAATTAGACCGTCTACTGAAAGGAAGAAAACAGTCAGTTACTCAATGCCATACATATATATATTTTTTTTTATTTTAAAGAGCAAGTAACTACATTTAAGAAGGACCAGATCATATCTTTAATTCTTAATTTTCTTGACATTTTAACATGATTAACTGGAATTGAGCCAATCTGGAATGGTTTTAAATGTCAGGAAATGCCTGTTTGTGGTTTGTATGTATGTGAGCGCATGCATATGCACACATGAATACATATAACAGATATTATAAAAGAGGAAAGTTACTCTGTGACAGAACATGTTTCCAAAGAACATGGATATCAAGAAAATGGAATTATTGCTCCAACAGACTACTAATTCCTAAGCATTTTACTTTCTTTCAACATCTCTCTCTTCTGCGTGTATGTAAACATGTGATGCCCACAGGATCAAAGACATACCAGAAAACTTGAGCAAGAATTTTTATTACAAATTGATTGATTTATACTTCTTGAGGAACATTAATGATGAAGGTTTTATTCCAATATTCATTTCACATGAAATTCTCAGTCTGCAGAGAAACAAAGTCAATAAGAGTTATAGTCATTATAGTCACTATTCAGCAATTTTTTTGCACACTTGCTATGTACAGGGTATTATATTAGGGACTGCTAAATATCTGTTAACATGGAAAAAATTGTAATTGTATTTGAAAAAAACGTTGGCTTTTTTTTCTCTGTGTGCCTTGTATCCTGATTACTCAATGTTGGTAGTTTTGAAGCCCTTCAATCAAGGAAAGACTTGCACCTTTTATGATATTACAAAGGTAATAATAAAAACAAATTAATAACTAAAAGTTACTTAGAGATTATGTTCACTGTACTAAATGCTTTACATGAATTATCTCATTTAATCCTCACAGCAGTCCTATGAAGTTATAACTATTATTATCCCCACAATACAAATAAAGCAACCAAGTCAGAGATTTCAGGTAATTTGTTTAAGTTTATACAGCTATTAAGTGGCAGAGTTGAGACTGACCAAGCTGCAGAAGCACCAAATAATTTATTTCTATTAGAGCTTGGTGATGAGGCCTAATTTGTACAAAATTTGCATGAAATGGGGCCAGCAGGTAGTGTTGTGGTTAAGGCGCTGGACTCCCACAAGGTCAGCCATGGTTTGAATCCTAGACCTGGCAGCTTGAAAGTCACACCGGGCTTGTGTGCATGTGTGGCCAAAATTCTGAGAAGATAACAGATGAGAAAACATTGCAGTGTGGTTGTCTCCCAGGAGCGGAGATATTTCTCTCTTTGTCTCTCTCTCCATCTCCCTCTGTATCTCTGGCCAGTGTGTGTACCCTATACCAAAAATCTCTCCCAAAAAGGAAAAAAGAAATCTTTTTGTGCATGAGATACATAGAGGGTAAATCACTTCTAGCTCCTTTAAAAAATTATTTACTTAATTTTATTTATATTATTATTTAATTTGCAATAGAGCACATGCACTCACAAGAGAGTGAGCAAGAGAGAGAGAGAGAGAGAAAGGAACAGTGAGAAAGCAAGTTGCCAGGTTTGGTCTTAAACTGTGGTTGGCCATGTGGGAGTCCAGTACCTCAACCACCATACCAATTGCTGGCATCAGATTTCTAGTATTTTTTAAATTAAGAAACCAAGGCATCTTAAGAAGTCATGAGTTCAGTCTGCTGATTCCAGAAATACTTATATGATCTCTTTTAAAATAAGCAGAAGGGCCAGCAGGTGGTGTAGTGGTTAAGGTGCTGGACTCCCACATAGCCAATTGTGCAGTTAGAGTCCCGGACCTAGTGGCTTGAAACTTTCACTGGGCACGTGTGTGTGTGCATGCCCAAAAATCCTGAGAGGATAATGGAGGAGAAGGGATTATGGTGTGGGCATCTCCCCAGGGCGTGATTTCTCACTTTCTCTTTCTCTGAATCTCCAGTAAGCAAGTCCCCTATAGCAAAAAAACTCTCTCTAAAAAATAGTAATAAAATAAGCAGAGAGGGACTAGCTTCATGGCCTTATGGTTAAGGCAATTGAATCCCACCTGGCCAACCCTGCAGCTTGAAAAACACGTGGGATACATGGCATCCATGCCACAAATCCTGATGGGGTATAAAAATGGAGGAAAAGGGATTTAGAAATGACTATTTCCCATGGGGGGGGTGCTTCCTCCCCCCACTCCCAGTCCCTCTGTCTCTCTTTGACAAGCATACATTACCCCTGACAAATAAAGAAAAGAAAAGAAAAAAGCAGGTTGTAAATGTAAATAGACTGATTGATAGAAGAAAGCAAAAAATTCCAAAAACAGAGTCACATTCCTTTTTTAATTAGAAAAGGAATATTTTTTACTATTTCATGAAAAGAAATAATAGGTCTGTCAATAAAAAAGTGTGATTAACAATGCTTAACGTTTACTATGCTCTGGGCAATAGTCTAACTCTCTATGTGCTTTCACAAATTTCACCCTCAAAGCTACCTTAGGAGGTAATTATTATTTTCATCCCTATTTTGTAGATGAGACATGGAAAAACATGCTTGCTTTTCAAAGCTCAAGGCCCCCAATCTCACTTGAGAATTAGAGGCGTTAGCCACAAGGCTACAACATGTACTTTACGAATCCTACCTAATCATTTTTAAAAAGGTAAAATAATAGCCTGACCTCACATCTTACGACAAAATAAATGATAGGTTTTTGAAGTTAGTTTATTTATCTCCATCTATCTATCTATCATCTGTCTATTCCATAAAAGAAAGTGACATCCCCAACAGGGTCTTCGTGCTGTGATCCAACCTTGGTCTCAGTCAGCTCTAATCTTGCACGCATGTTTGTGCATCCAGCATTATAAGGAAGCCTTGGAACATGAACCCAGGGCCTTCTGTGTAGGTCTAGCATCATGGAGTGTTGAGTTATGCACTGCACTAAATAATTCCAATGACTTAAAAATTTAAATAAAGAGGCCAGCAGGTGGTGTGATGGTTAAGGCACTGAACTCCCACATGGCCAAAGGCAGTTCGAGTCCCTGACTCAGGGCTTGAAAATCATGTGGGAGGGAGGGGAGGAGGCGGCAGGTGGCATGGTGGTTAAGGGTGCTGGACTTCCACATGGCCAACTGCAGTTTGAGTCCCGGACTTGGAGGCCTGCTTTCTTGCTTTCCCCCTCTCTCTTGCTTTCTCTCACTCTGTGACTTTTTGATAAAATGAAAATAAATAAGAATAAATAAAATAAGATAAAGTAATTCTTAAAAAAAATAGAAAAGAAAATCATGCACATGTGTGTGCATGTCCAAAACCCTAAGAGGAGAATGGATGAGAAGGGACTGAGACATGGCCATCCCTGGGCCCTGATTTCTCACTTTCCCTATCATTGTCTCTCTGTCTCTCTCTGGCTAGCACATGTATTCTATGGGAAATTTTTATTTTAAAAAAGTACTTTATAATTTTGCTTACATCAAAATTTAGAATATCTGTATAGAAAAATAGGGAAAAAATAACTAAAAAAGTCAAAAGAAAAATGATAAGAAAGAAATTACAACATATGACAGGCAAAATTTTGCTTTTTTTCTTTGTTAGAGAATTTTGCCTTAGGTCATGTGTGCTCACCAGAGAGAGAGAGAGAGAGAGATTGAGAGGGAAAATGAGAAAGCATCCCCAAGGGAAGATGGCCATGCTGCAATCCTTTCTCTTCCATTCTCCTTCCAGGATCTTGGGCACACATGCACATGCACGCAGTGTGATAGTGTGATTTTCAAGCCACCAGGTTCAGGACTTGAACCATGGAGGGCCATGTGGGAATCTAGCAACATAATTGCTATGCCATCTCTCCTGGCCCAAAATTTTGCTATATAAGGATGAGCAGCCATTTAAGAAATGAACCAGGAGTATTAACAAATAACTAGGTACTAATAGGTTGAAAAGTTAAAGATGAATATTTAAGCAATGAGATATTAGTTTTGCCAATTGAATTGGTGAAATTCATTGGTGAGGTATAGCTGGCATTGCCATACTCTGCTCCTGGGAGTATAATTTCTTTGGAGGACAATTTGACAAGAAATGTATAAACTTTCAATTGTGTATATCTTTTGACTCAACAATTCAATTTTTAGGTATCTATTCTAAGATATTGCACATATAGGAATTTAGGTATGATTATGCTAGTTGAATTATTGAGTTTAATAATGAAATGATATAACCAACTAAAAAACCAATATGGGAGAATTGGTTTGATAAATTAAGCCAAAATGTCAGCATTGAAATCTATTCATCAAAATTGGGATCATGCTCGATATGTTGCTTTATAATCATGTCTTTTAAACAGTGATAAACATGATTTCATGTTGCAGTTAACATCGATTATTTCATGGCCAATATTGATTTCATGCTTTATAATACCATCCCATGGCTTCTTTGGAAAATCCCCATTTCTCTGTGTATAATAGTTTATTAGAACTGACCTTTCCCCGCCTCCAGGGATGAAAGCTGGTTGACTTCTGCAAACAATCCTATAGTAGCCTCCTTGCTATAGTGATTGCTCAGAGGTCGACACATTTTTTAAGCATGCTCCTACCAGGAAGTACTTCATATGACTTTTACTGAGAACTGCTTGGACAAAGACTGTCTTGCTTGTTTACTGGATGCTAATGTGAAAACAAGGACCTTGGTGCCATCTTGGATCCTAAGGAAGGAACTTAAGAAAGGAGATAATGGAGTAAAAAGTTAGAGATTAAAATCAATGAGAGAAACATCTTCATGTCCTTGAACCCTGGAGAAAGCCTAATCTGAAGCAGGTATTCTGTACCATCTCAAAGGTTTCAGTTTGTAAGGCAATGATTCTCTTCCCCTCCCACTTTTAAAAGCCAGTTTGGGTATGGATATCTGTTTCATGCACTAGAAGGGGTCATAGCATACATACATTCCTCTGTCTCAGACATAGAGTATATACGCATTTGGGACACACTGATTATAATTATGACGAAAAAGCATATGGTTAAGGATTAAAATATGTATTCTGCTGAGGCAGACGTTATCACGAAATAACAATCATTAAAAGAACTGCTAGATTATAAGAATACATCGAACATGTTGTGCAAATGCTGCATTAATATTATAGTTTCTTTGCCAATATTGAATAGCCCAAGTTTTATACATTGTTATTATAGTCTAGGTACAGGACAGTAGTTTCTCAGAGCTGTCAACTGTTAGACAGCTGTTTTGGCCACTATGCTTCATATTTCAATACTAAAGATAGGTTCACTTTCAAATGGCACGTTTTTTAGAGTTTGTTTATTTATTTATTTCAGAGAGATAAAAAGGCAGAGAGGCATCCTCAATAGGGTCTTTGTGCTATGATCCAGCACTGGTCTCAGCAGACCTGGATCAGGGGCATACACATGTGTGTATGCTCAGGGCAATCCTGAGAGGAATACCCAGGCTTTTCCCCATGCGGGTCCGGTTGTGCTCCCACAACACCACCACCTAGCCCCTCCACTGGCACATTTAGTAATTCACCAGTCATTTGTGAACAATATAGTTCAAAGAAAGGTTTCAACTGTGCATTTTCTAAAAAGACACTTTATTTTCCAGATTCATAGCTTTAGCAAATCTCAAAAATCCTTTAGCTTTAGCTGCCAAAACTGACTGCAATAATTTCAATTAGCTTTTAGTTTAAAAATGATAGCTTCTAAAAGCAAAAAGATAGTAGACAATTATCTTTGTAGAGTTCTCATAAAGTTTATCATTTTGAAATTGATTTAGTGGAAACAAAATGTGTCACATGTACTCATTTTTCCTCTAACAATTCTTATTGTTTATATTCTTTCTTTTTTTAAAAGAATTATTTATTTAATTTTATTTATTCATTCATCTATTTTAATTTGACCAGAGAGATAGAGAGAGAGAGGGAAAGTGAGAAGACAAGCCATCAGGTCTGGGACTCAAACCATGGTCGGCCATGTAGGAGTGTCCAGCACTTTAACCACCATGCCACCTGCTGGTCCCCCTATATTCTTTATTTCTTATAATTCTAAGTAAAATATGATTTATTACAGATGCTCTGGTCTGTGACTTAAGAATTTCTATCTTTCCTTGTGAAATTTTAAAGTAGTAGCATTAACATGATCTTTTAAATTTAAGCTTAAAAAGAGGTGGAAAATTTCAAATCAGAACTTTTTTCTCAAAAGGTCATAATGAAATAGAATTAAATAGCTTAATACTATTCTACACATTATATTATTATTTAAATTTTTGTGAACATGTTTTGGTTCAAAAAGGTTATCATTATCTTAAGTTATCTAATTCATTCTCTATTAATATTTATATTAATTCACTCTCCATTAATATTATATTAATTGATTAATGTTGGCAAACTATTCCCTTAATTGTTTAACCTTGTGAAATTTTCTAAAAATCATTTTAAGGGCCAGCTGGTGGCATGGTGGTTAAGGCAGCTGGATCCCAAACGGCAAACTGTACAGTTCAAGTCCCAGATTCTGCTTCTTGAAAAACATGCTGGGTGCATGTATGTGCATGTCCAAAACTCAAGAGAAAAATTGAAGAAAAGGGACTATGGCATGGCCAGCCTCCCAGGAGATGCTTTTTCACTTTCTCTCTCTCATTCTATTTCTTGTGAGTGCATATGCCCCCTGGCAAATTTAAAAAAATAAACAAAATCTAGTACATGAAATCAATCATTTTCATAATCATAACTACTGTAGCATTTTAGTCTCACATACAAATACTTTTAATCCACACTATGTTAAAATTCAATATATTTAAGAACATGAGGTTTTTTTTTTCACTCCAGGTTATATCTAAAATGCTTACATATACTGGGTTGTTGGGAACGTTATGATGCATCTTTTTCTATGTAAAAATCAGTCATGACTTTTCAGACAACCCAATATTTTAGGCAAATATTCAGACAGCAATTAGAAATCAGTTTAGGCTTTTTCCAAGTTACTGACATTATTGCCAGTTGGATGTGATGATACTCTGTTTCACCAACACAACCATCAGACAAGTTCAAGGTTGCTAGATGGTGATGGAGTTGGCATTTAGCTCTTTCTCTTGCTAAGGCCAAGGCCAAGGCCGTAGACGAAACCAAAGAGCAAACACAGAGGCCAATGCCCGATGTTGGTGCGTCACATATATATCATTCTTGGTCTACATTTTATCATTGTAGCAGCGGTTACTTAACTGATCTCCTAGGGGGAAAAATATCTGAAAACACATTTCCTAGGACAATAAATGGTGTTCATCTCTGGTTGGTGGAATTGCAGATAATATTTTTCTTGTTGTTTATCAGTATTTTCTACAGTAAGCATGTATTACTTGGGTAATGAAATAAAAAACAAGAAGTCAAACACTTCTAAAATTTAGAATGAATAAAAACAAAAATGATAAAAGCCAATTTACAGAAATAGCATTGCATTAGACAAAATCTTTAGAGAGCTCATTGGGCAATCCCTTTTGGTAAGGCGTTTCCAGGACATACAAGAGTTAGGAAGTTTATTTCCCAATTGCTCTTCCTGTTAGTTAAGCCCTTTCATCAAAGGGGACAGGGCAGTTGTTAATACTCATCTCAACCTACTTTCAGATTGGTATTATATTTCCTTTGCTCTATCTTAATTTTTAGGCTAAACAAGCATTCCTTGTAATGTCTATTCATTACATCCTTATTCTGAACAATTTTAGAATGAAGAGTAAAGGAATAAATTTCTTCTTCAAGAACATGCTTTTTTGGTGTTTTATTGCTTCAAACCTAATTGGCAGAAAACATTTTTTTTAAAGTTTATTTGTTGGAGCTTGGGCTTGAAGCCCTAATTTGCAGCGGAATCCAGCAAACTGGCAAATAAGTAGAGCCAGAATGGTTAATACTATTCTATCGTACTCTCTCCTGGAAAGCTCAAAGATAGAAAAATCACTTGAGGAAAAAAGTCCACTACACATGCCCACACACATGCATACATACATACACATGCAGACAGTACTTTTCATATATATTATTTTCCATTTTTCCTGCCAAAAAATGCAGGAAAAACCATTGCCAAATTTTGTTGGGCTTCTCATTGGAAGGCAGCACAGTCTTTTCTTAGGGTGGAAGCTGACAGAGAACAAGGATCCTGGAATCTGGCATGTCTTTCCAGTTAAGGCAGTTAGTTATTCATGGTCTGATCCAGGCAATGCAGGTTCAAGTTCTGGCCATGTCTGTCTAATTTTAAAAACAAAGCAAAGTGAAATGGAAAAAAAGTGCAAATGAAATGTGACCAACTCCGTGTCCCAATATTGTTCCCAGTCAGTGTGGAGCTGAGTGTTGACTATGCAATGGGCTTTGGGAGAAAGAATTGTTGATATGTTGCCTGATCTATTCTGCCAGGCTGTTGCCAGCAGGATTCTTCAATATGACCTCCCCTATGTACACACAACCCATAAGGAAATTAAATACATTCTGTCTGGACTTGGAGTTTCTCTCTTTGTTGAGCCCCTAAGCTTATGGTGGCAGATGAAAATTTGTGCAGAAGGTATGAGGCTGACCATAGACACATTGTTTATATGTTCATAACCTAACTACAAAATTGATAAAGTAATGAAGTAAACCTGTAACAGAACAACTAGTTGAATCAGTTGCTTGATAACTATGAAAGTGCATTGAATTATGACAATACTTGATATTATACTTCTACTGATGGTTTTATGGAATGGCTACAGACTGAAATCAAAGTTACAGCTTTATCTGAGGAATTACAATCAATAATTCTAATTAGGAGAATCCAGAGCACAAGTCTTATGCTAGAGAATCTAGTGAATTTGCTTGGCATATACACTCAGTGACTTAGACTAAAAACCTTTACTTCTTCAGTATTAGAATTAAAAACTTTGGGCACAATTTAAAAGAACTCAAAAACCTTCTTCCCAGCTCTTCAATACTTTGTTTTTCCTAATTTATGGGGAAGCATAGAGTGTATTAATTTAAAGCTGCAATTTGATAGATCTAAGCCAGCTGTTGAGTCTTGGAAAATGTCATATCCCAAGTGTTCTCCTTTCCTTGAAGCTTTCATCTTGGTGCAGCAGCATATAGGCTGGGAGGGAAGATGGATGGATCTTTGAAATTCGATTACCAACTTTCTCAGAAGGTCCCAGCCAAATGAGTGCTTCAAGCTGCCATTGGCCAATGGATTTGGTCTTAGATGGGCTATGCCCAAATATGGAGCCATGCCATCAAAAGCTGTAATCCAAAAACATAGTGGGAATGTATCCAGGAGTTGAGCTCTTGGTGCCCCTCGAGCTGGCTTTGAGACGGCTCCATGGTTGTTGTCTAGGACCTTTACAACTTATTAATATTGCAACCAGGGCTGAGCAAAGTGTCTGTGTCTTTGCCAAGAGTGAGGCGGTTGCTATGAGAGAAGTCATCTGAGGAGGGGTTCCTGGGCCCGGCTTCTGCAGAATCTTCTGAAGGAAGGCTGATTAGAGTCGACATACCATTGTCCTCCAGAAACCTAATAAGATACACATTTTTTTCCAGTAAGTGAGACAATTGCAGAATCCATATTTCATAAACGCTCAAAAGGAGATCACACAAACACACACACACACACACACAGAGTAAACTCATAACTAGCCCTGTGGGGGAAAATTGTATTTTCAATTACCATACTCACATGATCTTTCACTTAATCTTAAACACTGTTGTTGGAACTGGGCTAGAAGCCAGTTCTCAAAATAGCACAAATGAGAAATATTTAGGCAAGCCTCGTGATATACACTAGGTATGTTTGGTTATTGTAACACATTTCCCTTTAGTGCTTTCAAAGTAAACATGATGGATTATAGGGTTTGAGATTATTATAGTAGGTGTCACTTCCCTTATACGACATAGTTGGGATAGAGGTCACAGGAATCAGAACTTACTACTAGCAAAATCAGGGTCTAGATGTCTTATCTGGGGAGTGTGCTCAAAAGTAATGAAATCTTGGGAACCAGCAGTTAGCGTAATGGCTGTGTTGCTGGACTCCCACATAGTCAACCGCGGTTCGCGCCCCAGACCCAGTGGCTTAAAACTCACGCTGGGCACGTGTGCGTGCGTGTCCAAGATCCTGAGAGGAGAATGGAGGAGAAGGGATTGCGGCGTGACCATCCCCCATGGAGGGTGATTTCTCGCTTTCTGTCTCTCTGTCTCTCTCTGTCTGTCTGGCGAGCACACGCGCCCTATAGTGAAAATCTCTCCAAAAAAAAAAAAAAAAGTAATGAAATCTTCAAATGGAATAGGACACATAAACATAGGTATTTCATCTGTACAACACGGAGGATTGATCTTTAAAGTTATTTAAAGCACCTCTAATTCATATGACAGTCAAATTTTCAGTCTATAAATTCTAAATTGTCTGTGAAACTGGGAAAATAACAGCTGTTATCCTAAGTATCAGCCTCAGTGTTGATGTGAGGATTAAATGAGTTAATATATGAAAATTACCTACACTGGTGCATAGGAACTGCTCAGGAAGTATTAGAGTTGTGATTGCTGTTTTTATTGGTATATATTTTGAGACCTCCTTAAAATCAACACTCCAGAGCCTGTGCTCTGTCCACAGTGCTTCACATACAGCCTAAATAGAAAGTTTATTTTCTTTAACAATGTTGTCTTTGCTCCAAGATGTGATTATTATCTCTAAAATGAAGACCCTGCTAAATTAAATCAATTGAGAAGGTATATATGAAACCCTTTGTAAATAAAAGAGGGCTATTTGAATACAACAAAAAACTTGAGCTTGGCTGTTGTTAATGTAGATGCTCCCACATTGGAATCTTCCTAATACCCATTTGGTTTGACATGTAGGTTTTACTATTATTCAGATTTGGTAAGGCTAAGGGATCAGGAGAGGAGTGCCATTGAAGAGCTAGTTTGTTACTCACAGTTCCCAAGAGACGGGCACGCATCATGTCACCCTGGGCCACGTGGTGAAGCACTTGGCCTAGTCAGGAGGGAAGGAAGGCGAGGAAGCTCAGGCAAGAGCCTTCTGTGTGATTTTGCAGGAAGGAATGGGCAAGGCAGAGTTAACAGGCCAGGTAAATTTAGAGTTGGCTAATTTGAATAATTTCAGTGGACTCTGAGGTGTAGGGATGGTCCCTGGTTGCCCAGTCCTTGGCCCTGGGGTGATTAGAGCAGGGGAATAGTGGCTTAACCTCTGAGAGCTCAGTAAAGGAGGCAGTTGGTGGGAATGGGCTCTGGGTTGGTTGGTTTGGGCAAGGAACATATATTCACAGGGGAGACCTTAGCCATCTCGAGGAATTTGCTTGCTCTGGGAGGAGCAGTCTCTTCAGAATGAGCAAGGCCTCAGAGGTCAGAGCACCAAAAATATAGATAATAAGAAACATAGAAAAGAATAAAGAAAATAAGAACATGCAGTTAACACACCATTTCATGTTCATAACGTCATTAGATTTTATTGTCTATTACTAGAAAAGGCCAAAGGTGAAGATGGAAATAAAAGTATTTAGCTGGGGTGAAAAGTGTCTGTTCCTACCAGTCCTATGAAAGAATTTTAAGCCCCTTGTGAATAAAAGGGATTGGTAGTAGAAACTGGAGAAACATTCCTTGTCTAGTCACTGAAGATGGCTTTAAGTAGGTCCAAGTAAAAACTGAGGCATGGAGTTAGAAGAAACTATCCTCCCTGCTCCCCGCCCCCCATCAACTCTCATGGCCTTTCCATGTAACTTGCTCTCATTGAGCTTCAGGAGGGACGAGAAGATTCAAAGGGTCTTGAAGTGCTCTCTGTGGCACAGTTGGGCTTTGGTGTTCCCAAGATAGTCAATGACAGTCATTGAATAGTGGGACCAGAGCAGAGTTAGAACAAGACAAACATTGAGGTGCCTTTTTGGGCACTGCCAAGGACAACTTGCAGTTGCATCTGATGTTTAGATCACACTGTCAAAGGTGGCATCATTTTATTTCAGGATCCTTTTCACTCATTCATAATTAACCAGTATTAATTAAGCCCTTTTGATCAGTTACACACAAAGATTTGTCTTATTTTGTAGCCACTTCTAGATTTTGCCCTAAATATGTATTAAACAGATGAATCAATCCCCTCTTCTACTAGACCTGGTGCTGTTGTCTGGATCTACTGAGACAGATTACAGGATGGAATTAGATATGGAAGGAACAGGGAGAAGCAAGAAAGGCAGAAAGAGCCTTCAGACTGTACTGTAGGTCTGGCATTTGTAGAAGGATAGAGGGAAGGAAGTGGGAGGTGGTGAGAAGCCCGTCAGACTGCAGCACAGGCAGCTAACAGGGAGCCTTTGGGCCCCACGTCTTGCCTGTCTCCATAGTCTATCAGACTTAGTCATTCGCTGGAAGCCACACGGCAGAAGTGTGGTGGATACCAAGGATGGCAGCTGGGACCATCAGTCAATTATGCAACTAGCAGCCAGAGATTTGAGTGGCACGTATTCACTGACATCACATCTGGGATCAAAATAATTTCAGCTGATTCTCATACAAATTTAACTTGAACAGTTGAGAATTTGCTACCATTGGAAATAGCAAATGAATGTTCCACAGAGTTGGAAGGCAATTGTGCAAGAGGCATTCTGAAAGGTGGTAACTTTGAATTAGTGTAGATCCAGTAGGGCCAGGAAAGATTGAGCACATTTGTACACTCCACCCTGGCATCTGGCAGAGGGAGCCTGAACTCTAGCCCCTAGCTTGCCGTTAGGCTGTGTGCTCTGGGCAGTACTGCTTCTGTCTAGAGAGGTTTTTTTTTCTTATTTGCAGGAATGTTAGTACTAGCTCCAATGCATTTGTTCAAAGTTTTTGGACCTGGCTCCAGTGCATTTTATTTTTATTTTTTTGGAGAGGTTTTTGTTATAGGGTGCATGTACTTGCAGAAAGACAGAGAGAGACAGAGATAGAAAGTGAGAAATCACACCCCCAGGGGGAATGGCCATGCCGCAATCCCTTCTCCTCCTTTCTCCTCTCAGGATCTTGGACACGCAGGCACACACGCCTGGCGTGAGTTTAAGCCACCAGGTCTGGGACTCGAACTGCAGTCGACTACATGGGAGTTCAGTGACATAGCCATTACGCTAACTTCTGGTCCCCAGTGCATTTTTTCAAAGTTCAACCACATATACTCCAGAGCAGTTGTCCCCAACCTTTTTGTCACCAGGAACCAGTTTTGTGAAAGATAACTTTTCTTTTTTTAATTTCTTTTTAATTTTTTATATTACATTTAATCACATATATCTTTACAGTGTATAACATTTCTTTTTCCAGTATGATTACTATGTATATCAGTCAAGACAAAGACATTACTAGTCACATCATCAGCTGCAAATAGCTTTTCACTTTTTTCAGATTATTATTTTTTCTTTTTTTTGAGAGGTTTTTGCTATAGGGTGCATGTGTTCACCAGAAAGGCAGAGCGAGACAGAGAGAAAGTGAGAAATCTCCCCCAGGAGGGATGGCAACACTGCAATCCCTTCTACTCCATTCTCCTCTTGGGATCTTGGGCATGCACGCACATGCACACTGCATGAGTTTAAAGCCACCGGGTCCAAGACTTGAACCGTGGTTGACTATGTGGGAGTCTGGCGACATAGCTATTACGCCAACTGCTGGTCCCTCTTTTTATTTTTTTAAACATCCAATTGCTATACTTCATTTGGCTTGTAAAGAGAATTTACCTAACATGAAATACTCACTATTCTCCAGTTGAGAATACTATACATATTTTCAACAGGTAATAAGCCATTTCTGTGTCCCACAAATGCCATGCCCATTTGTTCCACCTTCTTTCCTTCTCTATATCCCCGCCGCCCCTGCCAATTCCACACTGTCTTCAGCATCTATAACTATTTTCACTGAAAAGACAATTTTTTCATGAACCGATAGGGACAGGGTGGGCGGGTGGGGGGCGGGGGATGCTTTTTTAATTTTTGCTATAGGATACACACACTCACTACAAAAACAGAGAGACAGAGAGACAGAAAGTGAGAAATCTCCCCCTGGGAGGATGTCTACACTGCAATCCCTTCTCTTCTATTCTGCTCTTGGGATTTTGGGCACACACCCACACATACCCAATATGAGTTTAAGTTGCTGGGTCCAGGAATTGAACCATGCTCGACTACGTGGGAGTTCAGTGACATAACCATTACACCATCTGCTGATCCTGGGGGATGCTTTTAAGATGATGCATGTGTTTTACATTTATCGTGCGCTTTATTTCTATTATTATTACATTGTAATACATAATGCAATAATTATACAGCTCACCATAATAAAGAATCCTTGGGAGCCCCGAGTTTATTTTTCAGCTATGAGAATGTAATGCCACTGTAGATCTGCTGTGCCACCTCCTGGCCCCATAGTTTGTTTAAAAAAGGTTAAATTCCTTCATATTGTCTTAACTTATTAAATTGCCATGTTTTGCAATGTCATTTTCATCACAAAATTATTTTGTTATTAATCAAATGTCTTACATCATATAGGTTGAAAAATGGAAGAAAACAGACTTTCTGTAGATGGAGGAGCTCATACCAGACATGGCACTGGGTCCCACATTTACTGGTTATACCATCTCCTCTGATCTAAGCCCAGGGCCGATTCTGCCCTTGGCATTCTATCTGGCTTTTTCACTATTCCATGTCTCCTTCTGGAGGTCAGATCTTTTGGTCCAGCTCCCTTCTTGTTTTCCTGGGATATAAATGCTCCTGCAAGCAAGGCACCTCTCAGCCTCCACCTTTTCATGTGTCACAGGTCCTAATCTGCCTCAGACACACTTGTCTAAGCCCCATTCTGTGCCTGGGTCCCTTGGGCTAACCCTGTCTTTGGCTACTCATGACTCAAGTGTTTCTATTATTGTACTAATTTATCCCATTTCTTGTTACATAATTGGAGAAAAATTTGGGTAGATCGATCATGGTTTTTATCTTTAAAAAAAACTTCTTCCATCCGCTTTCCTTCCCATACTGGACCCCACAACATGCCTAAAAACTCCAGTGTGAAAGTTGGAGGTGGATAAAATGAGAAGATGTCCAGATGAATACACATTCTCAGAAAATGCTAAATACCCTGTGTTTATCTTCTAGCAGGGCAAAGGACTCAGACAGAGCTGTCTGCACATAGACCTCGGCACTCAAAATGAAAATTTAAACTCCTCCTTTGAGGCATTCCACCTGCCTGGCAAACCGTTGTTTTCTTTTTCTAAGTAGGAAAGACTTCCAGATCCTCAAGAGCAATTCATACCTTAGAGTTGATGCCTTTTTGGAAGCACAGCTTGTGTGGGCATTTTGAACGAAAGGTTCATTTTTTTTTCTGTATTACCTGCAAAATGCTAACTGTACCCCTGCAGAGATCTAAAATCAAAAACTGGAGTTTAACCAAAAAGAATAATAAAAAGATGGCAGGAACACAAAAGTGCTGATTACTGGCTCTTTCAAGGCTGCACACAATGATATTGATCCAACTTTGGCATTGTAATTGCCTTGTCGACCACAGACCATTCTTTCTTTGCAGTGAAGAACATTACCTTCCCGAGCCAGCTGGAAGACCTGCCAAGGACATCACATAGCAGGGAAGGGTGAAATGCGTCTGACTCTTTAATGGGAACAGCTCTGTGGAGGTGGGCTTGTGTCATGGAGAAACCAGCAGATTGTCTCTCATCAATCCCTGAAGAACAATGACCTTGCTTTGGCTTATTCTAACACTGGTGCCATCTCAGCCTTTAAAGGTTCAGAAATCCTTATTCAGCTGACCCTGTGACCTAGCATTCAGAGAGGGGAGGCTCAGGTTTACAAAGTTCTTCTTACTGATACATAAAACTGGTTACTAGTTAGTACATTTACAATTTAAAAAAAGAATTGCTATAGTGACCAGAATACTCATGTCAGTGGATTCGGCATGTAATGTGCCTACCTAGTAGGAACACCTACTATGGGAGGAAGTCAAATTATGTTGAAAGTATCTATAGGTCAGCTCCAAATCAGTAGCAAGTTGGAAAATACATTAGTAAATTAGTAGTCAGTGACCTTCAACACAAAACTGGTATAGGCATTGCCATTTAGAAAGTACAGTCCCTATTTACAATAACAAACAGATTCCAGTAAAAATTACTTTTATAATAAATGAAAAGTATCTACATAGTTTTACAACACTTATGTAAAGGAAGAGTTGCAGTTATCACAGCTTTGTAGTTAAGGTTTACATTTCATGGAGGTAACTATAAAACTTTTGTGGGTTAGAGCAGAAAATCACAGGAGAGCTTCTTGCCTTTTTCAATAAACAATTCAATTTTATGATGACAAGATACAGAGTATGTATAGATTTAACTTAAACAGGAACTTTCCTCCACCTGCCTAATACTTCTTATTCTTTCAGCCAAATCGTAACTGGTATGTAAAGTTTTCTGACTTCCTTTTCTTTACAACCCAAGATGATTTTAATCCAGAACCTTCATATCTTTAAAGCACTTTTGTCAACAGTCTGTTTATTCAAATTGCTCTTTCCTTGTTAGTTCCTATTTGCTATCTTTATAAATAAGGATTTCTAACTCCTAAAAAGGCCAAAAAAAAAAGAAAGAAATCTTAACCCTGATCCCTCTTGAGTTAGTACCTTATGTCTGTTTTTCTTTATGCAAAATCTTAAAGGTCAAGATTACACTGTTTACTTTGACCTCAAGATTTCTTATTAACCTTTGTGATCCATGATTTTTAAACAGAACTGATTCCAAGTTTGAGGAACTTACAATTTTTTTTATTTTCACAGAACAAACTTTTTTCAGCACCAACTACAAATCAGGTAATTTGCATATGGTGTTTTGCTTAATAATCACAAAGGTTATGACATGGATACTTTCTTTTTTAATTTAATAGCTGAGGAAAGAGATGTACAAGAACATTATACAGCCTGGTCAGAGTCACTCACCTTGTAAGTGGAGTTTGGATTCAATTTACAGCAGCCAGGGCCTCTGAGTAGTAAGCAACAGAAATAGAGATGGTCTGATGTCAGCAAAGAATAAATTATGTTGTAGACAAAGAACCCCAAGCAAATCCAGAGAAATAGATGTAAAGCTGTATACTTAGGAGTGATCCTTAAGCATCCAGAGGAGGATGAGCGAGGACAATTCTAGAACTCTAGACATCATAGCTTTTACCATCAACAGTACCAATAAACACTGGAGGCCTTTACCAAGGCCATTCTCATCACTGCCCCCAGAAAATTAATATTTTGGCAACACTTGCTACCATCAGACAGAATTTCTTGTGTCTCCTCATGTGAGGTAGATGTGTCTGACTGGCAGAACCTAGGACATAGACCTGTACCCTAGCTGTAAGGTTTCTTGGAAAAGTGAGTATTGGAATTTTTCCACATCTCTTCTAGGAAATATGTTTTTGCCTCCTTCAAGAATCACAATGTATTTGTGTAAATGTTTGTGTTAAGGATGTTGGACAGTGAGAATTCTCAAATGGAGGAAATCAGGTTCATATATTGGATGGTCAAAAAAAAACCCCAAAACAACAACAACACATTTTTGGGTCAGCAGGTGGCATGGTGGTTAAGGCACTGGACACTCCCACCTGGCCAACCATGGTTCAAGTCCTGGATCTGGTGGCTTGCTTTCTCACTTTCCTTCTCTCTGTGTGTCTATCTTTCTCTGGTCAAATGAAAATAAACGAATGAATAAATAAAAGTAAATAAATAATTCTTTAAAAAAATAACAAATTCTATTACCATAACTCAATGTGTCTGAGCACTAGTCTTTATACAATGAAGCCCTTTGAAACCTACTAATAATGTACTAGCTGGCTTTTTTCCCCGTGCCTATACAGGGTCTTGCTAGTCATAATCCTCCCACCTCAGTCTCCCACTTGGGACGACGGGTGCACACCACCACATTCAGCTCTTTTCTGAGAGGATCTCCCTTTGCTGTCCAGGCTGGTCTCCAGCTCACAATTCCCTTCTTCAACCTTCCATATTGCTGGGATTACATGTGTGTACCACCACATCCAGCCTCAGAATTGAACCCAGCCTCTCATATGGTCCCAGGCGAGCACAGCATCTTAGTAACTGGCTCCACTGTGGCTGAACCACTATTTGCCATTTTTGATTAATTTATTTTAATTAATTTCACTTCTCATTTTTTTTTAGCAGATATAAATATTCGACAGAATTAAACATAAGGAAACTTTAAAAAGTTCACAGAAAAGTGGAATTAAAGTATGAGTTTATTTTGCTGCAAAAAATGTTGAAATTCATGCATAGTATTTTTATAGTGAGTATTTTCTATAAACTTCTTGAAGGCTCCTTGTATATATCTTTTCCTCCTTCCTCATTAATTTGTTAATTTCTTCCTAAAAAGAAATGTTTTTATTGTTTTCATAAACCAAAAAAGGAGAAGGAAGGAAAAAAGGAACAAAATTTAATGGAATTAAACAAAAAGGACAATAGAGAACATTAGTTAAAGCAGAAGATGGTTCTTTAAGTATTAATAAAATGAATACACCCACAGGATGATGACTTTTAAAAATAGAGCGTTGGGACCAGCAGGTGGCATGGTGGTTAAGGTGCTGGACACTCCCACATGGATGACCACAGTTCAAGTCTCAGACCTGGCTTGCTTTCTCCCTTTCTCTCTCTCATTCTCTCTCTCTCTCGTCAAATTAAAATACATGAATGAATGAATAAAATTAAATAAATAATTTTTAAAAAGAGCATCTGTACAGATCCTATCCTTTTAAGAGGAAGATAATGAGAGGGATACTATAATCAATTATATGTCCATACATCTGACAACTTTGAACTGTGGCCAATTTTTCTGAAAAAAATAAAAGGAACTTCCTGATGTTATCACCAGAAATTATAGAAAATATGAATATTCTTACACGCGTTTAAAAAGTCAAATCCATGATTTGACTTTCCCACAAAGGAAAGCTCAGAGCCAAGTGGATTCATTTTTAATACTACCAAACACTTACTAAGAAATAACACAGATATTGGGGCCAGCAGGTGGCATGGTAGTTAAGGTGCTGAACTCACACATGGTAGACAGCAGTTCGAGTTGGGGACCCAGTGGCTTGCTTTCTCACTTTTCCTCTCTCTCTCTTTGTCTTTTTCTGGTAAGTGCACATGCCCTGTAGCAAATTTGAAAAAAAAAAAAAAAAAAAAATGACAATAATAAAATTAAATAAATAATTCTTAAAAAAAGAAATACTACTGGTATTAAAACATTTTTAAAGAATAAAAAAAGTAACACTTTCCCATTTATTTTATGAGGTCCAGAAAACCCCATACTACCAAACTCAACAAGGAAAACACAAAAAAGAAAGCAATATGCTTATATATCACATGAACATCAATGAAGAAAATTATAAACAAACACAAGATAAAAAAAGATAAAACATCACTAAAAGTAGGTTCATGCCATTTTGATAAAGTGTTAAAAAATCAATCAATGTAATTACTTACCACATTAAAAAGTAATGAAAAAAACTTAAGTGATTGTATTAATAGACAACGAAAGGTTATTTGATAAAACTCAACACCTGGCTATGATAAAAAACAAACAAACAAAAAAGCAAACAAATAAAGCCTCTCAGCAAACTAACGATAAAAGAACACTTCCCCAATTTGATAAAAGCGTTTACAAAAAACCATGGAGTTGATGTAAGACCTGATGGAAATCTAGTGAATATTTTCCCTTTATATAAAATTGTTTTCTCTCATTACTTTAACTCAATATTGTCCTAGAGGTTATAACCAGTACAATAAAGCAAGAATAATAAATAGGCATAAATATACAAAGAAAGAAGTAAAAGTATCTTTACTCACAGATGACATGCTGTTGTACATAGAAAATCAAATGTAATCAACAAAAGATTTAAAACCACTGCAACCCAAAACCAAATTTTTCAAGTTTAAAGGATACAAAGATAATACAGATGGTCCCCAATTTACAATACTTCAACTTAGGGTTTTTCAACCTTATGATGAATTTATCAGGACACATTATAAGTCAAGGAGCATATCTGTATTTTTCCTGTGCAAAAATGCATCATGACTTTTCCAACAACCTAATAGTAATAAACAATTAGGAAATTAAAAGGAAAACATTTATAAATATTTAGGAATACATTTAGTAGGATATGTGTAAGACCTGTATATTAAAAACTATAAAACATTGCTGTTAGAAAATTTAAAAGATAAACAGCAAGCGGGACCAGCAGATGGTGTAGTGGTTATGTTGCTAAACTCCCACATGACCAATCTCAGTTCAAATGCCAGACTTGGCAACTTCAAACTCATGCCAGGTGTGTGTGCATGAGTGTCCAAAATCCAGAGAGGAGAATGGAGGAGAAGTGAATGTGGTGTGGTCATCCTCCCTAGGGGTTGATTTCTTGCTTTCTGTCTCTCTGTCTCTCCCGTAAGCGCATGAGTCCTATAGCAAAAATCTCTTAAAAAAAAAAAGATAAACAGAAAGATATATGATTGGAAATCAGAAAGCTCAATATTATTAAGTTGCTCATTCTCCTCAAATTAATCTATTGACTGTAATTTTAATCAAAATTTTAGTAGATGTTTTAGTAGAAAAATTTGACAGGTTGATTCTAAAATCTATGTGTAAATACAAAGACCTAAGTTAACTGACCTTGAAAAAGAAGAACAAAATGGGGAACCAGCAGTTAGTGTAATGGCTATGTTGCTGGACTCCCACGTAGTTGACTGCGGTTCGCGTCCCAGACCTGGTGGCTTAAAACTCACGCCAGGCGCGTGTGCGTGCGTGCCCAAGATCCCTAGAAGAAAATGGAGGAGAAGGGATTGCAGCGTGGCCATTCCCCCTGGGGGGTGATTTCTCGCTGTTTCTGTCTCTCTGTCTGTCTGGCGAGCGCACGCGCCCTATAGCGAAAACCTCTCAAAAAAAAAAAAAAAAAAAAAGAAGAACAAAATGGAAGGGTTCACATTATTATGTTTCAGAACTTACTGAAAGCTGCAGTAGCTGGAGGTATAGTTGTGTATGGCAGACAAATAAATTAGTGAAACAAAAGAGAATCTGAAATAAACATATACAGTCTATTGAATTTTGTGAACAGTGCCAAGTTAAGTCAATGGGGAAAAAGTGTTTTCAATAACTGACTCTGAAACAACTGGGCATTTATATGGAAAAAAATGAACTCAACTCTTATAATACATGGAAATTAATTTAAATGTGGGAGTTAAAACGTTAAAGCTTTCTAAAGGAAACAGAATATTTTTACAACTTTATGGTAGAGAAGATTTCTCAAGATGCATAAAGCACTAATATTAAAAAAAAATAAATTAGACTTCATCAACATTAAAAGCTTCTGTTCATCAAGACACTGTTAGGAAAGTGAAAAACCAGGACCAGCAGATAGTATAGCGGTTACATTGCTGGACTCCCACATGGTCGACACTGGTTTGAGTACCACACCTGGTGGCTTGAAACTCACACTGGGCACATGTGTGTGCATGGCCAAGATCCTGGGAGGAGAATGGAGAAGAAGGGATTGTGGTGTGGCCATCCCCTCAGGGTGTGATTTCTTAATTTCTTTCACTGTTCTGTCTGTCTCTCTCTCCCTGGCTAGTGCACACATCCTAAGGCAAAAACCTCTAAAAAAAAAATAAAAGTGGAAAAACCAAGCCACAATATTGGTGAAATTATTTATAAAAATATAAGGAAACTGGGGCCAGCAGATGGCATAGTGCTTAAGGTACTGAACTCTCATGTGGTTGATTGCAGTTCAAATCCTGGACACAGCAGCTTGAAAATCACACTGTGAACGTGTGCATGCATGCCCAAAATTCTGAGAAGAGACTGGAGGACAAGAGGAGACTGGAGGAGAAGGGATTGCAGTGTGGGAGGTGATTTCTCACTTTCTCACTCTCTGAGAGAGCTCTGTCTCTCTCTGGCAAGTGCACATGCCCTAAAGGCAAAATCTTTTTTTAAAAAAAGAAGGAAACTTTAAAAAGTTCATGGAAATATAAAATTAAACTATGAATTTACTTTAGTAAAAGATTAGAACTCTATGCCTAGTTTTTTCATAATACCCATTTCCCCTGAACATTTTGAGGAACCCCTTCTATAACTGTTGAAGGACTGATATCTTATATGTAAAAGAGCACTTACAGATAAATTTTTTTTCATTTAAGGTTTTTGCCATGGGTGTGTGTGCTCACTGGAGAGAGACGGACACAGTTTTACTAAGGTAAAATTGATAAAAGTTGTATATGCATAAGGTATACAACTTAATATTTAATGTTTTCATATTTAAAAATGTCTAGCTATTACCCATTGTATCGCCTAATTCTGATATTCTTGAGATACATTATTATCTATTACTGCTGTGGAGAAAATTGGGGTGAGTGTAGTGTTTTTGCTATTGAGGTGACATTTATTTATTGATTGATTGATTGATTGATTGATTGCCACAGGGCATGTGTGCTTGCTGGAGGCAATGAGAGGGAAAGTGAGAAATCACCACCACCACCACCCCCGCCCCGACCCTAATCCTTCTCCTCCAGTCTCCTGGGATTTGGGATACACATGCACATGTACCCAGCATGATTTTCAAATCATAAGGTCTGGGAGTCAAACTGCAGTCAGCCATGTGGGAGTCCAGTGCCTTAACCACTATGCCACTTGTTGGTCCTGAGGTGATTGAGTTTTATTCTTTCTAGATATCTCGGAATTGCAGTTTTTATCCTTGAAACGCATTATTTTCCTAATGATCACCATCAGTTTTTTTAAACATGTTCATGTGATTTGTAGGTTGAATTATTTTTTCATTCCAGTAAAAATTGCTTGTATTATATCATTTTTTAGTTTTTGAATTCTTTCAGGAATACTGATTATGGAGGTTTTTTTTTTTTTTTTTTTTTTTTTTTTTTTTTTTTTTTTTTTTTAGCTTTTCTCTTTGCATTGGTGTCTGTGTTTTTTTCTATTTTTTAAATTAATGCTGCCTTTTTCTATATATTGGTAAGTTTATATTTAGGCAAGTCTAGTCCATTTATGTAGTTTTGGATTTAATGATAGATATATATGAAATGACTATGCATGAAGTTTTTTAAAAAATTGCACCAAAGTAAACTTGTATTTTAATTCCTTTTTTTTTTTAGTGAAATCTTTGAAGTTCCCTCATATAATGTCTTTGGTCCTGCATGATTAACACCTCCTTGAAACCATTTGGTTTTTGTATCATTTATTCCTTTTTTTTTTTTTTTTTTGTGAGTGGAGAAAGTCTACTGGTTGCAAAGCCAAAAGATCTGTTTTTCAGCTACTCCCTGCTCCAGCCAGCTGTGGGGCTATGAGATGGTCTGGGTTTTGGTTTTTATTTTTTGTATTCTTATTTCTAAAAGGTGGGCTTTGGAGTTAATGCTCCCTGTGTGCCCTTTATTGCCCACAATTTGGTGGCAAGATCATGGGTCCAGGAACCAGGACCCCTGGCTGGTGTCTCTGACTCTCCCCAGTATGCCAGCTGACAAATAAATATGTTGAAACTCAGTTCTATCATTTGTTGAATGGGGCTGATAATATTCAAGCAGAAAGGGGATAACTGCTCTGTTATAACTGTTTAATTCTCTGATAACTGTTTCATTGGATATCATGAGGATTAGTTGAGATCGTGTACAAAATCATTTGTTAGAAAGTTAAGTACTTTTCAACATAAGCTAGTCATAATACTACCCAGCAGTAAAATTCTATTATCAGGGGTCATGAGGGTTGAGTCACTTTCCCAGAGAGCTTAACTTTATCTAGTTTTTTCTCTGTTCTTTCAGATAAATATTGTAGTGTTAAAATTATATATTGGTAAGTATAAAACACACAATAATAATAATTAATAGGGTTTTTTTAATTCCATAAACTCATTAGCATACCTCTATATCTACTATTACTTCCAGGTCTCAAAAATGTTGTTTACTGTATCATTTACTGAGTGGTTTATCAAAAGGACAAAGCAAAGCCATTTGCCTTAGGTAGCAAAATGGAAGAGCTTCAGTATGGCCTTTTGTGGTGGGAGCTACCAAAAGAAATAAATGAATAAATAAGTAGAGCACCATTTTCAGATGGAGGTTGCCAATTTACCCCTGGACTATATGAGTGGGGAGAGTTAAGACTGAATCAGGAAATTAAATTAAAAAATAAATAATGGCAGACCCTGATCCCGTCATCATTTCTCACCGGATTTAATAAGACTTTGAAAGGAGGACTCTGTGGAATTCACTTTAAGTCTTGGGGAAACAATATGCATTTAAAATACCTGCACATAAAAATGTTGAGGGTGGATGGGTGGGTCAGGAGATGTCAGACTGCCTTGGGATCACAACCTTACACTCCAGACCTTTCCCTATTAAATACAATTATGTGTGGTTAGCCCTGATGGTGACAGTGCTAAGACTGGCAGTACCTGAAATGACCTACTTGGGGAGATTTTTCTCATAGAAGTAGCAAACAAGCTTGTCAGCATTTTACAAAATTTATTTAGCTAGCAGAAGAAATTATATTGTGTTCTTAGCTATTAGTTTAGAGACCTTCAAGTTAAAAGCTCTACTTTTTCAAGTCAGAGGATAAAGCCCTGGAAAGGTGAAGAGAACCTCTGGACTACCCCACGAATTAAGAGCAGAATAGAAAACTACAATACTTGGTCTAGCTGACCCTTTCCTTTCCTTTCCTTTCCTTTCCTTTCCTTTCCTTTCCTTTCCTTTCCTTTCCTTTCCTTTCTTTCTCTCTTTCCTTTCCTTTTCTTTTTCCTCTCCCTTCCTCTCCTCTCTCCTTTCTTCTCTTCCTTTTTTATTTTCTTCCTTCTCCTTGCTCCTTCTTCTTTCCCTCTTTCCTGCTCTCACCCTCCCCTCCTTCCTTCTTTCCTTTTTCATTCCTTTCTACTTTCTTTACTTCTCTCTCTCTCTTTCTTTTGATAAATGTTTAGTCACCTCCTATTTTACAAAAGGTACTTTACAAACCTTATAGAAATACAAAACTAAAAATAAGGCTACCCAGGATGCTCCAATAGAGACAAGTATGCAAGTGAACTATTCAAGGTCAGGTAAGATGAGTTCACTCTTAGTGACCCAAACAGTCTTCCGAGGAACCAAAAACAAAGATAGACCACTAGCCAGTGAGGCTTCAAAGGCAGTAAGGCATTTGAGAAGAGCCTAGAAATAAGGCAGCGTTTTGAAAGACAAGTAGGGTTGGCTGGGAATTGTTCAAAAAGCATGGAGGTATGAAAACAATGTGTTTCTCTATTTGAGTCAGAGATGAGACTGGAAAAGCAGGTTGTCACAGTTGAATTCATATTGGGATATGGAGCCTACATTCAGCTGGTAGCCAGCAAGGGGCAAATGAAGATTTTTTTTTCAGAAAGGTTTTTTGCTATAGGGCGCATGCACTCTCCAGACAGATAGAGAGAGACAGAGAGACAGAAGGTGAGAAATCACCCCCCCGAGGGGGGGATGGCCACGCCGCAATCCCTTCTCCTCCATTCTCCTCTCGGGATCTTGGGCACGCCTGCACATGCGCCTGGCGTGAGTTTTAAGCCACCGGGTCTGGGACGCGAACCGCAGTTGACTACTTGGGAGTCCAGCGACATAGCCATTACGCTAACTGCTGGTCCCTAGAATTTTTCAAAGGATTGAAATGATTGCAAGATTGAATGATTGGATAGGGGAGACTGAGAGTTGTATGAATAGGGTGGAGTCTACACGATGATGGAGAATCGAGTTGGGGCATTGTTAATGGGAGCTGAGTCCGAAAGGCAGAGAATAGTTTAAAATTTATTTAGCTAGCAGAATAAATTATATCATGTATGAGTTAGACTATTAATTTAGAGACTAGGTGTGGAGATAAGATCAATAGACATGATATCTTAGTTGAATAGATGAAGAAAGATGTGGCTTTAGGCATCAAATATGATTCTGAGAGACCAAACAAAATGGAATATAATAACAAGTTTTTTTTTTTTTAAAAAAAGAATTATTTATTTAATTTTATTTATTCATTCATTTTATTTTTAAAAATTTGACCAGAGAGAGAGAGACAGAGGGAAAGAGAGAAAGCAAGCCACCAGGTTCGGAACTCGAACTGTAGTTGGCCATATGGGAGTGTCCAGCACCTTAACCACCATGCCACCTGCTGGTCCCCAATAACAAGTTTTGAATGCCCTTGGAAAATTCTGCAAAAAGAAGGCTCTTCAGCACCCATCGGATGCCAGGGATTTGAACAGCAGCCCTTGTGTTGATTGAGTTTTCTCTAGTGAGACGCAGCAGCTCTTGAAGGGAAATGGAGAGTGGAGTGCTAAGAGGTTCCCTAGAGTCAGGAATTAGGACAAGACCAGGAAAGATTCTAGAGAGCTAAGCAGGGCATTGTTAAAGTAAGTGACTTGGAGTTCTGATGAGATAGAAACGAAGCTTGAGGATCTAAGAATAATAACAGTAGAGTAAGAATGAGCCAAGGGACCAGCCAAAACCCTCTCTGGAAAAAAAAAAAGAATGAACCTAGATGGGGGGACGTTAGACTCAGGAGGAATCAAGGAGTGAGGAAGATGAAAGATAAAGAGCTGGTGGACTGTAAAGAGAACTTCATGGTTGGAGTTCTTGGTGGTGAAGACATTTTGAGTGAAGACTAGTATGAGTTTGGGCTGTGGAGGCTGGCATGAAGACCAAAATTGTAGCTATCAAGAAACTGTAGGCTATGAATGGTGAGTAGAAAGTCCCAAGAAAAATATTAAAAAGTTTGTGGAATGCATGTATTGTATATGTGTGTGTGTGTGTGTGTGTGTGTGTGTTGGGAAGAGGCCCATCCAGCTCGCAAGAAGAATCATTTACTTACTCTTTTCCTGAGTATCGGGCCCATTCCTTCTCCCTAAAAATAATTTACTCTAAAATTGCCCATACACTCACATTTTCTCTCCTTTGAAAGGGTATTTATACCACAATCTTATAACTCCTCTTTGAGTTCATAATCTTGTGTAGTTCCCATTACAAACGTGTATGTTTAATATAAATGTGTGTGCCTTTTCTCTTTCTAATCTGCCTAAGGTCAGTGATTTTTTTTTTTTTTTTAACAGAACTTCAGTGAAGGAGTTCTTTCACCCTAACAGGCCCTCTTTCCTTCAAGTTTTTTTTCTGGTAGAACCAGAATGGTGAAGCTGTTTTTTTGCAACTAATAAAAAGGTAGTCCCTCCAGGGGAGGTGAACACATTACTGCTAGTTACTAGTTGGGAGCAATTCCAAACTGCTTGGATAAGTCAGTGCTGAAAGTAGAGAGACAAATTAATGAGAGATAGAAGTAGTTTCTAATGGGGGGCCAGAAGGTGGTGTGGTAGTTAAGGCGTTAGACACTCCCACATGGCTGTCCACAATTTGATTCCTAGACCTGCTGGCTTATTTTCTCACTTTCTCTGTGTCTCTCTCTGGTCAAATTAAAATAAATGAATGAATAAATAAAATTAAATAATTTTTTTTTTTTTATAAAAGAAAAGAAGTGGTTTCTAATGAATAGACATTGGCAGGAGGAAAAAGTTAAAATCTGAGCCTTGGAACTTCCTGTCTTAAGTTTATATTCTGACTTTACTATCTGAAGCCTTAGCTTTGACTGTAAACAAAGAACACCAATTTTATCCTTTCTTTGTAACATTGTCTTCCAATTTTTAGTGGAGAGAGGTGCTTAGAGGGAGGAACTAACAAATAGCTTCTAAAACATGCAATATTGCCATAACGTACTTAAATTCATTGTTTAAATTCTTTAAGACAATTGTCCACTTACTGAACCCAGGGCTAAATGGAGGATTTGTATGTGTGTGTGTTTCATGCTAATGAAATATCTTTTTATTTATCTTTCATAAGACCATGTTTCATCACTTACAAACGGACTTTCCTTTGGTCAGATGAATTTGTATAACTTAGCTAACCTTTGAAAGACGGGGGAAAAGAAACTTTTTTTTTTTAAAGAAAATCTGTACTGGTGTGTACACAGACACACATTACTTTTCTTTCACCTGGAGACCACCAGGATTGTACGGATGGTGGAGAGCTGGTCTGGTTTTTGTTTAGATTGAGTATTTTTATTTTTAATATTTGTCTTCTGAGTCAGAAGTGGTTATCTCTTAAAAGAAAAATTTGATGGCTTGAAAGCTGGGTGTTTGTGCTTTCCCCTCTGAAATGTTAACATTTCAGTAGTCTTCACTGTGCTTCAAAGTTAGCACCCCACTAAGATAAATTAGTGACCTGCCCCCCACCCCTCTCCAACCCCCAACCACTGGTGCAATTGCTTCCCTGTGGCAGGCCAGGGGCCTCCTTTGGTCTGAAATGGGCGGTTCTGTTAGAGACTGGGTCAATCTGGGTGGCATGAATGCTTTGCCAGGACAATGGTGGCTTTTCATGAAGATTTAGTAATCTGAAGAATGCAGCAGTCTGTCCTTGAGAGGAACCTGCTTCTGTTGATATGTTTATGTGGTTTCCGGAGGTGGAGGGGGGAGAGAGTAGGGGAAGGAGAATGGGGAGTGATATGTGGATTGCCTTGAAATTTACAAGTCAGTTTTAACCTGATTTATTGGGACTTTATGAAAAGTTAAAAAAAAAGTCACTTATTCAGTTTCTTGACACCTTAGGTTAAAGATTGATGAAAACAGGCTTTTTTGTTTCAAACATTGACCCTGATCACTGAAAGACCCAGCTGCAATCACAGCCTATGTTTCAGAATAGTTTAAAACGTATTCTTCTAAAATTCTAACCTCTTTCTCTATTTGGTCTTGTCTAACATAGACATACTGCTTGGCATTTATCTTGTGTTTCTAGGTGTTTGTGGTTGTGTGGTCTATTCTAGCAATGGTACCGGTGGGCCAAGGTTGGTATCTATTAACTGGCTTTATCCATTACCATGGGAGGTGGGGGATGTGCCTTAAGCCAACTTGCAGCTGTGTGCTATAGAGGAGAGAGTGTGACTGGCTTTCTGCACATCCATCCCCACTACCTAAAATGTAATTCAAATCAGATGACCTCTTAGGAGTGTTTGCAATACTGTCTCTATACATGGGTGGCAACCTTTGTCTCTGCAGTTTTTTTTTTCTCCTAAGAATTATTTTATTCAACTTTGTTTATTTATTTATTTAAATTTGACCAGAGAGAGACAGAGTGAGAGAGAAAGAGAGAGAGGAAAAGTGAGAAAGCAAACTGCAGTCAGCCATGTGGAGTCCAGTGCCCTTAACCATCATGCCACCTGCCAGCCCCAAATTCTAATACAAAACAAGTAGGCATGCCTATTGGTTCAAACCAGTAGCAGAGAACTCTTTCTACAGAGGGCTGTAGGCACTGCTACCCCAAGGCCTGTGGGATAAAGGCAAAGGTATCTGTATACAAGCCACATTAAGCTGGATTCAAATTCTAACCCAGCCAATCACCCTTCGGAGCATCATATTTCTTGTCTATAAAAAAATGGGGAGATTTATGCCACCTGAAAGGGTTGTTTTGAGCTTTAAGTGAGATAGCCAAGTGATTCTCCTAGCTCAGTGTTTGGCCAAAAAAAAATAGGTGCTGAGTAAATGTTAGCGAGACTTTAAACTGAACAGGCACAACTTAAGATGTTTTCATGACATAATTTTAGTTTCGCTTCCAAAGATGTCTTTAAACATTTTGAGGGTGGTGCTGGGCCCAGATGAACCATCAGGCTGGCCTATGATGTCACGTTGGAGTCCCAGACCCAATGGCTTAAAAATGCTGGGTGCATGTGTGCGCATGCCCAAAATCCCAAAAGGAGAATGGAGGGGAAGGGATTGCTGCACGGCAATCCCCCCTAGGGGGTGATTTCTCACTTTCTGTTTATCTGTCTCTTTGTGTCTCTCTGTTAAGAACATGTATCCTAAGGCAAAAATCTCTCTAAAAAAGAAAAGTCTCCCTTTGCCATACCTCATGTCTCTGTATCCATTCTTTGGCATCGGCTGTGTGAGTGTGTTTCTCACATTTCCCAGTGGAGATCTTCTCTTGCTCAGCTCCTTGGACTTAGGTGGCACTATCTTTATTCGGCGTTGGCCTTGCGCTGTCTTTGTCCAGGGAGCTGGGGATCTACCTCCAACCTCCTTCATCGGAGGCCACTTTGTCTCCTGTGACTCCCCAGAAGCTCGCATTCCCTCATGGCCCATACTTCCTCCCACTACAGAGACACACTGAACTCTAGGGAAAGGCTCCAGAAAAAACTCCAAATGAGATTTTTCCTCTTGGGAAGACAAAGGAAAGAGAGTTAGAGCAATTTTTCACAAAGAAAAAAATTCCTCATAAAATTCTCTTCTCATCAGGCTTTGTGGTCTGGTGGTTAAAGTATCTGGATCTCATAAGACTGATCCCTTGGTTTGAGTCCCAGACCCAGCGGCTTGAAAAACACACCAGGCACATGTGCGTGTGTGCCCAAAATTCAGAAAGGAGGGAGAGACAGAGAAGAAGGGACTACAGCATGACCATTCCTCATAGGAGTGTGTGTGTGGGGGAGTTCTTTCTTCTCTCTCTGTCTCTGTCTCTCTGTGGTGAGCACACACACAACCTCTGACAAAAATAAATAAATAAAAAATAAATAAATAAATAAATAAATATTTCTTCTCTCCATTCTCTGATCCCTGTTTTATGCTCCAGGTGCTCAGAGTCATTGTGTGTGTGTGTGTGTGTGTGTGTGTGTATGTGAGAGAGAGAGAGAAAGAGAGAGAAAGGATCTTTCCCATATCTGCCTTGTTACCCTGATATTTATCATATTGACACCTCAGTCTAAATTGGGCTGGAAATTTCCCCCTTCTCACATCAACACATTGGCCATCATTTAGCAAGAGGGAAATCTTATTTGATGGCAACCATATAGCAGTATGAGACTTCAACAGTGGTTAAAAGCTAGTGTCGTCAGTGTTAACAAAACACATTTAGGGCAGCTGAAAGGAAATTGGTATTTGATATTTCAAAATAACATCAGTGTTACAATGGTTAATGAGAAAAAATTATAGCTTTGTTAGGCTCCCTTTAATTTATTGTCTAGTTTTGTTTTTATTTTGAATTTCATGAGTGTGTGGGGAGCAGCATCTAATCTTAGAGGTGTCTAATCTTACCAGATCCTGAGTATTTGAGAAAGTTCTATCAGGTTGTTAGGCAAGTCATGACATATTTTTCTATGCAAAAAAAATGTTATAAAGTGTACAATCTTTCCAGTCATGACTTTCCTAACAACCCAACAGATGTCAGGAACATTCCTGGGGAAAGTTCTACTCTGACGGGAGCTGGGTTCAAGCTGAATACACCTTCCTCTTCACATTTGCTCTCATGTGAAGTTTTTGTGGCTCATGAACTTTGGATTCTGAACCTTGACTTGGTTGTACCCTCTGTCCACTAGTCTCTAGACTACCCACCTGGCCATGAACCTGGAGAAACCCCTAAGTGTTGTGATCGCATTCCACACATCCTGAAACCTGCCTCATTACCAGAGATCTGAAACTCTGTTTAGTGCCACTTTCTTCCCTAAGCCCTGCCTCACCCAGCGTGGCCAAGCAGGAAGAGATCAAGTGTTGAAGGCATAATGACTTGAGTTCAGGTCCTTGTCTGACTGCTCGCTGGTTGTGTGACCCTGGGCACATTATCTACTAACCTCCCTCAGCTTCTATTCCTTTATCTCTAAAATGGGAAAAGTATAGAATATCAACCCTGTGGCGTCTGTGTGAGGACTAAATAAGGTAAGGTGTGTGGAACAGTGAACTCAGTGCTTGACAATAGTAAACACTGAAAACACCCATTAGTTATTATTCCACGATGTGTTACAAAGGCAGTTCCTTGGTCCTCAGGAGAGTCTGATTCTGGAATTCACATTTTCCCCAACTTTCCTGAAGTCATACATCTGGTGAGGCAGGTTTGAAGCACTGGTTTTTATGCACAGTTCTCTGAAGTAGTTTTTACTCTCTATAGCAGGCTTTGAATCTGCACCTGATGGTTAAAAGCCGTGACTCTGGGTGCCAGCAGGTGGTGTGGTGGTTAAAGTGCTGGACTCTTCCATGACTGACTGTGGTTTGGACTCTGGATCTGGCGGCTTGAAACTCATGTTGGGCACATGTGTATGTGTGTATTCAAAATCCCAGGAGGAGAATGGAGAAGGGATTGTGACGTGGCCATTCCCCAGCCCCTACCCCGGGTTAGGGGTGATTTCTCACTTTCCCTCTCTCTGTCTCTCAGTGAACGCTCATGTCCTATGACAAAAACCTAAAAATAAATAAATAAATAAATAAATAAATAAATAAATAAATAAATAAAAGAAGTTATGCCGCTGGTGTAAGAATGTCTAGAATCAAACACCTGTTGTGCCAGGCACTAATAGTGTGTACGTGGGGAGGTTATTCACCTCCCTGTGCCTCTGCTTCCTCATTTGTGAAATGGGGATAATAAAGTGCTTAATAATGAGATGCTATGAGGATTTGGAGAGCTAATATAGACAGTCCTTGATTTTACGGTGGGGCTGCATCCTCATAAGATCATTGTAAATTGAAAATACGGCAAGTTGAAATGCATTTCATACACCTAAACTACTGAGTGTAATAGCTTAGCCTCACCTACCTTAAATGTATTCAGAACACTCACATTATCCTACAGAGGGGCAAAATCATCCAACACGAAGCCTATTTTATAATAAAGTATTGACTAGCTCATGTAATCTACTGAGTACTATACTAACAGTGAAAAACAGAATGGCTGTATATGTACTTAAAATACAGTTTCTTCTGAATGTGTGTTGTTTTTGTACCATCATAAAGTCACAAGTTTTAAGTTGAACCATTGTAAATCGGAAGCTCTTGTTTATGTAGAGAGCTTAAAGCAGCACCTGGCACATAGTAAACACTCAAAAATGTTAGCTGCTGAAAGGTTTAAAATATGCTGTGCTGCCATATTGACTATGTAAGTTAAAGACACTTGCAAACAGCAGGTAAAGATCACTCTGACTGTGTTTTTTCTTTTCTTTCTTTCTCTTATTATTTATTCCCCCACCCCCAGAGATTTTTGCTACAGGACACATGTGCTCATCAGAGAGACAGAAAGCAAGAAACCACTCCCCCAGGCAATAGGGCCACACTGCAATCCCTTCTCCTCCATTCTCTCGAGATGTGAAGCATTCATGCACACATATCTGGTGTGAGTTTCAAGCCACCGGGTCTAGGACTCGAACCATGGTTGGCCATGTGGGAATTCAGCAACGAAATCATTACAACCATGCTATTTCTTAAAAGTGGAAGACAAAATTCTTACATGAAAAACACTCTCCCTATACTAGAAGGAAAGGCAACATTTTTATCTTCCAGGACAAGAAGTTGAAACCAAAGAAAATTCTGTACAGACTTTATTAAAATAATTTATCTTTGAAGCCTCCTTACATAATTTACTCACATTTTCACAGTTTACTATACTTTGTTTAATTCAGTATGTAAGTAATAGACTCCAATGGCTTCTTTGGGCCTTCTTTTCTTTGTGAGGCTTCCATGCTACACAAAGTTTATATTATACTTTTCTTCAGTTAAGCTACTTTATGTCAACATAATTCTTGAACCCAGCTGGACAAGAGGATGGAGATGAAATTTTTCTGCCCTTACCCTATTATTAGGTCCTCTTATTTATCTGGGGGCACTCTGAGGGTGTCTTGCCAACTATTAATGAAAATTCATATACTTTTCAAAATTACTTTTATTAGCTAGTTAATTTTTTTTTTCTTTTTCTTTTTTAGGTTTTTGCTACTGGGTATATGTGCTTGTCAAAGAGAGACAGAGAGAGAGAGAAAGTGAGAAATCATCCCCTGGGGGGATGGCCATACCGTAATCCTTTCTCCTTCATTCTCCTTGAGGGATTTTGGGCATGCACACACATATGGCCCATATAATTTTCAAGCCACTGGGTCTGGGACTTGAACTGCAATTAGCCATGTAGGAATCCAGTGCCTTAATCACCACACCATCTGCTGGCCCCAACAACTTTTATTTTTAATTTTCCTTGCTTTTTGAAAATGTATTATAATTTCTGATTTGCATAGAATTATTATACATCTTTGTGGGATATGGTATGGTGTCTCAAACGTGTGTACAATGGGTAATATAAAATCAAGGATACAACATATCCATCATCTTGTTTATTTCTTTAGGATAAATGATTTTAAGTAGAATTGCTGTATCAAAAAGTATGCCCTCTATTAAGGTTTTATTATATATTGTCAAATTGCATCCTGAAAAATCTGAACCAGTTGATACTCATAATGGCAATATGTGAGGATGCTCTTTTCTATCCATTCTTACAAACACTTGCTAATAATTTGCCAGTTTAATAAGTTAAAATGGTATCATATCATTTAAATAGATAATTTTATGCACTTTACTAGTGAGATTTAATATTGAAAATCTATTTATTGGCCATTTACGTTTCTTACATTGTGTCTTACATGCTCATGTCCTATAACTGTTTTTCAAATTTTCCTCCTTTTCTTATTGATTTATAAGGCTCTTTATATAGTGAAGAATCAAATAATCTGAAGAATACTGCAAATATTTTACGTTGATTGGTTTTTATCTTTTGACGTATCTGTTTTCTTTTTTTTTTTTTTCTATAGGATACATGTACTCATCAGAGAGAGACAGAGGGAGAAAGTGAGAAATCATCCCCCAGAAGGGATGACCATGCCACAATCCTGTCTCCATTCTCTTCTCAGGATTTTGGGCATGCACACACACATGCCCAGTTGTGGTGGCCTTTTCAAGCCACCAAGTCTCAGACTCTAACTGTGCCATCAACCAAGTGGGATGTAGTGCTGTAACTACCATGTCACCTGCTGGTCTCCAATATATCTTTTAATATATTCAGTATCATTACACACGTTGATATTTGAATGCATATAATAACTTACCATATTGTAACCTAAAATTTTCCTGTATGATTTTTTCCTTTCTTTTATAATAGATCTTATTAACCTTAAGTTTGCATAAATGTTGCTTTAAAATATCAGACTCTTTTAGACCAGCCCCATAGACTGGTCAGGGGAGCTGGATGCCAACTAGCCAACCGCAGGTTGAGTTCTAGTCCTGGAGGCTTGAGAAACATGCCAGGCATGTGTGTATGCCTGCCCACAACCTCCACAGGATGGAGAAATGGAGAAGAGACTGTGGAGTGTCTATACTCTATTGAGGAGTGCTCTCTCCCTCTCTTCCTCTCTCTTTTTCTTTCTGTCCCTCTGTCTCACTCTGGTGAGTACACACACATTGTGGCAATTAAAAAAAAAATTAAAAACAAAACAAAACAAAACAAAACCTGGCTCTTCACAGATTGGGCATTTATTTACTTTACTTTTCCAAATAATGGAACATTCATCCCAGTTCCATATACAAATCACACCAACAATAATTTCTAGTATGTAGTAGGAACTCAAAAATATTTGGAATTAATGAATAAATAATTGAGCTAACGTTCTTATTTAGGAATTAATGTATTATCTAGCATTTCTTACATTTGGGAAGTGGAAAATAAATGGAAATATTCATATTCATGTATATTGCAAAAGATCAAAAACTTTGAGGAAATTAGCCTTCATATAGAAGAAACTATACATGAAAACATGGATAACATGGAGTCATCTCTTTATGTGACAAGAGCCACCAGTTGGCCAGTACACTATCACCTTTAGTAAATGCTAAAAAGAATAGTACTATTTTGACTGGTAGAGCAGACCCTATAGACTATTATCTACTCCCCAATTTTTCCTCAGTAATGGAAATTGTTTTGGTTTAGGCAAGGTCAGCAAAATGCTCAGAGGAGGTGGTTTCAGGACAAAAGTCGTACATCATCTAACCATAGCCTCATTCTTTTTTGTCAGTAATTGGTTAACAGGTAGGCAAGTAACTCAGTTCTGGCTAATGAAACCTTAGGGAAAGTCTTCTCAGGGCTTCTGGGAAATATTACTGTCATAAAAAAGAAAGATGTGCAAGAGGAGTTTCTTCCTCCTACCTTCTCCAACACACACACACACGCACACACATACACTCTTCCTCCCTTTCAATAATATCATATGAGAATGTGATACCTGAAGCTATGAGCAGCCATCATGCCAGGATGAGGGAGAGTCTGTGACCTAATAATGCTGAGTTTCTAAAATAGTTCATTCTCCAGACTTCTTAATATATGAGATGATTTACCTCTGTTTAGTTTTTTAAATCATGGGATCCAACACTTTTCCCTTGGGTAACTCATTAAACCTATTTGCACTTTAGTTTCTATGAAATAGTGACCTACATGATTGCCAAGGTTCCTATTCAGGTTTAAAACCCTATGATTTCAGCTGTTGCCTGCTTTCCCTCTGGAGGATCTTTCTCGTCTTTAATCTAAGAAAATAAAAATGCTTTAAAATCATGAAACACAGATATTTTTAAAAGAATAATTTATTTTTAATTTTATTTACTATTATTACTTTTTAAAATTTTGCTATAGGGCATGTGTGCTCAACCAGAGATGGGGGGAGAGGGGGAGGAGGGGGGGAGGGAGGAGAGAGAGAGAGAGAGAGAGAGAGAGAGAGAGAGAGAGAGAGAACCAGAAAGCAAGCAGTCAGTTCCAGGACTTGAATTGTGGTTGGTCCAGGACTTGAACTGTGGTTGCCCATGTGGGAGTCCCAGCACCCAACCACCATGCCACCTATTTTAATACCTATAGGGTACATGTCAGATACATATGTCTTGCAATTTTTGTAACAACTCTAAGAAGTAGATTTACCTATTTTGCAGATAAGAAAATTGAGGCTCAGATAGGTTAATGACACATGCAAGGTATCTCTTTTAAGTTGGCCCAGCTGAGACTTAAACTCAGTTTCTTCTCCTCCAATCCCGTTCTTCCTTTCCCTGTGCCTCTCAGCCATAGATAGGCACCATTATCTTTGGTTGAGTCCTAGCAGCAGACAAACCTCCAACATGATTAATTCCTCCCACTGTCCAAATGATCACTGACCACTCTGAGAACAACTCTACGAACATCCAGAGAGTACAAAAGGAATTTTACCACCCACCAATGGATTCTTTTTATTTTTTTAGTGAACTTACAGGGTCAGACACTGATGTTTATATAAAAGGAGATAAAGTACACCTGTTCCTCTGAGAATATACTCTGAGAAAAGGAGAATATATGACTTATTTTGGAGAGGATATTTATAATCTACTAATCTATAAACTAAATGATGAATTACTGAAAGTTGGAGGTCTGCAGGTCCTGACAGAATATAGTTTACACCCTGATAAGGCAGTCCCAGCACTGAGAAGAGGAAAGCAAGGCTTACAACAGGCAGGGGTGGATTCAGTGCCCAACATATCTGCTGCTGCTGAGTAGCTTCTCAGAGGCTTGAAGACATACAAGGGGCCTTCAAAAAGTCCATGGAGAAATGACATTAAGGTATGAGCTCATTTTGGTGGAAAAAAATGTGAAATCCATGCATAGTTCTTTCATAATAGCTATTTTCCAGGAACTTTTTGAAGATTTCACATGTATCTACTGTCTCCATTTCTGACATGCAGCCTTTATAGCTGGGAAAAGGTTAGTATTGTCTAGGCCCTCCGTTGACTTTGCATGTGAGGAAACCACTTTTGTGATTACATCCCAAGCATCAAGAATAGAATCTGGCTCATAATAAACATCTAATAGTTATAGTTTTCTGTACCCTGTTGTTGATTAATGAAGTTGAGCTCTCAAAAGGTTGAATGGGGTCTAGCAGGTTGGCCTGGTGGTTCAGGCACTGGACTCCCACATGGACAACAACAGTTTGAGTCTCGGACCTGGTGGCTTGAAATTCATGCTGGCCGTATGCATTTATGTGTGTACGTGTATATGTGTGTGTATGTGCCCAAAATTCCAGGGGAAAAATGGAGGGGAGGGGATTGTGGTGTGGCTATCCTCCCAGGGGTGACATCTCACTTTTCCCTCTCACTGTTTCTCTCTGTCTCTTTCCAGCCAGCCCACACACCTATGGAAAAAACCTAAAAAAAAAAAAAAAAAAAAGAGAGAGAGAGAGAGAGAGAAAGAAAGAAAGATAAAGTTATCTGTTCAGAACAAAATAACTAATAAATGACAGAGCCCAGACTTCTGGTCTCCTCAAAAGTCTCGTCCGAAGGCTTAACTCTAGTAAAACTAGAAATAATGGGCTTTTTTTTTTTTTTTTTTTGAGAGGTCAAATATATCATTACACGTGGGAAACTTTTTTTTTTTTTTTTTCTAATTCTTTTTCAAAATGTCTGGGATTCAATGTAAACCTAAAAGAGGCCAAAGAATTCTTCCCAAATGAGTAGCAATATGGGCAGAATGACTAAAAATAGCTCTGGGAGCATTTAGTTGTAGACATATACTTGTCTCCGTGGATCATTTAGAGGATCTAAGGGATTCTCTGGTCAGCCTAAGCAATTCTTTTTCTATGGAGGGCATAACCTTGGCCATCTTTGGAAAATGTCCATGTGTCACAGACACAGGTTTCTTACCAGCACCTCATTCTCTAAACACATTTTAATGGCCTAAATGTGATTCAGTGAGCCACTTGAGAGGAGAAGCAAAGATGCATATAAGAAACATAGATTCTAAGAAGGACCATGTCAAAGGATTAGAGAAGGGTTCAGCCACTTCAACCGGGTAACAAAAGAGAGGAGGAATTGAGAAGGAATTATTAACTCCTTGAAGACCTAGACTGAATAATGTTCACTATATTTCACATAGTAGGACAACATTTGTTGATTAAATAAAAATTACAATTGTAGGGGCTAGATGATGGTGCTATGATAATGCAATGGATCTCACACAGGAAAGGTCCTGCATTTGTATCCTGGGACCTCCCTGAACACACTAGGTGCGTGTGCCCATGGCTAAGACTTGCTACAACTGAGAGTAGATTGCAGTGTGGGGATGCTGTTTGGAATGCCTGTCACGCTGTCTCTCTCCATCTCTTATGGGAGAAATGAACTAATTAATAAAAATTAAAAATGACAGTCTTACTATATATGTATGCATATTTTAATTCCACAGCATGCCCACATGTATATCGTCAGCAGATGGAGTGAACTCCATCTTCTTTGCTTTCTGCTACCTGATATCTTTCTGGTTTTGACAGTAAGTCAGGGTATCCCAAACATGGAGCCTGGCATGATCAGTTCAATTGGTCCCACTGTATGGCTTTGACAGGCAGAGAGAGTGGGACCCATATATGATATGGTATGTTTCCTGAGGGCTACCAAAGAAGAAGTTTTCTGCTTCTTCTGTGAATACCATTTGGAGAGATTCTCTTTCTGGTGAACAAAGCCATTGCCTTGCAGAAATCCAGGAGGCACCATGTGCATTATATTTAAATTGGTTCACTGAATGAGGTACTCTAGAGTTGTGTAATATGGCGTCCCTGCCAGTGGACATGAGTAAGTGAGCATGTATTCCCCAGAAGCTTCTGGCAGCTATCTTATGGCCATATGGGAAGTCAGGCTTAGAGTTCAACAGAACATGTGGATGAGAGAGAGGAAATAAAATTGGAACTAAGCCTTTGGTGACATTGTTGAGCTACTGGAGCAAACCTTCCTGAACATTTCTATTTCGTTGCCAGGCTGTACCAGATTTCCTCCATTGTTTAAACCTGTTTCGATTAGGTTTTTATATTATTTTCAACCAAAAAGTTCTGAACAGACATACACAAAACAATGGATATCTTAGATTTATAGTATTAGCCTCATCAGTGACCTCTTGGATCTCAGAGAGACTATTTTGTCCTGAGTGTCCAATTTCATATCCTATTTATAGTGAACAGATAATTACCAAGTGTCTCTTTCAGTTTGGAATAGATGCAAGAGTGTCTATACATATTTAACACTTTTCTTCCATAAACTCCAGCTAAATTTCCTTTATACCAGGCATTTTGTGAAGTGCAAGGTTATAGAATATAAATTTTCAAAATTGAAAGTGTTTAAAACATGAACAAGACTTTTGGAATTTACAGTTTCCTGGACAATCTGAGATAGCAGGGAAGGCTAGAGAAAGAAGGGGGCCACAAATGTCTCCTGTAAATAAGGCACAATTGTTAAATGTAAGAAGTGAAGGGCAAATACATCGCCTAGTAGGCAGAAACTCATTCCAAGTTAGGGCATCAGTAAAGGGGTCAAGAATAAGATTGCCTATGAGCTGGACTTGAAGAATTCACAGAATTTCCACTGCGAGAAGTGAGGATAAGGGCATCCCTGGCAACAAAGGGTAAGCAAAGGCCAGGAGGCAGGGAATTACCAATGAGTACACTAATGTGGTAAGTACTGGTATGTGGGGAACAAAGCAGAAAAGGATTAAGCTAGAAAGTAGGAGGGAACCAGAGTGTAGCAGTCCTGGAAGACCTTTCCAAGGTGTTGGACTTCATTTAATAATAGAACAGTGTCGGGCTAGCCCATGGCATAGTATTTAGAGCACCTGGGTTCCATATGGCCAACTGCGTGGCTTGAGTCCTGTACCTGGTGACTTGAGAAACACACTGGATGTTTGTGTGTGTGCCTGCCCAAGATCTTGAAAGAAATAGAGGAGGGATGGTGGCATGACACTCTCATGAGGAGCGCTGTCTCACTTCTCTCTCTCTGGCAAGCATGCACACCTTCTCACAAATAAATAAATAAAACTTAAAAATAGGGCCAAATTCCTTAACAGAAATGTCCCAGTTTAAACTCTCATAAGGTCTATGCATCACAATCCTATTTGTGACATTAATGATTTAATACATGTATATGACTAATAGTAATGTTATTATTATAATTTTTAAATGATTTAGCAATTCAGAATTTGATAGGTGAGAAATGTTTCCACTTTGTCATTTGCCTTTACTTTTCTAAATTGCAAGGATGTTTGAGCAGAGTAGGATGAGGTAGTCCTATTTGCCTTCCTGTGAACTGCATCTTTGTTTCTGTCCCTCATTCACCAATGATGGTCTTGGCTATGTGAATGATTCCAAAGCTCTCCTCTCTGTTTTCTCACACCCAAACTTCTCCCAAGGTTCTGAAATCGCTCTGAGTTAAGTAAAAGCATTTGTTTCCTCAAATAATGCAAATAGTTTCAGTTTATATTTCATGTGCCTCATCACTGTGCCAAAGATTTGACTCGTATTCCAGAAGAATGCAAAAAAAAAAAGCAAAAGCTTCATATAAAAACTTTAGAACTTCCTATTATTAAAATTGATTTAAAGGTCCTTGATGTGTAAGGCATTAAAAATCCCTTTGGCTTATGTGGGAGTCGGGGACACTCTTTCACTAGCTGCTGGTTGATTAGCACTTGAAGGAGAAAAATGACTTCCCTCATGTAGGCAGAGGAATAAACCTATCAAAGCCTGGCTATCTGAGAGCACAGTCTGGGCTGTTTACGGGCAGGTCAAAGAAGATATCAAAATTGGGGGTTTTAATTATCGTTAAATAACTCTTTATGTGCCACTTCAAGAGGTCCTCAGTTTTATGTTTCTAAAGAAACATTGTTTGAGGCTAAGCAGCTCTTGACTGTTTAGAACTTGAGATCATTGCCTTATTCAGGACAAATCTGTAAAAAAAAAAAAGGAATCACGATTAATAATTATTTCATTATGTAAGCAAACAAAGGCATTAAGGATCAAATGAAAGCAAGACCAAGATACTTTGCTTTTAGACACTCATTCCACCTTCTCTCCAACCTTACCATTCTGTATGTTTACAAGGCCAGATGGCTCTAATTTATCGAGCTTATCACCAATGTCCGTTTTGTAATGGATTTGATAAGTGCAGAAAAGAACTCGAGTTTGTTGAGTTTAAGCTCTCAAAACATTCCCAGTAATTTAGTAAGTTCTTAAAATCATAATGAGCTTGTAAAACAGCTGACTTTCTCAAAAGCATCCTCGAGATGGACTCTGTTTAAATTCATGTCTGTCCTGTCCTGAAGTTGGATCTTGCAGCCTTAGAGCCTGGAAGAGGGAAGGGAAGCAGAATGAGAGAAACAAGCTGTACCTGAGACTTACCTGTGCAAGCTTAACTCACCTGGGCTGCTCTGCAAGGTTTGGTGTGGAGTATGGGCAGCATAATGGACCTTTGCAATTCATTTAAATACTTATTTTTCTCAAATCACTAGATGAGAAGGCTCTAAGATAAGTTCAGTGGTTCAAGGACATGGTCAAGGAAGAACTTTGCTGTCTGCCATCTGTATTTGTGAACTACATTTACTTCCTAGCCTCAAAATGGCTGCAGACCTCCAAAAACATGTCCTTTACACAACAGACTTCCCAAACACAAAGGCAGAGAAGAAAGGCAAAAGCTTTCCTTCTGTGCTTAGCTACTTAAAAAAATATATATTATTATAATTTATAATTTATTTATAATTATTTAATTATTGTACATATTCATAAGGTAAGAAATGGTTTTTCAAAGCATGTATACAGTGCATAATGATCAAATTAAGGCATAAACAAAGCTCTATCTCAAACATTTATGTTACTTTATGTCATGTGTATTTGAAATGTATTCTAAATATTTTTAAGTGTACATTGAGTTGTTACTGTCATTGCTCTACTCTGCTGTGGGACTCTAGAACTCATTTCACTTATCTGCCTGCACTCTTACTTCTGTCAACCAAGTTCTTTTCATTGTTCCACCACTCTCTCCTTTCTAATTTCTGGTGTCTACCTTTGTATTCTCCACTTCTATGCAACCACATCTTTTAGCTTCCACTAATGAGTGAGAATATATGGTATTTGTTTTTCAGTGCCTGATTTATTTCACTTAACATTATTTCCTACAAGTTTGTCCAAGTGGTTTGGAATGACTGGATTTTATCCTTTTTAAATGGCTGAATAATATTCCATGGTGCATGTACATACCACATTTTCATTGAGCACTAGTCTGTTGTTGGCACTTTGATTCCATATCTTGGCTATTGTGAATGGTGCTGCAGTAAACTTGGGAGTGCAGATATCTCTTCACCATGCTAGTTTCCTTTCCCTTGGGTATAGGACCATGATCATGTGAGTATATTATGATATTACTGGATCAGAAGGTAGTTCTAGTTTTAGTTTTTTGAAGAACCTTCATACTGTTTTCTATAATGGCTGTGCTAGATTGCATTTTTTTCACTAGCTTAAGGTTTTTTTCTTTTTTTCCCCACAACTATACCAGCACTTGTTATTTTTTGTCTTTTTGATAATAGGCATTCTAACTGCTAACTGAATCATGTCCACCAACACTGAGATAGATCTTTCGTCTACTCACCTCATTGTGTAATGTTTTATCAAGGTGGTACCTCATTGTGGCAATTTTTTCCCTTATCATTAGTTATGTTGAGCATTTTGTCATGTGCTTGTTGGTCATTTCTTTTCAGAACTGTTCATTGATTGCCTATTTCTAAGGGTTATTTGTGTCTATGAATTTATGGGATTCTCCATTCTGTTGCATTGGTCTACATGACAGTTTGAGGTTTCAACTTGACTGTACCAAGTAATACCTAGGAACTTGATAAAACATTACTCTGAATGTGTTGTGGGGACACTTTCAGAAGAGATTAACATGTGAGTGTGAGTAGACTAGCTGTGAAAGATCTATCTTCAGTGTTGGTGGACATGATTCAGTTAGCAAAGGGCCCAGAGAATAAATATGGAAGACAAATGGGTCTCTTTTGAGAGAGCCAGATAGGCTTCTTTGGTTACCTGGGACATCAGAACTCAAGGCTCATCTGCCTTTGGACTCTAGGATTTTCACCAGCAGCTCCCTGGATTCTCAGTAGCTCAACTTCAGGCTGTGAGTTACATCATAGCCTACTCTGACTTTGAGACCTCTGGACTGGGACTGAACCAATAACCCCAGGATCTCCAGCACAAATCGTCTATTGTGGGACTTCTCAGCTGCCATGATCATGTGAGTTCATTCCCCCAATAAATCCTCTCCAGTATATCTATACATATCCTATTGGTTCTGTCTCCCTAGAGAATACTGACTAACACAGTCTGTGTATCTGTTTTTTGCTAGCACCAGGCAGTGGTTATTTTGGATTTGGAATACATTTTGAAGTGAGGTAGTGTGATGCTTCCAGCTTTACTCTTTTTGCAGAGGCTTTCTTTTGCTACTTGAGGTCTCTTGTGAATTTTAAATTCATAACATTTTATTTTCTTTATATAAATTTCATGATTACTTTTTTCTATTTCTGTGAATAATGCCAGTGATATTTAGATGAGAATTGTATTGAATCTGTAGATCCCTTTAGGTAAGGTCAACATTTTAACAATACTGCTTCTTTCAACCAATGGGTGTCTTTCTATTTTTTAGTGTTTTATAGTTTTCATTGTAAAGATCTTCCATCTCCTTAGTTAGATTTATTCCTAGATATTTTATTTATTTTTGTAGCTATTGTAAATGAAATTAATTTCTTTTTTTTTTTTTTTTTTTTGGAGAGGTTTTTGCTATAGGGCGACGTGCGCTCACTAGACAGACAGAGATAGAGAGACAGAAAGCGAGAAATCACCCCCCAGGGGGGATGGCCATGCCACAATCCCTTCTCCTCCATTCTCCTCTCGGGATCTTGGGCACACATGCACATGCACCCAGTGAGAGTTTTAAGCCACCGGGTCCGGGATGTGAACCGCGGTCGACTACGTGGGAGTCCAGCAACATAGCCATTATGCACGCTAACTGCTGGTCCCTGTAAATGTAATTAATTTCTTAATTTCTTTTTCACTAATTCATTGTCGATGTTCAAAAAGGCTACTAATTTTTGTGTGCTAGTTTTGCATCCTATAGTTTTACCAGATTCACTTATCAGTTCTAAAAGTTTTTTGGTGGATTCTTTAGGTTTTTGCACACATATGATTATATCATTTGTAAACAGGAACAATTTAGTTTCTTCCTTTCCAATTTTGATACCCCTAATTTTTTTTCTCTTTCCTAATTGCTTTAGCTAGGATTTATAGTACTGTGTGAAAAGGAGTGGAGAAAGTGGACATTCTTGTCTTCTCCGATTCCTAGAGGAAAAGTTCTTCATTTAGTGTAATGTTAGCTGTGAGTCTGTCATCTATGTATTTGTAATGTTGAGATATGTGCCTTTTATACCTAGTTTGTGGGGAGTCATAATTATAAAGAGTTGTTGTGTTTAATCAAATGCTTTTCCTAGAAATTTATTTTATCTAGAAAAAATGAAATCTTTCCCAGAAATCCCCAGTTGACGTCCCCTTATATTTCACAGGGTCACCTGACTGCCACTGGCTTCAGGGGCAAAGTTGAATAGGTCTATCATAGTCACATTCATCTCCTGGGGCCAAACACATTGTTGCCTTGACAAAACTGGGGCTTTACTAGCAAGGAAGATAAAGGACTGGCTGCCAGAGCGACAACCCCCAGAGACTATCTTAATGTATAATGCCTCCCATTGGGTCACTTTACAAAGTAACCTTCATTATGTGGCATGACTTCATGTTACACAATTAAGAAAGGGAACAAGGAGAGAAAAAAAAATGCACGTGGTGGTGGAATTAATAAAAAGGAAAATCTGTGGATCAACAGTTCTGTTCCATGGGTTTGAATGTCTAAGGGAACATACAATTTTTTATTAAGTATCTGTTATGTGCCTAGCATATTGCTAGTGTCAGATTTGAAAGCTCTATGAATGGTTCATCAAATTGCAATTTGGAGGTGGAAATTTGACAGTCCCAGTATCAATAAGATAACAAAATGAATAAGGGCATTACTAGTGCCAAATGTGAGGTGAAGAAAATCATGACTGGGGGGATCAGGGTAGAGAGATGTTATTACAAATTCGTGTCTAGAAAGAGCTTCAAGGAAGAAGTGAGTTTTGAGTCTGGGTGAGATGTATTTATTTTAAAAGTTTATATATTTCTTAAAGAGAGAGCACCATAACAGTGTCCTCATTCCGCAAGCCACCCCAGGTCTTAGCTGGCCGGGATCACAGGGAGGATCCTGGGTGCAAACACAGAACCTTTCCTATGTGAGTCCAAGTGCCTTACCTCTGCCTCATCTCTGGCCCCTGGGTGGAATTAGATGAGTAGAGAGGAGTAGTGAGGATATTCCAGGTGGGACAGAACATTGAAGATCTGGGTCAAAGGCTGAAATAAGAACACATAAGTGTTTGTGAGTGAGAGGAGCTGTTGTTCAAGAAACCCGAGTGTGGTGTTGATTTGGAGAACTGCTGGGATAATTTATGGAATTTTAACATTTCGAAAGTGAACCCATGAGAGCAAAATGGTGTCAGATGAGGGAGTCATGCTTTACAAATTTTTCTGGGGGAACATTTTGGTTGTTTCTGGCAGCAAAGTCTTGATTCTACAAGTAAATGTCTGAGACTCTAATTGTGCAGTTAATCATGTGGTATCCAGTCACTTTACTGCCACACCTCTGGCTGTCTGAGCTTTGCTCGCTTTTAACTGAACTGTTTATCATTTTGTTGTTAAATTGTAGTTTAAAAAGTTTGTTCAGAGTATTATTAGTCCCTTATCACATATATAATTTGAAAACATTTTCTTCCATTTTGTAGGTTGTCTTTTTTACTCTCTTACTTGTCTTTGTTGTACAACAGTTTTTAATTTTAATGTTCAATTTGTCTGTATTTTTTCTTTTGTTACCTATGTTTTTGGTGTCATATTTAAGAAATATTGCCAGAGTCAGAATTATGATGACTTTTCCCTATATTTTCTCTAAGAGTTTTACAATTTTAACTCTTAAATTCAGGTCTTTGTTCCATTTTGAGTTAATTTTTGTATATGATATGATGTGAGGGCCCAACTTCATTTTTTTTGCATGTGGATATACAGTTTCCTAGCACCATGTGTTGAAAAGACAATCCTTCCCCTCATCAAATGGTATTGGTACTTTTGCCAAAATTAATAGACCATAGATATGAGAACTTATATTTGGGCTGTCAGTTCTATTCCATTGGTTTGTATCTTTATTCTTATGCCAGTACCATACATTTTGCATACTGTAGTTTTGTAGTAAGTTTTAAAATTGAGATTTTTTTTTTCGAGAAATTTTTGCTATAGGTTTTGTGTGCTAGCCAGAGAGACAGAGACAGAGAAACAGAAAGGAAGAAATCACCTCCTCCCCCAGGGGGGATGGCCATGTTGTAATCCCTTCTCCTCCATTCTCCTTTCGGGATCTTGGGCATGCACTTGCATGTGCCCGGTGTGAGCTTTAAGATGCTGGTGTAAGATTTGAACCGTATTATACTTTGTGGGAACCCAGTGATGTAACTATTAAGCCATCTACTGGTCTTGAAATTGAGATATTTCAATGCAAAGATCTCCATTTTATTTTAGTTAATTAATTAATTAATTTTAGATTTTTGACATAGGGTGCAGGTACTCAACCGGAGAGAGACAGAGAGAGACAGTGAGAGGGAAAGTGAGAAATCACCCTCCAGAGGGGATGGTCATGCTGCAAGTCCTTCTCCATTTTCCTCCTGGTATTTTGGGCATGCATGCACACACTTGCCCAACATGATTTTGAAGCCACCAGATCTGGGACTTGAACCATGGTCAGCCATATGAGAGTCAAGTACCTTAACCATTATGCCACCTGTTGACCCTGATCTTCTCCATTTTAAAAAGTCATGCCTTTTCTACTTCTTAGGAAATGTTTCTGCATAGGAATCAGCAATTGGCCATATAGCTGAATCATAATGGCCATATAGCTGAATTCCCATGTAGTCAACCATGGTTCAAGTCCCGGACCTGGTGGCTTAAGCTCATGACGGCTGCATGTGCGTGCATGCCCAAGATCCCGAGAGGAGAATGGAGCAGAAGGGATTGTGGCGTGGCCACCCCCCCCCCCCCCGCGGGGGGTGATTTCTCACTTTCTGTCTCTCTGTCTCTCTCTGTCTTTCTGGTGAGTGCACGTGCCCTATAACAAAGACTTCTAAACAAACAAACAAAATAGTTCCTGCATCAATTACAAATATCTCTGCCAGCCTATGCATCTCTCTCCCTGTTCTAATATTGATCGTCATTTAGGTCCCAGTTGTAGTGGGGAAAGCCCTTTATTTCTATGTCTTTGCAGAGGCAAGACTAAGTGAAAGCCTAAAATAAATGGTGTAAGCTTTTTCCATAGGAGCTAGGTAGTATTTGTTTGTTTTGTTTCCTTGTTTGTTTTTTCAAGCAATGTCAAGGAATGGGAGAATTCAGAGAAATTCCAAATAAGGGGTCAAATGTTAATGGGAGAAGATTAGTATATGTCAAGTTCCAGTCAGGAATATAAAACTCACTTTGGGCATATGCATGTGCCAAAAAGAGACAGAGAGAGAGGAAGAAAACTTCGCAGTGGGGTGTGGTCACACTGCAATTCCTTCTCTCCTATTTCTCCATCCTGTTGGGATTTGGGGCACACATGTACATGCACCTGGTGTGTTTCTCAAGCTACAGAAGCTGAGATTTGATCATGATAAGCTGTGTGGGATCTGGCTCCCTTAACTACTAGGCTACAAAGTTGGCCCTGGAAACCATTTCTGGAATTATTACAGAGAACTGAAATCAGGGGATGGCTGCAAAGGGATGAAGAAGTGGGGAAGAACAAAATATGGAGATAACTCAAAGATGACAAAGAGCAGGAAACTCACGATTACTCTATAGAGAGATATTGGCAAAAAAAAAAAAAAAAAAAAAAAAAAAAAGAAGAGCAGCAATGTTACCAGGCCTAAGGATCAGAATCATCTAATGGAAGCTTGAATTTTCATGCAGGAGCTAGAGCCCCAGAGAAGATGTAGATGCAACCTCTGTAAAGATGAATACCCTAGGTAGAGTAGGAAGGGGAGTTATCCTGGCCTCTCCTCCCAGCCCTGCCTCATCACTGGCTGAATCTTGTTCTAAATCATCTGGCCAGCAAGCCCCAGGAAACACAGCCTTCCTGTTCCCTCTACCCTTTCCCTCTTCCATGTTCTGGCAGAAAGTAGAACAGAGAAAGATATGGGATGAATCTATGGCCATATATAGGCCTAAGAATTGCAAGTGAGGCAAATAGGACCCCTAGCACTGAAGTTCAGAAAAAGGATTTGGGTTGTGCTGTTAAAAATAATAAATTCAATTATGTCAAGAGAAGTACAATTATGGAGTACAAGAGAAATTCTTACAAGCTCTGTATACATTATCTAGTTTAAATTCATGAAAAAGCCCAGTGAGGTCAATATGGCTGAATCGTTTTAATGACAGGGAGAATGAGGGTCAGGTAAGTGACTTGTCTAAGCATGTAACTGGCAAAGCCAGAATTGCCATCTGGGCTTATTTCTCTCCACTAATTCTGTGCTTCTAACTATGAAGTTTGCTAAGAAAAGCAAAGAAAACCAACACTAAATTCTCTGTGAGACAACAGAAAGGAAGTCAATGCTGACCTGGTACTATGGTCCCAGAGAGCCATGAAAATGTGTGAGTTACCTCAGCTCAAGTGTCATGGAGAAGATGGAAGGACAGGGGTAAAGAAAGGGAAGAAGGTGTGCCTGGAACAGAGCACACGAAGAGCATTTGGGTCAGCTTGTTACTGCAATTTTCCTTCTCTCTAAAATGAAAGAATGCATAATTGTGTTAAAAATTTCTGCTGTTTCTTAAAAGCAAGGAGCAACAGCTAGACAAAATAGCAAGCAAGAGTTTCCCTGAGTAGACCCACAGATGCCCTACAGGGCCTGGCACCAGCTCACCAAGATGAAAGATTTGGGGGACTTCTGAGGTGTCTTATATGTTGTTCAGCCTGTATCTTTGGCTTCTTGTTGCCCTCATCCTTTTGTAATCGGTGCCCCACATAAAGTTCTTTCAGGGACAGATTGACAACAAGAGTCCTCCAGGAATCAGATTAACGGATCCACCAAAGCATTTCTCCTCCAAGAACATGAAAATGTTCTCATCTAGTGAGGAAGTCAGGTATAGGCCCAGCAGGATTTCTCTTCCCCCCCATATCTATCCTTCTTCACCTGTTTTGTCTTTATCTTTCCCTCCCTCCCTCCCCCTTCCTTCCTTCCTTCCTTCCTTCCTTCCTTCCTTCCTTCCTTCCTTCCTTCCTTCCTTCCTTCCTTCCTTTCTTTCTTTCTTTCTTTCTTTCTTTCTTTCTTTCTTTTTCTTTCTTCCTCTCTCTCTCTCTTTCTTTCTTTCTTTCTTTCTTTCTTTCTTTCTTTCTTTCTTTCTTTCTTTCTTTCTCTCTCTTTCTCTTTCTCTTTCTTTCTCTCTCTCTCTCTCTCTCTCTTTCTCTCTTTCCTTTCTTTCCTTTCTTCCTTTCTTTCCTTTCTTTTTCTTTCCTTCTTTTTCTTCTTTTCTCTGTTTCTTTCTTTTTTCTTCTTTCCCTTTCTTCTTTCTCTCTCTCTCTCTTTTTCTTTTCTTTTTCTTTTTTTTTCAGAGAGATTTTTGCTATAGGTCACGTGCACTCACCAGAGCGACAGAAAGGAAGAAATAACACCCCTATCCCTGCCCTGGGGGGGATGGCCACACCGCAATCCCTTCTCCTTCACTCTCCTTTTGGGATCTTGGGCACGCACACACACATGCAGGGCATGAGTTTTTAGCCACTGGATTCAGCACTCTAGTGTAGTCGACTACATGGGAGTCCAGTATTGTAACATTACGCCGTCTGCTGGTCCTTTATCTTCAGTTCTTAAGAAATGGTCCTCCCCCTACATTGACCTCATGGCTGTTTCTTGGACACTTTAAGTGTGTCCTCAGGACCATTGAGCTTGCCAGTACATCTGTCTGGAACATTGCTGAGAAATGCACTATTATGCTTTTGTTGTTTCATAAACTTCCTAGAGTGTACCTGTCCAAACTTTGGTTGTAAAGCCTACTATATACTGAGGCTATATGGTATAGGTAGCCTATTATACTCTCCTAGTGTCACCATTTTGTAAGTTATCTGCCATCAATGGAAATCTCATTATGTGGTATGTGTCTGTCTGCACAAAGACACACATGCAGCGTCATGCACAGTGTATAGTGTATGTATGTGTATACAGAGTTCAAGTTGGTTGGCATTCAGTTCATTATGTTTTCATGATTTGTAAAACTCAATTATTTCTAAAATTACATTCTTTTCTTTCTATATATTATTTATTTGTAATTGCCTCACCTGTTAATGAGAGTCATATGAGCTTTTTGAAAAATTGGTTTTCATTTTTCGTATTCATTATTCTCTTTCTCTTTGCCTCTCAGTGTCCACATCCTTTATCATGTTTTCTTCCTTCTGTTTCTTTTTGTGTACTCTATTATTCTTTCCCTTATGAGTTGAATAGTTAGCACATTTTCCATGTTGATTTTTGTTATGTGTATTTAAAACTTTCCATTGCTTTCTAAGTACTGCTTTAACTGCTCCCCCTCATTTTGAATCGAATTTTTCTTTGCCACAGTGCTCTCTCTCTCTTTTTTTTTTTTTGTTCTGAGAGAGATTTTTGCTATCAGACACATGTGCTTGCCAGAGAGACAGAGAGAAGCAGAGAGACAGAAAGTGAGAAATTACCCCACAGGGGGATGGCCAAGCTGCAGTCCTAACTCCTCCACTCTCCTCTGGGGATCTTGAGCACGTATGCACATGTACCTGGCATGTGTTGTAAGCCACTTGGTCTGGGACTTGAATTGCAGTTAACTACATGGGAGTCCAGTGACTTAACCATTATGCCATCTGCTGGTCCAAATGCTCTGTATTTTTAATAACTTTTCTACTGGATTTTCTATTGAACCTGAATGTGGTTTAGTGGTATCTTATTTCAGTATCCAGACATATGGAATTTTAAAATACTGACTGTGGATTTATAATTATGTTGCACAGTGGTCCAAGAACTTAATCTTAATGACATTAATGTTTTGAAATATTTTACTCTTTTTTTGTAGCCAATAACATGCCCAGTTTCTGTGAAGTTTTATATTAGCTTGAAAATACAAATTTCGTTTGTTGAGAATGAAGGGATGCATGTGTTTGTGTATCATTTAATGTCTATAATAGCACTTACTCTATTTATATATTAGCATTTTTTAATCTTGTTATTCAGATCTTCTGAGCTTTGTCTCTTTAACCCACTATTTCCTTCCTTCTTTTTTATTTTTATTTTTATTTTTTTTTTATTGACAGTTTTTTGCTATGCCACCTCCTGACTGAGACTAAAGGCATAGGTAACCGCACCTCACTCTTTTTTAGATTGAGTTTCACTATGTTGCCCAGGCCACCTTGCAATTCTCCTGCCTCTGCCTCCCCAAATTGCAGGACACAGAGTCTATTGTTATGCCTATAGGTTGGACTGGGACTCAAACTCAGGCCTCCCATGTGGTATTGGGCTTCAGAGTACAACTTCTTAGCAGAGGGCACGCCTGTGGTTGGGCCTCTGTGTCTCCACTTATTGCCATTTTCCCTTTTGGGATCCTATTAGAAAGATGTTGACATTTCTATGTCTATCTTCCAAATCTCTTAACTCTTTTTTCATTCTTTTCCTTTCTTTCCCCCTTCTTAATGTGCACTGGGATCGTTCTTCAACCTGAACATCCAGCTTGTAAATTTAGACTTGGTATCCCTTCTGCCTCCATTCAAACCCAGAAACTTTGCTGTTTCCTGAACCGTAAGGATGAAATGGAAATCAGCCAAGGAAATGTAAGGAAAAGAAAGAGACAAAAAGACAGATTCTCTCCTGAAAGCTGGTCTGGGCTTCAGTTGTACGTACAGACTCTATCTAGCAGAAGGTTATCATTCCTTTCCACTCAACCCCCACTTGCTCTTCTGCCAGCTGGGTTCCAGTCAAGGGTTTCTCGCAATGTTTATGATATTTGGCTGAGCACACTGAAGATACAACAACCTATTTCTCTTCTATACCATCTACGGCCCCAAGTTTCATGTGGGAGCCAGTAGTCCATAAATAGTGGTTTCATATCCATTCTGGCTTATCTGTGAGACCTAGTTCCTTGTTTTTACAGCCACTGCTTGTCTTAATTTTATTCTTTTCAAAATAATGCAAGAAAGAAAATACCAAGAAGTTCGGGATCATTTTATTAGCAACAAATGTCTGTCAATATTAATTTGTCCCATGTGTGATATATGAGTGAGATACATGCCAAACTATTAAATTCAACTTAAATGACAGGAACAAGGAAGAATGAACTGAAATTCTTGGCTGATAGAGCAGCTACATTTTCCCAGCAGATTTAACCTGCTGAAGTTCAGGGGTCTGGAGTAAAAATCTTTAACAGAGGTTGAGACAAGTACTGAATCTGGGAGGACAAATTTCTCAGGATAAACAACCCTAGGATTTTAGTGGAATGGTTTCTTCATAGAGTTACCCGGCCTAGCAAATAAAAATACAAGACACCCAATTAAATTGGAAAATAGCTTTAACTGCCTCATTTTTTGTAATTTATTTAAAAAAATAGTGGAATCGGGGGCAGATGGTAATGCAGTGCTAACACAGAGCTCAGTGAGACTGACCCACATGGGAAGATTCCAGGCTCACATTCAGAGACTTCCCTGAACATGCTAGGCATGAATGTGCCCACGATCCAGGACTGGCTGAAGTTAGGGGTGGATTGTGGTGTGAGGACCTTGTTGGGGGTGTCCGTCTCTCTCGCTCATGGAAGAAATAAGTAAACAAAATTGAGAAAAATAGCAGAACATGTGGGACCAGCAGATGACATAATGGTTATGTCACTGTACTACCACAGGACCCGGAGGCTTGAAACTCACACTGGATACATGTGTGTGTGTGCCCCAAATCCCTAGAGGAGAATGGAAGAGAAGGGATTGTGGTGTGGCCATCCCCCTTGTGGGGTGATTTATCACTCTCTGTCTTCCTGGCAAGCGCATGTGCCCTATAGCAAAAATCTCTCTAAAAAAATAAATACATGGCAGAACATAGGACCTTTAGGGAGTCCACGTGGTGAAAATATGACACAGGACAGCATCATTAAATACAGGAATGTCCTGTATGTAAGTCACCTGGAAACTCTCTTTCTCTATCCCCTGACTTTATTAGACTTGCACAGGCCTTCCTTCCCAAAATGTGATCCTTGACCTCCTTGAGAGAGAATATTTGAAGTTATGACTAATTAGGAAATTTCAGGACAAGTATGTACATAAATAGGCTGCATTTAGAGCAGAGGTTTACAATCTTGGATGATCATTAGCATCTATTGGGGGTTAGGTGGCCAAATGAAACGCAGGATGCCCAGTGGTATTTACATTTTAGATAAACACAAATAATTTCTTAGTGTATGCTCCAAATATTGCATAGAACATGTACAGTGTAGGGGCCAGCACACGGTGTCTTGGTTATATCACTGACTTCCACATGACTGACTGCAGTTCAAGTCCCAGAACCAGTGGTTTGAAACTCATGCTGGGCGTGTGTGCGCGTGTGCCCAAGATCCCAGGAGGAAAATGAAAGAGAAGGGATTGTGGTGTGGCCATCCCCCCTGGAGGGTGATTTCTCACACTCCCTCTCACTGTCTCTGTCTCTCTCTTACTCTGACAAGCACACATACCCTAAGGCAAAAACTTCTTAAAAAGCAAAAACAAACCATGCACAGTATATGTACAATAAAATTGTTTGTTGCTTATTTGAAATTAAAATTTAAAAAATATTTGCTAGAGGGTGCTCACCAGAGAGAGAGAGGGAAAGTGAGGAAGCAATCTCCCAATCCCCTTAGGGGATGGCTATGCAGCAATTCCTTCTCCTTCAGCTCTCCTTTCAGGATTTTGGGCACACACATACAAGCACCCCATGTGTTTTTCAAGCTGTTGGGTCCAGAATGCAAATCACGCAGTTGACAATGTGGGATCCAGCTGCTTTAACCACCAAACCACCAGCTGACTCTGAAATTCAAATTCAAGTGAACATTTCATATTTTCTTTTTTTAAGAGGTTTTTTTATTTTGCTATAGGGTGTATGCACTAACCAGAGAGACAAAGATAGAGAGACAGAAAGAGAGAAATCACTCCCCAAGGGGGATGGCCATGTTGCAATCCCTTCTCTTCCATTCTCCTCCTAGGATCTTGGGCACACATGCACACACACCTGGCATGAGTTTTAAGCCACAGGGTCCTGTACTTGAACTACGGTTGACTGCGTGGGAGTCCAGGGATGTAGCCATTATGCCATCTGCTGGCTCTGAGCATTCTATATATTCATTTGCTTAGATAGGCAACTCTATCTGGAGAGCTCTTAAAACATATCCCTGCCTCTGCCACACCCCAGACAAATTAAATCAAAATCTAAGGGGGGATTTATCTGTTGGTCCAGTTATGAATCTCTCCATCTGTATGAGACCATGATGAAGTAGAAATACAGCCTATGTGAGATGGCAAATTAAATTAAATTAAATCTCTCCAGGTGATTTTTAATGTGCCACTAGGGTTGGTAATCCCGCCTCTGGAGTTTAGAGTTTACTACATCATATGAACCACCTGGGATTGTTGAAGTACAGATTTAGCAACCTGGGCTGGGGCCTGAGATTCTGCATTTTGAGTAAGCTGCCAGACCATGTGTTCCTATAGGCTACAGTAGTTCTTTGTGGGATAAATATTTATGAGCATCAGTGGGTTACATAGTGCTAGGTGTTGTAGTTGGAGAGATCCACAGCCATTGGAAGAGTAGACGCTCCCTTCACAGTCTGTGCCTGTTCACGACAGGTATTTGGTGTGTTTTCTGAGCCTTTTACTGACCAGCAGTGCAGTAAGCCATGTACAAAGGGAAGTTCCATGACCCAGCTTGTGTTACAGGCTCCTCATGGCTTCTTCTCTGAGTAAAGGCTGAACCTGGGTGCTAAGGGGAAGACCTAGTGGGTGTGCATTGTCAGAGGGAGGGCAGTGCTGACATAGCTCTTTCCTGCCGAAGAGTTTTGCTCTGTCGGTATCTAGCAGCCTCTCTTGTCCTGATAGAGGCTGTAGTTTTCATTTTCAGTTTGTTTTTATTTATTTTTTCCATTTGAGAGAGAGAGAGAGAAAGATGTCCCCCCCCAACAGTATCTTCATGCTGCGAACCACCCTCAGTCTCAGCTAGCCAGCATGTGCACACAGACATCCTGGGATGAAATTCTGGGACCTTCTCGTGTGGTTTGAGCATCACGGAGCTCGATGTTATTCCTGCACCATAGTGGGTGGACTTGAAGGTAGAGTTTGTTCCCCAGAAATAAATTGACCCAGAAATCATTTTAGAAATGCAGTTTACTACATAGTCTTGCAGAAAATCATGCCATTTTTGCAGAGGTGCATGTATGTGAGACAGAAGGTGAGGGAAGAATGTGGGTAATAAGCATGGCATAGGTGCCAGCAGTATCTGTGGTACCAGGGGAGCACACCTCAGATTTATGTCACTGAGTGAAGTTTCAGAGGTCTTTGCTCTTCCAAGTGCCCAGCTCCTACCCCATCCTTCAACTGTTTCACATCCACCATATGATATGCGCACACACACACACACACACACACACACAATACACACTAAAACAAAACAAAACAGAAAACACAAATGTACACACTTTATTCTTTTTGAAACTCTTAGGGAAAGTCCAAAAGTTTAGGACACTGTTAAGATTATCAGGAAAATTTTAGCTTGTTCCTCTGGGATTATCTAGCTGGGCTATGAACTTTGAAGGAATACAAGAACTTGACTAATTTATGCTGTCAAGTGTGGAAACTAAAAACTGCTCTTAAAGTTACGAGAGGCCACCATGCACCAGGACCACCCTGAGAATACTCTAGGAAGTGGGACAGGGTGGGACTCTCTTCTTGTTTCCTAAGGAGGTAGGAAAGATTAATTGGAAAAGCAATGTTGCTTGGAGAGTGCTGAAATTTGATGTTCATTTTAGTTTTGCTGCCTAACAGTAGTGGTGAGTCTGTAGGTGAGACACTTGAGTGATCTGGTTTTCAGTTTTCCATTTTATTTAAATTTAAAAAATAATTTATAATAGACTGCTGCCTGTTCATGTGTAAGTGAGAGAGAGAGAGAAAAAAAGAGATGAGCCTCCTGGATAGGGTCCAGTCATGCCATGATCTTATCGTCTAGTCCTCCATGCTGTCAGGTCTTTAAAACTCATCTGTATGCCTGGTGTGTTTCAGGCTGACCTGACCAGGATTTTGAACCATGTGGTATCTGACTTCTCTTAGACCTAGGCCATGGAGCAATTGGGCTATGATTCCTTTTAAAAGGGCTGTGGGAGGGAAGGCTAATGAGAGAAAATGCATGAGAATACCTAGCACAGACCTTGGCACAAAGGAACGGCTAGTCCTTGTCAGCCAGTCCCACCTCTTGCAAGAGAAGCTGCTTCTACTCCTACTGCATGACCTTTTCCTCCACAGTTCTTATTCCCAGACTTTCTCTGTGGCAAGACAGCAGCAGAAAGCAGCGAAACTGCAGTTCAAAGACAACTGCAAAGCCATGTATCAGTGGCCCAGCTCATGTTTATAAGGAATGGCATTTATAGCTGAGCATTTTCCAGGGTAGCATATTTCAATAACACAAAACAAATCGCACAAAAATACCAGCACATGCACACCCCTTAAAAGAAAGTATTTACTATTAACTTTATGAGATGTTGACTGAACTGTTGAAAGAATGTTGAAATAAAAAGCCACTTCTGAAGCACCCTACATGCTTTGAAACATTTTGGTGTATTATTAGTGTTATTCTGTTTAATCTGGAGGCTCTTGGCTGCCCCCGCCTGCGTGACTGAATGAGGAAATGCCCAGTCTGATGAGCAGGACTATCACTGGTTATCTCCTCTGTGAACATTTGTTGAATCCAAATGAGTCATTACTTGTGAATATGAAGAAATACCATTTACCTCTTAGACCCAGCAGGACTGCACTCAGTGAAGTAATTAGCGGACAAAATGTGCCAATTATGCAGAAATAAAATTGTTTCAGAGGCTGGGAATGCCTTGATTTTCTTTTTAGTTTATAACTGAAAAAAATCAATCCAACATTTTGTTTTTAAATGCCGAAAAGTGAGCAAACAGAAATAGGAACTTTATTTTCATTCTGACCAGTGTGACCAAATACAGACTGATGTTTTTGTGAATAAGGACCAAATTCATATAATCCACCTTAAAGGTATTTTGGCCTGTGTACACATATGTGCTATATATGAGACTGTGACTATAAATTACATACTTATATGTCAAGAGCATTATGATAGAGCCAGCCCCATAGCACAATGGTTGAGCACTGAACAAAGGGAACTGAATCCCACATGTCTGACTGTAGTTTGAGTCCTGACCCCAGTGACTTGAAAAATGCTCCTGTAAAGTGCATGCATGTCCAAGATTCAGACAGGATGGAGAGAGGGAAGAAGGGGGTTTGTGGCGTGACCAAGTCCCATTGGGAGGTCTCTTCCTTCCTTCCTCCCTCCCTCCCTCCCTCCCTCCCTCCCTCCCTTCCTTCCTTCCTTCCTTCCTTTCTTTCTTTCTTTCCTCTTTTAAGGCTTTGTCATAGGGTGTATGTACTCACTGGAAAGAGACAGGAAGAGGCAGTGAGAGGGAAAGTGAGAAATCAGCTCCCAGAGGGTATAGCAATCTTTTTTTAACTCAACTCCAAAAAGTGTCATCAATTAAGTTCACTTGCCTCGTTGGTTGGTGTATGTCTTTTTTGAAAAATGCAGGGGCCAGACAGGGGCACAGACGTAAAATGTGATTCTCTGCAAGGCTGACCCATATCAGAAATGGCAGGTCTGCACCCAGAGATCTCCCTGAGTACACTGGACATGTGCCTTTGAGCTGGGGCTGTCTGAAGCTGGCTGTGGATTGTGGCATCAGGACCCTGCTGTGGGTGCTGTTTCTGTCCCTGTCCCTTCTTGTCTATTTCGCTCATAAAAGAAACAGGGATTCCAAAGGATTTTTCTTTCCATCTTTTGAAAGAAAGAGGTAGAAAACCATACTAACCTGCCTTTTGTCAGCTGATATTTTTGGTTTGCAAAACATTTAAAACTGCACTTTAAAAACTTTTATGAAATCTTAAAAGCCTGCAGTGTGTGACATGTTGCACTCATTGTCTCCTGATGTTGGGGCGAGTCTCTGTTTTTAGCAGCCCCCAAGGCCTGTGGGGTCCACAGGCATCTTCCCTCCACCCCTGTGGCCTGCATTCCCTGCTGAGCCGCCAGCTTGTCATCTCCGCGTGGGTTAACCCAGCTCCGGAGTGCTGGCCTCATCGCAGCCTGCCCTGATTAGTCTTGGTCTCACTCGACCCTATCCCAGGAATGGCTTCTCTTATTACAAAGTATCATCCTACCTCAGCTGTTGAAACCTGGTCATTTTGCACCTGCTTCGATGAATTCTGAGTGACTTGTGTTTTTGATGAGCTGCTCACTTCATAAATTCACCCCTCTCCAGTTATCAGCACTTGGTCACCACTCAGAGATGTCCCCACTCAGCCTTCTGGGCAGCACCCAGAGGGTGGCCACTTTAAAAACCTCTGCTCACATTAAGATTCCCAGCTAATGATTTTAAGTCTTTCTGAAGACTTGAAACAGTAGAGCTGACAGAGGATAAAAATTGGATCCACAGCTTGACCTGAGACATCAGCCTTGCCATTATTCTTGGGTGGACCAGAGAGCAATCCAGAACAGATCAAACACAGAGATGAACTTTTTATGAAATAATAGAGTAAAAATCTGGCTTACCTTCTCACCCCTCCCCTACCTAGAGATTTGTTTTTCTTTTGAGAAATCACTATAAAAAATTTTTTTTATTCCTGTAGAATTATTCAATACCGGGACCAGCAGTTGGCACAATGGCTGTGTCGCTGGACTCCCACGTAGTCGACCGTGGTTCGCGTCCCGGACCCGGCGGCTTAAAACTCACGCTGAGCGTGTGTGCGTGTGCCCAAGATCCTGAGAGGAGAATGGAAGAGAAGGGATTGCAGCGTGGCCATCCCCCCTGGGGAGTGATTTCTCACTTTCTGTCTCTCTGTCTCTCTCTGTCTGTCTGGTGAGCGCACGTGCCCTATAGCAAAAACCTCTAAAAAAAAAAAAAAAAAAAAAGAAGAATTATTTAATACCACTAATTGCTGGAAATACCAAAATGCCAGGAGCTCCAGGGAACTTCTACATTTTAGGCCAGTTCGAATCAGGAAATACTTCAGGTTTGGTTAGAGAATCTGATCTCTCAAGATTTCCAGCCCAGATAATTTTGGTATCTGAACCCTCACCAGAGTTGCTGAGACAATGCTGCTTTTCTCCTTTGTCTTGTGATGAAAACAATCTCTGCTCAGATCTGATTCAAAAGAATTATCAGGTCTTCTTTCTAGAGTAGAGCTGGTAATCTTTGTGGTCTGTGTTAGCTGAGTATTGATGGTTGTGTTTATAGGCAGATGTCTGTGTGTGTGTGTGTGTGTGTGTGTGTGAGAGAGAGAGAGAGAGAGAGAGAGAGAGAAAGAGAGATGTTCAGGATGTTCAGGATGTACCGACAATATTTGAGAATCTTGCAAATATACCTTGTAGGTTATGCCTATAACCCTAGTGGAGAATTCACAAGATAAACAGTGACACAACCCTGGCTTCTACTAACCCACAACCTTAGCTATCTGTTAACTGAACTCCTTTCTTGCCCTTCAGGTGTTTTCTCCCAGCTTCTCTCTGAGAGAACCAGAATGTCTCAGGTTCTACCCTCAGGTGGAATATGCCAGACCTGGGAGAAACTCAGTCAAGCTCCTGAGTCAGGACAGGCCCCAGAAAGCATCACAGGCCATAATCTTCCCAACTCTAGCTCTGTGCTCTCACCCAGTAGATAAAGGTCCTCACACTCTGACAGGATTCACAGTCACCCCCAGGATCTGCTTCATATGTTTCAATCCAGGCTTCCTCTTGTGTCTGACTCTTGACTGCCTGGTTAGGACCTCACATTTACCCTTTGAGGACTTGACCTCCTGGTTTGAATGGAATTCCCTTGTGGGATTTACTTTAGATACACTTTGCTGTCTCTTTATCCTTGAGTAGCCCTTTGGGGACTCAGAACCCACCTCTAGCTGCAGCTGCTGGGATGGAATTCTGGACAGGGATATGAAGTTCAGAGAAAGGAGATTTGCACCTTTGCCCACGCGAGGCATGGTCATCTTCTCACTGCTACCACCTCTGGTGGCTACAGACTTTGGATATCTTATCCTAAACAGCTGCCCAACTGCCCTCCAACCCAACTGTGGCCTTCTCATGGCTTGGCCCCTCTGCCCACCAAGAGGAGATGTCAGAGGAGATGGCTTGTGGTCACCAGGGCTCCAAAGTAGAGAAGCACACTTTGGCCTAGTGGCAGCATGCACCAGAGAGGACTCACTGCTGCTGCTGACATTCTTGAAACTCCTCTCTAGTGAGGAATGGGAGATGAATCCCTGAGAAACACCCAATACTGCTCCTTGGGGTTCACTACAGCAGAGATGTCTTCACTACTTTCCCTGTCCTTGGTTCCCCGGTCCTGGAGGAGCTGAGTTTGTGGAACCACACAAATAGTTCTTCCCCATCCTGTCTGGAGGACTTGGCTGGCACCTCAGACCTTCTCTTGGCTTTTTGTTCTAGTGTGTTCTGTTGCTAATTACAGAAATATATGAATCTGGGTACTTTATAAAATTAGATGTTTATTTAGCTCACAATCTGGATTTCCAAGGTCCAGGATGATGAGAGTCTTTCAGAGTCTAGAGGCACATGTCATGAAGACAAAAGTAGAATATCTGTGTCCATGAGTCTGTCCTGGTCTTTCCTCTCCTCACAACACCACCATGGCCAAATGCTGTTGAAATCTTGGCCATGGTGGCTTGAAAAATGCACTGGGTACTTGTACATGCATGCTCCAAATCCCTACAGGATGGAGAAGTAGCAGAGAAGGGATTGTAGCATGTCCACATCTCATTGGGAGGATGTCTTCTCCCTTTCTTTCTTTCTGACTCTCTCTGGTGAGTATTGTCCTCATGATCTTAGTCCTAGTCTTTTCCCAAAGGTCACATCTTTTTTTCCCAATTGCCAGGGGGCTAGAGAGAGCTGTTGGCTATATAGGATCTAGTTCTTTTAACCATTAAGCCCAAAGGGTATACCTTTCAGTGCCATATTCCAATTAAATTTTCACCCTCTCAATCCTATCTCTGGACATTCCAATATGGTTGCTTTGAAGTGAGCAGGGCATATGGATAATTAGTAAGCCACTTTCCCACCCAGAAGATTTTGATGCAGAGTACTCGCAAACATCATTTTGAGAATCACTGTGGCATGAGGACCCTGTTGGAGATGCCGGTCTCTGTCTCTATGTCTCTGGTTATCTCTTAGTCTGTTTCTTTTCCTCTCATGGAAGAAATAAAAATCTTTAAAAAAGGGTTAAAACTTGGCTACATTAATGAAGCATTATCAGAAAAAATACTTTTTCCAGGTATGTTTGGGGTGGTATTATGGAGTGTAAGTGTTTGGCAAGCCCCCAAGAGATGCCATCAAAGAGAAAGACTGTCATCATCCAGATTAATTGAAACTACAGTGAAGAGCCAACTGAGAGAGATATACCATTTGTATTACCATACCCTGGACAATACGGACAATGACAGGTGTTGGTGAAGATTTGCAGAAATTAGAACAATATGCATTACTGATGAGAATGTAAAAATGGTATAGATGCTGTGGAAAGCAATTTGTCGGGTCCTCAGAGTGATAACAGAGCTACTGTATGTTTTTAGTCTATTTTGCTGTTGCATAGCAGAATACCACAGACTTGGTGATTTTAAAAATACTGGGACCAGCAGTTAGCGTAATGGCTATGTCGCTGGACTCCCATGTAGTCGACCGCAGTACAAGTCCCAGACCCAGTGGCTTAAACTCACGCCGGGTGCGTGTGCGTGCGTGCCCAAGATCCCGAGAGGAGAATGGAGGAAAAGGGATTGCAGCGTGGCCATTCCCCCCCCCTGGGGGGTGATTTCTCACTTTCTGTCTCTCTGTCTCTCTCTGTCTGTCTGGTGAGTGCATGTGCCCTATAGCAAAAAACTCTCCAAAAAAAATTTTTTTTTTCTAGAGGGCATGTCATGTGCACTCTCCAGACAGAAAGACAGAGAGTGGGAGAGGAGACAACAGCCCCCAACCCCAGTAAAGCATGGTCATACTACAATCCCTTCTCTTCCACACCTCCATCCTGTTGAAATTTTGGGTACACACACATGTACCCAGCGTGTTTTTCAAGTTGCTGGATCTGGGATACAAACTGCTTGGTCAGCCGTATGGGATCCGACTGCTTTAACTACCAGCCCTGGAACTGACCCTAGACTGGGTAACTATAAAGAATAAAGATTAATTCAATTCATTGTTATGGAGGTCCAAGTCTGAGCAGCTATATCTGGTGAATATTTTCGTGCTGGTGGAGGCTCTGTGCAGAGCGCTGAGGCAGTACAAGCCATCACGTGGCAAGACAGCAAGAGCATATGTCTGGTTCCATGTGTTTGTGTGCCCATGTGTTTGCTTTGGTCTCTTTCCCTCCTCTTATAAAGCCATCAGAATTCAGTCGTGAGAGGCCTAACTTGATGACTTTATCTAATAATTGCTGATCCAACATAGCGGTGGATCTCAAACAAAGGTGTTTGAGAAACTGCAAATGAAAAGAAATAAATTTCCAAGTATTAAAAAAAAATGCTATGTACTTGAACACCGCTAAGAGATATATTATAAATGTCTCACTCCCCAAAAATAAGTTTATGAGGTGATAAATATATTATGTGTTTGTATATATCAAAACATCATGTTATACTCCATAATTATATATAATAAAAATATAGATATAGGGAGAGCAGGTGGAGCAGAGGTTAAGGAGGCTAGACCCCACATGGCCATCTGCATGGTTCAAGTCCTAGACCTAGTGTCTTGAAAATCATGCAGGGCACAGGTGTGTGTGTGCCCAAAACCCTAAGAGGAGAATGGAGGAGAAGGAATTGTGGCATGGCCATTCCCCCACAGGGGGGAGAGGTTGATTTCTCACTTTCTCTCTCTTTCTGTTTCTAGTGAGTGCATGTGGCCTATAGTAAAAACAAACCAAAACAGGCACTAAAATGAATAAATAAAGAAACAAAACACACACACACACACACACACACACACGTACATACACTTTAAACAACTGATGAAAGAAATTAAAAAAGACACACACAAAATGTTTTAACATCTCATGTTCAGGAATTGGAAGAATCAATATTGTTAACATGTCTATGCTACCAAAAGCAATAGACAGATTGAATACAATATGATAATATCATATATAATATAATTAATAAATTATACTCTTCACATAAATAGAAAAAGAGTCATAAAATTTATAAGAAATCACAAAAGACCTGACTAAACAAAGCATCCTGAGCAAAAAGAAGGAGGCTGAAGGCATCGTACTACCAGATTTAAAAATATACTATAAGGTTATAGTAAGAGAAAGGGCATGGCATTGGCAAAAGAACAGCCACATAGTGCAAAGGAACAGAACAGAGAACACAGAAACAAATCCATATATATACAATCAGTTAGCTTTTTACAAAGCATGCCAAGAACATCCATTTGGGGAAAGTCAATAAATGGTTCTAGTAAAACTGAACATCCATAGGCTTGAGAAAGAAACAAGACCCCTATCTCTCACCATACACACACACACACACACACACACCAGACTTTATCTAATCCTCATTATCTTCCAAAGTTCCCACCTCTTAATACAATGACTACATAAAGTTCCACACTATTAATACTGTTCCAATGGCAGTTAATTTTTTTTTTTTTTGAGAGGTTTTTGCTATAGGGCGCCTGCGCTCGCCAGACAGAAACAGAGAGACAGAAAGCCAGAAATCACCCCCCCCCAGGGGGGATGGCCATGCTGCAATCCCTTCTCTTCCGTTCTCCTCTCGGGATCTTGGGTATGCATGCACACGTGCCCGGCATGAGTTTTAAGCCACCGGGTCTGGGACGCGAACCGCTGTAGACTACATGGGAATCCAGTGACATAGCCATTACGCTAACTGCTGGTTCTGAATGGCAGTTAAATTTTCAACATATGAATTTCTGGGTCATACACTCAAACCATAGCACCATATAACCAGCAATTCCACTCCTAGATATCTACCTGAGATTGGTGAAAGTATATGTTCACACAAAGCCTTGTATGTGAATGTTTGCAGCAGCATTATTCTTCTGGTTTTTTTTTTGGTTGTTTTTTTGTTTTTGCTATAGGGCGCACATGCTCACCAGCAAGACAGAGAGAGATAGAAAGCAAGAAATCATCCCCCGGGGAGGAATGGACACGCTGTAACCCCTTCTTCTCTAGTCTTCTCTTTAGATTTTGGGCAGGCACGCACATGTGCCCAGCGTTCTTCTCAAGCCGAGTCTGGGACTTGAACTACAGTTGACTGTGTGGGAGTCCAGTGAGGTAACTATTACTCCATCTGCTGGTCCTGCAGCATTATTCTTGAGAGCCCTAAAGTGGAAACAACACAAATGTCCATCAAATGATGAATAAACAAAATGTGGTATACTCATACTATGAAATACTATTCAGCAATAAAAAGTAATGAAGAGCTTACACATGCTGCAGCATGGGTGAACCTTGAAAACCTTATGCTAATTCAGGAAGCCAATCACAAAATATCTTATGTTGTATGATTCTACTTATTAAGAAATAGCCCAAATAGGCAATTTGTAGAGACGGAAAGTAGTTTAATGATTACTTAGAGCTGACTTTGGTGGGGATGGAGAATGATTGTTAATGGGTAGGAGGCTTATTTTAGGAGTGATGAAAATGTTCTAACATTAAATTATAGTGACACTTGCACAAATGTGGACATACTAAAAGTCATTGAATTTACATGCTAAATGGGTGGATTTTATGATGTGTAAATTATATCTTAATAAAACTAGTTTCCAAAACAAACACAATGGATAGGAAAAAAAACCAAAAACTAGTCATCTCAATCACAAACCCACTATTTTAAAATATCCCATAAGAACAGACCTTTAAATTACAAGTGTTGATTTGGGGTAAAGGTGTTTCCATGGGAAGCTCTGTGTAGCTTGGTCCAAGGGTTTTACTAATGGCGATTAAAGATTCTGTCAAGCAATGCAAAGTTCACAGCTGGTTGAAGAGAGTAAGTCATCTGGTGACAGGCTTTCTGAACTGAGAGGCTCAGTGTCCCTGAGTGCTTGGACCCCAGCGTTGCTGAGAGTAAGCACCTCCTGCAACTCAAGCACACACTTCAGAGCAGAATTTCAACAGTCCCATGCTAAGCCTAGAGTGCTTTGCTTCTGACACGTTAGCTAAATCTGGCACAGGCAACAAGCCATGATCCAAGGATGATCTCTGTGAAAATGACATTTCTTGTATAAAATACATCTTGAAAAATTGCTCCAGGCCCACCTGCATTTATAAATTTAATTGGGTCACTTGGCTGGAAAATTGATGGGAATTTTCAACATAACCATTTAACAGCTTGAAAGGTAAACTTTTTTTAAAAGTTCTGCTTCAAATAGTCTACTCGTTGCTAAGATCCTGCCAATGAAAGTTGAGCTTTAACTTTAGAATTATTTACATTATCTTCTACAATTCACTCTGGTTATTGTCATAACCTTAGAAATGGAACCTCTAATTCAGCACCTTCAAACTCTCTGCAATGGTAGCATCCTATTTTTGTTCAGTCTTGTGACTTTTCACTAGTCCTCATCAAAATATCTGGAACGAAAGTCTGAATTCTTAGCCTCAGCCTTATCACTAAACTTTGCCTTCTATTGGGAAGATGAAGCTTAATTAATTAAAAAGAAAATGTCGAGAACAGCCCTTCTTCAAGAGACAGACAGCTCCATGGCTCCTGCGATCTAGCCATTTTGGGAGGAAGGAAGATGTCCCACTGCTAACTGGGCCTCCAGCATACAAAACCCGCGTGAACAGCCCTTCTTCAAGAGACAGACAGCTCCATGGCTCCTGCGATCTAGCCATTTTGGGAGGAAGGAAGATGTCCCACTGCTAACTGGGCCTCCAGCATACAAAACCCGCGTGATTGAACCTCCAAGTTCGGGAAGAAACCGACCATTTACCAGATGACTAGAAATCGCTGCAGGACCACAAGAAATATGGGGAAGCAGGAAAATACCTCTCCCACAACGGAAATGGATAGCTCCTCTTCATCCACACACAGTTCAATGAAAATCATGGAAATGTCTGATAAAGAATTCAGAACATTCATAATGGCAAAGCTAACAGAGATGGAAGAGAAGAGAGACAAGGAACTGCTGAAGAGGAAGGAGAAAGGAGTTGAAGAGTTCCAGGAGGTGAGGAAATTCAAGCAAGATCTAAAAGAGGAATTTCACACTTTACAAAAGAATCAGATGGAACTGTTAGAGATGAAGGCTATAATACAAGAAGTCAAAATCTTCCTTGAAAGTATTAAAAGCAGACTAGATCATACAGAAAATAGAATCTCTAATGTAGAAGAGAAAATGGCTGGCCTAGAAAAATCCACCACAAAGACTGAGAAAATGGCCCCAAAATTTGAGAATAATATGCGAGAAGTACTAGATACAATTACACGTCCAAACATCTGGATAATAGGCATCCCAGAGGGTGAAGAGACTCATAAGGACATTGATAATCTATTCCATGAAATCCTGCAAGGAAACTTTCCAAACCTGGAGAGGCACTCAAAGATTCAGTCCCAAGAAATACAGAGGACCCCAAATAGAATCAACCCAAGAAGATCTTCTCCAAGACACATTATAGCCAGATTGACCAAAACCACAGACAAAGACAAGATACTAAGACTGGCAAGAGAAAAAAGGCAAGTTACCTACAAAGGGTATCCCATCAGGCTAACAGCAGACCTCTCATCGGAAACAATGCGAGTGAGGAGAGAATGGGAAAATATATTCAAAGTCTTAAGGGAAAAGCAATTTCAACCGAGAATTCTGTACCCAGCAAGGTTATCATTCATTTGGGAAGAAAAGACACGAACTTTCCCAGATAAACAAAACCTGAAAGAATTTACCAGCACCAGACCAGATCTCCAAGAAGTTCTTAAGGGAGTGCTATGTCAGTAAAATTAAATGCAGACACACAGAAATAAGAGTTCAAAAACTAAGAAAATGGGCAACTTAATTGTAGGGACAATGTTTGGAGATGAATATTATATCCCAGAATTCAATCTGGAAGATCGAACCTTAGCAGAAGAAAGATTAAGTACATGAGACTGAACCGATGAAACAACATTCTGTGACTTGACTAAATTATTGCTGCTTTTCTCCTAAGCTTTGTTTTCCAGTTTTAAAGGATTTTTGTCCTGTCTTGAGCTGTTGATAGGTGCATGTACCTACTATTTGAACAGAATACTAATCTGTTTCTAGGCTTTAAGTTTCAAGGAAATATCATTACCAGTTCAAAACTACTCTTCTTGAAATTACCTGCTGAAAGTAGTTAGATTACTTATGATATTATGTGATCAACAAAATGTTGGGGAAAAAGGAATGGAAGACAACTGTATATAGCAGAGGTAGTGTAATAAGAGAGTGAGAAAGGGCAGAGGGTCAAACATGGGGTAAAAAAACATATATATATATATACGTATACATATGTATGAAAGTAGAAATGGAATATTATTGATGATAACATGCATGATTAAGCCACTAAGCAGTTTATTCTAGATGGGAAACCACATTTAGTACGTTGTGATGATGCTCAGGGAATGAATGTTAAGTAATTAAAAAAAAAGTTGCAGGAGAAAATAAAAACGGTAAAAGTGTTCGTATTGAAATTTTAAAAAAAATTCATATATGATGACTGCAGTAAGCTATATAGCCCCAGCTGGGTACTACTTTATAATATGTTCATTCTACTCACTGGGGTTTATGCCTAAAGTCAGACTTGGGTTCATGTATAGGTATGTATTAGCTGTGCTAGCTATTGGATATATTTAGACTAATTAAGTTCATTAGCAAATCAATTAAATGGGGGGGAAGGCATAGAAAGCAACCATGGATACCAGAGACAATGTGGGAGGAGGGTGGGACATGGCAGAGGGTGAGGGATAAGGAATCAAGTGTATATATCAAGTGTGTGTATATATATATGTATATATATATATATACATATATATATATATATATATGAATGAAACTAGAAATGGAAAATTATCTACAATAGCATGTGTAATTAAGCTAGTATGCAGTATATTCTGTATAGGAAATCACATTTTGTATGCTGTGATGATGTTCAGTGAATGAATGTAAATTAATTAATTAAAAAAAAAGTAAAAAAATAAAAAAAAAGAAAAAATCAGGGAAAAAAAAAATTAGTCTGTGAGAGGCCAGCAGTTGGAGTGTTGGTTAAAGGTGCTGGATTCTCACATGGCCAACCACAGTTCAAGTCCTTTACCTTGCAACTTGTTTTCTCATTTTCCCTTTCTCTCTATCTGTTTCTTTCTGGTCAAATTAAATAAGAAATAATAACAAATGGAATTAAATAAATATTGTTTTAAAAAGATTAAAAAAAAAAAAGAAAATGTCTGTGATACATGGGTGTTAGGGAACCCATGGTTCAACAGCTGTAGTCAACAGAACCCTTCTTTGGACAGTGTGACTAAGTCACAAATATATCAGGCCTCAGTTTGTTCATTTTTCTTTCTCTTTTCTTTTTCTTTTTCTTTTTTTTTTTTAATGGAGATCTTTGTGATACAGTGTGTGTACTCTCCAGAGAGAGAAAGTGAGAAATCACTCCCCAGGGGAGATGGCCACATCACTATCCCTACTTCTCTATCCTCTTGGGATTTGCAGCACACACTCACATGCATCCAGCATGAGTTTCAAGTTGCTGGGTCTGGGACTCAAACTGCAGTCAGTCCTGTAGGAGTCCAGCGCCTTAACCACACCACCTGCTGGTCCCTCAGTTTGCTCATCTTAAAGTGTGATGGATAATATTTCCCCTCATTATTATTATTATTGTTGCTTTATTCATAGCATTTTTATGAGGAGAAAGTAAGATAATCTCTACAGATGGGTTTTGAAAAATATTTATAAGAATTAGATAAATAGTATTTTTAGTAAACACATGCAAATACAACTTAATCTTATTCTAGTAAGGTTATTATCTCTCCACTGAGAAAATCCAAGACCCTGGGTCTCATTGGAGTGAGAGTGGGTATCACAGTTCTAGTCTGAAAAATATCAGCTGTTGAGAATAGAAGAGTTCTATTCGTTTCACATATCTGAGAGAGAAGCTTTATTTAATAAATTTTGTTCCCACAGATCTTTTAAATATTCTTCAACTTTATCGTTTTTCGCTGAGATTTGTTCGCAAGAATTAGAGCGATGAGGGTAAAAGTTTGACAGGATTTCCTAAATAGGAAAAAGAAGGTACTGGGAACCAGCAGTTAGCGTAATGGCTATGTTGGTGGATTCCCACGTAGTCGACCGTGGTTCGCGTCCCGGACCCGGTGACTTAAAACTCACGCCGGGCACGTGTGCGTGCGTGCCCAAGATCCCGAGAGGAGAATGGAGGAGAAGGGATTGCGGCGTGACCATCTCCCCTAGGGGGTGATTTCTCGCTTTCTGTCTCTATGTCTCTCTCTGTCTGTCTGGCGAGCGCACGTGCCCTATAGCAAAAATCCCCCCCCCCCCCAAAAAAAGAAGGTACTAAGTGAAACTCTGTTTCCATACCTCCAGTGTAAGACTACCTTGAATCCACCACAAGAAAGGGCTTGAGGTAAGGCAGAGGTGGCTCCTGGGCCAGCCTGGTAGCCTGGTAGTTAAGGGAGCCAGCTCCCACACAGCCAACTGCTGTTTGAATCCTGGCTCCAGTGGCTGGAAAAACATGCTGGGACCATGTGTGTGCATACACAAAATCCCAGCAGGATGGAGAAATGGAGATGGAATTGTGGTGTGATCACACTTGGGGGTGCTTTCTCTCTCTTTCTCCTTTCTATCTCTCTGGCACGTGCATGCACATTCTGGCAATTAAACAAAACAAAACAACCAAAAACCAACCAAACAGACAAACAAAAAAGAAGAATCAGCTTCAGAAAATGATACTGAAAACTGGAAATAGATATTAATTGTTGATCTGAAATGGGAAGATAGGTCAATTTAGATGTTCTTGGTTTTGATTGAAGTTGAGAGAGGGTTTCTCAGAATTGTATACTGTGAAGGTAGCAAAGACAAATTTCCAAGACAATGCAACCATACAAATTGTGTCAGAAGCACCTATAACTATGTATAATGACATATTTTGGGAGAGAAATTAAGCTAAAGAAGTGTAGTAATACACTAAGAAACTTCAAGATAGAAAATATATGGAATTATATTGAATATGGCTAAGAATGCATGGAGACATATATCTCTAAATTTTCCTTTAAAAGAAAAAGTCAGATGATCTGGCTTGGTCCTCTAAGGTAGGGCTCAGAATTAACTGCTACTTTGCTTCTAGCTAAGAGAGATAAATGTGTTTATTCTGGTAGATTTTCTGCAAAGCTGAGCAAGGTTTGAGACTAGACCATTACCTTTATAGTGAAGCTCACACCGGAAAAGTTTTTCTGTCGGGACCAGCAGTTGGCATAATGGCTATGTCGCTGGACTCCCATGTAGTCGACTGCGGTTCGAGTCCCAGACCCGGTGGCTTAAACTCCTGCCGGGCGCATGTGCATGCGTGCCCAAGATCCCGAGAGGAGAATGGAGAAGGGATTGCGGCATGGCCATCCCCCCGGAGGGTGATTTCTCGCTCTCTCTCTCTCTCTGCCTCTCTCTGTCTAGTGAGCGCACGTGCCCTATAGCAAAAACCTCTCGAAAAAAAAAAAAAAAAGTTTTTCTGTTTAGTTCAAAGGAAAGAAAAAAGAAGAAAGCTTTAAGGTGTCTGCCCAACCTATGCTCTTCATTTCTAAAAACCTCTCCTCTACCCATCCGTAGGGTTGTACTCCTTAGACATATATTTATTGCGTAACTTCTCTCTCATTGTGAAAGCTTATTGGACCACTAGTGGACATCCAACCCAGGCTTAACCAATCAAATCTTCTTTTCCAAGAATCCAGAACTAGAAATAAATAGATTCTGGCTGGATCCTGCTAAACTGGCTTTTGAGTCAGAATGTGATGTCAAGTTGGGCCTCCAGAAATCCTACACAATGGAGTAGAGCAGGCTGATCTCCAGAAAGGGAAAGAGAAAGGGAAAATTAGAATAATGCACATATACAGGCAAAAGCAGAAACAAGAAGCCCTGTGGCCCCAGAGAGATGGAGAAACTGGCTGGTTCTGACAACTTTATAGTTACTGGTCTAAATCTTTTGAGACCCTGCTACACTTTCTGTCCTGAGATGCATATATTTGCTTATACTAATTTCAGTGGGTTTATTTTATTTTCAACTTAACAAGCCTTAATCAAAAACTCAGGGAAATTTGTAGACTAGAAAAAATTGGATGGTTCTTTTATTATAAAAATCCCTCTTGGCCTAAATATTTTTCATTGTTGTTCTTTAGCTAGAACACATTCATTTTTTATATTATTTGAATATCATTTACATTATAATATTCAAATGCCACTCAAGCCAGGGAAACCATGATACTTAAAATTCAGCTCTGTAGCTGCTCACTAAAAATTTGTTAAATGAATGAATTTGGGGTGCAGACATTTACTGAGTACTATTCCGGTTTTGAGCTAAATCACACATTAGTCCTGCATTTCCAAAATTAATATGAATGTATTTGGAAGATTGTTGTGCCTTTCATCAAAACATAAGTGAAACATTTTTTATAGATTTCTGGAACACATGGCCTACATATGCCATGTAGTTATATTCACATTATTTCCATACATGAGATTTACTACCTCATAAGAGCAATTAGGAGAGGAAAAATGGTGTTGAGTCTTTGAATATACAATTTATAGAAAGCACCAGGGTTGAATTTTCTACATGTAAAAAATTTAGCATGAAATTTATTTATTTCTATTACTGAGGTGCTCTGAAGGTACCTAAATATAAGAATTCTTTTATTTCATTTTGGAGCTAAATCTGGAATCAAATCCTGTCAGTGTCTGGCAAGATAAACTTAACGTTATTTAAACTGCTTAAGATTATATCCATAATTACCTCGGAATTGTCTGTGAACAGGCTAGTAAGAATGATTTCACTGGCCCCTAGGAGAAGAAAAAAAGTTGATTTCTACTAGATATCTTTACATGAATGAGTGACTCCACCTATGGTTGATTTATAGCAGGTCTTAAGGATCCAGGTGGGGTTTATTAACCCTATTTTATCATTCAGGTTGGTATAAACTAATAGTTATTTCATTGGATAAATGGTGGTCTTTGGTTAGTTTCATATTAGCAACACACAACATTTGGCCTAAAAACTTTAGGAAAGTTAATTTGGCAAGAAATGTTTCCTGAAGTACGCAACTGTGGTGGTCCATTTTAAGCCTCAAACTGACTTAAAAATGTTTCCTTTTATATGATTTTATAAGGCTATAAAGATATATGTTTTTTAAAGCCATAGACCCTTTGAAGGTTTTCTGATACCTGGATTTATGAAAGAAGTTATTGTATGGTTTTTATTAGCAGGGTTATTTCTGTTAAATAAAATTTAATTTAAATAGTAGCTTAAAAGAAATTAATACATTACCTTAAAGGAAATATCACAAAGACAGCTGATTATTATTATTTATTTTCTGTAACATGTAGGATCAAATTCTTGCTTGGTTCAACAAATTTCTAAGAAATAGGTCTGAATTTTACCACCATCATGGCACTAAAGCTGTACCTGGGAAAGCATGGGCCATTTCCCTGATATCTATATTAAGAGATGTGTACAGCTGTAAGTAACAACCGCCCCCCATAGCATGTCGACCGAAAATAATAACATGGAGAGAGTCCTTCCCCCAAAATACATTTATTTGGAAATAAACGGGATTGTAATCCAGGACATGGGTACTATGGTGGGTCACAGGCACATCTTCAGAGTTTAGATGAACCTTTTAAAAGGCAAAGGAGAAGTCCACGTATGGTGTTTGAAACAAAAATTATTGGTCAGAGAAGCTCATTGTAGGAGCTGTCACTTACTGATGGCCATTACTGGCTATTACTGAGGTCTCGTCATAGAAATGGTTTTGGCTATAAAGTTGTGATAGAGCAAGGCTATAAATAAGGTGGCAGTTAGAAATGGCAGAGTCTTGGAACCAGCAGTTGGCATAATGGCTATGTTGCTGGACTCCCATGTAGTCAACTGCAGTTCGATTCCTGGACCTGTGGCTTAAACTCCCCCCTGGGGGGTGATTTCTTGCTTTCTGTCTTTCTCTTTCCAGTGAACACACATGCCCTGTAGTAAAAACCTCTCCAGGGAATGGCAGGTGGTGTGGTGGTTAAGGGCGCTGGATTCCCACATGACTGACCCCAGTTCGAGTCTCGGACTTGGCAGCTTGCTTTCTCTCGCTCTCACTCTCACCTCTCTGGTCAAATTTAAATAAATAAATAAGTAAATAAATAAATGGTTAAATAATATAAATCTTAAAAAAACATTAGAAAAAAAAGAAATGGCAGTCTTTCACAATAATTCTTCTTATCAGGCAAATACGCATGAAGGCCCTTACCTCACCACCTGCTGGTTTCATGTAGGTTAGTTTTGATGTAAATGACTCCGTTTTGGTACTGGTAATTTTCATAAGTAGCTTATGCAAATTAGGGGTTTTATTTTCCTCACTTTTCAAAAAGTTCAGAGGTCAATGGTTTTGACTATATGGCTTAGAGATACCAAGGCTAAGGTATCTGTGAAAATCTGGGAGTAACAAAGAAGAAAATGATTCAGGTTACTAGGTCTGCCTTCCTATAAGGTCTGAGAACTAAAAACTTCTGATCATACTTCATGGGCCAGGGCACTGACTGCAAGATAATGCTGGCCAGTGTGGACTTTAAACTGCTGCATTCCACCCCTCGACAACGTTAAGGTTTGTAAGAAAGAAGGGCAGGTGACCAACAGGTCTGCTCCAATAGGTACTCAGGAAGCTGAGTAGCTGGGATCGCAGGCATATGTTAACTGCACCTGGTTCATCAGACAGGCTCTCATTATATTGCTCAGGCTAGCCTTGAGCTTGAAATCCACCTGTCTCAGCCTCACAAGTTGTTGGGGTTATCCGCACAAGTCTCTGTGTCCAGCCTTTAGCTTAAACTGGGAACCAAACTCAAGTCTCCCTTGTGGTTCTAGCCTGTAGAACACAGAATCTTAGCAGTGCCACTGTGCTGGGCTTGCATTGTTGTCTTTATGTTTTGTTTTGTTGTTTGTTTTTGTGCAAAAACCTTCAAAATCTGCTGTGCATTTTGTACTTACAGCACATTGTAATTCAGACCAGCTACATTTCAAGGGCCCGATAGCAACATGTGGCTACTGGCTGCTGCATTGATTAGTACAGCTCTGGGAAGATCTTTGCTTCAATAGTATCAAAACTACATTCATCTGTCTTCCCCATAACTCCTCTCTCAGATCATTCTGTGCATCCCCCTTCCTTCCTTCTTCCTACCTGTCCCCATTTTCCCCAACTCCTTTTCCAATACTCTCTCTTTCTTTTTGCTTTCTTTTAACGGTGACTTTGTCTTTAGAAATAAGAAATGAGTCAGGACCAGGAAGAAAGGGACAAACGAACTTAATGTGCAGTAGAATAGAAAAGGTGCAGGGGCAAATGGTATGCTGCCCTGGCCCAAACCATTCCAAATCAAACACCAGAAAGAAGTAATACTTCTTAGTGAGTGCCATATAGAAAAAAGGTCATTAAATGAATTCCACTTGTAATAGAATAAAATAAAATATTCTTCTCTATGATTTAATTATTCCATGTCCGTGTGCTGAAATTTCCAGTAGTAACTATACTGGATGTCTTTCAGAGGACTAGAATCCGTTTAATTGCTCAATCTTTAGAAACTAGCATCCAAGCTCACACAGTTCATGTGAGAGGCATTCTCAGATGCTACACTCCCCTTAGCTGCCTGTAGCCTGACCGACACATATCCTGTTTCTAAGAGAACAGGAGCAAAGAAATAGTTCTCACACCCCTTCTTCTTTCCTGTTTTAAGGATGATTTCTCAATGCCTTAGGGGGGGATCATGTAATGAGGTCATTGACCCAAAACTTTGAAGTGTGGGTTTTATTGGGACTCAGAGCTCTTCTTCAAAGTCTTGAATATATAGGGATCCCAGCTGGGGCTCTAAGAGCCATTAAACATAAGATTTGGGCTGGTGTTGGGGCATGATTGTTAAGGAAGCCAGATCCCACATGGCCGACTATGTGATTCAAACCCTGACCCTGGTGGTTTGAAAATGCACCAGAAGTGTATAAGTGTGTGTGTGTGTGTGTGCGCTGAAAATCACAGCAGGATGAAAAAGTGGAGGAGAGGAGATTGCACTGTGACCATGTGTCATTGAGCTGCGGGTCCTTTCTCCCTCTCCCACTCTCTCTCTCTGTCTCTCTCTGGTGAATACAGGCACTCTTACAAAAATAAACAAAAACAAACATTAGGTTTCCCTCTGATTTCCTTACCTCTCTCTGGTTCAATAACACTCACTATTCTATTGCTAAGTCCATTGAAGATAATTTTTGACTGATTGTAGGCATTCTTTTTGGTTATTCCCACTCTTCCCTCTGGTTGGAATATGCTATATATGTAAGCAGCTTTACTAAAGTTCGGGTAGGGGTATCTACTGAGATGCTGCCTCAAACTGTCAGTCCATTGAATTAAAACAAGTCAAATCCATTGTTCAAATAGGAATCATTTGCCTGGTTAGTATTTTGACTGCTCATTCCTGCATTTAGATACAATTTTGCTTAGGCTGCCTTTTCCTACCATGTGCTAGTTAGACATTAAAACACTTCTCTCTTTAGCTGTGGCCTCACTGGCTACGCTGAACTAAAGCTTTTGTTGTTTTCTGCCCAACTTATCCACCACCCACTTCACTTGACCTTATAAACATGTTTAAATAGATTTCTCGGATAATGACCATTTTAGCTGGCAACTTCCCGTTCAGATATTACAGCAGGCCCAGTGCAAATTAGAGGGCAGAGCAAAAGCACTAAGCATCATGAGATCCTGGATAAATATAGTAGAACCATCGGCTGTGATAGGACAAGGCTGGGTTCTTATCCCAGTTTACCCACTGACTCAGTAAGCCACTCTGGGGAAGGCGGAGTAAAACAATCATTGGTTTCATCCCTGATGACTCAGTCATGTTGATCTCGATAAATGGGGGCCAAAGAAGGAGCCTACTGTCATGGAGACATCTCATTTCTATCCCAAGTGTTTCACTGTTCCCCAGGATTGCCTCTGAGTTCACTCTGAGGAAAACAAAGATGCCCTTTATGCACTAGAGAAGAAAGACTGGGTGCTCTTCAGGGTGACTGGCCTTATGACAATGAGAAAAATCTTTCAAAAATTAGATGGCAAAACAGAAAGAGCTGTTCTACCTGCTATTAAAAGGTAGCCTTTTAAGGTGGCTTTGTTCGGTTCAGTGTTACCTTGTTTTAAAGTGCTCCTTTGCTCTGTGATTTCAGTCCACAAAGCATGTGAGTAGTCAGTAAGAGCCAGGTGTTCTGCTCAGCCCCTAGTGCAGCATGTGCATATACTAGGTGCTTGATATGTGCTGGAAGGGTGGATGAGTGAATCAAGAGCCAAAGAAGCAGGTGCAGTTAAATTGTACATGGCCTTGTTCACATGCTTTGATAGTAGTCAATTGCTGACTTGATTTTCCAAGTATCAGAACCGTCAAATCTGAGTTTCTTCAGGTCGTCTTTCTTTTTTCTGATTTTTAGAGTAGGGTTAGGTTAGTAAGCATATCGAATTTCTCTGTGGGTATCTGATGGGTCTTTTAGATTCAATTATTTGCAGAAAGTGATATTTTTATGACCTAGAAGAGAAATAGTTTAGATAATTTTTTAGTAGTCTTCATTAAATAAACTTAGTGTATTCCTTCTCCTCATTCCACAGAAATATATGTCCTTATTTTCTGAGTGAGAACAGGGGAATATGAAAGTATAATACATAAGGCTATATAGCAATTTGATGAATAATCAGATTGATTTTTTTTTCAAAATACCAAAAACGAACCTGTGGACAAGAAGAAAAGAGCCAATTGTGAAACAAATTACAACAAAGTTTAACAAATTCATATTTTTCCCTTTGAGGGAAAAGAAGCAACTTCACATGGGGAATAATGTTATTAAGTAGTTAATAAAACCATCACATTATAGAATATAATTTTTGTATATGTTTGACCTCAAATACTTTTATGTTTTCATAAAAATTTCCTGAACAGAAACTAGAAAATATGTATAATGGATCAGACTCTAATATTCTTTCTCTTTAGAAGAAAGGCAAATCAGATACCCAGACTGTGAATGAAAGGAGAGCTAGTAAAGGTGAGACATTTACAGTGGTGTTTACTCTAGTGGAAACCAAAATCATCTTCACTATTTTCTCCCTGGTTGATTGAAATGTTCTAATCATCAATCTATGAGTTTTATAAAACACTATGACAACACTGCGTTTCCTGCATCTGATCCAGTTTTTCACATGTAGTAGGTGTCCTAAACGTATGTGTAGATAACTTTCCACGTTATCTTTAGTTATTATCATTCCCCTTATTCCTTAATAATCATTTCACTTATTTCCTCCTTTTGAATGGAGCGTTAAGTCACTTTTAATGTCGGACATGTGGGATAACAGCAGAGCTAATACAAGTTGATTGAGCACAGTGAGGAAGCAAGAGTTGGAGCAATGGTTATATTCATCTTCTTGAATTCCACTCCTTCATAAAGAAAACACAACTCGTAGATCGCTTGGAGTTGAAAGGGATTTAGGGATCATCTAGTGTATCTCCTTCTGCTGAAGCGCAAGGATATGAAATGCCTGAAGGCCTCATGGGGAGGCAAGAGCAGTTCTGATGTAAGCATTGGCATCTCCTAACTTCTAGTCCAGTGTTCTTCCCACGGCACTGCTTACTGTCTGTCTAGCATGTGTGGGTATACCCATACCAATATCCTTATGTATATCTATCTTCAAATGAGCTGGGAATTCTTGTCTAAATTCGACTAACATCAAGATCACTGAAATTCAACCAAAGAGGTAATATCTTTTGTAAATAGTCCATTATTAATGAAGTGTGTTTTTAATTAGTACCTGATTAATAGTTGTTATAAGCAGCATAAGAAAATTAATGAAGATGATTTCAAAGTGCTAATTTGACATTTTCTTTGAGAAGTCATCAATCAAGTGTTTGTTATTACCCTAAAGTGAGCTGTAAGGCCTTACACTGGATGCCGGGGGAGGAGGAATAAAAGTTTATGGCAAAACCCCTGTCTTCAAGAATCTTGCCATTTAATTGGAAAATTAAAATTTATATAAAAATGAACAACATGGGGAAGATTCTGAATGCTTGTTAAATAAAAGGCGAATCAGGCAATGGTGATACTACCTCATTGCAACAGGGAAATCTTTCTGGAAGAGGATGTGTTTATGCATTTAAAGGCTTGGTGAAGCTAAAGCGAATGGAGAAGACTGACTCTGGTGGGTCAGTGATACAGAGAAAGAGGAAAAATAAAGTGGCAATAATTCTAAAGGTTTTTAAGCATCCTTAAACTGTTTAGGTCAGAATAATTTCCTCATACAGACTAATTTGCATGATGTCTGTTTGATTTTATTGAGTTTGGGTCTTGGTGTGACTCTCAGAAAACTACATTCTGAAAAATCTCAAAGAAAAGCATTGAAAGTGATAGAACAACCTTTGACCAAAGGACACATCTCTGTGCAGGAGTATAGAGGGCACTGCAGATCCACTTCGCCATTTTTGTGTACCTTTCTCCTGGCTTCTGCGTGATTTTGTTTCTAGGTTCATACTTATGAGTCTTTAAGAAGACTTACTTCTTTGCCTGCAAGCCAGCAAGACAGAAGTGCCTGTGGGTTTACGCTTCCCTGCACAACCCTTAGCCAGTGACTGGCAAAGGAGAGTGTAAGCCCAGATATTCTGCCTCCATTTGGCATAAACACGGAGGCGTAATTCACATTCCAGAGTTCTCCAGTAGGATCAGGCTTAAATAACCTTTGTGATTTTTTTTTTTTTTTTTTCCTAAATCACAGTCTGGGTTTGGTTTTGTCCCTTCTCTTATTCATTATTCATCTTTCTCTACTTCCTTATAAAATGATTTTAGAATCTGCATCTGGGAAAATTGCCTCAAGATAAAGAGCCATGCTTATTTTCCAATTTGGGTTACGGCATGTAAAAGAAAGTTCAGAGAGAAGGGGTGATAATGTAGCAGAGCCAGAATTGAACCTCTTGTTATTTTCCAGTGAGAACACTCCAGTTTATACTTTTTTCCTTTCAATTCCTGGGATGAAACAATAGAAGCTTGGAGATGATAAACTCTCATAACAATTCCTTGGATAGAAAAGAATAAGCCTTTCCCTTTGGATAGAAAAGAATAAACTGTTCCCTTCATCCCCAATACAATCTGTGTGTAGAATTTGCAGTTTGTAGAAGAGGATGACCAAAAGCATGATCATAATCACGACCCTATATCAGCACCCTGTACTCACACATCCTCTTGCTCACCCCAGTGATGTTTACCAGGAGGCAGTTAGCCAGAAAGGAAATCAGCCGTGGGGGCTGCCCAGCTCCAGGAGCCAGCCCATCAAGAAAGCATTTGTGACTTTTCAGGGCGTAGGGGTGAAGTGGAACAAAAGTAGTGTCTGTTTGCTTGCGTCATGGAAGCAACACAGGGCAAATCATTATGGACCAACTAATGCCCATTGGTGGAGACCAGATTTTCAAGACTAACTGGTTCTCTATCAGGAGAAATAGCCAAGGGATGAACCCCAGCGCCGTGACTCTCTCCCCACCTCAGTTCGAGTTTTTCAGAAGAAATGCCAATCTGTGATAGGCTGCACTCAGGCGATGACTACTGTATTGTGCATCTGCTGACACTAATGGTGAACAGGCCTCCCAAAGTTCAACTGCTTTATAATGTTCCAAAATTAATACAAGAGCGTTTCTGGGAAGACAAAGGGAACTACTGTGACATATGGACCAAATGTGATGGTGTGTCTGAAACTGATCAGCTGGGTTTTTGCCTCTTTCACCCATTTCCAATGCCTTAAAAATAAGAATTCATCATTGTCACACATTGTTTAATTACTTCACTGCACTTACACAGCAAGGTAAGTAAATTTATCTCTCATGAGTTTTGACTTACTTGGAGGAAAAATCCAATCTCAATTATTCTCATTGGAGAAAGCATATTAGAATAAGGTTAGTTTGACATAATTGGGTCTTAGTGATTCTCCATGAGTCCTCAAGGATGACTGATTGGACTTTGTAATTACAGCTGAAGGAGGATCATAAATTCATAATTAAATGAATAAATGAACAATATATAACATCATAGATTCCTCCATTTATTTATTATTTTGTTTAGTACTTCTCTTTTTAACAATACCTATTTATACTGTTAATTGATTTTCACAAGATTCTTTTAAGGCAAAGATGTAATTTAGTTCAACCACTGTATTACTGAAAATACCAATCTAGTAATATGTAAATTTATTTAATAATTTTCTAATAATCGACATCTAAAGAATAGACCATGTGGACATTATAGGATCTGTAGGTTAGTTATAGGAGTCCAATAGAGGAAAAATTGCCTTTCCTGGGTGTCTCATTTTATCTGTAAGGAAATGTCAGAACAATTCTCCTTCTCATCCCCTCGAGAGGGCTTGCCCTTATGTATCATTGGCCAGGCTTGGATCCATACTCCTTTCTCAACCAATCACTGATTAGAGAGGTAAAATTATAATAGTTACTTGAGATCAAATCAAGCTTTGCTCCCTGAGTCATGTAAAGGGATGATGAAGACCTGAACAAAAGCAAAGAAAGGGAAAATGACCAATGGCCAAAAAGCCAAGAGTATCTGTTCTAGCTGTCTTTCTAGGAACTCAACTTCTTCTACAATGGTAAGATATTTGTTTAAGAGACTTGAGGTAACTTTTTGTAAAGATGGCCTGTGTTTTTTGTTGTTGTTTTATTTTATTTATTTATTTATTTATTTATTTATTTATTTATTTATTTTTGAGAGGTTTTTGCTATAGGGTGCGTGCACTCGCCAGAAAGACAGACAGAGACAGAGAGACAGAAAGTGAGAAATCACCCCCCAGGGGGAATGGCCATGCCACAATTCTTTCTCCTCCATTCTCCTCTCTGGATCTTGAGCATGTACACACACAGGCCTGGCATGAGTTTAAGCCATTGGATCCAGAACTCGAACTGAGGTCGACTACATGGGAGTCCAGCGACATAGCCATTACGCCAACTGCTGGTCCTGGGTGACTTGTGTTTTTATGTGAAGATATAGGGGTTAAGGTATGCTTGATGTATGAACATTCTTACCTTCCTCAAAATAGATGAATCAATCTTCTAAAAAAACCCAACCTTGTTTGTTTAGGGTAAGTTATTTTATCCAGAATGAAGTTTTTTATTAAAATGCAAGTGTTATTTTAGGGTGGGGTATCACAGTAAATAAACACTATAGGATATCATATATCAAGCAACATTTTAAAATCGCCTAAGAGCAAGGGACTGTGATAGGTACCATTGGAGATGCAAGAATACATCACAAATAGCCCTCTACACTGACAGTATATTATCAATTTGAATGAGCTATATGCATAAAGACCATAGTAGAAAGTGATGCCATAAAGATGTAGCTGCCTGTTGATGTTCAGAAGTAGGAACTGTAACTCTCTTTTTTCTTTTTTTGATTTTTTTTTTTTTTTGAGGTTTTTGCCATAGGGCATGTGCACTCACCAGAAAGAGACAGAAAGAGAAAAAGTGAGAAATCACTTCTTAGAGAGGATGCTCATGCTGCAACCCTTCTCTTTCATTCTCCTTTCTGGATTTTAGGCACACAGTCACATGTGCCTGGCATGATTTTCAAGCCACCAAGTCTGGAACTCCAACTGTGGAATTGGCCATGTAGGAACCTAGTACCTTAATCACTATGCCACCTGCTGGCCCAGGAACTGTAATTTCGAATGGTTAAGTTATTTTTCTAGTAGTTATTTTATAATGGTGTAGAGAAAGAAGAATGGGGGAGAAGATGATATTAGAGTGGATCATGAAAGACTAAAATAGAGATATAGGAAGGGACATTAGAGACCTAAGAGTTCTGTCAAGAGATGCAGAAACATGGGGAACATACAGGTGAAACAGAGATCTTTATTTGGGCCAAAACGATGAAAAACCATGATTGATAAGTTGAGAAGGAACTTCTAGAGGTACCTGATGCCTGATGAAAGAATCTGGAGTTTATTACAAATACGGAGAGGACTCTTCAAAGGTATTGGGAGAAGAAAATGGCTTTTGATTAGAGCTGTTTTTAGGGAAATTTCACTAGTTTTGAAGGAAGAATAAATCAAATGACATTCAGTTTTGAAGGAAGAATAAATCTAACTGACAGTAGATTTTGGCAGTGGTAAAGGCAGTTATGTGTCTATTAATTACTTGAAAGGATCCAGCTAATTATATGTTAGTTACACATTTTGTTATTTGCAATGTTGTATAGGAGAAAAGATGAAACATTTCAGGAAAAGTAGCATACTCAAAGAAATTTAGCATCACACGGGTTACTTCACTGAAATGTCTTAGATGTCTAAGAGGATTATAAAAGAACTGTGGACGCCCCCCCCCCCCCCCCCACACACACACATACATACACAAGGAGCTCATGGGTTCAGGGCTTGGGCTAAAGCCCAAGAGCAATTTTGGCAAGCTCAACATCTGGCCCAGTGTAGAGAACTCTCCCAAGCACTGACAGGCTCTCATTCTTGAAGACTGGGTTCTCAACCAGTGTCTGTGGCTCCTAGTGTTCCCTGAATTGGTACCAATAGGTACCGAAATACCTCCTCTGTTCTTCACTTTTCAAATGAATCAACAGATTATTATTCATGTTGTCTGAGTTGATTTATAAAATCCTAATATGACAGATGAGACCTGGTTTTCTTAGGGGTTTTATTTCTCTTTTCCATTATGATAGCTACAATTACAGTATATCTGCCACCAATATTTAATTCCTTATTTTATTCTTCAAATATTATCGGCAGCAGGTCCAGATTTCTGGAATTTACTTCCCCAGCTATTTTGATTATGTTTGAGTAGAGCGTCTGGCAGGAATTTATGCAAGGCCACACTATATATGATGGATTCTAATCGAGGAGAGGGAAATGGAAGCTATTGTGAAAGCTAAGAGTCTAATGGCTGCAGCAATGACAGTGAACCATGTGTTTGCACCAGCCTACTTTGTAGACTCACTTTTATTAAATCTGAATTTACTATCTACCTACCTAGCAACTATCAATAGTATTTTACAATTACAGAGAAAAGTTACATCAAGAAGCTATCAACAAACATTTATTCAGTAATATAAAGAATTTAAAGAAATAGTTAATAAAAGCACTAACTAAAATTTTCTGTTTTATTGATATTCTTACTGCTTCACTATCAAAATGGATTGTTTCAATCCAGTTAGCTCGTTAGATTGTCCTGATTAACAAAAATGAATATATTAGACCTTATCCATAGTCATATGTAAAGGGAAATATATATAATTTTAAAGAGATTTTTGCCTTAGGGCACATGTGCTCACGAGAGAGAGAGAGAGAGAGAGAGAGAAATAGAGACAATGAGAGGGAAAGTGAGAAATCAACCCCCATGGGAAAAGGCTATACCACAATCCCTTCTCCTCCCAGGGTCTTAGACACACATGCCACACATCTGGCATGAGTTTGAAGCCACTAGATCTAGGACTCAAACTGTGGTTGGCCATGTGGGAGTCCAGTGATGTAACCACTATGCCATCTGCTGGCTCCTTATGTCCATCATTTTTAGGGCATTAAATATCAGGACTAACTTTTATCTAGTGTGCACCAGTAAAACATGTCGGCATATTGGTGGTGTTCCATATTGTAACAATTAATGAAGTGTTAGACTATCACCCTTGCTCGAAATGCTGAATTATAAAAAGTAAGAGTTACTGGGACAGCAGATGTCATAATGGTTACATAGCTGGACCCCACATAGCCAACCGTGTTTTGAATCTCAGACCTGGTGGCTTAAAACTCATGCCAGGCACGTGTGCATACACCCAAAATCCCGAGAGGAGAATGAAGAAGGGACTGTAGCATGGCCATCCCCCTTGGGGAGTGATTTCTGGCTTTCTGTCTCTCTCTTTCTCTCTGTGTATCCTGTGAGCGCATGTGGCCTATAGGGAAAAATCTCTCTCTTAAAAAGTAAGAATTACAAAAAGTAGAGAAAAATAACTTGTTCAGGAAACCTGAAACCGCTAACTTAAAAGACTTTCTTGCTGATATATCTTGGGGTAGGCTTTACTGGTAATTTTATAACTAATTATTAAATAAGATCAAGAAGGAAATTAATGTAGATCTGAAAACTCAGTGGCATATTCAGAGACCCATTTAGCTTATGAAACATGTCTGTCAACAAGAGTTGACAGTACAGTACAATCAAAAAAGTTTCTGAAAAAACATTAACATCTGGATAAGCTTCCAATTTGCTGCTAATGTTGCAAATTACCACAAACTTAGTGACTTAAAATATAAATTTATTTTCATATGGTTCTGGAGGTCAGAAGTCTGAAATGGGTTTTAATGGGCTTAATTCAAGGTGTTGGCAGTCTGTATTCCTTCTAGGGATTTTAGGGAAGAATTGGTTTCCTTTCTTTTTTAAAAAATATTATTATTATCATTTTTTTTTAATTAACTCACATTCATTCACTGCGCATTGTCACAGCATACAAAATGTGATTTCCCAGGACCAGCAGTTAGCCTAATGGCTATGTCGCTGAACTCCCATGTAGTCGACTGCAGTTCGAGTCCCAGACCCGGCAGCTTAAACTCACGCCAGGCGCGTGTGCGTGCATGCCCAAGATCTCAAGAGGAGAATGAATGAGAAGGGATTGAGCGTGGCCATCCCCCTGGGGGGTGATTTCTTGCTTTCTGTCTCTCTGTCTTGCTGGCGAGCACACGTGCCTTATAGCAAAAACCTCTCAAAAAAAAAAAAAAGAAAGAAAGAAAGAAAGAAAAGAAAAACAAACAAACAAAAAGTGATTTCCCATCCAGAATATACTGCATAGTGGCTTAATCATACATGTTATCATCACTAATTTTCCGTTTCTAGTTTCATATATATATATATATGTGTGTGTGTATTTCCCATTTCTCACCCTCTGCCATTTCCCACCCTCTTTCCACACGATGTCAGTTTTTCATTCCTTTTCCTCCCTGCATTATGTTGATTCACAAAATTTCTTAAATTATCTACTTTCAATAGCAAGCTCAGCTGATATATACATATCTATGAATACATGTCTGACTTTAAGCATGAAATTCTGAGTAGAATGAATATACTATAAGGTAGCACCAAGCTAATGCTGTATAACTTACTACAATCATTAATTATGTATTTCTTACTATATTTTTTAGTTTCAAGAAAAGCAGTTTTAGCTTTAATAAATCAAAGAAATGCTAAGGAACTATGCTTAAAACTTAAAGCCAGGAAACACATTGGGATTCTGTTCAAATAGTAGGTGCATGAACCTATTGCCAGCTCAAGACAGGACAAAAATCCTTAAAACCGTAAAACAAAGCCTAGAAGAAAATCAGCAATGTTTTAGTCAAAAGTCATAAAATTCTATATCACCAGTTCAGTCTCATGTACTTAATCTATCTTCTGTTGTGGTCCAATGTTACCGATAATATTCTGGGATATAATATTCAACTCCAGACTTGTCCCTGTGATTAAGTTGGCCATTTTCTTAGTTTTTGAACTCTTATTTCTGTGTGACTGTATTTCATTTTCCTGGTATAGCACTCCCTGCAGAACTTTTGGGAACTCTGTTCTGGTGTTGGTAATTCTTTCAGGTTTTGTTTATCTGAGAATGTTCTTGTCTTTTCTTCCCATATGAAGGATATTCTTGCCAGGTACAGTATTCTTGGTTGAAATTGCTTTTCCCTTTCGTTTTCAACTTTTAGAATTTGCCTGTATTTCTTCGCTCTTGGCCCCACTTCCATATCTAAAACCAGCAGTACCTGGCCATGTTGTTTCACACTGCATCACTCTGATTCTCTTTTTCTCCTTTCTTTTACATTTAAATAAACTTGGTGACTACATTAGGCTTACCCAGATGGTCCATGATAATCACCTCATCTCTAGGTTTTTAATCCTATCTGCAAAAGCCTTTTTCTTCATATAATGTAACATACCTGTAAGTTCCAGGATTTAAACTGTGAGCATCTTTTGGGAGGCATTATTCTGCTTGTGGCCCCCAAGAGGTTCATGGTGGATCCAGGGGTTGATATTTGTGTTTCCAAACATCGCAGTGGTCATAGTTACTGTTTGATCTTCCACAACCCAGCCTGATGATCGTGTCAAACCTTGTCCACTCTCTGGAGTTTGCAGATGAAAGAGTGGATTTATTTGTGTAGGGAGTGATATACATAGTGAAGTTTAATTCAAAGATGGAAACAAATGTGAAAAAATATAAAAAGTTTATCATTAAAAAAAAAAGAGAGAGACTGCAAGTAAATATATGAAGATATTGGTCAATTTAGGATTGTGGTATAGTGTCCTTTTTTGTACTTTTCTGTATTTTTTAAATTTCTTCAGATTAATAAGAATAGGAGTGAGGATGAGAATGCTGTATGCAGTAACTGAAGAAATCATGTCATAATGGATTAATTCCAGTCAAATACTAAACTTTATAGAAAATATTTCTAAAATTTTATCACTAATGAGTGGATGACTTGATCTCTATGAAATATGAAATTATCTATTTTATTAAAATTAACAGTATAAAAATAGAAACAGTGCAAAAATAATAAAAAAGCTTATGTCTTAATTATTTTACTAACTCATTAGTCAAGTAATATTCATAAAATATGCTCTGTGCTAAACTTTCTAAGCAATAGAATATCAAAGAAAGCATGAGCCTTTCTCTGAGGAGCCTCAGCTCTTGGAGGCAAAGCACATACACAAATAACTAATGTTATACATTTATCCCTCATGTGCTTGATGCAATAGTTTCTTGTGCCTTCCAGATACTCTTCTTTACTCATAGTCTTGGGTGTGTCTGGGTACCCCATCTGTGCTTCGCACACAGTGTCCTCTGAACTCACAGGCATGTCCAGAGGCAATGAGTAAGTGGGTTTGGCTAGAGCTGAAGGGCCCTATGTTCCTTAAAACAAGGGAAGTAATGGGTCCAAATGCTTGTTCTATTCAGGAACAGTTGGCATCCTAATAAATACCCCAGGAATTCATTTCTTGAGTTGTACTGTCTTCTCCAAGCCTGATGAGTTGGTATATTCAGGAACTGGGCAATATTAATGCATATAGCTAAGCTTCCATTTCTTATTTCATTGCTGCCACTTAACAATATCCAGGTTTTGTGAGTGTTCCCCAAAAAACCACAAACAAACCAACACAAATCAAAAAACAGTTTCTGTTATAGTTAGAAGGAAATCTCCACCACAGGGAGAGACCTTTGTCATATGTGTAATTTCAATGTTAGCTTCTTGGACATGGCTCCATTTGGAAATGCTTTAGTTCTAGCCCACTTATGTACCTCAAAGAAATAGTTCCATTCTACCAGTCTCATTGATTATGTCCTTATTTTCCTTTTATGTCAGAGTCACATTGGGTTATTCTAGTTTCTTGTCATCAGTGTTTCAGCAACATAGAAGAAGATGTGTACCAAACTCAAAAACAAAAAAGGGAAATTGTTCCAGAATGACAAAATGAAAGCTGAACTAATAAGAAACAATTAAAAATAAGTAAATAAATTCTAAAAGAAGTTTTTTGAAAAGAATAAAAAACAGAAGACTCTTACAACTCTAGTTAAAGTAAAAAGACAGAGCAGAATGGTTAGGAATGAGAAGGGAGGCATCATGTAGATACCAATAAAATTAAAGTATTTATGAGGCAGCTTTCCTATACCAATGCCGTTGAAAACCTAAAGCAAATATATGAACTGGTTTTACTTACAGTATGGACAAGTAAGATCTTATCAGCCCAACCATGAACTATAGACAAAATAAAAATACAAGCATGTGAAGCACCAGAAAGGTAGATTTTGGAGGCAAATTCTGGATTGACATTTAGAAAAAGGAAACAGGATATGGTGAGCTCTTTCCTCCCTTTTTACCAGGTTTCCATTTATATCACACACGATGCCAAAAACTGAAAAAAACTCTCAGTCTAATTGAATTATAGAGTCAGAGGATTCAAGATAACCATAATTGCAAGAAAATAAGTAGATTTTTTGGTAGAGCCAGGGAAGGAGAACTACAGATTTCTGGGTATGAACTCTGTTTAGATTTCTTCTAACTCTTGATTTATGAATACCAAAAACATACTGTTGGAGTCCCACTTAATGCTAAAATAATAAAATTGAGACTTGGGGTTCCATCTAAGTGATAGAGTTACTAGTTGGTATCTTACCAAATGAAGTGCCTGCTAAAAACTAAACTGTTAATGTTTGAGGGGGTATAATAAAATTCACAATTCCTACAAATTAACATTATAATGTTCAAGATACAATCAAAATGACATGAAGAAGCAGGGACCCATTCTAAAAAAAAAAAAAAAAAAAAAAACGGTTCCCTGTCTTAGCAATCATGAATAATGTTGCAATAAATATAGATGTACAAGCACTTTTCCAACTGAGCATTCTCCTGTCCTTTGGGTAGATACCCAGAAGTAGAATTGCTGGGTAATATGGTAATTCTACTTGTAGGCCTTTGAGGAACCGCCATATTTTTCTCCACAGTGACTGGGCCAATTTACATTTCCCCTTTCACTACATCCCTGCCAGCTCTTATCATTTTTGATTTTTTAAATCTTCACCATTCTGACCAGGGCTGGGTGGTATCTCTTTGTGATTTTGATCTGCATCTTTCTTATGATGAGGGATATTGAACATTTTTTCAGAAGCCTTTTGGCTGTTCTTATGTGTTCCTTAAAGATGTTTTTTTTCCAGCTCCTTTTCCCATCTTTTAATTGGGTTAATCATTTTTTTCCAGGTAAGTCACTTGAGTTCCCTGTATATTCTGGTTATCAGTCCCTTATCTGGGGCACATTCTCCCATTCTGCAGGTTGTTGATTCACACTGATTTCTGTGTAATTTGCTGTTAAGAAATTTCTTAATCTGATGTAATCCCATTTATTTATTTTTGGTATTATTGCCTGTGCTGTGGGGTCTCACTTAAGAAGTCTTTGCCTACCCCAATGTCTCCCACAGTCTCCCCAGTGTTTTTCACCAGAAGTTTTATAGTTTGAGGTCTTAGGTTTAGATCTTTGATCCACTTTGAGTTGATTTTTGTTAATGGTGAGAGATAGGGATTCAGATTCATCTTTCTGCAGGTGGATACCCAGTTTTCCCAGCACCATTTGCTAAAGAGGTTTTCCTTTTCCCACTGGATTGACAGGTAGCCAACCCAAATGTCCACAAGGAGATGAATGGATTGAAAAAGTGAGGCACATATACTCCATGGAATACTATTCGGCAATAAAAAGCAACAAGACCCTGGCATTTGATAGAAAGTGGATTAATATGGAAGATTTCTTGCTGAATGAAGCAAGACAGTTTATGAGAGAGAGACATTTTATGTCTCCACTTAACATATACTGACTGTCCACACTCTATGGTAGAGACTGAAAGATTAGAGGACATAAAGGTATTAAAAATAGTTATGGGGAACCAGCAGTTAGCGTAATGGCTATGTCGCTGGACTCCCACGGTTCGCGTCCCGGACCCGGTGGCTCAAAACTCACGCTGGGCGTGTGTGCGTGCGTGCCCAAGATCCTGAGAGGAGAATGGAGGAGAAGAGATTGCAGCGTGACCATACCCCCTGGGGGGTGATTTCTCGCTTTCTGTCTCTATGTCTCTCTCTGTCTGCCTGGCGAGCGCACGTGCCCTATAGCGAAAACCTCTCCAAAAAAAAAAAAAAAATAGTTATGGACACTAGAGACAGTGTGGATGGAGGATGGGAGAGGGAAAGAGTGTAGGGAAGGTAATTAGGGAGAAAAATAGAGAGGTAAGACATTTGTGGGACACAGAAATGGTTTATTATCTCTTGATGTTGACGTGTATAGTATTCTCAACTGGACTGGCCTGAGTTGTATTTCATGTTGAGTAAATTCTTTATACAAGCTAAATGATGTAAAATGAATTTTATTGTATAAAAAATAATAAAATAAATAAATATAAAGAAAAAAAGAGAAAGAAGGATCCTAAAATGGCTCAGGTGTTGGAATTGGCAGAAACAGATTTCAAGTAGTGACTCTTAATATATTTAGTGATGTGAAAGGAAACATGTTTAAAATTAATGGAAAGAATGGACATCTGAACATAGAAATATAAACCATAAAATATTGAAAATTATTATATTTGAAATTTTAAAAACTTGCTGAATGGAATTTAGAGCTGAATGGAGATAACAGACGAACAAACTAGTGAATTTAAAGACAGGTGAATAAAAATCATCCAATCTGAATAGCAAAGAGAAAAACTAGAAAATGAAGGATCTGGAGAACTTACAGAATAAAATAAAGTAGTTTAATGTATGTTTAACTGGAGTCTCAGAAAGAATAGAAAGAAATTGGGGCAAAAAATGTTTAAAGAAACAATGTTTAAAGAGTGTTTAAATTTGACATAAACCAAAAAAGTCTAGATTTTAAAAACTCAGCTAACCCCAATAAGAGAAATACAAAGAAAACTATGCCAAGACCTATCAAACTTCTGAAATCTACAAATAGAACTATTATATTGTCCAGCAATTCCACTCCTTGGTATCTACCCAAACAACAGAAGAATTCTTAATAGAAAAAGTGCTTGCACATCGATGTTTATTGCAGCACTATTCACAATTGTTAAGACATGGAACCAACCCAAACACCCACAAACAGATGAATGGATTGAAAAACTGTGGCACATATACTCTATGGAATACTATTCAGCCATAAAACAACAACAAAACCCTGGCTTTTGACAGAAAATGGAAGAATATGGAAAATTTACTGCTGAGTGAAGCAAGCCAGGCTATGAAGGAGAGACATTGTATGTCCCCACTTAATATATACTGAGTGTCTGCATTCTATGACTGAAACTGATTGACTAAAAGATACAGAAACACAGTAAATGGATGTGAATACCAGATATAGTGTGTGTGAAAGAGTAGAGTCTGAAGAAGGACATTTAGAAGAAAAATAGAGAGGCAAAGCATTAATGGGACAAAGAAATGTGGTATTATCTGTTGAAGATAATTTTATATTTTATCAACTGGACTAGGGAGAAATGTTCACATATTGAAATATTCACTTTGTAAGCTAAATAATGTGATTGAATGTATAAAAGAAAATGAAATAAAAAAGAAAAAAAGAAAGAGAAAATGAAAGCATCCAGAGCAAAATGATCCATTACATACAGGGGAATCATGTTTCAAATGACTTCTGTCTTATCAGAAACTGTGAGAGTAAGAAAACAATAAGATAATATCCTTAATGTGCTGAGAAACAGCAGTAGCATCATCATCATCATCATCATCATCAACCTATCATGCAGAAATCTATATTCAGTGAAAATATCCCTTGAGAGTCAAAGAGAAATAAAAACATTTTCAGACCAGAAGAAAACTTGGGTAATTTGTCATCAGCAGATGTACACTACTGGAACAAACTAAAGGAAGTTCATTAAACTCAAGGGAACTGGTATCAGAGGCCAACTTAGATCTTTACTGAATGAGGAACATCAGAAAGGGTAAACATCTAGATAAATATAAAATATTTTTCTTTTAATTTTTAAAAAAGACATTACTATTTAAAGTAAAAACTTATAAAATTTTAATTGGTATTATCTTGTGATATGTGTAATATATAGAGACAAAAATACATATGATGACCATAGCATAAACAAAGGGATGCTTTCTTACTCTCCTCCCCACCTCTTTCTCCTTCCAGTGAGTACACGTGTTCTCTGGCAAAATCTGAAAAAAAAAAAAGGAAGTTTACTATGCGGATATTAGGAAAGGGATCAGAATTTCTCATTAAAATCTTAACAGAAATTAAATGATTTTGCATTTGATTTTTAACAACCCTACGTAAAAGGAAATAATTGCAATGCAATTTACATTCTACCAGACTTCAGAAAAAGACGGAACTCTTCCTCATATATTTTCCAAAGTCAGCATAATCTCTACCTAGTAGATTTCAGGATTTGACCACCAGTCTCATGAGGCTGATTTTTACTGGACCTGGCTTTTCTTGTACAGTCCTTTTTTTCTCTTGCTATTTTGAGGACTCATACACCCACCCTACTTCCTAACACTCCCACAACACGTAACATTCAGAAATACAGAAATCACCAACCTGACATCTCATATCTAAGAAGCTGTTGTTGCTGTCTAGAGTCACTAATCTTGTTTTGTAGGAAGGAATGGAGGAAATAAAAGTGACGGAGGGAATTAGGATGTACTAATCATCCACTGTGTACCATGTAGTATTCTTTACCACCTCTGGGAGACTGGTAATACTATTCCTGCTTTTACAGATGGAGAAATGCAGACTAAAAGAGGCTATAGGGACAAGCAGTTGGTGTAATGGCTATATCGCTGGACTCCCATGTAGTCAACCATGGATAGAGTCCCAGGCCCGGTGGCTTAAACTCATGCCAGGCACGTGTGCGTGTGTACCCAAGATCCTGAGAGGAGAATGGAGGAGAAGGGATTGCGGTGTGGCCATCCTCCGGGTGATTTCTCACTTTCTGTCTCTCTGTCTCTCTCTGTCTTTCTGGCAAGTGCATGGGTCCTATAGCAAAAACCTCTCCAAAAAAAAAAAAAAAAAGAGGTTATAAAAATTAAAAAAACAAAACAAAACAAAAAACCTTCTTCTGTGTGATCATGCAATTAATTAATGTAAGTGTGAGATTTGAAGCTAGATTGCTTTGGTTTCAGAGCATGTAGTTTTGTATTTTTTTCCAGGTGCCAGAAGGATTATTTTTGATATATTTAATTGAAAATTCTCTCTCTTTGTATTCAATTACTTTTAGAAACTGGAAGAAGCTTGTTTTTTTGAAATCTTTAGTGTAGCATCTGCCCCCTTTTCCAAAAGATTTGTTCTTTTCTGTTAGAAATATCACTGATGTGACAAAAGTTGAATTTTCTTTTTTTCTTTAATTTACCAGAGGGCATATGTACTTACCACAGAGGGCAGAAAAAAAAAAGAAAGAACACCCACCACCCCCCCTGCCCCCGCCAGTAAGAATGGCCATGCTGCAATCTCTTTTCCTCAATTTCTCCTTTCAGGGTTTTAGGCACATACTCACATGTGCCTTGTGTGTGTTTCAAACCGCAAGGTTTGATACTTGAACCAGGAAGTCAACCACCTGGGATCCAGCTTAACTACTATGCTACTGCCTGGCCCACAGCTGAATTTTCTAAGAAAGGTGATTTGCTGTCCTCTAACCTAGAGCTTATTTCCTCTCTGTGTGCCTTTTGACCTCTTGTCTCTCATCTCAGCTCTGGCTCTTACTATGCAAAATTTAGCATTGTTAGACCCTTACTTTTATTCAATAATGACATAATTAACTTATAAGTTACCTTTTCCCCTCCAAGTACAGTGGTAAGCTTGGGGATTCTGTGATATATTTCTTGGCCTCCTGGTACTTCCATTCAATCGGAATAAATCAGGGATTCTCAACTGTGGCTATATAGTAAAAACACTTAGTGAGTTTTTTGTTGTTGTTGTTGTTTGTTTGTTTTTGTTTTTGTTAAATGCCTGGACTTAATTTAAAGATTCTGTTGTTGGAGGATGGGTTAGAACTTGAGCATCAACATAACTTTAAAAGTTCCTCTGACAATCAGAATGCCTAGCATATCTGCTTGCAGGTTACATGGTAACATTAGTTCCTATTTACTGGGTGCTACCTGTATATTATCTAATTTAATTCTTACAATGATCCTGTGAGGCAGGCATTATGATTTTCATTTTGCGAACAAGAGGATAAATAGCATGCCAGAGATCACATCACTAGAAAGTGAGAAAGCCACTGCCAATATTGGATTCCTACCATGATGCTACGTGCCAAGGGTCAAGAGTGTGGTGCTGAGCACAGTAGTTTGAGGAAAGGGGCTGGGAGGGATAAGTAATTCCTAGACCCACTCAGTCTGTAGGTCCTGCAGACCCATGTCTGTGCTGAACTTACCTAATGCCAGTTGCTCTTGCATCTTGAATTCGGCTGGGCTAAATTAAAGATAACATCCTTCCTTTCTTCTCAACATCACCGCTCTTGGAACATGGTAGCATTTCCAGTCTTCACTATCTTTTCAGCAGTGAGAGTGAAGCATGACACTGTTCTTCACATGTTCCTTTCTCCCTTATCCTTGCTCTGACAGGCTGGGCAAAATTGGGAAGTGACCGATATGTATCTGTTGTCACTACCCTCTCTTTTGTATTTACTTCCCTTTGTGGAATGTAAACCTGTAGGCTTTTTAATCCTTTCTTAGAAAGGATGGGATATATTCATTATATTATAGTGTGAATCACTGACAGGATTTTATGTGCCACCTTTTCCAGGGACAGTCACATTTTAACAAGGTACAAAGAGTTCAGTTTGGGAGCCCTATACACGTAGATTTGAATCTTTGGCTGCCTATTCGTTATGTAATGTTTGGCAAGTAACCTAACCTCCCTTAGCTTCTATTTCCTCATCTCTAAAAAGAGAGTGATACGTCAGAGGGTTGTGAAGAGGATTAAAATGATTTGAGACGTGCCTAGCACAGTGCCCGGCACATAGTAGGTGCATGTTAAATGTTTATCCCCTTTTCCTTCCACCTCAATGGCAGCATTCATGCATCAGGAAAGAGTTAAAGTTCTTTGGGACATGTTGCAGGAATTTCTTAACCGATGGTCTCCTTCTGACTCTGCTTCACAGACTACATAGGCATTATCGAGCACATTGAATTTTTCTTTACCAAGCCACGTGCACACATACACATACACACACACACACACACACACTCACATTCACACTCACACTCACACACTCCAGGATCTACTGTTGTGGGTATTTGTGTTTCATGTAGGAAACTTGTGACTGTATTTTACATTAAGGCCCTTTCTTACAAACCTGAAGCCTTCCCTGAAGCATATGTGTGAAGGTTAATATCTAATCTCTGATGCACTAAATGGATACTTTCAGCATTTTGGAAGAAACAGCTACCTATTGGCCTTTTTTCTACAGAGGCTGAAATGCAGTTCCTCTGAATTAAAAACTAGAGGCTACGTTCAGACTGATCATGGCTGAAATAAAAATACATTCTAGAGTTTGTGCCTTTATTCTAAGGCATTAAAAAAGTGACTGTTATTGAAGAATAATGAAAAGCTTTTAATTACTAATCTTTCAAAGAAGTTTTTCTGTGCAAGTTTAACTTTCATTATCTGACTTTGTCATTCTTTTAAAACATCACATTAGACTTTCCACTGAGGCAGAGAAATTGGTCTGAAAATGAAAACAAGGTTGTTTAATTTCTATTAGCTTTGAAAGTTTGGTATGCATTATTATTTCATAATTGTTTCAGGAAAACAAAACAAAACATAAAAACTTGGATATGGAGGCCAGCATGAGCAAACTCAGGGTTGAGATGAAGCGTGCTACTGCATCAAAATTCTTTTGATATTGCAGAACTTCCCTTATGATGATAAGGTTCTGACTGGGTGAATAGGTCTAGGCTTAAAGCCACAGTTCAAAACCTGGGTTCAAAACCCAGCTGGGCCACTTACTGGATGGTAGACCTTGGCAATCCTATAATATGTCCATGTCTCAATTTGCCTCAAGAGTGAAATCAGCAGAATAACAGTCCCTCAAAGGATCTTTGTGAAGGTAAAGGACAGAACGGATTTAAGAAGGAGTCGACAAATGCTACTTCTCTTGGTCCTGTCTAGGCAACCAAATGTAGTTGGTCCAGAGCAATTACATTGATGAAATAGAGTTGAAGTGTGCACAAAAGGCAACTTGGAAGGAAAAAAAAATAGAGGTAAAATACCTGTGTGTGTGTGTGTGTGTGTGTGTGTGTATGTGTGTGTGTATGTATGTGTGTGTGTAAACCCCAATATTTAAAACTCAAAGTATGAACTATAAAAATGCCAACATGTTTGGGTGTGTACCTGATGGTTAGGATTGCAAACACTATCTGTGGCACCAGCACTAGCAAAGGGTACCAAATACCTGGCTTGGTGATGTTAGTTCCCATCAGAGTCATTTTCATAGAGGATTCGATGAGTTAAAAACTAAGTCAAGGCATTAAATATCTTGCGAAGTAAACAACAATGGGTCATGCATTTTTGAGACATGTTTTCTGGGCTGCTTCTTTAACCGAACTAGTCTGTCTGGCTCCAAACATAAGCTGTCCTCATCTATTTCCTAAGATAATCCATTATAAATTGTGACAGGTTCCCAAGAGCCTGGCGGACAGTACGGCCCGATGTACTGCCCAGGTCTCACTTTTCTGTTCTGGTCATCTCCGACAAGTTCCATGCGTGACCAGTCAGGAGACGGCTAATTCTAGTCCACGCATTTTTCAGATGAGCTTTATTTTATTTTTAATTTCCCCACAAATGCACGCCAGGCGCAGATTTCGTCAGTTACAGACATAGCTCTCTAATCTGTGCCGCCCTTCCGTAGCTCATACTACCAAATGAATTAAGGTCCAGTTACATATAAAAGTGATTATGATCAGCGAAATGTCTGCCCAGAGTGGCCTCCCAAAAAAGGGCAAAGATTGGAGGCTCTGACATTTCCCTTTGGCCATCTTGGGGCCAGGCACTGTACAATAAAGTGAGCCCATCAGCAACTTTCTAAACCCTACTCTCTTTCAGATTTTACAGCTCAGGGTCCACCATGGAGCAGAGAAATAAATTACTTTCTGGTGTCAGGGAAAATTACTTGTTTTGTCTTTATCTGACAAGATTTCTTTTTGAGAGAACTGACCTCATCCTTTTGAAAGCTTCCTATTTCACCTCTACAGGCATCTGGCTTTCGCTTGGAGGCAGGTGACTTCATCCAAATCCTGACATTTGAGGGGGCAGGACTCTACGTCTTCTTTGGGATGCTTGTTAGGGTCATCTGGGCATTTCTCAGGACAACTCATGTCTGCGTGGATTCTACTTTCCCCTCAAATCAGCAGGGGCCAGCAGCACAGTAGGAACTGCACGGAGAAGTGCAAAGTTAAATCAGGCCAGGGAGGAAAGGAATAAAGACCATCGCTGTCTGTACTGAAAGAACTTATGGTCTAATTCAGGGAAGAGAAAACATTCTTGAGGATATATTTATTTACTGTAGGTTATCATCTCTGTTACTTAACAAGACACAAATAAGATGGAATAATGTAGCAGGAAGAGTGTTAGAGACCAAGGGCCTGGAAACAGTAAAGTTTTCTGTGCATCACTGCCTCTCTCTAGACACTGGTCACACAAATATAAAATCTAGAATATTCAGGATTTCAATGACAAGTGGCAAAAGAACTGTGGAAGTCAGGAAAGCTTTTTCCTTTCTAATGGGATTTCTAGAACAGTCATTCACCATGTCCTGAGGGGAGGCATCTCAGTAACCCCCTGATCAGGCCTCTTACTGTGAATTTTTCCACCTTGCTGTGCAGATCTCAAAGCAAATGAGGCAAAATTTGTTCAAGCCCTCTGATTTGGTTCTTGTCGGGGTAGAACCCATGTTACAAAGGCCCAATGAACTCTCCCAGCTCTGAACTCTAAGCAGAGCTCAGGGGTGGTGGACAAGGTGGAGGAAATGCTGCCTCCACCGGTAGGAACCTAACTTACACCTGCTCCCCTTCTGCCCGCCAGGCAGGGGCCCAACTGCCCTCTGGGATGAGCCAACCTTGGTAGTCACCCAACTTGAGAATCTTTTGAGCTCTTCCTGTCGCCATGCCCCACCCCATCCCATTCCACCCTCGCCTCTTTTTTCTCCTCCCTGGCAGCCACTCTGTTTTCAGATGTTTACCCAGAGTTAGAACCTCAGTGGTGTGATGAGGCCTGGGGGATGGGAGAGTACCCGGAGAGAGGAATTTCTCTGGAAAGAAGTATCTGGGGCACATCTGCCAGCTTCTTCCTCTGTGTTCTGACAGACTCTGTGTGTGCATATGTGTGTATGCGCACGCATGTATGTGTGTGTATTTTCACTGGTTGACAGTGATCTGTAGCTCAGGCTTCCAATGTCATTAATCTTAGATTAGCCCAAGTCAGAGACCTTTTTTGGGAACTGGTATTATCTGTGCTCTGGATGCCCCATTTCAGTGGTCTCAATTTGATCAGGACATCCGGATGTTGTAACATCATTTTATAACCGTTCCCCCGACCCTGATTCCATCCTTCAGAGCTCTGAGGACATGTAACTGGAAGCCACTCCACTTACTCTCCCCCTCCACAGTGGACCCGTGTCACCTGCCGCCCTGGCATCATCACCCAGGCATGCACTGTCACACTCCCAACCGGAATGTCAGCTTGCTGTTTGAGATTCACACCGACACTCGGTCCCCAGAGGGCTCCTCCCGGAGCCAGGGCGGACTGCGGTTGGGCACACATAAAAGCACAGGAGTCCCCTCGCTTTCTGGCAGGACTTCAAGCACTAGCCCAATGAAGAGATCTTGACAGCATACTTGTGAACTCCACAGGCCCCAAGGGCTCAAACACCACGATATTTATGCTCACGGGCTGGAGAGCCAAAACAGTTGGGTTGTTATGCAGACATGGGTCTCTTACTTGGGACCAGTGTTTCTGACACCTGTTAATTGGCATTTGAAAGAACTGAGTGGTAGAGGTTGGGGCCCCTTGGAGCTCTGCCAGTCTGCACCTGAACAACGGGAAGTACAGCAAAGTTTTGTCCACCTTCCCTGACACTGGTCAGAGGTTTCCTGGGGGATGAGCAAGTCTGAGGGTTGCCAGAAAAGATAATCAGGGAGGGAAGAAAATAAGAAGGAGGGTGAGAAGAAAGGAGACAAGGAGGGAAAGAAAAAAATAGAGGGCGGGTATTTTTAGATTTGCTAGCACAGAACTTGGTGCTCGTAGCACCCTGGTCTCTGTTTCTGCAGCACTAGTTCTACTGGCCCAGGGTGGAATATTCATCCTTTGTCCCCTTTCCTTCTGGGACAATAGGTCCCACCTGCCTTGGAAGGCACAGGACCACCTCCTCCAGCCTTCCCTGAACACTCCAAGGGGCCTACTCTTCCTTTTGAAACTCTCATAACAAGCTGTTTAGCTCATCACTATTATTGTGTGTGTCTTGTTCTTTTCTGATTTTTAACTCCTAGGGATCACATTAGAGACTTTTTCTGGCCCATGGTGCCTTGCACAGTTCTTGGCTCAAAGTGGATTCTCAGCATCCACAGGTGATGTGTTGATTTTTCTTTCTCTGGACGTCTTTTTCTCTTTTTCAGTTCCAGACTTTCCAGCCCCAAGTTCCACTCAACAGAACTCATGCTCTGTCCCTACACAACTGAAGACTCTGTGTGAGTCTTTTCCAAACCTATCACAAAGTTTGAATGGCCCACGATCTGAAATTACGTGAGACTGATTTAAAAAATAGTTTCTATATTTCATTATTAGTGCTCAAAAGAAATGTTCTGAAAGTCTCTATTCTTGAACTTACTTGTGTTTTAAAAGTCAACTTTACATTAGTTGTTTGAATCTAGAAGTCTATAGAAACAACATTCATTCAACAAGAACATCTTAAGCACTACTGCAATGCACATATGGCTTCTAAGTGGTGGGGACTACAGGGAACAAAACAGATAGAAACCCTCGTCTGTCTGGGGAGATGGCCAACCCACAAAAAAGCAAGTAAAATATGTAAGTCAGATGATGCTGATTGCCATAGCAGGGAATAAATAAGGAAGGAGGATAGAGTGCTGGAATGGGACCGAGCTTAGAAATAAGGTGATCCAGGAAGACCTTATTTGAGACAGACCTGAAGGGGTGAGACGGTAGAGTACCAGAGTTCCAAGTTCAAGAGAAGAGTGAACTTAGTATGTTCGAGACCAGCAAGACAGAATAGCTTGAGCAGAGTGAGCAATGTGGAGGGGCGATCCCTGCTTGATTTCCCAGGTCAGCACTCTGGGAGGCTATGAGCCCATAAAAATTCTGAACTATAATTCAAATTCAATAATAAATATTTACTGAGTGCCTGCCTTGCGCTAGATATTGATACTAATTCTTTAAACTACCCTTGAACTTGGGTCTATGTAAATATCCTTTCTGCTTGTCACCTGGAGAGTGCTAGGGGAATAAGGAACCACTCAGAGAAGCATGAGGGACCAGGCACATACAGTGCGATGCCCAGTGGACAAAATCTCCCACTTGCAGACAACTGGGACATTAGAACCTTCTTTTGATTTGAAGTCTCAGACATTTGATTTGTTGCTGAGTGTTATTTTTTGTCCTAGGACAAGTTGCATTATTTCCTGCTTCTTGATTTCTTGGAGATGATAGTAACTCTTTTGTCTTTTTTTTTTTTTCCTGGTAAAAATTAAATGAGGGGAGTGTACATAAAATAGTCTTGTAAAACAGTCTACTGATCTGAGCTTTAGTAATTTAGGTGAGCTACTCTCTCTTCTACATCAGGGTCTTAAGGGACAAGAAGAGCTCGGAAATAGATGTCTCCTCAGGGACCTTTTCATATATGGAAATTGCTGTAAGTTTTATGTTAGCTAACTAAGCTCTTCTAGAAAAGGTAATGGGGCCAGGTTGTTTCTAGATGGTGAATAACTCAAGTAAAAGATCTAGATAAGAGAAGAAACAGGTTGATGAAGGAGAAAATTGCCTGACATTTGGAAATGTATAAAGTAGAATTTGAGAAAAGTTATCAATTCATTTCAAAAATGACAAGCAAGAGGATATACTCAAACAAATCATTACATAAGTAAAATTGCATTTCTTCTTTGGACATCATTCTCTTCTCCCCATTTCTCTGTCCTTCAGGGTCCATGCTCCATAGTGTTTAAGCTTTCCAAATAGCCCAGGTCCCATCCCACTGACCCCAGCCATCCAGTCCTGCCCAGGACTGCCTATTTTTCTTCCAGGGTCCTTTAAAATGGGGAGATTCTATGTTGGAAGGGAACCTTTCAGTGACTAAGAATTTGCTTTCTTACTAGAAGGCAGGCTATTCATTCTGAAGAGCCATTATTAGAAAGCTCATCCTAAAAGTCACTTAAGATCTTCTTCCTTATGATTTCTACTCCTAACTACTGGGCTCTCAGTCAGGTGTTTCTCAGCACTATACAGATAAATCCTTATTTGGTCTAATGTCACCCCATCATAATCTAACTGTACATGAGGTTTGCTGGAGAATGATTGGAGAGTAGAAGCATAAGTCTGTACTCACAGAATGCAAGAGTTCTCCCTGTTTACAGAAGAAGGGTGTGCTTGAAAGGAACAGGTAATCACAAATCATTACAATTGATTTTCAGTTTGTCAAAACATCCACAGGAAGCCACCTAGTATAAGAGCATAAAGTGTGAACAATTATTAGCCTCCTTCAAAATTGTGTGTGAATGAGTTTTTTCTTTCCTTTTCCATTTTTATGTTAGAAAGCACATGTACATGAACAAGACAAGCAGGGTGGGGAGAGAGAGAGAAGACCCTCAACAGGGTCTCATCATACCACAATCCCCCTTCCCCAGCTCTTGAGCTCTTTAGAGTCCTGGGTGTCCCAGCATGCCCATAAGGCTTCCAGCGCTGTAGGGCATTAGCGTACTACTGTATCACTGCAGCTGGGCTGGAGTGTGAAATCTTAATTCCAAGCTTTAGAATCTCAGCTTGGAAAGCAGCTATGAGCACCACTGACACCTGGGTAGCATCTCACTCCCCAACCCAAAATTATACTACAAAGCTGTGGTACTCAAAACATCATCATATTGGCACAGAAACAGACAGGTGGACCAATGGAACAGAATAGAGTCCCCAGAAATAAACTCCTAAACATATAGCCAACTGATTTTTGATGAAAGGTACCAATCAATCCAGTGGGAAAAGGAAAACCTCTTAGCAAATGGTGTTGGAAAAACTGGATATCCACCTGCAGAAAGGAGACTCTGAACCCCTACCTCTCACCATTGACAAAAATCAACTCAAAGTGGATCAAAGATTTAAACCTAAGACCTCAAACTATAAAACTGCTCCTGGAAAACACTGGGGAAACTCTGGGAGACACTGGGGTGGGCAAAGACTTCCTAAATAAGATCCCCAAAGCACAATCAGTAATCCCAAAAGTCAACATCAGATGGGATTACTTCAGATTAAGAAGTTTCTGAATGGCAAAAGACACAGTAATTGGTGTGAATCGACAGCACTCAGAATGGGAAAATATTTTTGTAAGGAACTGATAACCAGAATACACAAGAAACACAAGCAGCTGTCCCGAAAAAAGACCACCAACCCTATTAAAAGATGGAAGAATGAGTTGATAAAACCACTCTCTAAGGAAGACATATGAATAGCCAAAATGCATATGTAAAAATGCTCAGCATCCCTCATTGTAAGGGAGATGTAGATCAAAACTACAATGAGTTATCACCTAATCCCAGTCAGAATAACTAAGATAAAAACAATAATAATAATAATAATAAAAAGATAAGTGCTGGCAGGGGTGTGGTGAAAAGGGGAACTCTCTTACACCGGTGGGAATGTAAGTGGTCCAGCCACTGTGAAAAACAACTTGGAGATTCTGCAAAGACCTACAAATAGAACTACCATATGATCCAGCAATCCTGCTCCTTGGTATCTACCCAAAGGACAGAAAGATTCTTAATCAGAAAAGTGCTTGCACATCAATGTTTATCTCAGCACTATTCACAATTGCTAAGACATTGGAATCAACCGAAATGCCCATGGACAGATGAATGGATTGAAAAACTGTGGCACATATACTCTATGTAAAGAACCAGAGTGACTCCATTTTTACGGGATGACTCCATTTTGTTAAACTCACCTTACTGTGAATCAGTGCCATTTCAAGGAGGCGAGCCGATCATGTAGGAGAAGGTCATAAGACCATCACCCCACCAGGGCTGACCAATGAAAAAAAAAACAAAGAAAATACCAGAGACCTGAAGTAACTTTCTTGCCCAACTTAACGGTCTGAAGACCAATCAGTAAAAGACAACTATACTTCTTGTAATCTACAGCCAATGTATAGCTGCCTGAGTGCATTCCTCAGCACCCCTCGACCTCCCCCGCCCCAACAGCCATAAAAAACCCAGACCAACTAACACTGGGGCTCTCTGCTCCAATCCGCTGTGTTGGTGACAATTGAGAGTCCTGGCTCAAGCCTGAATAAAAGCGACCCTTGTGTGTTTGCATTGGAATCTGCTCCTTGGTGGTCTTTTGGGAATTTTGCGACTGGGGCACAACATATGAAATACTACTCAATCATAAAAAACAACAAGACCCTGGATTTTGAAAGAAAATGAATGAATATGGAAGATTTCCTGCTGAGTGAAGCAAGCCAGGCAATGAAGGAGAGATATCATATGTCTCCACTTAATATATACCTAGTGTCCGCACTCTATGACTGAAACTGAATGACTAAAATTTATAGAAACTAAGTAAATTGTTGTGAATACCAGATACAGTGTGGGAAGATGGTTGGTGAAGGAGTAGAGTCTGAAGAAGGATATTAAGGAGAAAAATAGAGGCAAAGTATTTATGGGACAAAAAATGGGTTATTTTCTTTGAAGATAACTTTATAGTATTGTCAACTGGACTGGTGAGAAATGTTCACATGTTGAAATATTCACTTTGCAAGCCAAATAACATGATTGAATATATAAAATAAGTTGAAATAAAAAATAAAAATAAATATTAAAAAAAAAAGTCTCAGCTTGGTGCAAGCAGGTGGCTTGGGGTTGGGGTGCTGGACTGCCACATGGCTGACCACGAGTCCTGGACCTTGCAACTTGCTTTCTTACATCCAGAATCTACAATTTGAACTGCAGTCAGCCATGTGGGAGTCCAGTAATATAACTGCTATGCCATCTGCTAGCCCCAAGATTGGAAGGAATTTTTAAGAACTTTTATAAAAGGACCTAAAACCACTTTGGTTATTAGCAGTTTATAGAATCTAGTAACAAATTCAAGTAATAAAATAAAATCTAGTAATATTGGTTTTCCCAAAAAATTAAAGATAGATAGTAGCTCCATATCTTTTTTCTGTATACCTGGCTGCTTGGTGATAAGTAAAAATGAAAGCAAGTCTCAGGCCCTATACTACCCATTCTGTCCCATTCTGACCTTGATGGGCAGACATACACATTAATATTATAAACTCAGAATGTCTCCAGTTTTTGTCATTTTACCTTTATCCGAGAATTATGTTGCATGAAAGATTCACCCCTAGGAATCTTTCAAATGTCCTGATAGGAGAACCAACACCTGAGTCCTTCAGCAGGAGTGGAACATAGAGGATAAAGTTTCAGGCCTGGAGTACACCTGCTGGCTGCTGGGCTCCTCAGATTCTTATATCCCTTTCATTCAAGGGCTGATACACCTTAACAAATGTTCTAGCTACCACTCATCTTGAACACTGGTAATTTCACCAATAAGAAAGTGTTTTATCCCTCTCACCTTTTTAAATACCATAAGCAAGAAAAGCTGTTATTTTCCCCTTCTTTCTTTTACTAATTCTTTACTTCTTCTTACCTCATAGGGCAGCTCTCAGCTCTCAAGCAGAGCCCACTTCTATCAGCAGCCCTCTGCTGAGCAAGTGTGGTGTGCAACTTTTTCTTTTTTCCTTTTTCGTATTCTTTTTTCTTCCCTCTATACTAGCATCTTCTCATCCTTCACCCACCCAGAGGGACTATACAGGTCTAGAACCATAGGTATCAAACATCTTAACATTGTGGGACTCCCAGAGACCCTCACTCTATATTGAATAACCTGCAAAAAAGGAGAAACTGTTCTTCAGAAACCTAAATAGAAAAATCCTCCTATGGGGACCACATTGCTAAACACAGCAGAAGAGAGACTTCAGCACAGAAACAATTCACAGCAAAAGGGAAGAAAACTAGTTCCTGGTGGCAGAAACATTCTCCAAAAAGGTATCCAAAAGTGAATGCATCATCCAATGGCTAGAAGTCACAGAAGAGTCTCAATTTAAAAATAAATAAATAAAAAAAAAGAACCAGGAAATAAATCTCCATCAAAAGAACACAATAACTCTCTTCCATCTCTTAAAAAAAAAAAGCAAAAAAAAAAAAAACAAAACCCAGAAGTTGCCAGAATGTCAGAGAAAGAATTCAGAACATTCATAGTGACAAAACTTTATGAGCTGGAGCACAAAGGAGACAATGAACTCAAGGAGATGAGAAAGTCCTTCCATGACTTGAAAGAAGAAATGGACACCATTAGAAAGAATCAAAGGGAACTATTAGAGATGAAGTCTGTAATACAGAAAATCAAAAAATTTCTCAAAAGTATTAAAAGTCAATTAGACCATGCTGAAGATCGAATCTCAGATGAAGAAGACACAAACTCTAACCTAGAAAAAAAAAAACACCAAAAAGATAGAAAAAATAACAAAAAATAGTATAATATATGAGATATACTAGATTCCATTAAACGTCCAAACATCCGAATAATTGGTATCCCAGAAGGTGAAGAAACTAATAAGAGGATTGAAAATCTATTCCATGAAATCCTGGAAGAAAATTTTCCAAGTCTATAAAAACACTCAAACATCTAGACGCAAGAAATACAAAGGACCCCAAGTAGAATCAACCCAAGAAGATCCTCTCCATGGCACATGTTAGCCAGACTGGCCAAAGCTGCAGATAAAGACAAGATCCTAAAACTGGCAAGAGAGAAATATCAAGGGGCTTACAAAGGGCATCTCATCATGTTAACACTGGACCTTTCAACAGAAACAATGCAAGCAAGGAAAGAAAGAGAAGACATATTGAAAGTGTTATGTTAAGAGAGAAGTAATTTCAACCAAGATTATTATATCCAGCAATATTAGCCTTCACATGGGGAAAAAAAGATTAAAATTTTCTCAAACAAAACCTGAAAGAATTTGCCAAAAGGAGACCAGCTCTTTTTTTTCCCTCCTCTTTTGGAACAAATTTTTATTGATCAAGTACTTAAACTGGAAAAAAATTTTTGCAGTAATTCTATAATTAGTAATTCTGTGTGCTCATGGCGATTTTGCAGCTCTAATAGTCATATAATGGTCTCAGATTTATATCATGGAATGGCTTCATTTGGCCCACTTTGTGAGAATAAACATTTCTACCATTGATAAAATTTGACTACCCTTGGCGATCTAGCCATTTTGGGAGAAAGGAAGATGTCCCACTGATAACTGGGCCGCCAGCATACACAACCCACAAGAACAGCCCTTCTTCAAGAGACAGACAGCTCCATGGCTCCTGCGATCAAGCCATTTCGGGAGAAAGGAAGATGTCCCACTGATAACTGGGCCTCCGGCATACAAAACCTGCGTGGTAGGAAGACCCTGTTCAAGTCTTCTGTCTCTGTATCAGTCTTTGTCTCTCTCTACCTCTGTCTCTCTGTCCTCTCTCTCTCTCTCTCTCTTTTTTTTTTTAAATTTTTGCTTTTTAGAATTTTTAAAGGTGAGGTGTTTTACAGGGCCCTTTGGCCCCTCCTGGGCCTTTATCTTGTTAATAATCCCCTCTCCTCCTCCCAGAACAGTCCTTCTTCAAGAGACAGACAGCTCCATGGCTCCTGTGATCTAGCCATTTCTAATTTTTGAGTATTATTGAAAATTTTTGAATATTAATTTTTTCTTTTTTAGATTTATTTAAAAGTTTTTCTCTTCTTTTTCTCTGTTTCTTGTCTGTTTTTTGTTTTTGTTTTTTTTTTTTTTTTTGTTTTTTGTTTTTGTTTTTGTTTTTTTTGCTGTTGTTGGTATTGTTTCCCTCTCTCTGCTTCCTTTTCTGCACACTCCTTGACCCTTAGATTGAACTTTCAAGTTTGGGAAGAAACCGACCATCCACCAGATGACTAGAAATCGCTGCAGGACCACAAGAAATATGGGGAAGCAGGAAAATACCTCTCCCTCAGGGGAAACGGATAGCTCCTCTTCATCCACACACAGTTCAATAGAAATCATGGAAATGTCTGATAAAGAATTCAGAACATTCATAATAGCAAAGCTAACAGAGATGGAAGAGAAGAGAGACAAGGAACTGCTAAAGAGGAAGGAGAAAGGAGTTGAAGAGTTCCAGGAGGTGAGGAAATTCATGCAAGATCTAAAAGAGGAATTTCACACTTTACAAAAGAATCAGATGGAACTGTTAGAGATGAAGGCTATAATACAAAAAGTCAAAATCTCCCTTGAAAGTATTAAAAGCAGACTAGATCATACAGAAAATAGAATCTCTAATGTAGAAGAGAAAATGGCTAGCCTAGAAAAGTCCACCACAAAGACTGAGAAAATGGCCCCAAAATTTGAGAATAATATACGAGAAGTACTAGATACAATTACACGTCCAAACATCTGGATAATAGGCATCCCAGAGGGTGAAGAGACTCATAAGGACATTGATAATCTATTCCCATGAAATCCTGCAAGAAAACTTTCCAAACCTGGAGAGGCACTCAAAGATTCAGTCCCAAGAAATACAGAGGACCCCAAATAGAATCAACCCAAGAAGATCTTCTCCAAGACACATTATAGCCAGGTTGACCAAAACCACAGACAAAGACAAGATACTAAGACTAGCAAGAGAAAAAAGGCAAGTTACCTACAAAGAATATCCCATCAGACTAACGGCAGACCTCTCATTGGAAATAATGCGAGCAAGGAGAGAATGGGAAAATATATTCAAAGTCTTAAGGGAAAAGCAATTTCAACCGAGAATTCTGTACCCAGCAAGGTTATCGTTCATTTGGGAAAAAAAGACACGAACTTTCCCAGATAAGCAAAACCTGAAAGAATTTACCAGCACCAGACCAGATCTCCAAGAAGTTCTTAAGGGAGTGCTATGTCAGTAAAATTAAATGCATACACACAGAAATAAGAGTTCACAAACTAAGAAAATGGGCAACTTAATTGTAGGGACAATGTTTGGAGATGAATATTATATCCCAGAATTCAATCTGGAAGATCGAACCTTAACAGAAGAAAGATTAAGTACATGAGACCGAACTGATGAAACAACATTCTGTGACTTGACTAAATTATTGCTGCTTTTCTCCTAAGCTTTGTTTTCCAGTTTTAAAGGATTTTTGTCCTGTCTTGAGCTGTTGATAGGTGCATGTACCTACTATTTGAACAGAATACTAATCTGTTTCTAGGCTTTAAGTTTCAAGGAAATATCATTACCAGTTCAAAACTACTCTTCTCGAAATTACCTGCTGAAAGTAGTTAGATTACTTATGATATTGTGTGATCAACAAAATGTTGGGGAAAAAGGAAAGGAAGACAACTGTATATAGCAGAGGTAGTGTAATAAGAGAGTGGGAAAGGGCAGAGGGTCAAACATGGGGTAAAAAACATATATATATGTATACATATGTATGAAAGTAGAAATGGAATATTATTGATGATAACATGCATGATTAAGCCACTATGCAGTTTATTCTAGATGGGAAACCACATTTAGTATGTTGTGATGATGCTCTGGGAATGAATGTTAAGTAATTTTAAAAAAAAAGTTGCAGGAGGAAAAAAAAACGGTAAAACTATTCATATCGAAATTTAAAAAAAAATTCATATTTGATGACTGCAGTAAGCTATATAGCCCCAGCTGGGTACTACTTTATAATATGTTCATTCTACTCATTGGGGTTTATGCCTAAAGTCAGACTTGGGTTCATGTATAGGTATATATCAACTGTGCTAGCTATTGGATATATTTAGACTAATTAAGTTCATTAGCAAATCAATTAAATGGGGGGGGGGAGGCATAGAAAGCAACCATGGATACCAGAGACAATGTGGGAGGAGGGTGGGACATGGCAGAGGATGAGGGATAAGGAATCAAGCATGGCAAAACAAAAAACAAAGTATACAAGACATAAGAATTGGAAAATAATTTGCTGAAAACATGTATGTTGATGTGCTTGATTGAGCCAATACACAGTGTATTTTGGATGGAAAATTCTTTTGTATGCTGTAATGATGTATAGTGAATTAATGTAATAAATAAATTTAAAGAGAAAATAAACTTTTGACTACCCTTATCTACAAAGGTAGAAATCAAGTATTGGCTCTAACTGGACAGGAAGTCATAAAAATATGGCTACCATGCTCCTTGGAAGATCACTAAAGGCTCCTGGAGCTTTCTGAGGTGTATCAAGGTGATGTGGTATCCTATTTAGGATTATTTGCTTATGGAGTCCCAAAAGACTCCAGGTTTCAATTTTTAAAAGATATGCTGCAAAACACAGAGTTGCAATTGATTTCTACACTTGCTAAGACATGGAACTAACCCAAATGCCCACAACAGAAGAATAGATTGAAAAACTGTGGCACATATATTCTATGGAATGCTACTGAGCCATAAAAACAATGAGACCCTGGCTTTTGACAGAAAGTGGATGAATATGGAAGATTTACTGCTGAGTGAAGCAAGCCAGGCTATGAAGGAGAGACACTGTATGTCTCCACTTAATATATACCGAGTGTCTGTACTCTATGGCCAAAACTGAATGACCAAAGTTTATAGAAACTAAGTAAATGGTTGTGAATTCCATATACAGTGTGGGAAGAGGGCAGGTGGAGTAGAGTCTGAGGAAGGATATTAAGGAGAAAAATAGAGAGGCAAGGCATTTATGCAGCAAAGAAATGGACTATTATCTATTGAAGATAACTTTCTAGTATGGTGAACTGGACTGGTGAGAAATGTATGCATGTTGGAATATTCACTTTTTAAGCTAAGTAACATGATATAATGTATAAAAGAAACAGAAATAAAAAGAAATAAAAAAATTTTAAAAAAGGAAAAGATGTCACTGAAGAGAAATCAAGGTTTGTAAAGTTATGAAAAGGCTAAACAGATTTTTTATCCAAATGTGGGGAAAGAATGGCATTATTGATGTGAGTAACTGTAAGGGCAGCATACTGGCTGTCCATAATGGTATTTATAGGTTGATCAGAAAATAGTCTGAAAGCTAGGCATATAGCAGCCATTTGTTCCACTGTACTGACAGATGAGGAATAGTACATTTAAATTGCCTGTTATTATCTGTTTGGAAGGCAACTACTCCAGTCTTATTACCATTGGTAAATAAGGTAATGCCTTTTACAGAGAATTCAGAAAGTGTAGAAATCATACCCACTCTTTAATAAATTCTGAAGAGAGTCCTGTTCGAGGGAAACTAAAGAATGAACAGAAAGAAATAAGAGAATAAAAGACAACCAAGACAATGGCCAACTTAAAGGTAGGGACAAGTCTGGAAATATCAATAATAACATTGAATGTTAATCCATTAAATTCTCCAATCAAGAGTCACAGACTGGCTGAATGGATTAAAAAAACAGAAACCCTCAGGACCAGGAGATGGCGTAATGGCTATGTCGCTGAACTCCCATGTAGGTGACCATGGTTCAAGTCCCGGACCCATGGCTTAAACTCATGCCAGGCACATGTGCGTGCATGTCCAAGATCCTGAGAGGAGAATGGAGGAGAAGGGATTGCGGTGTGGCCATCCCCCCGGGGGGTGATTTCTTGCTTTCTTTCTCTCTGTCTTTCTCTGTCTTTCTGATGAGCACACACGCCCTATGGCAAAAACCTCTCAAAAACACACAGACACACAGACACACACACACACACACACACAAACCACAAACAAGCAAAACCCAGAAACCCTCTATCTGTTGCCTACAAGAAACGCATTTCATGGATAAAGACATACATAAACTAAAAGCGAAGGATTGGAAAAAGGTATTCCATGCAAATGAGAACCAAAAATGAGTTGGAATCATGATACTAATTTCCAACAAAATGGATTTTAAAACAAAAACTGTATGAAGAGACAAAGAAGTACATTATATAGTAGTAAAAGGGCTAATTCATATCAAGAAGATATAACAATTATAAATATCTATGCATCTAACTCAAGAGCACCCAAATACATGAAGGAAAGACCGTTAGATCTAAAAGGAGAGATAGACTATAACACACTAATTGTTGGAGACCTCAACACCTCCATATCTCCTTTGGACAGATCATTTAGACAAAAAATAAGCAAAGAGATAAAGGATTTAAATGATACCATAAATCAAATGAACTTAACTGACATCTATAGAACTTTCCACCCAAAATCCACTAGATATACTTTTTTCTCACTTCCACATGGAACCTTTTCAAAGATTAGCCACATGATAGGGAACACAGAAAACCTTTACAAATTCAAAGGCATAGAAACTATATCCAGCATCTTCTCCAACCATGATGGAATTAAACTTGATATGAATTTCAGAAAAAATCCTCAAAAATACACAAACACATGAAACTAAATAACCTACTTCTGAATGATTTCATAACTACTGAAGAAATAAAGAGTGAAATAAAAAGATTCATGGAAGCAAATGATAATGAATGCATGAATTTCCATAATTTTGGGACACTGCAAAAGCAGTCATAAGAGGGAAGTTCATAGCAGTTAGTGTACATAAGAAGAAGGTGGAAAGAAAGCAAATGGACAAACTAACATCAAGCCTCTGAGAACTGGAAAAGCAACAACAAAAATCCTGGGGACCAGGTGGTGTGGTGGTTAAAGCACTGGACACTCCCACATGGCAGACCCTAGTTTGAGTCCCAGGCCTGGTGTCTTGCTTTCTCACTTTCTCTCTCTCTCTCTCTCTCTCTCTCGCTCTCTCGCTCTCGCTCTCTCGCTCTCGCTCTCTCTCTCACTCTCTCTAGTCAAATTAAAATAAATGAATGAATCAATAAAATTAAATAAAATAATTTTTAAAAATCCCAAAAATGCCACAAGAAAAGAAATGATAAAGATTCAAACAGAAATAAATGAAATAGAAAATAAATGAAGTATACAGAAAATAAATAAAAGTAAAACCTGGTTCTTTGAAAAGATAAACAAAATCGAAACACCACTACCTAGACTAATAAAGAAGAAGAGAGAAAGGAACCAGGTAAATCAATTAAGCAGGAAATATAGCAACAGACATAGTAGAAGTACAAAACATCATAAGAGGATACTATGAACAACTATATGCCAACAAAATGGAAAACCTGGATGAAATGGACAAATTCCTGAACACATATAACCTACCAAAATTGAGTCAGGAGGACATAGAATGTTTGAATAGGCCCATAACAGGCCATGAGATTGAATCAGTAATAAATAACCTCCCAACAAAAAAGCCCTGGTCCTGATGGCTTCAACTCTGAATTCTACAAAACTTTTAAAGAAGAGTTAACTCCCATTCTACTCAAGTTATTTCTAAATATTAAAAAGGATGGGACTCTCTCAAATTCATTCTATGAAGCCTCCATCACCTTTATTCTTAAAACAGACAAGGACATGACAAGAAAAACTGTACACCAATATTTCTGATTATTATAGATGTAAAAATTCGCAACAGGATATTAGAAAAACATATACAACAACATATAAAAAAAAGATTGTACATCACAACCAGGTAGGCTTTATTCCAGGGATGCAAGGATGATACAAAATATGCAAAACCATAAATGTAATACACCATATTAACAGAAAGATATATGATCATATCAATTGATGCAGAATAAGCATTTGATAAGATACAACATCCCTTCATGTTTAAGACTCTCATCAAAATTGGCATAGAAGGTTCCTCAACACAATAAAAGATATCTTTGAAAAATCCATAGCTAACCTTATTCTGAATGGGGGAAAGCTGGAAGAATTTTTGCTAAAAACTGGTACAAGACAAGGATGCCTACTTTCTTCACTCCTTTTTCATATAGTACTGGAAGTCCTCACCAATGCAATCAGGAAAGAGAATAAAATAAAAGGCATTCAAATAGGAAAAGAAGAGGTCAAATTATCTCTATTTGCAGATGACATGATTGTATACGTAGAAGGCCCAATGGTATACATGAAAAAATTTCTGGAAGTAATAAAGGAATACAGTAAAGTTGCAAGATACAAAATCAACATACAGAAATCTATAGCATTTCTATATATGAACAACAGGCAGACTGAGATAGAACTGAAGAAAATAATTCCATTTACCATGGCTACAAAAAGTATAAGATAGCTAGGAATAAATCTGACCAAACAAGTTAAAGACCTCCACAAGGAAAACTATGAGAAGCTAAAAAAAAAAAAAAAAAAAAAAAAAGAAATGGAAAATGACACACAAAAAAGTGGAAGGATATCCCATGTTCCTAGATTGGAAGAATTAATATAATAAAAATGGCAATTCTACCTAAATTAATCTATATATTTAACACAATTCCAATTAAAGTACCAGAGACATTCTTCACTTATCTAAAAAAAAGACAATCATACAATTTTTCTGGAATCATAAAAGACCCTGTATTGCCAAAGAAATCCTGCACAAGAAGAGTGGAGTGGGCAGCATCTCACTCCCAGACCCCAAAATATACTATCAACCTGTGATTATCAAAACACCATGGTATTGGCACAAAAACAGACATGTGGACCAATGGAACAGAAGAGACCTCAGAAATAAACTCCCAAACATACAGCCAACTGATTTTTGACAAAGGGTATCAGTCAATCCAAGGAGGGAAGGAAAACCTCTTTAGCAAATGGTGCTGGAAAAACTGAGTATCCACCTGGAGAAAAATGAATCTAAACCCCTACCTCTCACCACTAACAAAAATCAATTCGAAGTGGATCAAATATCTAAACCTAAGACCTCAAACTATAAAACTACTGCTGGAAAACACTAGGGAAACTCTGGGAGACATTGGGGTAGGCAAATACTTCTTAAATAAGACCCCCAAAGCACAGTCAATAATCCCCAAAATAGACAAATGGGGTTATATGAGATTAAGAGTTTCTGCATAGTTTCTGCATGGCAAAAGACACAGTGATTAGTGTGAATCGACAACTCTCAGAATGGAAAAATATTTTTGTAAATTATGCCTCAGATAAGGGACTGATAACCATAATACACAGGGAACTCAAGGGGCTTACACCACCCAAAAAAGAGAATCAACCCAATTAAAAGGTGGGAGAATGAACTGAAAAAACAACTCTCTAAGGAAGACATACGAATAGCCAAAAGGCATATGAAAAAATGCTCAATATCCCTCATCATAAGGGAGATGAAGATTAAAACCACAATGAAATACCACCTAACCCCAGTCAGAGTGACTAAGATTAAAAACAAAAAAATGGTAAGTGCTGATGAAGATGTGGTGAAAGGCGAACTCTCCTACACTCTTGGTGGGAATGTAAATTGGTCCAGCCACTGTGGAGAACAATATGGAGATACCTTCAAGGTCTACAAATAGAATTACCATATGATCCAGGAATCCCACTTGAATACCCAAAGGACAGAAGAATGCTTAGTCAGAAAAGTGCTTGCACATCTATGTTTATTATGGCATTATTAACAATTACTAAGACATGGAACCAACCCAAATGTCCAAGAACAGAGGAATGAATTGAAAATGTATGGCACATGTACTCTATGGAATACTACTCAGCCATAAAAACCAACAAGACTCTGGCTTTTGACAGAAAGTGGATGAATATGGAAGATTTACTGCTGAGTGAAGCAAGCCAGGCTGTGAAGGAGAGACACGTTATGTCTCCACTTAATATATACTGACTGTGCACACTCTATGGCTGGAACTAAATGAATAGAGGCTATAGAAACATAGAAAATGATTATAGATATAAGATATAGTGTGGGAAGAGGGTGAGAGAAGGAAGAGAGTCTAAGGAAAGACATTAAGAAGAAAAATAGAGAGACGAGACATTTAAGGGACAAAGAAATGGGTTATTGTCCCATGTATGGTATTCCCAACTGGACTGGTGAGAAATGTATTCATGTTGGAACATTCACTTTACAAACTAAGTGACATGTATAAAAGAAATTAAAATAGAATTAAATTTAAAAAACATATAATTTTAAACTAAAAATTATAATGAAAGTATAGACCTACATCTGCATTCTTTTAGATTTTAGTTTGCTCAGGGTGCATGGATAGTTAACAATCCACTTTAGGTTGTACTTTTTTCTGCTTCTAAACTCCTTCTATTTTCCCCCATTAGTTTGGCAGAAGAAACATATATAGGCAGATATGAACATAGCGTGGGGGTGGCAGGAATTCAGGAACCCAGCACACATACTGGGCCTTTCAGCATAGTCAAAAGTAGCATAGACACCAGTGGGTGTATATGTTACCCTCCCTTCATTGTATAGCTAAGTATGCTGCTTTTAACCATTTTAATTTGACTGCCTAATAGTAAAAATACAGTAGATTACTATCTAAATGTTTGGGTTCAAGTTTCAGCCCTCTTATTTACCACTCCTGTGTTTGAGTAAGTCATCTGAGTCTTCTCAAGCTCAATATAGTAATCAGTCTAATGGGGCTAGTGAGCCCACTTTGATTCACTTACAAGGAGGTCATTGGATCAAATGGCAGAATGAACATATCTTGTTTTATAAATTATAATGTGTTTTATGAATACAAAGAAGTATATATGTATTAATTGTGCACACACACTTGATGTTTTTCTTGTGAACATACCTTAACTTTCCAAGTAGACTTTAGGATTCCAGAAGGGGAAGTGACAAGCTCTTTGTGGTGCCTAGCAGTATGCATACCTACTGTCACGTAATGTGTAAATAAAAGAATAAGTTTTTTTTTTAATAGAAGAAAGGACTTGGCTTAAAATCATGCAATATCATTTATTGAACAAAATATTATCGAAGATCTACTCTGTTCAGAGTTTTATGTAAGATTTTGAACATAAGATGAGTAATCATGAGTGATGTGGTTTCTGCCTTCAAGAAATTAAGTGAGGGGTTGGCACGTGGCGTAATGGTTAAGGTGATGGACTCTCAAATGGCTGACAATGTTTCAAGTCTTGGACCTAGCAGCTTTCTTTTTTTCTCTCTCTCTGGTCAAATTGATGGACAATAATAAATAAAATTAAATAAACAGTTCTTAAAAAAAAAAAAAGAAATTAAGTGGAAGAAAGTATTACAAGGTCTAAGAGGAAAGTCTATACTGAACACCAAAAAAGGGTTTCCAATTCCAGCCCATGGGGCATTGGGATGTGGAAATGAAATGAAGGAAGTCTTTGTACAGAAAGTGTTGCATGAACTGCGTCTTGAAAGATGAGAGGGTACTATGGTTTGAATGTTTGTGTCCCACCGAAATTCTCATAGGTTGGAACCTAATCCTTAGTGTATGGAGCTTTTGGAATGTGACAGGTCATGGATGCAGAGTTCTCATGAATGGGATTAGTGTCCTTATAAAAGGACCAGAGGCCTGTTTGCCCCTTCTATCATGTGAGGATGCAGCAAGAAAGTGCTCTCTATGAGCAAGTGGGCCATGACTGCATACTACCTGATCTTGATGGTAGACCTCCAGCCTTCAGAACTTTGAGCCGCTTGACTTACTGTATTTTGAATTGCAGACTTTGTTAATAGAGAGAGTGTTTGGCACTAGAACACCCAGAGGGCAAGGGCACTTTGTTTGAGAGGAATAATGTGAGCAGAAGCAGAAACAGAGACAGAGTGAGGTCAAAGGGATGTCAGCGGATTGCAGGGCCAGAAAGCAGCAAGGGAGAAGAATGATCAGGAAGGAGTGAAACTAGAAAAGAAGATCTTGGTTTCTAAGAGAGGGGATTTTATTTTCTCATTCTCCCACCTCCTGTTTTTATTCTCTCCACTGTGGAGGAGTGCAGTGACTTCTCTCCTTGGTGAATTGGAGAAGTTTAGTTGGGCACATTTTGCTCAGCCCTCTTTTGCTCTTCCTCTTAAGGTCAAGAATGTCTGCCACATGGAAGCATCTGTTCTTCCATGCTCTCTAGTCCTCGTGCGTGGGACAGCAGGTGACTTTGCCTAATTGAGAGGTCAATTGGCAGGCCCTTTGATCATGTTATGTTTAGCCTTTATTAGTAATAAAGCTGAAGTTCTGGCCCTGGTTTCCCCTTTATTTTATTTTACAATTTTCCCATAGCTCATGTGTGTTAGGTGCCGCCCCCCCCCTCCCCGAGGGATGAAGGCCAGAACACGGGAGGCTTGGAATGCTCTGTCCAGAGGTTCAGGATCATGCGGCACGAAGGTCTCCACCATGAGATGTATAAGCTGAGGGGCCTGCAAAAGCAATAATGCCTACAAACATAGAAAGTGCAGCATCTGCCTATAAGGAGAACTGTCCCAGCTCTGTTCTTAAGCATCTGAATGACTGTGGGCAAGAAACTTAACTCTTGAGGCTTCAACTTCCCCATCTGTAGAGTAAATTGTTTAAAGAAATCCCAAAGGGCGGGACAAGCAGTTAGCATAATGGCTATGTCGCTGGACTCCCATGTGGCCTACCGCGGTACGAGTTCTAGACCCGGTGGTTTAAACTCATGCCGGGATTGAGGCGTGACCATCCTCCCTGGGGGGTGATTTCTTGCTTTCTGTCTCTGTCTCTGTCTGTCTGACAAGCGCACGTGCCTTATAGCAAAAATCTCTCCAAAAAAAAAAAAAAAAAAAAAAAAAAAAAAGAAAAGAAAAAGAAAAAGAAAAAAAGAAATCCCAAAGGGCTCTCTTAAATTATATCAAATTTTAAAAAAGAGAGGATTGGGCTGGTGGCATGGTTATTAAGGCAGCTGGATCCCACATAGCCAACTGTGTCATATGAGTAACGAACTTGTGGCTTGAAAAACATCTGGGCAGGTGTGCCTGCCTAAAATCCCCAAAGGAGAGTGAAATGGAGGAGCAGGGATTGCAGTATGACCATCCCAATGTGCATAGAGAGCGCTTTCTCATTCTCTGTCTCTCTCTGTCTCTATCTCAAGCACAGGCACCCGCTGGCAAATATTAAAAGGTAATTATAAGAAAATAAATAAAGAGAAGATTTCCTAACAGAAGGAAGTTTCAACATTGGGACAGATTGAGTAAGATTGTGAGGTTTCTTTCCTTGGAGATCTGGAAGAAGCAGTTAATTTAGCATCCAATTTATTATTATTATCATGTAAAAAATTTTTTGTTGAAGGGCACATGTGCTTGCCAGAGAGAAACAGAAAGATTGGGGTAGGTGTAGAGAAAGCACTCCCCAATGGAGTGTGGTCATGCTGCAATCCCTTCTCCTTCATTTCTTCATTCTGTCAGGATTTGGGGCATCTACACACACACACACACACACACATACACACACACACACACACACACATGTGTCCAGTGTGATTTTTCAAGCCACTAGAGCCAGGATTCAAGCTGCACAGTTGACCATGTGGTATCTGACATCCTTAACTATGAAGCCATGGGGCTAGCCCTTAGCATCCAATTTAGATGAGCAATTGATTTCTATATGTAAGGTAGTCTACAAAATGCACGTGTACACTATCTCATTTCATCCTGATGTTAATGTGTGGAATGAGTAGTATTGTCATTTCTATTTTACAAAGAAACTGAATCTCGAAAGAGATAAATAACTTGTCCAAGAGCCTACAAATAATAAGTGCCAGTACAAGGCTTTGAATTTGGGCAGACTGGCACTACAACTGCACTCCAGTCACATCACTGCACTACCTCCGTGCTAAGGGGCAGCTCTGAGTTCTTTCCCAAGAGCCCATCATGATCCATGGGACTTCTGGAGGGACCCAGTTTGCAGCTTTTCAGACACGTGCAAAAGGCAGGTGCTTGGCTAGTGTGAGAAACCAAACTCTTTGGCTCTCTCCTAGCTCTATGCCCTAGGTTTTGACATTCAGGGGTGAGAAGCATTTGTTTGGCAATTAATAATGCACTGCCTTGTGACATCTCTTATACTGATGTCTTTATTGTTGCTCAGTTCCTATGTGCTTATTATTTTTCTTCTTCCTTTATAGTGATTATGCATTTAGCATATGTTAAACATTCTTCTATATACTTTAAGTATTTCACTTAATATAAATGACAACCCTTTAAGGTAAGTAATATTATTATTCCCAAGTTACAGTTGAGCAAATTAGCATACAGAGGAAGAAATATTATTATCCTGCTCACAGGACAATGACACTAAGAACATAGGTCCTCAATAAATATCTGCAAATGGATTGATTGAGTCAAGGTTCATTTATTTTCTAGATTCCCTTTGATCAGGTCCTTCCATAGTCTTCTCTTTTCTGTGCTTAACCATAACTTTTCTACATTTTTTTTTATCTGCTGTGTCTAAAAATGCTAACTAAAAGCTGAAACAGCTGTGTGGGTGTGGGCCATTCCTTATGACCTGTTCTAGAAGGTCCTTGAAAGGCCACTGTAGCACCCTCTCCAATCCAGAAAAGGTACATCTCTCACTCAGTAATTACTGTACTAATTAACACATTGGTGATAAGCTGATGTGTGATACAATTTACTGCTGAACACATTTGTCCATTCTTTTATAAATTTCAGGCCTGATGGGTAGAAAAGTGCTTGTTTTTTTGTTTCTTGTTTGTGTATTTTCAGCCACTAAAATTTGGCTTTTCTTGCTACTTAGAAACAGAAATGCTAAATGAGGGCTGCACACTGGTAGATAGACTTTGATGAACTGTGTATGTGTACATACATACATATCTTGAGGGGTGCTGGCAGGCTGGGGAAAATAAAAACCTTTTCTCTGTATTTCTTAGATGTCCTATAGACTGTATCCCAACTCCAAAGCCACAATGTCCGATTTTACTTTGAGATCTGACAATGAGAGTTTTGTCTTCTCCACTGGGGATACATCTACTTTGGATGTGTCAATGTTTTGTAGCTTTATACTTTACAAGCCAGCCCACCCTGATTGTAGCTGGGACAACCTGCAGTGACAACAGCATGATTCACATAAATTAGAACAAGAGAGATTTGTAAACTGATGTCTATGCCCACTACCTCTTGCATTGTAGCTTACTTAAAAACCCCTTGTGGAGAGACTTACTTTTCAGTAAGAAGAGTTGAGCAAAAATTAACACAAGAAGTTGTTTGGTTCTTCATTGCCAACCATTTTTTAGTAAACACTGCTCCAAGTTGCAGTTAGAGTATTCTAAAATTCAACCTTGGGCATTTTTCCTTTGGCTTCGCTTTTGACATGTCTCTAAATAAATATCAGCATTTTGCAACTTTGAAAAATACCAGGAATACACATTTCTCCATAAACCCCAGGAAATTCTAAGTACTAAGGTATATGCAGTTACCCCATGACCCTTTGTGTGGAGGGTTAGTGTGCACAGCCTCCCATGTGTGCATGCTTAGGCCTCTCCAGATCAGGTGGTACACATGGACATCTGGATAGAAGCAACATCAGCTTGTAACAACTGTTGTGAGAACCCTGAGTTTCAATTCTGATGGGAGACTCACGTTCTTAAATGGTGCATTTCCTTGGAATGTACGCTCATGCCACTTATGTTAGCTGGTATGAGGAAAAAATGCGTAAGTTGAATACATTAGGGAAAAATTATATCCACCTACACAATTTTGTAGCATAGTGGGAGCCACTTTATAAATTTCCCAAGAATACAACTCATGATAGTGAGATCTGGTCAAATAATCTGTGACTTTCCTGGGTTACAGAGCAAATACAGTCCACTTATGTAAAAAGCTAAAGCTGGGCAAATAGTATGAAGATGCAATTCATAGAGGAAGAGACACAAATGCCAACTAAAGATATGGCAAAAGGAACGATCACAGAGGTTATCAGGAAAGGAAACAACAGGTTCCCATTTGATGCTAAAATGTATGAGTGAGCATCAAGTGTCTGATCCTACTAAGTAATGGTACCAATATCAAATCATGGGGAATATTATGCCCTGCTGGTGGTAATGTACATTGGTTCAATTATTTTAGATAAAAAATTGGCATTGTTTAGTCAAGGTGAAGATGTGCAATCTCTATACTCTAGTAGTTTTCTATTAGAGAAAGTTTCACACAAGTGCACAAGGAGATAGCTACATGAATATTTGAATAGGATTATCTGTTAAAACAACAACAAAAAAATAGAAACAACCAAAATTCATCAACAATACATGTATCAACCATGTCATGTTTATTTAATCAAGTACTATACTGAGGTGAAGATGAATAAGTGCTATATGCATTGATAAGAGATAAACAAGTCACTTGTAGACTAATAAATACAACCTGATATTACTAATACAAAGTTTTAAACAGACACAAATACCATACATTTCACAGAAATTCGTGTGTGTGTGTGTATAGATGATGTGACTTCAAAAAATTTGTGGAAAAATGGAATTAAAGTACAAATTAATTTTAGTGCAAAAAATGAGATACATACAGAGTTTCTTCATAGTACACATTTTCATGAACTTACTGAAGTTACACACACACACACACACACACACACACACACAAATACATAAGATAAAAAGGATGAAATGTATGAGAACAAAAACCACAAAATTCAGAATGAAGGGCTCTTCTGAGATAGAGAACACACTTAGATAAAGGTAACCAAAGGGTTATCTATTACACTGATAAGTTTTATTTTTAAGCTGGATAGATATTTGTTGTATTCTTTATATATTATTTTTATGCCTTAGATATTTTATAATATCTTTAAAAATATTCTTTTGGGATGTCAAAGAATTTCAAAGCTAAAAGATCTTAAAATTTTTTTAGTTTAACAACCTGTTTTTAAACATAATCACAAATAACTAAACTCCGAAAAGAAAGAGGAAATATAATATTATAACTGATGCCACAGAAACACAAGAGATTAAAAGAGACTGCACAAAATTGCATGCCAACAAATTGGATAATTTAAAAGAAACCGATAAATTTCTAAAGCATATAACCTACCAAGATTTGGTCATGATGAAATAGAAACTCTAAACCGACCTATAACTAGTAAGGAGATTGAATTGGTAATCAAAACTCTCTAAACAAAGAAAAATCCAGGACCAAATGACTTTACTGGAGAATTCTACTAAACATTCAAACAAGAATTAATGCCAATCCTTCCCAAAGTCTTCCAAAAAAATTGAAAAGAACAAAACATTTCCCAATTCATTTTACGAAGCCAGCATTACCCTGACACCAAAGTCATACAAGAAAAGTTAGAACTACAGGCAAATATCTCTTGTACAAAAACCTTCAAGAAAATACTAACAAACTGAATTCAACAGATTATACACCATGATCAAATAGGACTTATTTCTGGGATGTAAAGATCACTCCACATAAGAAAATCAATAAATTGGGGGCAGCAGATAGCATAGCAGTTATGTCACTGGATTTCAACATGGCTTACCATGGTTCAAGTCCTGGACCTGGCTGTTTGAAACTCATGTGGGTTGGTATGCGTGCATGCCCAAGATCTCAGGAAAGGAAGGGATTGCAGTGTGGCCATCCCCCCTGGAAGATGATTTCTCACTTCTCCTCTCACTTTCTCTGTCTCTCTCTCTCTTTGGTGAGTACATGAGCCTTAAGTCAAAAAGCTCTCTCAAAAAAAAAAAAACAATAAATTTATATATCGTATAATCAGAATGATGGACAATAATTACATGATTGTCTCAATTTATATGGAAACAGCATTTGACAAAATTTAACATCCTATCATGATAAAAACAAAACAAAACAAAACAAAACAAAAATACTCAGCAAACTAGGAATAGAGGGAAACTACCTTAACATAATGAAGGTCATATGTGAACTGGTCACAGATGACATCATACTAAAAGTTGAAAAACTGAAAATATTTTTCTTTAATATCAGGAACAAGGCAAGAATGCCTGCTCTAGCCACTTCTTTTCAATATAGTGCTGAAGTTCTAGGCAGAGCAATTAGGCAAGGAAAAAAAAAAGTCATTTAAATTGGAAAGAAAATAGTTAAATTTTGTCTTTTCACAGATGACATGGTATTATATGCAGAAAACACTAAAGGTTACTTAAACACACATATACACACTCACACACACACACACACACACACACACACACACACCCTATTCAAAGTAATTAAAATATCAGCTAAGTTGAAAGATAAAAAAGCAACACTCAAAATTCCTCAAAAAAAGCAGCACTCAAAATGTTTTTTTTAGTATAAATATGAGTAATCTAAAAACAAAACTAAGATACAATACTATTTCCAATAGCATGAAAAGCAATTAAAAACCTTAGGCATAAACTTAACCAAGGAGGCTTAAGACTTGTGCACTGAACACTGCAAAATATGTCTGAAAGAAATTTTAAAAGATTCAAATAAAAGGAAAGATGTCCTATGTTCATGGATTGAAAGGCAATATTGTTAAGATGTCTACACTAGGACCAGCAGTTAGTGTAATGGCTATGTCACTGGACTCCTATGTAGTCGACCGCAGTTTGCGTCCCGGACCCGGTGGCTTGAAACCCACGCCGGGCACGTGTGCGTGCGTGCCCAAGATCCCGAGAGGAGAATGAAGGAGAAGGGATTGCGGCGTGGCCATCCCCCCTGGGGGGTGATTTCTCGCTTTCTGTCTCTCTGTCTCTCTCTGTCTGTCTGGCGAGCGCACGCACCCTATTGTAAAAACCTCTCAAAAAAAAAAAAAAAGAAAAAAGAAGATGTCTACACTAATTGAAGCAATTTATAGGTTTGATTCAATCCCTATCAAAATTTCAACTGCATATTCTTAAAATTTATTTCACTTATTTCTTCCATTAGCAAGGGCAACAGAAACAGTGTATACTCTTAACAGGGTATTAATGCAGTGATCACACCCAGCTTCATGGGCATGCACTTGCCTCCGATTGTGGGCATACACATACTGTACTCAGGGAGGTTTCTGGATGCAAATTCTGAACCCTCCAAGTTTAGTCTCTCAGAATATCAAATTTTACCATTGTGCAACCAATCTGCTCCCAATGGCATTAAGTGTGTTTGTGAGTGTGAAAATAGACAAAGCACCCTAAAATTTATATAAAATCTTGAATGACTCCAAGTAACCAAAACAATCTTAAGAAAGAACAAAACTAGAGGCCTCTTACTTTCTTATTTCAAAACATATTACAAAGCTACAGTAATTAAAACACTATGGGACTAGCATAAAATAGATATACAGAACAATGGAACCAAACAGACAGTCTAGAAATAAGCCTTCTGGTATATGATTAAATAATCCTTGACAAGGGTGCCAAGAGTATACACGGGGGCAAGAATAGTTTTTTCAACAAGTGATATTGAGAAAATTGGATATCTATATGCAAAAGAAATAATCCAATTAAAAATTTTAAGAAATACTTGAAAAGGCATTTATCCAAAAAAAGATACACAAATGGCCAACCAGAATATAAAAAGATGCTCAACATCGCTAATAATCAAAGAGATGCAAATAAAAAATATAATGAAAGAATACTTCAAATAGGAGGGCCACTATCAAAAAAACAAAACAAAACAAAAAAAATAGAAATAAAGAAAGAAAGATCAGTAACAATGTACAGTAAGTGAAAACTTTTTTACTGTTGGCAGGATTGTAAAATGGTGCAGTGTGATGGAAAATAGTATGAAAATTCCTCCAAAAATCAAAAATAAAAAATGTATAATCCAGTTAGCCTACTTCTGGATATATATCCAAAATAATTGAAAATAGGATCTAAAGAGATACTTGCACACTCATATTTATTGTAGCATTATTTATAATGGGCAAGAGGGGAAGCAACCTAAATGTCATTGGTGGATGAATAAAAATGTGGTGGGGCCGGCAGGTGGCGGGGTAGTTAAAGGTGCTGGACTTCCACATGGTTGACATTGGTTTGAGTCTCAGACCTGGAGCTTGCTTCCTTTCTTTCTCTCTCTCTCTCCCTCCTTCCCTTCCTCTCTGGACAAATTAAAAATAAATAAATAAATAAATAATAAAGTTAACTAAAATAATTCTTCTTTTTCTTTCTTTTTTCTTTTTTGGAGAGGTTTTTGCTATAGGGCGCGTGCGCTCGCCAGACAGACAGAGAGAAACAGAGAGACAGAAAGCGAGAAATCACCCCCCAGGGGGGATGGCCACGCCACAATCCCTTCTCCTCCATTCTCCTCTCAGGATCTTGGGCACGCACACGCGCCCAGCGTGAGTTTAAGCCATCGGGTCCGGGACTCGAACCACGGTCGACTACGTGGGAGTCCAGTGACATAGCCATTACGCTAACTGCTGGTTCTCACTAAAATAATTCTTAAAAAAAAAAAAAAAAAGAAAATGTGGTATATACACACAATAGAATTTCATTTAGCCTTAAAAAAAAGAAGGAAATCCTGGAATATGCTATTTTACAACCAAGCTGTAAGTCTATGTTAAGTGAACTAAGTCAATTACAAAAAGGCAAATATTGTTTGATTCCACTTATATGATCTACCTAAAGTAATCAAATATAAAACAGAGAGCTGAATGGAAGTTTACAGAGTTGGAAGGAGAAAAAATCAGGGAGGAGTTGTTTAATGGGTATAGAATTTTACTCAAGCAAGAGGGAATAATTTTAGAATTCTGTTCCACACAGTTACATAGTATATAGTTAACAGTACTGTACTGTGCACTTAAAAATTATTAAGAGGGCAAATTTATGTATGTGTCTTTTATTGCAATTTTAAAAACATGATGAAAACAAGGGCCAGAGTGATGGGATGATTTGTCCATGACCGCAAAGTTAGTTGGGGTTAGAATCAGTCTGGCCAAATTTAGATCATTGGTCATTTGCCTATACCTTGCCATTTCTCTTATTCCTGATTTCTGTTTGATTTGTAATAGGATTTTAGATATGTGAGATAGCCTTTCAAGATAATCAGTCTGGGATAAAATTAATTCTTTGTCAAATAATATCTCTACTCTAAATGTTTACATATATCTTTGTAAGTATTCCCATCAAACTTCTACAGGTTTTTAAATTTTGAATTTGTGATTATGTAGCATACAATTACGCATTAATATTGTGCTCAGCATTTGTTGCCTTTTAAACTCAGAGCTCAAGGTCCCGCCGAGGCCACTAAAATTCATGATTTGCTTACTGGATGAAATGACAGTTCTAGTATGGAGAGAAAAATCTGAGGCTTAGATAGGTTAAAGGACTTAACTAAGATTACAGTGCCATCTTGGAGGGCAACAAGTTTTAGTTTAAGTTCTAATTATTTAAAACTTCTCTATCCTCCTCTCATGTTACAGGATGATTATCTGCTTCCTCCTCTAGCAGTGAAAAGTGATTAAAATGTAGAAATATGAATGTTTTATTACCAACAGGCCACCTTTTGCCCTAGGGAATGACTTCCCATCCAATAGTCTCTGTCCTACTAAGATCTTAATGGTTTTGTAAGAAAAGTATAAAACATTTCCCTGATCCTAAGGACACCTTTCTACATATTTTCATAACTTTGGGGTGATGAGAATTTGAGATGAGAGGGCTCATAGTCATTGTTACTCAGAAGGGGAATTTCAGCATATTGAAAAGAAGCCCCCTGCACCAGCTGGTGGCACTGTGGGCAACTGAATCCCACATTACTGACTGTGCAGTTCAAGTCCCCACCCAGCAGCTTGAAAAACACACTGGGTACATGTATGTGCATGCTAAAAATCCTGAGAGGAGAATGGAGAAGGGATTATTGTGTGGCCGTCCCCCTGGGGAGTGTTTTCACGTTTTCCCTTTCTCTCTTTCTTCCTCTCTCTCTCTCTCTCATGTCTCTCTGTGGCAAGTGCACATATTCTATAGAAAATTAAAAATAATGATAAAATTAAAATTTTAAAATTTAAAAAAAAAAGGAGAAGCCCTTGAGAATGGAAGTTAACAGCAGAAAGCATTCTGAGTTATAACTCAGTCCTCACTGTGGCCATCATAAGTCATGGTTTCCTGAACCCTTCAAGGCTCCTGAGGGTAATTATGATTGTCTCCCCAGGTGGCCATTTGCCCAGTCTGGGACAGAGTTGGGCAGACAGTCTCCTCAGGAGATTGGAGCTGGCCCGGTCAGCAGGCCTCCTGGTTCTGTTCAGGCTCTCTGATGGAAGAAGGAGACACCATCTTTCTGATCATTTGCTTCCTTTCATTGAAGTTGCCTAAGCTGGATTCCAGGGAAAGTGCCAGTCTGCAAACATAGAGGCAGACAGCTAGCATAAGGGTTCTAGGGTCAGATGTTTTTCCAGGTTCCTACAGCCTCTCTGTGGGCCAGGCACGAACCTGCCAAGCCTAGGTCTGTGAGGGGCCTCTGCTGGAATCCTAACTTTTGAGGGAAGCTGCGCCCCCTGATGGCCGGGGACTCTAGTCCCGCATTCCTTGCCCTGGGTGTGTTGATTCCCCTCTGGGCCTCCAGCCTGACCTCTGGGTCCTGAGTGTTGGCCCGGATTTATGACCCTGAGCTTCTTTTTATCTCTTCGGGAAGTAAACGTTTTGGTTGGGAAGTTTTTCAATTTCCTCCTGGCTTGGACCAAACCGCTCAGGTTTCTAAGGGCGAGAGTCCCCTGCCTCTCGGTCTCCCACACTGCAGGGTAATTAGGAGCCTCACTCTGCCTGCAGAAAGGCCTCTGCAAATGCTGTGATGGTGGTGCCCCGAGTATGCCCAAACCTAACATTTGCAGAGAAGAGCTAGCTGTCTTTTCAGCAGCTGCAGATGCAAGGCCATCTCCTGCAGGCCTGCACTACGATTCTCCACAGGAAAAGACCTTTCCAATGTATATGAGGGCAGGGGCACAATTTCTAGCAACCGGATGGCCTTTGCCTCTCCCCAAGGGTGCCCTGCAAGTCACTCACAAATTCTCCTGAGCCACTGTCTCCCAGGAGAGAGCCAGAAGTCAATACGTTTACCAGGGTCCCCAGGTCATTTGGATATACCCCAAAGTGTTAGATATGCTGCCGTAGAAACTGTACAGGAGACGGGGTGGGGTGGAGTGAGTGTTAGTCCTCCTGCTTTTAATGTCCCTGAAACCCTATAGCACTGTTCCTAAAAAAATACCAATGAACCAGGACAGTCAAGCAATGCTGCAGATTGGGCCTCTCAGCAATAACATAGCTCCTTTTTTTATTTGCCAAGAAGTTTTCATTCAATTACACGCACAGCTTTTTGGATTTTTTTTTTCTCCTCCACAGTGTCCCCTCCTTCCAACTCCCATACTCACCCTCCCAAGCAGTTTTCCCTCTTAGCTTGGTCCCCGACACGATGTCATTTGAAAGTCAGGGAAAGCAGTAAAATCAGGGCATCCTTTTTATACCTTCCTGCATATCTTCTGTTTTGATGGGCCCTTTTATCCTGGAACGCTTCACCCGCTTTATATCCCAGCACCAGTTCACCCACCACTGAAGTACCGCCAGCCGGCTCAGAGGGTAAGTGGCAGCTGTTTAGGGCAGGAAGTGAAGAAGAACATGATATTCAATTAAAACTGCAGGGGGAATTCAGTGAGACAGCAGGGTCTAATGGAGACTGATGGCCTGGGAGATCAGCCCGTCTGAGTTCTATTCCCATCTCTGCCACCGGCTCATGGAGGTGACCTTGGGTCTGTCACTAAAACTCTCTGGGCCTTCGTTTCATCTGAAAAATGGTAGCGATGATACCTGCATCCTCGCAGGAATAGTTACGAGGATTAGGGGAGATTAGAAAAATACACAGGGCTCTTTTGATCCCTTCAAAGTCAGCAGTGAAGGATGGATGGATGCAGAAAGCTGCTAGGCAGAGCTGGCTGCCAATTACAGGATGTGATTTGAGGTGTAATGAAAAATCGCCGGCACCGAGACGCCTCCTCTACCAGCCTGTGAGTGGCTCTGAAATCCTACTGCAGGGACAGCATGGGGAGAGCCAAGATAAAATACAAATGCGAGGGGCCAGATGGTAGTGTAGCAGCAAAATAAGATGCTCTGCGTGGCTGATCCACATGGGAAGGTCCTGGGTTCACATCCAGAGACCTCCCTGAGCACACCAAGCACATACATGTCCATGATCTGGGGCTGGAGATGGGGATGTATCGTGGTGTTAGGACATGGCATGGCCACTGGGGATGCTGGAGATAACTCTCTGTTTATCTCGTTCATGGAAGAAATAAACTAAAAACAAACAAACAAAACCCAAATGTGACAGGTAGGACAACCACACATCCACAGAGAACTCAGGTCAAGATAATTGTGGTTAGGGACTTGGTAGGGAGGGGCATGGTTAGGAGAGTATGAAAGCCGTTAACTACAAAAACCGCTTTAAAATACACTATAATAAATGTTAGGTTGTTAATCACAGTGAGAGAGCCTTCTTAAGGTAATGTTGTCTGATGTTTGTCCTCTCTGTCAGACGCTATGTACATTATTTTGTTCTGACCTTTGCTCTTAATGAAATTAGCTATGCTGTTCATATGTGTAGGAACTTCAAAAAGTTTGTGGAAAATGGAATCAGAGTTCAGGTTTATTTTGGTGCAAAAAAAAAAAAATGAAATCCATGCATAGTTCTTTCAGTTCACCCATTTTCCCTCGCATATTCACAACATCAGGATAAAGCATCTCTGGCATGAAAGCATGACAATAATGATGACTGTGGCCATGGGGCCAGTACTATCATTTGAACTTAGGTTGATACCTGTTTGTTGGGTGTTGGGCACCATACTAGGGAGAGGGAAGGGAGAAGAACAGCATAGAATTCAGAATCCTAGGGCTTCAGTGGGATTTATTTGTTCTCAAATCTTGAATACTTGAGTTTTCTGGATCCAGATTTTATTATATGGAAAACTGGGATATTAGACCTATCTCATAGCATTTTGTAGAGGTCCCTAGGAGCTGGTATAATGTGAAAAAGACATGTTAAGGCAGAGGATAATATGGAGGTGAGCTGGTAACTCAGACAGGATAGGCTGTGCTGTGCTGCAGTAACAACCCCAATAATACAATGGCTTAAAGCACTACTAGTGTTGGCTAGCCAGTGGCATGGTGGTTAAAGTGACTGGATTCCACATGGCTAACTGCACAGTTTGAGTCTTGAACCTAGTGGCTTGAAAAACATGCTGGATGCTTGTGTGTGCATGCCCAAAATTCCTAGAGGAGAATGGAGAAGGATGGCTAACATCCCTCCCGCCCCAAGGAAGGTACTTTCTCATTTTCTCCTTCTCTCTCTGTCTCTCTGGAGAGCACACAAACCACAAAAAAACTTTAAAAGGCACTAATGATGCATTTCTTCCTCATGCTACATATCTACCACAGATCAGCTAGTGGGACTCTGTGCATTGTAGGCACGTGGGACCCAGTCTGATGGGACAACTGGCAACTGCTGGGTCAGAGGAGAAGAACATGGTGAAGTCTTTCTGACTCTTAAAACTTCTGCTTATATTTCATTATCCAGAGAAAGTCGTGTGGCCATGTCGACTTCCAGTGATGCAGGGGAGTGCCATTCTATCAAAGTGTCAGGAGAAAACTGGAATATTCATTCAAGTCCTATGTCCAGCAGAGTTGTAATACTACAAGGCTGGGTGAGATGTGGTCCTTGCTTCAATAAGCTTAACAATTAAGCTTGCTTTTAATAAGCTTACCTCAATCACTGTTCGGAGGCTTTAGAAACGTCATCAGCAGCCTATATCCTCTCCTGCTATGGACGCCATTCCCCAGGGGTGGGATACCGCTCATTTCTACCACGTTACTGTGGCGGCTAAAGGCAGCCAGAATATCCACCTGCTTCCTTGTCCATACTGGTTATTAAGAAAGTCCAACAATCCATGGGACCAGCAGTTAGCGTAATGGCTATGTTGCTGGACTCCCACGTAGTCGACCGTGGTTCGAGTCCCGGACTCCGTGGCTTACTCACGCCAGGCGCCTGTGCGTGCGTGCCCAAGATCCCGAGAGGAGAATGGAGGAGAAGGGATTGCGGCGTGACCATCCCCCCTGGGGGGTGATTTCTCGCTTTCTGTCTCTATGTCTGTCTCTGTCTGTCTGGCGAGCGCACGCGCCCTATAGCAAAAACCTCTCAAAAAAAAAAAAAAAAAAAAAAAAAAAAGCCCAACAATCCAAAGCATCTTTTTTAGAGCTCCTGTCGTCCCTTTGTCCTTCACCCAGACTTTGAGGAGAGGTGTCCAGGTGGCGGGGTTCAGGTTGACCCCCTTGTCCCTCGGCTGCAGCTAATTGCACCATGCTTGAATGCGGCTGGGAAGACTAGGTCTTTGCTTGCCCCAAGCCATTCTTGTGCTAGATGCCTGCTGACTTTCCTGTGACCCAACCCCAGTCTGTCAGTCTGCCTTTAGGGAAGAATCCTGCAAGCTTAGGTCAGGTTTTGCCTCTTCCACCCTCAGTTAGAAACTTCTTCCTGTTATACTGAAACACAGACATCTCTGGAGTTCCATTCTCCATCATAGAGAGATTCCTGGCATGACCTGAGAGCCACCAGGGTCTTTTTCTTTCTTCCTCTTGACTCTTCTCACTTCTCCTTGGGTACTTTAGTTGGGGCTGTGAAAGAGAAAAATAAAAGAATTTAACATACTACTATTAGTAAAAATGAATATAATAGCTTACCATGGGCGAGGCTCTATTTTGAGTGCTTAACATATATGAACTCATTTAACATTCACAATAAGCAAGTTCATATCCTCATTGGAGAAATGCAGTGGAAGCAGACTCAGAGATGAAGTTGTCCAAGGTCACACAGCTGGTAAGTGGCAGAGCTGGGATTAACCTAGGCCATCTGACGGCAGAGCACATGCAGATCTGTTTCCATCGTGACAATTATTCATACCAGCGTCCAGAGACATGACTGAAGTTATAGATTCCAAAAGTTCATTTGCTTCCCTGGGGTTCATTTTGTGGAGAGCAGTGCCTTCCTGGTGGATTAGGAGGTCATGCCTGCCCTCTGCTGGTCACTAGTGAACATTGTCACGTGTAGTACGTTGAGTCGAACCAGCTGGCAAAGCACTTAATAGATAAGGACAGTCAACTGGCACACATAAACCTGCAGCTTCAGTGCTGCATTGACGTATCGGCTGTTTTTTTTTTTCTCTAGTTTGGTGTGTTTTACATTTGTTTTTCTCCCTAGAAGGGAAAAAGGAAGAAGAACAAAAAAGCACAGAGACAGCTCTCCACCTCTGAGAACAGGCAGCAGAAAACCACAATTATGCAACTATTGAATAACAAGTGGATGTGTTTATTGTCATGGAAATTGCTATGTAGTACTAGATGTCCATGAAATGTCCTCCTAAACAGATGCAAAAGCACATTTTCAGTCATTTATAACTAAGTTAGGGTAAAATGCTTTCCTAAATTAATGAGGGTGTTCTTCCACTATACAATGTTGCATGCAAAACGATTCCTATTTTTAAGGTTCATCCGTTTTGAATGATCTATTGTTCAAAGAGAAATTTTATGTCATTTTCTGGTTTGATGTAGAAAGGGGAAGGTAGCCATTTCTGATGAGGCTATAATGCAGCTCGGCCTTAGAAACAGTTTCAGGGATCCCAGGTTCCTGGGCTTAGAGTCAAGATTACTCTTCCGGGCACAGCCAGGCTTCCTAGAAAGCCCCCAGCCATGAGGACTGCAGATAAGTCTTTCTTGTGGAAAGGAATGTTGCTACAGAACTGCAACCCGGAAACTGTCCCCAGGATTTCTCAGCGGAAACCCCTTGCAGCAGGTGGGTGATCTGAGAAGTCATGGCCCCTGGCGACTGGGTTATTAGCTCCCAGACCAAAAATGATCAGCATTTACAGTTTTTCAATTTGAGTGTTTAATGTTCCCTCCCCAGAAGATGGAGCAAGTTTGGCGTATATAGGATTTAAGCAATACCAACAGAAGTCATTCATTGATCAGATCTCTTGTGTGTATTGTTTGTCCCTTGCCAACACACTCCACTTTTATAAGTGTGGAAATCCCCCCCAAAAACTCTGCTGGTATGAAGACTTATTAAGGCAGGGGCCGGCAGGTGGTGTGGTGGTTAAAGGCGCTGGATTCCCACGTGACCGACAGTGTTTCAAGTCCCAGACCTGGCTGCTTGCTTTCTCACGTGTCCTCTCTCTCCCTCTGTCTCTCTCTAGCCAAATTAAAACAATTAAATAATTAAATAATTATAAAAAAAAAAAAAAAAGACTTCGTGAGGCAGACCCACCTTCAGTACACGCCTCAGGATCCATGTGTATTCTGATATCCTTAGGTCATGCTTAGGTCAGGCTCATTTGTGCCTTGTCCTCCAGTAACTATCTTGTCTTTTCTCACTGTTTCAACTCATCACCTCACCACGGGCCACTTAGAAGTTTGCTTCCTACAGCTGCCGTTCTTCTTGTGATTTCAGCTCAAAATCTCAAGTGCCTCAACTTGACCTCATGCCTCTGTCCTTCAAACTGACCTAGACAACTGCTGAGTTCTCTTATGTTCGTTCTCTCTACCTCTTCCCATCCTTATCTCCAGATATGATGTCCTGGACAAGTATGAGTTTCAGAGTCCAACATGGGTTCAAATCCTGCTTCCATTCTTTAATATACATATGAGTAAGGACTATTTGCATAATTGATTCAAGTCTCCTCTGTAAGATGGAAATAAGTAACATGTATCTCATAATGATCATGAGTTCAGCAAGATGACATGGGTTAAATCCCTAGTACCTGATGGGTGTTCATTATATATTATTTCTCTTCCCTCTAGAGCTTGTTATTTCTAACCAGGAATAACTTACTAACCTCCTAGTTAGTCCTTGTGTTTTTGCTCTCAATCACAAGTATTTTTTTAGTTTATTTATTTCTTCTGCGTGTATGTGTGTGTGTGTGAGAGAGAGAGACAGACAGAATACTGTCTCTACAGATAGACAATATTCCCAACAGGGACTTCACACTGCAATCTACCCCTAGCCTCTGCTAGCCCTGGATCATGGACATATGTATCCCAGGCATACTCAGGAAGGTCTCTGGACATGAACTTTATCATGTGGGTCAGCCTTGCAGAGTATTTTACAGCTGCACATCATCCAGACTCTCAGTCTCAGGTATTCAGCACATACTGAGCACTCAGACAGTCACTTGGAAGAAAATAGGTCCTTGGCTCTGGGAAGCTTGCAGTGTAATAGATAAAGTAAAATCCTCTCCCTCTTGGGGGGCTGGGAGGTTGCTTGTGATTAAGGGCACTGGACTCCAACATGGCCAACCGCAATTCGAGTCCCTGACCTAGCTTCTTGCTTTCTCACTCTCCCTCACTTTCTGTCTCTCTCTCACTCTGTCCCTCTCTGGTCAAATAAAATAAATAAATAAATTATATATATATATATATATATATATGTATATATATATATATATATATATATATATTATATATATTTTTTTTTTTTTTTTTTTTTTAAAGTCCTCTCTCTCTGGTGATTTATTTTCTCTCTTCTCTCCGGGGCTTGCTACAGCATAGATCACACCTGTTCCCTACTCAAGGCTGCAGATGGCTCCCCATTTCCCATCTCATGAGATGTTTATTCCTTTGGCTAGATTCAACCCTCTTTAATTAATAAGGCCCTTACCTGCTTTGCAGCCAAATTTCCTACTACCCCTGCACATGTCTGTCCACGCAGAAGTACTTGCCCATCCTACAGTATAGCAAACGCTTAGCTTTCTAACAAATTACTGATTATTGTAACATCCTTTCTGTTTTAGAGAAATCCCTTCTGTATGGGTCTGGGTGAGAGGCAGAGTCACTTTAAACAGAAACAGAAGCACATAGATAGTCCTTCTTCCTCCATTGATAGGATGAGGGAGGCAAATGATCCCAGCTCAACTAGACAGAAATCTCACTCAGGATTCTGAGTTTTGAGGGGGTGGCACAGCATCAGATGAAACATGCAAGGTGTTTCACTCCAGAGCTCTTAATGAAGAGATAATTTCTTTTCTTTCCTTTTTTTTCTGGAAAGGTTTTTGCTATAGGGTGTGTGTGCTCACCAGAAAGACAGAGAGAGACAGAGAGACAGAAAGCAAGAAATCACCCCCCAGGGGGGATGGCCACACCACAGTCCCTTCTCCTCCATTCTCCTCTCGGGATCTTGGGCACTCACGCACACACACCTGGCATGAGTTTAAGCCACTGGGTTCGGGACTTGAATTGCGGTTGACTGCATGGGAGTCCAGCGACATAGTCATTACGCTAACTGCTGGTCCCAAAGAAGAGATTATTTAAAGAGGTATGGGCAGGGTTAAGAAAAACAACAAGAGATGGTGACCTCTCCCCCACAGAACTAGCAATGTCTTTGGATTTTATTTACAATGACAGATCTGGATAAAGACTTCTCTACAAAAACAAAACAAGATAAAATCACTGTCCTTTTCTAATTTCATCTGAGAAAATATGACAAATGGGAACCAGCAGTTAGTGTAATGTCTATGTCGCTGGACTCCCACGTAGTCGACCGCGGTTTGCGTCCCGAACCCGGTGGCTTAAAACTCACGCAGGGCGTGTGTGTGTGTGTGTGTGTGCCCAAGATCCCGAGAGGAGAATGGAGGAGAAGGGATTGTGGCGTGACCACCCCCCCTGGGGGGTGATTTCTCGCTTTCTGTCTCTATGTCTCTCTCTCTCTGTCTGGCGAGCGCACGCGCCCTATAGCAAAACCTCTCAATAAAAGAAAGAAAATATGACAAATCACATAAGAATGTATTTTCAGGCTGTTGAACCAAGGAAAGAAAGACATTATTTTAGCCTGACCTGGACTTTTGATGCAGAGGTACCTACCAGTGGCTTTAGTTCAAGCATCTGAAAGTGATGTTATTGGTTGGTTGGTTAATATATTGAAGCCATGGCATGATGTGGGAGGCCAAAATATGCCACCTCCAAATATACTTCCTTGGTATATTTCTTCTTCTTCTTTTTTTTTTTTTTTTTTTTTTTTTTTTTTTGGTCAGAGGATACTTGAGTTCACCAGAGAGAGACAAAGAGAGAGAGAAGAAGGCAAAAGCACCCCCCAGGGGTGTGTGGTCATTTCCACAATCCCTACTCCTCTATCTCTCCACCTTGATGAGATTTGGGACACAGGAGCTTGCTGTGTTTTCAAGCTGCTGGGGCCAGGACTTGAACCTCATAGTCGGCCATGTGAGCTTCTGCTCTCTTAACTACCAGGCAATGGGACTGCCTCCTTGGCATATTTCAAATGACTATTCAGAGGGGCTGAAGACTCAGAATTGGCTATAAAAAGCTATCCTTTTGTAAAAAGAAATTTGTATCTCCTTACATCAATAAAGTAAGCAGCAGATGCAAGCAGGCTTCTCTGAGCACCCCTTTATCCACCTGTGAAAAACCGTGTCTCAAGGAGAAGGAATATGATACACGGCCTAAAAAGGCAAGACAATCTTCACATTTTCTGTCCTCACTTTTTCTTTTTCTTTTCTTTTTTTTTTTTTTTTTTTTTTAAGAGAGATATTTTTTGCTATAGGGCACATGTGCTCGCCAGAGACAGAGAGACAGAAAGTGAGAAGTTATCTCCCTAGGTGGGATGGCCACACTGCAATCCCTTCTCCTCCATTCTCCTCTCAGGAGCTTGAGTACGCATGCACATGCACCTGGCGTGAGTTTCAAGTCACTGGATCTGGGACTGGAACCAAGGTCAACTACATGGGAATCCAGTAATGTAGCCATTATGCCATCTGCTGGTTCCTCTCCTCACCCTCTTAGAGCTTAACTCCAAGTTTCTACTTTCTCTATCACATAAAACCTTCCATCATTTGGTCCTTCTTTGAATCTGGTATTTATGGAGGCTCCCATGCACATGTGTATATAGTAAATTTATGTCTTTTTCCTGTTCATATGGTTGTCAGTTTTATTTCCTTATCTAAAAATAATTTAATCTTCAGAAGGAAAAAAAAAAAAAACCCCAAAACTTTAAAACTCCCCTGCAGTGACATTAGATGAGATGCATCTCTTAGCACGAAGTAGAAAAAGAAGCCAAAAGACCTTAAGAGAGAGGAGTGCTGGAGTCGATGTAGGATGTTTGACCAGCTCCCATCCTCTGAGTTTCTGCAGAGGACCCAGAAAGTCTTCTACCCAGGCCTTTGGAATAACAATGGAGAGGACATCTGCTACCCATGGACAGTGCTATCATGGCTGATCAGTGCAGGCTGGGAGAATTAGAAGGTTCTGCAGTTGAAATGAGATCTCTGTTTCTAGTAGGTTGAGAGCTGGTTAGGGGTCCTGGTGGGAGCAGAGGAGAAGCACATACCCATCAGGGACAGAGAGGATGTGCTTACCTTGATAGGCAGCAGACTCGATATGTCAATGGGAGTTATTTGGTTACCAAGGATATTCAGCAGAAGTTAATTGATTCTGAAGTTCCTTAGGTATGTGAGTAATTCATCAAGGTCCTACTTGATTGGTATAACAACAACAACAAAATCTCCAGGATGAGAGGCTGTGTGAATTTGCCAAAATTTTCATAGTATGAATACATGGTAAAGGAGGAGAAATACTGAAATTTCCATAGTCTTTTTAATCCCTGATTCCTATTAGGAAATCAGAGGCCCAAGGGCTATGAAAAGGAGTACCATTCTCAAATAGGCAGACAAACACTGGGGTTGCATCCAGGTGTCCATACTTGACAATGCCTACCCTTCAGGAAAGCCATGTCCAAATAATTATGGACAAACATCTGTGATAAATGGAGAACTTGAAGAGCTCAGTTTAACTAGTTAATGTGAAAATGCTTGCTTTTTCCTTCTTGATTTCACTCTTGTGTGTCCAGCTAAAATAATTACCTTTAATGACAGAATTGAGAATTTAGTGAAGTGATAGCCCGTCATGTTGATTCACAAGTTACAAATTTAGTAATGAGGTAGTATCTCAGAAATACAAAGGACTTAAGCCTGAGCTAATTTCAGTTCTTTCAGATTTGATTCAATAAATCTCAAAGAATTATGGTGGTATACCTAGAGAACTTAGGCCTCAGTCTCAGAGGTTTCTTTACTACTGATGGATGGGAGAGGGAGGAAGGTGCTCATAGATTAATGTGTTTTCAACACTTGAAACATGCAGGGATGGTGAGTCTTCACAATGAGGATAATAATATTACTTTAATATAATCATTTAAATGTTAGCTGCTATTTCCACAGTTATTAATCATTGTAAATTATGCTTAACCCTACATGGGGATGTGCAAAGACAAATTATCTTGAAGGATTATTATAGTTATTTGAAGCTTAATTGGGTAGTGAAATGATAATAAGACTTTGAAAGTAAAAGTTAGTGAGTATTCTAGAGCTTAGGTAGGAGAATGAGAAATAAATCCCCCCAAATACAAGGACTTTTCACTTCAAAATTCTCTTGGGGTTGGTTAATGGTCTGTGGTATGTCAACACATCTCTCCAAAGGTAAAGGCAAATTTGTATACCTTACACTTCCTACCAAGATATAAAATACTAGGCAGGCCTCTTCAGGTTTGAATGCATTGTAAGTTATATTTGCAATGTGCCATTCTGATCACTTTTCACCTAATTTAACTTCATGTAAGACCCCCAAGCATTTCGTAGTTCTCCAGCTGTTCCAGCAATATCATTCAACTCTCTGATCAAAGACATCAATGGATCTTAAAGTATTCATAGCAGTTTGAATTTCTACAATATACCTGTAGCAATTTCCAATAGGAGACCCCAGCAAAGGTCCTTAGAGTTTTTGAACAAAGCAACTATATAAGCTTTGTTCAACAAATAACTATTTTCTCTTGGGGGTCTGCCATAGTCTTGAACTTCTGATCCTGAAACACCAGGTGGACATGTACTCTAGCTACCTCTCATGAACCTGTTATTTGATCCACTAACCATAAAGGCAGGTATGCCAGCAGTGCTCCATTACCAAATGCATGTGGTGAATATGATGCTAGGCCTGAGCAGGTTCTGGAGGACCAGTGAAGTCGCAGAAGTAGGCAGTTCACTCTACCTGCTAGTAGGACTTTCACACCACTCTCGACTCACACTGCTGACGTTATGGGAATTTGCTAAGACCTGGTCACTAAAGAAAAACAATCGTTGGTTTAGAGTTGGTGTACATGCTGTCAGGCCCTGATTATATATGGATTAGCGTGGGTTTATAGCCCCATTTGGTATAGCCTGAAGGACAATAGAGAAAGCAAATCTTTCTGAAAGCAAAATATAAAGCTGTATATAAACTTATCAGTCATTTTGCCTGGAAGGAGAGACAACATGAACTGTGGTACTAAACCAACTCCTGAGCAGCAGGTAATAATTTTTCCACATGATTTTATTTGAGACCTGAAAACTGTAAGATTATAATATCAGTAACAATGAATTTGGGGATTTACCTCCTCGATTTGGCCCAGAACGTGATAATTCTTATCCATCATGTTAATCTTCACCAAAGGGACCTCTGACAAGGTGGATCCTTCCCCAGGCACCTCAATGCTTATTTAATAAGTAACCATAGCAGCAGGTATGGAGGCTATGTGCATATATCCTGAGGGGTCGATCCTTTACTATCCAGGTTGATCATACTAAATCTTTTCCATGACAGAGGAGCTAGTAATTTGTGTTCATTGGAATACACGTTTTTCTGAAATTACATTTTCTTCTTTTGTTAGCCTTTGAACTATCTTACTTCTGCCAGTGTCACCATCCATGGATATGTTCAGTGACTCATGATATCTCACAGTATAGTACTTTTGACCAAGAGGAACTCAATTCACAATGGAAAAGGTAAAGTAATGGCAGATGTTGCAGGATCTCTGTAGTGGAGGTAGATTGGATTACTCTCCACTCATTGTCAATGTACTTCTTTGCTAGAGGGTGCACATACACACACACACACACACACACACACACATACACACACAACCTGGCAAGCCCACATAAGGTTATGTGACTTGCATTGGCCAATAAAGGATGAATGTGAGTGGAAGTATGTGTGTCACTTCCAAGCAGAAGTTTTTGAGCCAGCATAGAGTTGCTATGTTCTATTCCTATCTCGAGACAGAAGCATTCCAAAAATAGGCTGCTCCATCTATCTGGCTCCTAGAATGAAGAGGCCATTTAGTAAAGTGGCAATAGTTCCCTATAGAGTAAGAAAGAAAGCTCTGTTGCTTGTTACTGCAGCATTACTTAGCTTATGTTGACGGATACTTTCTTCTTACCACGTGTCTCATCAACCAGAAACAGTGTGCCCCAGAAGAGTAAGGTGGTCTATGCAATATTGAATTACTGGGACAGTGGTGTGCTGTCCTTGAGCTGAAGAATAGGCTCAAATTTCATGACTGATCTATTGTGTCACTTTCCCCCACAACATGATTAGAGGAATGAGGAGTGGAGGTAGAACCTGACTACAGAATTTTCCTTCTCATTCCTGTAAATCTAGCCACTATGTTTGGGAGTTTTTTATAAGCAAGGGAAGAACAGTTTCCCCCAGGGGAACCATCAATAACCTCATTGAATTGGGAGCTGAATATGCCACCTAGACATTTTCAGTTCCACATTCACTAGAAGAATAGGCAGAAGAGAAATTATAATTGTCCAGAGAGATTAATATATCTATCTATCTATCTATCTATCTATCTATCTATCTATCGTCTATCTAATCTATGTTTGCTTCTACACAGTAGAAGTACATAGGGACCAGCAGTTAGCGTAATGGCTATGTCGCTGGACTCCCACGTAGTCAACCGCGGTTCACGTCCTGGACCGGGTGACTTAAACTCACGCTGGGTGCATGAGCGTACGTGCCCAAGATCCCGGGAGGAGAATGGAGGAGAAGGGATTGCGGCGTGGCCATCCCCCCTGGGGGATGATTTCCTGCTTTCTGTCTCTCTGTCTCTCTCTGTCTGTCTGGTGAGCGCACGTGCCCTATAGCAAAAACCTCTCTAAAAAAAAAAAAAAAAAAAAAAAAAGAAGAAGTACATAAAACTGGGGATCTCATTCCTAGTTCTCCTTCTAGGATTCTCCCAGTGACTCCAGGAAGTCCAGTTTTTCCAGTTCAGGTCTCTCATTCCCTTTCCCAGGAGGAAGACTGTTCCCACTGACACATCTTGCACGCCACAGTACCTTGCTCCAGGCTAATAGACATGAACATGGGAACTCACCTCACACAGCTCCCAGGGTGTTATCCCCACGTGGGTCTGTCTGCTTCTGTTCACAGTCCAGTGCTTTTAGGCAGCTACATTTTTGTCATTATTCTGTCTGTATTAAATAGTTGTTTTCTACAGAGGAGTTATCCAGTAGAGTTTTACTCTATTATTATTGGAACCAAGGTGGAATTTTGACAGAACTGAATAAACTGTGTAGAAACGAGCATTATTCAGAGATCCTGGACAGGGGAATGAATGCAGTCACTTATGAAACTTTGACCTTTTGTGGGGCTTTTATATTTTGTTATCAATAATATATCAGTTACATATGAGATACAGAGGGCAAGGAGGGTTAGCACAAGAGTAGGAAGAAGAAAGCATGCAAATTGTGAGACACCCAAGAGAAAGAATACATTGTGCATTTGTCCTCTGTAGTTATACAAGAGATGAAATGCCATCTGACTTTGGTAAAGTTTCCATTTGTGTATGTCTTAATGGTGGCAGGGGTTTGATTCTTTTTACAGAAGCCAAAATTGTGGAAGATATTTTGTTTCTCCACTTTCTTATTTTATTTCTCCATTTTAAATCTTTAAAAATTTTAAACCACAAAGAGACAAGGGTAGCCTATATTATTCAAAGCGGTAGCAACAGTGGTGGCCAGTGGTCTATCATAAAAGAACGAATGGTAGCACACTAACATACTATTTCAGAGGTGAGATCTTGGCTGGGTGTTTTGAAGTCTATCCTCCCTTAATTCCTGAATATTTTCTGAGCCTGATTTTCCAGGCTTTTTAAAATTTATGAACTATCTCATAATCTTTCCACAAAGTCCTTCAAAAAGCATCGGCTTCCTGGGACAGCCCTATAGTGCAGCAATTAGACAATTTGCAAAGGAAGCCAGATTCCATGTTTCCAAGCAGGGTTGGAGTTCTAGCCCTGGTGGCTTGAAAACCACCATGAATGCATATGTACATGATCAGGATTCTGACAGGATGGAAAAATAAAGGAAGGAGGATTGTGGCATGACCAAGCCTACTGGGTTCTCTCTCTCTCATGCCTTCCTTTTGCAATAAAAACAAAAACAAAAACAAAAATGGGGCTAGCGGGTGGCATGGTGGTTAAGGGCGCTGGACTCCCACATGGCCTACTGCAGTTTGAGTCCCAGACCTGGTGATTTGCTTTCTCACTTTCCCTCTCTCTCTGTCTTGCTGTGTCCATTTCTGGTCAAATTAAAAGTGAATAAATAAATAAAGTTAAATTAAACAATTCTTAAAAAAAAAAAGAAAAAAAAGAAAGTCGCAAACAAAAATAAAATGGGACTGCTCCATAAACAATTCTTAAAAAAAAAAAAAAAAGAAAGTCGCAAACAAAAATAAAATGGGACTGCTCCATGGCCTGGTGGTTAAGAATGCTGAATCCCACATGGCCAATCGTATGGTTTGAGTCCCAGATCTGCTGGTGGCTTGAGAAACATGCCAGTGTGTGTGTGTGTGTGTGTGTGTGTGTGTGTGTGTGTGTTTGAGAACCCAAAATCCTGAACGGAGGGAGAGATAAAAGAGAAGGATTGAGGCATGATCATCTCCCAGGGAGGTCCTTTCTCCCTTTCCCCTCTCTCTGTCTTTCACTGACAAGCACATGTGCCCTCTAGCAGGAAAAAAAAAAAAAAAAAAAGAAAAAAAAAAGCAGCATTGACTTCTGTTATTGGCAATTAGGAAGCTGCTTGATATATCAAATAAGACTTGTGATTTTTCACCTCTGTGCATATGTGCCTGTTCTCATTACTTGTCTTGAAAAATACTTGTCACCATCCTCTTCACACAGGTTGTGTTCACCTTTCTTTCAGTCCCCATTCCTATTCTGCTAAGTGTTGTAAGAAAATTGGGACTCTAAATCCCTTGTTTAGACTCCTTTGCCAGCTGACTTCTGGTTTACTTCTACCAATGGAAGTGCTGACCAGATACTGGAAAAGAAGGGAGTGAGAAGGATATCTGTACTGCTTCCTGATGCTGGTGGTATCCTCCTAGAAGATAGTAATAGATACTTCTGAGCATTGCTGTTAATGATCAGGTGCATTAAGGTGGCTCTTTCCTGGTCCCAGCACCAGATCTTAGTGACCTCTCAATGGTCCTATCACTAGCTACATAGTGTCTCTGTGGCAAATCAGGACTGTCATATAGACTTTCCATCAGTACTGTACCAGTCCGGTGGAGACCTCCTCCATAGTTCCAGATTTACTTTAGGTAGCAGCCTGTCTTTGGGAGACCCAAATAGCTGGATGGACCCCAGCAATGCTGCAGAATGAGCTCATGGCTATGGGTAAGAACACCTCCTTTTGTATCGGTAGGAAGGAAATGTCTTCCTTCAGGTCTAATCTCGGGTTGCCTGGCATTCCTGTTTTTGCTTTGTTAGCCTATTCAGTGTTTTGCTACAGGGCACGTGCGCTCGCCAGAGAGAGACAGAGAGACAGAAAGCGAGAAATCACCCCCCAGGGGGGATGGCCATGCCGCAATCCCTTCTCCTCCATTCTCCTCTCGGGATCTCGGGCACGCACGCACACGCGCCCGGTGTGAGTTTTAAGCCACCGGGTCTGGGACGTGAACCGTGGTCGACTACATGGGAGTCCAGCCACACAGCCATTACGCTAACTGCTGGTCCCCCCTATTCAGTGTTTTGGTAAGCAGTTGTCTGAATTAAATCCTCTGTGTTAGAAATATTTAGCTTGAAATATGGTTTCTTGACTGGACTTTGAATGAGATATGACTCATTCTTCAAAGCACATCTGTCATGTCTTCTCCTCCATGAAGTCTTATCTGATCTCTCATCCAGAGGTAATCTCTTAACCATTTGCAGTATTCAACATTTTGAAACATTTTCGGCACTTGTAACTCCATCTTGTGTAGAATTCACTTCTTTTATCTCCTTTGACTTCCATCGGTCTGTATATGAGCACACTGGAAGCAGTTATTGGCTCTTAATTATGGCTGTGTTTTTATATCAACTAGCTCAGTGCCAGGAACTTCATCAATATTCTGAACAAATGTTGGTTCATTTGAATTTATGTTCCGAATAGTAACTCTAAGTATCTGTAGTTTTCAATGATTCTATTGCTTTCGCTTGGCTGTAATGATTAAATTTGGAATTTTCAAAAAGAAAAATAACTCTGGGAAAATTGCAAAAAATATTCTACCCAGTGATTCCCCAATGAAGATATTTGCACACTCTATTTCCTACATTACACGCATTCATTTATCTACTTAAAATGGTGCTTTCCAATTTAATAAAGCACTTTCACCAACATCTTCTCATTTAATCCTAACATTTATCATATAAGATAGAAATGAATGCCCTCACTTCAGGCAATCTTAAACGGGAGAGTTGGACTCCTAACCCAGGTTTTCTATTATAATTCCACAGTCCAATAAAATTGAAATTGGGGTCCTGGCTAGCCATGGATTATAAGTCTCCACATCTTTTCTCACCGCCAACAAATGCCATTAGACATGCAGACTTCTATGTCTGGTACAAAAGTACAAAATAACAGATTATCTGTGATTCCTTTTTTCATATGAAATAAGGGGGAAAATGACCATTTTATTTCTTTGGCTTAGAGAAGGCGGGCAATCATGTTCTCAATTTCACAGTTCATTGCGTGTACATTTATTAGATTAGCACTGGTTTAGAAACGCACCATGGAACCTCCCAATAACTTGGCAGTCACTTTTTGATTGCTTTTCAGAATTGTACTGTCTTATTCTCCTAAGACTCTGACCAAAGTTTAGTGAGTTAAAACTAAAATGCTGCAGGCATAAATTGAATCCAACCCAGGCAAAGCTGAAGTTATTACCCTTCTCTACCTGATTATTATTTGACTTTTCACTGGTGCCACTTCTTATCTCAGGAGTTGATGTTATAGAAGTCAATCTCCCTTTTAGGCAAGGAGTCTAAAAGCAACATATGCGGCCTGTTTAGAGGGGAGAGTCATTCTTATTATTACCCTATGTTGGTCCCCAAACACCTGAAAACATAGCCCCAGTAAGCTTTCCTTATGTATAACTAAAAAAGTAATTGTATTATGGCCAGCTATATGAGGTGTTACCTGAAGAGGACTGGAAAGGTCCAGGCATAAATGTCATTTCCTACACCACATCTCTTAGCTTGTATTGCCTCTGATCTCTAAATTCCACCAACAATAAGTCATTTTAAAAAATTTCCATCTGGTTTTTAAATCACATTCCTGAGAAGTTCAACACATCGATTCTGCTTAGCTGATCTTCTTTGATCCCTTCTCTGATCAGGCAGTTTTAGCTCCAGAACCTTAACTGCTCTTAACCAGTACCCTATCTTGCCTCCCTAATATGGTCAAAGTGCTTAGAGTATTGCCTGGTTTTTAATAAATCCTCAGTCAACAGCAGTTATTACTGTTTATTATTTACTTTTTTAAAAGTTGCCAGGAGGTGCAGAGAGAGAGAGAGGGAGAGAAAGCTCCCCTTCACCTCCCTTGGGGCATGGTCATGCTACACTCCTTTCTCCTTCACATTTCCATACTGGAGGGATTTGGGGCACGCACGCACACACACACACACACACACACACACACACACACACGTCCAGTGTGTCACACACACACGTCCAGTGTGTTTTTTAAGCCACCAGGTCCGGAACTCAAGCTGCATGGTGGGCCATGTGAGATCCATTTCCCTTAACCATTAGGACACGGGACCAACCCACTGTCATTATTATTATTATTATTATTATTATTATTTTTTGTTTTGTTTCACTGGACCAAATAAAAATAATAATGGCTAATATTCATTGAACATATACTATATTAGAAAGTGTTCTAGAAATGTAATTTGTTATTTAAACACTGTGACCACCTTATGAAGTAGGTACTATTATTTACCTCATTTTAAGGATGAGAAAATAGAGGCAGAGAGGTAAAGCAACTTCCCCAAAGTTAAACAGCTAGGTAGTAGTGAAACAATATCCAATGTCAGTACCTCTGATAGTGGAGGAATTGAAGGGAGAAAAAAGAAAGAGGAGTCCAATAAAACAACCCACCTACTTCTATGAGGATTGGAAAATAGGACTAACCGAAAAAAGTTAACAGAATTTGTCTAGACAAAAAATTCAAAGTCTTGTGTCACTGAGTAATAATATAGACTGTCTCCCTACTCCCAACAACCTGGATTCCCTAGTGAGAAATATTTGCCTCTTTCTCTTTCTGCCTAAACTTCCTGTACATGCTGCCCATTTCCCCTCTAACTCTCATGCACCCACCTCCCATCTCCCCTGACTTCTTCCTTTCTTATGTATCTTCCTTCTCCTCACACTCTTACTTTTCTACTTCTCTTTGCCTCATCCCTCTTTTTTTTTTTTTTTTTTTTTTTTGGAGAGGTTTTTTTTCTTTTTTTGGAGAGGTTTTTTTTGCTATAGGGCGCGTGCACTCGCCAGACAGACAGAGAGAGACAGAGAGACAGAAAGCGAGAAATCACCCCCCAGGGGGGATGGCGACGCCGCAATCCCTTCTCCTCCGTTCTCCTCTCAGGATCTTGGGCACGCACGCACACGCGCCCGGCGTGAGTTTAAGCCACCGGGTCCGAGACTCCAACCGCGGTCGACTACGTGGGAGTCCAGCGACATAGCCATTACACTAACTTCTGGTCCCTGTCTCATCCCTCTTTTACAGCTACTGTACAATGGAAAGTGGCAAACCCAGACTCTGAGTACAAGTTTAATTCTCCCTTCTCCTAATATTTTTTCCCCAGAGAGTTAGAACACATATGCACATTTTTTTCCTCTTTTCACAAGGCTCATATATTTTTAGTTCGAGGTGACATACTATAACAAAGCTTTGATAAGTAGAAGATATTAACTGAGTTCATTAATCTACAAACTTTGTGGTGCTCTACTTTTAGGAGACTGTTAGCTGAGATAAGAAGGCAAGAATGATGAGTACTGAAAGGATCCCCCTGTGGCTATAAGAATGCCTTATGACAAATAATCCCAAAACTCAGCAGCATAAAAAATTGTTCATTTTTGCTTACGTAGTTGTACGTCAGCTGAGGGTGGCTGATCCAGACTGGGATCTAAATTGATGGCTGTTGGTTCCAATTCTGTTCTCATGAGTCTCTCTTCATCCTTGGGTTAGTGGAATTTTTGGAGCACAGTTTTCTCCTAGTGAGGACCAAAGTACAATTATGGAAGCACAGGTCAAGCCTCTGTTTGCATCTCATCTTCTAACGTCCCACTGAGCAAAGCAAGTCCTATGGCCAAGCCCAGAGTCAAGGGGTGGAGAAGTAGACTTTGCTTCCAGTTGGAGGAACTGCAAAGTCACATGACATAGTTTGTGAATATGGGTAAGGATGAAGAATTGGGGCCATTAAATTCGATCCCAGTTCCTGAGACAGCAGCTACTAAATTTTAAAGCATGAATAGCCAGCACCTTTGGATAAAACTTTAAGTTTGGCAAAATAAAACGTCCTCTTGAAACTGAGGAAAGTAGACGTAGAATGGCTCATGGTAATGAGATCCCAAGGGGTCATTCCTTATTTCTCATAAGGGATCACTTTCCAGGATACTATCAGTCTCTATTATCTCAAGGCTGTCTACTTTGATCCTCCATTCAAGAAAGAATGGACTGCATGGCTAGGATAGACTTCAGTCTTTATTTTTATTTTTTGAGAGGTTTTTGGTATAGGGTGCATGAGTTTGCCAGAAAGACAGAGAGAGACAGAAAGACAGAAAGTGAGAAATCACCGCCCCCCACCCCCCCCACGCAGGATGGCCACACTGCAATCCCTTCTCCTCTATTCTCCTCTCGGGATCTTGGGCAGGCATGCACACACACCAGTCGTGAGTTTAAGCCACCAGATCCAGGACTCGAACCGCGGTCGACTACATGGGAGTCCAGTGACATAGCCATTATGCTAACTGCTGGTCCCCCCTTCAGTCTTTAAAGTGAATTAAGTTTTTGAAAATACCACCGCCAAATAAGAACATTCTTAGGTCCAGCAAGTGGCAATGGTGGTTAAAGTGCTGGACTCCCACATGGCCTACTGAAGTTTGAGTTCAGGACTCAGCAGCTTAAAACCCACTCTAGGTCATGTGCATGCATGCCTAAAATCCCAAGAGGAAAATGGAAGAGAAGGGATTACGATGCGGCCATCCCCTTGGGGGGTGATTTCTCACTTTCCCTCATTGTCTCTGTCTTTCCGGCAAGCACACTCACCCTATGGCAAAAACCTTTAAAAAGTAAATAAAATAAATTTTATATTAATAAAAAGGACATTCTTATCACCTTTATCCCTCTTTCCCAAAGTTGTATTCACCTAGCAAGACGTTAACCCAATTTACTGCTTATTCCACACCTGAGCCCAAGCAAGCTCAATGTTCCTGAAGGGAATCACACAGTGGAATAGACAAATCCCATTTCAGACTTATGACCAAAAAACTCAAGCAGGGTCTTAACATGGCTGGACAATGTTACTACTTCCATCTAATAAACTTACTGCCCAACTTTATCTCTTCTCACATTTCAAGTATTTCTCCCTCACCTTACCATCATCGAATGTCCTCAGCTCATAACTTCATTGACAATTTAGAATATATTAAAAAAAAAGGAAACTCATTTCCTCACCAATTCCACCAACCAGCCTACGACTCTACTCATCCACTGTCCATGGCTGACAGCATTCACAACTCAGACAACTTGTGAGAGTCATATAACACCAGCAAGAAGGAAACCTTTGTGTTATGTACGCCACTGAGACATCGGAGTTAATTGTTATTGTGCATAACCTAGCAAAAGCTGACTGATATAATTTTCCTTTTACTTTTTGGACTAATTACATATAATGAGTCCACAATAGAGAGTGAAAAGACCTATATTTGACATCTAGATCTGACATTGACTTTATTACTTTGGGTAAATCATTTGACATTTGAACCTCATTTTCTGTATTTCTAAAAGGGAAATAATCAAAATTCATTTTTCTCCTGATTATTGTTGTTATCATACTCTAACCATTGCTAAGATCAAGTGTAATAATCACTGCTACCACATTTTGTTCTTTAGTTATTAATCTCTTTTCAGGCATTGAGGCTCAGCATCTTTCATGGGTTGAATCTTAACTATGATTTCCTGACGTAGGTTAGTTATCTGCATTTTACAGATTTAGAACTAAAGATCTTGCAATATCAAGTAATCTGCCCATGGTCATACAACACATAAGAGTAGGCACAAGATGTCTGGATGTACTGAATTTAGCAAAGGTTTAAACGATACAATTAGAAAAGAAGGAACATTAATTTATAGCAAATTCATTCCTATACATTCTATAAATTTAATATTTTTAAGATTCGGTATTCTTTTTTTTAAAAAAATAAGGTTTTTGCCATAGGGCATGTGTTCTCGCCAGAGAGGAGAGAAACAGAGAGAGACAGTGACAAGGAAAGTGAGAAATCACCCTTCAGAAGTGATGGCCATGCCACACCCCCTTCTCTTGCATTCTCCTCCTGGAATTTTGGGCACACATGCATACGCACCTGGCATGATTTTCAAGCCATGACTGGTACTCAAACTGTGGTTGGTCATGTGAGAGTCTAGCACTTCAACAAACATGCCATGTCTGGTCCCAAGATTCAGTGTTCTAAAAGAGAACACCTAACACAACAGCATCTTTCATTAGTGAGAACTGTACTTCATTTAATTGTTTCTGGAATATTAAAAATGCTTCCTTGCCTTGTGCCACGAGGTGGCACCCAAGTACAAGCTCTGACAAGCTACCCATGTCCTCCCTTAAGTCAGAGATTCTGGCAAACGAACCCTACATCTCGCTCAGAGCAGGAGACCCAAGTTGGAAGAACAGATCAGTGCCCCTTTGGATTCCAGACATCCAGACACCATGGCCAATACTGAGACCAGTATTTGAAATATTTTTCCTATAGATTTATTAACATTTTCCCAAACTGAGTAAATTTTACCTTAGAAACTTTGACCAAATCCTCTTCTTTTTAGAAGCTACAGGGGTTTCCAACCCAGAAATGGTACACATTCCCACTTCTGGCCAAGATGTATTATTACGCATTGTGCCATTTAATATAACAAAATAGATGTGTACTGTAAATGAAACTGCTGAGCTTGTGAATACATTGGAAATCCCACTGTTCAGCTCAGCGATGGCCTTCAAAGCAGCATCATGGGCGGAACCTGGGAGCTTGTTGGATATGCGAATAATCAGGATCTGGTCCTGACCCGTTGAGTCAGAATCTGCATTTAGGTACGAGTGATTCCTGTCATACTAGAACTGGAGAAGCCCATGAGAGCCACTGGCTCATATGTGATTTTTTGGGGGGAAATTTAAAATAATAATTAATATTTTAAAAAGCTTCCTATTTCCACTTAGGTGAGGGATCTAAAATTGTCAAATTCAGAGAATAAAATAATAAAATAAGGGTTACCAGAGTCTGCAGGGAGGGGAAATAGGGACTTAGTCAATGGGCATAAGGATTTGGTCAAGCAAGATGAATAAGCTCTTGACATCTGCTGTATAAACATTGTACCTACGATAACGCATGGTACATTTGAAGATTTATTAGGGGAGTATATTTCATGTTAAGTGTTCTTAGTGCAATTACTTAAAAAGTGCTTTCCTACAGGCAGATGCCAGCTACAGACTTCTGAGCACAGCAAAATTTCAGCTCCAACTAACTCTTTGGGCCAAGGTGCATATGTGTGTGTGTGTGTGTGTGTGTGTGTGTATATATATATATATATATATATATATATATATATATGCTGAATCTGAAGAATGCTTATTTAGAAAATGTGTCTATTAAAATCACTTTTCACTTTCCAACTACTTGAAATGCTTACATCACATCCATTAGTCCTGGTAATCAAGAGTTGGTTATATTCTGAATCCTGGGATAAACACATACCCACTCACAAACTTGCACTGCAGAAAGGATGAACAGAATTGATTTTACTTCCATTGCTTCTTCACTTCATTCATTTCGACCCAATACAACTTGCATATTTCTGGAAATATGTGGAGATCTTGTTTTTAAATAACAGCAAAGTGTTCTGGATGGTCTATGCTTTAATTCTCACCTTGGTCTCCCTAAGCCTTTTCTGTCTGATGTCGAGTCTGAGGAATTAGTTAAATCCTCTTGGGAAGCTCTGAGCTGGGCCAAGCTTCCCCTTCAGTTATTCTCAGGAGCAGTGATCTCTCTGGTTTCAAGTCCATCAATATAACCAAGTGTCACCTCTAGGAAGAAAGATTACAGAAAGATAAAGATGAATTTGGAGAAGAATAAAGAAAGAGATACAGATGGAGAAAGAGAGGAAGGAAAGGAGGAGCAGGGAGAAAGTAGAAGGAAGAGTAAAGAAAAAATGAGCAAAAGGATAAAAAGGAACTCTGCGGGTACAGAATAATAATTATTATAACTAATGGTAATGATAATATTCCCTACCTCGTATGGAATTAAATCCATAGTCCTTACCTAGGCCCATAACTAGTCCTCTTCACATGTCCCCACACTCTAGTTTTTATCTCCCACCAGTCCTCATGAATCCCCATCCTGGCTGCTATGGTTGTACACATCTTACCGCCTCAAACACTGCAGGCGCTCTGGTCTTTGGGGACTTTGCCATTGCTGTTTTTTAGACCGATCTGCATGGCTTGCTTTCTCCCCTCATGCATTTTTCTGCTTAAAATCTCTCCTCTGATCAGCTCTACATAAAATTTCATTAGCACACCTCCCCCACCAACCCTTTAATACTTTTGTGTTTCCTTTTCAGCTTTAATCACCTCCTGACATCTTATATGATTCTTGGTTTGTTTGTCTGCTTTGCTGGACAGACTATCAGGTCCAGGAGATCCGGGACTTTGTTTTGTTCCTGACAGAATCTCTAGCACTGAGGAGTGCCTGATGCCTCCTAAAGTGTAATAAACGTTTGTGGAGATGAATTGGGTGCCGTGGGCCAGGTCCTTCTAAGTGTGTTGCCTCTACTAAACCTGTTAATCTTCACAATATCCTTGTAAGGTCATCATTTTAGTAAAGAGGAAACCAAGGTACAAAGAGGTGAGCTAACTTGCCCTAGGTGCCTGCTTTGGTTCCTTTCTGACTTCTCTATAGTCAGTAATGGAGGCTCTAGAACAGGGGTTGACAAACAACAGCAAGCTGACCTAATCCAGTCTGCTGTCTGTTTTTTGTAAAGAACGTTTTAGTGGAGCTCGGTGTGCTGCTTATGTATTATCTGTCATTGCTTTTATGCTGTGATGGTAGAGTTGACTAGTTGTGACAGAAACCATATGGCTTTCAGAGCCTAAAATATTTATTCTCTGTCCCTTTATAGAAAATGTTTGCTGACACTTGCTCTAGAAGGTAACCCACCAGGAAGGCGAAACTCTTTGTGGCCATCTAGTTGAAGGTTGTGGTCCAATAATGGTTTCTTTTCTTCTTCTTTTCATGCAAAAAGATGAGTTGGGAGAAAAGAACTCCAACCTTGAATTCAATAAATATGGCTTTCTCATCTCTTTTCTGTTCCTAATTAGCTGTGTGATCTCAGGTTATTGTCACATATCCTTAGATCTGTTTTCCCAGGTGTAACAATATAATAATGTCCATAATAACAGTAATATTAAAAGTTCTTGTTAAATGCCAGCCTCTGCTCTTGGCATTTTACTGTAAAATCATAGTGTTAAACACTCTGAGTTAAAATTTGGGATCTTCACAAATATTCTGACTCTGTCTTGCAGACACACAATAGAATAGTGCATTCACACCCCCTTGGAGGTAAGTGTGGCCATGGGATTGCTTTGGTCAATGGAGTGTTAGAGGAAATGATATGTGGAACTTCTGACCAACCTTTACTAGCCTGTGAACACATACTCATCTTTTCTTTACTCATCCTTCTCTCTTCTATGGCTATCAGAAATGTTCCAGAAAGTGGATCTGTCAGCTGGGTTTCAGAGTATGGTTAATGAAGAGTAGAACTCCTGGTTGAAACCTCATGGAGCATAAACATTAAATATACTCAGTTTTTAAGATACTGAGATTTGGGGCTGTTTGTTACTGAAGCATTAGCTAGCCTATTCTGTCTAATAAAACATTTACTCTGTCCAGTTCAAATTGTAGAGTTTTAAAAATATTAATACAAAGACTACTTCCTCAGGGATAGGATATCCATTCTTTTGCCATGGGAAGGTGTTACTCTGTGTTGAAAAGAGGAAGTGATAGGTGATCCTGTTAGCTGTATCTACAGTATTTAATTAGGATATAGGAAAGGACAAGAGAGAGGATAAGGCTCTTTCTGAGTGAAGATGGTAATGATCTAGTTCACCCTGTTGTTACAAATATCTGTTCTCATGGCTACGTTAAAATTCCTTCTCTGCTCATTCCTCTAGGTCAAGGTTCTAAAAGCTCTTATTAAAATATCTGTGCATGTACACATATACAGACACATGTTCTTACAAAGGGTAGTATATTAAGTTATCAGCAGCCATAAATAAAAGTCAATGCTTTAAGTTTTGTTTTCTGGAAGGTGAGTGAATGGGCCTAAGAGAGATACATTTTGAAAAGGTGCTTAGGGAAAGACTCACACAGACATTCCCATAACATGGAGGACCCAAAGTAACCAGGATTCAAGGTTCCTGAGGTTGAGGGAGGACTGAAAAAGAAAGAAGGAGAATGAGGAGGACACAGAAACAAATGTTAATCATTACAACACAATTTTAAATGTCAATCATATCCAGGAGTGGTGTGAGTTTTAAGTTAGAAAGAAAGAAAGAAAGAAAGAAAGAAAGAAAGAAAGAAAGAAAGAAAGAAAGAAAAGAAAAGAAAAGAAAAGAAAAGAAAAGAAAAGAAAAGAAAGAGAGGAAGAAAGAAAGAAAGAGAGAAGAAAGAAAAAGAAAGAAAGCTTGGGTATATCATTTTTGTCAAATAAAAATAAATTCGACCTTCATAAAGGGGTGGGTCAATATAATTTTTTAAAATAATAATGATGTATAGTTTCCATAAACCATTTATTAATACTTTTTCCCCTTCCACTTTCAGTCAGAATATTTTAAGACTGCTTGCTTCAGTTTGTAGTGCAGTACACATCTGATGTGTAAAATGACACTGGATCATACTGGTAAACTTTCCCTTTATATAGACATTGGATGGAATTATTTTACAAGTTGGAAATAATTTTGCCTTGTTCTATAATGGACAGCTAGTGACTTTTTAAAAGATAAGCCAAAGGTCATTCCATGGTGGCCTTTTGCATGACCAGAAAAGACAAGGCCAAGTGGCAGTAACGTTAGAGGACCTGATGTCTGACCAGTGGATGAGTCATGTGCATGAGGTGCTGCCTTGGTTGCCAACAGCAATAACAGACGTGTACTGAGTGCTTACACAATCCACCTCTGAGAATGCTGGTCACCAGGCTATTGTGTTGCTCAGTTCCTGAGGTATCATCCATTCTGTGCTATGAAGGGATACTCTTCATACAGAGTATAGCATAAGTGTGCTCCTTGGCGGTATACAAAGCGGGGTCCTTCTAGGTCCCTAACTCCTTGGGTAAATCTCACCTCCCATGCCACAGAGCTTGGTAAAATTTTACAAGGTATAAGCCAAATTTTCAAGGTTGAATCTTCTGGAATTTAGACAGAGTCAATGGAGTCTCACAAGATGTTGAGAAAGTGGGAGGAGATAGAGTATGGCTTTGAACTCCTGTTGTGTACAGGAGACAAAGAAAGCTCTTAGCTAGAATGGAATACAGGAATTTGAAAAGTGTCAGAACTCCTTCCTCTAATGGGCAGAGCCCAGAGGAGGAGGAGGGTTCCTGGGGAAAAGTCCTGAGGCAGGACAATATATATCAAGGTGCCCAAAGGAACAACACATATGGTTAATACATTACAGGAGTTTAGAGGAATAAGAGGGCTTTGTAGATTAAATGATGCCCTTTCTCCCAATGTGTTTTTCTTTATTTTCTTCTATTTTAGGCACATATGGCTTTCATAATCATTGTCTTAGTCAGTACAGGTTACTATCACAAACTGCCATAGATTGAATGGCTTAAACAACAGAAATCTATTTCTCACAGGTCTGGAGATGGAAAATCCAAGATCAAGATGCCAGCATGGTTGGGTTCTTGGTGAAGGCCCTTTTCCTGGCTTACAGATGGTCACCTTCTTGTTATATCCTCACAGAGTAGAGCGCAAAGGGAGGACAGAGCCTTCGCCTAACTTTCCTGGTAAAGGCACTAATTTCAATCATGATAACTCCATCCTCATACCTAAATACCTAATATCACACTGGGCATTAGTATCTCAACAACTGAATTTGGCGGAGGGTGGGGCAGATACAAACATTCAGGACATAATAATCAAAGAAAACATTAGCTATTCCTTTTTGACAAAATTAACTAGAGCACGTTGGTTTTAAAAAAAAAGGTGGTAACATAAATACACATGAATGTACTATTAATTATTCACACTTTTGCAATAATGACAATAATTACACCTACATAGAGTTACATTATAAGTATAATTTAAAGTAATTCATTTGTACTAATATGGACAGTCCCAAGAATTAATGAGCATCAGCCATATCATGTAACAGAATTATTTATCCCCAGATATGTGTCTAAAGGTAGAAGATATGTTTTTCTGGCATCCAGATCATTAGAACATGTTAGCTTCTTGTGTCCAAAAGTTTGGCATATCGTTTTAACATCTGTGCTCGATACATCCAATCCCTTAGTAATTATTAACTGAATTGAAAAGCACAGTTTTGATATCCAGTACACCTCTGGTTTGAGGCAAGGTTTTTATTACAGAAATTCATTTCCCTGACCCACCAGCATTACTTTGATGTGTTCTGGTTTGAGATTTAGAGACCTAAATGCTGCCCAAGTTTCTAAGCTTAAAATCTTTGGAACATTATCCATTTGAAAATGTAGACTTTGAAATTAATAAGTTTTTGGCTTAGTTGTTTGAAGTCATAATATATCTAATAGCAAAGAGAAAAAAGTCCCATCACATCTGAGGCCCTGGGCAGGTGGGATTTTTAACCCACATTATTCTCTGGTGGGGGTAGGGTTTCTTTATATATATATATATATATATATATATATATATATATATATATAGACACACACACACACACACACATGGAAAAGAAGATGTAGAAAAACTGCATTCATGTCTTCTATTTCTTGTATATTCCTCAACACCTTTTCTCTCCTGCCTTCATGATTCCACATTTGTGTTACAGAAGCCCTGTAAAGTGCTTGAAGATATGGTTTATAGGAAAGGTGTTATGTAAAATGAAGGTGCCATACATACATCTGTCCTACCTCAATGTGAAGCATTTGAGACACAAGGAACAGCAAGTGAACACAAAATAAACAAAAAAATTTGGATTCTTTGGGAAGTAGTTTCCTGTAGTATCCATGAGATAGAGAACATGTTCAATTTCCTCTATAAGAGCAATCAAATTTAGGTACCATTTTTTTCTTTTATTATCATAAGGTGCATGTGCAGGCATAAGACAGAGAATGACACAGCGAAAGAGAGAAAAGAAGAAAGAAAGGGAGAAAAGGCTCCTGCTAAATGCTACAATCCTTTTTCCTCTACTTCTTAATCTTTTCAGGATACTGCCATGAGCACATGAGCCCAGCAGGTTTTCCAAACAACTAGGATCAGAATTCTAATCGTAGTTGACTATGTAGGATCCAGCTCTCTCTACACAATGCTTAACTGCTGTGCTAGGGGGCCAGCCCTAGATGCTATGTTAATATAACCTTAAGAGACACAAGTTTCCTTCTAAACACTATAAGTTTAGGAAAAGCATTAGAAAAAGAAACACCTCCTGCTGGTCATACTCACATGATAAATAAAATGAGAAACAAGTATGAAAAAATTAAGACCTTTTTCTAAAAAAAAAAATGAAAGAAAGAAAGAAAGATTTTTGCTATAGAGTGTGTGAGCTTGCCAGAGAAACAGAGAGAGACAAAGATACAGAAAGCAAGAAATCGCCGCCCAGGGGGGATGATCATGCCACAATCCCGTCTCCTCTATTCTCCTCTCGGGATTCTGGGCATGCACGCACATGCTCCTGGCGTGAGTTTTGGGCCTCTGGATCCAGGACTCAAACTGTGGTCTGCTACGTGGGAGTCCACTGACATAACCTTTACTCTGTCTGCTGGTCCCAGATTGGATTTTATAAGCACTGATACAATCGATTTGATTCATGCTCATAGGCATTTCCAAGCAAGTTTTTCAGTTTCTCAATTATACCTCTTCAGAAATTTAGAGGTCTACCAGTTAGATTTCATTTTAAAGATAAAATTTCAGTTCAGTGAAGCTGAGATGCAGATCTGAATTGACGCTTGTTTTATGATGACTTAAGTTTCCTAACCATGCCAACATTTTCCTTTTTTTCTTTTTTGTGCATTAATGATGCCTCCTTTATTCCTTGAAAGTTTAACTTCATGAGACATCATATTTAACTGTCTTTCTTGCCATGGTCTAAACAATTCCCCAATCAAATAGTCTTCCTTGGCACAATACCTCCTCTCAGAAAGCCAAAAACATAGATATGGAGCAAACAAAGTGAGACTGTGTTAAAGTTGTTTAATGGCCGGCCAGTGCTCAACCCGCCAATAATGGGGGGTGGTGCAGAGGAGAGGGAGTGAGGGTGGAGAAAAAGGCATAGACATTCAAAGAAAAAGCAAGAATTTCATCTTTAGAAGCAAAGTTAAAAATCATCTTTTTAAAAAGGATGCTTGGACAAGAATGCAAAGTGAGATCTAGTGACATAGACTCCAGTATCTCAGGGAAAGAAACTGTCTTCTCTGGAGAAGTTAAGCAGATGGATGGCTGTTTCCATGGAGATTGTTAGTTGCCTGCAACTTTCTGGGAGTCTCTGTGACATTTTGGGGTGCCCATCAGATGGGTGCAGGCATCTAACCAAGACCCAAGGAATTTCATTGTTATGGCCAGAGAGTCTTATCATCCTTGAAATAATTGCACAACATCAGGAGTTTAATTCTTTAGTGGTTGGGAAAAAAGAAAGGAATCTTGGTTGGGGGAAGGGAATTGGGGGAAGGGAATTATGGGAACGGCTGGTAAAAATGGCCTGAAGCTAAGGAAGAGAGTTTTTAACAATAAGCCATTGATGATGAAGAATTTCAGAGATGAGGCAGAGAAGATATTAATGGAAACCATGGATGGGTTGTGAGGCAAAGTAGAATGGGATCAGATCAAATGCCCGCAATACAAATAGTGTTCTGGCTTTTCATCTTTAGGCGTCTATGGAAATGTATGCTTTTGACTCTCACATGTGCAAATCAGCTGAATATCACAAAAAGAGATGTGTTCCCTCTCCTATTGAGTTCTGGAAGCCCTAGATAGAAGGATGTTTTGATGTGAAAACTATAGCCATTCATTTGGTAAGATTCACTTATTGAAAATGACAGTCACATTAGACTGTAATATATTGGTGAATGGTATTTCAAGGGTGAAAATTGAAGTCTCTGAGATTTAACTAGTCCTTCCAAAATTTATACCCATATATGAAGGAAAACATAGCTTCCTTTTTCATTCATCATTAGAGTATCTTTCCACTTTTGTCCAGGTCAAACACAGATATTCATGGCCAGGTATTTCTGATCCATGTCCAATTACATAAATCAGAATCAGTTTCTTTGTCTCTCTCGGTAATTTTCAAATATTGGAGAGTGTAAGTACCCATTGAAAGCCAGCTGAGTTGTGGATTCTTGACACTCCACTCCCAGGGAGTCTGATTAAGGAGGTGTGAGATTTACACAAAAATGGACTTGTACTTTAGTTCCATTTTCCCTTTTCTAATTGCCAGAAGGCATGTGTGCTTGTCAGTGAGAGACAGAGAAAGAGAAAGAGAGACAGAGAGAGAAAGCCCACCCCCAACAGGGCGTGATCATGCTGCAATCCCTTCTCCATTTCTTCATCCTGTTGGGATTTGGGGCATGCATGTACACATGCCCTGTGAGTTTTTCAAGCTGCTGGATCTGGAATTTGAATCACAGTCAGCCATGTGGGATCTGGCCCTTTTTAACAATGAGGTGATGGGCCATCCCTAATTCTATTTCTCTAGAAACTTTCTGAAGTCTCCTTGTATGTGCCTAGTGTAGTATTAGGTAATTAATATAATCCCACTAAATCATTCTCATTTCACTTGTAAATATTTTTTATAAGTCCATGATTATATAAAATAAGCACTGTGCATTGGAAGTTGGATCCCACGTGCAGCTTGAAAAACATACCAGGTTCATGTGTATGTATGCCCCAAATTCTGATGAGAGAGAGAAATGGAGGAAAAAGAATTACAGCATTACCACACCCCATTGGGGGGGTTGCTTTCTCCTTCTCCCTATCTTTCTTTCTCTTTCTATTTCTCATGGCTGAGGTGCCCTCAGGCAATAAAAATAAAGTAAGAGTACCCATAAATGTTACAAATATTGAAAGGTCAAAAATAACATAGCCAACCCCAAGTACAGGCATGGGTATTTATAACCATGACTTCCTACAGCCTCAGCTCTATTAGACCCTGGACAGTTTCATGGGCATTTGGGGTAGTATATTCTATATCTGTTCACTGGGTATGCTCCATGCATTTTTTATCTTTCTACCAATACCACTTACTTAAGTAGAGTTAAAAAAATAATTCCTCTAGAGTTTCTGGAAAAGTGTTAGTGAATGATTTTAGGCTGAGTTTAGAACAATAGTGTAATTATTAAGTGAAATCTATTTTTATTTGACTAGCATTCATTTGCTTTGCCACTTTGAATTTTGAATGACCTGGTATTTCAACTTCCACAAGAATCAGTAAAAGAAAATAAAAGGATTTCCATTTCTGTATTGTTCTGGATGTTACTGGACTGGAATAAATAATCTTATCAATCAATGCTTGTGATATAAAGGCTGTGATTTCTTTTACTCTTCAACAGAAACCACATGCCATGGGGCTCATTAGTACAGGGCAAATGCCGATACCTTTTGAGAAGAGTGCGGTGTGGAGAATTAAATGCTTTCTGAAAATACAACGGTTCAGCAGCTACCACATGTATTTCCAAATCCTTGGCCTTTCTCCTTAGTCTGGGAGTGGAGAGAGGTAATTTTTCCAGAGGCCATTCTGTTACCTTTTCATCACACAAGAGGCAGACTTGGCCTTAGGAGGGGGTAAAGCTCAGAGTGGTCACCTTGAATCACTCCACATAGTGGTATGTGTTTGAAGATTTCCCATGAACCCAGCTCACATCTATTGGGCTCAATAAATGCATTGTAACTGGTTAATTCTTTTCATTTATGATTTGTCAGGTTATGGGAGAGGCACCACCCTTGGAAATAGCAAAAGCAAGTGTTTGAATCAATTTGTTTAAGTCTGTCTTCAGGCACGTGCGAGTACAGGAAGGACTGTCAGGGGCTAAGGGTAGACAGGATACCAGGTCTGGCTATTTGAGATGAAGCAAACATGCTTGTTGTGGAATGAGGTCTCTGTTGTTTCGATGTGGGGCTACATGGGCACTGAAATCCTAAACCATAGGGCAGAGGACTGCTCTTAGGGTCTTGGCCCTGCTGTATCCACAAGTATTTCTGAGATCAGAATCACGCTTGGTCCATAAACTAGACTACTGGGAGTTACTAAACATTCAGAGTGTCAGAATCAATGACCAAGAGCACGCATTTCCTCTCAGTGTGAGAATGTGAAGGTAAAACCTTCAAGTTCAGTCTTCAAAAAGGATCAACATCCAGGCCTACTCTATCCCGTGACCCATCACAGGATATTTCTTTTAAGCCATCAGGTTCTGCCAAAGTGCAGGGCAGTGCAGGAGAATAAAGAGAATGCCTCAGCCACATGAGGGTGGCCAAGGACCACATCAAATAAGTAGTGAAAGGCTGAACTAGTCTCAGGGCTCAGATTTTCAAAAACAGTTTATTGGTATCTAAATGATCAAATAGGGGATATGATCATTTTAAATTTATTCATGTAAAATAATTTTTTTAAATCAAAGAATCTAGAAAAGAAGTTTGCTGTTTATGAAAGAATGTTTCCTTTCTGAATGTATACGTGTCATATCAGGCACCTTCATCTCTCTTCAAACATGAAACCTGGGACACAAACTGAAGAATCATTAACCAAAACCATTTCTCTCTCTCTCTCTTTTTTTCTGAACACCCATATAGGCTGCATTTCCTAGCCTCCCATGCAGGTAAGTATGATCATAAAACTGAGTTCTGGTCAGTGGAATGTGGATAGAAATAATCATCACCCCTAACACTGTCACCACCAGCATCAACTCTACTTCATAAAATTTCTTTTGCAATCCCCCAGAGCCAGGAGATTGCAGATCCCAAAGTGATCTGTGGATAGAACTCATGGGACCTGAGAACTTGAAGTGGAAAAAATTGCATATTTATACCATCTAGCAAACTGAAAATTTAGTATTTCCTTCATTTATGAATGAAAGCAAAAAAAAAAAAAAAAACTGCAGCCAAATTAACAGTGCCTGTGATTTCGTTATCAGAAACAGCAGGCATTTCCACATCCCGTTATAGCTGTGGAAGAGATTACGAAATATTGCATGGTTAGCACCACCGTGACATTGTGGTGGTGATTATGCCCACCACTGGATCTTATTCCAATAAGAAAACACCTATCTCACGATTTATTAATACTTAGATAACTATATTTCATTATAATTTGTTTTGCTATGTCAAGTAATTCACTCTACATGTTTAAATATATTGTACTGAGGGTTGTCCTTAAGCTTCACCAGGCTGCTAGAAGGGTCTTTGGGATGAAAAAGTGTGAGTCTCTGCCTTGGAGGTGGTGGAGTCATAGGAAAGAATGATTTCTGGTTCCCTAAATAGCTGTTTGGAGCAGCCTCTCTCACTTCCCTCCATTCCTATTCTGCTATGATTTGAATGTGTCTGCAGAGTTCCTGTTTTGGAAACTCTGCAGGTTTGGAAGGTTGGGCATAATGTGAAGCACTATCCTCATGAATGGATTAATGTTTTCTTTTGTGTGTGTGTGTGTGGAGAGGTTTTTGCTATAGGGCGCGTGCGCTTGCCAGACAGACAGAGAGAGACAGAGAGACAGAAAGCGAGAAATCACCCCCCGGGGGGATGGTCACGCCGCAATCCCTTCTCCTCCATTCTCCTCTTGGGATCTTGGGCACGCACGCACACGTGCCCTGTGTGAGTTTTAAGCCACCGGGTCCGGGACGCGAACCGCGGTCGACTACATGGGAGTCCAGTGACATAGCCATTACGCTAACTGCTGGTCCCTGGATTAATGTTTTCATCATGGGAATGAGTTAGTGATCTTCAGAGTGAGCTTGTTATAAAGCAAGGTCTTGCTCTCTTGCTTTCTCACACTTTCTTGCCACCTGCTTTCTGCCATGAAATATCTAGCAAGAAGACCCTTGTCCAATATTGAAACCTTAATATTGAACTTCCCAGACTCCATATCAATGATAATTATTTTTTTCTTTCTACATTACCCAGTCTGTGGTATACTGTTATAACAACACAAAATAGACCAAAATGCTGTTCCAGTTCCCCAATAATTCACATTAAACTGAGATACGAGTGAGAAATAAACAGAGATTTGTAGTGGCTTGTTTTAGCAGTTGGGAAGGCAAGCATAGAGGAAGTTAGTATTCACGTGGATGTTAATCTTCTGAAACTCAGTTTTCTAACTCTAACTGGCAGATTTTGAGCTGCCAAACTTGCACCTTTGTGGTCTTGAGTGATAGCTTCCTCAAGGCTCAGCAGAATGAAAATACCTTACTCCCTAACAGACTGAGTACTCCTACAGCTGTATCAAAGTTCAGCTTGTGAGCGGACACGTACAATGGAGCCAGTGTGGTTCAAGGACAGGATGTTTAATTGTTCATAAAAACTAGCAAGGAATAGTATCTGCCTACGTACACCACTGTTTTATATAAAAACATCTAACCAGCTCTGCCAGAGCACACTAAGTAGGACTCTATCATTTTACTCTCAAAATCAACATTTCTTTTAATGCACAAGCCATGATATCTAAAAATATCCATTTACTTTTAAAGTGACTTTTAAAACTAGAAAAAAATTTACAATGTGTTCATCAAATTTGGTAATGAAACTAGTTAGGAAAGTGTGATTACCACTGGTCAAGTGTATGCTTTTCATTTTAAATTTAGCTGGAAATAGTTTTTTCTTTCCTTTTTTCCCCCTTGATTTGTTTAATAGAACATTTTCCCATAGTTCTATTTTAATGGACTCCTAATGATATCCTAAGTATTCACTTGTACATTATCGGATAGTAATGGGTTTGTAAGCCTAATAAGGTTGATGAGTCTAGAAATTGAAACCAATATCATATTGTAATATATGCAATTCTTTTTTAACCTCAATCTATATATCAGTAGCTAATGCCTCAATATTACTTAACTTTATCTTTTTATATAGTCAGGTGGGCCAACAAAATGCTGTAACTAGTGCTCCTAGGTTCCCAGCACTTAAGCTCAAATACTCATCTAGCATACTTAAAATTGTCTTTGTTCTTGAGCAGCCCAAATATCTTAGGAGCATCCTATCTTTTCATTTAAAAATAATTTAATTTATTGTATAAATAGATAATATAATGCATAATATATCCAAATAACATAAAAGAGAATTCAGAGAAAAAGCAAGTCTCACTTTCTCTCCTGCTTCCTAGAAACCCAGTTTCCTTCTCTGGAAGCTACCACTGTCACCAATTTCTTCTATAGCTGTCTCAGTCCACTATAGGCAATGCTAACAGAAATACTAGAGACGGGGTAAATGATAAAGTATACTGGTTTGTTGGACACATGATTCTGGTGGTTGGAAAGTTCATAGGCATGGCCAACAGGAGCAAAGAGGATGATGGGTGCATGTTGAAAGAGTGTTGCCTTTATTCCATATTAGTGTCTCTCTTTCTCTGTCCTCTCCTTATAAACCCACTAGGACTAAGTCACAGGGCTCTAGCCCTAACCAGCCAATCACTAATCTCCTCTCAACACCCCCACCCATCAACTCAATGATTGGATCCATTTTTTACCCTCTTAATCCTGTTACAATGACTCAACACATGATGTTTCAATGGAATAATCAAACCATAGCGTTTTGTTTTCAAAATATGATGCATATATAGTCATGTATCATTTAATGGATGAGGATAAGTTCTGAGAAATGTCTCGTCAGGTGATTTTCTCATTGTGTAAACATGGTAGGGTATATTTTCACAAGTCTATATGGTACAATTTCTTATCTAGAGTTTCTAGAAATTCTTCATCTGCCTTCACATAAGTACTTGCAGACTCACTACCCGCTTTCACGGTATGTAATGTAATGATTCTTAAATTGTTTTAACCGCTCAGAGCTAGTAATAAATTTAACTTTGTTTTCAGGTCTAGCCTTTTCTTTCAACATTACAGACTCTTTTGGTTTGTCATGGTGTTGAGAGGGATACCCTTCTGTATTTGATCTTCAATCCAAGTCATTAGAAATTTCTTCCTTTCTGATATAGGACCTTTTAAACTTTTGTTAGTCTCACTGCTTTAAATAACGATCTTTTGTCAGCTTTTGGCACTTTGTTCTTTAAGGTCATAAGTATGGTGGAATGGGACTTACCTGACTGGTGAGTGATAACCATCACTAGTTTTTTTACTTTCATAGTCTTTAAACACATTTTAAGATAATTTACTATAGGGCATGTGTTCTCACTGGAGAGAGAGAGAGAGAGAGAGAGAGAGAGAGAAAGTGAGAAAGCACTCCTCTGGGGGATGGCCACAGTGCAATTCATCCCCCTCCATTCTCCTCTTGGGATTTGGGGGCATGCAAGTATAAGTGCCCAGTTTGTTTTCCAAGCTACTGGGTCTAGGTCTAGAACCATGCAGTCATGCATGTGTTCCAGGAACCCCAACCACCACACCACATAAAATAATCATGTTTAATTTCATTTCCAGATCAATCACTCAATGTGGCTTCTTATTGACAATATTAGCAGTAGATTTTGTGTGGCTAAGGGCCATGGTGAAAAAAATGAGATTAAATCAAGTACAGATAAAAAATAATATGATCAAGAAATGTGTGGGAACCAGCAGTTAGCGTAATGGCTATGTCGCTGGACTCCCACGTAGTCAATCGCGGTTCGCGTCCCGGACCCGGTGGCTTAAAACTCACGCCGGGCGTGTGTGCGTGCGTGCCCAAGATCCCGAGAGGAGAATGGAGGAGAAGGGATTGCGGCGTGACCATCCCCCCTGGGGGGTGATTTCTCGCTTTCTGTCTCTATGTCTCTCTCTGTCTGTCTGGCGAGCACACGCGCCCTATAGCAAAAACCTCTCCAAAAAAAAGAAAAAAAAAAAAAAAGAAATGTGGTAAACCCAGGATGTATGAGGTAGCTGCTGGTATAACAATGCATACCATTACATAGTAAAGTTCTTTTTAAAAAATAAGTAGTACACTATAAAATAATTATAAAACTATATTACAATAAATACCTACTCAGTAACATAGTTTTTTATTATCATTATGAAGCCTTATGTACTGTACATAACTGTATGTGGTATACTTTTACATCACTGGCCGCGCAGTAGGTTTGTTTGCAACAGCATCACCACAAACACTTGAGTAATGCATTACAGTATGACATTACAATGGGATGGCGATGAGATTGCTAGGTAACAGGAATTTTTCAGCTCCATTATAATCTTATGAGACCACTGTCGTATATGTGGTTTATCATTGACCAAAATGTCATTTTGCAGCACATGATTGTATAAACATGTATATATGTGTTTTTCCATACAAATATTATGCTATAAATATTCCTCAAAACTTTCTTTCATAACTCAACAATAATGTCTGTAAGATCTTTCCATTTCAATCATAAAGAACTTTTTTTTCTTTATAGTTTTCCATTTTACAAATGCACCATGCTCTCTTTAACCAGTTCCTAATGGATATTTAAGTTGTTTCCAATCTCTTGTTATTCAATGAATACCTGCTGATTAATATCATTTATGCATGTCTATTAACCAAATACTAAGGAACAGAGATACGAACATTTTAAAATCTAATAGATATTATAGGATATTATTATATAATAATGCCTTTGTAATGACCAATATCAGACTCTACCACTAGGGAAGAATTTCCTCCAAGAATTTCAGTGATACAGGGACCCAGCAATTTTCCTGACCTCTCTGATCCTAACTAAAGGGCTAAGTAGATAAAACAACATCTAAAGATGGTGAACAGAAGCAAATTTGCAAGTGTTTGGGCACAAGGTAGGGAGGTGAGAGGAATGAAATGTATAGGAAGGTCAAGCTAAAGACATTTAGGATTAAGGCCAGCTTGGTTGAACGTCAAGAGATGCGTAGGTTAGGGAGGGAAGACAGCCTGGTAAGTTCATTTTGCATTTGCGGCAAGAGACTCAACCTGAGATCTGGAGTTAGAAGACCTACATTTGAATTCTGCCTCCATAATTTAATAGACTTGTGTGACCTTGGATAAATTAAAATAGCAACACTTACTTCACAAGGTTGTTGTAAGGAATCAAGAGACGATGCATGTGAAAACGCCTGGTATACAGTATGAACTTAAATGTGAATGGAATCTCAATGAATTTAGATTCCAACACAAAGGAGTCCTAACATCAGCTCCATATCAGACAGGGCTGTGTCTGGCTTGTTCACCACTGTATCATCTGTGCTTAGAATTGTGATTGACACATAATAGATTCCTAATGAATGTTTACTGAATGAATGAAGTTCAGATCACCTTACAAAGCTGAAGAAGAAAATGGAAATGCAAAAAGAGAGGCTGGGTAAGGCTGGAGATACAGTTTGGGGAATTATGCATTTATCATAATAGTCTTAATTATTATGAGGAAAGGCTATGTATTTTCTGAAAATATATTGATTGAGTAAAAGATAAATGAACAAACTTTTCAGTGTGCTTTCAGAAATTATTTAATGAAGTAGATGGGATCTCTAAGCCCTAAAGAGAAAAGAAAAAGTATTTTTATTTGAAATATTTGTATTACACTGATTTAAACTGCTGACAAAATTTACACATTTTATTTTTCTGTATTTTGTAACTGGTTTTTTGAGACATGTTTTGGTCAAAATATACAAGGACATTTTAGGTCCTTGTGGTTGACTTCATGATTTGAAAGCCAGCTTTAAATGTTAATGTGGTTTGTTGCTATGTGGAACGTACAGACAAGCAGATAATTCCTCATGCTTTCTTAACAATCAGGCATCAGATTTTGATAATTATAGAAGGGATTTAGGGTTAAGTGATCTTGAATGCCCTTTTCTGCCCTACAATTGTAGACTTTTGTGAGTGAAAACGTAAGGGGAATAACAAAGGTAGAAAAAAATAACCCAGAATCCCTTGAGACAGAAGCCACATTACACTTAAGAGATTATAATAAACACCTCACGTTTATAGAGTGTTTACTGAGGCCAGGCTTTACACACCTTGTCTCACTTAATCCTTACAATCCCTGTGAAAGAGTTGCTGGAAATTCTGCCTTGTGCCCAGTAGCTGGAAGGGAGTAGATCCTTCTAAGTACATAACACTTGCACACTTTGAAGCAGCAAAGTTGCTGACAATAACAGGCTTTGTAAAAGTATTTGCTGCCCCAAATCAAAGAACTGTCTTCCAGTGAGTTGAAAGGGCTATTAGTCTGGGGGTGGTCTTCCAGCCACAAAGACATGCAGAGATAATGTCATCTTTGACTCTGAAGGACAGGGCTCTGCATAACATGGAAGCATGAGTGGTTATGACCTCATAGAGCAGGGATTCTTTATTTGGCTTTTTTCTCCCCCTCTGGAATCAGTTCTTACTTCCTTAATTGGTGACATTCTTTTTAGTTTCTGTTTTTTACTTATGTTTTGAGTTGGACTAAGCAACTTGGCAGTGTGGAGTTCCTAGGTTGGTTGTTTTAATAGTGAGTGTACACCAATAGGCAAGGGTAAGTGAGAATGACAGCTCTCCAAGTCCGTGACCACACTACAGGTAATGAATCAAGACGTAGACAAACTCTGCTATCACACATTTATTGACAGGCAGGCTTAAAAGTACGAACTCAGTGACTCCAAGTCTTTGCTCTTCTAGATGCTATAATCATACCCTGTTGAATAGCATGTTTGGGGCAATACTATCCTAGAGGTAGGATTTACCTAACCTTGTGATTGCCATCGAGTAACTAGAATTCTCCAAACCAGAAGTGGACTGTTATTTTGGATTCCACATTGAGAACCATCTTATTATGTGAAGAGATTTATATTCTTTAACTCTGGTCATTTAAAAGCATGAAGCATTTCTATGCTATTCTAGGCCAGGGGTTGAAAACTGTGGTGCACAGGCCAGATAACAGCCCTCATTTGCTTTTGTAAATAAAGTTTTATTGGAACACAGCCACATCAATTCATTTACATATTGTCTATGGCTGGATTTATGCTACAGTAATAGAGTTGAGAGATTGTGACAGAAATTTTATGACCAACAAAGCCAAAAACACTAACTGTTTTGTCCTTTTCAGAAAAAGTTTGCTGACCTCTGTGCCAGCCAAGTCTTGTTATTAAGCACCATTATTTTCATGAATGAAAACACATCTCTTACTTATGTTATGTTAACTAGTAAAACTTCTAGTGTGAATCACAGATAAACATGGGGTAGTGCTTACCATAGCTGTTTCTGGAGTTTGGTCTTCTAATTAAATACTAGATGACATCCTTAAAATAGGCATGTCAGAAACTCTTATATCATTAACAATATAAAGCCCAGAGTTTGAGAAGTATTTTGTTTAGTTGACTCTCAACCCAGTAGTAAGATAGAGTAGGTTTATTACTATCCCCATTTTACAGGGGAAAATAAATAAGGCTTGAAAAATATAAGGCTCGAAAGTATACCTAATGTTCACATTTACAGAGTTGGTGAGTGATAGAGTAGGATTTGAACCTGAAGGTATTTGTTTTCAGATCTTTGTCTCTTCTCTACATTATGGTAACCTCCCAGTAACAATGACTCATTGAATCATTGAGTAAACTTAGTAGAGTTTTTCCTCAGTCAATAAAAATGTATCTTCTTTTTGGAAAAAACTTAACATTCTTATTCTTGTCAATTTTGAAAACAAAATTTACTCCTTTCTTTACGTTCTTTATTCTTGAAGTTATATTACCTCTATCAAGTTGTAGAATTTATTACTAGAGGTTGGGAGAAAATTTTCAGAGAAATCAAAGTAATAAAGGCAAATGCTTGAAAATGGGTGTGTTTCATCATTTATATAAAATGAGATCTACAGAGACAAAGAAGTGTTTGAAAGTCCACCCTGACTTACATTTTTTTTTTTTTTGAGAGGTTTATGCTGTAGGGCACGTGTGCTCACCAGAAAGACAGACAGAGACAGAGAGACAGAAAGTGAGAAATCACCCCCCAGAGGGGATGGCCATGCCATAATCCATTCTCCTCCATTCTCCTCTCAGGGTCTTGGGCACACACGCACATGTGCCAGGAGTGAGTTTAAGCTACTGGGTCCAAGACTCGAACCACGGTCGACTACATGGGAGTCCAGCAACGTAGCCATTATGCCAACTTCTGGTCCTGACTTAGATGTTTTGAACTGTATACAGGCTCTAACACTAGTTACAGAATCACACATGTTAAAAGAGAAAGATGCTCATTATTTTATTTATTAATTTATGATAGGTTTTTGCTATAGGGCATGTGTGCTCACCAGAAAGATAGAGAGAGACAGAAAGACAGAAAGCAAGAAATCACCCTCTGGGGGAATGGCCATGCCACAATCCCTTCTCCTCCAGTCTCCTCTCAGAAGCTCATTATTAAGTCAACAAGTTCACCTCACTTCTCTCTCATAATTCTGGGCTGTACTCTCTGCTCTGTCTCTTACAGCAGGAAGAGTTCTTTTATTATATATTGGCAGATATTATTGGGCTGTGTGAGATATTTGCCTTTCCCTAGTCACTTCTCCCAGTGTCTCTAACCCTCAGCTACCAAAATCGATACCTTCCCCATTCCATGGCATTATCTAGGCTGGATTTAGCCCATAATTTGGGTTAGTATGTTTTGTTTCTTCTTTCAGCATATTCTGATTTGAAGAGAGGTGAACTCTTCCTCCAAGACAGATTTTTCATATACCATGGTCTTCAATTGGCTTCCAGGGAAGAAGAAGAGGGAGAAGATATTCAAGAAAAAAAAAAAAAACATTAGAATATGTTCTGGGAAGGAAGTTAGAGGTCATCCCTCCAGCTGCTGGAGTGATTGCCTGTCAGTGAGTTGGGTCATAATTTGACCTTGCAGATTCTCATGGCAATTGAGTGCTCCATGGGATAAATTTTAACTTTTAAACAACAATCTGATATAATAAGGGGACATCTTAATATAAGTTCAAGATTGAGTTCTCTGGTAGCTCTTGCAGTATTTGTCATGTCAGCAGAAGTCTCATTATATGTTGAGAAGATCTGAGTCTGTTAAAAATAGCTTCTTATTCCTGAACATCTGGAATCATCTATAGAATTCTTCCAGTTGACATTTTGCAAAGTATGGAAATAGCAGTGTCAGTAGTTAAAAAAAGACAGGACTTCCAAAAGTTTAAGTTTGAGACTAAGTATTTACAATCTCGTCTCAATAAAAAAGAGGTGGGAAAAACAATAAAATCGTAAATACTGGTTTTTAGGAGAGAGGATTTATTCTTATTTTAAAGATAATTTACTTTTCAATAACTTACTTTCACAATATTAACTTTAGGGTTACAGAATGAGTCATTCAGGATGAATTGGGTTATCCTATAGTAATACACGACCTCAAAATCTCAGAGGCTTTAAACAACCAAAGTCTATTTTTGATCTGGATTACATATCCATTGTGAACTTTATTCTCACTCTGAAATTCAAGATTACAGCATTGCCACTGTCTAGAACACCGTTGATCACTGTAGCAGAAGAGTTCTAGAAGGACTCAAAGCTGCAATTGAAGGCTCTGGATCTAAAGTAGTATAAGCTCACAATTCATTTGGTCAGTGCTGGTCACGTACCCCACGTAATCCTAATATATACTTAGAAGGCAGAGAGCTGGAAATATTTGGAAAATTGTACTAAAGAATTCTATGTCATTTGGTGTGAAAGGATAAAATCTGACCTGATGTAAGTTTAAAATCATGTATGTCCCATGCTTCTGATAATAGGAATCAAGTTGACTTTTCAAATGTGAACACTCAAAATAGCATAAACCCATTGGTTTTGTACACTTGGAGAGTAACCACTGGAATCTCCGTGGAGCTTGAAAAACACTGTTGTCTGAGTCCCACTCTAGAGATTCTAATTTAATTAGACTGGGGTGCAATTTAGATATTCAGTCCTTTTTTTAAGCTCCTAAAAGTGATGCTAATGTACAGAGTAGAAAATCACTAGTCTATTCTGTTTTATTTTTTGAGAGATTTTTGCTATAGGGCATGTGCGTTCACCAGAAAGACAGAGAAAGACTGAGAGATAGAAAGTGAGGAATTACACCCCAGGGGCGAGGATGGCCATGCTGCAATCCCTTCTCCTCCATTCTCTTCTTGGGATCTTGGGCATGCACGCACATGTGCCCGGCATGAGTTGAAGCCACCGAGTCCAGAACTCGAACTGCAGTTGACTACATGGGAGTCCAGCGACACAGCCATTCTGCTAACTGCTGGTCCCAATTGCTGGTCTATTCTAAAAGTAAGGATTTTAGGGTGATTTTCAACTCCAATATTAGTTATGCATCTTAAACAAGCCAATTAGCTTCTCTGGTTCTCAGTTTCATTATTCGTAAAATTAGGAGTAGCATATGATGTCTGCTATACATCCTGCCTGCCATAGAAAACCTCTCCTAGACCCCTGACTTGTATTAGAAAGTGTTTAAGAGTTCAGGTTAACATGTAAGTGTAGCCAAATTACTTCATAAATTAACCTGGCTAAACTTTTATATTTTCAATAATAGAATAAGGGCAATGAGTGTGGAGTAGTTTTTTTTTTTTTTAAAGAATTATTTAATTTCATTTGTCATTATTATTTTTTTAATTTGCTACATAGTACATGCATTCAGCAGAGAGGAAGGGAGAGGGGAAAAGTGAGAAAGCAAGCCACCAGGTTTGGAACTTGAACTGAGGTCAACTATGTGGGAGTCCAACAACTTTACAACCACACCACCTGCTGGTCCTGCATGTGGAATCTTTACCAGGAAAGTAATCGTGTTTATTTTTTAATCAGAAAGCCAGGCCAGCCTTGAAGGAAGTTACTAGAAAGATAAGTTACAAAAAAAAAAAAAAAAAGTTAACTTGATTTCTTGATCATATGTAGACTGAGGGTGAACTTCCTAGCCTAAAATGAAAAAATTGTATTACCTAAGGCTATTCAGATAAAAATAAATTTTAAAAAGCCACTTCCCTCAATTCTTCTTGCTGAAAATGAAAAGTTAAAGGTTTCTCAATTTCTTCACCATGTAATCCTATCTCGGTGCTGTCAGCGTCTTAATAGTGTATTGATTGGCTCACATTCCTGCTATCTTTAAAGTAGCATTATTACTCTGTTGGGCCAAACATGAAAAACTACTTTTAAAGACCTTTTTAAGGGTTTTCTGATTTTTCAAAAGCTTCTTGGGGGCTTATTGAGCTTCTCGGGCAGCTGAAATTAAGTCTACAATGCTTTCTCTATTCTGAGACAGTGAATTGGTCTGATGCAGACAAGTTATCGATGACTCACAGGATGGGGAAGATAAGGGGCCCCCGAGATAAATTAATGTGGTAATTAGTTACATGGACACTTACATTTTTAGGTTCTTTCTAAGCGAGAGTATGTTTGCTACCATTGCCTTGAAAACTTGTGACAATTATCAATATCATTTAAAGTATGGGAAGCTGACTCCAGTATTAAAAGAAAGGGAGTAAGAAAAAAGAAAGATGAATTGCAAAAATTAAAATTTTTAGTGCACAAAATAGCATTATATTGTTTTTCAATGATCAAATGCCTGGCAAGCTGAAGTAAGATGAAAAAGTCTTCATTTATAGCCCTACTGTATTTATTCAATGTCTATATCTCTTTTCTTTGATTATTGAAAAAAAAAGTAAGGATAATTTTCATTGAATGCTTAAAAAGTATTTGATGATCACACACTAAAATGTTACCATGCTGGGTGATAGTATTGTTCATGAGTTTTTTTTTTTTTCTTTTTGGGGGAGAGATCTCTGTGTTTTGCCAGTTTTCCCTATTAAGCATATATTCTTTTGAGAATGCTTTTCACTTCTTTCTTGGGAAAATTACTTAACTATCCTGAGCCTTACTCTGTCATCTTAAAATGAAGATAGTAATAGTATCTACCTAAAAAGGTTATGGTAATTAAGTCATGTGAAATGGTTGACTTTTGACCATCTTTTGACATATAAAAACAATGATTTGGGACCAGCAGTTAGCATAAGGCTATGTCGCTGAACTCCCATGTAGCCGACTGCAGTTCGAATCCTGGACCCAGTAAACTCAGGCCAAGTGCGTGTGCGTGTGTACCCAAGATCCTGAGAGGAGAATGGAGGAGAAGGGATTGCAGCATGGCCATCCCCCTAGGGGGTGATTTCTCACTTTCTCTCTCTCTGTCTCTCTCTGTCTTTCTGGCAAGCACGAAAAACCAGTGATTTTAAATGGTTCAATATAATAAGTAAATATTTAATATTGTACCTGACAAATATTAATCACTTGGGAATATTAGTGATAAATGAAACTTAAAGAAATACAGAGAGAACAAATGCAGAGATAGAGAAGACATAATATGCAATTTTAAAAGTCATGTTTACATATAGTATACGACTCTAGAAATCTTGATTAAAAAATGTAATCAGCTAACCACTGTCATGCTATACAGAACAGTTCTATCATCCCTCCAAAACTGATTGTGCCCCTTTGTTATGAGCTCTTTCCCCCACCCACTGCCCCTTGCCACCACTGATCTTTCCTTTGTCCCTATGGAATTGCCTTTAACAAGGATTTTCCTTTACTTTAATTATTGAAATGTGTTCATTTGCCTTTTTCTTGTGTGAATAGACACTTGCCCTTTCAGGCACAAGGAAACCCCTCCCCCCTCTGGCCAGCCACTCCTTCAGTTATTTCAGGGAAAGCCCCTCTTAGCTCTGGAGTGTGACACATGTCCGTTTCCCGGGTACATAAGGGGCAGAAGCAGCTATTTGCTGAGATTGTACTTCATTTAGAGTTCACAACTCCATATGTACAAAGGCAAAAATGTGCTCAAGTGTCCCATTTTGGATTTTTTTGGGTTACATTTCCCAAGAGCAAATAGGATTTGATCTATGATTTTGCTGTTGATTAAGACATATTTACCTGCTTCTCAGAGGTCTCATCATCTGAGAATAATTTGAATTCCAAAAGTCCAGCCCAGCTGCAGTGGCCAGGTGGCAGGGCACTGCTGATGCATGCTGGAGCCATATGGAAGGCCCCAGGGTTGGATTCTCGACCAACCTGGATATATCAGGCATGCCACAGATGCACCCCTGGTCCTGGCTGGCTGGAAGGCTGGGATGGACTGCAATGTGGTAAGACTCTGTCAAGTGTATCGCTCACTCTCAAAAATAAATAAACTTAAAATATTTTAGGTCTCCAAGTAGAGTTTAACAAAGATGCATTCTTAGTCCAACTTTCCTTTCAGAAAAATGCCCAACCTGTGCATATGAGTGAAGCCCTCTTTTTTTGGATGTCAGGGCACTTTGAGCAGATTCTAGCTCATGTTTCTTGCTCTTTGAGGTAAGATTTTCCTGCCTTCTTGGCATCTCTTCATCATGGTATACTTTGCATGAATATAATTTACCACAATATATAATTGATCTCTTTAATCTTGAAATTGAACAAGCATGCCCCACTACAAGTCTTCAGCGCTCCTTTGTCTGCAGGATGAAATCGAGACTCCTTTATCTGGCAAATAAACCGTTTATCCTCTGAACCCATCCATATTTTAACATACAAAATAAGCCTGATCTGTTTGACACATATCTACCAACTAGAGACTCTATTTACAAACCTAAGTCACCTGCTAGCCGTAAAATAAATTTCAACAAATTTCCAAGTATTGGTATCACAGACAGCTATCTCACACAGTGGACAAGTTCAGAGGCTTGTGAGCTCACCGGCCTTTGGATTCTGACCATTCTTCTTAAGTCTGTGACCTCTCAGTGTCTCGGTTTTCTCATTTGTGAAACTCAAAAGCTTGTAGTAGAGAAAATGGCCATTCCTTAATCATATCGCCCTCACTCAGCTTCTCTGCCTTTGGGCTCGCTGTTCCTGCTACTGAATAGGCTTTCCCTGTGCTCATCCATCTGGAAACTCCCGCCATCCTTCGAGGTTCAGAATTGATCCTAGACTTCTTTGGGTAAACTCTGGGTTCCCTTTATCTTTTGGAACAGATAGGGAATCTATTTGGCAACTTAATTGTATGGAAATTGCTAGGATTCCTGTCTTTGTACTAGTCTGTAAACTCCCTAAAGTAGGAACAGCATTTAACACTCAACAAACGTTTACTGAGTGCATATTACAAGGAAGGCAACATCATGCACTTGTTTGCATATATGAATTCATTTATTTTCATAATGATTCTATTTTCCCCACTGCACAGATAAGGAGACTGAGATACAGAAGGCTATGTAATTTGCCTAAATTCAGCGAGTTAGGGAATGGTTAAGGTGGAATTCAAATCTAAGCGATTTAGCTCCAGCGTCCACATTTGTTAATCATTTTGCCGTATAGAGAATATGACCAACTAAGGAAAAGCTATCAGACAATGTTTGTCTACCTAATTGTGTGTAGGATTCACCTAGAAATCTTGTATAAATGCGGATTCTGATTCAATAAGTCTTAGGTGGCCCTAAAATTCTGCTGTTTTAAAAAGATCCCAGTCAATGCTTTGGTTTGTTGGACCACACTTTGGGAAGCAAGGTTCTAAGCTTTGTGATTTGATTTAATTTTTGATTTTGTTCTTTGTCTCAAGACCCTTTTACATTCATAAATAGTATAGAGGACACCAAAGAACTTTTATTCAAATGGGTTATATCTATCAATATTTGCCATTATAAAAATTTAAACTGACAAAGGATTTTTAAAAATTTAAAACATTTAACTAAACCCATTACATGGTAATATAGTTAACATAATTTAATAAAAAATAACTATATATTTCAAAATAAAAAAATAGTGAAAAGAATGGCATTGTTTCACCTCTCTACAAATCTCTCTAACATCTGGTTTAATGCATAATAGCTGCATTCTCATATTTCTTTTTTTTTCAAACTGTGTGAAACAACATGACTTTCAGTCCCTGAAAAACTCTATCATATATTCATGTGAGAATCAGAGCCAAAAAGGCAGATGACATCTTAATACTGTTATACGAACAATTTTAACCTTACAGACCCCCTGAAAAAGTTTCGAGGACCTCACCAAGGGTCTCCCCCTACACTTTAAGAACCAATGCTCTACATCACACAAGAATCCTAGAGTGATCTGAAAGTTGTGGTCCTTGCAAAATTGGACTGTGTCATTTTAAAAAATTTTTGACTTGCAAAATTCTGTGAAGATACTTTTTCTGAATCAAGATTCTATTTTCTTCCCAGTGGCAAGTTATGTCATCTTCATTTTATGTGCATGACAGTGGTCTCAGCACAGATGAGAACCTCTTTTGAAAATCAATAGTCCCAAAAGAGGTACCCCTTCCAGACAGAGCATTTGATAGGGACATGGAAAGGAAAACAAATAAACATGTTTTATGGATTTAGATCATCCCAATCTAAAGTATTAATTGATTTCAAGCTAGCATGCTTTTCCTCTGAAGGCATTTACTACATTTATCTTTAAAGTTTCTTCTAGGGACCAGTAGATGGCATAGTGTTTACATCTCTGGACTCCCACATAGTTGACTATTGTTGAAGTCCTGGACCCAGTGGCTTAAGACTTCCATCAGGTATATATGTGTGTATGCCCAAAATCCTGAGAGGAGAATAGAGGAGAAAGGATTGTAGTGTGACCATCCCCTCTGGGGATGATTTCTTGCTTTCTGTCTCTCTGTCTCTCTGTGTCTCTCTGGTGAGCATACATGCCCTATAGCAAAAATCTCTCTCTAAATAAAAAATAAATAAAGTTTCTTCCAAACTTGGCTCCTCAACTTTTAAAAATATTAAATGTAAACTATTTGAAATCGTTTGATATATTTAGGCATTACACATCTGCTTCTCTTTCCTACTGTTTTATACCTTACTCTTATGACTGGATATCTAAGCGTATACCATGTCTATTCAGGAGAGTATTTGAATTGTTTATGGATAGGTTCTTTCACCTGACTTTCTCTTTGAGCTCTAAAATGTTTCCTTAGAATATTTGCTTCTTCACTGGGCCTATATCAAACTGACTCCTCCAGTTGTATGTAGGAAGTTACATGCTTGTTGCCAAATTTGTTCATCATCATGCCAAGGCTAGATAGAGATCATCCTATAAATTCAAGCCTCAGGGTCCCTCTCTGGAAAAATATCTCTTCAAGCCGTGATGCTCTCAGTTGAGGAAATCACAGGAGCTCCAGATCACAAAGGATCTTTGAGATCACCTAGACCCTTGACACAAAAATGTGACCTTTATATTAGCACACAGTCACCCCTTGGAGCTTGTTAGAAATGCAGAATCTCAGGAGCCACCAAATCTACTGAATCAGAATCTGCATTTCAACACAATTCCAAGAGATGAACATGCACATTAAAGTTTGAAACGTGCTGCTCCAGGGCAGCCTCCCACTCAATGCACTGTCTGCAGTGCCCTGCTCCTACCCACCAAGTACACATCAGCCTCCACCTTTCAGCTTCAGGATACCCTCTCACTATAGAACAATGGTTCCCATCTTTGCACATTAAAATCACTTGGGAACCTGAAAAATTGAAAAATTCCAATGCCTTACCCTGACTAATCAAATCAAGATCTCTGTAGATGGAGCCCCAGCAATGGTTTTATGAAGTTCCTTCAAGTTATTCTCATGTGCAGTCAACCTTTCAACTATAGATTGGGAGCCATCCACTTGTATCTTTAGTTATCTACTCGTTTCTTGCTGTGATTTCCTGTGGAAATGCAAATATACCCTTGGAAAGGCAAAACTGTTATCTCTCATTTACACTTTGCTTGGAAATAGGTTTGCTTCTTTTTAAAAAATCAACATAAATAATTTATTGCAAATGCCCTAATGGTATACACAGTAGGCTTATCAATTCACACAGCAGTATTCTGGAACAGAGAAGCTAGGAGTTAGGAATGAAATGAAAATGTAGGCTATCAAAACAGGTTGTTGAGGGGTAGACTTCGTACTTGCTGTTGACCAGTTCTTGGTCAACTAAGCTACCCTGTGTAGGAAGGAGATGGATCAGACCAGGAATTCAGTATTCTTCTTTGATTCACAGTGTAGATTTTCAGCCCTTTCTCCTGCTTCCTCATTCATGATCCTGCAAGGTGAGGGGAGGGTTGCAGGGTGAGGAGGGGATGGTGGTGGTAAGAAGCTCTCAGCGGCTAGGATTGTGGGCTCTCTCAGCCAAGCATGAGGTCTCCAGTCTAGCCCTTGGCCTGATAGGTCTAAAGGAAATTTAGCTAATGTCCTAATCTTATTGGCCTCGAAAGCTGCTTGTTTTCTCAACTCAATAATCCTCTTGAGTAATAAGCCCTTTGTTGGCCACAGTACTGTTTAATAAACAAAAATCTGAAGATTTAGGGAGAAATGATTTTGTTGATACATTATTAGCTTTTAAACTATTTCATATAGACACTGCTGCCTTAGATTAATTATTGTTTGGGATACATAAATCACATTAACAGTCATTTTGAACAGATTAAACACATTATCAGTCAGAAAGGAAAACGGAGGGGAATGTTGTTTTAAAAGGAAAATCAAATTACTACCTGCAGTCATCTTGATGCATTATTAATAAAAATATAATACAAAATAAGCTCTTAATAATAAATAAATATCGTGGCTCTAACATTTTAAATTCTAGTGGATATCATTCACATATTAAAGTTTAGAAAAGTTTAGAGCTTTGAAATTCCCCTTTATATATATTCATTTTATGATAATTGTGCAAAATATATAAGTCTAATTAATTTAGATATTTGAAGATAAAATCCCATCACATTTTCTTTCTATTCCCTGCTAGCTTAATCTTCAAATCTGGATAAACATATTAGAGTGTTGTTTAATAATGAATCTGACAGACTTATAGATGCTTTACAGATTTGAAAAGTTGATTCTTGGTTCTTTAAATGTCTCAGTAGGTAATCTTTAGAGATAACTTGCTATTAAAGTTTACTCTTTAGCTTAAACAAATAGCTTAGGAAGAAGAGATTATGGTTTGCTACAGAAACAAAGAATTTTAGAATATTTCCTTTATCTTATTTAAAAATGTACTTTCTTATTGTGGTAAGAACACTTACCATGAAATCTATCCTCTTAACAGATTTTTAGTGTACAATTAAGCATTGTTATCTATAAGTACAATGTTTTATAGCAAATCTCTAGAATTTACTCATCTGCATAACAGAAATTTTATACCCTTTGATTAACAGTTGCCTATTTCCCCTTCACCCCAGTCCTTGGCAACCACCATTCTATTCTCAGCTTCTATGTGTTTGACTATTTGAGATAACTCATATAAGTAGAACCATGAAGTATTCGTCCTGCTGTCACAGGTTTATTTCACTTAGCATGATGTCCTAAGTTCCATCCATGTCACATATTGCTGAATTTTTTTCTTTTAGTGAGGCTGAATAGCATTTCACTGTATGTATATGCCACATTTTCCTTACCCATTTCTCTGTCAATGGGCATTGATGTTGTTTTCACATCTTGGGTGCTGTGAATAGCCCTGCAGTGAAACGAGAAAGCTACTAGAATACTTCTGCTCTCCATTATAGTAGTTTGTCTTTCTAAGAAAATGTGAGAGAGGAAGTTGGGGAGCATTTTAAGAAGAATATTTTTTCTATATATATAATTATATGTGGGAGGAGAGGTCTTAAAATGCATGAAAAACTGTATTGTGAAGGAATTATGCATAGATTTCAAGTCTTTTTGCAACCAAATAATTAATTCCATTCCCCACAAACTTTTTGAAGCCCCTTCATAGTTTTTCAGTAGCATAATATTTGTATTTTTTAATTAAATATCAATTTTGGCACATATATTCCACTGTTTTTAGTAGCTTATATTCTAATTTTAATGATTGTTTATCTTTATATTTGAAATTAAAGCTGCTACTTAGTCCCAGCTGCTCTGGGGAACATCTGGCCCATTCTTATTTTCTTTTAGCTTTTTAGTACCTTTCCATGTGTCCAGTATGTCCAGCCTAACACTTCAGAAAGGTCTATTCTACAATCAGGTTAATACATTTGGAATAGTCACCTTATAATGACTACTTTTCTAAAATTAAAAAGAAGGATTCTTGAAAAAAAATTCCAGTCATCCCCAGATTAATCTTTAAATAAATTTTTAAAAATTATTTATTTAGTCAGTTGTGATATTTGGGTCACTGGGTCCAGGACTTGAACTGAAGTAGGCCACGTGAGAGGTGAGAGTCCAGAGCCTCAAACACAATGCCACAGACCAGTCCCAATTATTTTTTATACATTCAGACTTCTTAAAGAAAGGCACATCTGTAACTACCAATTTAGACTGGCAATTTCTTTTATACACTTGATTTGTCATTAAAATGCTCAATAGTTAAAATTTTAAACCATATCATCAAATGTGTGGGCTAATTTTGTAAAAGTTTTGGAACATAAGTGATATTTTTGTTGCACTTTATGTTTTCCATTTCTGTTTCTTTCTCCACTTTAAACCTTTTTTTTTTAGCTTTGGATCTTTCTTTTGCCCTGATTTTTCTTTATATAGTTCTACACTCCTTGGGAAAGCCCAGAAATGCACAAACATACCAGCATGGATACACACATATCTATAAACATACTGGTCACACATACATGCACACATACATGGATCAGGCAAGACAGCTCTTAGATCCTGGTTTAGAAATGAGGTATGACTTCCCAATGCTTGGGCTATTAACATCTCAGCTGGTCATATGGGAGGGGACTGGTGACAGTTTTTCTTATCTCCATGGCCAGGTAGCTATAAAGACTCAGCAAAGTTTTGTGAGGGAGATAAAAGATTAGGTTCTATAAGACTCATTGTGAAGTAAATGGTAAAAGTTAAAGACTAATTTTCCTAAAGTTTAATCTATTAATAAAGACCCTAAGACTAAGTATAATATAGAGTTACTTTGGTTCTCTTGCAACTCTGTTATGATGAGTTTCACTGAAAACGCATGCACACGCAAACAGTTCAGCCTATACACTTTATTGGAGTGAAATCAGACAATGGAAATAAAATTACTTTATTTTTGGTGAGTAGGAATGTGGATGTGGATGTGTGACCCATGTCTGTGTGCATTTGTGTGTATATGTATGTACACATCCAAATATGCATATGAATGTGTGGATCACATGTATATATGTGTATGCATTCATGGTGTATGCATGACCCATGTTTGTATATGTGGCTAGTCTTCAGTGAAACTCATTGTAAGAGGGCTATAGGAGAACCAAAAGTGACCCTATATTATACTTAGTCTTAGAGTCTGTATTAATAGATTAAACCTTAGGAAAATTAGTCTTTAACTTTAACCATTTATTTCACAATGAATCTTATAGAACCTAATCTTTTATCTCCCTCACAAAACCTTGCCAAGTCTTTGTAGCTACCTGGCCATGGAGATAAGAAAGAATGCCACCAGTCTCCTCCCATATGACCAGCTGAGATTCTAATAGCTCACGCATTGAAAAGACACATCTCACCCAGGATCTGAGTTGTCTTGACTGACTCCTTTTTGGTTCTACTACCTTGTTAATCATTACTTTCTCTTAAGCCCCTTACAAAGAACAGAAACTGGTCCATTCCACCATGAATGCCTGGAAAAGAAACTGGTCCCAAGAAGTGATTACCCCCAACCTCAATGCTATCAAATCTCTTTATGATCCCAATGGAGACAATGACTTCATTTTTCCCTAAGACAATGAATAACCTGCTCTTTGTTTTGAGATATACTACTCCTCCTATGTAAATCTTGTATCTATGGAGATGGTTATGAATTCTGGTCCACTCATTCCTCAGTGTTGGCCTCACCGAATAAATTATTTTCCTTATTCACCAAGTCTTTCTTGGCTCCTTGTGAAAGTGGTAAGAGACATAGATCTGATTTCTGGTCCTCTGAATGAGCATCCCTGCCCATTCCAGTAGCACCATGATTATAAGAGAGCTTGGGGACAGGAAGTGATTAAAGCCATTACTCTTGGGCTGGTCTTGTGGCCTGGTGGTGAAGGGAGCCAGAACCCACTTAGCTTATCACAGTTTAAATCCTAGCCCTGGCAGCTTGAACAACACATGGGTGTGTGTGTGTGTGTGTGCGCGCGTGCGTGTGTGTAATCAAAATTCCAACAGGGTGAAGAAATGGAGGAGAAGGCATGATGGTGTGACCATGCCCCATTGGTGGGAGTGCTTTCTCTCTTGTGAGTGCACATGCCCTCTGGAATAAAAAAAAAAAAAAAAAAAAAAAAAAAAAAAAAAAAAAAAAATCCATCTCTCTCTATTCACCAAACAAATACTTTCAGGACAGGACTGCCTACCTCACACAAACCAACATCTCCACATTCTGAGTCTTCTTCTTGGGTTTTTCCCATTATCTGAACTCAACCACCACTTTGGTTTATTCCTTCAGCTCTTTTACCAGAGTCTTACAAGACTTTCCTTGGATTAGTGGTTGGAGTCTGACACAATAGAGAAGGATGTGCTTTGGTAGAATCTTGTATTTTCACCAGTTCAGCCTAGAAAACTGATGTCAAAGAAGCAATGTGACTCATCCAGGAACATGTAATAAACAAAGAAAAACAGAACATGAAAAAAAAGCCATACTGGACACATTAAGAGGTACTAGAGCTAAAGGAAAATATAATGAGTCAAATGTTTACAGAAGCAGCTAGGATTAAATAGTGTCTCCTATTAGTTGTATCCTGTGTGTATGAAGAATAATCCTATGCTCATTTTCCCTTATTTTTGATGGCCCAGTCATCATTCCTACTCAGGAGAATCCCTACCTAGTATTTCATTACCTTTTGAAAAATGTCTTTCATGGTCCCAAAATACAATCCTTGCTTTTCCATTATTTCCAGTTCATGTAGAAAGTGTTTGAATCAAAGCCTTACCTCCAGTCCCAAACCTTCTTTGCCATCTTAGTAATAATCCAGTAGTGCTTCTGTAGTTTATCTCTGGAGAAGACTTGGTCTGTCTCTGTGATAAATGTGACAGGTGTGGAATAAAATAAAGGCAACATTCTGTGAATGTCAAATGTGTGGTATGCACAGTGCACTGGGTTAGCACATCTGATGGGCCTGCCCTTTAAAGTAGGTGTTCCGTTCCAGTGTATGGAGAAGAAATCAGTGCTAATTTCTCCTCATCCTTCGCTATGGATCTGTTTTCATTCTCTCAATCCGTTTAAAACAATGACTCTAAGTCCTCCCCTCCTACTTTTAGAATGAGGAATGTCCTTTGAAACTATCCCATTTTTACTTCCTGCCAACAGCATGCCCATCCTGACATGCCACACAATATAATGCTGTGCTTAAACCCTTTTCGCTTGGGCTTCTCCTACCCTGGGGCTCAGTAGACAAGTCTCCCCTTAGTCCAGCTGTATTTCACCTCCTACCTCCTTGACGCCTTCCTTCTGGACTCTGGTCAGATCACATTTTTGGGTTTTTCTGTCCCCTTATCCTTCTCACTTCTTTCTTAAGAAACACACAAATAAAAATATATTCAAACTCATACTGAAAAAACTGGCCTTTTGCTTTTTTTCGCAGGTTTCCTCTTGGCATCAGAAAATCTGCATTTATTTTCATCATTGCTGAATAACCGAGAAACTTAGCCAGCATTCCTCTGCCTCCTACGCTCACCTCCCAACAGTGGCCTTCCCTGCCCTCCTTTCTCATGCCTCTCATTTCCGCTGTCTGAATGGGCGGAATAGGGCCTGCTTGGAAACTCTGAATCTGTTTCCTACAGCACTCTCAGAGACATGGAATTGCTTTTGTCATGACATCTTTATGTGCGTGTTTGTGTATGTGTGTGTTAAATGTTACATTTTATTTCGTTCTGTTTTTGTTTTTGGCAAAAGACTGTTCCTTTCCAACCTCAAAGTTTTACGAGACACTTTAACAAGTGACATCTGTCTGTCCTGGGAAAAGTAAAACAGCTTTTCAATGGAAGCTGAAATTGTGAGCCCTAGGATGAACTGAGACATCATTTTATCTGACATCTTCATTTTATAGAAGAGAGAAAAAAAAAAGGTCTAGAAAGGTTGATGGAATCACCAGAGTTCCAATGACAATTAGTGACAGGGCTAGAACTAGAATACGGGTCCCTTGACCTCTAGTTCATGGAGATTTCTTTGCTGCCATATCGCTTTAGAAACAAGCCCTGTACTTTGAAATTGTGTGCTGGCTCTGTAAATACATGCCTTTTGGTGGAGGACACAGTTGCGTGTGGCCATTTTGGGTATATCTCATTTTGTTGTGTTATGTGTGGTTCACAGTTCACTAGAGATCACATGACCTCCAAGAATCTCAACATCTTCAATATACACATCCCGTGGGGTCTCCCAGGAAGATGGTAGCTCTATGTGCCTTTTCTTGCATAGTCAATCTGGCAACTCCTAGGTAGAACTGCACAATTTGTAACATCTGCTTTCCATGCCTACCTCCCTGTTGGGAGTGCGTGTCTCAATCTTCCCTCTTTTCTTCTCCTAAGATGTTTGGGACCTGTATCTTTCCTCTTGTTATCCATCCCTATCACTCTTTCCGTCTCCCTAAGCACTCCACCTAGACTGTGTATTCTTTAAAATTAATTCATTTTTTTCATCTAAACAAGGATAATCCTGTAATTAAAGACATAAGCATTAAGAAGTGACTTAATGCTAATGTCCCCCATTCATCCCAGACCCCCTCTCTCAACTCCCTGCCAACACTCTATTAACACCTGCACTCTTCCAAATCTTGCTTTCTTCAGTTTGTTCCATGTTAGCACATGAAGCTCTGAAACCCATTATATTTCATGTAGTTGTATAGTGCTCCATTGTTTTCCATAATGTATTTTACTAGCCGCTGTTCCAGGCACAGATAAGTTTATCTCTTCCTGGGTTTTATTATTACAAACAATCCTTATATACACATTATGAACATCATCCACAGTCAATATCTTACATTCCACCTGCTGTAGACCCTGGGGCTGCCATCCTAGGTGACAGCTTAACGAGCTCATAGATTAGTCCTTACCACTGTGTTAACAGGCATGGTGTTAATAATGAGCCTCTCCATTCTTTTTAGAAAGAAAACATGCATTTTATTAGGAGCCACCTGAATAAAAGTTCTTAAAACATCTCTCTTCCTTCTCTGTACCATGAGTTTTGGAATAAAGGGCTATAGGTCATAAATTATTAATACTTTTAATCCACAGGAATATTTTAAATGATAGAAATTTTGAGAAGATTGAGAGATGATTAAGTGAGATATCTTGTAGCAAATGGATTTTGTTGTAAACACATGGGGCTTTGTCCAAAACACAAAATGCAGGATGGCTAGCTACTTGGTTTATCCCAGGTGAACAGTGTAGCCCCAGCTTTGGCCATCACTCTCAATTCAGCAGAGAAAATACACTATGGAAGCCACATCCTAGAAGCCATGTCTCCTTTCTGTGGAGATGCAGCTGTCCATATCTAAATTAGGAGAAAGCATCCAGTCATAAGTCTGTGAGCATTGTCTCATATCATACATAAAGATCTTTTGCAGATCTTTGTGTGGAAGGTAAGCAATAATGCTTTTCAAAGAAAGCATGGTATAATGTCTTAGTGACCTTTCGGTGTATTGCTTGCTATAAATGAAAAAATATTGAACAATTGTACTACATTAAAATGAGGGTTTCTGTTCATTGAAATCATCATTAAGAAAGTTAAAAGACAAGCCAGAGTAGGGAAAATACTATCAGTGCTAATATTCAATCAAAGCAACAACAACAAAACCCTCTGAATTATATTGAGAACATATAAAGAGCTTTCACAAACCAGTAAGAATTAGGTAAGCAACCCACTAGAATCATGGGCAAGAAGCATGAATAGGAACGTCATAAAATAGGATGTAAAATAATCAACAAACAAATTAAACACACTTGACTTGATTCCTTGTCAAGCACATGCAAATTAAAGGCACAATGAGGTTGTACTAACATACAGATGGCCACCTTCTCGCTATGTTCTCACACGGTGGAGATAGCTATCCCTCTTGCTTCCTCTTCTTATAATGTTGCAGTTCTATCAACTTAGGACTCTATCTGTATGACCTCATTTAATCTTAATTACCTCCTAAAAATTCCTATCTCCAGATACAGTCACACTGAGCTTCAACATATGAATGTTGGGGGGACACAGTTTAGTCCATAGCAGATGGCTGTGCATTTTATAGTATATTAATGCAGGGTCTTCAGCTCTTCACACAACAGCATGTTGCTTGCACCCTTATTTAGGCCTTGCTTTGTTCTGCTTTATGGGACAGTTGGCTATCCAACTGTCTTCTCTCAATAAAATTAGTCCTCGAGAGTGCTGAAAACATTGCTGTATTTTCTCTCATAGATTATTCCTGTTCTTAATGGGTTCTAATATCAATTAACATTTGTTTGATCTTAGGGTGGGAAGAGTGTTTACATTTTGGGCTATCTACTTTCATTTGTATATTTTAATTCTAATAAATGAGGCCCAGCTCTTCTGGCTCAGGAAGTAGTACATGGTTGCACGATACTAGAGCACTACAGCAAGGCTCAGGGTCAGATTCTAGATTGACCGGAATGTACCAGGTGTACCCATGATCCTGGCTGGCTGGAAGGCTGCTGGGAGGACTGCAATGCGGCAATATCTTACTGGGGATCCCTGCCTCTACCTCCTTTCTCCTTCTCATGAAAGAAACTTTATAAAAAAAAAAATCCTTTGTTAAAAAAAAAGTAAGAAGGAAGTTTGAATTACCCTCATCATTCTTCAAAACTATGTACTGCATGTATTGATCTAGAGAGGAAGCATTAGGTGGGCTTTGTAGGGGTACTGGTAAGGTTCGTTTACTTGATCCAGACAATAGTTACACGGGTGTGTTCACTTTGCTATAATTCAACACTTGTGTACATATATTTTTCATGTGTTGTATGTCAATTAAATATGTAACTTATGTCTATATTATACACATTTCTAGTTTTAGATGACACTATGTTGGTGAGAATTTTTGGAAACAGTCAAGTTTATACACTGCTTGTTGAAATGTATTCCTTTGGGGGAAATATGGCCAAATAATCAAAATTGAAAAGGCATTTACCCTTTGATGAACCAGTATCTAGTCTGGAAATAAACTTTACAGTGTTAAAACACATACAAACTGTTAAACATTGAAGGTCATTCACTGGAGTGTTATTTATAATAATAAAGTTGGAAACAGTGAAAGAAAGAACAAAAGAATTGCACATCACACAAGAGTATTACTCAGCAGTTAGTGAGGGAGAGGCAGATCTGTATCTGCTGAGTTGAAAGGCTCTTCAGGTTAAAAAGTGTGTAGGTGTTCCTATTTGTATTAAATATATGTATAAATAATTTTCTTGATGTTCATAGTGTATCTTGAGAAGAAAACTGAAGGTATTACTAACAGTGGATTCTTCTGAGAGAGGAGGGTGAAAAGAAGCTAAGTTTTTACTATATACTACATGATGCACACTTTGAGATTAATTTATACATATAATCTATTCAGAAAAATAAGTTAGATCAAAAGATAGTTCTCTTCTGCCATCTTTTCCTCTTTCTCATGTAGGTTCTTACTAAACATTCTATAATTGATAGATTTGCCTTTACTTTCTTCTAACAGCCTCCAAATCTCTTCCATGGAACAAAAGTCGGACTCTTCTTCCATGATACTGAGCAAAGCAGGCAGGTCATTCTTCTGCTGATGACCTTATTAATTGAGTTTAGACCTCAAGTGAATTTGAACAGATTTAAAAAAAAAAAAATGAAACATTCAAAGCCTCTTTGCCCTCTTTAGTTCCCCCTACTCCCAGGAGGCAGGAAGAGAATGAAAGGCAAGTGTTCTATTTGTCTTTAGTGAGATTTACAAATGCCATAAGCTAGCTGTCAAACTGGAAAGAGAAGAAACCTCAGGGGCCATGATTTGGATTGCAAAGAAAGAGAACAAGTTGAGTCTAACATGTGCCCAGGATTTGTAACAAGCAGATTTCAAGTAGTAAGGTCTTATCTAAATGGCCCAAAGGATCCAGAGTATTTGGAGGCCCTTAAAAGTAAAATAAAACAATATAATCAAAGGTGATCTCTGCAAGGTAAAACAAGAAAGCCCTCTAAAGAAATCAAGCCTATTTCCCAAATCACCTGTGGCCATCTGCAAATGATAGAAGGCAGGTGCCCCGTCAAAGATGAGGGGTTGTAGACACATGTCGAACAAATCAGCAAGAAGGCTAATACCTAGGCTTGCAAGTTTTTCAATGGGCCATTTGTATGATTTATTTTTCCTTCATGGAGGAAAGAGGTACATTTTTGACAGGATCTCGCCATACTGAGATCCTTCACCGTAGCTGGTGGGTGAACACCAACAACCAAACCTTCCGACCAGGCATTCCATGTAGCTCCAGCATCACGTGGTGGTGCCCTGTGTCTTGCACCACCCGGCTGTTCCTGCACAGATCTTTTATATTTTGTTTTCTTTTGAGACATGGTCACACTGTGTTGCCCTGGCTGGCCTCAAACTTGCAATCTTCCTGCCTCAGCCAAGTGAGCAGCTGAGACTACAGACCACCATGTCCAACTCCTATACAGGTCTTTTAAAAGGCATATTTGAGAATAAAATAGCTAGGATTTGATGATGTTGTTTTATCAGGTAAGAAACCGAAAGCAAAACCTGGAATCTGGAGAATATTTCATCTAACCCATTCATTTACTAAAGTACACTATAAGCAGAGCCTGATATCAAACACTCAGGTTTCTTAATACTTGGTCCATTGCTGTGTCTCCTCCCCATCTTGTCTTCTTAAAAGTCTGGACTCTAGAACCAGACTGGCTGAATGCAATCTCAGCTCTGCCTCTTGGGTGCCGCACCACTCTGAGCAAGTTACTTAACCTTTCCATGCTTCCATTTCTTCATTTGTATTACAGGGCTAATATTACTACTAATAATTATTACCTGGTGTGGTTGTTGTAGGATTATAGCCCACTTCAATGAGGGTCTGGTACATAGAAGACATCATATAAATATAACCCTACTATAATGATTGTTATTACTCCCAATTTCTGCATCAGAGATATCATTTTTAAATGGGAAAGAACAGAACCCACACAGGAGGTACTTGCATTGGAACCCTGGCTTGGTCCTGAGCGCCACCTTAGGTCTCATAGAAGAAATCAGTTTTTTTCCCCTCCATAAAGAGAGCTTTCCAACCAAATATGGTGAGTTAGGCATCCTTTAATACAGGTGTAGTCCAAATGGAGGAGCATGGCCCACCAAGGATGCCACGGCAGGATGTTCACAGAGAGTCCTGAGAACCTCTGGAGGCCTTGATAATGTTAAGGATCTGTGTGTCTGGGACGTTTAAGACTGGCAGCTCTGCTGGCAGTCACACTCTTGACCTGGCTTTGAAGTCACCTTGGAAGTGAAGAGCATAGTTCTGGCCTGACTTTCCTACTCCAGTTCTGTGTAGAAGGATGAGCTCTGGTGATACAGTTAAGACTTCCAAAGACTCAGGTTGGAACGGACTTTAAATTTATTTATGGACTGTTGCACACCTGCAAATGCCAGCTGTAAGGAACATATTCTCAGCTTTGCTAACAAGAATTAGGTTCCTTACAAACCCTCAAGCTCGGAATAATTTATTCCTAAAAGAGAAGTAGGAATGTTTGGGTGGAGGGGAATAACACATTAGTCGCTACTGCTCCTTCCTGCTCTTTCAAACACAGGCTAACACCAAATGGCCAGCCAGGGCCAGGCCAGGATGTCTACGACCTTGGTGGCACTGCCAGGTGGGGTGGGACCCACAGTCCTCAAAGCCACAGCTAACTCCCTCTGCGGGGCACTTCCTAGAGTCTTTGATCTTTCCGCAGGAACCGGGGAGCGCTGCAATCTCCTCTTAGTTTACTCCCACCTGGTTTATTTGTACTATCTGGTTTCTCCCCTTGCCGCCTTGGAGATCAGAACCCCAGGCCGCGCCCGGGCTTGTGTCCCGGAGAATCCCTTCACCTCAAAATCCGGCAGAAGGAGTGTTTTACAGAGTCCCGGGGCAGCAAATCTGGTGGAAAAGAAGGGGTCTTTCCGGGCCAGGGAGCCCACTAGCAACTCCGACCCCGGGAATTAGTGGCCGGGACCCCTCCTCATCCCCAGCCCCAGTCCCGCGGGCAGGACCCCTTTTTAGTGGGTCTTCTTGGTCCGCCCAGGGATTCGAGCGTGCATCCTCTCCCAGACGCCAGGCTTAACCTGGAGTCTCGTGGCCTGCCCCGAACAGGCTGCAGTTGCCTCTCTCTGCCAAGAGCGGACCCTTGCGCGGGGCCCTAATCTCTAGCAGACGTTTGCGTCTGAGTGGCCCGGCCCCGCTTTCCATCTGCGCGCCTTCAATCTCATTTATCTTCTTAGCGCCCCACACTCGGCCTGCCCCGCCTCCTCTTCCTCTCACCCCCACCTCACTTGCAATTTACGACCCACCTCCCTCTCTCGTTCCCCCAAGTGCGCCGAACTGACAAGAGCAACCTCCGCGGGGCTGGACAAAGTCGGCCACCTGGTGGAAACGACCCAGAGGCGCCGCTAGAGCAGGGCCCAGGGAGGGTGGGAGGCGCCTTGAGATTGCAGGGTGAGGACCAGAGCACCGGGTCCAGGACCTGCGATCACCCAGCTCCTCCCTGCGTCCCTGGTGGTTGAAGCTCCTTTCTCCCAGGCTCCCAATCTAGGTCACAGCGGGGAAGGGCTGAGCTGAGGGTCGCTGGAGGGGGTGAGGGGCGGCCTGTCTGCTCCCGGGGTGGGCGAGGAGTGAATTGTTTCAGAGCCTGCCCCTCTCACTTCTACTCGATTGTAATTCCATCCCCGGGCCGGTCGAGCCTCCCTCCCTCCCGCGGCCAGCCGGTCCCTCCCCATCGGCCTCCTCTGTCGCCCCCGCCTCCCCGAAAAGCTCTGCCCGAAGCCGGCTTCACTCCTGCACGCCGACTTCCTGGCGGCTGTCTTGCCTCGTTGAACGACCTGATCGGTCCGGTCCAGCCTCCTTGCCCCCTCCCCGCCACACACACACCTCCTCGCACCGGCCAGGGGATCCGCTGGGGCCGCGTCTCCCACGTCCCCCGAGAGACGCCCCTTCCCTGTGCGCCCGGGACTTGGTGAAACTTTGCAGGCGTCGACGGTGAAATGGATTTAATTCGAGGCGTCTTGCTCCGTTTCTTGCTCCTGGCTGCCAGCCTCCAACCCGGAGCAGGGTCACTCCGAGCGTCCCTCCGAAAACCAGGTAATGCGCTCGGTCTGCCCCGGGGGCAGGTAGCACGCCCCCGAGCGCCCCGGTCCTGATGTTTGGCGGGGACGCAAAACCCGCTGCGCATCGCCTCTTTCTCCCCAGACCGGCGTCAGTTTAACCGGATTCAGCTCCACTGAGAGCTGAGAAGAGGCTCGCTCTCCCCCCCTAGCTCAGGCAGTTCCAGGGATATTTGTTTGTTAAAAGAATGATGTATTTTCCAGACCCAGGAGAGGCGGTGGTCTCTGCATTTGACCACGGAGAGCCAGGAGCCCGGGCAGCTATCATGCTGTCTCAATTACAGAGGATGGCAACTGTGCAGAGGAGTCAAGCAGCTCCTCCTGTGTCTCAGAACATCTTATTAAATTCATATTGTCCAGAGCCCAGCCATTTCCTGTTAAGTGTCTGAATGTTTGCCTGGAGCCCCGACTGCCCAACTCCAGTCCTGCCCACGCACTGTTGTAGAGCTGTGGATTCTGGGGCAGTTTGTTCAGAAAGGAGCACCCGGTGGATTAATTTGACCATTTACCGTGTTTGGAACTTCTGTCTTGGCTCTGCCATTTAAACAGAGATATATACATTGTAGGATATTACAAAGGATTGGAGAGAACTTGAAACCAGTACAACTTGCATTTCCTATTTATATAGGTCAAAGGTCTTTGTATATTTTTGTCTACTTTGTTTTGATTTATGTTGTGAGATTCTTCGAGGTAGAACACTAAACAATAAAGTTCTGATCTTTGTTTCTAAATAATGATTTTCTTTCTTTTCTTTTCTTTTCTTTTTTTTTTTTTTTTGCTGGGGCCATATTTAGAATTCTGAAAAATCTGTTTTTTCTTAGCTTACTTTGTAAGCAAGTTGTCTTATGGGATTAATTATATCTTATGAACAATGGAAAACAATTTAACTTTATTGGAACACAGTCTGCACAACCTCACAAAAAGTGCGGATCATCTTCACAAATGTTCTGTAAGAAAGGCAAACCAGGGAGAATTTATCAGAGGGCAGAGAAAACAATCCTGGCAGATTCTCATGTAACTGCTTAAATATTTTCACTGCTCAGGGATCTCTCTATCTGGAAATATGACTTGTTGCCTTTCAGCTCTAAGAGACATTTTCAGTCTTTAGGCTGTAGCTATTGTCACCTGCTCCTCGTTACCTGCCTTGAAATTTCGTATCATTATCATAATCTACACCACACTTAAATGATGAGCTATTCCATTTCTACACAGTTCAATTCATTTTGGAGATAATAGCAGCAGTCCAAGACAGTATTATATCAAATTGTTTTGCTTCCTGCATGCATACTTCACACGCCTTAAGGACTTCAAGAAGGACTGCTTCCTAACTTTCCTCCTTAAGTAACCACATCATGATCAATGGCATTCTGCAGGTCGATGCACACCTAGTCACAGGTTTTGAACTGTGCAGAGCTACAGCTACAGTTTCTAAGACTGAGCAACGTTGCTCACACACCGTTCTTAAGTGTGAGCAGTGTTGGCCGTGTTCTTTTAAGGATAGATTTCAGTCTATTTCAGCAGAATTTTTTTAAATTTTATTTTACAAAGCTTGCTGTGTAAAACTGCTCACATGGCTCACCATACTTCCTCTCTTATTTTTTGTAGTTCTTCTCCTAAAAATATTTTCATTCAGGGCCTCGCTCTGTTCTTCCTGCCATGAATCTGCCATGTTGGCCTCTTTGGTTTTATTTGGATCAGAGATAGGGTTTTGATGGTGGAAATTCTACCTTTGAACTATTTTGGCATACTAAGTACATCAGAGGCTAGGTAGAAGGAGTGTTTAGCCTAGGCTCAGCCTAGAAGAGTTTTTCATCACTTTATAATTTTATCCCGACAGTGCTTTTCAGGTTGGAATGCTGCTCAGATTAAACTGACAGCTACTTCATAAACTTCAGGGGAAATTTTCCTCCTGGGCTCATTTACATCCCTTGGAAAGACTAGTTTTTGATCCGGAAAATTGGTCCAGATTAAAAACCGAATGTGCCCTGCTTGGCTATGATGTGAACAAGCAGCCAGCTAATTTATAATCTTCCCCAGACACCAGCAAATCCTGCTAGTATCCATATGGGAGTTTGTACCTTGTTTCCTCCATAGCAATTGGTTTATGTGCAGTACTCTGAAGGTAGCCTGGCCAGGCCTATTGGAGCAGTTCTGTTTTATTTGCATAACCTTCCTTGTTTCCTCACAGTCCTAAATCTACTTTTGGTAAGTACAGCTTTCTTGGAGAAGTATTGGATTCGAAACCAACCTGAAAATTCCCCATCCCGCCTACCTCTGCTAAGAAAAAAGCCAAGTAGCAGTTTCATGTATGAGTCTAGTTTGGGCACAACACAAGCGACCTCTCTTTTCATCCTAAGCTAGCTCATTTTCGGGCATTGAACATTAAAAAGAAAACTTCTACCTTTGACAAGATGCACAAGAAATGGCTGATTTCAAGTTAAGTCTAATTAAACATAACAACTACCACTAATTAAGTGCTTGCTGCGCTGTTTTAAGAACTTGACAAGTGCTGATTTATTTAATCAACCCAACTGGCCCTGTGAGATAGGTACTATTGTCATTCTTGCTTTACTGAAGGGAACATTGTGGTGTAGAGAGGTTAAGTCTCTTGCCCAAGGATGCACAGCTAGAAGGTGCATGGAAATCTAGGCTCTAATATTCAGGACTAAGTCCATAAGCAGGTCTGTTTGCAGGGGTAAGCAACTGGTCTTGGAGGGCGTGTTCCTGGACTCTGAGGATGGGAAGTCCCATGGACAGAGTTCTAGAAACCAAGTAGAGGCTGTTATCCCTGCCATTTTGAGTTGAGTAGGGAGCCTGAATGGCTCTTAAACTTTTGTACATGGGTTTCCAAAGACAATAAAGTACTTAGGACACTGACATGGAGGTGTGGAAGGTGCTATCGACTTAACCTTATACATAAGAATGAGGGCGAGGGAGGAGGGATGCAGATGACATAGCAGTTTGATCACTGGACACCCATATGGCCAACTGCAGTTCGAGTTCTGGACCCGGTAACTTGAAACTCACCCCAGGCGCGGGTGCATGCTTGCCCAAGATCCCTGGAGGAAAATGGAGGAGAAGGGATTGCAGGGTGGCCCCCCTGGGGGGGGGGGGTGATTTCTCACTTTCCCTCTCACTGTCTCTGTCTCTCTCTCTCTCTGGCTAGCACATGGGCCCTAAGGCAAAAACATCTTTAAAAAATGAATGAGGGTGGGTATTATTATAGAGTGATGATGAACCACTTGCTTTCTCTTGTTGAATTTCTTGGGATTAAGGTTTGTGGGGCACAGAGGGTCCACTAGAGTGCCTGGAGGTAGAAAAGGGGACCTCTGAAGATTGGGAGGAATGGGATCCTGTCATTTCCCCAGGCCTTTGTGATGAGGACACACAATTTGTTAACTAGCCTTCATTCCTTTTTTAGACTAGAGAATCAAATCGTAGGTCTGGAAGGACGTGAAACACCTTCATTTTGCACCTGGGCTGAAGGTGATTAAGTGACTTGCCAGACGTTGAACTGGGACTAGTACTCAGATCTCCCATCCTCCTGAATAGTTGTTAGTTCGGTGCTCTCCCTCACCCCGAGTCTCACTGGGAAGCACAGGGGAACTGTTGCGGTTCTGTTGTGGGGCAAGCAGAAGGGCAGGGGAAATCCAGAAATCTACCAGAACTAGCATGCCATAAGCCACCTGTATTCCCACAGGCAAACGGGTCACTCTTACCTTTATTATTATTGTTTTTTAAAAGTCACATTACTGAAGTATGATTTTTATACAGTAAAGTTCATCCTCTTTAGGTGTATAGTTCAATGAGTTCTAACAAACATATACGGCAATGTAACCACCACCACAATCAAAATGTAAGAACATTTCCATCAGCCTTTGTGTTCTATCCCTCTCAGCCCTTAACAACAACAGATTTCTGTTCCTATAACTTTACTACTTCCAGAATGTCAGCCTTGTGTCTACCTTCTTTCACTTAGCATAATGCTTTGAAGACCCATCCATGCTATTGCATGTAATAGTAGGTTGTTCCTTTTTTATTGCTGTGTAGTAGTTCATTATTTAGATTATCACAGTTTGTTTAACCAGTCACTAGTTAGTGGACTTTGGAGTTGTTTTCAGTTTTAGGCTGTTATGAATAAAGTTGTTGTACATATTCACATATAAATCTTTAGATGGCTATTTGTTTTTATTTCTTTTGGCAATAGAAATAATTGTATCATAGAGCAGGTATATGTTGGACCTCAAAAGAAAACACCAAACTATTTTCCAAGGTGGCTAGACCATGCATGTTACATTCTTACCAACAATGTTTGAGTGTTCCACTGCTCCAAATCCTCTATAGCACTGGGTATAGTTGGTTTTTTGTTTCTTCATGTTTGTTTGATATTAAACATTTTTAATATACTCATTTGCCATCTGAATCTCTTTTTTGGTGAAGTGACCTTTGAAAACTTCTGTTGATTATTTTTAATTGGGATGCTTTTCTTATTACTGGATTTTGAGTATTATTTATATGTTACAGATGCACTTCTTTTATGTGTTTTGTAAATACCAGCTTTCGGTATGTGGTTTGTCTTCTTGTCTTTTTTTTTTTTTTTTTTTTTTTTTTTTTTTTTTTTGGTTTTGTTATAGGGCACATGGGAGAGACAGAGGGAAAATGAGAAATCATCCCCCAGGGAGGTAGCCACATGCAATCCTTTTTCTTCTAGTCTCCTCTCAAGATTTTTGGCATGTACACACACATGCCCAAGCATGATTTTCAAGTCATTGGGTCTGGGACTCAAATTGCACTGTTGGCCATATGGAATCTAGTGCCTTAATCTCCAAGCCACCTGCTGGCCCATCTTTTAATTTTCCTAATGGTGTCTTTCAAACAGCTAAAGATTTAGTTTGATAAAGTCCAATTTATCATTTTTAAAATGGCTCATGCTTTTTATAAAAAGCTTAACACATGGCTACAATGATGCTACTCTATGTTTTTTTTTTTTTTCCTAGAAGGTTTTTAGGTTTCACATTTAAGTTTATGATTTATTCTGAGTTAAGCTTTAAGTGAGATGTAAGATGTAGGTTGAAGTTTGTTTTCTTGTGTGTGGATGTATTGGCTTCGTTTTATAAGTCTGCTTATGATTGTGGCAGGAGACAGTGTTTCAAAGTAATCTCCAGTTTAGAAGGTTTGTGGTAGTGCTCTGCCCACACTGGCTGGTGCTATTAGGCCTGCTCCTGTCAGAATGGAGTAGTTAGGGTACAGATCTCTTTTCCTTAATCCACTTGAGTCCTGAGAGCTGACCCTGCCATGGCATGACTGGGGCTGGGTGCCAAGAGCTCAGGATAGGTGAAGGGACACTGAGAGGTGAGGTGGCGGATGCTGGAGTCCTAGAGTCTAGGGTTGCTCATCATTTATTTAGGTGAGATCATGGTGTTAATTAACTCTCAGGCACAGAGAGAGGGTTGGAGAACTGCCCATGAGTCCTGACTTCCCTTTCCTCCTGCCTGTCTAGTTTACCTGAGCCCGAGGGTCAGTAAGAGAAGGTCAAGTCAGGGCTCAGAGTTCCCAGTTTTCTCTGCAGGATCTGAGGGGCCACAGTCATCTTTAGAGAGATGCAGCAGGTCTCTAATCTTCTGTTTTTAAGGTGCCTTTAGGTGATTTCTTCTGCTTTTAGTGTGAGGCTGAATGGCTCAGGATCATGGGCCATGTGTCGGGTCATCTTGGTCTACTTTCCCAATGCCACCCTGATTATTCTGAAATTCACAGAGTCGGGTTACTTCCTCACTTACAACTCTCCTCCAAGCCTCCTTCCCAAAACAAGGAAACTGTGTGTGTTGTGGAGAGGGGAGCCATCTTTTCTGCAGTCCCATGCCCCCCTCTAGTCCCTTTCTTGCCAACTGTACTCCATCTTACTGCTGATCCAGGTCATCTTGCTACTTGGGGAACACTGGAGCTCCCAAAGGTCACTAGGGAAATATGTATGTGGATCTACACAAGGATTTATACAAGAACATATCTCTGGGAAACATGTACGCATACTTATCGATAGCCAATGCCTAGCTACTAGTTTCCCCTGAGTTCAGGCACTATGAAGGAAATGTTTTTCTTTGATTTCTTGGTTCCATCAGACCTCTTCCCCTCCTGCTGGTTTCCACATTATAGCTAATCCTTATGAAAGCACCTCCCTCTGTCTTTGTCAGTCTTTCTGTTTCTCTCTCACACTTTCTTTCCTTGATTCTCTGACCAGAGATGTCAAGGTCAGGGGTAAATGTGGTTTAACAGGAGGCAGTACTTGTTTCTCAGAATTCTTTCTCCAGGAAGAGTGACTTGGCCAGAAAGAAATCGAGTGCTGTTTCTTGTTTTTTGTTGTCTTACCCGGAGCCCAGGGTTTTACTAATCTTAGGAGTCTTTTGGGATTAGCTGTCCATCTGTTCATGGGTTACTATAGCCCAAATTTTGTCCAGTGATTCTGAGCTATATTTCTGGAAGACAGGGACTCAGCTCCCACAGAGTTATCTTGTGGATACCTCGTATTCTCCTGACTCACCCACTTGGCAAGAAGAGCTGTGGTTTTTCCCAACTGACTAAATTAGTCTTCTGGTAGTTTTACTGCAACAGAAAATCTCGTCAAGCCCCCTGCCACTCGTCTTTGCTGCTGCCTATCAAGCTGCACAAAGGTGGGAGAACAACCGTGTCTGAAAGAGAATGATTAAGACTGATATCTAACTGGGAGCCAGTGAAAGTCTTCATGAAGTTGAAAGTATACCTGTTCTTTCAGGTATAGAACAAGGGAAAAGGTGAGGAGATACAGCAGAGCCTGAATGGCAGTTTACAGGGGAACATCTCCTCAAATTCATCTTTGATTCCATTGATTGTGGACCTCCCTTTGGAAGTAGGACTCAAGAAGGTGGCTTTAACCTCCTGAAATAAGTTGGTAGACAATTGCCTCCTTCCAGAACCCTTGAACTCATGGTGGGAAAAGGGACTCAGGTGAGTCTAACTGAATTCCTGCCAGCAGTAGGTGCACTCTACAGAGTTGGCTCTCTCAGATCTTAGCAGGTTTCTGGCCCCTGACCAGGCAATTTCTGAACTTACGTGAATATGAGTTTTTGGAGTGCATCCCACATATCTGCCTTTTAAATAAGAACTTCAGGTGACTTTATATTGATGGCTCATAGTTCACATTTGGAGACCCCAAAAGTGATGAGGCTTCTTTTCCTATGCCTCCCTTTCCTTGGCACATCCACCCCAAGTGCTCTGCAATGCACTGCCAATCTCTGCTTCCTTCATCCACACCAAGCTGTGACTGCTGGCAACTACTAGTTGCTCTCTGCACATCTGTATTTTAACCAGAACAACCCAGAACTTAGACTCTCAGTGGGTTTTTTAGAGGTTGGATTAGAACTTTTTTTTTTTTTTTTTTTGAGAGATTCTTGATATAGGGCGTGTGCACTTGCCAGAAAGACAGAGAGACAGAAAGCGAGAAATCACCCCCCATGGGGGATGGCCACACCACAGTCACTTCTCCTCCACTGGATCTGGGACTTGAACCGCGGTCGACTACATGGGAGTTCAGCGGCATAGCCGTTACGCCAACTGCTGGTCCCAGGACTTGTGGTCTTAATGATGCCTGAATGACATCTTTTCTGAGCCAGGACCTTCTCTTTACCCTCTTGTTCCCAGTGTTCACTGAGAAATAGCTGCACAAAGAGGAAACTCCTGCAGTTGCACCAACGAAAAGGCACATTATGCTTTATACCAGTCCCCAGAACCACAGACTGGTACTGGAGGTACAACTGTATACCGAGATGAGTGGCAATAAATGTAACATGCTTGAATCATCTCAGAACCATCCCCCACCCAGAGGTAACACGTGTGTTAGGGCATTAGAAAGGATTATAAGACTGATGCTTTAAGACAAAATTTAGGAAACTGGGAGTGTTTAATCTAGATAAGGAAAGAAAAACCCTAAAAGAATATATATATTTCCAGTCATCAGAAATAATAAGCACAGGTATTTATTATTTTATATATTAATACTTTTATCTTACACATTAATGTATGATTACACATGATTGAATTTGTATTGCATTGTAAACATTTTTATTCAAATCAATTCACAAATTAAGCTATCTGGTCGACTCTGTGCCTTGATTTTTTTGTTTGTTTGTTTATTTGTTTTGGAAAACAAGGCTGCCAAGAATGTGGTCTCACTTCAGTGAATTACCTTTGCAAAATAGTGACGTCGGTGGTGATGGATAATTTTTGCCTGGAAACTGTCTTGGGCAAAGGTTTGCAAGATGTGGTAGGGGGAACAACTGTGTCTGAGAGAGAATGAGTAAGACTGATAATCTAACTGGGAGCCAGTGAAAGTCTTCATGAAGCTAGAGAGCTAAGAAATGGTTCAGGTCTGATCAATAGATTGGAGCAAATAAGGAACCATTATCAGAGACATAGAATGAGAGAAGGCTCAGTCCAATTTTCCTGCTAATGATCCTTCCATTTCCTCAGCTGTAAAAAGCCCCCAATTATCCTGGATAACCCCACCAGCTTATTTTAAGAATCAAAAGAAATAAAACAGACTGGTGCTTTGAGAAAGCTCAAGTGTCACATAAGAATAGGATATTCTTATCTAACAATAGTCATAGTAATTATTATTACCTTTACCAACTCGTCCAAGCAAAAATATACTTTCTGAGGCTTTCATCTTATTTCCAGTCTTTTCTTTCTCCATTCCCCGAAAAGATACTTGATGATTCATTCTTTGTCTGACTTTGCAAATCCTGAGCAATTTAAATTTTAACACTTTTGTTTGCTGACAGGGCACCCCAAATCAGATTTAATGCAATGTTAATGCTATTTATTTTTCTTGGTGCAATAAGTGTGTGTATATATTAGCTATTTAATGGTTTACATTGTGCAAAAGAAGTGGTATCAGCAGGCATTTTTCTGTAACATCTGGGCAGTTGGAAACATAATACTTAAATACAACCTGAACTTAAAGCGTCCATGGACAGATGGCTAATTTTGTTGATCTAATCTTACACTTAGGAATAGGTCCCATGATCCTTTGTTTGTAATTCCTAGAGCGAGAAGTAAATAAAGTGGTTGATGGCTGTGAATTAGGTGCCTATTAGATTGTCTGTGATTTATTTTATAAATACTTCAATATAAACATTTATTGTATGAATTACTTTAATCTCTGATCTAACATCCTTATTTAACACTTGAAGTAATCCAGGTTAGCAGTCATCATTCTGGCATAAGAGTATATATCTATTTTCATCTCTCAGTATTTGTGCCATACCCATGGTTAAATATTTGGATCTTTGCCTCTGCCCTGGAAGAAATCCATACTCTGGGGCTGGTTAGTTATCATCTGAAGAATTTCTTATGAAGTCTACTTCCAAAGGTGGCTGTGAAAATGCTTGAATGATGTCATTAAAAATTCCCAACAGAGAATTTGTTAATGATCATAAAATATGTCAGATATTATATAATCATGCAATATGCGATTAGCCAGCCAGATTATACATGTCTCTTTATTTTGTATGAACAAAGAATAAGAATCCAGCAAGCCTAGGAAGTCCAGCGAAAGCTTCATTCACTCCTGTGTTTCTGGCATGTAACAGTAGACTCAATTGCTTGACTCCCCTAGATGGTTTGCCGATCTTTCCATTAGCATATTGATGTATTGGAGCCAGCAGGCGGTATGGTGGTTAAGGTGCTGGACACCCACATGGCTGATAGTGTTTTGAGTCCTGGACCATCTGGTGGCTTGACAATCATGCTGGGTGTGTGTGCATGCCTACCCAAAATCCTGAGAGGAGAATGGAGGATAAGGAATTGTGGTGTGACCATCCCACTTTGGGAGTGATTTCTTTCTATCTCCAGTGAGTGTCTGGACCCTATAACAAAAACTTTTTTTAAAAAGGGGAAAAAATGTTAATGTTTCTGCCTCAGCAGACACAAGCAGATGCTTATATTCATCAGAATAGCTAACGCTACTAACTGTAACAAACCACTCCAAATCTTGGTTGCTTGATATAAAATTTTTATTTCACTTTTATAAGTCCAAAGGAGATCTTTCTGGTTGGACAGCTCTATGAGCTGCTGTCTCAAATGGTAACTTGAATAACGGAGTCACTCTTTCTTTAATACCTCTATCTTTAATGCCACCATCTTCACAATAGACTACAAGACAGAGGGGAAGAAAGCTTGTGTGAGAGATTTTAAGTGCCAGTACAAAACACGGTCATGTGGCCCCAAACTAACTATAAGGATTCTGGGAAATGTAGTTCAGCTATGGACACAGCAAGAGCATGAACTGGTTGTGATGGGTTGTCTCTGATGCAGTGCTTTTGAATTCCAAGATCAAAGAAGAGACATCACCAAATTTACAAGAGTAGGTTGTATAATAATTTTTATGACTTTTTGCACATGTCTATTGGGCAGAATTTGGCATAGAATTTACTATCATTGTAGCGCACAACCTGTTTGAAAAAGGAGACATTTGCTATCTATCTTTACTTGCTGGAGGCGATCATTTTTTTTTTCTTTTTCTTTTTCAGGTTTTTGCCTGAAGGGGTGCATGTGCTTGTCAAAGGGAGACAGACAGATACAGACAGAGGGAAAGTGAGGAATCACCCCTCCCAGGGGGATGGCCATTCCACAGTTCCTTCTCCCTCCATTCTTCTCTCTGGATTTTGGGCATGCACACACATGTACTCAGTATGAGTGTCAAGACACTGTCAGGGCTTGAATGGTACTCAACCACATGGGAGTGCAGTGCCTTAAGCACCCTACAACCTACTGGCCTTGAGGCAATCATTATTTAACAAAGGAACCTAAAAACTAAGCAGTCGAGGGAACCAGCAGTTAGCGTAATAATGGTGCCTTAAGCACCATACAACCTGCTGGCCTTGAGGCAATCATTATTTAACAAAGGAACCTAAAAACTAAGCAGTCGAATAGGCTTAGGTCAGTCTGCAGTAGGGTCCAGAAGTATGTATATGGCTAAATGAATATATGCTATATGTTGCTACCTATTTCCTACATTTTACAAAAAGCAAAACTATCCCCTTTTAAAAGAAAAGCAACTACCCAGTGGGTTAGAATGAATGTCTAGAGTTTTAGTTTTTTCACCACAGTGTTTTAGAAGCTTCTTCTATTTGTGTCCCATAGCAAAAAGGACTATTGATGGTGAAATAATTTATTCAGTGAGTGATGTATCTTAAAGTCTAAAAATAAGTACCAGCAATTGGTGTAATGGCTGTGTCGCTGGACTTCCATGTAGTCGACCGCGGTTTGAGTCCTGGGCCTGGTGGCTTAAACTCATGCTCGGCATGTATGTGTGCATGCCCAAGATTCCGAGAGAAGAATGGAGGAGAAGGGATTGCAGCGTGGCCATCACGCCCGGGAGGTGATTTCTCACTTTCTGTCTCTCTGACTTTCTGGCGAACACATGTGCCCTATAGCAAAAACCTCTCAAAAAAAAAAAAATCTAAAAATCATTTTTCTATTGAGTCATTGGAAAAGTCATGATGTATTATCTATGCAAAAATGCATCATGACTTTTCTGATGACCCAATAGATACCCCAGCCTGCTACAATGGGGATGAAGATGGTGTAGACTGATCCATTGATTGATTCATTTGGTTGAACTGCACTTTCCCAAGCTCTTTCATAGAAATGACCTCATTTGACCTTTGTCATCTTTGCCACACTGAGAAATTGGGAAGATAAATGACTTGGCAAAAAGGAAACAGGCACACCCAGGATATAAACCTAGTTGTCCAACTCCTTGCCCTTGTTGCTTCCCATTAAGCCAGAGCTGTTTATGCACGTAATGAGTAAGTATGATCATTGCAGTGTTCCTGAGTCAAGCTCTGCAGCCAGGAGGGACCTTGCTCACAAGACATGCCTCTCATCCAGCCTTCACTTGTAGCGGCTCCATGCACATCATGCATGGTATAACCTGGAACTTCTTTCAGTCAGGCTCCCAGCTGGTTGATGTACAGGGAAAGTAGCTTGTTTTGCAAAATACTTGATGAACACAGGGCTGGCAGCAGAGAAATTGGCAACTGAGAAGTAGTTGTAGAAGTAGCTAGGGGATAGCCCCAGAATCCTCCCACATATCTCCCATAATTCTTTTGGAGTCTCAGTGACAGCTCAGATGACTCAGCCTGGCTTTGAAGCTTTGCATCCCTTCACTATACAGTCATTTTCTATAATAGCAAATGATGTTTGCTAGACCTTCAATGTGGCGTATTTCAAGATTTATCATTCAAGTCTCAAGGCTTTCTGTTAGTTTCACAAACATTTCTTTGATGTTCTGGGAGTTCCTAATTGGTGTAGTTAAATAAACTTTTAGGTTGCAAAGAGAAGCATTCATTTGATAACTCTTTTAAAGTAATTGATAGGTGTTAGCCACAACCTACACATGGGACACACATCATTTCAACTTAGAGGAATTATGACGACACTCCAATCAGACAGACCTGGTCTTACATTCTAGCTTTAAAATTTATAACTGTTTGATCCCAGAGTACTTTTTACTTTATTCTTTTTATATCTTGGATTTCTAATCTGAAATTTTAGGTTCATAATACCCACTACAAAGGTTTTGTGTGATAAATAAATAAGATGATATGATGACTGGAAATATACCTGCGAACCTACCTAAACATACGCTATATAATGAGAATTCCAAGTTAGAAACTCTTAATTAGGTTTAGTATGATTTATCGAGTTTGTACAGTGACAGAGATGGTAGTTTTTCCGTATTTGATATAACCTTAAATATTGAAAACATTGATACAGATGTATAATTGAGCTTAGGTGGCCATGAAACTGGAAATGAAAAACATTTCATTTCCTTAATTTTCTATTACGATAGATTCTTGAAACTTATGGCTCCAAATGATGACTTTTGGTGTCTAAGTTAGTCATAAAGTTCATGTCATTGATGAGAAACCTAAAATCAGCTTCATATTTAACAAAAATAGCCAGCATTTGTTTGGAGCTTCATACAAAATCAAGAAGAAAGGATTACATCACTGTAATAGTAGTAGTAGATTTTTACCTATTCATTGTGTGGCTATCTTTTCCTAAAGAGGATGTTCCTTAGCTTCATTCTTTATCATGGCATTAAGAGAATAAATGTAAAAGATGCTGTTTTAATGATGTCTGCTCTCTATTTTGACTCAGTCATACTTTCTGCAGAATAATCTTCCCTGAATGTCACTCTTATGCTTAAGATGCTTTTCTGACACTCTGTTGCTTTCTAAGCTCTAAAGCTGAGCATCTGAGATCTGAGACAATATGGCTTCAACTTGCTTTCTTGTCTTCTCAATGAATTCACACATAACCTCTATTCAGTCAAGTTAGATTATTTGCTCTTCTATAGACCTCTTCATGTTCCCAATGCTTTCACTTTCTCATGTTGTCTGCATGTTGATCTGTCCCCTTGGAATATCCTTCCCTCATCTTTGCCCTTTCAACCATGGCTCTGTGAAGTCTTTTTGTACCCTCCCAATCAGAAGACATCTCTCCCTTCTCTCATTCAGCCTTTGTTTTTATTATGTTATTGGTATTTGCTATGGTTTGAATGTGTCCCAAAAGTTTGTGTATTGAAACTTGGTTGTATTGTGAAGATATTAAGAGAAAACCCAATCTCATTATGGTTGTGAAAGGTAGGGCCTTTGGGAAGTGATTAGGTATCAGGTAGGGCACCTATGATTGAATCTTGATGGACGTGGACTTAGAAGAAGATGGAATGCAACAGAGATGTGTGGACGTAAATACCATGCGTTCCTGGTCTGTTCTGTCTTGCCAAGTAATTCACTAGCAGAAAGTACCTCACCAGATGGCCCTTGGACCTTGGGCCTCCAAACTATGACTTGAATAAACCTCTAATGGATCACCCAGTTTCAGTATTTTCTGTTATTAGCAGCAGAATGGACTAGAACAGTGTACCTGACTCATATCTTCTATTAGATGGGTAACTTTGTCAAGAAAGGCACTGTGACTTCTCTACTTTTATATTCCCTCCATTGACTGGTGGAGTGTCTTGCATGAGGATGGCCCTTCATCGATAGCTATGGAATGGCAATGATGGCCTCATTTTGGACAAAGATGTTTCCACATTGTGTGATTTATTTGATCCAGCTCCCAGCGATTGAGTTCAGTTTCTTGAAGCAAAATACAGAAAAGGTGTCACTTCCATGTGCCAACATTTCTGCTCAATCTATGCAGACATTTGAAAACCCACACTGCAGTATGATTTAGAGAAAGGAATGCCTCAGGGAGTCTGTCTGCAGCAGTATGTAATTTAAATCCCACACACATGCTGCCAAAGGCTATTGGAATTGTGGGGTTTTAAGGAGCCTCTGATAGATTTCATGCTGTGAAATATGTCATTTTTGATACCCAGAGAACAGGTAGTTTGCAGTAACATGTGGTACTGCCTCAGACCTGCTTTTTATCATGTCTTTGGAAGTTACGAAGCAAAGGTAATACCATTTACTCATACAGCAAAAGACAGTGGATAAGGAGGGATTAAAATAGTCCAATATTCAACAGTCATCTTTTCACCATCTGTCTTTAAAAACCAAAGGAAATTGAGACTTGTGTGGGGATGGGGTTGGAGGTATGAATGAAAGGTCAAGTTACAGGAGAAGGGAAAAAAGCTAGCCTGTCTTTAGTAATGGGGTCTGGTTGTAAGCTTGTAAGTACTCCAGTTCCTCAACATTCTTGTTTAGTTTTATTGTGCTGACCTTGGCTCGTGTCTGAAGATCAATTCTGTAATCCTTAGAAGGTGAGGCAGCCAAAAGCTAGAGAGTGTACAAAGGTTTTTGTTTTCCAATTTTTGTTTTATAAGGACCAACATGCCTTATAGAATGAATGCCCCTGAGCAGCCCTATTGAAAAACAACCAATTGATTGACTCATTGACTAATTGACTTCTTTATAAATATCTGTTATAAATAGAGCTGAAAATAGGCTGTTTTTAATAACAATTAAAAATGAACTATGTAGGCCAGTTAGGTGGTTTTCTGGTTAAAGCAGCTGGATCCACATGGCCAATTTTGTGGTTCAAATCCTGGACCCAGCAGCTTGAAAATCAAGGTGAATGTGTGTATGCATGCACAAAATCCTGAGAGGAAAAGGGACTGTGTGTGGGTGGTCATCTCCCCAGGGGGGTTATTTCTCACTCTCTCTCTCTCTCTTTCTGGTGAACACATGGACCCTATAGCAAAAGCAAACCAACCAACCAACCAAAAAACAACAAAAAAATCTAAGTAAATGATATGAGGCAGAAGTATTAGGAGCAAATGTACCAACGTATGAAATTTACTTTGAAATACATAAGAAAAGATTCACTGAAGGATGATGTCCTTGTTGCTAATACCAGAACATAACTGAATTTGGGTAACTTATAAAAATAGGGATCATTGGGAACCAGCAGTTAGCGTAATGGCTATGTCGCTGGACTCCCACGTAGTTGACTGCGGTTTGCGTCCCAGACCTGGTGGCTTAAAACTCACGCCGGGTGCGTGTGCGTGCGTGCCCAAGATCCCGAGAGGAGAATGGAGGAGAAGGGATTGCAGCGTGACCAACCCCCTGGGGGGTGATTTCTCACTTTCTGTCTCTATGTCTCTCTCTGTCTGTCTGGCAAGCGCACGCTCCCTATAGCGAAAATCTCTCTAAAAAAAAAAAAAAAAATAGGGGTCATTCAGCTTATGGTTTGGAGTTTTGGGCCACATAGAGTGGGAGTCTTACAGAGTCCCAAAGCATCATATCACGAGGGCAAGAACAGAGCATACCAGCTGTGTCCATGTCATTTTTCTTCTCCTTATAAATCTACCAGGACACCATCATGGGGGCTTCACCCTGATGACCTTAATCCTTATCTTCTCTTAATGGCCCCATCTTTCTACACCATAATAAAATTTAGTTTTCATCCTCTTAATTTGTCACAGCCAAATCTTAAAAGATGAGTTTTTAGGGGACACTCAAAACTGTAGCAGATGGGGAGAGAGAGATTGTTGGATAGATAAGCGATAAAGCAAGCATAGGATCCAGGTGGTGAGTATGCATATGTTTATTCTAATTATGTTGCTTTTCTATATATTTGAATATTTTCTTAATGAAATGATAGATGGAAAAGATGAAACAAATATTAAGGAAATAAATAGAACTACAAATTTTACCCATAAAGTGTGGTGCTCCAACATTTTCTGCTCTGCGCCCACCTATGGATGGGCTTGTCCTTTTCCACAGTTACCTCAGCTCTTTGCTCTATGTTCCATGGGGCTGACTTCCTTGGCTACATCACTCAGCTCATTTGCCCTCTGACTTCTTTTGGGCTGGACAGTGGGAGGCACTGGAAGGAGATCAGAAGAGAATAGGCAATAGAATCTGTTCGCCTCCTACCCCATTTTCCCCTCCTTTGGTATTACTTCAACTGGAAGCAGCTGAGTCTCTCTAAAATTACAGTGCCTAGCTTTCTAGGGCTTCCAGCTCTAGCTGGTTTCCATGATGCCACTTCTCCACTTTAACTTTTAGCCTTAGGAATGGTAATGGCTTCTTAGGTGCTGGCCTCTGGGTACCACAATAACCCTAGTTGTTTCTTAAAGCTGATCACACATCTGTAAGTAGTCTTTTAATTAAAATAATTTTTAAATGATTTCGGTACTATTGATTTGTTATATATGGCCTAGGTCTACTACTTTTCTCTTTTGGCACAACCAGAAGGTTTTGATTTGTGTGTAGCTTGCATTCAGCACTCTCGGAGGATCAGGTCTGATTTAGCTTAAGTTGCTTGTTGTAAATTCATGGAGGAACTATAGTGTAACAGAAACCTTGATCTTCTGAGAATGAGTTTGTCCTCTGGGCCCCTATCTGCTGGCCACTGAGATAAGAAGATATTGAGACTGATATGCTCAAGGCTGTGTGGTGTTGAGTTATGATCATGGTAATATCTAGGACTCAATAAAAATTCTATGAGTAAGTTCTAGAGATCAATTGTACAAACATTGTACCAATAGTCAACTATTTTATAGTTAAAAATCTGTTAAGAGGGTAGCTCTTATGTGAAGTGTTCTTATCACAAAAACCAAAAATTTAAAAAATTGCTTCTGTGTCAAATATATTATGCTGTTGATTAATGTTTGAACGGAATTAAAGGATAAGCTAAGCATATCTAGTGTTGTCAGATAAACTACAGGGTGCCCAGTTGAATTTGAGTTTCAAATACATAATGAATACTTTGAAAAAAAAATTTATTGGATTGAACAAATGAGTCTTAGTGTAGGTGTACCCAAAATATTGCATGTGACATTCTTATACCAAAAGCATCATTGTTTATCTGAAGTTCAAATTTAACTGGACATTCTGTGTTTTTGTTTGCTAAATCTGGCAACCCTAATCATATCATAATTACAGTAATGTGTCATATTATATTTTCTCAATATCAATGCCTCTTGTGCCTGAGGGTAATAGCGATGTGTCTGCTGTGGAAGTGTCATAGTGAGAAAACTGTGCGTGACATTTGCAAGAGGACTGATAGGAATTTGAATCTGGATTCCATCATGTACTGGCTAGGTGAAATGAGGCCAGAAAATTAACCTTCATATGATTTACCACCCTCTCCTAATAAAATGGGTTCACTACACAAAACTTGGAGATGATTCCCTAAAAATGAGTTTACTATGCTTGATATGCTGTAGCTGCTAAATAAGATAAAGTTATCATTTTATTGTTCTATATATTCAAATAAAAATAACTAAAAAATTCTAAAAATTCAGAGGTTTCTGGACTCATGTGAAATAAAGAAAAGTTAATACCTCATCTCTTGAGAAAATTATTATGAACCGAAACTAATGTTTGAAAATGCCAGTGATTTTAATCTCAAAGGAAAGACTACAGCAAGTTTCAGCTTTCCCCCACTGCTGTTTAGACATAACATTTTGCTGATTTTTTTTGGTTCTTTTTGTTTTTTTTAGACTATGTTCTTATTGTTTGGCTATAAATATCTTGAACCTCGTATCTTATTTATTAGTGAAGTTGAAAATGCTTATTAGTCAAACTAAAAAATAATTAACTGATTACAACCATTGCCTTAGTTTGGGTTCCCCAGAAACAGAACATAAGACACTGATTTGAATAAAAATAATTTTTTTGAAAGATACAAAGAAAACAGAACAAACAAGGGGAGTGGGGAGGTGAGAGGGTGCTTTTGTGGTTTTCTTTTCTTTTCTTTCTTTCTTTCTTTTTTTTTTTTTTTTTTTTTTTTTGAGAGGTTTTTGCTATAGGGCGCGTGCTCGCCAGAAAGACAGAGAGACAGAAAGCGAGAAATCACCCCCCAAGGGGGATGGCCACACCGCAATCCCTTCTCCTCCATTCTCCTCTTGGGATCTTGGGCATGCACGCACACATGCCTAGTGTGAGTTTAAGCCACTCGGTCCAGGACTCGAACCATGGTGAACTACATGGGAGTCCAGTGACATAGCCATTACTCTAACCGCCGGTCCCCTTATGTGGTTTTCTTTTTTTTTTTTTTTTTTTTTTGGAGAGTTTTTTTGCTATAGGGCGCGTGCGCTCGCCAGACAGACAGAGAGAGACATAGAGACCGAAAGCGAGAAATCACCCACCAGGGGAGATGGTCACGCCACAATCCCTTCTCCTCCATTCTCCTTTTGGGATCTTGGGCACGCACGCACATGCGCCCGGCGTGAGTTTTAAGCCACCGGGTCCGGGACACGAACCGCGGTCGACTACGTGGGAGTCCAGCGACATAGCCATTACGCTAACTGCTGGTTCCCATCCCTTATGTGGTTTTCTTAAGAGACAATTTACATGGAAGAATTACTTTACGACTAGGTATGGAAGCTATGACTCAGTTATGTCATCTGAGGGATGGGGAGCCGGGTGGGGTACTGATACCAATTCTGCCAGTCGCTGGGTGAGGGCTGCTGGGAGGATGGATGTTAATTCCCCAATACTTCCAACCTGCCAGGTTTATAGACAGAGCAGGTGTCTGTGTCTTTCGTGTCTCAAGCAAAATGTTCCAGATCCTGGTTGGCTGGAAGTGGGCTGACCAGCTGTGAGTAGTGAGACCTGAAAGGTTACGGCATGGCAGTAATAGTTCGACTATTCCCATAACTGATAAATGATGAATGCTGTTTACCATTTTAGTAGACAGCACTCCCCACACCCCAACACACGCACAGAAAAAGTTTTGTATGTATGATAGGAAGAAGGAAACGGTATTTGGAAACTCTCAATCCTGATTCCCAGTTCTCAATCTGAACCTGTACTGGGACTTTCGCTGGAGGGAGGGTTATCAAATTACAGTACAAACTATAGCCTTTTGATTGATCAGTTCTCCAGTTGGAGATACTCAGGAAGGGCAACTGCTTGGGTTTTAGATGTAAGCACAACCAACGACAACTGGAAACAAAAGAAAGCAAAACAAAAGAAAACCCTTCATTTAAACTCACGCCGGGCATGTGTGCGTGCGTGCCCAAGATCCCAAGAGGAGAATGGAGGAGAAGGGATTGCAGCGTGGCCATCCCTCCTGGGGGGGTGATTTCTCGCTTTCTGTCTCTCTGTCTCTCTCTGTCTGTCTGGCGAGCGCACACGCCCTATAGCAAAAACCTCTCCAAAAAAAAAAAAAAAAAAGAAGAAGAAGAAGAAGAAGAAGAAGAAGAAGAAGGCCAGTATAAGTTACACTCTTCATTGCTTATGATTATGCCCTGTTGTTCAGAACTTGCTTCTAGCTCATTGATTGTCACAACTGGGTGAGTGATGGGTGGAGAGAAGAATCCACATTTGGAGAGGTTTTTTGCTATAGGGCGCGTGCGCTCGCCAGACAGACAGAGAGAGACAGAGAGACAGAAAGCGAGAAATCACCCCCCAGGGGGGATGGTCACAGCCGCAATCCCTTCTCCTCCATTCTCCTCTCGGGATCTTGGGCACGCACGCACACGCGCCCGGCGTGAGTTGTAAGCCACCGGGTCCGAGAAGCGAACCGCGGTCGACTATGTGGGAGTCCAGGGACATAGCCATTATGCTAACTGCTGGTTCCCAAGAATCCACATTTACATTTTTTTTTTTTTCTTTTTTTTTTGGAGAGGTTTTTGCTATAGGGCGCGTGCGCTCGCCAGACAGACAGACAGAGACAGAGAGATAGAAAGCAGGAAATCACCCCCCAGGGGGGATGGCCACGCCGCAATCCCTTCTCCTCCATTCTCCTCTCGGGATCTTGGGCACGCACGCACACGCGCCCGGCGTGAGTTTAAGCCGCCGGGTCCGGGACTCGAACCGCGGTTGACTACGTGGGAGTCCAGCGACATAGCCATTACGCTAACTGCTGGTCCCCACATTTACATTTAAAAGCATGCATTTTACCTTCACAAGACAATAAGGATAGCTAGCATTTACATAGTGCCTGCTGTGTGCTGGGCACTGGCAGTAAAAGTACAGCCTCCTAAGGCTAGAATCAAAAAATCCTAGGGTTTTAGCACTAAAAGGGACCTTAGGGATAATGGCCTAACCCTGTATGGTCTCAGGAGGAGACCTAACTAGCCTATGGTGGGGCAGATAGTGAGTGGTGGAATTTATATTAGGATCCACATCTTCTGACCCCTGGTCTTGTTTTTTGTCCCCTAGATCTACACCTCTGTGACTCCACGTGGTGGGTAGAGATTTGTAGGCAGTCCAGCTTCTATTTTCATCAACTAGTTCTCCTTGCTTTTTGAATTTAGTCTTTGTTTCTACATATAGAGGTAACGAGCCAGCACAGGCTTCTAAGACAATGCTATTCCTGGAGAAACAGACGACCAGAGAAAGGTTCTTGCTCTATAGTCACATCAGAGGCACTTTCTCTGCTCATTAGCTCCAAACTACAGGGTCTGTGAGAGGCACTGACTTCTAAGTCACAGAAACCTGCAGGTGGAGAGGTAGGGGTATCAGGGTGTGGACAGGAAGTGCATTTGTATGGTATCGAAATCCTTGTCTGCAGTTATCTTTGAAGCATACTCTGAAGTGAGGTACCCATGAAGGGGAAATTGAGGGGAGATTTGTGTCATAGGACAGTGTCAGTGGCTTAGTTAATCACTTGGCTTGCCTCTCATTGTTGGGGATAACCTTGAAGAATTCATCTGCTATGGCCAGGTTCCAGAACAGTTTTTAAAAATACAGTTACAGTCATACCTTGTAGAGAACTGCCCTGGATAGAACTGATCGATGATAGCCAAGGGTAGCAAAGAGCCAGACAGTACTATTTTATTTATTTTTACTTCTATTTATTGGGTTTCCATTACAACCACTCAATTCTGTCGTTGTAGAGCAAAAGCAGCCATAGGTGATGTGTAAATGTGCATGACTGAGTCTCGATACAGCTTTATTCCAAACAGGGCAAGGGCACATCTGACCTATGGGCTGTGGTTTGCTCACACCTGCTTCGGAGTGCTGGAACCCTGCTCAGCCTGAGCTGCCAGGAAGAGCACACCAGCAGACCCTCTAGGGTCTCCCCATTTATCAGTAATATCATTAACATCCTCTTTTCCTGTTGAAAAATCTCTTTGTTTCTTGATAAATTGCTCAATTCAATTCCTAAACACCATTAAAAACCAGGTTGTTATAATAGTTGAAATTATACTGGCCATTAGAGTGAATCCAGAAGGGTTAGCTTCAAGATAGTTGTGTGGGGTCTTAGCCTAATTGTAAGTAATCATGAGAAGATGAAGACATCACCCAATAAGCTCTCCATTCGATGTAGATTATATGTAATAAATGGTTATATCCAAAATACACAAACATAGAAAGCTTTATAAACTTGATCCATATCCTAGAACCCCATTCTGCTCATATTTTAAAGTAATGATATCTCTTGTTATGAAGTAAAAGGACAACAGTGGTGACCTAGAATAACACTTTTCATCTACTTGTAGTAGAAACTCTCATCCAATCCAATTGGATTGGCTAGTTAATTGAAAAAGTTAGTGGGATAATTTTCTCACTGATCTTTTCTTTTCAGTTAAAAAGTAGCAAGGGGAGAATTATTTGGTAAAATAAATTTATTACTCATTTATTATAAAGTATACATCTATTATAAATGTATTATAATAAATGTATTTGGATATAGGGCAAAGCTATTTTATTTTTTAAAAAGAGATCACTAAGGGACCAGCAATTGGCATAATGGCTATGTCTCTCGACTCCCATGTAGTCGACCATGGTTCGACTCCTGGACCTGGTGGCTTAAATTCACATGGGGCACGTGTGCGTGTGTGCCCAAGGTCCCGAGAGGAGAATGGAGGAGAAGGGATTTTGAGGTAGCCATCCCCCCAGGGGGTGATTTCTTGCTTCCTGTCTCTCTGTCTCTCTCTGTCTTTCTGGTGAGTGTACATGCCCTATAGCTAAAACCTCACCAAAAATTTTTTATTTTGAAAAAGAGACTACTAATTGGAGCTCTTGGTCATCCTTGAAGTGTAAACTACAAACATGACTTGAGTTCAGAATGCCTCTTTTAGAGTTGCAGCAATTATTTTTAGGAATCACGTTTGTGGACTTATTTTGGAGGGGTCACTTTAATTTTTTAAAAAGCAATATTTTTCTTGCTGAACTTGTATTTCATCCATTTATAAACTAAAAGGTTATTTGAATTAATGCAATACCAGGAACATCACAACTGGCTCTTGTAAGTACTCCACGTAGCTGGGGGCGTGGGGGTAGTGGAGGGATGGGAGCTGATTCATCTCTAGCCAGCCACAAGCCTTCCTAAGGGTCTTGGCAGCCTTCACGAGAAGCATGTTTGACAGAGGTTATGAAGGATATTGTTTCATTCAGGGAGTAACTTTAGTAGACTTTCATTTGCTCACGGCGATTTAAAATGCTGTTTTGGTTTCATTCGTTGAAAATAAATTTCCTGTCCCCTTGTTCATGCTCATGTTTTACTCAGGTAATCTCTTTAGAGTAGGCTGTACACAAGCTTTTGCCAAACCTGATGAAACTGTCAATTAATTTTGCCTTGGTGGAGTTCCAGTTGATAAAACTCTTTCCAGTGTGTAATCTGCCAATCATCTTGAAAACCTGTATCTTTTGTCAAAGCACACATGTAAAAATTACAGTGATCAGTTAATCCTGGATTTTAAAAAACTTTGAACACGTACATGCTTTATTACATGCCAAGCATATTTAAAGCACCTAAGAGGGACCAGCAGTTAGCGTAATGGCTATGTCGCTGGACTCCCACGTAGTCGACCGCGGTTCGATTCCCGGACCCGGTGACTTAAAACTCACCCCGGGCGCGTGTGCGTGCGTACCCAAGATCCTGAGAGGAGAATGGAGGAGAAGGGATTGCGGTGTGGCCATCTCCCCTGGGGGGTGATTTCTCACTTTCTGTCTCTCTATCTCTCTCTCTCTGTCTGGCGAGCACATGCGCCCTATAGCGAAAACCTCTCCAAAAAAAAAAAAAAGCACCTAAGAATATTAACACTGTTTTCCTCCTAACATACCTTTGAGGTGGGAATTCACCATAACCATATTGCAGATGAGACTGAGCCAGAGAGAAGTTTAAGTGATAGAGCCAGGAATTAAATCAAGGCAGGCTGCACTAGAGCCTTTCTTCTCAGCCATATCTCTTTTTTGCTTCTCCAGGGTGGAAGTTGCTCTACAGAGCAAGGGTTGGCGACATGATACAGTGAACACTCTGATACTCAATGACATTTACATCTTATAGTTCACTCCAATAAGCACAAATGACAAGTTTTGAACAAAGTGACCAGAAGTATCAGCTTGGGGAAGGTAAATCAAGCATAACTTCCCAGTTCTTCAGTTCCTTAAGGAGAAATTGCTTGACTTGGTGGGCATGGTGGCCATGTCAGACCTTCGATCTTGAGTGAGGTCTGCCAGAGCCTTGACAACCCTGCTAGGGACTTGCCAAGACTCCATAATCATCAACCATGTCACCCTGACACTCCAGAATTCTTACCTTTTATGGACAGATTGCCATTGGAAAGCTACTTTGCTAGACTGAATATCTCAGCCATAATATTTTGCCATCAGTTCTGTCTTGCTACATGTTACACAAATTATAAAGTCATGAACAGACATCCTTCTGGAGTAGTGACTTTGGAAATGATGGCCAGTGTGGGAACGTGTCCAAACAGTTATGTCCAATCTAAGCAGACCAAGAAGGGATTGGTTATAACAGGCCTGGCCAGAGCCTACCCCAAAGTTCTGGCAAAGAAAGGGACAAGATCAATATATTAAATGGTATTCATTGGCTTCAGAAAAGAGATGTCTATGAAGACAATGAAAGGATGTAGGAGACTGAGCCATTAAGGCAATGACAATAGATCATATTTGTATGGCACTTTGGAGTTTACAAAACACTTATCTATGCTATCACCATTACTACTTGTGTCCTAGTTAATAGATTTGGGACCTATTTTACAGCCTTATATCCTAGACTCATGACCGTGATCAAATTCTTTAGTCCTTCTGCACCTCTGTTGTTTTTTCACATGTTCAATGAGAGTAGATCATTTATCTTTTGGAGTTGTATGACTTAAATAATGTAATGCCCATGACATGCCTAGCATAGAACCTAGTTTCAAAGAGAGTCAACCTGCATCTTCTTTATAAATGCAAACAAACTTAGAAAGCTTACTAAGAGTGGCAGGACCAGATCTTACATCTTTTGATTCCTAGACTAGCAGTCTTTGTCACACATTGGTTGGTGACAGGCATAGTTAGCGTTAGTGATTCTTGAAGCAAAAGTACTATTTAGTTGGAATGGACACCCAACTAACCAGTAGATGGATCAGTGTTCTGAGTTAACACTTAGAAGTGAGTATCATCTAGTGCGGGGGCAATGACAAATCATTTTGATTTTTCTAATCACTTATTCGTGGTTGCATATTCATTTATTTACTTAGCAATTATTTATTTAACAAGTACCACATGCCAGGTAGTGTGCTAACTTCTGGCAATAAAGTGAATAGGAAATACAATACTTTCTCTAAAACTCATTAAGGCTTTGGAAAACTCTAAAGATATAATGGTTCCTGTTGAAAATAGAAATTACTTAGTTTGTAATTTAACTATATTAGATTTAAATCATCTGATCACAGATTATAGAACTAATTATAAAGCTGAAAGGTACATTATGAACTGCTTTTTCAATATAATTCTTAATATAGATCTTTATTAATGTAGTTTTATATAAATGAAAATTCATTGCACAGGTTAGATGGTCCGAAGATTAAAAAAAAACTGCAAAAGATAAAACAGCTTAAATATGTGGTTAGGCTGTTTTATTGTATTACCCAATTTTCTTGACATCATCTAGTACTTCAATATAATTAGTAAAAAAGCTGTAACTTTTGCGGTAATGAAAGAAAGACTGTCAATTTCAAAACTGGAAAATGGGAAAAAAGAACCTATATTGCTGGGAAAGAGAAGGCCTTCATATTGATATTATCTGTTATCAATATATTATTTCATCATCTGATCAAGGAGAAAATCGACATTTCACAATTGTACTTTAACTAGAAAAGTGAAATAATTTCATAGACGTTTATAATATCAAAGAGTATGATTGAATAGTTTATATTTGAGGTTTGAGATAGAATTTTGATTCCTGAGGCTTTGGTTGACAAGTTGAGAAAATGTTAGGTTTTTATCAATTCTTGGCGAGAAGTGGTATTTTTCAGTTACATAGTGAAATTTAAGACTGCCTAAATATTAATTTTCGTGTGGTAAAACACTGTCACAGAGCATACGAAAGAAAAAGATAAAGATATTCATTCTTTTTTCTTACAAGTTACATAATTAATTTGTCTAGATAATACTAAATTAACCACATTATTGAACAACCTCTCTACTGGCTGTGTAGACCAGAGAGGTGTGTTATTTCATCAGTACTGGTGCAGTTGTGAGTGGTAGGAAGATCCATGTGTTATAAAGCAGAGTCCCTGAGTACCATCCACCCCACCTTTATGTCCTGTAATTGGGACCATGATTATCACATGCTGTTATGAGGGAAATCCTTTGTGGTGGCTCATCTCTATTAATCTCCAATTTTGCCTTATGAAGGGAGGGAAATCAGGAAGGCTCCTTTTCATTTAATATTTTTTTTTTGAGAAGTTTTTGCTATAGGGCACGTGTGCTCGCCGGAAAAACAGAGACAGAGAGACAGAAAGCGAGAAGTCATCCCCCAGGGGGATGGCCATGCTGCAATCCCTTCTCCTCCATTCTCCTCTCAGGATCCTGGGCACACACGCACATGCACCCGGTATGAGTTTAAGCCACTGGGTCTGGGACTCAAACCATGGTCGACTACATGGGAGTCCAGCGACATAGCCATTACGCTAACTGCTGGTCCCATCCTTCAATTTTTTTTAAAAAAAGGTTTTTTGGTTTTTTTTTTGAGTTTACTTGTTTATTTCTTCTTGATGTAGATAATTGCTTAGTAAGTTCTGTGACAGGAGAAAGAGTGATAGTACTCCCAACAGGGTATTGATGCTACAGTCCATTTTCAGCCTTCTGTTAACCCCAGACCATGGGCATGCTTGTGACTGGCATACTCTAGGATGTCTCTTACTATGAACCCAGAACCTTCCCATGAGAGTAATCTTCACAGATTGCCCATTTACTGTCGTGCCATTTCCAGCCTTAGGAAAGCTTCTTTGGGTTATATGAAATACCGCTTTAAATTTATACCTCCTACTGAATCAACCTCCCTAATACTCTTTCTTTAAACATGCATTTTCTTTCATTATGCTAACTGCTGGAACCGATGCATTTTCTTTCATGATACCATCTTCCTTTCAGTTTTCCAAGCTTAATCTCCTGGAATCATCTTGAATTATTTTTCTTTTCTTGAATTATTTTTCTGGCCTCCTGTACCTAATCATTCTTCTTCTTTGGCAACTAGTCTTTCAGCACCCTCCCTCACATTTCAGTTTCTGGTTCTTGTTTCATACTCTCTTCACTTGAGGCCTGCAATAGATGAAAGATTCAGTCTGACTCCTATCCATCTGTATTAGTCAGGGTAACTGAGTTTATGCTGCAGTAGCAAACAACTACAAAATCTTGGGGACTTGAAGCAAATACATTTGTATCTTATGCTACATTATTATTACAAATTGCAGGAGACTTATCTCTGCAGGACCTTCACTTAGTAACCCAAATTCCACTATTTGCAATTTTATCAGTTTCTGATGCAGGTGGAAGGGAGTTGAGAGTATATCACACTGTCAAATGTTCTTTCCTGGAAGTGACACACTAACTTCCTCTTATAGTCATTGACGAAACTAATCACGTGGCAGAAATGTGTATCCCTCTCATGTATTTGAAACAAAGAGAAGTAATGGATTTGTTGAGCATTAGGAGGCTTCACTATTCCATTCTACAATGAAGGCCAGAATTCTATGAAGGTAGTGGGTTCTTGCATTGAAGACCAAGGTCCTACAAAGACCAGAGTCCTCACAGGAAGGCCCCAGTAGTCTCCCCATGACACTTCTTTACTTAAAAATTTTCAGCGGTTCTCACTCTGTCAGCAGCCTAGAATTCACGGATCTCTAACATTTATTAAACAGTCTATATTTATTAAGCACATACTATGTCAAGTATGTTGCTAGGTTCTCTTTATGCAGTATCTATTTTGTACAACAATTGTTCAGGTAGGCATCATTATCCTTATTTGACAGATGAAGAAACAGGATTAAAGGTTGTCTTAATTTGGCTTTCTTCAAGATTAGGCTGTGAGGTGAGGATTTAGATGCCAGAAAGACAGTGAGGGAGGGGGGTTGTGCCAATGGAGGTCAATAATATGGTAATGAGTGAGTCACACTAAGGACAGCTGGGGCTCAGCATTGCTGCAGACTCTCGTCTGAGGGACATTAAACAGAGGGCCCATGAACTGAGCTCGTTTTCCACCAACTCCTATCGCTCCTTGGTTGAAGGATGCTCTTGAGATGTTGACTTTGCAGTACTTTCACCTGCACTCCTCACAAGCCAAGCAGACTGTCAGCCACAGGATACCTCTAGGCAGAACCTAGAAGCTGTCATTTTTTGGAATGGTGCTGATAACCTGAGGGGATATGAGCATTGACAATGTCTGCTACAGAGTGGTAAAAATACTTGCCCAACAAATCTGGTAAAAAAGACTTAAATGAAAGTGTTCTTGTTCCAAACCCAGTCCTTCCACATTGACCTCTTACTGCTTACTCCTATTGGAGATAGCATTGTATCCATGCACAGTGGATCACAAAGCACTCTTCAAAGCATTTGGTCCTTTTCTTTCTCCATCTCTTTTTAAATGACATTTTTCCTTTCACTTGGAGCTCCTTTTGCTTCATGCCTCCTGCCTCCTATTCAAATTTTATCCATACTTTTCTCAGCTCAAATGTAGCCTCCTCCATGAAACCTTTGATCTTCAGGAATTCTGCCTCCCAAAAAACCTAGCAGTAGTCTGTTATGCTCCTGTAGCTCTTACTCTACACTTTCGTGCATGGCAGGGGCACATATATACGTCTTTCTCTGGATTAGACTATAGATTCATTGAGGGTATGGACTACATTTTGATCAATTGCTGCAAATATTTGGTGAAGAAGGCAGATAAATATAACTGTACGTGCACACACATCCGCATCCACGTTCATTTCACTTTTGGTGTATATTGGCTGACTTTGTCAATGGTCATGCTGAAGTCTGGATTTCAGCAGGACATGGTTTTCTGTTTCTCTGCTTACTGTGCCACCATAAGCTTCTCCACCCACCTGACTTCTGGCATCTGTGTTGCCACTTGCACTTTCTGCTTCTCAGCAGAGGCAGGAGAAGGAGCTAATGAGGGCTGGGCAGTCTCCAGCAGTTTGTCACAGTCTCTCCAGCAGTTTGTTGCAGGTTCCCTTCCACATGTCATATCTTGAAATCTGTCCCTGTCCTCATCCACTCTAGAAATAGAGGTGAATGAAGATGGTTTGCTCGGTTCAGTTGACATGGCAAGGAGAATGCAATTAACTTTAAGCAAAATGGCCCTGAAACCAGACACTTCACACCATATGCTGAGGATTGGAATGATTAGGTGACAGAAACCTTTGGCTTTGTTTTGTTCAAAACTGGAAGAAGGAAGCAACTTTTAGGTGCTCGCACCTGAGATGAAGAGTTGCTCTCTCAATAATCTAGGCAAAGGAACATAGACTGAAGAAGGAAATTCCATCTATTTCTCCCTTGTGTTCAAAGTGACCGTCTCGTTGTACTGAGGAATGACTTTCTGATTTCCATTGTACAGTGGAGTTTCATGAAGAGAGAAGGCAGGTGAGTAGATAGCTCTGACCTCAACCTTGGAATCACTTTTTGAGTTTTTCACCTTGTGAGGTTTCTAACATGATAACTTCAACCCACCTTACTAATATAGCCATTCAGTTTTGAAATGCTGAGCCAAAGAGGAGCTCCTGCCCACAGATGTTGATTCATTCTAAAGAAGGACATATGACCCTTCTCATCGCCCTTCCTCCCACAGTGTAGAAACAGATTGTATTCTTAGTCGAATCCTGTTTTAAAAAATCACATTGAGGGACCAGCAGTTGGCGTAATTGCTATGTCAGTGGACTCCCACGTAGTCGACTGTGGTTCAAGTCCCTGACCTGGTGGCTTAAACTCACACCGGGCGTGTATGCGTATGCCCAAGATCCCAAGAGGAGAATGGAGGAGAAGGGATTGTGGCATGGCCATCCCCTGGGGGGTGATTTCTCGCTTTCTATCTCTCTGTCTCTCTCTGTCTTCCTGGCGAGCGCATACGCCCTATAGCAAAAACCTCTCAAAAAAAAAAAATCACATCGAATAACTTGCCCCAACAACTTGCACAGAAAATTCGTAAGTTAATTATGTACAAGGCAAATAAATTGCATTTTCTTTTATCTGTTTTAAAAGAGTTGCCTTTTGATTTTATGATTGTCTCTTTGTTCTTATATGGCCATATAAGAGTTTATTTGAAGAATGGCTTTGTAGTGTTTCATGAAACACTGGTTAAATAGAAAGTCTAGAAGGAAAACATTGAAAAAAGAATCAGCTTCCCAGTTGTGGGTCTCTTGCAAATGGAGGTAACCCATAAATTTACTTTCATCTTGGAGGTTCTGAAATCCATCTCACTTATAAATCACATGTATTTCCCCATTTGCCACTAACTGAGCACCACAGTCAGTGAGTTGACATTCTTAACACATAAAGATCACAAGAATACTAAAGAGATAGTACCTACATGTATACATATAGGCAATTCAAGTACACTGTGTGAAGGTTCATGTCCATTTTATGAGAATTTTGCATATAAATGCAGATTGGCCAGAGCCAAAAGTAAGTGGGGTATTTGTTCATTCATTCATTCATTCATTCATTAAGGAGAACTTTCTGAAGGAGTCTAATTATGTTCCTCCCAAATTATGTTGGAAGGAAAAGAGGCAATGATATAAATCCAATAAATAAATCAAGCAGATATTGGTAATTATTACTCTAAGAGATAAGTCAGTTTCTATGTAGAGCCAGTAATAATTATTTTTTAAAAAATCCATGTTCTCTGTCTCTTCCTCTCACTATGGAACATGCAACAGACAGTTGCCCTTATGAATAGCAGCTCCATTGGAAATCTCCTTTCCTGTTTTGGTTTGTTTTTAGCTTTTATTTCTGCCTTTGAACCTCTGACTCCATATGTTTTTCATTTCCGCTGAAAGAGTTCAAATTACTATTGACTGAGAACTTCTAGTTTCATACATCTTGTTAGTTTTAACCTTTTAACTCATCTGGTGTTTCAAGTTATGAAGATCTGTTGGTTTCTAACCTGAGCTGTACTGCAGTTGTCTTCATATGTGATCGGATGCAGAGAACAGGGGCTTTGACTTATAATACCCAGGATTGAGTTCCAGCTCCTTTACCAGTCTGAGACGTGTTACTTCAGACATTCAACCCTTCTGAATTTCTATTTCCTTGTTTGTAAAATAAACAAGGATAACAATTCTTATTGCCCACAGAAGTACAGTAACGATTAAATTCAGTCATATGAATTATATAAAGTAGGTATTCTGATAGAGTCTCACCGTGTCAGGTTCCTCCTGCATCATCCTCCCAGTTAGCTAGGAAGACAGGCAGCAAAGGTGTTTAAGTGGTCAAAGATCTGAACCCAGGCTTCTGTGGCTCCAGTATCATGCAGTGGTACCCTATTGCTTGTACCCAACACAGCTGCACACAAGGTTTTTTGTTTGTTTGTTTTTATTTTAAATATAAAGTGCTATAATTGTACTGGCACTGTGTGAAGATATGGCTGCCAAGAATTCTTTCTTTATGGTTTTCCATTCTTGAAATACTTTAATCATACACAGTTACCACCCAGAAAACAAGTGAAAACATATTTCTTTCCTTAGAAGTTGCCGTTTACTAATCCCCCAAAGAGTATTCATATGTGGTTCTTCAAGGCATAAATGGTAGAGTTGTAGGTTTTTGGGTGTAATCAAAATTATAGAAAGAGTCAAAATACTCTTGAAGGTCTTTTTATGAGAGAAGATTGTTCAAAGGGCTGACCCTGTAGTGTAGTGAGCAAGTGCTGTACATTGGAAGCTGGATCCCACATGACTGACTACAGTTCAAATCCTGGCCCTAGAAGTTTAAAAAACACAGTGGGTGCATGTGTGTCCATGCCTCAAATCCCGATGGGATGGAGAAATGGGGGAAAGAGGATTGTGGCACGACCACACTTTGCTGGGAACTGCTTTCTTTCTCTCTGGCAAGTGTATGTGCCCTCTGGCAATGGAAAAAAGTATTATTCATAAAGTATAGTGTACGTGGTTTAGTGTCTACACATGTGACTTTCATTTAGGAAGTCATTTGTAGAAAAAAATTTCTGTTTAAACACTGAAATTACACTCTGGGATTGATACACTGGGAGACCTATTAAGGAACAATAGATCAGGACTCCCGTCTCACCTCTCTCTAGGTGCTCACTTATTAAGCATCTTTTATATTGATGTTTCTTTCTCTTTCTCTTCTTTGTTAAATTATTCTACCAGCCAGCTGGAGAGCAAACTGCATCGAAACTCAATGGCTTATATGAGCGTATATTTATTCTCATTCTGTCTCTGCAGGTCTTGGGTCAGGTTGATTTAGGCTGAACTCAGCTGAGCACTGCTGGTTCAAGTTGCTTCAGGTTAGCCTCAGGTCTGTTCCATGGATGTCTGTTCTGGGTCTCAAGCTGAAGAAGCATCAACTTTTCATGACAATGTTAGGGGCTCAAGAGGGAAGCCCAAGTGGGCAAGAACATTTCAAGCCTCTTATTGTATCATGTCTGCTAGCATCTTGTTGGTCAGAGCAAGTAATGCTGCTAAACTTAAAGACCAGGAGTGGGGAAGTATATGCAGAGTCTTCAGAAATCCCATGGAGAGTATGTATTATGAAAAAACTATGCATGGATTTCTTTTTTTTTTTTTTTTGCACCAAAATAAACTTGTACTTTAATTTCATTTTCTCCCCACTATGGCAGAAACTGAAGGACTCATAAGTGTAGAAATAGAGTAATGGTAGATCCTAAAAGCTTCTCAGAGGTGGGGAGTGAGTGGAGGGTTACTGAGAAAAATTTTAATGAACATAGAATACACGTAAATAAGGGGAAGAGGCTATAGGATGGTGTGTGACAGTACTGTTAAAAAATATGGACAATTCAATGCATATTTTAAAATAAAAACAAAAAAACTAGTAGAACTATTATCAAATGTGCACAGCATAATATAACGTTCAGTATGGAAAATGATGAATATGTGTATATTCTTTATTTGATTATTGTACACTATAGGCATGCTTTTAGAAAACCATACTCTACCTCACAAAGGTATACATTGAATACATGTAAACTAGAAATCATAATTTAAAAAAAAGAAAGTAAGGAATAGTACATTGACCAAAAAATTCATTATAAAAAATGTTTCCAAAAATAAAGGAAGTAAATTGATTAATTTAATATAGAGTAGAGATCTTATTGTGTCATTAGAGTATCATCCTTTTACCAAATAGAGGTTATTACTTTCTATTAATTACTTAACCAAAAATACAGAAATTCCTACAATTTTAAAAATCTAATCTCTTGCCAATGAATTTAAAATCATATTCTCTTATTTTAGCATTAAACAGTCAGTTAGATATTTTATTCTTTTCGATTCTGCCCTGAGAATTTTGGAATTTTTCTGAAGATTAGACTATATGAACAATAAATTACATCAGAAATGGAAGGAAATCTTTTAAGAACACTATGTCCTAACCCAAACTTGCTTGACATTCTGAGACTGTCTTCTGCACTAATTACCTGTTCTTAAAGGTTACACTTTTTAGGCAAAAAGCTAGCTAGAATAATGCATTAGCAAGTGTGATTAACACCAAAGGATTGAACTTGTTGTCCCTACTTTCACTATGCAAATAACAGTAATCAGTGGGCTTCAAAAATCTCTTGCTGAAGATTCAGAGTTATTTCTGGGCACTCCCTGCTTCTGGGTCCTAAGTCATTTGGTAGAGAGAAGTAGCCAAGGAGATGGCCCGCAGGGGGTCCATGCCACATCCACATGCTAAGGACAGTGTCCCTCCAGCATATGTCAGTCAGAATTCAGTGCCGTTCAGCCCAAACCGACACAGCATATTGAGAACACTACAGGAAAAGTGGCTTCTAGGAAACAGAAGTCTTCGAGGACTCTCAGACTCAGATGGAAACCATCTCTTAAGTTTGACAACAGAGATAAAGAGTTATCATCTTAGAGAAGGAGGGAAATGGTATCCTAACATGCTTGCTCTGGAATCCTTCACTAGCAGCGAGTCTCTCTTTGATGTTTTCTTCTTCTCCATCTATATGGCAATTGGCATTATTAAAGTCTTTCTGATTAAATATGATTCCAACTGAATCTGAACAATGTCAGAGTCATCTTTAAAGATAACTTCCCAAGTTTTCTTTCCAGAGTTCTTCAATTAGGAGAGTTGTAAAACATCCCAGCTGTCCTACCTTCTCTGTTCCTCTCTAGCAACACAGTACTCTACAAAGCACTTACTTACTTAGTCCTAATGAGCCCGCACCTTCACAAGGCCCCCTCTTTGGGTCATTTTTGAGTCTTTAGATCACTTACAGAAGCTTCTGTGTTGGATTTGAGATGGTATTAAGTACTCGTTATGTATTAAGTACTCATATAACTTTGAGTGCCTGTGAGTTTAAAAGTTAAGACTTTCATTGAATCACTAAACATAGATATCACTTTAATATGTAAATATTTTAGCAAATATTAGTTAGGATTATTGAATGTTTTTTATATATTAATAATTTGTTTGGGGACTAGTAGATGGCATAATGGTTACGTTGTTGGATTACAACGTAGGCAACTGTGGTTTGAGTCCCAGAACCAGTGGCTTAAAACTCATGCTGGGCACATGTGCGTGTGTGCCCAAAATCTCAATAGGAGAAGGGATTGCAATGTGTCCCTCCCGCCTGGAGGGTGATTTCTTGCTTTGTGTCTGTCTTTCCAGTGAGCGCACACACCCTATAGCAAAAACCTCTCTCAAAAAAAAATTGTTTTAAGTTTCTTACTATACAGTAGCTAATTTAATTCTAAGCTACAAATATTTCAAATACTACAGGACATAGGTACAGCTATCATCCCCGTTTAATAGTTGAGAGAAACTGAGACATAGAAAGGTAAGAAAATCACCCTTAGTGCTTATGGCTAGTGAGTGGCTGGTTATGAACCTAAGCCCTAGGGCCTAGGAACTATGCTCTTGGCCCCAACTGTGGGCTGCCCCTGGGCTGTGGCTTGTGTTCATTCTGTAACACAAAAGAGTAAGTACAAGAAAGTTGGTGCTTCTTCAGGGGCTAATTGTGAAAAAATAATTATTTTCCAATGGTTTTTCCATGCCTTCTTGTTATCCTTATAAAGCATCAGTGTTCTATGTGGCTTACATAAAGAAGTGAAAGCCCAGTGAGAATTCAGAATTCAGGACACTGGCAAGATGGGTAAGCGAAGTCAGGCTATGCATGCAAATTCCAATGGCCTATCTCCTTGAAAGGTGTTAGAGAGAATTAACTTGACATGTATTTATTGAGCATCTGTGATATTCTGGGCACCCTTTGAGGTGCTTGGGATATCTCGACGAACAAAATCAAACATAGGTCTCTGATGTCATAGACTTACATTTTAGAGAAGTTAGAGGGACTAAATAATTATCTGAAAACAAATCCATAAACATGTATTAGTAGTGCTTTAGAAAACATGAAGTACTGGGACCAGCAGTTAGCGTAATGGCTATGTCGCTGGACTCCCACGTAGTCGACCGTGGTTCCAGTCCCGGACCCAGTGGCTTAAACTTACGCCAGGCGCATGTGTGTGCGTGCCCAAGACCCCGAGAGGAGAATGGAGGAGAAGGGATTGCGGCGTGGCCATCCCCCCTCGGGGGTGATTTCTTGCTTTCTGTCTCTCTGTCTCTGTCTGTCTGGCGAGCGTGCGCCCTATAGCAAAAACCTCTCCAAAAGAAAACATGAAGTACTGCCAAGTAAGAAGGAGAAGGGGTGCTAGACAGGGACAGAGCTGGGTTGCAATTTTAAATAGGGTGGTTAGGTTGGTTTCACTGAGAAAGTTAGAGTTAGAGGTGGTGAAGGATTTAGCAAAATAAAGAACACCAGTAAACAAGTCCCAAGGTGGGAATGCGCCTGGCATGTTCCATGAGCAGTGAGGAGGCCAAAGGGGTTGGAGCTTAGTGGTAGGAAGTGAGAGAACAGAGGTACAAGAGGGGGTCAGGCCATGCAAGGTCATGCGGGTCATGTTTATACTGAGTCAAAGAGAAGCCATCATATAATTTTGAGCAGAGGAATAACTTGGTTGGATTTTGTCTCATAGTTTTTAAAATTTTTTATTTCTCTCATGAGAGTGAAAAAGAAAGAAAAACAAACACTCTTAACAGGGTCTCAGATCACAGTCCCCCACTCCCCAGCCTTCCCAGCCATCCAGGGTCAAAGGGGCACATACCTGCATACACAGGTCTAAGGGAGGAACTGAATCCGCAGTCTTTGTGAATGCTGGTTTGCTTGAGCACTACATTACCACTGTGCTACCAAGCCAGTTCACATTTTCTTTAAGTTAATGCTCTGGTAACTATGGTGAGGATAGTCTTTAGGGGATTACAAATAGAAAAAAGAAAATCTGTAAGAGGTAATTGCAGTAATCCAGGGATCCAGGGAAGAGAAGATGGTGACTCAGTCCAGGGCTGTAGCAACAGAGGTGGTGAGAAGTGCTTGAACGCAGGCTATTTTTTAAAGATAAGACCAACAAGATTTCTCAACAGGATGGGGAAAATGAGCAAGAAGGAAGGAGCCAAGAATGATGTCTAGGTTTTTAGGCTGAGCCACTACAAAGAAATTTTATATCAATTCAAATGAGGGAAACTATAGGTGAAAACAGGTTTAACGGAGGCTGGGAGATCCGGAGTTGTTCTGGAGGTGCTGTTACATTAGAGATGCTTGCTGAACACCATGTGTCAGGAAGGCAGTTGAATATATGAGTCGAGAGTTCAGAGGAGAACCCATGGTCAAAGCACTTGGTATTGAAAGCCAAGTGTGGATGAGATCAGCATGGAGGGGAGGGAGGGAGCGCAACTACTAAAGCAATAAGAAGTCAGAGAGATAAGGAGAAATCAACAAGAGATTCTCAGAGGGAGTGAGGTAAAGTCAGGAGCAAACCAGGCGAGTGTGGTGTCCTGGAAACTAAGGGAAGAATGTGGGTCAGAAAAGCAAGAATCAACTCAGACACTGTTGGTGGGTCACAAAGTGAAGATTGAATTGGCCTTGGGGATTAGCAGAGGCAGAGGACACTGGCACCTTTGAAGAAAGGTGTTTCAGTGGTGTGGTGAGAGTAAAACCCTGACTGAAGGTAGTTTAAGGGCATTTGGGAGGGGAGGACTCAGAGACCATGCGTACAGATAATTCTTTTGTGGATTTTTGCTGGACCCGTGAGAAAAGAAATGAGCAGTAGTTACCAAAATATGACCAAGAGAATCTTTTTTTTGGGAGAGGTTTTTGCTATAGGGCACGTGCACTTTCCAGAAAAACAGAGAGACAGAAAGCAAGAAATCATGCCTCAGCGGGGATGGCCATACTGCAGTCCCTTCCCCTCCATTCTCCTCTTGGGATCTTGGATATGCACGCACACGTGCCAGTCATGAGTTTAAGCCACCGGGTATAGGTCTCGAACCGTGGTCTACTACATGAGTAGTAGAGCAATGTAGCCATTATGTCAACTGCTGGTCCTGAGAATTTTTTTTTTAAGATGATAGAAATAACAGAAGATTTAAATGATTTATAATTCAGATACTTTAAACAGCAACATGACACCTTTCAGTGTTAGGGTTATCTTTGAAAGCACAATAAAATGTTACTGCTTGGGCCATGTGGGGCTTAGAAGCAGGGTAGGTGAAATCAAGATAAAAATAATAATAAAAAAAAGAGAGATTTGAAGATTGAAACTTAAAATTCTGTGAATTTTGGAAGAACTGGTTACCAGTCATGTCTAAATCAATCCAGTGTCTTGGGCCAGGCAAATTCATTGTCTGGTGCCTGGTACATATGGCATCAATTCCCCCTCCCCTTAACACCCCAAAGATCCAGTCTAGTTGTTTGATGAGAAAGGTCAATTTCAGGAACCAGCAGTTGGGGTAATGGTTATGTCGCTGGACTCCCACGTAGTCGACCGCGGTTCGCGTCCTGGGCCCGATGGCTTAAAACTCATGCCAGGCGTGTGTGCGTACATGCCCAAGATCCCAAGAGGAGAATGGAGGAGAAGGGATTGCGGCATGACCATCGCCCCTGGAGGGTGATTTCTCGCTTTCTGTCTCTCTGTCTGTCTGTCTGTCTGGCGAGCGCACGCGCCCTATAGTGAAAACCTCTCCAAAAAAAAAGAAAGAAAGAAAGGTCAATTTCAACCAAACTTATAAACCTCATAACATAGACTAGAGATCAAAAGCCAGGATTCCTCCGTGACAACAGTGCCAGACACGGTGTAGACATGAGAGTCAGCCATGTTTATAGGTAATCCTTGGCTAGTTTCTAAGTCTCCATTTTCTTGCTTTGTAAAGGTTTATTTATTTTTATTTTATGAGCAAGAGAGACAGAGAGAGAAAGAAAGAGAAAAAGGGGGACCAGCATATGGCATAATAGTTATGTTGCTGGATTCCCACATAGATGACCGCGGTTTGAGTCCCCAACCTGGTGACTTAAAACTCACACTGTGCATGCCCAAAATCCTGATAGGAAATTGGAGGAGAAAGGATTGCAGTGTGACTATCCCCCCAGTAGGTGATTTTTTGCTTTCTTTGTCTCTGTTTCTCTGGCAAGTGCACACACCCTATAGCAAAAATATCTCTTAAAAAAGAAAAGAAAGAGAGAGAGAAAGAAAGCATCCACATCAGGGTCTTGATGTTGTAATTCACCTCTAGCTTCAGCCAGCCATGGATTATGGGCATGTGCATACTTGGTACACCCAGGAAGGTCTCAGAATGCAAATGCAGAACTTTCTCATGTGGGTGTCTTGTGTTTTACTCCTGTGCCATCGCCCAGCCCCTAAGCCTCCATTTTTTTTTTTAACTGCATTATGGGAACAATAATTCCTTCGTAAGGTTGTTATAAGGATTCCATTTATAATAAATATAAATATTGGCACACAACCAAGAGTCAGTAAACTAGTTGCCTTCTTTCTAAATTATAAATTTATTTTATTTCTGTTTCTTGGGTTTTCCTTCAAAAGTTCAGAAGCACTTTTTACTCATACTCTTGAAATTTCAGTATCCATTTCTTGAAGACATTTGTTTTAGGGTGTCTTGAGAATCAAAAAGGAACACCTGGAAAACAAGTCTTTTCTCCTGTGTTCAAGTAACTATTAAATGGACAATATAGATTTTCCTAAAGCTTCTCTCATGCCAGATAAGAGACAAAACCTTAGTTATTTCAGCCCCATTGTAAGTTTCTGAATAGGCTGTTCATATCTGAGTAAGGATTTCACGAACTATCTTCACTCTCATGATTCTGATTGTCCTCATGCCCTCATAGCCCAGATTCAGCAGTGAGCTCATTCAGGATCCTTAGATATCCAGGGTTTAGCAGGTATTATCTCTAACTCAGTCTTCACAAATGCTCATGAGGAAAGATCAGGGTATGGTTATCATTCCCATTTCATAGAAGAGATAAGAAAAGCACTCATTAGAAGTAGAACATAGAAAAGATATTGAATGTTGAAGCGGGGAGATTAATGTCTCTGTACTGACTGACATGCATGGCATTCCCTTTTGAAAAAGTAATGTAATACAATGTAAAGTTATATGTAATTCAATGTAATATAAAGAAGAATATGATGATAATAAAAAAAAGGGATGTAGTGATAAAAAAAAAATAAAAATTAAAAAAAAAAAAAAAAAAAAAAAAAGAAGTAGAAGAGCTGAAAATATACCCCTGGTCCCTAAGATTTACTCAGCATACTCTTCAAAGGACTTCATTAAAAAGAATACCATTTCCCAAATCTAACTTCTCTTCCCAAGCTTACTGTAGTATTTTCATTAGGCCTCAATCAGTGAAGAATTTAGAGGAGAGGCAGCTAAGAAGTTGCCTAAGGAGATAAACGACTTCATAGACTTGAGAAAACATAATCCTAACCTAGTCTGGCCTGACCTCCAGGCTCACAGGGAAGTTATGGCTTCTCTTCCATGTTGGCCATTAAAGTACAATATCTAATATTTAGGGTCATTTTACTGAATTGCGGTTGCTACTACTGTTCCCATTCTATAATTTATATGCTTTTTTTTTCTTTTGTGTAATTCTCTTTATTCTGTTTAGATATGCATTGCAGTTATACTATGGGTATAAGATGTTCCTTGGACTATTAAGAAAAATCACCTTCTGTGGTAGTCTGTTACATTAGTGATCCCCAATGAATCATGCCTTCCATGGGCTTTCATGCAGTTCTGTGGCCCTTTCTCCTTTAATCTGGCTACCCCTATACCTTGCCTTAACCAATAGAAGTGATGCTGAGCTAGTTGTAGGCTTTGGCCTTAAGAAATCCTGAAAGCTTCTGTTTGGGCACTTCAGGAGAATTTCCTTCATATAGAAAGTCTAACTGCCCTCAGAACACCATGGTGGGTATTCTTTGGGGAGGCCCAATATAATTACTACATGATGAGGTCACATGCAGGAAAATCAATAAACTCATCTGACAGCAAGAGCCAAGAACCAGGGCCCTTGATCACCAACCCAAGCTGAATTCTCAACCAATCCAGTACCCATGAGTCTCCATGTAAGTGCTCCCATTTCTCTCAGGCCAATCCAAGTGACTTCATGTGGGCACAATCAAACTCTTTTTTACCAAGCCCAGGCCTAATCAAATAATCATGAACAAATAAATAAAGTTATTTTAAGTCATTAAGTTTGGGAGTTGCTTGTTATTTAATTACAGATATAACTTTTTTTTTTTTTTTTTTTTTTTTTTTTTTTTATCTATTGTGCCTAGTACCTGGTGTAGCCCATGGATATGCATTAGGCTTCATATTCACATGTGGCCCTGAAAAAACTGCTGCTTTTTTTCTTTTGGTTGCTCTTTGCATATACTTCTCTTGGCAGTGATGTTTCTCTTTGTACAGCTTGCCAACTAAAGAAAAATTTAAACTGCTTAGACATTCAGGGGACCATATCCCTAAAAGTCGGAATTCACTTGTTGGGGTTTTCTATTTTCACCCATCACCGAGGTTGTCCTTGTTGCCCAGTCTGGCCTGAAGGCTGGGTGTGGCCTCTCTTGAGCTTAACTGGTGTCTTAATGTTCCTCTGCTTTGACTCTTGGTTCTCAGTTTGTTTTCAGCTTCTGGGGAAGGTCTGGTTATTCCATCTTCATAGTTTCATGTGGGAAGGAATAGTTTCCCAGAAGACAAAAATATTGTTAGAAAGCTGTCCCCTTAGGAATAAACAGAATTATTCTTCTATGTTCTTTTGAGTAGTCTTTTTCAAAATCTCTTCCTCTCACAACTGCTAACTAAAAGAATAAAGGATAGCCCTTTCTATATAAAAGTGGCACAGTCATAAAGCTCTTGGTAACACTTTAAAATCAGCCATCTCTTGTTGCTTTTATTCCCTCCTTCTCAGGAACGGAAGATCCTGCTTACCAGTGAAGCCATCTCTCAGCACCTACGCTGTGTCGAGTAGGTGTTGTACTGCAGTGCACGACTGTACCGCAGTATGCAGGGTCCCTGACATCTAGGACTCTGAAGTGTCGTATTGGCAGCTGGATCAGATTAGGCTAGAGCCAGAGCCTATCAGCTCACAGGAGCTAGGTTAGATTTTCAGTGATTTTGCTAGTCAACTGTTAAACCTAGCTATTGCTAAAAATTGAATTATACAAACTTATGATCAAATGCTCAAAATTCATCATTTGTTCATTATTTTACTACACTCAAGTATATCTATGTTTTTGAAATGATCTACATTTAGAATTTGGACTGTGGAAATACCGCATACTCACGTGCCACTGCACGTCTCTTTCCCTCTTCATGTTTAATGACACTACAGTGCTAACATGAAATTGGCCCTGATATGAGTGTTTACACCACACAACTTGGCAAGCACTACAAAGTGGAGCTTTTAAAGAAATGTTTAGGGGCACAATGCTGGGTATAGACAAGGATGATCAGACTAACACTGGGCATAGAATAGACTGACAAGCAGATAATACAAATTATTTCATTCCTCTCTAGTCCACTCCAGGCTGATTCTGTTTAAGCCAATCACCACCACTAAAGGAAAAGAAACTGAGGGAGTGAAAGGCTGTGATATTTTGCCCCATCGGTGATAGACTGAGGTGTGGATTGCTTTACCCTCTCCTTGTTTCTCTGGATTTATTGGAGTGAGTGTACTAACACTCCCACAGCTCCCAGCTGCATATACTCTGTGGTAGTTATAGAATCACTTGGAAAATGTGACCTAAAGTCTTTAGTCAGGAACACTATGTTCATACCATAAAACATGGTGAAGATTGTCAATTACCTTGTGTGGCCACCATGTTCATATCATAAAGCATGGTGAAGATTGCTGCTTCCCCGGCCATTGGTCTGCTGCTTATATTTCAACCTTGAACTTGTCCCTTTTGTTTAATTTTCCCTCTCCTCTGGTCAACATCATAGTCTACCTTGGGATGGTAAGTTCAGTTATTCGTGGAGGCAGATTATTCATAGTGCTAGATTGTGGCATCAGCCATGACAGAAATGGCTCAAATAGGTCCTAATCCCAAGTTGCTAATTTGAGAAACACATAATGTATCAACACCAAATGGTATTTTATCCCTAGAACTATAGTTTATTCTTACCTTTCAAAGTGTTTGAATAGATGATGATGCCCTTTCACATACTTTTCTAGCCGTTTTGTATTTTTTCACATCCCCAAATGGTGTAATCATTTCTTCTATTTATTTTTTGTAAGGCACACTTTTCTGAAGTTTCTTTCTTCAGGTTCTCCAAGTGGCTAAGAGCGATAGGCTCTGTGGTCAGCCAGAATCTGAATCCCTGCTCTGTCTCTTACTAAGGATACTGCTTTGTACCTTAATAAAATGGGAGTGATAAAAACAATACCTGTGTGGGGCTATTGTGAGGATTAACATTTTGGTCTTCCTGTGCTGGGCTTATTTCACTCAGCATAATGTCTTCCTGGCTCATCCATATTATTGTAATCGACAGGATTTCCTTTTTAAAGGCTAAATAGTATTCCTCTTTGTGTGTCTGCATTATGTATATATATATAAAATTTTCTTTATCTGTCATCCATTGGTGAGCCAGTCTACCTGGTTGTTTTGTTTTTTTTTTGTTTGTTTGTTTTTTTTTTTTGTTTTGGGCAGTTGCAGCAGCAAGAATAAAGACATCTACAAAACCTTGTAAAAACTTCGCATTCCTCTCCCTACTAAACTCTCTATCAAATTAATCATAGTATTGGTAGTCCAAACAAAGGAATGTGTAAAAGATAGAGAAATAGAAAGGGTACAAAATGTGCTTGAACATTGACAAACTGAACAATGAGAATACATGTATGTCCTTAACTACAAAACAGAACAAGAGAGGCAAAATAAGAACAGAGTACTTGTATGTACTGTTTACTTAATACGGCAATTGAATGCAGTGGTTAGGAAAGAGGCTAGAGTCAGAAGGCTTGAATCTACTTAAAAGCTCCATTCTTGCTAGTGCTCTTAGCCACAGTCACATCATGTCCCCAAACCTCTGCTTTCTTACCTATAAAATGTTCATAATAATGTAACTTTATGCATAAGATTGTTGCAATAATTAAATGCAATAACCTCTGTGTAGTGTGGTTACAAGCACTGACTTTGGAGCCAATCTGTCTTGATTCAGTCCTGGCTCCTTCACATACTCACCAGTTGGGAGATTTTTGGGAAGCACTCAATTTCTCTGAGCCTCTGGGTTTTCTTCCTGTTAAGTAGAGATGATAATCACACCTAGCAATAGTGATTTATGGGATCAGTCAGAACACAATGCTCCACAGTGCTAAAGCCACATGAGAAGGTTCCAGATTCCTACCCTGAAGCCTCCCTGTACATGCAGGGCATAAGCATGTGTTCCCGTGATCCTGGCTGGCTGAGGCTGGGCATGAATCATGGTGTGAAGACCCTGTTGGTACCTGTGTGTGTCTCTTTCTTGGACGAAAAGAATGGATGAACTTAAGAAAACGAATACATCTGGCATCTAATATATGTTAAATGTTATTTTTCTGACCTTAGTAGAAGGGTCTCATGTCTTGATTTTGTAGTACCCAGCATGGCACCTGATACAGTCAACACTCAGTTATCATCATCAATTATTAAGATGCTTATTTATCTCATAAAACTAACACATGCTCTTTAGAGAAAGTTAAAATAATGCAGAAAAGTAAAAAAGAAAAATCCGTCATTTTGAGCCAACCACAACAAACCTTTCCTGGTTTTTCTCCACAGGATTTTACTCTGAATAATGTGATATTGTATGTGCAGTTGTTTCATAGACTGCCTTGTTCATACATCATAACAGAAACATGTCCACATGTCATGATAAATTCTTGGTAAGCATCATTTCAGTAATAGAACATCAAGTTCACATATGTTACCATAACTTACTTAAACATGCTTGCCCAAATTTATGCTGGTATTCATTTTTTAAGTATTATAAATATATTGAGATGAACACACTCATGCATAAAACTTCTTTTTCACATCTGAGGTAATTTATTTAGGATAGATGGTTAGACGAATGGACAGTAGGGCATGTAAGTATATATTTAAGAGTCATTGTATATTGTCTAATGACTTTCCAAAAGAATTATGCCATGTAAAACCACTCATCAAAATGTATGAAGACATACCCTTTATAGATATGGAGTTTAAAATTTAAAATTTTAAAAATTTGCTTCTATTTATAGGTAAGCAATAGACCTTGAGGTTGCAATAAGTTTTACTTACTCATGTGTTTGGAATCATTTTCTGTGTTCTGCTTTTAAATTTTATCTTTACTAGTAACTTGAGTATTTGTGCCCTTTGTCCATTTTTCTCTACAGACCATAAATTAAATGTTCCTGTTGTGTTTTATATGAGGTCTTTATTTATTAAATGATATTAATCTTTTGTCTGTCTATAAATATTTGTCCCCAGGCTATATTTTAACTTTGGATGTTGTTTTGCAGGAAGAAATTTTTTGTGATTTTGTTGTATAATCTGAATATTTCGTGTGATTTTTTTCTATTAAAAACTTAAAAGTAATTATGTGGATGGTGGAAGAAAGAAGGGGAGATTTTTTTTTTGTTTGTTTTATGGCTTTCTAAATGTATACTTCTTTAATTCTTTAATCCATCTGGAGTTAAGTTATATTGGAGTATAGTATGAATTAAGGCTAGAAATTGATTTTCTCTTCTAATTTGCTAACCAACTGTCTTAATGTCACACGCTAAATAATTCTTCTATTCCCCATTGATCCAAGATGTCTTTCTTATCATAAATTAAGTTTTTATACATTCTAGGGCCATCTTTTTCTGTTCTATTGATCTTCCTGTCCATTCCTTTGCCAATACCATAGCGTTTTAATTATAGTTGAATGGTATTTTAAGTCCACTATTTCAAGAGAGAGCCCAGCAGAACCAGATCAATCCTGTGAATGTGAGGATGTGGGCAACAAGTATTTACAAATGCCTGATAGGTTTGTTCTTCTTGCCCATCTCTGGGTCCTGAACACATCTCAGAGTAGGTGGTATGTGTTGAAAGGAGATACTCAGGGATAGATGTATCCCTAGAAGGTTTCTCTGGCATTGAGTCCCCTGGACAGAGCCAAGGTGGGCATCACCATTGTTTGCCTCTCTGACTTGGATTTTTCTGTGATCCACTTGAAACCACACTCCTCTGGGGCTGGCTGGTGGTGTGGTGGTTAGGGATGCTGGACTCCCACATGGCTGACTGTAGTTTGAGTCCTGGACCTGATGGCTCACTTTCTCACTTACTGTTCTTACTCTCACTCTGTCCCTTTCTGATCAAATTTAAATAAATAAATAGAATAATTTAAAACAATCCAAAAAAAAAAAAAAAAAAAGAAAGAAAGGAAAAGAAACTATAGTCCTCATCCAAGGGACATGATTTTTTTTTTCACATCCTGGCAGAATACTATTGTTAATGTATCATAGCTACCTATTGAACTCAGGTGGGGTCACTGACTAACTGTGGTCCATGATACATTAGTGGTAGTGACTTATGTACTAGTCGGTAAAAGTTTAAAGAGCAAGCAACTGGGTCATTATGCTCCAGCTAAAGGTTCTTTATTAACCTGAGCCCTAAGGTGGGAACAGTGGGAAGAACAGCTGTAGATAGTCCACAGTTCTTTTATAGAATGCATGATAAATAAATCCTTGTTGTTGTAAGCCACTGTGTTTCAGAGGTCATTTGTTACAGTAGCACAACTTATCCTATCCTGACTGACAGCAGGAAGTTAGTCAGAATATTTAACAGTTGGTACAATCTTCATCAGCAATAACTAATCAAAATAGATAATAGCCAGGATACCATGCAGTGCATAGAGAATAACTTAGTTTTGGACTTTATTCAAGTCCTATTGTCTCATCTCTTTCAGGTGACTTTGCATATCTCGAATCTCTTTTACTGGGTATTGATCTTCTAACTTAGATTTTATAGTCCCTACTGATTGCAGTCATTAGGTTCTCCTCTTCTTTGCTACCTCTGATACAATTTGTATACCAGAAAGTAGACAACTCTTCAAAGTTTATTGTTTACCTTATGCTTATCTTTTCTCCCCACTGAGATCATCAGTCCTGATAAACGTGTTCCATATTTATGCAATTTCTGTCCCTTTACAGGCTATAGAATCGTATATATTGAATGTACTTTCGTATTTCAAAAGTTTATGGGAACCAGCAGTTAGTGTAATGGCTATGTCGCTGGACTCCCACGTAGTCGACCGCGGTTCGCGTCTCGGACCCGGTGGCTTACAACTCACGCCGGGCGCGTGTGCGTGCGTGCCCAAGATCCCGAGAGGAGAATGGAGGAGAAGGGATTGTGGCGTGACCATCCCCCCTGGGGGGTGATTTCTCTCTTTCTGTCTCTATGTCTCTCTCTGTCTGTCTGGCGAGCGCACGCGCCCTATAGCGAAAAACCTCTCAAAAAAAAAAAAAAAAGTTTATGTGTGAGATGCTCCTATTATAGATTCTTTCTCAATTCATCATAAGTCCTTACTGCTCCTGGCTGGACAGACATCATACAGGTGATTTGAAACTAGAAGGAAATTATAATTAATAGGAAATAGGTGTCCCCCTACCCCCCCAATAAGAGGGAGCACTGTAGAGCCCAGTATGGAGAGGCCAGTTTCTGAGTACAGATAATGTGGATTTCTTCCTGTCACTTATGAGGTGTGTGATTGGGGGAAATTATTTAATCTTCCTCAGCCTCAATTTCCTTATCTGTAAGATGAGGTTCTTGTGAAGATTATATGGGAATATGTGCCTAAGAACGGAATGTTGTCCTTAAAGCAGTTAGGTTATTCTTACTTGATTTCTTTTTATTTTATAGTCCAGATGTCTGTTTGGGTTCCCTGTCTCTGGCTTGCTGTAATGTGGCTTGCATCCCCTCCCCTCATTTCAAGACTCAAGCAAACTCCAAGTTCTCTCCAGACATTTATACATATAACCCTTTAGCTCTTTCTGAGTTTTTGTGGCTAACTCTAGGCCCCATGACTAGTTAATTTCCCTCCCTCTTCAGTCTCCAACACTAAGCTCCATGTGCTATTCTCCAAGGACCAGGCTCTGGAGTCATTCTTGGTTCCTGGTCTGTCTCAATGACCTTGAAATAGCTACTTTGCTTCTGTTTCTCAGATTCTTCAGCCCTACAACAGGAAAATAATCATGGCCACCTCACAGAATCATTGTGGGGATTGATGAGTTATTACTTACATCCAAGGCCCCTACAACTATTACTGATGTATGATAAATGGTCAATGAATTTTAGTTATTATTATTCTGTGTTTTTGTGATTTGGGCCACTTTTATTAAAGATTTGGCATCCTCCTCTTATCACAGGCTCAGTTCTGTCACATATTTTTGCCTTTCAAAGCCCATGTTCTCATGACATGTCCCACTACCCTCATGGCACCCTTGAGACTTGAGGAACAATTTAGTTGTTCCCTCATCTTTTGGAGAATAACCTGGCCACACCAGTTCACTCTTGAACCCCAAATTTAAGGAAATACAATGGTCCAGGTTTTTTACGTCACCTTCTAAGATCTTACTAACAAAATGTGGAGGCCAGGGGAAGACTTCCTTTGGTCCAAGGACAGAAAGAGTAGATGATATGAATCTGTCAGCAATTACTGCCCCATGTTGTAAATCTGTTTGTTCTCTGCAACTTTCTGATGGTTCTTCTACCACAGTCTCCTGGAAGAAAGTGCAGATGTACATTTTGGAGTCAGAGTGGCCTATAGTCAAATTCTGACTTCTCCATTTTCTATGACTGTGGACATGTCAAAATTGGTCTATCATCAGTTTCCTCATTTGAAAAATGAGTACAGCGGCACCTACCTGGCAGAGCTTTTGAAAAAATAAAAAGGGTAACTTACAAAATGCTGTGTACAGCCGAGAGGGCAGATGTGAAATCTAGATCAACATGTGTTGTAGAGGCTGAGAGAGGGCGGAAGAGGGTGAGACTGAGGTGCAGGAAGTGAGTTACATCTTCTCGCCATTCTCTGTTCTTATTTATTTATTCATTTATTTTTTCCATCCCCTGTTCTTGACCTGTGGTTCTGTGTCTGCCAAGAGGAGAATTTCACCCCTATTTGTCTATATGCATCCTACGGAATTGGAGGTAGGAGACTTTCTTTGGAAAGTGCCAGAGTACTAAGGGTAGAGATGATAACCAATAAAGTATAGCTATTATCATCTTTAGCAGGTTCACCTGCCAGAACTATGAGTCAGCTGTCACTAAAGTTGCCAGACTTTTGGAAAAAAGGAGGAGGTTTTTTTCCTCTCATTTTTTTCAATGACTAATGATCCGTATTCTATGAAAGAGAGGGAATTTTTAAAAATATTTATTTATTTATTTAATTCCATTTGTTATTGTTATAATTATTTTTAAAAATTAGACCAAAGAGAGACAGAGAGAGAAAGGGAATGTGAGAAAGCAAGCCGCCAGGTCTGGGACTTGAACCGTGTCAGCCATGTGGGAATACAGCACCTGTAACCACCATGCCACCTGCTGGCCCCAAAGAGAGGAAATTTTAAGTATTTGTAATTATATACAAACTTAAGTGGTTTATTAATTATTAAGTTTCACATTCCACTTACCCAATGGCTTTACCAGCAAGGGGCCACAGGTGAAGGCTTGGCAAACTGTTTCTTGCTGTCATCATGAAAATTGCAGATACCACAGGTTCTGGCCCAGCACGAGGGAAAGGGGTAAGCGGCTTGTTAATGCAGGTGTCAACTAGAGGTCCCTCACCAGATGTGCTGCCAGATGCTGGCAGAGGCAATTTATCAGGAGGAGCTAGAATGGAACCCTGATCCTGGGAACAGGAGAAGGAACGAAAGCTGCTCCCACCAATGAGTTAGGTGGCTGTTTCAATCACTGTAATGGGTAAGCAGGGAAGGTATCAGTTTCTGTTGTCAACTTTTGGTTCCGTTTTAGGAAGGAGACAACAGTGCCTGGTGAAATAGCCCTGACTCAGGAAGGACAGTCGCCTGCTTGGATTAGGATGGCAAAAGGAAGAACTAATTTTTTTCTTGTCATTTTGTTAATCTTCTCTTGGAGAAAGGGTGGGAGAAGAATGTGCCTGTCATACATATGCATGTGTGTGTGCATATATGCATAGATTGTATACATGTGTGTACATGTGGGGTGGGTAATAGGGGATTGATGTGTGGAGACTTACAGCCTTCCTGCTTGCCTCCTTGAACAATGTGGCGAGCAGTGAACTTGAGCCAGTGGAAGCAGCAAGCCACATTGTGCAGCTCCCGCACTGACTGGGCATGTAAAAGCTGTTTTGCTATAACTCTTTCTAACACAATTGGAGTTAGGAGTAGAGCTGTGTCTAGAAGTCGGTTGTCTTATTGACACTCTGGTAGGTTGCTGCTCTTTGGTACCACCAGTCTCTCCAGCATCTCTGCACATATGGCATTTGTGTTCCCTTGGGTTTGCTGACTACTTCTCAACAGAGAACACTGCAGCAGGTGCTGGGCCTTGATTTCCCTCTGCAGGAAGATACCAGCTGGGCCAGAGGAGTCCTCTGCCAGATTCCCTCACAGCCCAGCTGAACCCAACTTATGAAGCAGCATCTCTCAGAAGTACACCTGCCCCTGAGGCTTAGACTGAACATAAGAGTTTAGACGTAACTGAACAGCGTTTGTGGGAAAACTTAGTTCATGAAATAAGCTAAGAAACTAGAAGGCACAATATTTTCTTTCCTTTTCCTTCTTCTAACACATATGTGATAATCCTTCTATAGTGACTTGAAAGGCCAGGTTCACTTTTAGTTTCTCAGGTACTGGAATTTCTACTTTGAGAAGAGGCAGAGAGAACTGCTCCTGAGTCCTGGTCTGTGCAGCCCTTGCCCTGCCCTTCCGCAGGTGCTCATGCGTGCCCATCTGTGGGCATGTGCGGACGCCTCAGCCCACGGTCTAGCCCTGTCCATGCCCATCCCGACAAAGAGCAATTTGGCCACTGCCTCCCCTGAGGGCACACACAGCTAGCAGCACAGTCTACCCTCAGAAGGACAGACTCAGGGATGAGGCCACTGAAGGCTCAGAAATAGGCTCGGGAATGTCTGGGCAGGGGGTTCTGGAGTCCCCAGAAAGTGGAAGAAGCAAGGGCTCACAGAAGGCATGTCCCCTTAGCCTAGGACTGTATACTCCACTGTGGAGACTGACAGAGGAGACAGAGGAGAATCCAAAGTGATGCTTCCAAGACAGGGCTTATGTCTGCCCAGGTCTTGGGGAGTAGAGCCCCATGGAACTGTTCCAAGTGACTATCTTCCCTGGCTCCTGTAGTATCCTGCGGGTACTCCCTCATGTGGCATGTAAGGAGAGTGTCATATAGAATGTCAGGGTAGAAATGTGTTTAGGAAATGAGGAAACTGATGCACTCTGGAAGGATGAATTACTCTCTAAAGTTACACTCTCGATGGTGAATTACAATTTGGAATTTCAGGTGGTCCTTGATTTATGATGATTTGAGTATATACTTTTTTTCAACTTTACAAAGGTATGAACATGATATGCGTTCAATAGAAACCAAACTTTGACTTTTGAATTCTGGCCTTTTCCTGGTCTAGTGCTATGCAGTACTACAGTCTCTTGAGATTTTGAGAGTGGCTGTAAACCATTCTACTTTCCACTTTCCATACGGTATTCAGTAAACTACATGAGATACTCAGTGCTTCAGCATACAGTAAATTTTGTGTAAAGGATTTTGCCCAATCATAGGTGAATGTGAGTGTTCTGAGCACAGTTAAGGGAGGCTAGAGGCTGAGCTATGATGTGTGGTGGGCTGGCTGTAGTAAATGCATTTTCAACTTATGATACATTTAATTTAGAATTGGTCTATTCAATTGTAAGCCTTTTCTCAGCTGAGGAGCATCTGTATACTCTGGAATGGTAGATTACATTCTGGATTTATATTTTGGACTGGTGGATGCCAAAGGCAAGCATAATTTTGATGTTATTGGTAACTGCCCCACGAAGGGAAACCAGCAAGGCTCTGAAAAACTTTCTGCGATTGCTCAGTGTCTGAGAATTTCTTTAATCCCTGACTAACAAGAACAAATACTGTTCTGTGTCTTTCTTATTTATTTAATTTTTTTAATTGCCAGAGGGTATACATGCAGTTTCCAGAGAGAAAGACAGAAATGGAGAAAGCACCCCTTCCCCATGGAGTGTGATCACAGTGAAATCCCTTCTCCATTTTGTCAGGATTTGGGGTACCCACATGCACCTAATGTATTTGTCAAACCATCAGGACTTGGATTTGACCCGAAGTCAGCCATGTGGGATCTAGCTCCCTTAACCAATAGGCAATGGGGCCAGCCCTGTTAAATTCACATTTTCTCTGTGTCTTAAATCATCATTTTATTTCTGCCTTGAATGCATCACCTTGGAAGTGGCTCTAGTGGATGCATTTTTAGTTACATATTTTAGCGCTACTTTAGTAATAATAGTTGGAGCGAGCTTCAAAAAGATGGAAATGTGCTTTTTGTTTTCCTACTCAGAATTTTCTGACTATTTTTAGTTAGTCTGGGCACTTTCCATTGCATCAGTGACTATAACTTGATTCATTCCATGAAAATCAAATAACTAAAAAGCTAGCAATGTATTTCTGTCACAGATGATATTTTTGTTTGCATTTTGAAGTGTCTTTATGAATTGAATTTCAAAACTAATTGAATGAGAGATGAATTTTGCTCAGGAAATTCAAGTATTTTATGAAATAAAATTACCATAAGAACTTGACCTAATTATTCAAAAGTTTCTGTTGCAAAAAGCCTAATGCAGGTTTGAAAGCCCTCCAAAGAAGAGAGCTCAAGAATACAGCTCCGTCATGGCAAAGAAACACACTTTTTTTATATTTATCTTTTAAGAAGTACAGCTTAGAGTTTACAAGAACACAGCTTCGGGGGATCAGACTGCTGGAATGTATTACACTAGGTTTTTTTTTTTTTTTTTTTTTTTTTTTTGAGAGATTTTCGCTATAGGGCGTGTGCGCTTGCCAGACAGACAGAGAGAGACAGAGAGACAGAAAGCAAGAAATCACCCCCCAGGGGGGATGGCCACGCTGCAATCCCTTCTCCTCTACTCTCCTCTCGGGATCTTGGGCACGCACGCACACGCACCCAGCGTGAGCTTTAATCCACCAGGTCCAGGATGCGAACCGCAGTCGACTACATGGGAGTCCAGCGACATAGCCATTATGCTAACTGCTGGTCCCCACTAGTTTTAAGGACTATGCTTCTTCAAAACTAGTTTGCTTTTACATATTTTTCCATTATTTGTTACCATCACTGGTGAAATATGAGTGTTACTTTGTACTTAACTCCTTAAATCTTATATGGCTCACATGTAAATGGATTTTTACTTAGAAAAAAATTGTTTTTAATATTGAGAAAGTGCTGGTTATGTTTCTTCTTTTCTTTACATTTACTTTACACATCCAATCAGTATACATTAGTTAGCTTGTAAAGTGAATTTACCCAACATGAATGCACTTCATACCAGTCCAGTTCCGGATGCTATACATGTTATCATCAACAGAAGTAATCCGTTTCTGTGTCCTATAAATGTCTTGCCTCTCTATTTTTCTCCTTGATTTTAGTACTGGTTATGTTTCTATATCACAATAGATAAGGACCCAGGAGACTTTTGAGTTATTCTCAAATATATTTTTGCTTCATCAGGAGCTTTTAGCGAGTGTAGCTTGGGCTTTCCTTGCTCTGTCTACAGATTTGACTTTCTTCTGATAAGTGCCAACATTATAGAGAAGGGAAGAAAGTCTCAAGTGTTTTCCCTCTTATCTTCCACTCTGGTAGCTGCAAGGAAGTTAGAGATTTACTTTGCACTTCTCATTATCTGGTTAGGACCACACTGCTATGTCTCCCTGTCCTGATGCCATACCAGGCCATACGTGGCAGCGAATGTCCCTGTGGTTTATCTGGCCCTCCTGGGCTTTCCTTGGCTAGAATTTATCTCAACCCAGGGGTGGAGCCACTGGGTGGCTGGCTTCTGCCTTTAGCCTGTCTCTCTTCGTACTAATCATGCACTCCATGGATAAACAATGTGCTTACTCTGCAGTTACAGCTTCAGAGGGGCCCCAGCTGGAGTCCTTTCCTACCCTCCAGGTCATTTCAAACACAAGAAGAGAAAGATGCTGTGCTCTAAATGCAAATACCGCTTGAGAAAGCCCCTGCTACTTCCTTCTGTCTGCCATTTAGACACCCCTACCACGCAAAACTTTTGGAGCCCCCAGTCCTATGGCTCCAGCCTTCTTGCTGCTGCATGCAACTGTTTTACAGAAATTCATTTGGTAGCACACATTTTCCAAAGGAGACTGTGAAGGCTCTGGAGCAGGAAACAATATTTCTTAGAAGGTTCCACTGTACACATGCCTCTGAACAATTAGGAGTGCTGCTCCAGGGGCAGGGTTGAGGAAGGTTCTGAGGCTTCCGTGAAGAGGAAAGGATAGATGCAGTATGACCGGTTTGACACTGAGGGTGTCTTCTGGGTTTCTGAATGTGTGATAGATGGTGATGTCATTCATCGAGATTCCTGGGAAGGCACAGATTGAAAAGAAATAAAGAATTCAGTTCTGACATGTTGAATTTGAGAGGCCTGGCTGACATCTGGGTTCACTAGGCAGTTGGGTACACAGGCCTGTGCCTCTGAAGGAGAGGGCTGCCCTGGAGAAGTAGAGTCAAGAGCCATAGCACAGTCATGGTAGTGACTGGCAGGGAGAAGGGTGTGCAGGAGCACAGAAGGCAAGGCTGGACAGGTTCACTAAGAACAGTAACATTGGGGGTGGGGGTGGAACAAGAAAGAGCATCTTTACCTTGTTCCTCACTTTCTCAGCCTCCCTCTGTCCCACTGGTAAGATGTTAAGTCAATAGACCCTAGCCCTCCATATCTTTATATGTTAAATGGAAATAATGTCTTCCTCCTCTAAACCATATTGCTATGCAGATCAGTTGACTTCTGGCAAACATAGTGTGCTGAACAAACTTACTTACTACTGGTCCCTTCAATCCCCATGAAAATGTTTATAAATTAGAGAAAAAAGCATTACTTCACAAGGCAAAAGAACCCAACAGCAGTCATACACTTTTGGAAACCAAAATGCAAATAGACAAGTGACAATAGATTTAGAAATCAAAGAAAGGTGTTTTATAGGCTTTCGGTAAGAGGAAGATCAGAAGTTGGTTAATGTTGGAGAAATGATTTAAAGTTTACAAAGGTTTCCTCCCCTTTCTCTCTCTCTCTTCCTTCCTTCCTTCCTTCCTTCCTTCCTTCCTTCCTTCCTTCCTTCCTTTCTTTCTTTCTTTCTTTCTTTCTTTCTTTCTTTCTTTCTTTCTTTCTTTCTTTCTTTCTTCTTTCTTTCTTTCTTTCTTTCTTTCTTTCTTTCTTTCTTTCTTTCTTTCTTTCTTCTTCCTTCCTTCCTTCCTTCCTTCCTTCCTTCCTTCCTTCCTTGCTTGCTTGCTTGCTTCTTTCTTTCTTTTCTTTTCTTTCTTTTTTTTAGATTTTTGCCATAGGGTATGTGCATTCACTGAAGAGGAGAGAGACACAGAGAGGAAAAGTGAGAAATCAACCCCCAGGGGGTTGGCCATACCACAATCTCTTCTCCCCCCATTCTCCTTTTGGGATTTTGACCATATACACACATACACCCAGCATGATTTTCCCACTCATATTCTTTATTTGTCCCAGACTGGATCCAGGACTTGAACCTTGGTTGACTGTGTGGGAATCCAGCAGCCTTAACCACCATGCCACCTGCTGTCTCCCACCCCTCTTTCTTTCCTCAAGTAGACCCTTCTCTGTGTATAAAGAAGTAGTCATTCAAGTAATAAAGATACTGCAACATTATATTCATCCTTTTACTGATGGGCCCTTAAGTCATTTCCAGTAATGATAAAAGAAACAGGCACATAAAATAAACAATACTCTTACATGAGGATGCAACACAATAACACCAGAATGGTTGTTACCTCTTTTTGGAAACCAAAATGCACATAGACAAGTGACAAGAGATTTAGAAAGAAAGGTGTTTTAGAAAAGAAGAAGGAAAAGAAGAAGGAATAGGAAAGGAATGAAGCATGGAGTTTTAACTTTATTTTTTAAAGTTTATTTATTTCTTCCATTAATGAAGGAGAGAGAGAGAGACAGAGACGGCATCCCCATTTGTCAGCCAGTGCCAGATCATGGGCATACATATGTCTGGTGTACTCAGGGAGCTGTCTGGATGTCAGCCTTGAACCTTCCTATATGAGTTTGCCTCACAGAGCATTGCTTTTACTGCTGTGCCACAATTTGACCCCTCACTGTATTTTACTAAACTTTATTTTACTTATTTAAACAAATATCTAAAAATTTAAATAATTGTAGTATTACACCAATGTCCATTATTTTGAGAAAGAGAATAATCTTCCAGTAGTCTGCAGGACTGGATGAGTGTGTGTGAGAAGCTTAGAGCCCAGGACTTCACACCAGCTCAAGTCTAGAATCTTCATGAAGACAGGCTCTGCTCATGGGTCTTTCTCTCATTTTCTGGACCCTGTGCAGCCTGACCTGGATCATCTTCTAGGCATTCACCTCTTGTGGGAACCATGAGAGTGTCTTTCTAGCTCCTGCTGCTATGATGAGGAACCCAAGCAGACATAATTGTGAGACATCATTCAGAATCAAAGCTGCCCTTACAGATGCTGCCTTACAGATGTTAGGCAACACTTTTTGCTAAATCTTGTTCTAGATTATGACACGGGCTATCAATGTAGAGGGGAATAAAGGGACTACCTGACCCATGTCCTTTAGAGTACCAGCCCCTCCCCTGATGGTGCATCAGTCACTGTCAACTAACTATTCTGTGCAACATTGTTTATGGCATTAATAGCTGCCTTCCTAGGTGCCTTTATTTGTCTAGACAGTTGACTTATGCTCTGGGTATATTACTTTATTCAGGTACATGGCCTATTGTTGAGAGCTAATGGAAATGCTTCATTAATTGCAAACTATTTTTAGCATTACTATTAAATGGTGAGAAACAGGCTGCAAACCTGAGACAGCACCAAACTAGTGCAAACTTCATGAAGCATAATTTTGTGGATTTCCTTCAGTAAATAAAGAATGAGGTTCTATCCACACCCATAAAATACCTTTGTATATAAAAGTGCTTTTAAAAATAATTTTTCAAAGTTGTAAAAAAAGCAATATAACATTCTGGAAAGCTTGCAAAACAGAAGAAAATATAGGGAAATCATCCTTAATCTCAGCATCTAAATGTAACAATCTTTTTTTCTTGCTTTCAAGTTTTTTTTTCCTTAATTTTTTTTTCCCCAATGAATTTAGAGTTCCCTCCAGGCAAGGCACCACAGTTGACTTATTGCTCTGTTTTTAAAATATTTAGGTTACTTATGGTTTCTGTATCACATGTAATGGTATGAAAAAAACATCTTCAGGTGTCCAGTCTTTGCTTTTTTTTTTTTTTTTTTTTTTTTCTTGAGAGGTTTTTGCTATAGGGCGCGTGCGCTCGCCAGAAAGCCAGAGAGAGACAGAAAACGAGAAATCACCCCCCAGGGGGGGATGGCCACGCCACAATCTCTTCTCCTCCATTCTCCTCTTGGGATCTTGGGCACGCACACACACGCGCCCGGCGTGAGTTTTAAGCCACCTGGTCCGGGACGTGAACTGCAGTCGACTACGTGGGAGTCCAGCGATATAGCCATTACGCTAACTGCTGGTCCCCTACAGTCTTTGCTTTTGAAAACATTGTATTCATTTATTTCTTCCAAGAGAGTGCATGAGAAAGAGAGTAGAGAGACTGGTCCCCCCAATAATATCTTCATGCTACAATCCATCCCAGTCTCAGCTGGACTGGATCATGGCGTGTATGTGTGCCAAATGTGCTCAGGGAAGTCCTGGGAGGCAAACCTAGTACCTTTTCCAAGTGGGTTCAGTGGCACCCTTACATGGCCCAGCCTTCTCTTCTTTCAGGTTCTTTTCTTGTGACTAACTGTGATCACATGTTTCTGGGAGTCCAAGGAAGTGAACAGATTTAGAGTGGCTCTGAATATCATTGTGGTTTGCCAGATTGTCTTCCACTGCCACAGGTAATTTTTTGAGAGTAGCCTGTTCATGTATCATTGTCAGCGTTAGTTATTCTCACTTAAATATTTTGGTGAAAACATTTCAGTTTTTTAAAATGGTGTTTCTTCGATAACTAGCAAATTTGGATATTGCCCTATATGTGTTTACTAGCTATACATTTTCTTTTGTGAATTGACTCTTCATAATTTTTTAATCAATATGGATTAGGTTTATAATAAACATATATCTTGGCCTGTCATTTTGCTGTAATTCTTTACCCCTCTGTATATTGTTTTGAATTTTTTTGGGTAATCTTTGAAAAGTGCGATGAAAGCTTAATGATGGAGTCTTATCACTTAGCTTTTTATTTATTTATCTTTAAACTTTCTTAAGCTTAGAGAGTTTCCTCTTCAAAAAATCTGATTTTTAAATTCAATTATTTTTAATAACTTAACTTTCCAATTTAATGGATTAATCTGGAATATTTTGGTATTTGGTCCAAACATCTGACCTGGCTACTTCTTACTCATCACCACAGATGACTGCATCTCCTCCTTCATGGGTAGTAAAAGCCATCTGTGTATTCCTGGCTGAGGGAATGACACACACTTCCTCCTGTGTTGCCCACGGCAGAATCCTTAAAGCCATCCAAATTCTTTCCTCTCCTTCATCACCCACATCCATTCAGCCACAGAGCTGTGGTGGTTGCATGTGTGTGATTCTTTCTCCCACTCTTTCAGAAAGAGTATATGCTGCTCCCTCTGCTTGGGACACTCTTCTTATTTCTACTTTGCCTCACTCCTACAAGTCTTGCGACAGAGCTAGGCATGCCCTAAGTGCTTGTTCCTCCCATTTCACTGCTCCTCATGCCCAGGTGTGATGTCTTACTGACTGGTTTGTGGCCTCATATCTTTTTTTGTCACTAATGTAACGTTATTGACTGATTGGTACAAAATGGGAGCTTGACACATACTTGTTAGGTGTGTGAAAAAGCAAATAGTGAGTGAAAATACCTATAAAATGAGAGTCATATCTAACTGTGTCCCTTCAGGACTTGACTCAAATACTTTGAGTCCTGGCAATCTTGAGATAGCCAAGAAAAGGGGATAGCATATTGTAAGTCATGCTTTTTAAGGTACTAAGATATAATGGATATAATGTATAAACTGGCTGTTCATCATTCACTTTATCATCTTTCTAGATGTCGTTACTGTAGTACAAAGTCTGGAAAATTAAACTATATTTACCAAACTCCCTTGGAGCCGATATTCTGGATGTAAAGTAGGTCCTGCTAATTAGGTATACTCTGGAGCTATGGAAGGCATAGGGGAAAGACCATGCTCTTGCTGCTCTTTCTTCAGCCAAGCAAGTCTATCAATAAATGAGAATTCAGGGGACAGCAGGTGAATAAGGTGCTGGACTCCCACATGGCTGGCCGTGATTTGAGTCGTGGACCCTGTGGCTCGAAAATCACACTGGATGCATGTGCACGTGTGCCTAAAATTCCTAAAGAATGGGGGAGAAGGAATTGTGGTGTGGCCATCTACCCTGGGGAGGTCATTTCTCACTTTCCCTTTATCTGTCTCTGGTGAGCACACACACTTTATGGCAAAAACAAACAAACAAGTAAGAATTCATTATTCCACACTCCATCAACAGTTTGTGGAGATCCAGAGGCAGCTGAGGCAGCAATGAAGGGAAAGGTAAGGGTAAGGCAAAGGCTTCCTGGTTCTGAATCACCACTACAGTACATGCTTTGTGATTTACAAAACAGGGTCAATGGAGACTCCTGCATTCCATTTCTCTATCCTTTCAACCAATTTCCACAACTACTTTTTCATTTAAAATACCTAGAGTATTTTCTGTACCAAACTATTGCAGAAACACAAGGGATATGAGGACCCATTCCCCTTTTACTGACCTAAGTAGCCTGCCTTGCTCTGCTGTATTTTTTTCTCAAAGCAAAGGGAACAAGTACTATTCCCAGGAGGGTGGATGAGACTGTGTTTTCTGGTCATTTTATGGTTCTCCAAAGGACTAATAAATCATTTCCACTATCTTTCTCCACATTTTCTAGCCACATTTTATGTTCTGTTAACAAAGATCCCTTAAATCAGTTAAAAACAAAACAAAACAAAAAACTGACTAGTAGTGGGGGATCCAGACATAAAACTATACAAAGCATAGATGTGTAAGTGAATAATTCTGATCTTTAACATATCAAGAGTTATAAAGGAGAAAAAAATTAACCCATTTGAAAGATGTGTAGAACACATGAATAGAGAAAGACTAGTCCAAAAAATATATAAAAAAAAACTTTTAAAAATTAAATTTGCAGCTTTTTAAAAGGCTTTATTTCTTAGAGCAGTTTTAGAATCACAGGAAAATAATGAGAAAAGTACAGAGTTCTCCAATACCTCTAACACATGCAGTCTCTCCCCCATTGCCAATATTCCCCACCAGAGTGATATATTTGTTATAATTAAGCAACTTAGATGGGCACATCACTATCACCAAAAGGCCATAGTTTACATTAGGGCTCATTCTTAATGTTGTACACTCTGTAGGTATGGACAAATGCATAATGACAGGTAGCCACTAATACAGTGTCATTTGAAGTAGTTTTGCTGTCCTAAAAAATCCTGTGATCTCCGCCTACTCATTTCTCCTTCACCTCTAATTCCTAGAAACCATTGATCTTCTGACCATCTCCATAGTTGAATTTGTTTCTCCTGAATGTCATATAGTTGGAATCAAGCAATTAGTAATATCCATTTAAGTTTCCTCTGTGGCTTTTTTTTTTTTTTTTTTTTTTTTTTTTTTGGAGAGGATTTTGCTATAGGATGCATGCGCTCACCAGACAGACAGAGACAGAGAGACAGAAAGCGAGAAATCATCCCCCATGGGGGATGGCCACACCACACTCCATTCTCCTCTTGGGATCTTGGGCATGCACGCACACACACCCGGCGTGAGTTTTAAGCCACCGGGTCCAGGACTCAAACCGCGGTTGACTACATGGGAGTCCAGCGACATAGCCATTATGCTAACTACTTGTTCCCTCTGTGACTTTTTATGGTATAACATTTCATTCTTTATAGAGCTGACTAATATTCCATTGTCTGGATATATCACCATTTATCTATCCATCCACCTTCTGAAGGACATCTTGGTTACTTCCAAATTTTGGCAATTATGAATAAAGCTGCTATAAATAGCCATGTGTGGGTCTTTGTGTGGGCATAAGTCGTTCAGCCCCTTGGATAAGTCCCAAGTAGTGCAAATGCTGGATTGTATGGTAAGAGTAGATTTATTTTATTGAGAAACCACCAACTGTCTTCTAAAGTGGCCTTTGCCATTTTACATTCCCCACCAGCAATGACTGTGAATTCCTGCCAGCATTCGATTTTGGCCATTCTAATAGGCATGTAGAGATACCTCATTGTAGTTTTAATTTGCATTTCCCTGATGACACATGATGTGTCATGCCTTTACTTTTCAAGTCCTTACTTGCCATCTGTATCTTTTTTTGGTGAGGTATCTGTCACGGTCTTTGACCCATTTTTAAATTGAGTTGTTTGTTTCTTGGTCTATAAGAGAGATTTTTGCTATAGGGTACACGTACTCACTGGAGAGACAGAGAGATAGAAAGTGAGAACTCACCCCACCCCACAGGGGGAAAGGCCATGCTGCAATCCCTTCTACTCCATTCTCCTCTCATGACCTTGGGCATGCATGCACATGTACCCGGCGTGAGTTTCAAGTCACCGGGTCTGGGATTCAAACCACTCTTGAGTATGTAGGAGTCCAACAATGTAATCATTATGCCATCTTCTGGTCCCGAGTTATTAATTTTTTTCATTGTTGTGTTTTAAGAGCTCTTTGCTGTATTAGTTTGATTGGCTGCTATAGCAAAATGTCATAAATTGGGTGGCTTATAAACAACAGAAATCAATTTTTCAAAGTTCTGGAGTCTATAAAGTTCAAAATCAAGGAGCCATCGTATTTGGTGTCTGATGAAGACCCACTTCTTAGTTCATAGACAGCTGTTGTCTCATAGTGTCCTCATACAGCAGAAGGAATGAGGGAGCTCTCTATGGCGTCTTTATAAAGAGCACCAATTCAATTAATCAGGACTTCACTTTTATGACCTCATCATTTTCCAAAGGTTCCATCTCCAAATGCCATCGCATTGGGGATTAGGTTTCAACATACGAATTTCGAGGGGACATAAACATTTAGTCTATAGCTTTGTAGTAAATTACAGTCTTTTATCAGCTATGTCTTTTGAAAATATTTTCCCCCAGTTTGTGACTTGTTTTTTAGTCTCTTGACAGTATACAGAGCAGAAAATTTTAAATGGTTATAGACCTGGTGAGACTTTGTCATTTATACTGGGTTTCTTATATACCACCATAAACTTCTAAATCAGTTAATTTTCTTTTTCTTTTCTTTCTTTCTTTTTGAGACAGATTTTTGCTATAGGGCATGTGTACTCACTGAAGAGACAGAGAGAGACAAAAAGACAGAAAGTGAGAAATCACCCCCCCTCCTTCCCCCAGGACATGACCATACCACAATCCCTTCTCCTCCATTCTCCTCTTGGGATTTTGGGCACGCATGCACACATGCCTGGTGTGAGTTTCAAGTCACCAGGTCTGGAAATTGAACATGGTGCCTTAGCCACCATGCCAACTGCTGGTCCCTTAATTTTCTAGATGTAAGTTCAATTAAATTTATTAAAAGTCTTTCAAATAATCAATCTCTAAAATCAGTGGTTCTCATCTGGGAACACTCTCCCCCTAGAAGATACTTGGCAATGCCTGGAAATGTTCTCGGTTTTCATAACTGAGCTGGGGATACTAGTGGCATTTAGTACCTAGAGACCAGGGATGCTGCTCAACATCCTACAATGCAACAGGACTGTTCCTAATGAAAACACTTTAGCTCCAAATGTCAACAATACCAGGACTGACAAACTGTATTAGATACAGGAATTCTGCTTTAGGAATTTATCCAAATACAATAGTTTGCAGGTACTTAAAGATTCACTCTTTAATCTTTCTGAGAGAACAATAGGTCAGTTACTAGTAACAATTAAAATGTATGTGGCCCTTGATTTTTTATAGATATTGATCATAGAAACAAATGCACATGTACACAAAATGACACATACACAGATGCTCTTTCTTTATTTTCTTTCATTATCTTTTAGTTGCCAGAGGATATGTGCAATTGCCAGAGAGAGGCAGAGAGACAGAGAGAGAGAGAGAAGGAGGAAGAAAGCGCCCTCCAATGGGATTTGATCACTGGGCAATTTCTTCTCTTCCATTTTTTTCTTCTGTTGGGATTTGAAGCATGCAAGCATATGCATCTGGGGTATTTTTCAAACCTCCAGGGCTGGGACTCAGATTGTGGTCAACCATGTGGGATCTGGCTCTCTTAACCAATAGGTTATAGGGCTGCCCCCAGATATTTTTTAAGGTATTATTATTATTATCATTTTAGAGAAATTCTTGCTATAAGGCATGTGTACTCATCAGAGAGACAGAGACAGAAAATGAGAAATCACTCCCCAGAAGGGATGACCACACAACAATCCCATCTCCTTCATTCTCTCAGGGCTTTAAACACTCATGCACACATGCATGGCGTGAGTTTCAAGCCCTTGCGTCTGGGACTCCAACTGCAATTGACCATCCGGGAGTATAGTGTCTTAACCACTATACCACCTTCTGGTCCCTAAGGCATTATTTTAAACAGTGACATTTTGAAAGTAACCTAAATGTCAAACAATGGAGTAATAGTTAATGAACATGCGTGCTCTGTGCAGCATAGGTTGTAACTATCCATTCTCCTACTACCCTTTTCCTGTCATCCTGTCCCTACTTTCTGTGCCCTCTTTACTGTAGATAGGCTGGGTAGACAAAACTTTCCTATTATCCTGTCATTTCCCAGTTTGTAAACCAGGAAAGACTCATCTTTACTCTCCTATACCTTGGTTGAGCCAAGAAATGACGTGACCCAAGTTTGGTCAATCAGATGAGACTTTAAATCTTGAATCAAGGCAGAGCTAGAGAGATCACAGAAGATTAAATCCTAGGATGGTGACAGTTGTAGGTGTCTATGACAGATGGGAGCTGCCCACTAGCCTCACAGTTCTTGCTAAGTGACAGCATTAAACCTCTATTATTTGGTCCACCAGAAAGGCCTTGGGTTCTGTTCTTGAAAACTGGTAAGGAGGCCCTAGCAGCAATCCAATACGAGCATACATTTTTTAGTTTCTAATTATCCTAAATGATAAGTTAGATATTTATCTGCAGTATTTTCAAAGAATGCTTAACAGGTCATGTAGTAAGTGGAAAATCAAATTCCAGAACATTCAATCACTTAAGCAATGTTTATTGAGCTTTTACTATTTACTAATGTCTGTACTCTGAACAAGACAGCCTGGTTTCTGCTTTCATGGACCATTATTTAAAATAATAAAATATTGAAAATAAATGAGCCATCTAATGGTAGTGGAATGAAATACTGTTTATTGTCACACATGTATTACATTGAATAATTTATAGCCATTAAAAATAATGATTTTTACTGACAGTAAATATGCTATATATACTATACAGTATTAAATGAAATAATTTAAAATTATTAACACGTATATATATGTGTGTGTGTATATATATATATATATTTTTTTTTTTTTTTGAGAGGTTTTTGCTATAGGGCATGTGCACTCACCAGAAAGACAGAGAGAGACAGAGAGACAGAAAGCGAGAAATCATCCCCCAGGGGGATGGCCGTGCTGCAATCCCTTCTCCTCCATTATCCTCTTGGAATCTTGGGCACTCATGCACACGCACCCGGCATGAGTTTAAGCCACTGGGTCTGGGACTCAAACTGCAGTAGACTACATGCGAGTCCAGCGACATAGCCATTATGCCAACTGCTGGTCCCAAAATTAATGACACATATATATACATAATCACTATATATAATAAATACAATAGTAAAAAAAAAGAATTAAACATTCATATACATACACACACAGAATGAAACTTTTATTTAAAAAGTTGCATGTGACCATAAAGAGGTATACTAAAATACTAATAGGATTTATTTCTGAATGGTAGAATTTATACATGATTTTGGGGGGGGGGTATTTTCTAAATTTTGGCAATCTGCATATGTTGTTTTATCATTATAAAATTATGTCACTTACAATCATGAAATTATTTAATATAAGTAATTATTAGGTCCTTTAAAAACTTTAAATTCCATTTTATACTTACATTATTTTTGAAATGTTCCCTTATAAGGCTATACTAGCAATATAAGCACACACACACAAACACACACATAAAAATTCTTCATCTTGTCTTAATACATTCCAAACCCCTAGAGTCCAGTCAGAAGTGTTTGGTCTAAGTTATCCTGAATTTTCCTTTGCTATACTCAGATCTACTAGAAGTTATAGAAGGGACTGATATGCGTAGTTGGGCAGATTTATCTAGCAATACCAGGTTGGGAGGGGATAGCAATGTTCTGGTTGAGACAGGTGGGACAATATCTGTCTTAGATTTTGTGTAAGTATAATCAAGGTCGAATGCATGAAGCTTCTAACACAGTTTCTTTTCTTTGGGGACAGGCAAGGTAGGGCCTCCTCTTGACATAATGCTGGGCGCACTGAACTGTACAGCTTTCAGCATCCAGTGGAAAATGCCAAGGCATCCTGGGAGCCCCATCATTGGGTACACTGTGAGTACATGGGCATGGGGGATCGACAATGGGTGTGTTGGGGTTACCAAGTGTCCTTTCCATTCTTGCTCCTCCTATATATGGCTTCCTTATATCAGTCCTCCGATATTAAAAATTGCCCATTCTTCTTCCGTGAAATCTAGAAAAAGAGCTTCCCTTTCAAGGACACTTGTAAGAACCCAAACATCACAGCTACATTAATCAACTAGGATCTATCCATGTCTTTCTCTGTTCAGTGTTTGGAAAATATAAAGAAAGTATAAATTACCTGTACTCAGATTTAGAGAATAATGAAGAAACATAGGAAATAATATAGAATCACTTTTGTCAATGAGTGAAAAAAAATGTAAAATCTAAATGAAAATCAGGGAGTGGACAGGCAAAGTGCAGGAAGAAAGAGAGAATGCATTCTTTTCAGTCAGAGGCTACAAACTGGGCTGATTTCTGTTCACCAGAATATTTTCTTTGAATAATATTTATAGAAATTAGTCAACTTTTGGAAATCAAGACAATTTAAGACAAATATTCGGGTTCTGAAATCTCCAGGATATCAGGAATGCTGGTCACATTTGATCTACTTTCTGGTAGGGCACCAAGCCCATGGAAGCTAAACTGCCCATTTGAAATGGAAGCTAAGCACCCCCTGACTTGAGGCCCACCACTTGCTACTACCTCTGTTTTCCCAAGGACAGTAGCTATTGTTCAGTCCTTGTCCTATTGTCTTCTTAAAGTAGAAAAATGCATTTCTGGCTTCATGTTGTATTAGAAGAGGGACAATGAAAGATTACCTAAGAGGGTCATGCTTTGGGGAAAAATAAGGGTGGCCAGACCCACCTCTTCATCCTACTTCATCGATTAGGTATCTTCCCCCTGGCCTCTGCAGGCTTTGGAGTGTGAGATTTCTGCAGGTATGTATGATGCTTGTTCCCATGGAATTAGCGCATGTGAAGGCAGACAATGTAGCTCAGAATCCATTGCTTTTGGGGGGTGTGATTCAAACCTTTGATCCTAGAGAAGTGCTGTCTGTCCTCACCAGGTGTCTGCATCTTTCCAAGGTCTTCTACTCAGAGCTCGGTGCAGATAAATCCTTGCAGGAGCAGTCGCACAGTGTGCCTCTCAGCCAGGACACCCCAGCTGCTGTGAGTATCTCCATCTTGGCAACCCCAGGCAAAGCATGCATGTGCTTGCCATTTCAGGGATTTTTCAGGCAGGTTTCCAACTTGACGTGTGTGCTGCATGTAGGTAATAATAATAACAGATGCTTACATCATTTTTTCAGAACTCCCAAATGTTTTCTAGGCATATTATCCCTATAACGGGCCAGCTATATCTCCAGGAAGGTGGGCATCTGATAAAAGTTCAGGAAGAAAGAGTAAGTCCTGGTGTAAATGCTTCAATCCTGGACTCAACCCTATTTTATCATATGAGAAAATAGCCACCTTACCGCTGTTTTCTCTCCTTATTTTTTCCTTAAGGTTCAATTCTTTTTTTTTTTTTTTTTTTTTTTTTGAAAGATCCTTATACAGCTTTACAAATAAATAAGACACCAACCGCCTGGAGATACAGTGCTGAAGAAACTAGTGTAATTTAAAATGTATATTCAAGTGGTCCAAGTTGTTTATTTTTCTTTTCAAGCCCAGCACTCTTCTTCCCACTTACCAGCTGTTGGCTTTGCATCTCTATCTTTTCGGTTTCCTGTAAAGGTCTTGCTGGGTGAATTTTTCGCCTTTAGCATCTTCTATTTTCTTGTCTTTGACTTTCCTCCTCCTTCTCCATTCAAGTACTGTCGACTTGGGGCTAGAGTCTTCTGAATTTTCTGTGAGGAGTTAGCTCTAGTACCCATAGTCCTGTTATAATGCTGCTGATGGTGGATGTAATGTTCACAGCTCCTAATTTAATAAGTGCCTGCTCAGTGCAACACATAGTTTCAAACCTATTTGTCATCCATAGCAAGTAGCTGTCCCTTATTGTCTGTTATCTGCTAGGCACCATTTCTGATGCTTTATGTTTGTTTTTCCATTTTATCTTTACTACTATGACCTCATTTTACTGATAAGGATTCTGAGATTCAGAGAGGTGAAGTAACTTTTTCAAATCATAATAAGTAATAGTCTCAACTCTTAACTCATTGCGGACTGACATCTGAGCTCCTGCTCTTGCTAGTTTTACTAAAGTCCTTTTACTCAAAAAAAAAAAAAAATAGATGCACATTTTTAGCTAGTTTATATTTTGTGTATGCACCCCTCAGCCCCAACCTCTGTGGTTTACTCTATTCTAAAAGGGGGAGATTAGCTTGGCCCCATCTAGGAAACCACAAGTTGAGGTTTCTTCTCCTCTCAACAGCCCTAGAACTTTCACAAGCCTATTGACTCCACTGAGGGGCTGCATTGTCCCCAGCAATGTCTCCTGCCACCAACCTCTTGTCCTGCAGGGCTTGCTGTTCTGCCTAGAACACAGTCCAGAGATTTAGTGCACAGAGAAGGTGACAGATGCCTGGAAGTATGGATGATACCACTGAAATTGAGAATCTGCCCATCCCATGTAAGGTGGACTGAAAACTGGCATCTCTGTGAAGGTCACTGCAGTGTAAACTTACAACAGGGCAGGGAGGGAGACCAGCACCCTGGGCTTCGGATCTGCTTTGTCTACTTAACTGATGAATAAATTTGGCCAAAATCATTTAATCTGTCTAAGTCTCAACTCTTCCCCATGAAAGGGATAGAATAATTACACGATTATGAGAACCAAATAAATTCATGTGTGTATAAGCCTTTGGTAAGATGTAGAAAGCCATACTGATGTTGGCTATTGTTCTTGCTGATTTTATGTTAAATATGCCCCTCAATTATTTACACTGAAGCATTAGTATGCTATCAGATTCTAGCATTGAATTCTCTTGTCGATTTCTACAACCCTCTATAGTGGCCATTATATGTCCAGCAAAAGATAATATATAGTTTCACTTTGAGTGCTGCATTTAGTCTTATTCGGAACATCCCATTCACTAATAAAACAATTAAGGGAGAAACATAAGGTCAGACATTCTTAATGTGTCATTAAGAGGCAGGATTTGGAAAGACAGAGATTAGTGTGTGATCAAGTGGTTAAGAGGTAAAACTTGGGGCTGAGAATTGAAACAGTGAACTTTCTGGAAAGACAGCCTTGGGGGTGGGAGGGCAACATTCCAACTGGAGGGAAAGGCTTGAATCCAGGGAATGAGCATATGTGTGTACGTATGTACCTTTATACGTGTGTTTGGGTGAGGAGAGTTCCAGGATATACAGATGGAGAGAAGTAATGAGGAAGCATAAAGACAGAATCAGCCAGAGAGGAGAGAGCAATCTGGGTTAGCACGATGGTTCTGGATTCAAATGAATTGGAGTCAGATTCCTGTGTTATACCAAACCAGCTGGGTAATCTCACTGGGTCTCAGTTTCCTTATCACCAAAACAAGAATTCAAATACAAGCTACACCCTAGGTAGTGGTAACTGTGGTTCTCAAACTGTGTGCTGGGGTGTGCAGCAATCTCACAGGGGCATGGCAGCATATTTAAATTTTTGGAGGAAAATAGCAGCAGCTGTGTGAACTACTAGTACAAAGTTGTTTGGATGAAAACTTAGTTCTCCTTCGTAACGAGAACTAAGAAGTATTTCTCGTGGCCTAGAACTGCTATAAAATGTTACTGAGACACGAAGTATATTATGTACAGAGCAAGTCTGGGGACCTCTGAACTATGTCGTATCATCTTATAGCATAAGATGTTGTGAGTCTTAAACGAGGTAATGGATGTAGAGCCCTCAGCATCATGCCTGGCACAGAGTAAGAACTAAAGGGTCGGGTACTTCATACTGCGAAGATGCGTGTTTGCTGCCCTTGGTTCTTTGTGGTGAAAGGTATAGGTACTATATATGTTTATTTTAGTCCTGTTTCTTTTGTTTTACTCTTCATATTGTTTCTGTTTTTTTCTCCTCTCCAGGAACAACTTGACCACCAGGCAGTCTTTGTAAGTATGCTTTAGAAAAATTAAACTCCTTTCCCAGCCCAAGATTCAGGGGTTTCTTTTCATCAAAATGTTGATTTTCCTGCATCTCCCTCATACAAATTAAGGCCCAAAGAAGGGTACTTAGTTCTCATGTAAGCAGGGACTGCCAAGCGCACAAGGTGAATTTTTAATCATTTAGGAAGAAGCCACCTTTATCCTTGCGTGTGCTGCTTCATCTCACATGGCAGAGTAAGGTGAAGGGGGACATTTTTAAACGTTGAAGTAATTTCAGCTTTGTTCTAAGACTAGGTTAAAAAAAGGTGGAAAAGGAAAGAAAATATTTAAACTAGTATTGTGCTATAGGTTGTTTTCTTCTCTCCTTTTCTTCTTTCCTTTTCTTATTTCCTCTGACAAGTCTACATTGTCTTTTCAGTAAGATAGAACTAATCACCCAGAAACAGTTGATTTGATTTTCTGGATTGAAGGCAAGCAGGGGATGGGGTGGACAAGTTGGATTTAAATGATAAGTTGACTAAAATAACCTGGTTGATAGTGATATTCAGGTGCATTGCTTGATAATCTGCTTCTGAAGGCTTCTGATTTGGTTAGCACCTCACACCCACTTTATCTTTTTTTTCCTAGAAGAACATCTGTAGGTTTCATCCTGGGAAACAAAATAGTAAAACAAATCAAAGCAATTTGGTCATTTTCTAGAGCTAGAAATATTGAGTTAGGAAAGTCATGACGTATTTTTCTATGCAAAAAGAAAGAAAAAGATGTTCAGACTGGTGGTCTCACATTTTTTGATCATACATACCACTGGTTTAAAAAATGTAAACATGTACCAACATATGTATATTTATGTATGTATAAATTATACATATGCTACTTTCCTACCATATTATGCACATTATAAAAACACTACAGAACTTTAAAGGGGGAGATAAAATGGAAACGGAAAGTCCTAGCGTTTTCCTCTGGCATCTCAGTAGATTGTCTTGCTTACCTCGGGGATGCATCATCACCCTGCTTTAGTGTCCACCAGTTTGATTGACCCAGAACTGTAATTCTACTTGTGTCTTATCCAAGGTTAGAGAGAGAAAACTTACCAGGAATCAGAAGACTTGCAACTAGTCCTTGCTCTGTCACTAAAGAAAGGGTGACCTTGGGCAATTTCACTGGGCAATTCTGAGTCTCTCTTTGACTATAAAATAAGAGTTGGACTAACAATGGTTTCCAACTGGGAGTACTTTTGTCACCTAGGGGACACACAAAAGTTGTGTGGGTATTTTACTAGACAGGCATCAAAGATACTAACTCTCCTGCAAAACATAGGATATAGCCACACATAGAGGATTTGTCCAGTCCCCAAAGTCAGTGCTGCCCCTGCTGCAAAACCTTGAAAGATATGCTCTAACTTCCTGTGATCACTCAGGGAATGGAAATTTCTACCACTTCTCCTTTCATTCTGCTCTGCACAACCTCCCTCAGGGCATTGGCACATGAATGCTTAGAGGATAGCACTTTTCTCTCTCTCTGGTGCTTTTTGCTAGTTGATTCCAACAAGCGTTGGAATGCCCATTGCCACTAAAAGAGGCCAACCTTGACTTGTAGGCCAACCTTGACTCTGTCGTTATTAGCTACTGGTGAAGGTTATTTGAGAAGAGTCATGGCATTTTGGTGTTAAAGATTCGGTGCAGAGAGGCTAAGTGAACCTGAGTCTCCTGGCTCCTAGTCTGGTACTTTACTCACTGCATACCTCCTCTTGTCTGTACTTCTCTGGACTAGTTATAGGGCAGCCTCTGGTTTCATTTCTGAAACCAAAGGCTCTAGATTTCTAGCAGTAGGAGAAAAAGGCAGCATATAAGGGAGTAAGGGTGAGGTTTGCAATCAGGGTCAGAGACGTGAGTTCAGAACCATTCAAGATGGTTTTATTACTAAAAGGTATTTAATAATGAATAGTCCATTTTGCCCAGCATTAATGGTCAGGTGGCACATGCTGCTCCATGATACTGGAACCACTTGAGAAGCCTGGATTCAGATCCCGAGTTGACCTGAACACACTGAGTATACCTGCATGCTCCCATGATCTTGACTGGCTGAGAGCCTAGGGAAAGAATTAGGGCATGGCAAGACCTCTGTCTTTTACTCTGTCCCTCTCAAGAAACAAACAAACAAAGCATAGTCCCATCTTTTCAGTAATTCCTCTTATGTAGCCACTCAGGTTGTTTCTGTATATTCAGTTATACATGTATTAATTAGGATGTAAGTCCAACAGTCCAGACACCCAAAATAGCTAATTTTAGCAAGATACAAATTACATTTCCTTCATGTAATCGTCTGGCTCCTCTGGTGGCTTCTGTATACCAGAAACCAAGCCTCCTTCCATCCCATGTCCTGCAAACAACTTGCACCCTCCTACCCATAGTTTAGAATGGCTCACTGCCATATCCACATTGCAGCCAATTGATGTGGAAAAGAAGAAAGGTGACACTCTTTAAGGGATAACTCAGGAATTGTTTTTGGCATTTCCACTCATGTCATGACAGAATCTAGTCACTCATTCACACCTGATAGAAAGGAGGTTGGGCATCCCTTCTTGGCCACACCCACCTGAAATGTGGGGATTTTATTATGAGAAAGGAGAGAATGAACACAAGGGACATTGAATCATCAGGTCACAGAGTATGACTAAAAGAAATGTGATGGGTATAACATGAAAAAGGCAGTTAGACATCTGGAAACAAGGTGCTAGCCTGAGAATAAGTTGTGCTATGTGTAGGAGTCAGGCAATTGGAAGTATATTAAAAGTCATGGTGTGTTTTATGAGGAAAACTAGACCCATGGTTGCCCTCAATGGCAGTTATATAAACTCTATAAATCTAGTTTCATCATCTGTAAAATGGGGTTAATAGGACTGACCTCTTAGGGCCATTGGGAGGATTACATTAGGCAATGGTGTGCAAAGATTTTATAAATTCCAAAATGCTATGGAAATGCAAACTATTATGATTGTACTAATTGTGAGATGAAAGTTTGTGGTTCCAGAAATCTGTGAAGAAAGAAGGCAAGAGTCCTTGGGAATAGCTCACTTAGTTCAAAGTTGCTTAAGCTTTGTGCTAGGCCTCACTGAAATGATTGCCATACTTTCCTCTTAAGCAGATATAAATTTACTGAGTACATGACAACCACCAGTGTTGACAAGATAAAGATCACAGCTTTGGAAGGGGTTTGCATTTCAGAAAGGACCAGATTAACACGGCACAAGGTTTTTGTTTGTTTGTTTCTGAAAAACACTCAACTATACATATATGCTTTCTAAATATATGTCCTAAAAATGATGGAGGAGACTATAGAATTCATTCTGGTCTCTATTCTAGAACAGCAATTTCTTCTCTGTCTTTCACCATCTTGTGTAGAAATAAAATCCAAGATTGATAAACATCTTGACTTGTTTTCAGACTTCCACAAGGCAACAAAATATGACAAAATATTTTTCTGCTTCAAAAAGAGCATATTCAACATTTTATCCAGTTTAATGCAAGATTAAAGTAGTATTTACAAGATATTTAAGTATATAAATAGAAAGATTAATGGAATTATTTAGTATTTTACTAAAAAATCTAAAGATATCACTAGTTTCAATTTAATGGGGGGTTTCATTTGGGAGGACAGATGTGACAGGAAAAAAATTATAGTTAAAACATTAAATCCAGTTCCTCTTTTTATGGCTATAATCCTTCAGACTCTTAACCCTCATACCTTTATGTCAGCTAGGCAACATATCAGTATAGGAAAAGATACAGACCAAAAACAACTGATTTCTGAAAGGTCACTCTTTTCTTGGGGTGAATGCACCCAGGCTGATGGTAGCACCAATATTCCATACCTAATAAGAATTTTTAGCATTTTTAATCTATCATACGTAAGAAACTTTTACATGTTTGATTTTTCATGGTTTTCAGTGGGAAAATGTAAATTTCTGATACCTTATTTTCCATGTTTATAGATAAAATATTGGACTGTGGAAAAGTCATGATGCATTTTTGCATAGAAAAACAGAAAAAAATACATCATGACTTTTCCAACAACCCAGTAGTAATAATCTATGTTTGTAATAAACATTTTTGTTGTGATTTAAACATTTTATTTTTCTTACAATTCAGGTCTTGGAGTTAAACTAGCAGGGTCCAAATCCCCACTCTGCTACTTTCTAAATATATGTCCTTGAGCAAATTGTGAATTTCTCAGGGCTCTAGTTTTCTCCTCTGTAAATGGAAATGAATGATAGTTACTTTAAAGGATGGAAGGTGGAATTAATTAAGTCTATGTGTGCAAAGACCCTTGTTCCTGGAATAAGAAAACATTAAATTATCATAAGTGGTCATTAATGGTAGCTATATTGGGTATTGGCTCATAGTTTATATCTACAATAATCTTCAAAACCACATCATCAACCCCATGTTTCACACAGCACAATGACTTCCTAAGAAAAAAAGAATCCTGAAGCAATAGTCTGTGCGAGGATTGAGTTGGTTTGAAAGTAGATTTCTGCTTCTGTGAGAAAAGCCTGGAGTGGTAGTTGATAGAGGAATGAGGACAGCAGTCTTACATTTACCTGCTACTTCTAGTCTTCTAAGCACCCAACTTGACATGGAACCCAGGAACAGAAGGTAGAACAGGCATACACAGATGCAGGGACATAGAGCAGGAAGAGAGAGCTGTGCAAACAGGTTCCAGTGTTTAGCACCCCTTGGGAAGCTTGTGGAGTAAGGGTGAGGGAGAGAGGAGACAGTTGGAGACAGACACCCTATAGGGGGCTGTAGAAATGAGCAAAGTAAGGAGTTGAAGGGGCCTAAACGAAAGACAGGAGCAGGTCTGAAAGGCATTTTGGAGTGGCTGCAGGAAAGTGGGCAAGAAGAAATTAGTTCTCTCTGTAGTTACTAACTCCAGGGTCTTGCCAGAGGTGCTAATGCTGTTAACCAAAATGGAGGGCTCAGTAGTAGAAGCTGGTTTACTGATGAGGTGATCTGTTTACCTATGGCATCTTGGTTTGATTTCTTTTCTTTACTTGCTAGTTTATCAATTAATTCATCAAATAGTATTGCATGAGCATTTGCTATCTGTCTAATACTACTATGCTAAGCTTCGGGATGCCAGGGGAATGAGAACTTGCTTTGTACACTCAGGTGGGAGGGATGAAGGTGACAAATAAACAGACAATTACAACATAAGGTGAGTGATGCTAAGATTGAGGTGTACCAAGGACACCAAAGAAGCATAGAGGAGGGGCACTTAACCAGACTGGGGGCTGGGGGTCAGAGAAATGAGGTAATGTCTCAGCTGAACTGAGTCATGAAGGATGAGCAGGGGTGAGCGAGGCAAGAGTAGGGAGAAGGGCATTTCATGTAGAGGAAACAGCAGGTTCAAAGGCCCAGAGGCAAGGAATTGAATGGCATAAATTTGAGTCCTGCCAAGCTCTTGAGTATGACTGGAATGTAGAATGCAAGGAGGGGAGGTGGTACAGGGTGATGTTAGAAGGATAAACAGGGAGACACAAATGCTATTTTAAGGATGTTTTAAAGTGGGAATTTATAGGATCAGATCTGGGATTTAAGACGATAACTCTAACATAGCAGCATGGACTTTAGATTGGAGGCACAAGCAGTATTGATGTCAGCAAGAATAAGAGCCAGTTGTCATATTTATGGGGACTTGCACTGTAGGATGAAATGATCTAAACAGATTCAAGTGATAGGAAAGAGATAAATTAGCTGTTGGTAACTGATCGGATGGTGGTTAGGGGGAGGAGTGAACAAAAAGGAGCGAGGAAAGATTAAGAATTTCTGACTTCAGTAATGAGAGAGAGAACACAAGAAGTGAAATTTATTTTGTTTTTGGTAGGAGGAGGAGTAATGATTAGTTGAGATTTGGTTATGTTGAACTCGAGATGTTTTATACTTGTTGGGTAGAAATGTTTAAACGGCAATCATGTATTCAAGCCTGATGATCAATCAAGAGGCTGACTGGAGCTGGAGGTGCAGGTTTTGGAGGTGTCATTATGAAGGTGGTTCCAGAATATAAGGGAGAAATAGTTGAGTTTACATGAGCAGCCTCTACAGAAGGGGAAGAGAAGATAGTAAGGATGAGCTTCTGGGAAAAATCAGGTCTTAGCTAAAGGTAGTGGAGATATGGAAGTGGATGGAGGATGCTGGAAGGGAGACCAATGAGGGGCAGAGTCATGGCTTTCAAGGGAACCACAAGATTTAAGAAGCAAGGGTGGGGAACAGTACTGAAAGCTGCAAACTGTCAAGTGAAGACTGAGACATGCCCGTTGGATTTGCTGGAAAGTCGTAGTGACATCAGAGCATTGCTGTAAGTCTGTAGTGGGGAGAGGCTAGATGGGAGTAAGTTAAGGAGTGAATAGGAGATGAGGAAATGAAAACAACTTCTTCAAGAGGGTTGCCTCTGAGGAATGGGTTGGATGTGCATGTGTGGTGGGGAAGTGACTGTTGCTAAGATGGCAGAGACTTGAACATGGGAAATGCAGAAGGACCAGATAGATATGAGTGAGAGCAAGAGAGAGAGAGAAAGAGAGAGTGTAGATACATGACAGAAAGAGGACGAAAACAGATAGGGATTAGAGAAAGGGGAGTGAGCCAAGCCCTAGACCACTGGCGTTCACAACTTGACTACACGCTAGAGTCACCAGGAGAGGTAAATGAGCAGATCCCTAGGTCTTCCCCCAGACCCTGATCTTGTGAGGTCTGGAGTGGAGTCCAGGCATCAGTATTTGTTAATATTTGCAAGTGATTCTGACATGTAGCCAGGGCTTAAGAACTACTACATTGAGTATTTATAATTATGTGTGACGTGCTTTAAAAACATTTTTGAGGTCTTTTTCATTCTCCTTACCAATAATGATGTCTAATCATTTGCAGAGGAGGTTGTGAAGAACTATGACATGATCTCTGTCCTCGAGTGGCTTACAATCCCCGAGGAGAAATAGTAACAACCTGTAATATATGTAAGTGCTAAAGCGATGGCACAATAGTTAGTAGGGTAAGATGGCCAGGACAGAGTGGTCAGGGTCAGTGTCAAGGGGAAGACTTGGACCTTGGAGCAGTGGGGAAACCTAGATGAGCAGAGAAGAGGAGAGGCCCCACATTCCCCCCCTCAATAATCCCTACAAAACATTTCTTGAACACATTCTCTGTACCGGCTACTTTATACACGTGACCACAAACATTATGATCATGTAAGATCATGTCATGTCCATTTTACAGAGGAAGAAACTGAAGCTCGGAGGATTTAATATCAAGACCACAGCTGGTAATAAGTGGTAGAATTGCAATTCTAGCCAAGATGGGTTGATTCCAATGCCAGTGCCCTTTCCACTACAATGTGCTGCTCTTTCTCACTCACAGGGCCCAGGCCCTCACTTACTATTTAGCAATGGGGTCTTGAGGACACGCCACACTGCCAAAGCCCAAGGCAGAGTGAATCCTCTTCAGCTGGAGCTTTCTGGACATTTGTGCAGGGGAAGTTCACACATCCATCCATCCTCAATCCTAGTGACTCTCATGGGTGTTGCCTGGACTACCAGCAGCAGCAACAGCACCACCTGGGAACTATTAGAAATGCAAGTCCTTAGGCCCTTCCTCAGACCTACTGAATCAGAAACCCTGGGGAATGAGCCCAGAAATTTGATTTAAGTAAACCTGTTTTTTCTGCATTTTTTAAAAATTTATTTTATTATGGGACCAGTAGTTAGCATAATGGCTATGTCACTGGACTCCCATGTAGTCAACTGCAGTTCGAGTCCCAGACCCAGTGGCTTAAACTCACACCAGGTGTATGTGCGTGCGTGCCCAAGATCCTGAGAGGAAAATGGAGGAGGAGGGATTGTGGCATGGCCATCCCCCCTGGGGGGTGATTTCTCACTTTCTATCTCTCTGTCTTTCTGGCAAGCGTGTGTGCCCTATAGCAAAAACCTCTCAAACATTATTTTATTATTTTATTTTATACATGCAATCACTATACATCACTACAGCTTGTAAAGTGAATTTACCCAAAATGAATACACTTCACAGCAGTCCATTTGAAGATATCATATATGTTATCATCAACAGACAATCATCTTTTCTTAAAGATTCTAGAGCTGTTTGAAAATGGAGAATTAAAGTTGAAGTCCAACTTATCCAGTGGGTTCAGATCAAGACCTCATTTTGTTGTGGGGCTAGTTCCTCCACATCTGCAGTCTACAAATAGAATGAAAGATCTGGGGAATTCCTCTCCTGGGAAAGATCAGTGCCTGCATTCCAGTAGCCAAGAACTCTGGTCAAAGAATTCAGATGTCGAAAGCAACATTTGTTCAGGTGCCCGAGTCCCAGTTCTAGGACAGTGAATAGATTCTAATAGAAGGTAATCCCCCAGTCTTCTGAAATATGTCAAGGTGTTTCCATTTAGCAAATCTTAAAACTGGATCAATCCTAGAACAATGTGAAACAGTATCTGTCCCCAACAATTTCACAGGAGCCTCAAGATGCAAACCTTATAGGAGGTGCACAGTTTACTCAAACAGAACTTCTGATCATTGGTACCTTTCTTGTTTGGTTGTTAACAGGAGGAAGTGATTGGAGATTTGAAACCAGGCACTGAATATCGAGTGAGCATAGCAGCTTACAGCCAGACTGGCAAAGGGCGTCTTAGCTCCCCTCGGCATGTTTCCACTTTGTCCCAAGGTAAAATAGGTTCAAACTCCTTAATCACAGTAAGGTGCTGAGATGCTGTTCACTCATTCCATCATCCAGCGAGTATCAATAAAGACCCACCATGTACCAGGCAAAGTGCTAGCTCTGGGAATTCAATGGTGAACAAAAACAAGCACCGCCTCTGACATCTCAAAGCTTAGTGAGGAAATTGAGACATTATCTAATTATGATGTACTCATAGTTAATGATAAGTGCTACCCACGATGCTGCAGAAATGCACAACATGGGGATGAGGGAAGAATTCGCCAAGGAGATGACATATAAGTGTTGATCTGATGGGTGAAAGGCTATTAAGAAGGTGAGGAAGGAGTTTGCGAGAAGAGATTTATGGGCAAAGAAGATCCAGAAAATGCACATTAAGGTGGCAACTGTGTTGGACACAGGGGACCAAAGGTGGGTCAGTCAAGGTCACTGCTTGCATGGTGCCATTTGTGGAGGGAGAAGCAAAGAGTAAGCAAATGACCTCTGTGCACTGGAGGTTTGCATAATAGGCTGTGGGCACACACTCATACCGCCTCTCTCCCGAGGCACAGGGATGGTTTCAGAAAGATTCATGTCTTTGGCCTGGATTACAAAAGATGCATAGGATGTTGCTGGGATGGAAAGGTAGGAAAAGCCTTCCAAGCAAAGACAAGAGGATGAACAAAGACTGGTAGATGTGCACATCTGGATGTGAAGATAGTAAGTAACAGCAGTTAGTCGAGGTGATGGGATCATGAGTGACTCCTACATCGTTACACACAGGGTCATTCCTCAAATGTCCTACCATTACTATGACTTCTTCTTATCAGGGGGCAAAACACACACACACACATGCACACACACACTCTCACACAAAATGGAAAGTAAATAGCAGTCGTTCCAAGCATTTAGTTTTCCTTGTAGGTAAATGTCTATTCTGACATGTGCACAGAGATGAAAGGTTGTTAGGAAGTTGGGAGTATGATTGACGGTTTTAAAGGGTGCCCGTCATGGTGTATCCCAGGGTCAGTGGCAAGGATATCATTTAGCTGGCTTTCCAAGCAGAGGTTCCAGAGGATGAAGGGAACAGGGACCTTTCATTGACTCATACCTCATGTGGTGAATCAAGGTGTGGTTATTATTTAATGTATATTTGTTTTGGATTCTGAGGCTGTTCTGAGCCCGTCTAGGTTGTAGGGGGCATGCATGGTTATTATGTATTCAGTCTCTCCAGCAGCTCAGACCTCCATCCAAGTCTAGCTTTGCTTGTCATCCCACCTAGATTCCTGCCTGCCTCCTACAGCACCCCAGCAGCCACATGTCATTGTGGTTTCTGATTCTGAGGTGGCTCTATCTTGGAAACCTGGAGAGAGTGAAGGAAGCTCTGCTATTCAGTACTATTCTGTGGAATTTATCAGGTAAGTTTGTGCCACATTCAAAGCCAAATGCATAAACCTTAGGTATTCTGAACATGAGGTAAAACTAGAGTGAGTCACCTCTGTGTCTCTACCACATGTGTGTTTAAAAAAGGACCAGTGGGCCCAGCCATGGTAGCACATGCTGGTTGATACTTCTACCCAGCAGGCTGAAGCTACGTGGGAGGCCCAGGTTCAATTCCTGGCCCACCCAACAAACTGGGTTCAGTGATGTGCACCTGTAATCACATCAGCTCAGGAAGCTGAGGTAGAAAGATTACAACATGGTAGAGCCTTGTCTAGAAAACAAAAGATAAATTTAAATAAATAAATATAAGAAGAAAAAAAAGAGAAGAAAAAGGGATAGGAAAGGAAAGAGAACAAAAGCTCAGAGGCCCATATTTATACACAGACTAGCCACTATCTCTGCTGGTCAGTCATCTGGTAAACCTGTCCCTACCTATCTACTTCTTGCCCATTTCCCTTCCAGGGTTAGAGACTGCTCTGTGTCCTGAAAACCCCTGAGACACCATTACCTGCAAGCCTGACTGCATTTCAGGCTTGAGACTTGCCCTCCTGTCTTTGAAACGTTATATTTGAAGTAAATATTTGATGATGACTTTTCTTGGGGGGAAGGGGAAAAAAACCTTTAAACGTAGTTTTTTCATGTACATACTGGCTTGCTTTCAGCTTTTCTCTCTTGTCTATTTCTCTAGCTCTTGTTATTCAGCTTATCAGGGGGTAGAAGAATAATTAGAAGTTCTTACTGAACTTACAGGTATAAAAATATTGATGCTGAAGGCTGCTGTGCAATTTTAAGTAAAAAGAGAAAGAAAGGGAGGGAGGGCAGGAGGGAGGGGAGAAGGAAGGAAAAGAGAGGGAGAAAGAAAGGGAGAAAGAAAAGAGAAAAGAAGAAGAGAAGAGATGAACAAAAGTATTCCCAATCCAAGGTCTTTTCTCTGAACAGGTGCAGTTTCATTGTGAATTGAAGCTGTGCCTAAGTGGGTCTGAAAATGATTGTGGAGTTGGCAGCAGTTCTCCACATTAAAGGTGATGACACTTGTGTGAGACCAGCTACCTCATGGACTCATAAAGAGACTTGTTCAGCACCTCATTCCTAAGGCTCTCTGAAGTGGGACAGAAGATTCTACCAATATTTTATTAGCTCTACCTCTGTTTCTTGATTTCCCAGGCTATTCCTTGGTAGTAGAAAACAGATGTTTGTTTCTGTAGAGGAGAGGTACTGTACTGAGTTTCTTTAATGCTTGAGTACAGAGTGTTTCAGATAGGACTTGTTGAAGCCCAGAAGGAGAAGACAAGGCAGCATGTGCACTGGCTCCTCTGACTGTAAATTCCAGCGGCAAATCTAAATTCAAGGGAGACTAGATCCATGTCACTTCAGCCATCTTGTCTCTACTCACATCTCTGATTTATTAACTTTATATTCAGGCAAATTTTTCTAATATGGTGGCAAAATGGTCACCAAGCACTTAAGACTTGTAGTCTGTTAGTTTAACTCTGTACCAGAAAAAGAATGGCTATTTGTCTATGAGCCCAGTAGTCTTTGTATTCACCCTCCTTGGCCAGATAGGTCCCTTCTTATTCTCTGAGCCAACCACTATGACCAGAGTGGGAAAGTGGGGAGAGTTCGTTGATTGGTCAGGCACTAGTCATTTTCCAAGCTTGGGACTGATGATTGGTGAATCATTTAGACCTGTAGTATATGGACTGAGAGTTTAGTTTTCCTCAAAGGAAGCTTGTGGTACAACTACTGGGAAAGTGGGGGAACAGATGCTAGAAGAAGTGTTCCCTGCCAAGGCCCAGATAATTGAGGATAATCCATAGTCCTGCTGGTAAAGGGATTTGGTAGGCAAAGGCTGAAAAATGCCAGAATAGAAAAGATTCTAATCCTGGTCCTAGTACCAGGTAATTGGGCAGCATTGAAAGTCCTAGAACTTCAGCTTCTCATCTGGAAAACTCAGGAAAACACTTAACATTTACAATAGGTTTACTCAAGTAAATTAGACAATGCCAGCAAAGCAAAATGTAATACTTTAACATTTTAGGGAAGGAAAAAAAGCGTAAGTTTTATGGTACTCTAGCAGATGATCTGGGTAACCCCAAACAAAGATGATAGTTACCATGTATTATTAATTTTGTGCTCAAATGTGTATTTTTAAAACTTGCTCTATTTTACGTTAATAAAAGGTAGACATGTCAGTTTTTTTAAGTCATTATTTTTTTCCTGAAAGAGTGAGAGAGACAGAGAAAGAAAGGGTGAGGGAGGAAGAGGGAAGGACAGGCACCTTCAACATGGTTTTCATGTCACAATCCTTCCCCAAGCCCTGCAGCCGGCCAGCATGCCCTGTGTGTTCACATAGAACAAGGACACAGACTCAGAGCCTTTCTTGTGGGTTCCAGCATCGCATAGCAGTGCCCTACTGTCTACACGCTCATGACTGAGCCATGGTAATTTATTAATCTTGAATGCACAACTGAAAATAGAAAATGAGATAAAGTCACTGGATTCAGAACCAGAAGAATAGGAGCAAACACTTCCTCCTCTCCTCATCAGCTGCATAGCCCAGTGCAAGTCAAACTCCTCTCCTAAGTCCTGATGCTGGACATAGTTTGGGACTCTTCTTTCTTTCCTAAAGAAACACATGGGTGTTAGTAGTTTATTTAGAAGCAGAAATGAAAGAGCAGGGAGAATGGGACAGGGAAAGAGGACATCTAGGTGTGTGTTGAAGTCACTGCCATAGGCTATGGGGTCTTCATGGGGCCCTTGATTCTATTGAGCTCTCTCTGAAACCTACAGAATTCCTCTCATACTCCTCATCAAAAAGACAGGCTGCCTAATGGTGCAATAACACATGGGGCAAATGATGCTGGGGCACATAGAAGATCACGGGTTCAGTTCTCAGGTGGACCTGTACGTACTGGGTGTGCATGCGTGCCCATGATACTGGCTGGCGAGCCTTGAGGGAATTGTGGCATGAGATGCTGTAGAGGGTGCTGTGTGCATACCCTAAATCCTGACAGGATGAAGAAATGGAGGAGAAGAGATTGTGGTGTGGCCATACCTTTTTGGGGTACTTTCTCCCTCTCCCTCTCTGTTTCTCTCTGGTGAGTGCCTGTGCATTCTGGAGAAAAACAAAACAAAACAAAAATGTAAGATACGTGTTTGTTATGTATCTGTATTTAATTATTGTAATGTCTTTCCAACAAAAATGCACTTAAAATTTTTTTGCCAGAAGGAACATGCACTTGCTAGAGAGAGACAGAAAGAGAGAGTGAGAAAGCAAGAAAATGTGACTATTTCTTATGGGGAATGGTCACACTGCAATTCCTTCTCCTCTCTCCTTAGCAACATGTACACACGTGATCCAGGCTTGTTTCTCAAACTGCCAGGTCTGGGACTCTAACTGTGCATTCAGCTATGTGGGATCCAAGCACCGCACCACTGGCTGGCTCTATTCATAGTCTGTTCAAGTGTTTATACATAAGTAGACATTCAATATGTATTTGTTTCCTTTCTGCCATACCACCATTTTCCTTTTACAAAAGCATAAATTGAGACTCGTTTGCTTAAATTGCTTTGCCAAGGTAAAATAACTGGTTGGGGACAGAATTAAAATTAGAACTGAATTTTCCTGACTTCTGGCCCTGTGCTTCTTTTACAAAACTCCATGTCCTTTGTAGAGGGAAGGATGGACTCAACCTGTCCAGAGCCTGCTGACTACAGAAATGCGAAGCTTCATGCTAGGCTGTTGTTTGCTGTTGTTCCCAAAAGAAAGCTTTCACAGCTTGTTGCAGCATTTAATGTTTGGCTGCAAAATAAATCCATTTGTAAACATCTCTGTGTCTATTCCCTTACAGGTGATTGCCTGAGGATATGTGTTTAGAAAGAGCCCCCCTGGGCTCTAAATTAGAAACTATAGCTAGTGTGTACTGTGGTCTGAATGTTAAAATGGTCATATGCTAAAATCCCCACCCCCAAGATGATGGTTTTAGGTGTTTAGGTCACGATTGTCCTCATGAATGAAATTAGTGTTCTTGTGAAAGAGGCTGAGTGAGGTCCCTCAGTCCTTCTTCCACGTGAGGACACAGGGAGTCCATGTTTGAACCAGAAAGTAGACCAAATCTTCTGGCATCTTGATCTTGGACTTCCCAACCTCTGGAACTGTGAAAAGTTTGTTCTCTATAAGCTACCATGTATACAGTATTTTTGTTATGGCAGTTTTAACAGAATGATAAAAGACTTTCTGGAGTCTCCAGTTACTCTATTTTCTTCAGAGGTTGTTTACTATATGTTATTAAGTTTCTTTTGCCCGGAAACCTCACATGACAAGTCTCTGTTTGAGTCAAAAATTTCTCGTTATATTCAAGAGGTAGGCCTTTGCCAAGCCAAGACTAGGCAGTTGTAAAAATCCGTGTATTTCCAGAGGTACTCCTCAGACTCAAATGTAAGATTCTTTTCTAAGTTCTGTGATTTAAAGATTAGACTTCAGTCCTCTCTCTGTCTTGGTAGGCACTTATATATCAGTTATTCTTCTAATTTGCTATTCAATAGAGACAATGATGTCACAGACAATGTTAAGCTATAACCTAACAAAAAATACTTTAAAAATATTGGGTTGTTGGAAAAGTCATAATGTATTTTTCTATGCAAAAATGCATCATGACTTATCTGACAACCCAACACTTACCTGGCTGATGAAAGCTTACCTTGAGAAATTATATTAGACTAAGGACAGGTGGGACCAGCAGTTAGTGTAATGGCTATGTCGCTGGACTCCCACGTAGTTGACCGCGGTACGAGTCCCGAACCCGGTGGCTTAAACTCACCCCGGGCACGTGTGCGTGCGTGCCCAAGATCCCAAGAGGAGAATGGAGGAGAAAGGATTGCGGCATGGCCAACCCCTCTGGGGGGTGATTTCTCGCTTTCTATCTCTCTGTCTCTCTCTGTCTGTCTGGCGAGTGCACGCGCCCTATAGCAAAAACCTCTCCAAAAAAAAAAAAAAAAAAAAAAGACTAGGGACAGGTGTATTGACTACTTACTTGCTAGTTTTGATGATAGTTCAGATAGATTTTGTATATTTATTGATGATCTCTTGAGTCATGGGCTTAGAATCAAGCAAATTTTTGTTCTTCATCCAGTTTCTACCTTCTCCAAAACAGAGGACACTCTGGTGTAAGTATCCTGAAGGTGTGTTCTCAGTTGACTACATCAGAGAGGAGCTTGATCTCTGGACCCAGCAGGATGAAAGCTTTCAGACAGGAATAATCTTCCTAATCTCCCCCAAAACTGGCCTGGGGGTTAGTCATTAGCTTCCTTGCTAACAATAGATTTTAATTTTTTGAGACAGGTAGAAAATATTTGAAAACGCATATTCTAAGTAAGCCTGCGGGCTGTAACATCATTTATGTTTTTAAAACTTTTACCTACTTCTCTTATTTTTAAACAGAGAAGCCATGCCTTTGAGGTGAAGAAGAATATTTCTTTTCTAGAGTGGTACTGAAAATTTCTTTGTGGGCAGCAATACTTAGTGTTTATTAAAATAAGAACCAAGCTTAAATATAGCCACCTATGTTTTGAAATGTTTGGGCTATAAATATCTGAAAACGTTCTTCTTCTGCCTAAGAATTTCCCCGGGGTAATTGCCTTTCTCATAAGTAAAAAATATATACTATGAAGGTAATGAAAACCAAAAGCCTGGAAAAATGTTTCTCATCACTAGGGTTCCAGTTGGGGTGCTATGCCCTACATATGCTACCTTTGAGGTTATTAAAGATAAAAAATAGCTTTCATTTAACCTATCTCCAGTTTTTCTATCCTGAATGGTTAGCATTACTTTAGAGCTTTGCATTGTCAACTGCTTGAAAGAGCAGACTAAAGCTTTTAATGACTGTTTTCAATGAAAAGTCGACCACTGGCTTATTTTGGGTACCTCGGAAGATTCCAAATATTTCTGTGTATGTTTTAGGGACACAGGTAAAGAAATTTTGATCTCTAAATATCAGGTCAAGGTATTTGTACTGATAAATGAGGAGCAATGGTTTCTCTCACCTCCCTTTCATATCTTTCTGCCTAAATAATTCTTTGGTCCCTTGCAGATGCCTTCTACAATAAGACTTGCAAAATTATCTTCACTCAGGGTGCTTCTAGGTTGGTGGCAATGCCTACATACTGATTTCACTCGAATCTCAAGAGCGTGAAATATGGGTAGATTTTAAAAATTGTTATTCATAAAATTATACCTTTCGTCTTTTTTTTTTTGTCTTTTTATCCCATCACAAACTCTTCTTTAATTTGAAAAAAAAAAAAAGAATTTAATTAGTTTTCTTATAGGAAGTGACCCTGTAAAGGCGTTTCTGAAATGAATATCAAGCGTGAGATTCAAAATGGAAACTGGGCAGATTATGGATTTTCCTTGAATAGTTCTAAGAGATGTGATTTAATTCATGGTTAAGGTCAGAAACTAAAGGGTAAAGGAGTTTCTCTCTCAGAACGGAGACTTACAGCCTGATTCATGGCATCATCTCTCAGGTTTAAGTTTGTCTACATGTGGAATCAGAAGACATTGCTCTGAGCCAGTCTCTAATCCCAGCCAAGTGGATAATTCCAACCTTCAGTCTCCTTATATATAAAATAAATCTGGACTGTGAGACATCAAAAATCCTGTAACTTTGGTTGTCTACCGTCATGCGTAGGTGAAGCAGTGTAGACTGATGGTTTAACACACAGGCTTTGGGCTGGTTGCCCTTACCACTTTTAAGCTGTGTGATCTTAGTGGGGGTATTTAATATCTCTGCGTCTAAAGCAGCAGAATGGGGACTCCAGTTTACTTGTTATTTTCGTACAATGGTAAGATGCAATACTCTCAGAGGCTGACTTATATGAGAAGGTCCCAGGTTTATGTCCAGGGACCTCTCTGAGTACGCCTGGGAAATGTACTCATGATCTTGAATTCGATGAAGGCTAGGGTTGGATTGCAGTGTTGAGCTACTGTTCGAGATGTTTTCTTGCTCTCTCTTTGTCTCTCTCACTCAAGGAAGAAATTTTTGATATAGGATGTGTGTGCTTGCTGGAGAGACAGAGAAAGACAGGGAGACAGAAAGCAAGAAATTGTGTGGCCACACGCAATCCCTTCTCCTCCATTCTCTTCTCAGGAACTTGTGCACATATGCATACACACCTACTGTGAATTTTAAGCCACCAGGTCCAGGAATCGAACTCTGTTAATTACGTGAGAGTCCAAGGATATAACCATTATGCCATCTGCTGTTCCCAATAAATAATACTTTTTAAATGTCTACAATTTTTGTGAAATTAAATGTTGATGCCCATGAAATGCTTAAAATAGTGCCTCTCTCATAAATGTTTAATCAATGGAAACTACTCTTATGATGGCTTTCATGATGAGTCTTCTCCACCTTTTTATTGAGTCTTTGTACTTGTTTTTCTCTGCCAAGAAAGTTCTTCTACATCCTTACTTACCTACCTCTTATTCATCCTTCGTAATTCCTCCTTAAGCATCACTTCCACCAGGAATCTTTGCCTAACTACCTTCTTCCACTCTCAGACTAGGTTAAATATTCCTGCAATATTTACCTGCAATACTCAGTAACTTGTAGTTATTTCCTGCTCAAGATCTGCCTTACCTCCCAGAGCACGAGTGTCACACCTGCATTGCGGCAGAATACAACACCTAGCACTAAGTAAACACACAATGTCTCAGATAGGTGCTGGTAAACATTTGGGCACAGGCAGCCATGGCATTCAACTAAAGAATGTCAACAACTAGCCAGAACTTTGACCAACCAGTTTAACCCACCTGAGCTTTACCAACCTTAGCTGTAAAGAACAGGTGCTAATAGTGGTGGCCTCAGAAGGATTGTGAGGATAGAAAGCTGTCTGTACAGCACTGAAGAGTCTGTACAGCTCATGGAAAATTTTTTGTTTCTTTTACCCTAAGCCACATGGAAACTCATTGCCATGCTAGTGCTTAATATATTTTTAAATTATTTATTTATTTAATTTTCTATATGGTGTGTGCTCACCAGAGAGAGACACATACAAAGGCAGGGGGAGTGAGAAAGCACCCTCTGGGCCATGCCCCAGTTCCCTCTCTTCCACTCTTCTCTCAGTATTCTGGGCATGCACACACACTTTGCATGATTTTCAAGCCACGAGGTCCAGGACTTGAACCACATTATTGGCCCTGTGAGTTTTAGCTGTCCCAATCACCATGCCACCAGCTGGCCCAGCAGTTAATGTCTTTAAGGAGTTCATTTAGAAAGCACTAGCCACAGGTGGTTCAGTGAACTCTGTACCATGAATATCGGAAGCCACTACAGCAGCCAACATCTTGCCTCACCAACTTCAGAAATACAAACCAGACAATATCCAGCGTGGATCTACACGTACATGTTCCCCTACCCCATCCACACAATTGCTACTGTTTTCTCATTATAAAAAGAGTACATGTGCCTGGTAAAGCTTCAAATAATACCTAAATGTATGTGATTAACTTGAAAATTCCCACTGCAGTTTTATCTTATGCACAATTTGCAATCCCAAATTGAGTTTTAGAGCTCTTCATAGTAAGTGAGTGACTTGCCAACTTTCTTGAAAACATTTTACTAGAATAATTGAGTGAATGATTGCAATATTTAAGAGAGATGTAGCTCTGGGTTGCTTTTCTTTTTCTTTCTCTTTCTTTTCTTTAGTCCTTTCTTTTTCTTTTCTTTTTCTAGAGAGAGATATTTTTGCTATAGGGCACATGAACTCTCTGGAGAGACAGAAAACGAGAAATCAACCCCCAGGGGGGATGGCCTTGCCACAATCCCTTCTTCTCCGTTCTCCTCTCGAATCTTGGGCTTGCACACACACCCAGCATGAATTTTAAGCTGCCAGGTCCAGGACTTAAACCGCAGTTGACTACATGGGAGTCCAGCGACGTAACCATTACACCATCTGCTGGTCTTGCCTGGGTTGCCTTTCGTTTTTTTTTTGGAGAGGTTTTGCTATAGGGAGCGTGTGCTTGCCAGACAGACAGAGAGAGACAGAGAGACAGAAAGCGAGAAATCACCCCCCAGGGGAGATGGCCACGCCGCAATCCCTTCTCCTCCATTCTCCTCTCGGAATCTTGGGCACCCACGCACACGCCCCCGGCATGAGTTTTAAGCCACTGGGTCTGGGACGCAAGCCGTGGTTGACTATGTGGGAGTCCAGTGATATAGCCATTACGCTAGCTGCTGGTCCCTGCCTAGATGACCTTTCTAACCCCCTGAAGTTAGAATTGAAAATATTTAAGTAACTGTTCTTATGCAATTAATTAATGTGTTGGAGAAAATTTCCATGACTTTTCAAGAAAGTGTTTAGGAAGTTGTGCTGTTTATGTACAAAGCAAGGTTGTAGACTGTTGTCTTAAATCAAAGGCTGGCAAACTTTTTATCAAAGGATCAAGTGGTAAATATTTGGGGCTTTTCAAGCTATGTGAACACTGTCTCAGTTACTCAGCTGTACCATTGTAGGAAGAGAGTAGCTACAGACAATACCTAAGCAAGTGGGCATGGTTGTATTCTAATAAAACTTTCTTTACAAAAACCGGTAGATTGCTGAAATTTTTCAACTTCCAGTTTAGGGGATTGTATTATTCCTAAAGCTGAATTATGAAGATATTTTAATCCACTTACCCACCCTTTTTGACTGCCTACTATGAGCATATATTCATATAAACATGTATGTATTGAGTATTTTATATGTGCAAGGCATGTGCAAGAGGTTTCAGAGTGAATAAGCCATAGCCTCTGCTATTGGGGAATGCAGATGAGCATAGCCCAGAATGGTGAGTGTGGCAAGCAGGGTGAGAACTAAGAGCCTAGAGGAACACAGCTTGACTTCTGACCCACCTTTGAAAGAGTCATTGGAAGGCTTCTTACATTAGCTAAAAGGGACACATCAAAGGTAACCAAGGAAAAGACTGAGATTTGTAGGGCAGAAGGTGGAGCAATATATTAGGTCATTGGGAAAGTCGTAACATATTTTTCTGTGCAAGAATAAATTATGACTTTCCTGACCAAAAAAAAACAAAAAACAAAAACAAAAACAAAAAAAAAACAAAAACGACTTGGGGCAGAGAAAGCCACATGAACAATGAGTTGATGGCAAGCAGGAAATGTTATTGGAATTGCTTAGAAATCCTGGAGCATGGTGTGTGGTGAGAGATGGGTAAGGAGGGATCAGACTAATAAAGGCATTATTAAGGAACTTATATTTATCCTGAAGGAAATAGGGAGCTATGGAAAGTTATAAGCAGGAAAGGAACTAATAATGTTTGCAGTTTTGAAAGCTCATGCAGGCATATCAAGGATCATAGAGATGAATAGGACAAAGTCCCCAAGCTTATGAGCACACAGTCTAGTGGGAAAGAGAAGTACAAAATATCCTTAGAAGGTGATAGACTCAGTGTAAGAGTAGAATCAGGTTCAAGGTATGGAGTCATCCAGAGGAGACTCTTATTAATTCTGTTTCTGAGATAAAGGAATAACACGAAAGAAAATACTTAGGAAAGGAGCCATTAGACAATCTGAGATCCTCCATAAAAGATTAAACTGTGCCTTGGTAGGTTCAGTGTTGAGAGAAGAGACCACACATATCAGGTTGTACTATAATTAGACTTTTTGTCCACTCCCTCTCAGGCCATTGGAGTGGCCTTCACTGTTAAGGCCATTCTGGATGTTCTACTATATTCCCTAGTGGACAGTTTTCTGCTCCAACAAATTCCACTCTCAAAAGAATTTTCCTAGCAAGATTTAACCACTTTTAGTCCAGTATTCTAGTTGACATCTTTAATAAACTCTTGCTTCACTCTTCAGTCCAGCTCCAACTTTCTAGAAAGAGGACTTTCAAACTGTAAGTGTGACTCATTAGAAGGTAATGAAATAAGTTGAGAGAGTCCTGGCCAATAGTTTTTTGTTTTTTTGGTTTGCTTTTTTTTTTTTACGATGTTTCTCCCTAAGGGTGTGTATGCTTGCTGGAGAGAGAGACAGACACACAGTGAAAGAGAAAGTGAGAAATCACTCACCAGGGGAGATGGCCACACAACAATCCCTTCTCCTCTATTCTTCTTCTGGGTTCTTGGGCACCCATGCACATGGGACTGGCATGAGTGTCAAGCCACCAGGTCTGGGACTCGAACCATGGTCGGCCATGTGGGAGTACAGTGACCTAACTGCTGTGGCGTCTGCTGGCCCCAGCCAATAGTTTTCTAAAAGTAAAATAGAATAGGTGGATCCAGCTTCCTTTGCCATTATGGTCTAGTGGCAAAGGAAGCTGGATCCCTCATGATGACTACAGTTCAAATACTGGCCCAGTGGCTTAGAAACTTGCTGGACATGAGTGTGTGTGTGTGTACATGCCCCAAATCCCAACAGAATGGAGAATGGGAGAAGAAGGAATTACAGCATGGCCATACATTATTGGGAGGTGCTTTTTCTTCTTCTTCTCCTCCTCCTCCTCCTCCTCCTCCTTCTTCTCTCTCTGTCAAGCATACATGCCCTCTGGCAATAAAACAAACAAACAAAAAATAGAATCACACATAGTAAAAATAGGAATTATTTTGTGAACCTTGTGTTTCAGTTACGTATGAGTGTGCATGTATAGAGTTTTCTGGGTCACAATATCCAATGTGTATCTTACTGTGGATTATTTTAAAACATGGAAAAACGTAGCTCTGACTCATGATGTATCTAGAGTATATACAAAGTTTAAGGCTTTACCACTTTTTGGACACTTGATTCAAGAACAAATAATTGATTCCACTCAATGGCTGATGAAACCTGCTTTCTTTATTCTTAGAATTTTAGAGTTGGCAATGCCATCCAAGGAATATTAAGAGTAAAACATCTAGTCCGGTGTGTTTCAAATCAGGGACCACAGCACATTAGTGAGTTTAATCAGCATTTGATAAAAGAGAAGAGGGCTAGCCCCAGAGCCTAATAGTTAAGGGAGCTGGGATCCCACATGGCTGACCACTGTTAGAATCCCATCTCTGGCAGCTTGAAATGATACATGCCAGGCATGTGTGTGTGTTTGCCTAAAATCCCGACAGGATGGGGGCATGGGGGAAAATAGAGTGCAGCATGACCATGACCTGTTGGGGAGTGCGTTCTTTCTCTCTCTGTCTCTGTTTCTCTCTCCTGGTGAGTGCACATACCCTATGGCAATTTAAAAAAAAAAAAAAAAAGAGGAAGAAGAGACAAAGGAATGAAAAAAATATCAATGTGAAAAATATAGTAAGGATAAATCTTTTTTCTTAAAACGTTTCTTTCAGGTGTGTTTTACTTATATATAAATCATATATATAATGTATGTATCTGTATGTATAGGTATATTGGGTTACTGTGCAAAAGTGTATTTCTTTCTGTGGGTTAAGATTGGAGATGCTGCACTAGGTCCTACCTCCTATCCTATTCAGGATGTCGCTTCTTACACCAAAATCCCTGAGTGAGGACCACCCAACCTTCAATTCAGCCATTGACGGAGAGCTCATCTCACCGAGATAGTTAGCTTCATTGTCGACCATTCTAAATTGCCATCAAAAGGTCTTCCTTACAGTTCACTGCCATCAGCCCCTCCAGAAGGCAAGAGTGGACCTACTAGTCTGATACAGAAAACAAAAACAACATTTACATCATCTCCATTTGATATGTCATCTGCCTCTTATTTAAAGACACTGCCCTATGCTTACTGTACCTTCACCCACACCAAGCAGTTCCAGCCCTCTGCATTCTGCCTCAAGCAGAGATGGGTCTAGAGCATTTTCACGAAGTGATCAACATAGAAAACCACTTTTCCCCAGGATACCAGCACTGGGCCTTTTCAATAGCAGTAGGTCTAGGGAATTCATGTTGAGATTGTGACTAATTTCCCAAGTCTTGGTTTATGTCCTTCACTCATTGACCACAGATTTTTGCCACACCAGGCTTCCTTTCCCTTATAGCTATGCAATTAACTTTTTAAGAAACCTAGAATAAAATTTTACACACGTGTATTAAATTTCATTTGGGTTGATTTTACCCTTGTGAGATCATTTTGAATTCTATTCTGTCATTCCCCTTATATTGGGAGGTCATATCTCAGGCAACTATTTGATATGCCTAAAATTCTGGTTATTTTCAATACAGCTGATTATGAGTATTTCTTTTTGTGAGATCTTCTTTGAGTTTATATTTTTAACTTTTCCATAGAAGTTCTTTAATTATAAGTAAGAAAGTAAAGGTGAACCTTCTGTGTTATCTTTTTAAAAAATTTTATTTATTATTATAATTTTTTTTTGAGAGGTTTTTACTATAGGGCACGTGCGCTCACCAGACAGACAGAGAGAGACAGAGAGACAGAAAGCGAGAAATCACCCCCCAGGGGGGATGGTCACGCCGCAATCCCTTCTCCTCCATTCTCCTCTCGGGATCTTGGGCACGCACGCACACGCGCCCGGCGTGAGTTTTAAGCCACCGGGTCCAGGACGCGAACCACAGTCAGCTATGTGGGAGTCCAGCGACATAGCCATTACGCTAACTGCTGGTTCCCTATTATTATAATTTTTATATTACATTTAATTGCATGTATCTTTACAGTATTACATTTCTTTTTCCAGCACGATGACCATGCATATCAGTCAAGACAAAGACATTACTATCCATATCATCATCATGAAATAGCTTTTCATCATTTTTTTTCAGATTATTATTATTTATTCTCATTGTTTTTATTAAACATTCCATCACCGTATATAATTTGGCTTGTAGAGAATTTACCCAACATGAACTACTTCTCAGACCAATCTAGTTGAACTATGTTATCTTAAAGATCTTTTTGTCCTATCCAATTTTTCTTCTCCTTATCCACTTGGTCTAAATGTCTCTATGATTCCATGCAGCCCTGATCACCAGGCTGGATACTAACCCTGCCAGTGTAAATGCTTCCCACAAAAATGAATTAGTGAACGAGTTCTGATTACTTAAATCCACTAATTGGGTCTTGATGAGTCACTGCTTATTGCATCCTGCCCCACCAGAATGCCCTGCCCAAACCCCTCCAAAGGTACCCTCATCTGCAGTGTAGGTCACCTGACCAGGCCATATCCCCCTGTCTGCAAAGGTGCAAAGCATGCCGGTGGCTGACCATCTGTCCTTGACATGGCAGTTAGTTCTCTGAAGCTTCTCCTCTTTTAGACCTTTCATTGTTGGAGGAATTACCAAGATAGTGTTGCTATGACGACTTGACCAACTTCCTTATAGTTAGGATAAAATGGTTGTCTTTAGTCTAAAGAGATAAAGCTATTGTGAGGATGATGTAAGACAATACTTTTGTCTGGTTATCTCTCACTCTACCTCACCTTTGTACTTTAGTGTCTCAAGAGATTCTAAATACTTTCCAGTGAAAAATCCATGACAAAATCCGAGGCAAAATGTTAAAGGTTTTGAACTGGTATTCCATCTGCATGAGATTTCCTCTCTCATTCTATGTAATGAAATCACATGTTAATTATTTCCATCTCTTATGCCCTGAAAATAAAGCTTTTCTCTTCTGTATTAAATGAACAACAAATACAAAATAATCTCCCTTTTTCTTTACTATAATTGTCACATGAAGATTGTTGTAGATACTTGCAAGTAGTCCCATGTAAACAACAGCACACTTTGAGACCAGATATGGACTGTTTCCTCTATAAATATCACAAGGGAAGCTTTGCAAAGGATAACAGGAGGGTTTTATCTAAAGATCACATTTTTTCTGACTTTACTTTTGGTATCCCCTGTGGCTTTCTCTGTGAAGTGATTTTGTTCTAATTTGAGTTCGTAAATGTGTTTCCTTCCTCTCACTGTGGTTTTCTCTTTGATGATACAGTTAGTTTACATGAGAAGGTCATCTTTAGAGAAAGAATATCAGGAAAGAGAAACGAGACCTGCTTCCTCTAGCGGTATGCCCTGTGAACTTTGCCTTTCCAAACATGCAAATTCTTAGGCGATATGGGCCCCACAAACTATTCCTTAGTACAACGAATCTGTGGAGGCCTCTTTTTTATTGTACTTAAGGACTCCATTTGGCTTTCAAATACTCACTATTGAAAAACTAGGTGAGCACATATTGTAATTATGGTTGGCTCAGCTATGGTGGTAGAGGTGGTAGGGTGCTACTTTGTGATATGGGAGCCACATGGTAGGCCCAGGTTCAGATCTCAGGTCAACCTGAACATGATGGGTGTGCCTGCATGTGCCCATGATTCTGGTTGGCTGGAAGGCTGTGAGGAGAAGCATGACATACCCATCAAGGGTACCTCTTTCTCCCTTGAAAGAAATACATTTATTCTCTGAAAGAAACAAAATAAACCTAAAAAACAGGGGAAAAATGTAGTTCATCTAGGCATCTCCTTTTAGCAAAATGAGTATTCCTTTGCCCAATAAATTGTTCATAAAGAATGAACATCAACTTCTTTTGCCCTCTACCTTTCTTTAAAGATTAGTGACCAGAAGTTTCATAATAGAATGGCTGGGAGGTAACCAGGTTACAAGCTAAAGAATGAAGAATAGGCTCCACTATCACCCCAATTTTTCATCCAGTATCAAGGATCTTCTTAATCTAACTTCATCCCATCCTCCCAAGTTGGCCTCACCATTTATCAGCTATGTAACCTTTGCAAGCTAAGTATTCAGTGACTTTATTTCCTCCTCTGTGAAAAACAGGGGCGAGTATGTACTGAGTAGAATATTTGTAAGATATAATTAGGTTAAGGTATGTGAGATATGAACCCAAGACCTTTCCATGTGGGCCCAGTTGTATTATTGCAGCACCATTCACTGGCCCCCATTTGCAACTTTCATCCTACAGTTTTTAATTTATTTTTTTCTAGTTTCTTTCATAGGGTACATGTGCTTGCCAGAGAGAGACACAGAGATGGAAAGTGAGAAATCATCCCCCAAGGAGAATAGCTACACCACAATCCCTTCTCCTCCATTCTCCTCTCAGGATACTGGGCATGCACGCATTCATCCCCAGAATAATTTTCAAACTGCTGAGTCTCAGACTCAAATTATGATCAGCCATATAGGAATCCAATGCCTTAACCACCACACCACCTGCTGGCCTCTGTCTTGCAGTTCTTATTACGTGGAATACTCTTTCTCTGCTCCAACTTAGATATTCACATAGAGCAGGGCTATGCAATAGAAATACAATGCAACCTGTATGGAAGTTTATGTTTTCCAATAGGGGCATTAAAACGACAATAAGAAGTAAAATTAATTTCAGTAATATATTTTAATTTTTGTATAAAATGTTATCATTTCAATATGTAACCAATATAAACATTATTAATGAACACTGGCCCAATAGTACACTAGTTAAGAGAGCTGGGTCCCATACATTGACCATGGTTCAAATCCTGTCCCTGGCAGCTTGAAAAAAATGACAGGTGCATGTATATATATGCCCAAAATCCTGATAGAAAAGAGGAATGGAGCAAAGGTTTGTGGTGTGATCATACCCCATTGGAAGGTTATCTCTCTCTCCCTTTCTCTCTCTGGTAGGCACACATACCTTCTGGCAACAACAACAACAACAAACTAAAAGCTTATTAATGAGGCATTTGAAGTGCTTTATTCTTCCATTGAAAAAAATAATTTTAATTTTTTTTCCACGGGTACATATGCTTGCCAGAGAGAGACAGAGAGGAGAGGGAGAAAGCACCCTTGAAGGGGGCATGTTCGTGCTGCAGTCTTTTCTCCTCTATCTTATAAGATTTGGATGTTGCATGCACATGCACCTGGCATGATTTTCTAAGCTGCCAGGTCTGAGACTTTTACTGTGAGGTTGGCCATGTAGATCTGATTCCCTTAAACACCATGCCATGGGCCCACTCATTTTATATCTTTTCATTAAAATCCAGTGTACATTTTACACTTACAGCACATCTCAGTTCAGACTAGCCACATTTCAAGTGCTGACTAGCCATGTGGGCTAATGGTACACCACTGGACCATATAGGCAGAGAGGAAGCAGGCAGCCCTGGGCTTCTAGTTCTGGGAGTGAGTCCCTTAAATAATGGCCAGCACATGCTGGCTGTTTACATTGTGATGCCAGCCACTCTTCCGAGGATATATATCTCATAAAATCTTAGAATAGTGCTCTCAAGTTGGTACTTCTATTGATCCCATTGTAGAGATGGGAAAACTGGGGCTTAAAGAAGTTAAGTAGCAGCTGGTAAGTAGGAAAGCCCGGTTTTAAACTCTGCTTCACCGAACTCCAGAAATTGTCCTCTTGCCCTCTGTATATTGCCTCCCAGATGGGAGCGCTAAGCAAAGGTTTGCTTTCTCCATCGGGTCCTCAGAGAACACGTGAAAATCTAGCAAGATGTCACAGTTGGTCAATCAGCTAAGAGTAAGATTGTCCATGAGCAGATTCTTCTTGGGTTTCCCCATGGGGACTCCTGCAATTAGTTACCCTATAACATTTATATTTGTTTATTTTGTGAGCAGATTGTGAATAGATGGAATCTGTGCTCTCTTGACCCTTGGGAAGGGGACTGCCAAAGGGAGGCTTGTTTATGAAACATCTGGAAGGCAGAGACCTTGAAAGCAAACTCCTATGTGAGAATCTTTTCATCGTCGTCAAGGCTGTGTAAGAAGGGTGGCCTTTAAACAGTGCTTAAAACCGGCCATAAAAATGATCTACTTGCTTGTATTGGCAGGGCCTTACAAATGATGACCTCTGATTTAAAATCAGGATTGCTTTCAGATAGGAAATGTTAACTCATTTTTATGAATATTGCTTCCAGAGTTCAAATGCTGTTAGTTCATGCAGCCAACTAGCTTCCCTTTACTTCTGGCATTTCTAACCTTCTGCTTTTTCTTCTTCTTTTGTTTTGTTTTCTGTTTTTGTTTGTTTTATTTGTTTTATCAACAAAGACCAGATTTCGACAAGAGCTGGACCTTAATCCAAGAGCAGATCCAGATGGATTCCATGGTTATCAAGGGCCTTGATCCAGATACCAACTACCAGTTTGCTGTGAGAGCCATGAATCTCTATGGTCCCAGCCCCCTCAGTGAGCCCAGTGACACCATCCGAACCCTCTGTGAGTACCATGACTCCCCTGCAGGACACCCATAACCGCTTTGCTCAGGTGGCCTCCAGAGGCCTATATGGGGTTTCTTGGCACACTGCCATCTGGAATGGGGCTGTTCTCAGGCTTTCCTCTGGCAATTCTGCTTGGCCCTTTGGAAATTAGAGTCTCTAAGCAGGGACACAGGCTGTTTCTATACACAGGAGGCCAGCAGAATGTTTATTTTTGCATCCTCCTTGGAGAGTTTGAGGTCACTTTTCTTTCACGATCACAGTGCAGCCTTTTTTTCTCCTTTTCATCTTTTGAGAAAATGAGTTCATCTTAGAACTATAGGAGAAAAAAGTAAGCCCCCACCTCACACTCATCAGGGTTAGGATTCACCTGCAAATGAAGAACATTCAAGTAGCATCAACTTCTTTGAATGAGGATCAGAAAATACCGAAGAAGTCCTTGGAGGGAAGACAGGAGCTGGGATCTAGTCATTGGCACAAGTTTTCACAGTGCATCTCTGGGGCTTGGGGAAAGCTTGGGCTTATGTTTATCATATGGTCTAGGGACCGTGTTAAAAGTCAGACTCTGTTTCTGGTCAGGAGTTTGAGAAGCTCCCATATGATGCAAAGAACAATACCTCAATTAGCAAGGGTTTGGATCACTTGGCCAAGCCCACCTTGGCTTATAAATTTTTTTATTTTGGAAGTGGGAGCACAGTGCCTAAACCTTGAAGCTTGTGTCATGGGAGATCTCAGCCATCTTTTGTGTTTGAAGACTCTAATCATTACAATTTTGCCAATAAATTCCTCCAGGAGAGTCTTTCTGTTTCTCTGGTCCTCTTTATTCAGGAAAGGACGTCTCAGAAAAGAAGCCTAGCCCTGGTAGTTGGCTTTCCCTTGGCCAGCACAAAGCCTTATTTTTTATTGGTTAGTGAATCTGAATCAACATCTTCCCTTTCCTCACAAAACACTCACACAGTCATGCTGGGTTCCCTAAGTCTTTGGAATTCTGGCTCGTTTTTTTTTTTTTTTTTTTTGGAGAGGTATTTTTCGCTATAGGTTTGCGTGCACTCGCCAGACATACAGAGACATAGAGACAAAAAGCGAGAAATCACCCCCCAGGGGGGATGGTCACGCCGCAATCCCTTCTCCTCCATTCTCCTCTTGGGATCTTGGGCACGCATGCACACGCGCCCGGCGTGAGTTTTAAGCCACCAGGTCCGGGACACGAACCGCGGTCGACTACATGGGAGTTCAGTGACATAGCCATTACGCTAACTGCTGGTTCCCGAATTCTGGCTCTTTTGAAAACAATCTTGCCTATACCTTAAATGTTAGGTCTCCTTCCCTAACAATTAAATTGCTGGGATGTATGGTTAGGCCATACCTCCAAAATACACACACACACACACACACACACACACACACACATCCTACAGCTACAATTGCTCAGCAATTATTTCATTTTCTTTAGAATTTAGAAGCTATAGGATGGGGTATTATAGCAGAATAAAACTATGGAGAATTTAATACAAATAAAAAATAATTGAATTAATACCACTATTAACAAATGTGCACAATATAATATACAATTCAATATTGAAGAGATGAATATATGTGTATATTTGATTTGATTATTATAAACTGTATCCATGTCTTAAAACAAAACATACTGTAGGGACCAGCAGGTGGCGTAATGGTTATATCACTGAACTCACACATAGTCCACAGCAGTTCGAGTCTCGGACCTGGTGGCTTAAAACTCACACTGGGCATGTGTGCGTGCATGCCCAAAATCCCAAGAGGAGACTGGAGAAGAAGGGACTGCAGCGTGGCCATCCCTTCTGGGGGTGATTTCTTGCTTTCTGTCTTTCTGTCTCTCTCTGTCTACCTGGTGAGTGCATGTGCCCTATAACAAAAGTCTCTCAAAACAAAACAAAACAAACAAACAAACAAAACAAGCAAAAACCATAATGTGGCCCACAAAGATATACATCAATTATATGTAAACCAGAAATCATAATTAAAACAAGAAAAATTTAGAAACTAAAACTCCCAGGCATATGCCAGAGAATGAGTTTCTCTCTAGAAGAAATGTTAACCATTCTATTTTAAAGGCAGGCCTCTTTTGATTTTTCCTGGATGGCATCTATTCTACAACGTTTGGTTAAACTTTGGGATCTCTGGCCAAAAACTGGATAAGCAGGAGCTAGGGCCTGACTCTACTCTGAAATACTTTGTCTTTTTGTATTACAAGCTGAGCAGGTCTTCTGTGTCGTGAACCCACCTCACTCTCCTCTCACATTGAACTCCACTGCTCCCACCTCATAAGGCCCTCCATGTAGCTCTTCCTGCCCATCCCTTCTCCATGGAGTCAAGAAAGTTGAAAAAAAAATGAAATGTCACAGCTTATGCTGACCTTAAAAGGGTATATAGGTTGGGACATCTATCACCTTTTTTTTTTTACTTTTTCTCTCTTTCTTAACTGAAACACTGGCTTGGTCTTAGAGTTTCCAATCATTACTTTCTTATTGCTGGATTTCTGTTTTTGGATTAAATGAGATAAGGGATGCGAAAGTATTTCACAGATGCATCATAGCAGTTCATGGCAATTATTATCTTCTGTGAAGTAACATTTTATAATTTCAAAATAATGGTGTGCAGGAGAGGTGGACAAAGGCATGATATTGACAATTTGGTGAAAACTCAGGTATGAAATATTCTTAAGTCAATATAGTTTTGTTGCTTTTATGGTTACTCAAGTCACAAAAACAGAAACAGGATTTATGACATGATCTACCTCAAGAATACATAAGAACGTGCTATGATTAGTATTTCAACTGTGGATTTCCATTTGGTTATTTCTAATGTTTTAGAGAATGCTTTGTTGGGCACGCATTTATAGTTCCTATTTTGTTATGAGTGTAGATGATTATTTTGCTTCCTATCAATCTAAAAAGATAAATTAAGGCAAAGCACATAAATCAAAAGTTGATTTGGGCCTAAGTATATGGACCACACCCAGCATACAACCCAGATAAACTCTTTGCAGGTTGTCCCAGGCATGAGCAGGGAGGTCTTAGAGTCCTCTAGCAGGTTTTAAAAGCAAAAATTACAATTGGGTGGGGAGCGGGAGGAGGAGATTATATCAGTTCTTTTGGGCCAGTTGTCTTTGGCTGCCAGGATCAACAACTAAGCCCAAGGTCAGACAGACAGTCTCTGGACAGATGTCCTTGCAGAAGTTGTCCTTGTGTCAGGTTGCAGTGGTCTTTGTGTAAGGTTATGGTTCTGGAAGAGCTCTTTAAATGACAGGTCTTGCTACGGGGTATGTGAGCATGAGAAAACACCTCCTCTGTGGCTTTCCCTAACTTGGTTTAGTCAAGAATTGGCACAAATCGGGAACCAGCAGTTAGCATAATGGCTATGTCGCTGGACTCCTATGTAGTCGACCGCGGTTCGTGTCCCGGACCCGGTGGCTTAAAACCCACGCCGGGCACATGTGCGTGCATGCCCAAGATCCCGAGAGGAGAGAATGGAGGAGAAGGGATTGTGGCGTGGCCATCCCCCCTGGGGGGTGATTTCTTGCTTTCTGTCTCTATGTCTCTCTCTGTCTGGCGAGCGCACGTGCCCTATAGCGAAAACCTCTCCAAAAAAAAAAAAAAAAAAAAAAAAAGAATTGACACAAATTGACACCAATGAGTCCGTTTTGATTCAAACAACTTTTGCATTCCAAAATGTACTTTTCTCCCACACATAAAATGACTCAATTTCCAAATAGCATTATCTATATTATAAGAAATTCTGTTCCAGACATTAGGAAAGCCTACTATGAGCTAGGCATTGTTTTAACCACTTTAACAAAGAAATCCATCTAATCCTCAAAAAACCCCTGTGCTGGAGGAGTAGTAACTCTGTTTTACTCATTAAAAGAAATGAGTCTTTGAAGAGTTATATATTTTGCCAAGATTGATAGTTGTAGAGGCAGGATTTGAACTTGGATTTGGCTTACTACAAAACTATTTCCTTGAATGAGATTCAAATTAAGATGATTCTTCTGGTCCAAAATAGCATGAGTATGCTTAAGGTCAGCCATTAAAGAAAGGACAGGGAGGAGGCTATGTAAATATGGATTAAGGAGGTTCTGAAAGCACAGAGTAAAACCATTAAACATTCCTTTGTTTTGTTTTTGCTTTTAAATCTTATAAGCTACAATGTGCATGCAGAAATGTAAGATGTGGATATAAGCTATAAGTCAACCTATAGACATCAATATAGCCCTGATAATTTATAGCAGACAACTTTTTTGATTGGTTGGAACCAAGCCAAGTCAGTTAAATATTTTGAACCACGCTAGATGAATTTGTGACCAATATTTCTACATGGTGGACTTTCCCTATTCTCATTCTCCCTACTCTTCCCCACCCACTTTGCTTACTGTATATCAACCTCAGAACAGCAGAATGTTCGAGGAGACCCTCCAATCACAGAGTGCCCAACAGGAACTCTTAGATCCCACCAGGACATATGCCATTCCTTGGGCTCCTTTGTGACCTGTTTATTTGAGGCCTAAACCTACCCTCTTGTGAATGGAAAGATAACACTTCAGCCTTACTTACTAGGAAAGCATTTACTTCCCCTGGGCTTATTAATCCTGACCCTATTGGCAATTTACTGCTTACTGGAGCAATTAGAACTTAGTTGCTCTTGAGCTGGTAGTTGGTGAATGCCAGTGTCCAGGGTTTTCAACAGGAGCTCAGCCTGAGTGAGAGAAGAAGGATGGTTTTGTGAGTTCTCTGGGGTGTTGAAAGCTATGTGTGATATTCACATCTTATCTCAACTATACAAAGTTAAAATCTGAACAGGAAGACGAAAGTTCAGGCTTTAGTGTCCAGGTCCTCTAATGAGAAATAGGATCGGTTTGATAACTCTAAATAACAGCAATCTACCCTGTATTTACTTCTGTCCTGTTAGGGGCAACTTTCTACACAACTAAGCACCTATCTTGTTTCTACGATGAAATCCAAAGACCAAAATCATAATCTCTTACTCCTTACCCATATCCTGCTGTACGTTTTTCCTGTAAGAAACAAAAGCAATATTGTAATTTACATTTGACTTTATAAATTAACCAGGTGGTGTGCAGAACTGGGGTCTTTGTAGCGCATGTGTTCACCACACCTATAGGTCACTTTACTTACTTAGATCCAAGCTTAGCCTACTCAAGAAGGATGGAGGCAAGTAATAAAGGACATGAATGATGAATAATAGAAATGAAAGAATTAAAGACATCACATGCCTTCTTTCTTTTTCTCAGAGACAGAGGAAATTTAAATAAAAATAACCCAAGTGTGTGATTCACTCTAGGACTATATAACCTTCCTTGGGACTAGAACTTGGTCCTACCATCCAAGCCACCTAAAGGCTAGTGTCCTGTTCTCATAATGCAGGCAATCAACATAATACAGAAAGAGTCAACACATTCTTCACAGAGGTAAACTTGGTAATCTCAGGGCAATCCCCAGTAGAATGTGTTCTTCTGCTTCTAACAGAAGCCATTTTGCTCTTTCCTGCTTCCAGGCCTTGACACTTGCTGTTTCTTTAGCCTAGAACTCTCTTCCCCCAGATCTTTTCATGATCATGACTGCTCCAGACCTTTCTTATTCAAACCATAGCTCACTTGTCATATCCTCAGACAGGCTCCTATTATCTCAACCCATTGCTCTACTTAATTTTCTCCATAGCACTTTCACTGCCTGAAGCTATTTTATGCTTTTTGCTTTCCATCTCTGCTAGGGTAAGCTCAATATTGGAGCTGGAATGGCTTGTTCAATGTTATGTTTCCAACATTCTGTAAAAGTCAGCATTCAATAAATATTTGGTGGGACCATAAATAAGGGAAAGCAACTTAACAAGCCAAGAACTTGGGAAGTTGGATAACTACTCCTGCTGTCTGGGAAATTCGAAGACAAGATGGGAGAAGAAAGTTGGCTTAGAAACCCATGCAAGCCAAAAGTGCAAGGTCATAGGCAAGGCAAACACTCCCCCAGTTAAAATGTGACATAAATAAGGAAAACTTAATTTAAAATAAGGGAAGGAAGGAGGACAGAATGAAGGAAGGGAAGAAGCAAGTCCATTGTATTTAAAGTCAAGTCAATAAAGATGGAAAAGAGGCCTTTGAGAAACACTGTGGTGATAAACCTCACACAATCTGCTGATAATAGGGTGGGGTGTGATGAAGAGACATTTCTAACCTTCTTTCAAACCAAATCCTCATTTTACTGCTGTGTTCTTTCTTGATCACTAGAATAAGCTTTAATATTTCTATACTCTCTTTTTCTGTGGTCCTAAAAGTCTAATTAAGGTCTCAGATCCTCAGGGATTGCATAGGGAGATGTTAGAGGTGTTTTGTTTTGTTTTGTTTTTGCTTTTGATTTAGCCATACTCTTATCACCATAATTTGTTTTTTTCTACAGTTTTAAAAACTTTTTCTTCCTCCGAGTTGAGGAATCAGTCAAATCAGTCAAATACCTACAATAAATCTGATTCCATACTGTTCCCCTACACTCTTCAACTTCTCATACTTTTCCTCTCTGTACTTTCCTGCTTGGGGCTTTACTGTATACAGCTGTTGTTGGCTGTTTATACTCTCTGTCACGCAAGTGTCCATGTGTGCATCCGGCTTTTGCCGAGTTTTGTTCTGAGATTTGACCCTTTGTTTTTAATTGACTCTTTCCCCTGAGACCAGCTTCAGCATGTTTGAGTTGCTGGGGACATGTCACATTTTTAACCACAAAATAGATTTCCTGGCCTAGCCACAGTGGTGCAGCGGTAGCACACACTTTGCAATGCCGGAAGCCATAGAAATGTTCAGGGTTTGGTTCCCAGGTTGACCTATACATGCTGGGCGTGTGCATGCTTGTGATCCTAGCCAGCAGGAAAGGCTTGAGGAGGATTGCAGCGGGAGACCTTGTTGAGGGTGTTTGTCTTTCTCTCTCTCTTATGAATAAAAATAAATAAATAAAATAGGTTTTATTACTCCCCACTTACAATGACCCTGAACTGGCTGCAGCAGTGAGCAGAGGGAACAAGTAGAGAAGTCATGGCATGTACTAGGGTTGGTAGAAAGCAATCAGAAAGTGTTTCGGAATCCTAGCTTACCTCCACCCTTCAGTGGCTTCTGTACAGTCAGCTGCCTCATTTAGTGAGCACCTGCAGAAGGTCCTTGCTGGGCCTGAGACCTGAGCTCTTTACTGCCCTCAAACATCTTTACTTTTAGATAAAGCAGAATCTGGCAAGCAAGTCTGGGCCTGAGACCAGAGAAACTGTTCCCTCCCTTATAACCTTGCTGTGGGACCTCCTCAGTGAAATTGCTTTCTCTGGACCTCCTTCCTCATCTCTGAGATAGGTATTTTCTCCTTCTCAGAATTATTTTGAGAACATACATGTGGAATAGAGGTTGTGACATCTGCCTAGTCTTCAAGGCAGAGAAGATGCTAAAATGTGTAATTACTGAAGGATGGAGTGACTGACTCAGATCACCAGCAGGTCTGTGCCCTTTCTTATGACTCCATTCCTCAGCTCTGTTCTTGGAAATTAAAGACAGTAGAATGCCTGACCTCAGAAACAGAAGCCCAAGAGCTCAAGCTGTCCTGACAGAGAAGTGGAGGAGTGGAAGAAGCCATATGAGTTAGGTCAAATAGAATCAGGATGGATTTGGCTTGTGCAAAGGAGGGAAGACTTTTTACCTACTTCTAAGGAATGGAATAATTGAGTCTGTGAAATAAATGAACAACTGGCAGATTAACAGGAACAAAGGTAGACAAATTTATAACATGCACAGGCCTATCATATGGAAAGAAAACTGAGTATCTCTAAATCCAGTGAGATCCAGAAGCTCATATACCTTCTTCACTTGAGAGAGAGGGGAAGGAGATAGGCAACTCAGGGAAGAGTAAATGATTGGGGAGACAGATGAAGGAGCCCTTGGAGAAGAGGTGATAGTCTGTGACAAAGTCTGTCTGCACATGGTGGCCTCAAGGCTCCTGTCCTGTGATCTAAGTTAATCTTCTCTGGCTGATGAGATTCAGGAGGGGACTCATGACAATTGTGTTCCTTGTGGAGGACTTTTCTTTAAACGGATAAGGGAAGCTTAGACACTGTCTTCCCTCCATTTGCTATTCTCCAAGTGACCTCAGCTCCAAGTAAACAGTTTCTCACGGTGACATATTTTGGGGTGGCATTTCCTGAACTCCTGCAGTTGGTTGGTTTTAAGACTGTAGTGATCACACATCAGAGAGTTAAAATGACAAGGCACCATGAACTTTGTTAACAATAAATATTCATATGTCTCCCACTTAAGCACATCTTAGACTCAGGCAAAAAGGAAAGAAAGAAGATAAATAAATAAAACCTCACAGAATTAGAGTATTGTGCTCCTAGATTTTGTTTCTTTGCTTTTAACTTCCCAAAAGTTAACCATTTACTTAGACAGGGAGCAGTACATTTTTTTATAAGGAGCAAGATAATAAATATATTGGGATTTTCAGGCCCACTGTGCTGTTGTAGCACAAAAGCAACCATATACAGTAAATTAATATGCATGATTGTGTTCCAATAAAATTTTACCTATGGACACATTAGAGTTTCTTACCATTTTCATGCATCATGAAAAAATTATTAGTTTTTAAATTTCTTCCCAACCATATAAAAATGTAAAAACCATTGTTGGCTTGTGCACACAAACAGGAAGTGAGCTGGATTTCGTAGATTCTGACCTCTGTACTTACTACACACAGGGATTTTGAAAAGTTTGTGGAAAAATGCAATTAAAGTGCAGATTTATTATGATGCAAAATTTTTTTGAAGTCCATGGGTAGTATTTTTCATAATATACACATTTCATGATATGTTTGAAGACTCCTTTATACTAGTGATTTTTTCCCCCAAATTTAAGAACTTCTCTAGGAAATTTGGGGAAGCCCCTATTCTGTAGCAATTTTCTCAGGCTTGGAAAAAATCAGTGCATACTAATGACAGTTTTCCCTTGATAGAGATCTCTGCCATTTAATTCTCATATGAAAGTTCTTACTTTTTTTTTTTTTAATAATTTGCTGGGGGCCACATGTGCTTGTCAGAGAGAGACAGGGAAACACCGAGAGACAGGGAAAAAGTACTTTCAGTGGGTGTGTTCATACTGCAATTCCTTCTCCTCCATTCCTCTATCCTGTTGGAATTTGGGGCATGCAGGCAAGTTCTTCAGCTGCCAGAGCCAGGATTTGAACTGTAATTAACTATGCAGAAGCTGGCTCCTTTAACCACCAGCCTGGATGTTTCTTAAATAAGTGATTAGGAGAGCCTGCAACCCAATTGCATTGGTTATAAGTTTATGCTGGAGTTGATGGAGAAAGAGAAAAAGAAAACTGGGGAAGAAGTCATCTTGCTCTAATTACTCCAGAAGCATGGGGTAGGCCTATAAATTGGTGAGCTTCATAGATTTGTATATCCTTCGAGTATAAGACCAAAATGGGAACAGGAGAAGGAATGAATCATTTATTTACTCATCGCCCAGACAAACCTGCATTTTAAGCATGCATTTGTGTGTAAACATAACTTCAAATGTGATTTTACATTCAGGGTGCCCTCCACAGTAATCGCTCTATTGATTTGCTAATGTTTCAAAGCATGTAAATCTGAGTAACATTCATTTACACAACTTTATTGGCTCTAAAGGGAATGATTCACTTTGCTGTTTAAATACCTGCTACCTATTAATTGCTCTTCTGGGGCCTTTGTACATCTGACATTACCATACATTTACTTATAATCAGCACACTGCTATCTTATCCCTTTGGCTAGATAGAGAAGAAAGACTAAAGTAAATGATAAGAAAATACAGTTTTCCCATGAAAAGGAACACGGTACTCTCTCATTTCAACCACAGCATCTGTTTAAGCAATCAGCTGGTATTTAGTGGCCCTGGGGTTCAGAGTCAATGGGTTTTAAACATCCAATATATTAGATGATAGTCACATACACACAAATGTTGTAACTCTTTTCCTTTCTGTTTCCTTCTATTTTCATATTTATCCATTTTGTCCCCCCCCCCCCCCCCCCCCATACTCCTGGGATTTCTGTTCTTTTGTTTGGAACACTTCTTGCTTTTACACACTGCTTCCTGAGAGCCTTTCTTAGCATCTGAATTGCCGAGGTTCTTTGATGAGAGAGTAGGGCCACAACTGTGGTTCACTACAAAGAGAGGAGTTTATGAAATCAGATTAACACGGTGGCAGACATATAGGAGGCCCACCATGAGAGCGTGCTGACTGAGTCTTGTGGATCTGATGATGCAGGCAAAGATGAAATAAATATGTGCAAATATGTGCAAGAAGCAACTGTGGGAGAAAAGGCAACTTTTCTGATGATCTTAGGTGCCATCAGGCTCCTAGTCAGAAATAGAGGCAAACGGGTCATTTGAAGTGAGTTTAATGAAGATTATTTGCAGAAGTTTGGCCAGGTGTAAGGAATCCAAGGGAGCAATTACCAGCACCTGGACTGGCAGAGATGGCCATTGGACAAGAGCTGTGACCTTCAGACGCAAGTCTCACAGCAACCTGCTAGCTGAAGTTGGGGGAATAAAAACTCTGACTCCTTTTCCTCCTTCATTCTCTCTCTAGCTGGTGTCTCCCAGTGGCAGAACACAGTGGGAAACCAAGCAGGTCACCCTCTACAGTACAGTGCAGAGTGGAGGGCAGAGGGTGGAAACAGAGGGAAGGGGGCCCATCACAAGAAGAAGTGTCATCTCATAGAATAAGAGAACGGTGCCCATGATGCAGATTCAAAAAACATGAATTTTAATTTTTTAAAAATTCTGTCTCTCTTATAGATTCAGGGTATGGGCATTTCTTCCATATTAGTGGATCTAGCATATTGCCTGAATGCAGGCAAAAATAAGACCTCACAGCCCAATATTTGTGGACTGATATATTTCAGAAAGGACCTACTTCCTTGTTTGGTACATAAGGAAATTGAGGCCCAGAATGACTCAGCATCCTTTGCAAGGTCACTTAGTAGCAGATCCTGGACAAGAATCCAGTTTGGTCACTACCTTTTCAGACTATAGGTTTCTATAGATGTGGGATTCCTGTTTTCTAAAGGATCAGTTCTGTAAGGGTGTTCAGGGAAGAGCAAGATGGCCAATGTGGCTGGAAAAGGGAATTCTGGGTGGGGGAAGAGTGGCAGGAGATGATGCGATCAGAGAGAGAGGGCGGGTGCAGTCAGTGGAGGCTGATTAGAGCTTTTGGAGGCCATTGGAAGCGTTTGGGCATGGATTTTTCTCAGAGAGATAAGACTGGGTACGCAGAGGAGTGAAAAGACCTTATTCAGATTTAATAAAACCATTCTTACTGACCATGGAGGGGCAAGAGCAAAATCAGGGGAACTAAGGAAAACATTGAAGTAATCTCCAAATGGAAAGAGCTTTTTTGTTATCTCTGAATAGAAGTTTTTTGTGTGTGTGCTGCGTAATATTTATTATTAGTAAAGAAGCTACAGACAACGTAAAAACTATTATAAAATTCAAAATGAAAGTTATCTCAACTCTCAACATCTAGTCATAACCACTTTTTTTTTTTTTTTTTGGAAAGGTTTTTGCTATAGGGCACATGCACTTGCCAAAATGACAGAGAGAGACAGAAAGCGAGAAATCACCTCCCGGGGGGGGATGGCCACGCTGCAATCTCTCCTTCTCCATTCTCCTCTTAGGATTGCACGCACATGTGCCCGGCATGAGTTTAAGCCACCAAGTCCAGGACTCAAACTGCAGTCTACTACATAGGAATTCAACGACGTAGCCATTACGCCATCTGCTGGTCCAATCATAACCACTATTATCATTTTAATATATAATATCTTCCGGGGTTTTTTTAGTCCAACAATGAGATTATATTACATCTACTTTTTCTGTACAATAAAATACAGCATGTATTTTTAATATAAATAATTGTAGACTTGCATCTTAATTTTAATGATAGCAGTATATTTAATTCCTTACTGATAGTCATTGAAATGGTTTCATGAGTATATACAAAGCTGGTTTTTTGTTCTGTCCAAGTTCACATTTATCCCTCTGCTATCTTTTTGCAGCAGAGTGGGCCAGCACTGTGCTTTTAGATGGGTGGGTTAAAAGGCACAGCCAATCAACAGGTTAGATGGCGTTCAACACCCATGTCTCTGACCTGGTAGTTCCCTAGTTTAGTTAGCAGCCAGTGTGCACTAGACAAACTCTTAGTAATGCATGATGTTCCAATGTATGTTTTGAAATTAAAACCCTTTTTTCAAAAAGAAAAATTTCACTTGTTGTAAGGATCTGTCTTTAAGTTTGGGCTCCATGTTGGAATTTTTGGCGGTCTCAGCTTCTCATCCTCACTGGTAGAACATAGATTAGTGCTGCCATCCAATTCTAACCCTAGCGTCTACCATATTTTAAATTATAACTGTGTATTTATTTTGGCCCAGTGGAATGCTTCTCCCATCACAGATCTCAATAGTAAGGATATTTCAGAAGCCAACAATTCTGAGACACAAGCATTGGGGAATGCCCAGGAGGAAGTACCAGGAGCCAGCCCCAGATGGCGGTAGTTCACAAACCATCCAGCAGATGGCGATAGGTCACAAACTTTCAGAGCTGGAAGAGCCCTTAGACTTAGTCTGGAGTCAACCTGAACTGATTGAGGGGAGGGCAAAAGAGAGAAGCTTCGTTGTGGCGTCAGATGGTGGCCTTCTATGGTTAACAGTCCCCAACCAAAATGGGAGAGGGCAACTAATTTTAGACTGTTTTGGCAACAACAACAAAAAATGTACACAGGCAAAACCTGACATTTCTTCAGTGACATTTCTTTATGATATCTTATAATTAATGTAGTATCCTAGTAATATATGTTTTAAAAATAAAAAGAAATAAATGGCTGCGGAATTCAGAAAGAATCAAAACGATAAGAATTAGAAGAGCGAGAGATGAGAAAAAGCTACAAATAAACTTAATCCAGCCTTTTTGTTCATTTTCACTATGTTTGTCATCATTGGTCAAATTCACCTGAAAACTGTTTTAGTGATTCTCAAGAAAGTGAAGAATCTCTTTTCTGAGTCTACACTGATCATTTCACTTGCTTAAGCACTCATTCACCAATTTCTTTAAAAATTTTCATTTAATGTGTACTTATTTGTGCCAGCTAGATTTGGACGCTGGGGTTTTAGCAGTAAACAAGGTAGACAGTGTCGCTGCCCTTGTAAAACATACACCTGCGAGAATCTGTCTCAGTCGGTAAATAAATAATAAAATATAACATAATACCTATAGTGATAACTGCTACGAAGAAGATGTGCACATGAGCAATACCCTCACTAGATGCAGAGCTTTATATTTTTAGACCATTTGGTTCCAATTTTTAAAATGTGATCATGACCTGAATTATTTTCTTTATCCACTGACATGTTGGAGACCTATAGTTTGAACAACACTGAATCAAAGATCTCAGGAAATTGAATATAGTTTTATATAAACTATGTATTATCTCTGAAAAGCATAGCGTAAGAGTGAATTAGGCATGCAGGTCACCAAAGGCTCAACCATTAATTTTGTCAATATTTATTTTTATTATTATTATTCTTTTTCTTTTTGAGAGATTTTTGTATAGAGTGTGTATACTCACTGGAAAGACAGAGAGACAAAAAGTAAGAAATGACCCCCCAGGGGGGATAGCCACACTGCAATCCCTTCTCCATTCTCTTCTTGGGATTTTGGGCACACATGCACATGTGCCCAGTGTAAATTTTAAGCCACTGGGTCTGGGACTTGAACCATGGTTGGCCATGTGGGAGTCTAGTGATGTAACCATTACACCATCTTCTGGTCCCATAAATATTTATTTTTCCAAACCCTTTTCAAAAGGCTTGGTCTCCAGGGGTAATGACCCAATTCAGGCAGCTCCCTGTCTTTATACCGCAATGGGCACAACAAAAGCACTCTGCAGACAGAAGAGGGAGTGGTTGAGTTTGTGGGTCAGGGAACTGGGAAGTGTATTGACAAAGGGCTTATGGTGAGGTTACTTTAGGGATGGCTGTTGGCTGAGAAAAACTAAGTGGGATTTTTTTTCCAAAGGGGTAGGGATAAGGAACAGGAGAACACTAACAGAAGGTCTGAGTGTTGAGGAAGGTTTTAGAGAATGTCCACAGGCTTTGTCCAAAGGTCAAAAGGCATAGAGGGGCACCAGCAGTTAGCATAATGGTAATGTCGCTGGACTCCTATGTAGTCAACCGCGGTTTGAGTCCCGGACCCGGTGTCTTAAATTCACACTGGGCGTGCGTGTGTGTGTGCCCAAGATCCTGAGATGAGAATGGAGGAGAAGGGATTGCAGCATGGCCATCCCCCCTGGGGGTGATTTCTCACTTTCTGTCTCTCTGTCTCTCTCTGTCTTTGTGGCGAGCGCATGTGCCCTATAGCAAAAACCTCCAAAAAAAAAAAAAAAAAAAAAAGCAAAGGAAAAAAAGGCACAGAGGCACAGAGGCAGGAAGTAGACACCCACTCCGCGCCCCACTGTTGGCCTATGTGAAACCACCTCCATTAGCATGTTGCTGTCTATTCCTTTCGACTCATGGGATAAAGGCTACACTCTTCAGCCTGATATCCAGAATTTTCCACCAGCCAGCCCAGCCAGCCCTCTTGCTTCATTGTTCCTGGCTTTACTGCATAAGCCGTTTACTCCAACAGATGGCACAGCCACTATGCCAACTGTCTCCTGAAGTCTTTCTGTGCCCGTACACTTCTTCATCCTTCTTTGCCCAGTAATTTCCAGGTAGTTGCTGTGTTTTCAAAGTGCAGGATTCAAGCCACTGCAGAAACTCTTTCATTAGAAAACAACCTATGGGGGCACCCAAGGCATGGTGGTTAAGGCAGCTGGATTCCATATGGTTGACAAGTGGTTTGAGTCTAGGCTTGGCAACTTGAGAAACATGCCAAGAGTATGTGCATGTGTGACCAAAATCTCAAAAGGAGAAAGGGAAGATTGCAACATGACCATCTCCCACTGCTGGTGCTTCTCTCTCTCTCTCTCTCTCTCTCCTCTTTCCAGGGAGCATATGCACCCTCTGGCACAACCAAACCAAACCTATGAAGGCTCAGGCACAGTGGTGCACCAGTAGCTCAAGGCTCTGCAGTGCTGGAAACCATATAGAAGACTGGGGTTTGGTTCCTAGCTCAACATGTACATGCTGGGTGCAAGTAAACATGCGCATAATCCCAGCTACTGAAAGGCCATGATATGGGTGAGGTGAGATTGTAGTTTATAACCATGATGAAGGTAACTTGTTTCTCTCTCTCATGAAAGAAATAAACTATAAACAAATAATAAAGCAACTCATGGTCAGCCCATCACATAATTCTATTTGTCATTCAGACAAGGAATTCTCAGTCTCAACATTTCATGATTTTCTCTCTGATGGAGAATGATTTTGTGATGCTTCACTGCTTGGAAACCCTCACCTGCATCCCTATTTCCTCCTCTATCCCCATCATGGTTTAATCAATATGTCAATACCTATTTTAAAAATGAGAACAGATTACTCTTATTTCTATTTATTTTTAAAAAGATTTCTTGGGCACAAATTAATACATGATCCAGAGAGAAGCTGGCGTGCTCCTGTCTCAGACAGTCTGTGGGGTTTTCAGTTAATGAGGGGCATGATTATGGTCAGCGTGAAGACTAAACCAGACTTCTTTCCCTGATGTGAGACTGACTCTGCTAGCAAGACAATATAAACAAAGTGAGAGTGGTTTTCTTCACTGCGAGACACAGATGGGATCTCCCCTCCACTTTCTCTGCCTATAGTGAAGCTACTGTCTGCTGACTCAGTCTTGGAATGTGAGTTTATTCGAGACATTTGGAGGTATTTCGAGTCGTTGATATTTCAACCACATACAAAAATGACTCGAGAAAGTTTACACACATACACACACCTTCACTGGGAAGAAGTATAAGATAATCAGAAACGAAAGAGAGGTAGAAGACATACTTGTATCAAAACTAGAGATGAGACAGTGACTTAAGCACCAGATATCACTAGACTCTGAGTTTTTTAATAGCAAAGACAAAAATGAAATCAAGGTGTCACCAAACTCTTAATATATGACTGAAGGATGAGAACCAGCTTTTCAGTGAAATTCATGTTTTCTGGTTACATTTATAGGGAGAAATGATCAAATGCATCACTGTATAAAGAATATTGAACATTATAACGAATAGTAACTTGCATAGCGGTTTATAGTAGGTGAGAAAATATTTTTTTCATGGCTAGAATTCTACTGATCCTCATTAAAACTGAACAGTGTCAACTTGTAGTTAAGTAATAGCATTTTTACAGGAGTAATTGAACCTGAGAGAAGAAACACACTTAGGAAATTAGGAACATTGTTGATTAAAATGTTCTAAGGACTTAGTCAACAAATTTCCTCATGCATATTTTAGAGACCATCACTTAATATACATTCTGTTATTGCATAATAAACGTTTGGTTTTTTAACCAGTTTGATATGATTTTTTTAAGTTTATATACTAATTTCTTCAATGAGAGAGAGAGAGAGAGTCCGGCAGCCACAACAATGTCTTCACACTGTTAAGTACCTCTAGTCTCAATTGACCTTGATCACAGGCTCGTGTGTGTGCACCCCGAGTGTTCAGGGAGACATGAACTCAGGACCTTTACCGTGTGGTCCAGTTGTGTTACCACTGTGCTCTCACCATGTCCTCAACATGATATTTCTAAAGTATCTTAATTCTCCTTGGTTCAGACACCCCCTCTGAAGGTAGTAGAATTTCTTTTGCCTTCCTAATTCCTCTGTATCATATTTATTTCATATATATATATATATATGTATATATATATATATATATACGTATATATATATATATATATACATATATATATATATATATAATACATAAGGGATCGTGTCATATATATAGAAGAGATATATGTCATATATATGTGTAATATATTAAGGGATTGTGGCATACCCATTCCCCATGGTGGGTGATTTTCCTTCCTCCCCTCTCTGTTTCTCTGTCTCTCTTGTGAGCACATACACAGAATAAAACATAAAACATAAAAATCTAAGCTGGGGGTGGAAGAACCCAGCCCTTTTAGTAATTTGAAAGGATTAGTGTTTCAACTAAAATGAAGAGACACACCTAGAAAATATTTTTACAATAATTTTTATGTTTTAGTTTTATGTTTGGTTTTATTCTGTGTATGTGCTCACAAGAGAGACAGAAAAACAGAGAGAGAGAGGGAGAAGGAAAAGCACCCACCATGGAGAATGGTTATGCCACAATCCTTTCCCCTCCATCTCTCCCTCTTTTGGGATTTTGGGAGTGTGTACTTACACTCGGCATGATTCCTAAGCTGCTGGGTTTGGGAATCGAACCACATGGTCAGCCAGGTGGGATTTGGTTGCCTTAATCACAAGGCCATGGATCCAGCCCAATTTGTATGTTTTTTATTCATATAATTTTCTTTTTTTTTCTTTTTTTATTTCAATTTATTTGTTTGCATTCATTCACTGATCATCATTACAGCATACAAAATGAGATTTTCCATCCAGAGTACACTATATATTGTCTCAATCAAGCACATCAACAAACATGTTATTGTCAGCAAATGATCTTCCATTTCTTGTCTTCTGTATGTTTTGTTTCCCCCCCCATCCTTGATTCTCTATCTCTTACCCTCTGCCATCTCTCACTCTCCTCCCACACTGTCTCTGGTATCTATGTTTGCTTTCTATACTGTTTTCTCCTCACATATTATTGTATCACCAAAAACCCTAATCAATCCAAATACCCTCATAGCAAACACAGGTGATACACACATTTTCATGAACACAAGTCTTACTTTACGCATCCTATAAAGTAGCACCTAGCTGTGGCTACATATCCTACTGCAGTCATTGAATAGATATATATTTTTTTTCCTGAAACTTTTTTTTGTAACTCAATTTACATTCCTTCCCTAAGCTTCATCACAGCATACAAAATGCAATCTCTCATCCAGTACACACTGTATAGTGACTCAATCATGCACATTACAAAAAATTTTCCATTACTAGTTCCTAGAATTACTTTTACCCCTCTTTCTGACCCTCTGTCCCTTCCCACCCTCCTCTCACACCACCTCCAGTGTCTACAATTGTCCTTCATTCCCTTCCCACCCACATTGCATTGATCACACAATTTCCTACATAATCTAACTACTTTCAGTGGTGAGTTCACTCATTACTACTAAGAAAACCAGTTTTAACTTAACTCAAAGAAGTGCCAAGAAACTTTGCTTAAAGCCAGGAAACAAGTTAGGATTCTGTTCAAATGGTAGGTGCATGAACCTATCAGTCTCTTGTACTTTTATCTTCTGTTCTGGTTCAATTTTCCTGATTAAATTCTGGGATATAATATTCAACTCCAGACTTGTCCCTATGATTAAGTTGGCCACTTTCATAGTTTTTGGACTCTTTTTTCCATGCATCTGTGTTTAATTTTCTTGATACAGCACACCCTTGAGAACTTCTTGGAGATCTGGTCTGGTGCTGGTAAATTCTTTCAGGTTTTGTTTATCTGAGAATGTTCTTGTCTTTTCTTCCCACCTGAAAGATAATCTTGCTGGGTACAGTATTCTTGGCTGAAATTGCTTCTCTCGTAACACTTTGAATATATTTTCCCATTCTCTCCTCGCTCGCATTGTTTCCGATGAGAGATCTGCTGTTAGCCTGATGGGATGTCCTTTGTAGGTAACTTTATGTTTTTCTCTTGCCAATCTTAGTATCTTGTCTTTGTCTGCGGTTTTGGTCAACCTGGCTATAATGTGTCTTGGAGAAGATCTTCTTGGGTTGATTCTATTTGGGGTCCTTTGTATTTCCTGGGACTGGATCTTCGAATGCCTCTCTAGGTTTGGAAAGTTTTCTTGCAGGATTTCATGGAATAGATTATCAATGCCCTTATGGGTCTCTTCACCTTCTGGAATGCCAATTATTCGGATATTTGGACATTTGATGGTATCCAGTACTTCTCGCATATCATTCTCAAATTTTTGGGCCATTTTCTCAGTCTTCACGGTGGATTTTTCTAAGCCAGCCATTTTCTCTTCTATATCTGAGATTCTATTTTCTGAATGATCTAGTCTGCTTTTAATACTTTCAAGGGAGATTTTGACTTCTTGTATTATAGACTTCATCTCTAGCAGTTCCGTTTGAGTCTTTCGTAAGGTGTGTAATTCCTCTTTTAGATCTTGCAAGAATTTCCTCATCTCCTGGAACTCATCAACTTCTTTCTCCTTTCTCTTTAGCAGTTCATTATCTCTCTTTTCTTCCATCTCTGTTAGCTTCGACATTATGAATGCTCTAAATTCCTTATCAGACATTTCCATGACTTTCACCGAACTGCTTGTGGATGAAGGAGAGTTACTCTTTTCCCTTGGAGGAGAGGTATTTTCTCGTTTTCCCATATTTCTCGTGATCCGGCAGTGATTTCTTGTCATCTGATGGATGGTGTGTTTCTTTCAAATTCTTGAAGTTAAGCCTCAATGTTCAGGAGCAAGCAGACAGAGGTGTTCTAGAATCTGTTTGCTGTTCTATTGTGATCGCACGCTAGCTTTGCTTGCTGGAGGCTAAATTATGAGTAGAAAATCTTCATTTCTCCTGTCCCCTGAAATATCTAGTTCCCAGCAGCCATGAGGAATCTTGTGAAGGTTCATATAATTTTCTGTCTCCATTATTCTGGTAAATGCCAAAGAACACCCATAATCCCTTAGTTTGGATTTTGTTCTCTATATCTACACCATATCTATCATTTTCTCTCTTCTTAAAAAATCTTTATGACATTTTTCTCAGAATTCCCAAAGAATTTTTCAGATTCATCCCCCACACATTACTAATTCATGTTTCTGGAGTATTGATATTGTTCCTTATTATCTTAAGTATGAATTTTCTTTTTCCTAATATGATTCGGGCTTTGTTGCATTGCTTTCTTTTTGTTATAAATTGCTTTAAACGTACTTTAAAATAATCAGGAATACCTATGTCTCCATGATCCAGTTTTGTCAAATTCTAACACAAGCCACGTTTTCTTCAGTGTGAGGAAATAAAACATTACAGATGCAGGGGCAACCCCTCTTACCCCATGTTAACACTTCTCCCTTCCTTCTTCCTGAGAGGTACCTGAATTTGGTAGCTATGTTTACTTCTGCAAGGGTATTCTTTTGTTGTTGTTTTTTAAGATAATTTTTTTGCTATAGGGCATGTGTACTCACCTGAGAGTCACAGAGAGACAGAGAGACAGAAAATGAGAAATCACCGCCCAAGGAAGATGGCCACACCATAATTCCTTCTCCTTCATTCTCTTCTTGGGATCTTGGGTTGGGAATGGACGCACGTGCACCCCACATGAGGTTTAAACCACCAGGTCCAGGACTCAAACCAGAGTTGACTATGTGGGAGTCCAGAGTTGACTATGTGGGAGTCCAGCGACGTAACCATTATGCCATCTGCTAGTCCCCCCTTTACAAGTTTTAATCCTTGTAAGAACTTGAATTAACTTGTACATAGTTATTGTTTTGAATGTCCTAGCATTTCTTATAAATGTTCTAATATGGCAAGTATCCTTTTGCAACTAAGATTTTTTTCCCCACAACCTTATGTTTTTGACTTTCATGCAAATTGAATTGTAAGATACGATACATCTTTCTGACATATCCGATCTCTATACATTTCAGGATCTAGTTCTGAGTTTTATATTCTGTCTGTTTCTTTATATCTACTTCAATACGCACTGTCTTAATTCCTACAGCTTTATGAAATCATGATATCTGGTAGGTAATTCAAGTTTACCTTGTTCTTTTTCAAAAGTGCCTGTCTTTTCTTGTCCTTTTGCCCTTCAATAGAGTATTTGGAGTCAGTTTTTCAATTCCATGAAAAAACCTGCTGAGATTTTAAAGATTATATGGAATTTTGAAAATTATATTTATATTGAATTTATACATTAATTTTAGAGGAACCGACATCTTTATGATAAAGAATCTTTCAATACAAGACCATATTATGGGAATTGTTTGGAAAGTCATAATGCATTTTTGCCTAGAAAAGCATAGAAAATGCATCATGACTTTCCTGACGACCTAATATATCTCATTTAGCTCTTTTTCTTTTTTTTTTTAGTGGACTCTTATCACTTTCTCCATAAAGGGCTTTTACAGCCTTTGTTAGATTTATTCCTAAATCTTTTATATTTGGAAGTCTGTTCAAATTATTATTATTTTTAATGGTAGAGAACACATGCTTGCCCACGTGTGTGTGTGGTCATGAGAGAGAAAAGTACCTTTGACAGGATCTCATCATGCTGTGATCTCCTTCTTCCAGCCCTCCAGCTCATCAGATCTTGTGTACACCTGACATGTTTTCAGGTTGGCCTGGGGATCTGAACTATGGTCAGCCATATGGCTTCCAGCATGGTAGTTTAGTATGCTACAGACTACCTCACCTAGGTTGGGCATTGGGCCTGCTCAGATTTTTTTGACCTAGCCTTTTCATCTTGTTTTTCACATCTTTTATTAGATTGTCAGGAAAGTCGTGATATATTTTTCTATGCCAAAATGCATCATGATAGCCCAATTTGCCCTTACTAATTTTTAGTCAGCTTGATCTACTGATGATTAAGAGATACATAAATTTCTGCAGTATTTCCCTAAATGTCTCTCAATTTTTTTCTTTTTTAGAGAGGTTTTTGTTATAGGGCCTGTATGCTTTCCAGAGAGGCAGAGAGACAGAAAGCAAGAAATCACTCCCTAGAGAGGATGACCACACCACTACCCCTTCTCCTCCATTCTCCTCTTGGGATTTTGGGCACACATGCACACAAGCCCAGTGCAAGTTTTAAGCCACAGGGTCCAGGACTCAAACCTTGGTCAACTATGTAGGAGTCCAGTGATGTAACCATTACACCATCTGCTGGTCCCAATTTTTTTCTGTTTATATATGTGAGGTGGTAACATCAAGTGCATGTAAGTTTAGAATTGTTCTATATTTCTGGCAATTCTTTTAATCATTATTTAATAGCCATCTTTATCATTAATGATGGTTCTTTTTAAAAAATTTTGTTTTTCAGTAATAATATAAACACTCTTTCTCTTATCTATAGCCTGAAATATCTGTTATATTCTGTTATTTAAAATCTTTCTGTGTTTTATGTTATAAATACTTTCTGTAAATAACATGTAGCTCAAATTTTAAAAATGCAATCTAGGGACCAGCCGGTGTGTTATGGTTAAAGTGCTGGATTCACATGTGGCCAACCACGGTTCATGTCCTGGATCCAGCAGCTTGGAACTCACACTGGGCATGTGTGTATGTGTGCCCAAAATCCTGAGAGGAGAATAGAAAAGAGGAGATTGCAGTGTAGCCATACCTCCAAGGGGGTGATTTTTCTCTCTCTCTCTCTCTCTATCTCTCTGTCTCTCTGGTGAGTGCACATGCCCTATGGCAAAAATCTCTCTTGAAAAAGAAAAATGTAGTCTAATAAGCACTGTCTTTTAAATGACAAGTTTACTACATTTTCAGTTATCATAATTGTTGACATGTTTTATTCATTTCTCCAATCTTATTTTGTACTTTGTATTAACTTTTTACATTTTTATTAGAGAGGAAAAATCTTTGTTTCTGCTCTTTTCCTGTTTCTATAGGAGTGTCTATATTTTCTTCACTCCCCTTTTCCTCTCTACTGGCATGAAATTATATATTCTTTTTTACTATCCCTACATTGGAACTTTCAAACTTCAGCAGTCTAAAGTTAATCAACATCTATTACCTTCCTCTCAAACAATAAAAAGACTTAGCAGCTTTAATCCAAAAATCAATTTCCCCTGTTTTACATGTTACTTTTCAGTATTTTTATTGTACCTTGTTTCATTTTTAAAAGCCACATATTTGAGCTTAAAAACACTGTAATGCATGTTTAAATTGATCCATACATTTAACTTTTTTTTGGATTTTCTTTTTCTACACCATTGTTTACATTTCACTCTTTCCTTCTTCGTCTCATTGAAATATATTTTCTAATAAATCATTAAAGGTTTGTTAGGGACAAACTCTTGGAGGCTTTGTAACCATGTCCTTGTTTCACTTTCACTGTTGAACAATCATGTGATTGGCTATAGAATTTCGTGTTGGTAGTAATTTTCTCCTAGCACATAGTCTCAATGGAGTGAGAAGAGGTGAAAGGGTTTAAGTGTCTGTGGTTTGAACAATTTTCCCACTAGTATATCTAAAAGAGAACCAACCACGTTAATGCTTAAATGTGAAGCTGCCTTAAGAACCACAGAGAACCTATAGAGACACTGATGCTCATATATATCATCAGTATCTACTGCCATGTACTTGTAGGTGTGTGCATCTCCCACATCATAAGGAATATTTTCGAGGAAAACTCTGTAGAATGATTCCTTTGTGATCTTGGGAAAGATTATTAAGAGTTCTCCAACTTTGTGTGATTCCTCTTGTGTCTGAACTTTTGCTGGTGGGAACCAGATGAACACCAGCCATGCCATGGTGGTTAAGGTGGCTGGATTCCACATGGCTAACTGAATGGTTTGAATTCTAGACCTAATGGATAGAGAGGCACACTGAGTACATGTGTGTACATGCCCAAAATTCTGAAAGGAGGGAGAAATGAAGAAGGGACTGGAGTGTGACCATGCCCATGGGAGGGTCTTCCTCACTTTCCCTTTCTCGATCTATCTCTCTCCAGTGAGACCACATGCCTTCTGGCACTTTAAAAGAGAAAAAGAACCCAGATGAAGATTGTTGTCATGTATTTTTCTTATGTCTAAACTATTCCTAAAGTTCATGCTTTCTATTTCTCATATATTTTATATGAGTGAGAACTAGGAGTGAGTGAGGATTTCATAGCACAGTAAAAACTAAAATAGACAGTGTTGCTTTCCTCAAGAATGTTATGATCTGTTGAGAGAATCTCATTTATAAAATTGTCATACAAACATGTAGTTATAAAGTTATATTACCATAAAAGAAGAGAAAACTATGGGAACAAAGAAGAAGAGAATCTGCCTTATCTTTGTATAGGAAAGTGATTGAGCAGAGATATAAAACAATATAAAACAAGGCAAAGAGATTGTCAGAGAGGGATATTTCCAAGCATAGGGAACATCACGTGCAAGGCACTGTGGCAGAAAAAAACATGATGTGTCCAAAACTCAAAGAAGAACCGACGTGGCTGAAGCAGAGTGAGCTGGGATAAATGGCATGAGATGAGTCTTGAGCTGGCATAGCCAAGTCACACAAGGTCTTGGAGAGATTTTGAAGGGACTCTGGCCACAGGCTGGACCTGTCCTTAGTTCATCTAAGCAACCAATTCCTGAACATTTGTACTGAAGGAGATGACCCAGTTTCTGTCTGTGACTTACTACTTTATGGGCAACCCATTATTTCCAGCCATTTTTATTCTGGAGGAAGTTAAGGTTTTGAGGAGACCCAATTAACAACACTTTTTCTTTTTGCCAACTTTTTTTTTTTTTTTTTGAGAGATTTTTGCTATAGGGCGTGTGTGCTCACTGGAGAGACAGAGAGATAGATAGTGAGAAATCACCCCCCCAGGGGAGATGGCCACACAGCAATCCCTTCTCCTCCATTCTCCTCTTGGGATCTTGGACACACACGCACATGCACCTGGCCACCAGGTCTGGGACTCGAACTGCAGTTGACTACATGGGGCTCCACTGGCATAACCATTATGCCATCTGTTGGTCCCCCCTCCTTTTTGCCAACTTTTTGAATCAGTGGTATAAAACAACATAGATGTTGAAGAATTAAATGCTGTCCTTATTTTGGAAAAAGGTGGGTCAGAAGACATAGTGTACTCTAAGAGCCCAAATGGGCTTGAAACTGCCTTTGCCCACTCCAGTCTATGGGATTAAGGCTAATGCTGAGAAGGCTTCCCTCACACAGAACCAGAAGCCTTACTCAGTGGTCTTTAAGAGCACAATCCTGGGGTTTGCACAGGGGTCACATGGACCTAGTCATTGCTTTCCACTAGTCTAGGTGGAGAGGAAGGTGGGAGGGATCAAACTGGCCTCAATTTCCTCCTCCTTCCCTCCCTCGAGTCTTGATATATTAATGTTCCTTAGTTAAAAAATGTGGGGCAAATGCTTCTACCTAGAAGTTAAATTACTGTCTTTATTTGTGTAAAAAGGGACAGGGGTTGGACGAAATTCCAACAGTGTACAAGGCTACTCTTCTCATGACTGGACTTCAGAAGTTGACAAAGAGCATTCCTCCATCATCATTACTAAGAACTGTTAAGAAAAGGGACTCGACAGGACCAACAGTTAGCATAATGGCTATGTCGCTGGACTCCCATGTAGTCAACCGCAGTTCACATCCCGGACCCGGTGGCTTAAAACTCACGCTGGGCACATGTGCGTGCGTGCCCAAGATCCCGAAAGGAGAATGGAGAAGAAGGGATTGCGGTGTGGCCATGCCCCCTGGAGGGTGATTTCTCGCTTTCTGTGTCTCTGTCTGTCTGGCGAGCTCACGCACCCTATAGCAAAAACCTCTCCAAAAAAAAAAAAGAAAGAAAAGGGACTTTAGATTAAACCTGGTCCTTTTAAATGAAGATAGATTCTGATAAATGATGATATATCACATCTTCTAAGAGTCTTATAATATTGAATACAAAGCTACAGTCCCCAAAGCATGAGATTCCTATATTGAACTTTCATATTGAACTACTTTTTTTCTTTTTCATCCACATAAATACAATTTTGTACTAGTTTCTTTTTTGAACATTACTTGATGTGGCAGATGCTTGTAATGCATCTAAATCAAAAGTGTTAATTTAGGGTCACAGAAGGTTAGAGCTGAAAAAACCCTCACAGGTCATCAAATCTAATTCCACTTTTTCTTTTATTGGAGAACATGAGACCCAGAGAGATGAAATGACTTGCTCAAGGTCACAAAACTGTTTATGTTCCTTTTCCAATTATTAGGAGTCTGTGACATCAGAGAAGCTCAGCATTTACAGAAACTCTGTACTGTACTTTAAAATACAGATTTTTATAAAATAAAAGTCATTGACTTATTAATAAAAATTTATATGTTTTTTATTAGTTTTTCTAAGTGTGAAATAACCCCTGAATTTATTTGGTATTCGGTAGGTGGTTTCACTATTCTGGTTCTAATAAATGTCTCCTTTTTAATGTTCTCTTTCCTTAATTAACCAAGTGCCAAGTAGAAAGAGATAAGTTATGCACTTTAATTACAATAACCCCAGGCTACTGGGAGAATTCTTATCACAGACTTGGACTGCACAATCTATGCTCACTGAGAAACTGTATTGGTAGAAATTTCATGTAAGTCGTGGATTTGAGATCTGAGGCGGGGGGGGGGGGCTGGCAGGAAACAAGAGCAGTGGGCTTTAATTCAAGGTTTGCTCAAGTTGTGCTGTGCTGATTCTCTTTCTGCTCATTTCTTTCTTTTTAAAAATGAGATATGACTATTGGCCTGGATTATTATGAGAGATAGGAAGTCTGGGATGCTACAAAGGGTACTAAAAGGCGGTTTCAGGAGTCCAGAATTCTAGATCAGCTCTGCTATAATGAGCTGTCTCTCTGAGCAAGATACATGGACTAGCTGAGGCTCAGTTTATTTATCCATAAAATGGACTGGCTGCCTGGCTGATCTCTAGGATGCTTCTACAAAAGTTGTAGTCTCTCAGTTGTAGTTTCTAAACTCTTGTAATTCCATATTCCTTCTTCTATCCCTGTTTGATAGCCTTCATTTCCACCAGCTGAGGAATCTCTAGTTTCAATAAAACATGTTATGTAAAGTGTCAATTAAAGCAATATTGAAGAAGACCAAAGAACTTTATACATGAATAACATATGTTTTATTGTATCTGTAAAAATGAGCAAAGAATCTGGAATCATTTTCATTCTCATCAGTTTTGTAGCTGCAATAACGTATCCATGATCTTTTCTTCAAAATAGGAAAATTCCTAGAGTAAGTGAAGGGACAGAAAGAGATCTTAGCTACTTAAACATCAGCCCCCAGCTTCTCTATGTTCCTCTAATAGAAGTATCTTAGATACCTGCAGCCAAAAAAAATTGTGACAGAGTTTAATGATCAAGAAGTCATATTAGTCCCAAATCTTCCTCTAGTGTGATGCATGACCTTAGCTTTAAATCAATTCACTTTTATGGCCTCAGTTTCCACATTTGTGAAATGAAAAGATTGGACCAAGTTGTAGCTGAAGTCTCTTTTAATTTTGAACTTCTAGTTATGAATTGGTGAAAGGGATGTACTTGATAGTAATTTGTGGGAATGCCTTTAGATTTGAAGGCAGAGTCCCGCCATTCAAAGATTCCATTTCAGCTAGTACCCTAGATACACAGGCATGGCCAGCTGAGCCAGGATAGGACAGACACAGAGCTGCACCAGAGTGTAGCATTGTTGGAAGTGTCTCTGCCTGGTAGAGGTCTTGACTTTTGATAAATATGAAGTGTTAAGTTAAATGGAGACGGGAAGTGATAGCAAGAAGTCTAAAGTATGGTTCCTTTTCTCATAGGGTTTGCAATTAAATAGGTAAACACAAGCGGAGCATTCTAAGGTGGGGAGGGTGGTCCAGAAGATGCAATACATCCTAAACATTTACCTATTCATCAAACTGTGGAAACTTATTTTGAGATCTCAATTATAGGCATCTGTGCAGGGGCAGACTGCCCTACCCAGAAGATGAAGGAATGGTTTACATGTCTTGGGGACTTCATCTTTTGTGGAATCACTATTTTTTTCTCAACAGTGTCTGATACTTTCTTTTTAAAGTATCACTTGATTTTGGCCTTTCAATAACATATATTCATGGGTCTCCATAGAATGTGCACAAGCTGGAAGAATGAGCAGGCTATGTGTAAGGTGCTAGGAGAAGAGACAAGATGTCAGAGACATTTGTCATCTTGAGAAGGTATTAATTAAGGACTTCTAGTAAGAAAATAGAAGATGTATTCAGGAGACAACTGGTAGACCAGTGTGGGAATATATGGCTTTTTGGAGAGGAAAAAAATAAACTAAAAGCACAATTTGAAGTCACATTATAAATGCTGTGATATAGTCAAAAGAAAGACAGGGATATACTCTAGCTTTGACATTTACTGCCTACATACCTATGAATAAGTTATTTAATCTTTCGGAGTTAATATCTCCACATGGTAAATGAGAGTAATAATACTAACTTTATAAAATTTTGTAGGATTAATAGAGACAATGTATGAAAATCTCCTAGCACACTGAAAATAATCTATATGTGTTAATTTTTCAAATTTCAGGCTCTTTCTACGTCCACTGTGGCTCTTCTATTACAGACAACTAAGAGAAAAGCAAATAGACTGAGCTTAGATTCAAATTAGACTTGGCCAATTACAAAGTCTTTGGTTTTAGGCAACTTGCTTTACCTCTCATAATTTCAATACTTACTTATGAAGTGGAACTAAATCATACTTACCTTGTAAGATTATTGTAAGATGTAGAAACATACTAAGTGAAAAGAAGCACATGGTAAGTAGGAGAGAGACAGTAGGTTTTGATTTAAAAAAATGATGATGAGAGAAAAAAGGAAGAAAAAGGGAATTATTTCGAATTCTTGACCAAGGAGCCTAAAATTGTCTTGAAAGTAGTGGGGAAAAACTGGAACTGTTCTTTCCAGTGTTCTATCTATAGGATACCATAAAAATGAAGATGAAGATAATCTTAACATTGATAAGAATATGTACAAAAATGTCAAGAATATGCACAGAGTAAGGGAGAATACCATGAGGGTAGAAAGAGCAACCCACTAATGATTTAAATCAGTTTTCTGATCTGAAGATATGATAGTAGAGAGGATAAGTATAGAAACCAGAGACTGAAAGCAAGTGGAATGGTAGAGAATGGTGGTAAAGGATAGGTGGTAGGGGCAAAGGGAAGAAACATTTAACAGACAAAAGAATGTAAAGTTCTATATTGAAAAAAATCTGTAATTTTTGCTTTATAAAAATAATTGAAGGGACCAGCAGTTGGTGTAATGACTATGTCGCTGGACTCCCATGTAGTCGACTGCAGTTCAAGTCCCGGACCTGGCGGCTTAAACTCACACCAGGTGCGTGTGCATGCATGCCCAAGATCCCAGGAGCAGAATGGAGGAGAAGGGACTGCGGCATGGCCATCCCCCATGGGGGGTGGTTTCTCGCTTTCTGTTTCTCTGTCTCTCTTTTTCTTTCTGATAGCAAAAACCTCTCCAAAAAATAATAGTAATAATTTAAATAAATAAATATTTTTAAAAATCAGCTTTTTTCATGTATGTGTTATACAGTTCTCTTACTACCAAATAGATTGCTTCCTCTGAAACTCCTCTATTCTAAATATATGAAAGAGAAACAGAAATAAATGGGAAGGGAAGAATGGACAGAGAGAAGAAAGAGACCCAGAAGAATAGAGAAAGGCAGTGAGAAAGAGAGCTACAGAGACAAAGAGAAATAAGGGGATGGAGCTATCTTGAGAGCTTTTTGTGTAAAAATATGGCACACAGTTATGCTTTATGCAGGTGGCTTGCAAGAACACACATCCAGGTATAAATCCACATAGATAGACTTGAATGTTCAGCTAATGGGTGGGTTATTTTAAGTAAAGTTGTGGAGAATTGGTGCAGAGGTGAGAATATTACCACCATTGTCCTATCTCACCTCCATGAAGATGTGATGAAACACCTGAGTACTGTTTTCCCATCTTGTCTCCAAATCACCTGCTGACTACATTTCTTTCTTCCTAGTCCACAAGACTTCTGGTCAACAGTGTGCACTGTAGCAGAAATGGTTTTCTGTCATTTCCTTCAGCTCCATTTTCAGTCTGCTTGCCATTTTTCTTAGAGGAGTGGTATGGTCTGAATGTCCCCCAAATTTACACATTGAAGTCCTGATCTCCAATATGACATTATTAAGAGGTGAGACTTTGAGGAGGTGATTAGACCATGAAGGTGGAGCCCTCACGAATGGGATCAATGTCCTTATTAAAGAGGCCCAAGGGAGCTCATTGCCCCTTCTACCATGTGAAGATTCATAGAAGGTAGGAAGGACGACTGCCCTTGTCATACTCAAGATCTGCTGGTATATTGGACTATCCAAGTTCCAGAATTGTAAGATACAAAGTTTTGTTGCTTATAAACTACCCAGGTTTGGTCTCTTTTGCTATAGCAGCCCAAATGAATAAAAACAAGGAGGGTGAGTTTGTTTTTATGAGAAAGGCATTTGGCTTAACTTTTTCTGAAAGCAGGATGTTTTTAAGTTCAGTTTATGTTTTTATGCTGTTTTTCTTTTCCTTTTTCATCAGTCATCCAGATATTGAATACCTAATAACTTAATGGGCATCAGCAACCTACTGAAGTTGACTTTTGTTGCCAAGGCTGTTACTGATCCAGAAGCTGGTGCCTCATATGCCCAGTTTTCAATTAGTATAGCTGTCCCTGTACTTACAAGTTTCCCCACAGATATTGGCATCCAGAGATGCTCAAGTTCCTTATATAAAATGGCACAGTGTTTACCTACAACCTATACACTTTTTCCTGTGTACTTTAGGTCATTTGTAAATTACTTACAATATAAAAATAATTGTATGCTGTATATATATTTTTCTTTTTTTCTTTTCTTTTATTTTTTTAAATAGATTTTTGCTATAGGGTGTGCGCACTCTCCAGAAAAAAAGACAGAGAGACAGAAAGCGAGAAATTGCCCCTCAAGGAGAATGACCATGCTGCAATCCCTTCTCCTCCATTCTCCTCTGGGGATCTTGGCATGCACGCACATGAGCCTGGCATGAGTTTAAGCCATCGGGTCCAGGACTTGAACTGTGATCAACTACATGGGAGTCTAGCAACATAGCCATTATGCCAACTGCTGGTCCCTACATTTATGTTTTTTATTCTTGTACTGTTATTTTTATTTTTTCTCATGTTTCATGCTGTGGGTGGCTGAATCTATGGATGTAGAGAACCAACTGTAAAAAAAAAAAAAAAGCCTTCAAAAATTTCATGGAAAAATGCATATGATGAAAAATATATGCATAGATTTCAAATATTTTTGGACCAAAATGAACTCATACTTTAATTCCAACTTCCCATAAACTTTCTTAAGCCCCCTCGTACTCCCTGTGCCAGTTCAAACCTGGCATGAGGAAATGAGGGCACTAAGGATAAGCATTTGGAAAGGCTATGACTTCTGGCTATGACATTGCCTCTAAGAAGTCCAAGTCTGAGAAAATGTGGATCTGTGAATTCTGTGAAGTTTGTGCATGAGTGAAAATACTAATCTGACAATCCTCCTACAACAGTTCCTTGTATTGTCCCTGAAGAGTTTTTCTCAGCTTACCTTCTAGTTCTAAAAGTGCCCATGTCCTGCTATGATCAATGTAAACGGTTGCCTTTCCAAGATACCATTTATAGTGCTTATTCTCGGGTATGGGAGTGTTCACTACATCTTCTATTTCTTGTCTAAAACAATTTGTCATACTTTTTACATTATAAGTAAAAATATTATAATACACACACACACACATATATATAATACCAAAATAGTATGAACACTCACATGTACTAAGCACATTTCTTTTTTTCTGAGAGAGAGAGAGAGAGATTTTGTTATAAGGGTGCATTCACTCACTGGAGGGACAGAAAAAAAGACAGGGAGACAGAAAGATAGAAATCACCCCCCAAGAGGGATGACCATGCTGCAAATCCTTCTCCCCCATTCTCCTCTTGGAATTTGGGGCAAGCACGCACATGTGCTCAGAATGGTTTTAAGTCTGCAGGTCAGGACTCTAACTGCAGTCAGCCAAGTGGGAGTCCAGCACCTCAACCATGATGCCATCTGCTGACCCCACCCCTATCTTAATAAACAGAATATTCTCTAAGGCTCCTGCCTATCACATCTCATTCACTTACCTCTTCTAACTTCCACTGGGTGTTTTGGTGATTGTCATTGTCTTATGTAAGAGTGTAAATTATATTGGGATATTGGAAAAATTTTTACATAGAAAAATACATTATGACTTTTCTGATGACTCAATATATACATTTATTACTAAAATAATATATCAAATTTCACTTGCTGTTGATTTTTATATAAATGCCATTAAGTTCAATGTGTTCTTTTGCAATATTCATTTTCTGCATGAAATCATATGAGATTAAACCATGTTCATGTATCAAATGCTCCTTCATTCAGTTCCCCTGCTACTCCATTCCATAATTCATTTATCCATTCTCTGATGATGGACATTTGAGATATGATTTGTTCTTATAAATAGGAGTTTGGAGTATTTTTTATCATTACCGATTCTGATGCTCTGAACCTCTTTTGCACATACTCTTGGTACACAAGTACGAGAGTTTCTCTAGGTTTCCAAAGTAGGTGTGGGATTGTTGGTGTGGGTCATAAAATGTGAACATTTCTACTTTTTAAAATATTGTGGGTCATAGAATGTGAACACTTCTACTTTTTAAAAAATATCCTGATGTGTTTTGCAAAGTGGTCGCACCCGCTTGTACATTTAATGTGAGTGTGCAAGAGTCACCATCGATCCCATCCTTGGTCATTTTTATTGCCCTACTCACATTTTTACCTATCTTGTCAATATAACACGGCAGTTCTTTCTGATTTTAATTTTCATTTCCTTGGTTACTTAAGAATGGAAAGTTGTAAAATATGTTTTGATCTTTGATGCTCCTCTTCTGTGTTGAACTCCTTGTATGTTTCCAATGTATCCCAATCTCTGCGGCACAGCTAGCTCAGTACATGGCTGAGTCGGAACAGAAAATGAGACAGAAGCATGCGTTGACAGAGGTGTGATGCTTTTTTTTGTGAAGGCCCCGAGGAAGCAGGAAGTGGCCGCTATGGACCCAGTTACATCACCGACATGGGAGTCAGTGAGGATGATGAAGGATTTGAAGACGACTTAGATTTGGATATTTCCTTTGAGGAGGTAACAAAAATCTCTGCTCTTAAAACCCAGGGTGTTTTTGTTTTCCTAGCAAAGAAGGCAACTTAGCAAATGCACCATGAAAATTCTACTTAAAGCATAAATTGGCTCATTTGCTTTCAATGCAAATTTGTTTCTTCTATTAGACCCCAGGTGATCATAAATTAGTAGTAGGGGAGTTTCAACCATGGTGATGTTCTGTAGATAGCCCCTGCCTGCTGACTTCATAACCTGGCAAAAAACATATCCAGATTTCCCACCAAGTGAAATTTTATATCAGGTACTATAAAGAAATGAAAAGTTCTAGGGACCAGCAGTTAGCGTAATGGCTATGTCTCTGGACTCCCATGTAGTCGACCGTGGTTCGAGTCCTGGACCCAGTGGCTTAAAACTCATGCCGGGTGCGTGTGCATGCGTGCCCAAGACCCCGAGAAGAGAATGGAGGAGAAGGGATTGCGGCGTGGCCATCCCCCCTGGGGGGTGATTTCTCGCTTTCTGTCTCTCAGTCTCTCTCTGTCTGGTGAGTGCACATGCCCTATGGGGGGCGGTGGAACCTCTTCAAAAAAAAAGTTCTAGTATTATAATAACAATAAAACATATCATATAAGCTTTATCACTAATTTTGGGGTAATAAAAGCCAAAGCACTTAAATTTTCTGAGCTTTAAATTCTTTGTCCATAAATTGAGATCAGTACAATTTGTCCCATCCACATTGCAGGCTTTTGAAAAGTACCAACAACAACCATAGGGCCAGTCCTGTAGCACAGTGGTTAAGCACTGTGTATTGGGAGCTGGATCCCACAGGGCTGACTGTAGTTGGAATCCCAGGCTTAGTGGCTTGAAAAAGATACCAGACACATATGTGTACATGCCCAATATTCTGACTCGATGGAAGAAATGGAGGAAAGGGATTGCAGCATGACCCTACTTGGGCAGGGGAGGGGGTTCTCTCTCTTCCTCTTGCTTTTCCTCTTTCTCTCATGGGAAGAAAAAAAAAAGATAAACACCCTCCTCTCAAAACAAACAAACACAAACAAAAACCAGTGATTATAATTTTAAGTCATAGGCAACAACCACAAACACCACAGTCTGATTACCACACTCTGTGTTTATCCCAAACCTTTTTCTCTCTCTGATTTTAGGTTAAACCACTTCCTGCTACCAAAAGAGTGAATAAGAAATTTTTGATGGAACCCAAGGTGACATCTGTATCTAACCCAAAGACTATTTCCAGGCTTGTCCCCCCTACCTCAGCATCTATCTCTACAACGACAGTGGCTCTCCAGCCCACTCCAGAAGAGAGGAAGGGGAAGAATGGCATGGCCATTATGTCAAGGCTCTTCGACATGTCTTGTGATGAAACTCTCTGTTCTGCTGACAGCTTTTGTGTCAATGACTATACGTGGGGTGGCTCACGGTGCCATTGCAACCTGGGCAAAGGTGGTGAGAGCTGCTCAGAAGGTAGGTCTTTGGGGAAGGGGAAGAGAATGGTGGCAGACTGGCCTCACTGAGAGTCTAAACAGGGCACCTTCTAGTTCCTTTTGTAAGATGAGTTTCTTCCTCTATATATTGATCATTAAGTTAGCTACACAAGGTGAATTCTGAGGCAACTTCCATTGCTCCTAATTAGATAGCAACCCTAATTCTATGTGTGTTAAATGTGTAGTTCTTTTGGAGCAATAATTGAATAATCCAATAGCACGTTAGGGAGGTGGACTTTATTATTATCACACCTCTACCAAAACTTACAACTGAAATATGTGTATAAGGATAATATTTGAGTCTACTTATATTACACAAATGGACAGCTGGGAATATCAGTGGTTTAACATCTCTGATAGTTTTTTAGGAAAGCAAGTACCAGACTCCAAAATTCCCATTTCTTTCTAAGAATTTCAAAAGTCAAAGTTCCCATGAATTAAAATAAATTAAAAATAAGTAGATATAAAAACTAAAAAAGAAGGTAGCAAAATTTAGCAGATTAGCGAGGGCTTTTATTTGATGATATCTAGGCAAGATTTTTGCTTTTGAAGAAATAAGGGAACAATATTCTTTTGTGTTGTCTTTTTCCTTTTTCAGATATTGTAATACAGTATCCTCAGTTTTTTGGTCACTCCTATATGACTTTTGAACCTCTGAAGAACTCCTATCAGGCATTTCAAATTACTCTTGAATTTAGGGTAAGACAAATTAATCTTTTGATTACTATTCTTATTGAATACCTTAACACACCAAAGTGCTATTTCCCAAGGGAAGAAAAGAGGAAGACAGGAGTAGTGAGAGCAGAGGTGAATATGACACAGAACCTGTCCTTAAACCGGTGCACAAGGGCAGGAATGGTGAACACATTGACAATAAACAAGGATACCACAGAGTGGGATGGGTTTTGTATTTTACTGAATTATGTAAGCAGCTGGCCTGAAGGTTCCCCTTGAGAATATTGAGATCCTAGCTATTTAATTTCTCATAGTGACTTCTTCAAGGCAGCAATTTCAGAAGAAATGCATTCTTCATGCCCAAATCCCTTTTTAAGGGAGCTCCTGTGCCTGTCTTCATTCTGATAGCTGTAACTGAACAAATAGGAAAACCATGCTATGTACAATTCTGGCATATCACAAAAGCACAATGGAGGCTCTCTGATCTGAATCAATTGCAGACCAGAATTAAATTAGTGACTTTAGCTTGAAGTGATTTGTTTGGATGTCTCTGGAGACCAAAAAAAGAGGTTTGGAGTCTTGAAACAAGTCTTCTTGAGGTCATAGCCATAGTTTGTCCAAGAAATGATCTGCCTTAGTCCAAGACAGCCAGCATGGCTAACAGCTGGGCTGTTTTTCCAATTCTGTTCACCTAATAGATGGAAAGAATTTGCATGCCTTTAAGTGAGAATAGAATTTGATGATCATGGGCAATGTCCTCCCTGTGATGTGGTCTCTGTACATGTCATACTGAGATTCTGCAGGTGAATCCGCAAAGACAAGTAAGGAGCAGGTCAAAGATGGTGTCCTCTTTCTCTCACCTCACTGCCATTTTTCACACTCTATTTTTGCACTATGATTTTTTTATTGCAAATGAGCCAAATACCAAGGACTGAGTACCAGGGAATTGATTGGAGTTCATGTACTTGCCCCTTTGTAAATAGGATTGCAAAGGAGAATGGTCAAGTTTCATATTCATGTGTGTCTCTAGGTGACTCTTTATGGTAAAGAAGGTGCTCATTGTTCTTGTATCTTTTGTTTGCATAATAACAGGCTGAGGCAGAGGATGGCTTACTGCTCTATTGTGGAGAGAATGACCATGGGAGGGGTGATTTCATGTCCCTGGCTATCATCAGACGTGCCCTTCAATTCAGGTAATTCCCACCAAAAGCTCCACAAAGTTTGAACAAACAATCCTGTTACCTTTGCATTTTTATAATGTGAATAAAAATATATACAGGATGAATTCCAGTAGATAAAGGAATGGTGCGTGTAAGATGAGCATGGACCAGTTTACAAAATACTAGAGTATCAGGATTGTAGTAGAGTATCAGGATTGTAGTACAGCTTTTGAAACTTGAGTTTTGGAACCTTAAGAACATTCATTCATGCAACAGCAAATGTTTCTTGAGCACCTACAGAATACCAGGCACTGCTGTAGGTCCTAGAGATGCAGAAGTAAGCCAAAGAGATAAAGAAAATCCGTTATCTCTTAGAACTCTAGTGTAGGTGGTGGGAAGAACGTTGGAATCGTCTCGTAGCAAATACAGCTGGTTGCCATGGAAAAGAGAAAGGAAATCTACAAACTCCTATGGATTTATAAAAGCTCCACCCCATCCTTATCTTCCCCTGGGGCTTTATAAGCTGTTGGTCTTGCCTCCTCTGCCCTGGTCACTTTTCCTCCAATATACTCTGGAAGCGACCTTTAGCTTATGTACGCTTATGAGGGTCCAAGAAGGGCAGACTTATGTGGAGGTGCAGTGTTTAATCACCCTTAAGGATGTGTACACAGCACCTGTTTGTGAGTGACCAGTAGACATCAGCCTCTTCCTTTTCCACAATGCACTGGCTAAGATCCTAATGGCACCATTCTCTGACTACTGCCTGACCTTCAGCAAATGATATAACCTCTCCAAGGCTGTGCTTTCTTACAGAGCTATTGTGAGGATTGGATGAGCTAAACCATACAAGTGCTTAGAGCTACACCTGACCCATAGTAAGCATTCAGTAAGCATCAACCATTATTATCTATTTTTTTATGATTTCAACATAAAAAAGTGGTTTGGGTTAAATTGTAGAAAACTTTCAGCATCCATTCAGGCTAGAAAATGGGTCTCATCCTTTGTTAAATTATTTTATTAATGGAAGTTTGATATTAGCCATCAAGATCTGGGTTGGTGGTTCTAAGTTTGTGGAGCTTGAAAATATAGTGGTTCTGATTGACTGTCAGTAGAACTGCCAGTTATTAGCTGGTAGCAGCTCTCCAACCCTGCAACTCCTATGGAGTGATTCTGATGTTCCCCCAGGTAAGCCTGTTGACCCCATGCCTCTCTATTAAAGATCATGAGACAAAGAAGCCCAGAGAGGTGGGCTGCAAATCATGCAAATCTTAATATGGACAATGCTGGCCATGTGTCATCCCCAGGAGGCAATCTCAATTCATACATAAGACGCATGGTACCTCTTTGGGAGCTACTAGAAAGGAACAAAATTCTATGTATCAGACATCATGACCAGTGGGCACCCCTGAGCTATGGGATGTTGGGAAAAACAAACAAACAAACAACGAAACAAGAATAATGCAGCCACTGAGGATGCTCCTCCTCTGTCCCACACCTCATCCCTGAGCTGGAGTCACCTATGGGAGTCTCACCTGTATTTGAGCACAGCTGCGTACAGATGGCAGCACTGACAAGTTTGCCAAAATAAGTGCAAAGACTTACATTTTATTAATATAGCTGAGCCTAACATTTGTGAGATGAAGAAAGACCTCAGAGAAATCCCGGGAAGCAGAGTGGTTCACTTTCTAACTCGCTGCACCTCGAATCTACTTTAAACATCTTGCAATCTTTGAAAAAGAGGGGTCAGCCTTTGTTACCCATCATTTTTTAAGCTGCAGAGAAAATCAGGTTAAAGAAGATCCTACATTGAAAGATTCCAAGGACAGATTAATGAAAACTAGAGTGAAATCATCTTAGGGAAGAAGCATCTAACTGTTCTGTGAATAGATTTAAGTAGCTCTTGATATTCGTAGACATAACCGAACAGATTAACTGTGGAAGGAGCTATTACCCTGGAAGTGATGTCAATGGAGTTGGAAAACATGAGTAATGATCTGATTGATCAAAGAATCTTCTTTTCCTTCACTCTCTTACAGGTTTAATTGTGGAACTGGGGTTGCCATTATCATAAGTGAGACCAAAATTAAACTGGGGGGCTGGAACACAGTTACACTCTACAGAGATGGGCTGAATGGGCTGTTGCAGTTGAACAATGGCACCCCAGTGACAGGCCAGTCCCAGGTGAGTAGAACCCTCATACCTTGCCTACCCTATCTACCACCCCAAACATACCTTGAGAGGCTGACTGCAGACAGTCCAGGAAGAATTAGCTAAATCAAAGTTTTAGATGGGCTTGGTGAGGCCCATTTATCATGGTGAACCCACTCAACTAAGCTTCTGTGTGCCCCTATTCAGTCTTGACATTCCTATTAGTCTTCAGGGCACATATCCATCCCACATCAACTGAAAAGAAAAACTGAACTCGCAAGCATCATCACTATTGGGTGCACAGGTACATAATCTAGGCTTCATGCCCAGGGGCATGTCCTCTTTCTACCAGAACATCAAAGCCACAGGTGGAGGAAGGCCCGTACTGGGAGAATAGAACCCATTATTAGTGTCAAACATAAAGCTTGCTTTTAAGGTAGGGGTGTTGCAATCTTGTGGCTTTAAAAAATAGCCCTGAAAGGTTCACTTGGTTCAATATACAGGAATAATTCATTTATCTCCCTTTTTTTGGGATTGTAGGAAGTGGTAAAATAATTCAACTTTTGGGCTACTCAGTAAATCTCCTAGATACTCACATATTTGTTATGCTCTGAGCAATTTTAGGACTGTGTTTAGAATAAACAGTTTGGATTAGCAACCTGCCAAGGAACCAAGCCTGTTATTATAATCAGGCAGGTGTCTGTATTCTCTGAGGAAAATATAGCAAAAAGGAATTGTGTATATGTTTAGAGCTACCTCTTTCCATGGACTCTTCACGTGTTGGCAAGACATGTTAAATAAAGAGCCAAGCTGTGATGATCCAAAAGAGAAAAATGAATTAAAAGAAAAAAAAAAACATACTAATTTGGTCCCCAGAGGTTCCAAAGGGACAAAAAAATCCAAATGTGAATCTAGGGAGATTGCTTTTTGTCCATATTGCTAGGAAAGGGAAGGATGGGGTGAATGACTATAGAGTCACATAAATGCCTGAACAAAGACCTAACATGATAAAATGAAATTTGGAGAAATAAATCTTGAACTTGGGTCCAAAAGGATGGAGAATCTATAGTAGAAGCAACACATGAAAACATATAATGGTGTCAAACAAAGATGTTCAATAAAGGATAACAAAGTGGGTTGTGTGCTAACAACACACCAAGGAAATTATAGGTTGTGTTAATAGAAGCATAGCCTGTAAACAAGAATGGTGACAATTTTATCCTATTCTGGTGATGATATGATAGCTTCCAGTGATTCTAATGATGACACTAATCCTTTTATAGGACTGCATTCATATCCGTGATCACATTTTCAGAGAGCCATAGACAAACTGCAGCATGTTCAAGGGCCAGAAAGATGACTTGAAAGCCCTTCAAAGATTGATTGAAGGAACAGTGTTTACTTTGAAAAGATGAAGGCATGGGTGGTGGCTTTTCATCATAGAGTCAGATGCAGAGACTTGAGGGAGAAGGAGTTATTCTGTGGACCACCAAGGCTGAATAATGGGAAGAGCCTCAGGGAGAGTAATTTTAGCTTTACCTAATCATACAAAGTTATACAGAGGTACAACATATTTCCTCAGGAGATAGTTCCCTGTCCTTCAGAGGTATTCAAGGATAACTTGCTGATATGGACATACAAGGAACCTGACAGCCAATGAGAACTTGGATTATGAGTTTTTACATTTTTTTCAATCCCAAGACTCTATAATTTTAATGAATATAAGAATGAATTTTAAGAAGGATGTAATTTTATGTACACTCAGGGCGAAATTTCCTTCCATACTACTGGGACTTGTTGAGCAAGTTTTATTAGCAGGACCACAGATGTAGAATGTCTAATCAACTGTCGTGGGAGATAGTGATTCCATTTTAAGTTGGGCTCCCCAGAAACAGACCTAAGATGTTCCCCAGAAACAGACCTAAGATGAGGAGCCTTGTGAAAGTGGATCACTGGGGAGAGTGGAAATAGAGAGGTGAAATGGACAGACGATGAGGAAGTCAACAAGAGTGAGAACTTAGGAAACATTCTTCAGAATGTGGCTTCTGCCTGATCCCATAGGAGACCGCTAGAATATGGACTATACCTTTGAGTCATCTCAAACTATTAAGGCTGCCCAGGAAACACAAACTCCAGGATATTTCCCTTTTCAGCATAGGCCAGAAAAGCAATTCCAGGGACCTGTAGGCCACTTCACCAGAGAAAGGTAAAGGCTAAGGTCCAAGTCTATTTCTGGGATACTGTGAAGGGCACTTCCAAGGGCCACCAACCTCCTCAGTGCACTTAATTCTCTGAGAGGATTGGGCTGTCAGGCCCCCTCCTCTGGTCCTGGGTCAGGGAACAAAACCAGAGTGAGAATGGGATCCAGGAAGTAAATGCTGAAGATGTTGATAAAATAAGCCAAGAGAGTATTTAATTCATCTAATGAAAGCAGTGTGTTGAGTGGCTGGCAAACAATTTAGTTAATCCTTAAAACCCACTACAAGTACTATAAAGCTGCCTAGCTCAGATTCAATCCACTATTAATATTTATAAAAGATTCTTATCAATTCATTAGAAAGATAAAACAATGATAAGATTTTCTATTGACTGGTAACAGAAGTTTAAAGGATTTATCTTTCAGTAGCTTAGAGTCTGCACATTTCCTAAGTGCTGGAAGAATGCCTTTCCAACACATTTTTTGAATCCTTTATCCAAATAAATGACATATTTCAGTTAAAAAAAAAAAAGAACGACCCAACCCAGGGTGCCTTAATTTTGTTCCATCTAATGTTCAGCTCTATATTTTGAAACCTCAAAACCTGCAATCCAGATTGTGGCTTGATCTAAGATTGGAAATTTTCCTACCTCACTGTAATAACACTTTTAAGAAGAAAAGAAAAGAAAAGGAGAAAGGAAAAGAAAAAAAGTTGTATTCAGAAGCAAATTTCAAAAAATTTTGCAACACTATCTCTTTGGTGATTTCCTCCCACAGTGTTTCTGGCAGTGTATAGTATAAAGGTGACTAGGATAGTAAAAAGGAAAGGGTAAGTGTGGGCTATGTACACAGAAAATTAGTATTATCACCTTCTAAGATACAGAATAACTCTGTGACCCGTCCAAGGTACACAGTAGTTGGTGGCAGGACTGGAAAGAGAAAGTTGTTTTTGGAGGCCCAGCATAGTTGACTGCCTATTGGGTGGGTCTTGGCTCTGACCTCTCTTCCCTTCCTGGCATTCCAGAATCATCCTTTCTGGAGCACAGCCCTCTGAGAAGCTCACTAAGTTTCCTGTGGTGGCCATGGTTTAATTTTCCAGTACAGTGATGTTTTAAAGATAAATAAATATGGAAGGAAGAATACACCGGGGGGGGGGGGGGTGTCTGTCACTTACATCTTAACCATGTCCCTCATTAAAATCTGTTGTACCGGGGACCAACAGTTAGAGTAATGGCTATGTCGCTGGACTCCCACGTCGTTGACCGCAGTTCGCGTCCCAGACCCGGTGGCTTAAAACTCATGCCGGGTGCATGTGCATGCATGCCCAAGATCCCAAGAGGAGAATGGAGGAGAAGGGATTGCGGCGTGGCCATTCCCCCTGGGGGTGATTTCTCGCTTTCTGTCTCTGTCTGTCTGGCGAGCGCACGCACCCTATAGCAAAAAAAAAAAAAAAAAAAAAAAAAAAAAAAAAAAAAAAAAAAAACCTCTCCAAAAAAAAGAAATGGAAGAAAAAAAATCTGTTGTACCGTGGCGTTGGCTTTGTTTAGTAAAGTAGAGTGTTATTTTTTCTTAAAGGGCCTGTACAGTAAAATCACCTTCCGGACACCTCTCTATGTTGGTGGGGCTCCCAGCGCATACTGGCTAGTTAGAGCAACGGGGACAAACCGAGGCTTTCAAGGCTGTGTGCAGTTACTTGCTGTTAATGGGAAGAGAATCGACTTGAGGCCCTGGCCACTGGGAAAAGCACTCAGTGGGGCTGATGTGGGTAAGTGGCTGCCCAGGGTGTGGATTACTCTTGTAGATTGCCTTTCTAGATTGGGACAGAGAGGAGAGAAACAGCATCAGTTGCAATCCTGGGAATCTGTTTCATATAGAACTTCAGGAGGGAGGTGGTCCCAAGAGCAAGAGCTGAGGTTGGCCCTCTGCAGACATGTTGACCCTGAGTATGGACACTGAAGTGTGGTGGCACCAAACCCTTGGTGGTTTCTTGCTGCCATCTTGAGTTCTTCATGAAACATGGCATGGTCTCGTTGGATAAAGTAACAAGCAACCCAGCCCTTTCACCCTTCCTCATTCAGCCCAGTGGAAAACCAATGTAATAATGCGAGAAGAGCTTTCATAAACTCTCTTCTCCTAGGAGAACTGGTCAAATTCTAATTCTTGACCATTGTGCCAAACATTTTCTCTCTGTCCTCTCATTTATTCCTTACACTAGTTTTAGAAGATAGAAATTATTTTATACTGATTTTATAGGTAAATAATCTGGGCCTTGTACAATTAAATAACTTATCCTAAATAACAGGCAGAGCTATGATTTTTTTTTTAAATAGTGACATTTATTCTGTCCCTGAAGGCAGCAGGTAGGTAATTCCAAGACTAGTTAATTCAGTGACTGTCTTAATCTGCTAGGGCTGCTGTAACAAACCACCACAGACTGTGTGGCTTAAACATCAGAAATTAATTTTCTCCTAGTTCTGGACACTGATGACTAAGATCAAGGTGTTGGCAGAGTTGGTCTCTCCTGGGGCCTCTTTTCTTGACTTGCAGACAGTGCCTTCTCGCTACGTCTTCTCATGGTCTTTTCTCTGTGAGCACACGCCCATTGGGTCTCTCTGCACATCCTGATTTCCTCTTCTTTAAGGACACCAGTCAGACTGGGTTGGGCCCCAGGTGTATGACTTTATTTAACATTAATTGCCTCCTTAAAGGTCCTGTATACAAATGTAGTCACTTTGAGATTAGAACTTCAATCTGCAAATTTCAAGGAGACAGAATTCAGTTCCTAACAGTGACTCGATGATATCAGAACTCTGGGTTAGTCTCTGTAATGCTCTTCCTTTCCACTCCCTACTTTAGGCATCACTTCCTCCTATGACATCATCCTTGGCAAGGAATGGCAAATCCAATTCTTAGGTCTCTTTTTCTCCATCTTCACTACCATTAACATTGAGCTGCATTTGCTTTACCACATATTAACCTATCCCTCTACTTTTTCCTCAATCACACCTAGGATTCAGTCCTCATAACCCTAGGTACATGTTTTTGTTTTGTTTTATAGCTAAAATCAGTTGAGTACCTAGTATATGTAGGCATAATTATAAATTACTTTAATCTTAATCTTCCTAAAATTCCTATAAAAGCAGTGTTAGCATTAGTCTTAGTTTACAGAAGAGAACCAATGTTACAGAATAAATAACCTGACCAAAGTTGCACATCTGTGACCTCTGCCATTCTGGTTTCAGTCTTGCCCTTTTAACCAAATCAACTATATCAAAGATTTCCAAATCACATCTCTCCAAGTTGCTCCTCTTCACCTTGCTCACTCTTAAAGCTATGTCATCATTAAAACTACAATAGATAAAGTTCAACTAAAAGGAAAATATTACTATCCACATGCTATTTCCTATGCTAATTTTTCCCAATTGATCATTTAGTCAATGTAAACAATAAACAACAGTGACTAAAACAATTATTAAAGTTCCCATGACACTAAAACGGATAACTCTAAAGTCCCTCTTTGTGACTATCTGTGATGATTAAGAACATGAGAACCAATAGTTTCATCAGGAGTCTCCCTTGGTATTTATAAACCTGGGTGCTGAAAGCAAATGGTCTGGATTTGACAAATCAGCTAATCTCTTTACAACTTGCCCATCTAGAAATAGTACCTACCTCATAAGATACTTTTGCTTAAATTGCATATAAGGTATTTATAATAGGGCCTTACACATAGCAAACATGTCATAAGTATTTCCCATAACATATTATTAATGGGCCAGCTTCATGGTGTAGTGGTAATGTGCTTCTCAAGAGAAGCCAGATCTCACACAGTGACTGTTGTTCAGATCCTTAGCCTGAATCATGCAGCACATGTACATGAGTGCCCAAGACCTGATGGGCTGAAGGTCTAGAGGAGGGGATCCCGTTATGGTCAGACTCTGTGGAGGGTACTCTATGCACACGTGCATGTGCTCTATCATGAATAAATCAAATAATTATTATTAAAATTAATACATTATTCATAGTAATAGTCTGACTCCACCCATCAAGCCAGCCCTGAAGAACAGATCTGGCAGTTTCAAGGCTGCATGGTAAACCTCTGACAGCTAGTTCAGAAGCTGCAAAGCTGGACAGGTACTGACTTCTGCTAGCTTTTGCAATTCTCACATAGTGATACCAAGTTCTCCACTGAGCAGATGAGACCAAAAAGATACTTTGCTGGCTCAAACTCCAAGGAAGTAGCTATTGGATTATTGGATTTCTCTATGACCCTTAATGGCAGACACCAGTTACCTTGCTCTTTTTCATTTCTTCACAGTTTGTTTTTCCATGAGGTATAAGAGCAGGGCTGGGTATCCTTACTCAGCTTCCATGTTTGCTTTCTTTTGAGTTAGTCCTCTTGAAATTCAAAGTTTATAAGTCAAGTGTAGTCTTTTGTAAGTCAAATGTAGTCTTTTGGGGGTCATCATTTTTTCATCTGACACCTCAGTTTTGACATTGCCGTCTTCAGCTTTTCCTCTGTCTCACCTACTCTTCCCCACCAACCTGTTCACTGCTCAGAGGGGCCTTTCATTATTCAACTCCTCCCACTCCATTTCCTATCTCCTTCATTAAAGACTTCCAAACTACAGAGCTCTCTGCAAGTCACGTTTTGAAGAGTCGGCAGCCTCAGCAAAATTTTGCATTCTCTGGTCCAGCCTTTTCTTAAAATATCTCCACCCAAATTCTCAAACCTAATCCTATCACTCATTTTTTCTCCAATCCTTCCTTGGCTCTCTGCCCCCTGCTATAGCAATGTTGCAGAGTCAACTCCCTGAGTTCTTAAAGACTCAAGAGGTCTGTGATGACCACAGATATCACTATGGTCTGTCAACTCTTTTGCTCTTTCTTTTACTCCATTAATACTTATTCGAGCACCCACTTAGTGCTGGTCATAGTACCGGATGACAGAGATAAAGCAGTGAATGGACAGGATTTCATCCCTACCCTCATGTAGCTGCCATGAGGAGAGACCAAATTAATAAAAAAAAAATTATGCGAGTAAAGTCATGACTTTTCCGACAACCCAATAAAATCACAGTTGGAGTAAATTTTCACTTCTCACATAGGAGAAGCAATGGTGCAATAATAGTATATGATAGGGAAATTCTAAGGTCTGGGGGTGAAGGAGAAGAGTTCCTGAGGGAGTTAAAATGAAGCAAGTGTAGGAGTCAAAAGGTGAAGAAGAGAGGAAAGAATATTCCAGGCAGAGGGACAAATGAGTTCCATGATCTAGTCTGTGGTTTGAAAAGATCCTCTAACTGTAGACAGCTCATTGAAAAGGTGCTTTTAAGGGGTATATGTAAACCAACTGCAAGTCTATTGCAATAGTCCAGATGACAGGTGATAGTGATTTGATCCAGGTGGTAGTAGTAGTAGAGAATAGAGACTGACCTGACAGATATTTAGGAGGAAATATATATAGGCTTCAGTTAGAGATTGGCAAAGGGGGACAGGAAGGGGGCTCATAGTTTATGGTTTCCTTAATGTACTCACTTTATGATGCTTCATCTTCTTTTGCCTCTAAGAAGTCTAATTTCTCTTCTGCCCCTCACTTCATTATCTAGCATAAACCTACACAACAGCTGGCAAATAGCAGTGTCAGTAAAAGTCACTTTATATATTGATAGTCAAGTCACTCCAGCCATATGTGTGCCCCACCTTCTCCCCCTCTCCCCCCCCCCCCCCCCACTTTCAGAGTTGAAGGTTTTCCTCCTCTCTGAAATGAGCCAGTTCATCTACACTGCACCCATGGGACCTTCCTACTTCCCTGGGACCTTGTCAGGATTCTCTCTTCTCACTGGCCCAAGGGTGCTTAACTGTTTTAATGTCATGGACCTCTTCAGTGGTTTGGCGAAACCTATGTGCCACTTTTTAGAATGCTACTTTTAAATGCAGAAAAAAAATATACATAATCTTATAAGGGAGAACAATTCTATTGAAATACAGTCATGAAATATTTTTAAAGTTTTGGTATTACAATAATAGATGTGCTTGTTTATAAAATGTTAAAGAATGAGATTATTTTATGGTGGGTGAAATAATGACTAGGATTTCAAAGTAGCAATGTATATAAATGGTATTTTGAAATACCTGCAACAAATGGAATGTGACAGTGACTGTGAGGTCTGTCATGAGAACTGCTGATGTTAGAAGTATGTGGCCTGTATTAATAGTTAAAGGAACTGTAGTAGTCCCTCATCTGCAGGGGACATGTTCTAAGACCCCAGTACATATGCCTGAAACTGCAGATACTACTGAACCCTATAAATATGATGTTTTGTCCTACACATACACACCTATGATAAAGTTTAATGTATAAATTAGGCCCAGTAAAAGATAACATTGAACAATTATAACAAAACTCTGTAATCAAAGCTATATGAATGTAATCTTGTTCTCAAAACACAAGGCATTTACAAAAAGTTCAAGTAAATGTTATGAAAAAAACAATGCATGGATTCCAAAAATGGTTGTGTCAAAATAAACTCATACTTAATTCCATATTTTAATGAAGTTCCCTCTTAGCTTACTGTCTGTATTCTTCTTGCTGTTGTTATGAAGAATGGATGGAGCAGGACAGAGTGAGATGTCATTATGCTACTCAGAACAATGCTCAATTTAAAGTTATGAATTTGTATTTCTGGAATTTTCTATTTAATTTTTTCATACTATGGTTGATGGCTGATGACTAAAACTATGGAAGCAAAAGTACAAATAAGGCAGCCTACTGGGCTCAATTCCAGTCAGAAGTTAAGGACCCTAAGGACATAACACTTTTCCATCTTAGTTTATAGACCCCTGCTCTCGTTTATTCACATGTGCTCATCTCCTCTTCAGCTTAAATAAGTGTCATGTCTGCATGAGTCTGCTACCCTCTGGGTGGGAATTCTGGGGCTCTCTTTTCTCTTTCAAGGTGTAACTCTACCTGTGGCTATTTCCATAGTCATCTTACCCTTAAATTAAGCCAAAGTGAACTCCTCCTCTGCCTCTCAGAAACCAGGTCCTATTCATGGCAATCCTCATTTCTTCTCCTTTGACACCTTTCAGTCTTCCAAATGGCACCCTTTGAGTTCATGCTGGAGTCTTCTTCAACCTTCATTCTCTAGCACAAATTGCTTATTTCATCTATTTCCATGTCTGTCTGATTCTTCACATTCTCTTCATTTCCTCTGCTATCACCCTGTCCAGTCCCTGTTCAGCTCCTTGTAGGATTTCTTCCCTCTCATCCATCCCATCACTCATCTATGAAGCTTGCTTGCCATTGATGGGGTAATCTTGCTAAAATACTGCTTCCACCAAGTAAACAACTCTTTGTTAGTCTTTCACAATGTCTTCCATTCCCATCTCTTGAAAAAAAAAATTAAGATTCAATAGATTTTTAAAGTAATTTATCCCTATATATCTAAAATAACCCAAGGACTTCATTTCTTCCTATGTAATCTGTCCTTTTCTGAGAAAGACTCTCAACCTACAGAATGGTGGATGCAGGGTCATGTGAGAGTTTGGCTCATAAAGATCAAAGTCAATCAATATCTGTGTACCCTAAGAATGCCAAGGGTAATGTTCTCAGGGCTGCACCTGAAGAGAGACCACTGATGGGACCAGCAGTTAGCGTAATGGCTATGTCGCCGGACTCCCACATAGTCGATCGTGGTTTGAGTCCTGGACCCGGTGGCTTAAACTCACGCCGGGCGCGTGTGCGTGCATGCCCAAGATCCCGAGAGGAGAATGGAGGAGAAGGGATTGTGGCGTGGCCATCCCCCCTGGGGGGTGATTTCTCACTTTCTGTCTCTCTGTCTCTCTCTGTCTGGTGAGTGCACGCTCCCTATGGCATAAACCTCTCCAAAAAAAAAAAAAAAAAAGAGAGAGAGAGAGAGAGACCACTGATCACTTCAGCCTGAACTTGAAAGGGACAGATGAGTTCCATGGTACAGTTAGTGGTTTGAAAAGATTCCAGGGCCTGCCAGCTGGAATTCACAGTGACCAGCCCACCTGCCTGGGCAGCAAGCCTCTTCTAAGGGCTTTAATTACATTTGTGACACCCTGAAGTCACTCTCTTCTCTCTGGGCACACAGTAGGTATACCTTTCCTTCTCCTCTCAGTGAGGAGATAGAAAAGACTGATGGATAGAAAAGACTGATGGGGAAAGAATAAGAGACTCACCATGCTGAGGTGACACAACCAGGCAAAGGAGGGCTCTTCATTTCACAGGGAGGCAGGCTTCCAGCTCATGAAGATACCACATTAGAAACTGGGGAATGAGTAGAAGGACACTCATACCTGGACCCCTCCCCTCATGGTCCAATTAGAGATATACCCTCTTTGCCACCAACCCTGGAAAAAGTATTTTGTACTCACCCATGTAGTTCTGGGCCAGATTATAGTCCATCTACCCAACTTATTTCTTACAAACACACACACACACAGAGAGAGAGAGAGAGAGAGAGAGAGAGAGGGAGAGAGAGAGGAAGACAGAAGCAGCAACTTAAAAGAAAACACAGACTAGGAAAAGCCCATTTGTCTTCACTCTATCTGATGATCTACATTTGAAAATAACAAAGTACGCTCTTTATGGAGCTGTCTGATACATTTGGTAAAGAGAACTAACCCATTTGATGTCGAATCTTTCAGCACTGTTTACTCCCAGGCACCTTACTGTTCCTCGTAGTATTGTAACTTTGGAGGTAGAAATAGGGATTCTAGAACCCACAGGCTAAGGTATTATGGAGTCCTATCTCCTACCGCACTGCCCAAGACAGAGGAGTCAGCAATTCAGGCAAGTTAATCTTAGACATGGATGCCTAAGTTAATCTTAGACATGGATGCCTAACTCCTTCAATGCTTATCTTGCTTGTTTCAACTTTGAACCAAGGCAGTAGCACTTAAGCTAATTGGGGTCACACAAATTAGAACACTTTTAATTTAGAAGTGACATTGGAGGGATTGAAATACACTCCTGTGGGAGCAACAGAGATAAATCAAAGCAGAAAACAACTCAGTCATCTCCATCAGTGATCAAAAAATGCCCAGCCATTTATTATTTGATTTATTGTGTTCATCATTTTATATATATATATATATATATATATATATATATATATATATATATAAATTTGTCAGAGGGCATTGCACTCATCTGAGAGAGAGAGAGACAGAGAGAGAGAGAGAGCAAGAAAGCACCCACCCACAGGGCATGATTATGCACAATTCTCTCTTTTCCATTTCTCCCTTTTCTCTGGATTTTGTACATACACACACACACACACACACAAGGCATGTTTTTCAAGCAAGCCACAAGTTCTGGGACTTGAACCATACAATTGACCATGTAGCATCCAGCCACCTTAACCCCCATGCCCTGGACTGGCCCAAGTTCATCCTATTTTTAATAGTTTCTGTGACTCTTCATAAAGGAAAAGTCAAAATCTAATTAAATTGAAGAGATCCAACATATCCTGAAAGATGGTTTGCAGTTGTGTAGAGGTACAAATCAACAGGCGAGAGAAACAGACTGTACTTACTCAGAACCATGAGCTGTTGGCATGGTCGGCGTGTTTGACTGGCACACTTGATGACCTGGCTTTGTAACTCCTGTTCTACATTTAGGGGAATGCAGCAGTGGGATCTGTGACGAGGCTTCTTGCATCAACGGTGGCACCTGCACGGCAATCAAGGCCGACTCCTACATTTGCCTCTGTCCCCTTGGGTTCAAAGGTCGACACTGTGAAGATGGTGAGAAAGAAGCAAGTTGATGGCAGTTTCTACCTGCATGTTAATTTATGTGGATGTAATATTTGTCATTGTACTTTTACCAAAGTCCCATACATTTTTATGAGATTACTGTTGCTTTGTTGGGAGGGTGGACAATCATTGGTTACCAGGCTAGAGTGCTTGGTTAGAGTCTCTGAGTGCCAAAGTGTTACACCAACCAGGGATGCTCATTTTAGCATGCTGAGCATGCATGACATCCTTTTGCCATCAAATCACTTTAAAAAGCCTGTATTTGTGTCATTAGTGTCAGACTGAATTCAAAGCATATAAAGCTCATGCTCATGCTCTTTAGCGTATCAGTCAATTTCAGAGAAAATATTGGGAAGATCTGCATATCACATTAACAATGGGACAATAGTGATCTTATTCATGCTTCTTTGTACTGCTCTGCTGAATATTCCCATCCCTCAATACTGTATATATATATATTAATTACATAAATATATATATATTCACATACATATAAACATACATGCACTTGCAAACAGAGATGTGCACACATTCATGCGTATAATAATCTACCATTTAAAAGATGTTGGAAAACCATGGAGGGATAAGAATGCTTTACTTTCCAAAATTCTAAGAGTAAAATATAAAAGAAAAGAAAATTAGGCCTAAGATCATAAAGTTAATCAAATTCCTCTGTGAATGTTTCAGATTTAGACCTAAGACCTCATACTAGGGAAACATTTTTGTATTAGTAACATTAAAGTGTGCGTAAGTCAGGGTAAGCCAGTGCTAGTACATACAACCTCATGTTTCAGTAGCCTCACATAAAGACGGTGAGTCTTGCTCATATGGTAAATTACTGCAGGTTATTGGTGGGGTGGGAGTAGGATTCCTGCTCCATGTTTTCATTCAGGGACACAAGTCCTTGCCATGTATTGGTTCTCCCAGGGCCTTAGAGTCTGTCACTGCATCCTGCATCCAGCCAGGTGGCGAGGGGAAAAAAGAGCATGGGGTATAGAGGGAAGTTTTATGGGCCAGACTTGGCATATTCTATAGTACGTTCACCTACTATATGGGCCGGAACTCAGTCACATTACCCACTTAACCTTAAGACACCTGGGAAATGTAGTTAGGTCTGTGCCCAAGAGGGAGACAAACACACACACACATACACACACACAATAGAACCAGCTGTGGGTGTCCAACCAGTCAGTTTTCCACCATGAGGGACTCTGAACTGTGCTTGCTTCTTGTTTCTTCAGCTTTCACCTTGACCATTCCTCAATTCAGAGAGTCTCTGAGATCCTACGCTGCGACACCCTGGCCGCTGGAGCCCCATCATTATCTTTCCTTCATGGAGTTTGAGATCACATTCCGGCCTGACTCGGGAGACGGTGTCCTCCTGTACAGCTATGACACAGGCAGTAAAGATTTCCTGTCCATCAACATGGCTGGGGGCCACGTGGAGTTCCGCTTTGATTGTGGCTCTGGAACTGGTGTTCTCAGGTGAGAGCTGAGGCCTTCTGGAACCCCCTCCCCTCAAAATCCAAGCAGTCACCATGTTGGAAAAAGACTGAGCAACTTAGGCTCTTCCCGTGTTCCCGATACGACTTACCTTTTGAAACCTGTTCTGCTTCATTAAGTCAGGCTTTCTGTGGATAGTGCTCTCCTGACTGCCAGGTTTCTTCCTCTCAAGTAGTCAGACAACTTTAAACTGTGGGAAATGTGTTTGTTTCAGGAGGGTGTAAACATTCGCTCATATTCTACTGGCCGGAATTCAGTCACATTACCCATATAACCACAAGACAGCTGGGAAATGTAGTTTAGGTCTGTGCCCAAGAAAGAGAGAAAAAAAAAAAATTAAAATAAATAAATAAAATAAAACAACTATGGGTGCACAACCAGTCAGTTTCTACCACAGGGGATTCTGAACTGGGCTTGTTTCTTGTTTCTTCAGCTTTCACCTTGACCATTCCTCAATTCAGAGTCTCTGAACTGCCTTCATTTCCACCAAGGTCATGCAATACCATCAGCAGAAACTTGATAAATTGTAACTAGTCCGCATCTTCACATGACAGGCACTCAACAAACATATGTGGGGAATAAAAAAAGTATTAACACATATTTAATGATTAGAAATGTCATTAAATAAGACCTCACTTAAATTTTTAACTTTCCTAGAGGGCACATGTGCATGCATGCCCAAAATTCTAAGAGGAGAAAGAAGGAGAAGGGATTGTGGCATAGCCATCCCCCCTGGAGGGTGATTTCTCACTTTCCCTCTCTCTCTCTCTCTCTCTCTCTCTGTCTCTGTCTCTGTCTCTGTCTCTTTCCTGAGAGTACAAGTGCAAAAAGTAAATAAATAATTGAAATCTAATTTTCCTCTTGAACTTTTTCTTTGATGCTAACAATTTAGCAAGTCTCTCTCTGTTCGCCATGTAAAGGAATCTGACAATGAATCATTGTCATTGCAAAGACCCATTCCCTGACCAGTATGCCCATGGTTGTGTGATGAGTGGTTTTGATGGCATGACAATAAACAAGTCCTTCTCAAGTACTTGCTGGTAGTTGCAGAATGGGTCTGAATAATCAAAACTTGCCTTCTGTTGTCTTGTTCATACTGTAAGATTACTTAGCAGGTCAAACGTTCCTGTACAGTGAGGTAGTATTTGTTTTAGTCCCTTGGAACCTGTGGTTGGTAGGTGCAGATGTTTTTATTTGTTTATATCTCTCTTGTCTTACTGTGTTCCTCCCACAGTAATTTTTATCATTCAAGTTGGAGGACCACCAACCAAATGCAGACATGTTTCTTGTTCATATGTTCATCTAATTCTTCTCTCTTGAAACTCACGGAGATGTTTTGCTCAATGATACCCTGCAAACAAGGTATCCGTTAGTCCGTTGTTTGAAAGGAAATTGCAGGCTGTATTCAATCATAATTCATAGCACTAGACTATCATTTTTGGAAAGAATATGTGAGTGAGATGTTACAACCAGGCATTGCCCTTAACTGCTGATCATTTTTCACGGCTGATGGGAAATGAGGTTTCAACAATTCTTAAAAAGGATGATTTGTTTTTGTCCTTGTGGCCGAATTTCTACTCATCCCTGACACCTCCCATGCCTTGGGAAATGGACAAACATTTTTGTATCTCTGATTATGCATTCTATATCTCAAGACAACTTCGGTGGATATTTAATTGATTCAATTTACATATGATTATGCAAAGTAGCCAAAGCAATTCACTTAGAACAATATGTCAGGTTGAGAAAGGAAGACACCTTGAATATCATCTTACACTTTTCAATGACTTCTTCCTGGATAAGGAATGACCAGAGAGCCAGGGGCAAGTCAGGCTCATCGGCCCTGTGGGAAAGATGGCCCACTCTGCTTTACCTCTGCAGTGGCAGCTCAAGCTGGGGGTCACAGACTCACAGAGTCCAGCATTTTTTCTGTTAACCCTGTGCCTTTTTGATAAAAGTTGTTCTTAATTATTTTTTGGATATACGTTACCATTTTCTTGCCTGTCAGAAAAAGAATTCTTTAGTATTGAGAGAAATGAAAACGAAGCAAGAGCTTCCAAAGAACAAACCACCATCTGCTTCCTTGCCCCCTCTCTTCCCCAGCATAATCTGACAACAGTGATCTCTTTTGGTGTTTCAGATGCTCCTCGGGAAGCTGTTTATTTGAAAACCATTTTAAAGACTTCCTGCTTAATTAAGACGATTCAGTGAAAGCCTGAACTATAGGAAGTTGTGAAACTGGCCAAATTATTTTAACTTTAGGTAAAGGAAAAGGTGGTTAAATTCATTATGAACTTGATTCAAAAATCGAGACAATTGGAATGAGCTCTTGGTGGCTGTGATCGATATAACCGTGCAAAGGAAGGCAGCGTATTGACAGCAGATGACCTCTACAGGACAAGAATGCGACAGTGGTGCTGTTGGTTATTATGGAGATAGACCACTTAAAAATGGGCTGCTTGTTTCTTTATTGCATATTGATTTAGCCAAGGTGATTAAATTCTAATTGCTAAGGACAAATCACAAAAGCATTTGCCAGAGTAAAAAAAAAAATTCAAGTGAGGGGTGGTGACCTTTCAATAATTGTGCCCATTGGTATTCCTCCTGGTTTTCTAAAGATGATCCAGGACTGAAAAATAATTGGGAGGTTCAGTGAGGGCCACGAACTACACATTGCCAGAAATACAAATGCAATAATGGTACTCTTTCTGCATACCTCACTATAAAAAGTAATGTGTGAAACTTCTATAAATATCATTTAAACTTCAAGAACTTTCACCTTGAATTAATTTAATATCTTAGCTTCTTTTAAGTCTTTTCACAATATCAGAACACATAGAATCTGTTCCCTTCCCAACATTTTATCATGAATATATTTTCAAATATATAGGAAAGTTGAAAAAATTGTAAATGTCTTTATGTCCTATCAACTATAGTCTGTAATAACATTTTATCGTTTTATCACATATCTAGCCATCTTTCTCTCTCTCCACTCATTTACCCTTCCTTCCTTGTTTTATGCATTTAAAAGAATGTTTTTTGCACTTATAGAAGGTAAAATACAAGGAGTCTGTGTTTTACACTATAACCCATATAATTATGTTCTCTTCAAAACTTGTACACAATTATGATCATATTTTACCCTCACGCCACTTTTTATCTAGAAAACCAGATTCACTATATCCATATTTGAAGTGTGTTTAAGGAATAAATAAAATGATAAATGCAGTGCTTCTTCCCTGAAGGAGCTAGTACTGCTGTTGTTACTAAGCAAGAATTATTATTTCCTTTTTACTTAATGAAGTGTCTAAGGTTGATAACAGTTTTATCATAGCCAGGTAAATGAAAACAATCCACAGCATGCTAACCCACACTCATTTTCCTTCTGTATTAGTCAGTGTTCCTAAGAAAGAGCACCAGTAGGCTATTTATAAATCTATAGAAGGAGACTTAAGGTAAGGGATTGGCTCACTTAATTATGGAAGCTGAGAAGTTCCATGGTCTGCCATCTACATGCTCAAGGCCTAGGAAAGTCAATAGTGTATTTTAGTCCAAGTCTGAAGACCCAAGACCAGGGGAGCTCATGGCATAAATCCTAGTCTGAGTCCAAAGGCCCAAGAACCAGGAATCGTCAATGAACAAAAGCACTTAAGCAGATAGTTCACCCTTCCTTTACCATTTTGTTCTATTTGTACCTTCAACAGAATGTATAGTGCCCACCCATATTGGGTGGATCTACTGATTCAAACGCTAACCTGTTCTGGAAGCACCCTCCCAGACACAGCCAGAAATCATGTTTTACCTCCTATCTGGACATCCCTTAGCTCAGTCAAGTTGAAACATAAAATTAACATCATGTCTTCCTTCTACAGGAGTGAAGAACCCCTTGCCCTAGGCCACTGGCACGAGTTGCGTGTATCTCGCACAGCGAAGAATGGTATCTTACAGGTGGATAAACAGAAAGTAGTAGAGGGAATGGCAGAGGTAAGAAGGGGACATCTTTTCTCTTGACAGTGTGAACTGAATTACTGTTTTCTACCTATCTTTGTAAAAAAGCAACACAGCATGTAAGAGCATGAATGCGAGTGTCAGGCTTCCTGAGCTGAAATTCCAGCTCTTTTACTGAGCAAATTATTTAACTTTTCTATTCTTCAGCTCTAAATAGGATAATAATAATAATAATAATGGCCTTATAGATTTGTTGTAAAGATTAAGTGAATTAATGCTTAATCAGCACAGCACTCAACAATTGCCTTCTACTCTTTTCACCCCATCCTCTATCTTTTTGTTTTCTGCCACTGTAATGTGGTGAGTAAGAAGACAGACTCCAGGGTAGGGTCATTGGTATAGGGGGTAACACATCTGACAAGAAAAGACTGTAAAACAGACTTCTGGGGTTCAAAATCTGGCTTTGTTACTCTACTCACCAGTGGTGTAAGCTCATATTGGTTACTTGACCTTCCAAGTTTGTGTTCTCTCACCATTAGCCTCATCTTGAGGGGGATGGTGGTGATAATAACAGTGCCTATTTCATATAATTGTGGGAATGGAAAAAATTATATATGTAAAACACAATAGTATCTGATCCATGGCCAGCACTATGTAGGTTTACTTCAATTGTTATTATCGGTTAACAGTGTACTATTAGGGACTCAAGAGCACAATTTATACACAAGTTCATAATTTTCTTTCATGATTTCACTTCCAGAGTCATTGCCAAAGAAAAGCATTATTAAAAGGAATAAGAAAAATGTGTTTTTAACTATGGTCTAGTAGGATCTTTGCAAGCAAATGAAATTTACGACTCCATAAAAGCAGAGGGAACTCTAGATTTCCCAGTATCTTAGTGTGCAACAGTTTTTATTCTGTGTAAAGCAAGACTTCAAGATGGCATGGACAAATTTTGGGGTAATGATGCAAATGGATTGGTAAGAAAAAAGAAAGGAAGGAAGAGTTTGATGAGGTAAGAGGCCTTTGAGAAGAAAGGAGATAGGTGTTCATAAGCTAGACCAAGATGGCAGTGAGAAGGGCCCATCAGAACCACGGACTCCTGGGACCAGTAGATGGCCTAATGGTTATGTTGCTAGACTCCTATGTAGTCAACTGTGGTTCGAGTCCTGGACTCAGCGGCTTAAAACTCACACCAGGTGCATGTGCATGCATGCCCAAGATCCTGAGAGGAAAATGGAGGAAAAGGGATTGCAGCGTGCCCCCCCCCCCGCCCCGAGGGTGATTTCTCACATTCTGTCTATCTATCTCTGTCTCTCTGGTGAATGTGCACAGCCTATAGCAAAAATCTCTCTCTCTAAAAAAAAAAAAAGAAAAAAAAGAAAAAAAAAAACCATAGATTCCTTGGGAATGAGAAGAATCCCAAACTGGGTTCTGCTTGGAGAAATGAGCACCTTTCTCACCTACAAAAATGTTCTGTATATATTTGTGGCAAAAAGGAATGGGGGGAGGAAGATATGAAAGGAAGAATGAAGGGAAGAAGAAGACAGATAAAGAAAAATATATTTTAAAAGGAGAATAGGAGTCCCTTCTGATACAATCCAGAATATTCTAACAGCTGACATTAGTCCAAGACAGGATCAGAAGCTCACAAGTATAAACCTGGTTGTATGTTGGCTTATCATATAAATTCAATTATGTCTCTCTAGATTTTAGGCACAAGAATCTATAAAAAAGGAACAAAAGCTTCGGATGGTAATATTTATAAATAGTAATGTTAAGATCTTTGATTACAAATAAGGAACTCTTCAGGATACAGTATTTACTATTAGGATCTAAGAGACAACACAAAGGTAAAAACCACACCTCAGAGCTTCTCTTACTACCGTATCAGCCAATGAGAATTAAACCAGTATGGTAGAGCCTGTACTGGAGTGCCTCCCACTTGAAAGCAATGTCAACAGACAGGAAGGTGCGGCTTTGGGGTGTGTGCATTTGAGGGATGTTCCAGGCAGTTTAGAGCCAAAGTGGCTTGATCTCAGTGAGTTGAATCTCAACCAATTCTTTCCCCACATAAAAATTTGTTCCCTGGCTCTCCAAATCAGACTCAAAACATATGTAACAGGGGAAGTGATCTTTTAAGTTTGAAATAGGCAGGGGCAGGGGCTAGAATACACTTTAGATGGGCTAATCCAGGACCCTGAAGAGCCTGTGGCCAGACCAAACCTGACCCCAGACTACGTAGTCAACAGCACTGACTGAGAAATACCAACATCCAGGGTTGGGTTTAGCTATGCACAATGCAAGAAAGGGCATTGATTTTGAGAGATTCAGACCCCCAGTCCAGAGAGTGCTTAGATTTTCTAGTGCTTTCAGCCCTGCAGAAGTGGCAGATCCAGACATGAAGCACCTCTCTTGAAAACAGACCTCTTTCCTTCTCTCCTGTAGTTCCCCATGGGTATGGCAGCTGCAGCCCTGCCTCTGTTAACAGGAGGGTGGCAGGGGAGGAGTGTGATGAGTAGCTGAAAGGAACCAGCTCAGACCCCATGAAGCCCTGCCCTGTTGGCTAGATGCACAACCATAATTCAAAGTTTTTTTCAAAATAGCCCACTGCTCTGAACCCCCTTGACCTTGCAACCTCCCTCCTTTCCTCTTATTATCTTGGTTTAATTTCTGGGTAAGAGCAAAGACAACGCAGAGATGCCTGTGGGTTTGTGGGAACAGTTCCTGCCTAGTTTAGTATTCTGCTGGGCCACAAAAATTCCTGAAAGTCTTTCTGCTTCTTTGATGCCTCTCAGTTAAATAAAAACCCTCAAAGCTGCCTGAACATTGTTGACCAAGGGTAATGTAGCCTGTTAATGCAATCATAATTTTCTTGGATGACCTGGCTGGACCCACCACTGTGAGCATCCTCAAGAGAAACAGTATCTTCATCCATGATCTCTCTGTCTTCTCTTCTCCACCCTTGAACCTACCCCCAAATCTATTCTTCTGGCCATGATCTTTCTAAAACTTAATCTCTCTGTCTCCTTCTTAGAATTCACACTTTGGAGGTAAGGATTGAGCTCCTAGCATAACTAATAAGGTCCTACATGATCTGGCTCCTTCTTGGCTCTGCCCTATATTCAATACCCTCCGAGTCCTAACTTCTTCCAGTTTCTACCATTCCAGTACTCCTTTGACCACCTCCCCTACGCCCTCCGTCTGGGTATGGGTATGAGACCTCTCTCCCTCCACCCAAGTGCACCCACAGCCACCTGTACAGTCTTCACTCTTGCTAATACCACCTTGACTATATGCCCCACTAGTATAAACTCTTGGAGGGCAGGGACTAGGTTTTTCTTACTTATTATTATTTGTCTAGTACTTAAAACAGTGCCTAATGATATTTCTTAAGTGAATGATTGATTGCTGCTGAATTTGTATTTCTTTTACCATACCATCAAAATTTATATCCCTAAAAGCAAATCTCAATTTTTTTTAGCTCATCCCTGTGCGTTATCTTATGATATTTTAATATTTTGCTTACGGCTTATGCTTAAATGAGCCTAGGCATTAAATATTACACACAGCTTGTTAGCTCACCCACCCATGGGAAGTGAAGCTATTAAAACCATTTGCAGCAAGGGAAGGTTTTGAGAACTGACACAAGGGAATTCCCTAAGAATTTGAAAAATGGAAGACATTTGCTGCCGCTTGCATTTGATAAGACAGCTTCCCTGCTACAATGCCTTCCCTTTCTCTTGGCCTCACAGAGGTTCTAGCTAAGCCTTTCTCAATATAACAATAGCCAGCCATGCTGAAATGCTGATTTTGCATCCGACTCTGGACAAAGTGCTAGATCAGTGGTATTTCTGCTGCCAGGATGGGCTAGATCAGGCTTCAGCCCATCACAAACAACCCCAAAAGATCAACAGCTTACAACAGGGGCTTAGTTCTCACTCACACTGTATATCCACCAATGGTTGGCTGCAGCTTTAACCTGAGACCCAGGCTGAAGGAACAGAGCAAGAGACAAGGGGCCATGGTGAACCAGACCCTAGCTCTCCAAGCTTCTGCTCAGAAGTGATTCATTTCTCTTTTACACACATCTTATTGGCTAAAGCAAGTTGTATAGCCACACCTGAGCTAAAGAGGTTAGAGGGAACTCTTCCTACAGGGAGGGGTGCCACTGAAGGGGGCCACATAGCAACGAGCAGTAATGCCGTCTACCACACCCCTCTTGACACACCTGCAAGGTAGAGATGATCCCTGTTTTACAGATGATGCAACTGAGTCTGAAGGAGATTAAGGAATATACTGACATTCAGCTAAGTATTAAATAATGATGTAAAGCGAGGCGAAAGTCAGGCCAATGTGCAGGCAATTATTGTGATGGGACTTGAGGCTGTCTCTACCATTCAATTCTGCATCATGGAAGCAAAGGCAAATTTGATAGTCCTCATTATATATTCTAAAATTACATCATACTTTGTTTGTAATGTGTCGGCAGGGAGGCTTCACACAGATTAAGTGCGACACGGACATTTTCATTGGCGGAGTCCCCAATTATGATGATGTGAAGAAGAACTCGGGCATCCTTAGGCCGTTCAGCGGGAGCATCCAGAAGGTATGCTTCCCCTTCCTGTGTCTTCTGGGCCAGCCTCACTGCAGACAGTGGAGCTGGGGATTGTGGTTGGTGTAATCTGTTGCACACAAGATAGAAGCTTGGAGAAAGTTTTTATATTTTTAAGATTTTATTTTATTTTTTAAATTTTGCTACAGAGCATGTGTACTTGCCAGAAAGAGACAGAGAAGCAAGAGAGAGAGAAAAAGAAAATGAGAAAGCACACCCCAAGGGTATGGACATGCCACAATCCCTTCTTTTCCATTCTTCTCTTGGGGTTTTGGCAAACATGCATTTTCCAAGTCACTGGGTCTGGGACTCGAACTGCACAGTCAGCCATGTGGGATCCAGCCACCTTAACCACCATGCCAACTGTCTGACCCAAGATTTTATTTTTTAATGCTCACAGTATAGCATTCCAATACCACTTTCTTATAACATCTACCCCTGGGTTTATGCTCAGCAGACATTCCATGAATGCTACTCAGTGAAGATGAATTTTTATAGCAAATCCATCAAAATACCTTGGGATTGCTGAGTCAGGCAACTGGCATCAGGTTGCTGCAGATACTTCCTCAGAATCAGGAGGAAAACGGAGGCCAATAGCAGCCCTTGGCTCTGTGCTTCTCTTTGGTGTCACTTTGCAGTGTTATCAAGTTAAAAACCAGCTCTCATCTCACCCCCACACTTTAGCAGTTGTTCATCAATCATGTAACCCAGCTTTTACAAGCCTATATTAAAGAGTCCTTCCCTAGCAGACTCAGGAACAAACACTCACTTCGTAAGAGATACCGACTATGCTCACTTTCATCTCATTCCTTCTCTTGGAGCTCCCATGATTTCTCTGGTTATGAGGACACGCTCTGTCTGCAACAGACATGCAGCTTGACCCCTCAGCCCTGACGTGCAGGACCGCCAATCACAGGGAGAGGTGGGACCGGAAGAACAGCATATTCAGCTCACTGATGTTAGTTTCATCCGGTTTTCCTTTAGCTGCCAATGGTGATGTGTGGGCCATCGGTCCTTTATGGGCCTGAGAGGAAGTATGTGAGAACTAAAGTGAAGGAGGGGCAGTGAAAGGAGGTCCTACCATGATTTGCACACTCAGGCACTGGGAAGTGTCCTGGGGCTGTGTCCTTATCTCATCTCTTGGTGTCAGGCCCAGTCAACATCTGCTGACTCTCCCGTGTTTCCCATTGTTGCTGAACCACAATGTCAACGACACCTCAGTTCAGACCATCACCCACCCACAAGTGGGATTAGCCAGGCCCCGTGAAGTGTCTGAAACGCTCAGTTAGGAAGCAAGGTGACTTGTGAAGACACTTCAGCCCCACTGCCCACTCTTGCCAGGCTTTGCCCTGCTTCACATCGCACAGACAGCCCTTTCCTCCTCACCTCCCAGAAAGGCCTCTCCCGGTGACTGCCCCTCAGTGAAAGGTTCCACTCTGCTCATTCCAAGCCCACAGTATTCGGTTTCATAGTTCTTCACTTGCAGCATGAAAGGAGAGGCGATGCAGGGATTCTGGCTGTTCTCTAGCAGCTTCTCAGACAGGGGAAATGTTTTCTCTCAACGCTCAAAGCTCTCCAAGGACTGGGAAGCCTTTGAAGACATGGATTCATTGTAAGAAGTGTGCTGCTAACCTCCTCTCACCCCCTGGGCAGAGGGAGTTCCCCACATGGTGACCTCTTTGCCTCTGAGTTCTGCAAAGCCAGGACAGCTCAAAGTAAATACACATTTTGAGTCAAGGGCTGTAGACACTAGGACCATTTCTATGGGTCTAGGAAACGCAGTTACGGCTCCTTGTAATTCATCAGTTTCATTCGAGCCCTGTTGCAGGGAATAAAGGTGCTCTGCAGCCCCAGGAAATCTGTGCACAGCAGTACGAAGAATCTGCTGCTGCAACCTGAGTTTCACCTTTTTCTTCTTTAGTAGTGGGGAAGGAACATGGAGAGGGAGGGGATTCAGGGATGTTGGGGAAGGAGGATAGCAGGAGTGTTAGGGACAATCCAGCTAATGGAGTTTCGGGAACACTCGCCAGAAGCACAGAGCAGTACACCAGGAGCCTCTGTGGCCTCCACAGCTGTCAACAGCCATCACTCACCCACTTTAATTCCTGGCTTCATGACACTCAATCTTGTTTTTTCCCTAGTCGCTTTATACGGGCATCTCTCAACCTTGGCTACGTCTTTCCAGGCAATTTTTGAAAGATTTTAAAGGTTACTGATACCTGGGTCCCACCTTTGGAGATGCTGGTACAGTTGGTCAGGGTGGGCCTGGGCATTTGTGTTTCTTGAAAACCTCCCTCCCTCCCTCCCTCTGGGGGGATTCTAATGTGCAGCCCAGTTGAGAACTAGAACTTCACAGTTCTGCGAGCATCTTTACGACCTGCCCATGTGGCCAGCGAAGCAGAACCAGAGGAGTGGATTCTCCCAGGTGCCAAGTAGAATCGCTTCAGTCCTGGCGTCACTTAAGAGACTACCAATGCAGCCACTGGAATTTTTGTCTATTTGTTTTAATTTCCCTGTGTGTTGCTCAGTTTACTGGGTTGAGAGAAGCTTTAGAAGACTGCTAAGGTGTTTTCTCAGTTCCTGAATTTCTTAACATTTTTCTCTCCCAAGATCATCCTGAATGACCGAACCATCCATGTAAAGCATGACTTCAGAGCTGGAGTGAACGTGGAGAATGCCGCCCACCCCTGCGTGGGGGCCCCCTGTGCCCATGGGGGCAGCTGCAGGCCCAGGAAGGAAGGCTATGAGTGTGACTGCCCCTTGGGCTTTGAGGGGCCACACTGCCAGAAAGGTACATCTTGGGAGTCTCAGGCACTGCTTCCTAGAGGGACACACTGTTGGGAAACCCCTGCCCCCAAAGGAGAGTTGGTAATACTGGTTCTTCTATATTGGTTATTTTGATCATAGATTCCTATAACATGTTAGATGGCTAATTATATATAAACTGCTGTAATTATTAATAGGAATAAAATGCCGAAGTACTTCTATAGCAGGTAAATAGTTTTTCCACCCTCTTGCCCTGATTTCTTCCCTAAAATCTCCCTGTGTTCCTCAAAAACTAAAGGTTAACCTGGGCCGATTGGTGCATGGTGGTTAAGGTAGCTGAATCCAACATGGCCAATTGCAGTTCGAGTCTGGACCCAGGGACTTGAGAAACACACTGTGCAGGTGGACATGTGTGCCCCAAATCCCAAAAGTAAAAATTGAGGCCAAGGGATTGTAGCATGACTATTCCCCATGGAGACATGCTTTATCTCTCTACCTCCCTCACCTTCTCTCTTCCTCTCTCTGTCTCTCTCCCTCTCTCCAGTAAGTGCATGCACCCTTTATCAAATTAAAAAAAATTAATCCATAATATAGCAGGATCCTAATAGCTGCGCCACTCCCAGGGCTTATCCTGATGGGTGAATGCATGTGCTTTATAGGCTAATAAATATTTGGCCTAAATATGCGGATCCCTGTCTGTGAGTGCTATAAAGAGAAATCTTGCCCAAATATAGAAAAATATACATTGTGCCTTAGTTCTCCCATCTAAAATATACATAACCTTCTGTGGAGTGCTGTTTTCCATGCCGCCAACTCATTCTGTGCCTCAGTTTTCTCGGTAGTGAAAGGGAATGGTAATAGCAACAGCATCTAATGGGGGGATGGTGTCGTAGACTAAATGCAGCAATGGCTTTTTTTTTTTTTTTTTTTTGAGAGGTTTTCGCTATAGGGCGCGTGCGCTCACCAGACAGACAGACAGAGACATAGAGATAGAAAGTGAGAAATCACCCCCCAGGGGGAATGGCCACGCTGCAATCCCTTCTCCTCCATTCTCCTCTCGGGATCTTGGGCACGCACGCACACGTGCCCAGCGTGAGTTTTAAGCCACCGGGTCCAGGACGCGAACCGCAGTCAACTATGTGGGAGTCCAGCGACATAGCCATTACGCTAACTGCTGGTTCCCCCAGCAATGGCTTTAAAGCATGTGCCTGGTGAGTACTCAACCAATACTAGGCAGTGTTACTATTGGCAAGAAAAAGAAAATCCTTTAGCAGGGGCTGGGAGCCCTCGTTTCCATCTTATCCTTGTCTGAAAGGTGGGACTGATCATAGACAGGGGCCCCGCCCGCCTTGCTTTCTGCATCTGCTCACAGGCAGCAGAGGCTGTGGTCCTGGTGTCTAGAACAGGCCTGCCCACTCTTGCACAGTGCTGGGCCATATGAACCTTCCTGTTATAAATGTCAGAATGGCCTCGCCTGCCCAGGACATAGTAAAAATAAATTAATTAATTAAATCAAATAAAGACAACAGACCTGAAGAAAATAAGGCAGTGAGCACATAAACAAATATATTATTCTTCTCTTTCCTCCTCATTTTCAGAATCCTGATTCATTTATTTATTTTTGTCAGAATTAGGGCTTAAAGGGAAACTGTAAATTACAGGTAGATTTTTTAGGTGTGGAATGGCAGAAGAAGTTGTTTTGCAGCCATCTTAGAAAACATGAAAGATACCAATTTGCCAGTTAGAGGACTTAGTGGTGTTTCTTATATGTAAGTGAATTTTTGAAGCCTGCATGGCAATTCATGAATTTTTTTTTTAATGAAGAGTAATTGATCCATTTGCAAATCATCCTGATTATAACTCTAACGAGCAAATTGTTGTTTAGCTAATAGGTTGTACTTGCGGAGATTTAGTTCCACAGTGGTCCATTCATTCAGAAAATTGTGTCTGGCTGTCAAACATCAGTGTTTGGATTTCCTAAGACTCTTTTACCACCGGCACTTCAGGCTTGCTCTGCTACTGGTCAATATATAATATCTAGGCATAAATGAACATCTACCTTAGGGAATTAAATGAAGGAGGAAGGGATAATTTGTGATCTTGTTAGCCCGTGTTTCCTGCTGTAGAACATTAGCCATAACAGATACAAAGCGCTCACATTTATAGCTTTCTAATTATAGGTTCAGGTTCAATGAGAAACAAATCTCAGCAGAGTGATGGGGCAGATCTCAGTAAGGGCTTGGACCTCCTGGCAAGATTTGAGGGCATGTACAATGACAGGGGGAACTGAATGGGCTTTAGGCCTCTTTTCCTGCAAAGTGAGCTAAGAAGCAAGATTAACACCCAGATGGGCTATGGGCTTCCCTCCATGATATGCGTGTATCTCCTTGTGCTTTGAAATCGAGATACCACTTCTGGAAAATGGCAGCCTTTACACATCCTAGGGCGGTTCATATATTGGAGGTATGGGCTGCATCCCATCATTTCCTCTTCCACTGTGACTTGAGAGAGTTAAAGGGGCTCTGGGACAGTTTTCCCAGGCCCTAGCAGGTACCTTTGGCATTTGTACTGCAGACTACTGTAATATTGGGGAAAGCATCTAGTCTCATGTAAGAGTTGGGAAGAAAGGTGAGCCATTACATTGGCCTGTAAAGACAGGAGAAACCACACTGAAGGTGTGGATAAATTAGCCTGAAACCAAGGATGGTTAGAAGGCATCCTCGTTGTCAGAGAGAATCCTGCCTGACTCAGCAAGATGATTCTTAGCCTCATATACTTCAAAGGATTTTTTTTTTTTGCCTTTTTTTCTGCTTGATAATCAAACTGTACTTCAGAAGCAAGAACTTGTTCCTACTATTCTCCACAGAAGTTAAATCAGTCCTTTTTTTGTTTTGTTTTGAAAGGTTTTTGCTATTGAGTGTGTGCACTCACCAAAAAGACAGAGAGACAGAAAGTGAAAAATCACCCACCCGGGGGGATGACCACGCCGTAATCCCTTCTTCTCCATTCTCCTCTCGGGATCTTGGGCATGCACGCAAACGCACCTGGCGTGAGTTTAAGCCACTGGGTCCAGGACTTGATCCGCAGTCAACTACATGGGAATCCAGCGACATAGCCATTATACCAACTACTGGTCCCAAATCAGTTCTTTTACAAGGAGCAAAATGTTGTATTGGGTCATCAGAAAAGTCATGATGTATTTTTCTATTTTTCTATGCAAAAATGCCTCATGACTTTTTCAACCATCCAATAGAAATAATTAGCACCAAGCCTCATCCGATCCACACTGCAGGGCACCTTCACCATGAGGAATTTCCCTTCTCGATCCTCAGTGAGGCTGCTTTTCTCTAGTTCTGTTAGGGGCACAGCTGGAATCTAAGAAAAGCCCTAATGGGGAGATTTGACACTTGCCCCAATCTCCTGGTGGCACAGCAAAGTGAGGGCCAGAAATCTTGCCACCGTTTCAGGCATGTAGACCACTATGGTGGTTTGGGGATCCCGCCCTTGTCCCCCTTGGTCTCTGCGTGGTTGGAGGCAGGAATAGGAGGCCTGTGCCAGACAGACATGAGCATTGAGCTCCCACTGAGCTTCTGGAATGCTCTCAGGTCCACGGGCTCCCTGCAATAGTAGCAGCTGCAGGAAATTGAGCCCCTTGTCTCTGCCTCAGAACCCACTGGATGGGAGGAGCCAGAGGTTCTTCTCACTCCCACCCTCATCTTCAGGTGCCAGCACACACCATACGGTTTGACTTGGGTGGCCCAATCACCCCAATTTGGGGCTTTCAATTAAGGTATTCTTTCCATCTCAATTCGCAGCCTCCCATGCACTACCCGAGTACCGATGCCTACTCTCATCTCACCAGAGGAGAATCAACAAGGCCTTTCCCCTCAAAAACTTACTCTCAACTTGGGACCAGCAGATGGAATAATGGCTAAGTTGCTGGACTCCTATGTAGTTGACCACAGTTCAAGTCCCGAACCTGGTGGCTTAAACTCATGCTGGGCATGTGTGCGTGCATGCCCAAGATCCCAAGAGGAGAATGGAGGAGAAGGGATTGCAGTGTAGCCATCCCCCCCAGGGGGTGATTTCTTGCTTTCTGTCTCTCTCTTTCTGGCGAGTGCATGCGCCCTATAGCAAAAACCTCTCCAAAAACAAAAAAAATACTCTCACCTTTAGAGATTTCTTTCCTTTTCTTTCTGTTCTGACTGAAATTTACCTATCTTATGTCCCAGTCCCTCAGTGCTTTTGTATCCAAATAGGTAGCTAATCATTTATAGCAGAGTTTCACAAAGCACACAAGATAAACTAAGTGCAAGGCCAGCCAGTGGCATGGTGGTTAAAGAAGCTGAATCCCACATGGCTTACTGTGGCCATTCCAATCCTGGTCCTACTGGCTCAAAAAACATATTGGCAGGTGTTCATAGATGCTTAAAATCCTGAGAGAAGGGGTTGCAACATGACCACCCCTCATGAAGGGAAATGCTTTCTCACTTTCCATCTCTTTCTGTCTCTGTCTCTCTCTGGCAAGCACATCCACCCTCTGGCAAAAGAAAAACAAAATAAAAACAAAAAACCCTAAGTTCAAAGCACTGAAAAGACAACAAAAAAATTAATGGCTGCTTTACATACACCCAAACACACACTCACAGACACATTGTCCACATACATAAGATGGGAGGGGACATTCTGTGGTTAAATAAGTCCATGCAATCCCGGATAAATCATGAAACCGTCTTCTGTGGGACCTCTCAGAGCCTTTGCTCCGCTCTGAGTTTCTGAGAGATGGGTCCGTGACATGGGTTCTCCCTGGGGACATGTCACTATGCAAAAACTACTGAGCCCTGGTCTGCCCTTCCCTTCCCTTTGTACTACTGAGAACATTGTGAACTCAGACTGTGTAGGACCCGGCGGCCACTAGATGGGGGTGTTTCCCCGCCACGGGTGGGCTGCTCAGTGCTGTAGCTCCCATAGCTACTGAGACAAAGCCAGGCTTAGGGCGCAGCTCTCAGGGATGTACAGTCCTGAAACACCCATCTCGCCTGATCAGTACTGACCTACCACACATGCAACAATGAGGACATTTTGTGCAGTATTTAGTACATTTATATCATGTTCATGGCTTTGCTTTAAGTGATTTCTTTTGGTCCCAGTGTATGAAAATATAGCTTCAGTTAGTACAGGCTCTAACTTCAAGAAAACCCTGTTTATACACAAATGTATACGATATAAATTAAGTACAGTACGGGGAATTTCTTTCCTTAGCATGGTGTATCAGTAGACAGTGGAAAATTGGTGGGGGAAGGTATTTCTATACTAGATATTTAGTCTTTAGATAGTTGAAAGGGCCGATAGTATAGAAAAATTGGGGGGTTTTGTTTGTTTATTTGCTTTTTGCTTTGTGGCCACAGGGTCAGCTTAATATAATAAAGAATTATGTACCAAGCAGAATCATCCAACGGGGGAGGGGGCTCCCCAGTGGACTAGGGTGCTGCCCACGGTGAAAAGCATTTACTTGGCCAGATAACCATCCATCAGGAATGTGGCAGAGCAGAGTCAAGGTTGTTGGGAAAGCTAGATTCCCGGACCCCCAAGGCCCTTCCCTCTGAATTCCTATGTGTATGAAAGAGCTAGTGTCCCTTCCGCTCTTTATAGTTTATTGGGAATTCCAAATCTTTCACACGGAAAATTTGCTTTGCCTGGGCTGTGGGACTTCTGGCTTAGAGGCTGCTATTCATTGGAGTGTTTTTGTGACACCAGATGGTACCAGCTTTTAGGTATTAATGTGAGGGAGTGAAAAAAACACATTTTGACTAATAAATCAAATTTGACTGCTACAGTAGAGAAAAAAAAATAGGTATAAGGGTTAGGTTAAAATATAATCATGGTCACAATATTTAAACAAATCATCAAGAGCCAGAAAGAATTAGATGGTCACTTTCAGCGCTAATGTTTGGGGATTGAATTAATTATTCGTCTATATATCCCGACTAAAGTGAGCGTTTGTTTGCCATTTTGTGTTCAGCAGTGTCATTTCTGGAGGGTGCTCTGGCCCTTTGTTAATAACAAAGCAATAAGGGCTCTGGAATCTTGTAAAGGGGGATGGGTGGGAATTAGGGTGATATTTTCCACGCAGAGAGATGAGATGCAGCTGGCTTACCGTTTGCTTTTCACATGCGGCCTAAAGCCAAGAAAATTCACAATCACAGACAAGGTAAGTAATGCCTTAGCAAGGAGCTGTTTCTCCGGGTTTAGAAGAAATGCCAGTTGTCAGTGGAAAGCAAGGGAACATCGAAGTGTCAAAGTATTGTAAACTTCTTTTTGGGCAACGGCCACTAATCACCATCAAGTAACGATGGGGGGTGGGGGTGGGAATCTGTGCCAACAATCATGCCAAGGAGAGATTTGCAGTGGTTCCTGCTGGCTTATATTCACATTCCAAAGAGGACATTTGGGACCCTCGCAGGGCTTTGTGAGGGAAACAAGGCTGGTTTCAAGTGATCTGCGACCATGGTAATTGGGGTCTTACACGGGCTGTGAAAGTCTGACTCTCCCGTTCTCTTTCATGCTGGCACCGGGCAGAGTGTGGGAACTACTGCCTCAACAGTAAGTACAGTGAGTCCTATGAGGGACTGTGCAAGCGCCCTGGGCCCGTGCCAGGGCAGGCTTTGGCCAGGCTGCGGGCACAGCACAGGCCAACCACAGGCAGAGGGGAGCCAGGGTAAATGGTGTGGGAGCTGCCTACCAGGTGGTGGGAATCCAGCAGGGACACACTTCTCTTCCAGCTGGGCCTCGGATGCCTGGGTACCTGAGCTGGGGCTGAGCAGCCAGTGGGATGGACAGACCTCTTCTGCAGGTCATGTGCAGGGCTGACCTGTGAGCATATCCCTACCATTTCAAGGCATCTGGGGGAACTGTGGCTGCTGGCCTTGGGCCCATGTCCACAGCCAACAACAGCAGGATGGGCCCTGGCTGCACCTCTCGCTCTGGGGGCCAGCCAAACCCGCTGGGGGCTCCTTGGTTATGTTCAGCTCCAGGAAACACTCTCTCCCTTCCTTTTTCAGCTCCAGCCTCCATCTGCCTCCCCCGTTTCTGTGCTCTGATTTCCTTCCCCATCCTCCTCCTCCTTCTCATTTCTGTTTAACCACCTGTTCTATTCCCCTGAGTTTGTTCTTTCGTTCCTTGTTTCTGTCTCTCTGTTTCCACACCCTTTCTCCTTTTCTTGCCTGGCGGCTGCCCGGTTGCCAGCCCCTCTTTCTTTCCATGGCTCTTCCTCCTTTGCTTCCGAAGCTCTTCTCTCGTCTCCATGCAGTTTTCCCTCCGTTTTCACTCTCCCCATGTGTTCACTGCTTCTTTCTGTGCTCTAGCCATTGCGCACTCCACTCTTCGTGCTACTTCCCTCCCCAGCCCCCACTTACATGAATGGGAAGGGACAGTGGCTGGAGGTGGGCCCAAGGCCTTTCATCTCTGTCCCTAACAGTCTCCCAGGCTGCAGCTGTACCGCTTCAGAGAACAATAAAGCAATGTCTTGGATAGTTATCCTGGAAATGATTCTGTAGACTTTTAGTTCCCTGCCTTTGTTTTTTATTTCCTGGCCTTTTCTTTCCTCTTTCCTTCTCCCTGCCCCCCTCCCTCACTTTTTTTCCCCTTACTTTTCTATGAAAAGGTTTTGGGAACATGCCATGGTAACCTACAACATCAGAACTCATACTTTGGATCTCAATGCCTTTGGATTTGTTATTATTGCTCTCTCTTTTTATTTAAAAATTAAGTTTAAACTCTCCCATTGTTCACAGACTCAAATAATTACTTTTTTTTTTTCTGGTAGGTGCAGAGTTCTTAATTTAGCCTTTTTGCACCAACCGCCTATTTTCTTGAAACTATTACTTGTTTTATAAGCTATCTTACTCTCTCTCATCTTGCACATTTTTTTAAAATGTGAGGTTTATTCTACTTTAATTTATTCAACCTGACTCTTCTGTATCTTTCCAAAGAGGAAAGAGATATCTATTATCGCGTTCATATAAACCTCCTAGCCTTATGCCCAATTTGTGACACCAAACACGTCTACTTAACCTATCCGTTTGGTAACTGTGCAGAAGGCTGATTCTCACAACAGCAAAGTGATGAGGAACTGGGAGGCAGAAACTGCATTTCTAAAACATTGGGAAGTACAGAAGAGGCCAGGAGTCGGAGTTGGGAGAGCTGGTCGCAGCACAGTCTATTGCTCTTAGCTGTATGAACTTGGGCAAATCTTTGAAACTTTCTGTGCCTCATTTTTCTCTTCTCCTTCCCTCATACTCCCTGTTACTCATGAGACTGTGGTAAAGATGCTGTGAAATACCACAGTGGAATCTGATTTACAAAAACAAGAGTCAAAGCCGTATCCAGCACATTTCATCAATCCCTGGAGGTCATAGCGAAGGGGATCTGGGGCAGATTAGCGTTAGATAAAGAAATCCTAGTAGGCCTTGTTTAGGGATTGTGTTCTTTGCCTCCCTTGGAGAACATCTGGGGTTATTCCCAGCTGCTCCCCACATGGACCTGCTCCTTGACTTCCAAGAATAATTGGGAACAGTTGAAGTTTCAGCACATTGCAAGACCTTCTCAGTCGTGCTGAGGCCGGGGACAGTGACTGCAAGCCCCTGGGGAAGGGAAAATGGTAAGAGGCCAATTCTAGCCCATCAGGCCGGATAGTCCTAAACCTGGCCTAGCGTATGCTGCCAAGAGGGAAGGGGCTGAGAAGTTGTTAATGTCCCTTCAGTATCTGGCTTTCTTGGCTGTGTCCTGCCGTGTGTTTGGGTGCAGAACTCAGGAGAGCCACAAAGCGTGTAACCTCCCTCTTCTGTTCTGTCCCAGCAATCACAGAAGCTGTTGAGATTCCGCAGTTCATCGGTCGCAGTTACTTGACTTATGACAATCCTGATATCCTCAAGAGGTAATGAACTCCAACAAGCTTCCTTATCTCCTGCTGGGGGTAGGGGTTGGAGTGGGGGGGGAGGATGGATATTTCTTAGTATCTTTTCCCAGGGCTTTTTCTTATCTTTCATACCAAAAAATAATGCTCAAAAAAAGAAGCTAGCCATGGCCTCAAGGGGGGAAATGTACAAAATAAACATTGAAACCGGAACAAAACAAAACAACAAATTAAAGTTGAAAAATTAGCCTTTTAAATGCTGTTCAAAAATGATCCAAACCCTTTCTGCTCAAAAGACCTAGAGAGAGTAATGTGACCAGCCTGGGGCTTCCAGGACTTAAATGGAGAAGCAGGGAGAATTTGAAGCCCATAAAGCCAGGGCTAGGAGTGATTCCGGAGCAGGACACTTAGCTTCATGCTGTTTGGAGGCCATTGGCTGCCACTCTGACTTGGGCCAGCAGGGGAAAGGTTCGGCTGCTCCCACACCCAAACAGCTCCCAGTCCATCCCCTCATGTCAGTGCCTACTTCGCGTCTTCACCAACAAAGGTCCGATGTCCTCTTCAGACTCTGGCACTTCAGAGACAGGTTTTACTGCTCTATTCCTGAGGATAAGGGAGCATGGCACTGAGACTTGTTCATAGTCACAGCCATAGTTTTCACCTCTGGGGACAGAGTGTCCAGCCCTGGGCTGGAGTCATAGACCTTGGGTTGAAATAATCTGTTTACATGGCACAAGGGAAAGCAGCCTTGGGGAAAATCCTCATCTGGAGGAGGCTGGGGAATGGTCTATTTCCCAGTTGAGTTTGTCTTTGACACTTTTAGTTCACCCCTTCTTAGTTTTTTTTCCCTCCCCTAGTTCTTTGTAGTTTATAGTGTGGTATCCCTCTCCCTGCCTCCAACACAATCATTCTAGAATCTTCCTACCTTTTTTGGTTGACTGCATCTTAATAGACTAAGGCAAATTCCACTAAAGGCATCCAGCTCACAGGACAGAGTGTGGTGATTTTTCAAAGAATGAAAGTGGTTGAGAGAAATTTTCCTGGGGCATTGGATGTCCCTGGTAACTTTGAACACACACCAGACAGACATTGCCTCATTTCTCTAATCCTAGGTTGTATTTATCTATGCTGTCTTGGCATAAGGACTCAGGTAAAATGGGTTCCTAGCCAACAGAGATCTTCTTTCTTCTCCAGCCCTTTCTCTCCAAAAATGGAAGGTCATTCTGTTCCCAGGAAGCAGTGACTATGTGATTCGTCTTCAGCCCCTGGTGCTTAGTAAGAGACCATGGCATGATTTGACAGAATAGAAGAGTTTAGTGAGAGGAGGAGGAGCATGAGGCTCAGAGCAAGAGCAGCTCTGATTGTGTGTATGTATGTACATGTGGGTACACATGCATGTGTGTGAAGTTGAGTTCAGGGTCTGTTTCATTTCAATGCCTTTAATAGCAAGTAACAGAAAACTTGGCTTAAAATGTCTTAAACATAAAGGGTATTTATTATGTGACATAACGAGCAGTCCAGACTTAAGCTGGATGCTTAGTTTACTAATTCTGAAAACCAACTGTATTATAAAAGATGTAAATCTCGGGACCAGCAGTTAGCATAATGGCTATGTTGCTGGACTCCCATGTGTTGACTGAGGTTCTAGTCCCGGACCCGGTGGCTTAAATTCATGTTGGGCACGTGTATGTGCGTGCCCAAGATCCCAAGAGGAGAACAGAGAAGGGATTGCGCGTGGCCATCCCCCCTGGGGAGTGATTTCTTGCTTTCTGTCTCTCTGTCTCTCTCTGTCTTTCTGGTGAGCACATGCACCCTATAGCAAAAAACCTCTCCAAAAAAAGTATAAAAGATGTAAATCTCATTCATATTTCTGCCTTGTTATCCTAAGCATAGCCTCTCCCGAAGCCACTCCCCAGCTGCCCATAATATGGCGATAAAGTAGGGCTATATCCACTGAAAGTAAAAAGAACTTTTTTTTTTTTTTTTTTTTTTTTTTTTTGAGAGGTTTTCACTATAGGGCGCGTGCACTCGCCAGACAGACAGAGAGAGACAGAGACAGAAAGCGAGAAATCACCCACCAGGGGGGATGGCCACGCCGCAATCCCTTCTTCTCCATTCTCCTCTCGGGATCTTGGGCACGCACACACACGCGCCCGGCGAGAGTTTTAAGCCACCAGGTCCGGGACACGAACCGCGGTCGACTACGTGGGAGTCCAGCGACATAGCCATTACACTAACTGCTGGTCCCCCAGAACTTTTTTCTTATATGACTATTTCCTAGAATTCTCCTGGTAAATTTTCACTATCTTATTGGACAAAAGTGAGTCACTTTGACCACTCCTAATCTTTTTTTGGGGGGTGGAGAGGTTTTTGCTATAGGGCATGTGTACTTGCCAGAAAGACAGAGACAGGAAGTGAGAAATCACCCCCTAAAGGGGATGGCTATGCCACAATCCCTTCTCCTCCATTCTCCTCTCAGGATCTTGGGCACGCACGCACAAGTGCCCGGTATGAGTTTAAGCCACCGGGTTTGGGACTTGAACCGCGGTCGACCACATGGGAGTCCAGCAACATAGCCATTACCCCATCTGCTGATCCCAGACCACCCTTAATCATTGGCAAGAAAAATGGAAGCACCATGATTGGCTTATGCCATTAATATACCCAAAGCAAGTGGAGGAAGGAAAGAATCTATGGCAAAAGTTTGGGAAAGCAGATGTCTAGGGAACTGGCTAGGGCTGGTTTGCCCTGTACCTGGCCTGATGGATCTCCCTCCTTCCTCACTACTCTGAGGCTCTGCCTGGGGAAGGCAAACTCGGTCTCTTCCTGTCTAGATCAGACTCTGGGAAGCCTAAACCAAAGTCCCCTCTACTGTTCACTGTTGGATACATTCCATAGCTCCAGATCCAGGTAAGTGGGGTGGACAGAAGGAAAATACAAGTGGTAGGAGAACAGAAAAAGAAACTTTTCTAATAATGTTGTATTAGTAGCAATATTATATTATATTTTACTCCTGTCTTTTACTTTGCAAGTAGAAGAACCTCAGGCCTGCCTTTTTCCCTGTGATAGAAAAACACCATTCACATGAGTAGAATGAATTTCTGAACTAACCTATTCCAAGAATTGATAAGAGCATGTGAACGCATGGACCTAGTCCCAGTCATGGCTGAAGAGCCTGTAGTTCCTCCTGCCCAAGCTCCCCCTCCTTTCCTCTGGGCCATGAATCCATCAAATCATCTTCCTTGTCTAAGACTCCATTCCCTGTCCAGTCATTCCTGACCAAAGCCGGCCACCCACAGCCATGATCACAGCCCAGGAAGGCTGCTGACTTGAACCTCTTGGCAATTGTCAATAGAAAACTCACTTTCTGCTGGAGAATGTGTCATAGAACACGAAGGAAGGAAAAGAAGGGTAGGAAGTAGAGACTGCGACGGTGGCACTGGCCCGAGCTTTGCTTACTGTGACTTAGCACTCTCTTTTGGAAGTTCACAGTGCTTGGGGGAGGAAGGCACTGCTGCCCAGTGACCAGTCTGGACTTTCAGACTGTGATCTGACTCGTGCTGGTGATACTACCGATATATTTTTTAAGGTTTTTACCAAAGGGTGCTTGTAATCCCCAGAGAGAGAGAAAAAAAAACAGTAAGAGGGAAAGTGAGAAATCACCCTCCTACAGAGGATGGCCACACCGCAGTCCCTCCTCTATTTTCTTCCTGGGATTTTAGGCATGCACACACATGCTCCTGGTGTGATTTTCAAGCCACTGGGTCTTGACAACTCTTACTGCCGTTGGCCATGTAGGAGTCCAGTGCCTTAACTACCATGCCTCCTGCTGGCCCCAGGTGATACTGTTTCTAATTTTTCTGGAAGTAACTGTTAGAAATAGCAAATTATCTTTACACCTGGTTGCTCAGGACTGACAGATGAAACTGGGATTATTTGGAAACAGATGTTGGTGGCTGATTTGGTGGATTTGCCTGTGTATTTCCTCCAGGGTGTCAGGATCAAGATCAAATGCATTCATGAGGTTTAGGACGACTTCCAAGGATGGCCTGTTGATGTGGCGGGGAGACAGCCCCATGAAATCCAACAGTGACTTCATTTCATTGGGCCTTCGGGATGGAGCGCTGGTGTTCAGGTAACTCCCCCTCCAGCTGCCTTCAAGAGCACCTTGCAATGTTTCTCAGACAGTGCAGTGAGCCAAAATATGGTCTGCTGGAAATGGCGCAGCCGGAAGCTCCAGCTTACTGGAAGCTCCTGGTCTTTCTTTCCAGCACTCCTCCATCTTCTAAGGCAGCAGTCAGCAAACTATGGCCCGGAGACCAAATCTGGCCCACCACCCATTTTTTAAAATAAAGTTTTATTGAGATACTGCTATATTATTAATTATATATTGCCTGTGACTATGTTCATGCTACAATGGCACACTGCAATACTATTTGGCCCTTCACAGAACAATTCTGTGACCCCTGTTCTTGTGTTTTGTTTTTTTTTTTTTTTTGGAGAGGTTTTCACCATAGGGCGCGTGCACTCACCAGACAGAGAGAGACACAGAGACAGAAAGCGAGAAATCATCCCCCAGGGGGGATGGTCACGCCGCAATCCCTTCTCCTCCATTCTCTTCTTGGGATCTTGGGCATGCACGCACATGCACCCGGTGTGAGTTTTAAGCCACCGGGTCTGGGACGTGAACCACGGTCGACCACGTGGGAGTCCAGTGACATAGCCATTACGCTAACTGCTGGTTCCCACCCCTGTTCTTGTGTATGACTCCCATATGTGCCCCACTCAGACATTAGGAAGGAATAGAAAGAGGCCCTGGATCCTGCGAAGCATGGAAGCCAAGTATGGAAGCACGTGCTTAGCTCAATACTCATCATCTCAGGAAGATCGGGAGAGCCAAACTCCAGGAGCCATGGCTTCTCATTCTGACCCTGCTTCTCCATCTGGGCTGTGTAGCTCTGGGAAGGAGAACGTCTGCTTTCCAATGCCCTGCCATGAAAAATAACAAAGTATAGATTGATCTATCTTTGAATTTTATTTTTATTTACCAGAGAATACATTTGTTTCCCAGGGACAGAAAAGGGGAAAGAGGAGAAAGCCCCCTCCCAATGGAGTGTGGTTATACTAAGATCCTTTATCCATTTCTCTATCTCGTCAGGATTTTAGACACACATGCACATGCGCCCAGTATGTTTCTCAAGCTGTCAGAGCTAAGATTTGAACCATGGTCAGCCATGTGGGATCCAGCTCCTTTAACCACTAGGCTAATGGGTTGGCTCAACACTGGAACTTTTGCAGCTACTTCTTGGGTGATATTGATAAGTCAATTATCTCTTTTAAATGAATTTAGACTGCTCTCAAATTTGTCAAATGGGTGGGTATGAAGTAGTTAAAGAATTACAATTTTGGGACCAGTAGTTAGCATAATGCTATGTCGCTGGACTCCCATGTAGTCGACCGTGGTTCGCGTCCTGGATCTGGTGGCTTAAACTCACTCCGGGCATGTGTGTGAGCATGCCCAAGATCCCAAGAGGAGAATGGAAGAGAAGGGATTGCGGTGTGGCCATCCCCGCTGGGAGGTGATTTCTCGCTTTCTGTCTCTCTGTCTCTCTCTGCCTGTCTGGTGAGCACACACGCCCTATAGCAAAAAAACCTCTTCAAAAAAAAAAATAAATAAAATAGAAAAAAAAAATTACAATTTTGCCTGCCCTTTTTCCCATCAGAATGGGTGCATTTATAAGAAGCAGGGACGGTTTTTGTGTAATATGAAAAAACTCTAGAGATTGCGTCTAGGAGCCAGCAGTTGGCATAAGGGCTATGTCACTGGACTCCCATGTAGCCGACTGCGGTTCAAGTCCCAGATCCGGTGGCTTAAACTCACACTATGCATGTGTGTGTGTGTGTGTGCCCAAGATCCCGAGAGGAGAATAGAGGAGAAAGGATTGTGGTGTGGCCATCCCCACTGGAGGGTGATTTCTTGCTTTCTGTCTCTCTGTCTCTCTCTGTCTTCCTGACGAGCGCACACACCCTATAGCAAAAACAAACAAACAAAAACTCTCTCCAAATAAATAAATAAGAGATTGTGTCTAGAGACACATCCTCACTGGAGGTTAGAAAGTGCTCATCTAGACGAGTGGCTTTCAAGCTGTGGTCCCTGGGCCAGCAGCCTTAGTCAGCACCACCTGGGGACCTGTTAGAATGTGCAACCTCAAGACCCACCCCTAACCTACTAAATCAGAAACACTGTGATGGGCCCAGAAATCTGTGTTGTAACCATTGTCCAGGTGATTCTAAGGTCTCTCATATTGGAGAACCTCTGCCTGGTCTCCTAACCCTCTGCTCCACTGGGGCAGGCATTTCTCTGGCTTTTACTTCTTTAATCTCCCCTATGGTGACTCACACAAATGTTCACTGAGTGATAGGAAATTAATTGGAACTGAAATAGGCAAGGGAGAATTGACTGAACAAAGATGAAAACTTAATTCTGGGGCTTCTGCTGGTCATGTGCTTGGATTACTGATACCCAGAGTAGAATAACATAGATCTTTTCCATTTGAATAAAAGGCATTTTGAGAGGAAATGTCACTTGTCCAACATTACTCTGGCCCGAAACAGCAGAGCATGCTAAATGATTCAATCCTGTGATTGTTGGGGATTTTTAAGAGACTGTAGGCTAGATGCTAGCAACTAAGAGGCAGCTTCTCACCAACTCTGGCCACCCCCCTCACTTACCCAGAGGTTAAATGCAGTGCTCTTCACACCCCAGATTCAGGCTGGCTGCCTCAAAGTCATTTTCTTGTGGTTTTCCTGTGGTTAACCTCACCAAGGCCTCAAGTACTTGATTGTGCCCAGAAAAGGGAACTGGAGCAGTATGGAACAGTTGTGGGTGGGATGGCTCAACTTCCCCTCTGAATTGCCAGCTAAATTCTATTCTCTACCCACTCTAGCTCTATAGGGAAACTGGGTCTCCTTGGGGCTTCCCCACAGCTCCCACTAGCTCTCATACCCAGTCCCTAGAGAACCCCCAGCCTACCTCCTTGGCATCCTCTAACGGCTCCCCTTCATGCTGGTCATACTTCTTTCTTTTAATTAATTTATTTTTCCTATGAATGAGAGAATTGGAAAGTGAAATAGAGAGGGCAAAAAGACTAGCACCTAACAGGGTCTTCACTCCACTATCCACCCCCAGCTTCAACCAGCTCCAAATCATGGGCACATCTGGCACATACAGGGAGGTCTCCAGACACAAACCTGGAACTTTCCTATGAGGGTCAGCCTTCAAGAGCATTGTGTTACTGCTGTGCCACTGTCCAGTCCCATTCCAGACTTATTTCTCTTGTTGCCACTTCTTTCTCAGGTTTCTGAAAGTTGGCCCTGGGTTTTTCTTCTAATCCTGGAGTTCTGGTTCCACTCCATTTAAGACACATTGCTTAACCCAGGCCAAGGCAGACATTTGCACCTGTTACTGGCCTGAAGCCATATTTTTATGGCTCTATACATTCCATTTATCTAGGTAGCTATTCTACCACATCGATTTATCCTGAACAGATGTGTGAAAGCCCGTGGTAGGCTGAAGATAGAGGGATTATAAGGCAGGCTGGTGGTTTGAAAATGCCAGCATACAGAGAGTCATCAGGGAGCTCATTGCAAAGGCAGATTCCTGGGCCTGTCTCCAAGATTCTGATGGAGCAGACACAGGTGGCCAGGATCTGATTGGAAACAAGCACCCCAGCTAGTTCCAAAGACAAATTTGATCCCCATGGCTCTCTAATCTCATATAATTACCTAACCTCTCTGCTCCTCAGTCCCCTCATCTCTAGAAGGAAAATATTTGCTGTGAGGATTAAATGAATTAATTCATTTAGCTTAGTGCAGGGTGGCAGAGCTGGTTATTAGTGATATTGATAATGAAAATTGTTACCCTTGGTCATATGCTTTCTGGGTTCTAGAAGCTCCTACCATAGAGAGAGAACATTATGTGAGAAGTTAGCACAACATAATTGCTTCATAAGATTGAGCTATCATTATTGCCATTGTTATTTTTATTTTTTAAAATGTATTTAACCTTCAGTGGGGTCTTCATACCATGATTTACCCCAGCCATCTCATATCACAGGGATGTGCATGCATGCCTGACATGTACAGAGGGCTTGGGATATGAACCAGGGACCTTCCTATGTATGTCCCATTGCACTACCATTGCGTCATCATCTGCCATGACTTCTCCCCATCGTTTTTTAAAAATATTTCTTTATACAGTCAATCACATTATTTAGATTATAAGTGAATATTTTAACATGTGAGCATTTCTCCCTAGTCAAGCTGATAAAACTATAAAATTAATCCCATTAGTGATTTGCCTCTCTATTTTTCTTCTAAATGTCCTTCCTCAGAATCTACTCTTTCACACACACTATATCTGGTATTCACATCCATTTACTGTGTTTCTATATCCTTTAGTCAATCAGTTTCAGTCATAGAGTGCAGACACTCGGTATATATTAAGTGGGGACATACAATGTCTCTCCTTTGTAGCCTGGCTTGCTTCACTCATCAGTAAATCTTTTATATTCTTCCACTTTCTGTCAAAAGCTAGGGTTTTGTTGTTGTTGTTTTTTTTTTTTTTTATGGTTGAATAGTATTCCATAGAGTATACGTGCCACAGTTTTTAATCCTTTCATCTGTTAGTGGGCATTTGGGTTGGTTTCGTCTCTTAGCAGTTGTGAATAGTGCTGCAATAAACATCGATGTGCAAGCACTTTTCCAATTAAGAATTCTTCTGTCCTTTGGGTAGATACCAAAGTGTGGGATTGCTGGATCATATGGTAGTTCTATTTGTAGATTTTTGAGGAATCTCCAAATTGTTCTCCACAGTGGCTGGACCAATTTACATTCCCACCTACAGTGTAAGAGAGTTCCCCTTTCACCACACCTCTGCCAGCACTTATCATTTTTTGTTGTTGTTTTTTTAATCTTAGTCATTCTGACTGGGGTTAGGTGGTATCTCATTGTTGTTTTGGTCTGCATTTCCCTTACAATGAGGGATGTTGAGCATTTTTTCATATGCCTTTTGGCTTTCATATGTCATCTGTAGAGAGTGTTTTCTTTTTTTTTTCAACTCATTCTCCCATCTTTTAATAGGGTTGATTATCTTTTTTCAGAACAGCTGCTTGAGTTCCTTGTGTATTCTAGTTATCAATCCCTTATCTGACTCATAGTTTACAAAAATATTTTCCCATTCTGCAGGCTGTCGATTCACACTAATTACTGAGTCTTTTGCCATGCAGAAACTTCTTAGTCTGATGTAATCTCACTTGTCTATTTTGGGGATTATCGACTGTGCTTTGCAGATCTTATTGAAGAAGTTTTTGCATACCCCAATGTCTCCAAGAGTTTCCCCAGTGTTTTCCAGGAGCAGTTTTATAGTTTGAGGTCTTAGGTTTAGATCTTTGATCCACCTTGAGTTGATTTTTGTCAAAGGTGAGAGGTAGGGGTTCAGATTTATCTTTCTGCAGGTGGAAATCCAATTTTTCCAGCTCCATTTGCTGAAGAGGTTTCCCTTTTCCCACTGGATTGACTGGTACCCCTTGTCAAAAATCAGTTGACTGTATGTTTGGTAATTTATTTCTGGGGACTCTATTCTGTTCCATTGGTCCACATGTCTGTTTCTGTGACAGTTCCATGCTGTTTTGATTATCATAGCTTTGTAGTATATTTTTAAGTCAGGAAGTGAGATGATGCCCACTCCACTCTTGTTGTGCAGAATTTCTTTGGCAATAGGGGGTCTTTTATGATTCCAGACAAATTTTAGTATTGTCTTTTCTAGATCTGTGAAGAATGTGTGTGGTAGTCATTGTTATTTTCAATAAGATATGGGTCCTGCCCCAGAGGAGCTTCCATCAGTGCAGCCTAAAGAGTATAGTGTCTTATGGGGTAGACAAATCAATTTTGAGGTTTTGGTGTTTAATTCAGGTCCAAAGCCAACAAAAGAGGTACTCTATTATAGTAAAATATACTTTCAACTTCCTTGACTTTATTTTTTTACCTAACTGCTGGTTGTTTTCCTGACTTAGTGCTCAAATACCATCTACTGAAGAAGGAAGAGTAATAAAATTCTATCCAAAAAGCCCCCCCTAAAAATAAAAACTTATTTATAGTTCTGAGGCAAAGTCGAACAACAACAACAAAAAAGAAATCAAAGTGCTCATATAAATTGAGTATGGTTTTTTACTTTGCTTTTTGTTTTTATCTTGTTTCATTTTGTTTTATGATTATATGAGGAGATTTCAAAAAGTTTGTGGAAAAACAGAATTAAAGTATGAGTTTATTTTGTGCCCCAAATTCGGAAATCTATGCCTAAGTCTTTTCATAATATGCATCTTCCACTAACTTTTTGAAGACCATTTCTACATCAGCATAAACCCTACCAGGTGGGTTTGAAAACAATACTTGGCTGGCAATCTTTCCTACTAATTTTGAGCTTATGACATTTTCATTAATAGACAAAGACAAGGAGTCTTACATTAGTGAAGTGCCCTGTGCTACAGTTTAAAGGGGACAGGACTAAAAGTGAAAGCATAAGGTGACCAAGTCATTTCCAAAAGGGTATGACAGCATTTCCTGGTGGCCCACCTTGGTGCTTAGCCTCACAGCTGTTAGTGCACACAAAACCGAATACTCAGGATAACCTATGAGTGGTAGCCAGACTCACAAGACATCGGTAGAGAAACCAAATTCATTCATTTGCTTGTTTTTATCTGTTTATATTTGAGACATAACTTTGTGCAGTGCACTATATTCAGTGTACAGTTTTATAAACTTTAAAGTATGTAAACATTGCATCATTACCACCCAGAGCAAGTTAGAGAACATTTCCAGCCAAAAAGTCTCCTTCATCCCTCTTCCGGTGATGGTAAACACTATTCTTGGTCATCTATTATTATATACATGAGGGAATTATTTCAGAGTGAGGATTAGTGTGTCTGAAGAGTCGGGAGGTTGTTTAGAGGATCTGAAATCAGAGAGAGTGGAGAGTAGTGAGTCAGGCCACGGAGAAACCAAATGAGTTGCTCCACTTGCAGTGCTGAAGGGATTGTTCTCTGCTGGACTCAGTGTTGACTCCCCTTGAGCACATTCTGGCTCTTCGCATGAACAGGAGAGTTGTCAGGCTGGGGCACAGAAGGAAGGAGCCCACCTTTTGGCCAAAAAAGGTCTAACAAAACTGAAAATGTTTCCATTTACTGGATTACAGTCGCATTCCAGTCCAGCCTCCCTGCGATTACACCCAGGTCACCTTGATTCTTAGGTTGAGTGTTCCTGACCTCTGGTTACATATTTACAGCCTGTTGGTTTACTCTCACACATGGCTACTCTCCTTAGAGAGGCTTGATTAATTTGCCTCTTGGTGTCAACTTCCTCTGTCCTACCAGTTCCTCGGGGTACAACCTCATATACCGGCTATACCAAGTGCTACATTTATTTGGGGTGGTATGTGCTTCTTAAATGTGTTAACTTAGAATTACCTATGACCCATCAAGCAAGGTATTATTACTCCCATTTTATAGATGAAGAAATTTAGGCTCCAATGAAACAAAGTGCCCATAATCACAGAGCTAGTCAATTGGTAAGACTGTGATCAAGGCAGATCAGTCTAATCGAATTGTCCATGCTTTCTGTCACCCCATGCTACCACTCAGAAAAGCTGTAGTTAATAATTCAGTTAAATTTATGCCAACTAGCTCCTAGCCCTACCTCATACTCATTCATTTCTTTAGTCAGCGTTTGGCTACCAGTTAATGAAATCTGAAAATTCCACTTCTAGGCTGCTTTGTACAAGGAAGTATTTGATGTGGGAAAATTTGCTAGAAAACAGTGGATTTTTCAGGGTCAGAGTGGCAGCTTTGTGTCATGATTTGTGAAGTCACCCCAAGTTCTATTCCTGGTAAAATGTCAACCAGCTATGTGACTGACCTCTATTATTGAAGGAACTTTGTGCATTCTCTAGGGGAAAGAAGTATAGAAGAAAAGAAAGCCAAGCACTTTCTATTCTGGTTCTTAAATAAGTGTATGTGTGTGCTCAGTAACTAATTCAGGTTTTCTCCTAACATTACTATTTCTTAGGCAATGAGATAAAGGAGAGACACTTCCTCTTACAACATGAGGAGAGAATAGTCCTGGGTCGAACATATTGCCCTACAAAACGTATGGTTACACAGGTTTGATTATATTATCAAGGGAAGATCTAGATATTTGGCCCAATGCCCGGGATAGAGTAGTCACTCACTAAATAATTGTTGAGTTGAATTAAATTAGAATAATTGAATGACCAATGGATTAAGAGGGATATTTCTCTGTGGTAAACAACATGTTCATGTTTTCTAATACCCTAAGGCTACTGGGGCATCTGAGAACTGAAATAGAAAATAGGAAGCTTTGAGATAGACTTGATTGCAGAATAAGTTGGGGGATGGGAGAGAAGAGAATTCACCAAGTTCAAGTTCTACACATTAACTTTGTGATTTTAGGTAAATTCCCGTGATCTCTTTGGGGCTTAGCTTACTCTGCAGTATTTGCGGTGTTCTCATTTAAAACAAAAAAAAAAAAAAATGAAAACACATGTATTCATTTCCTAGGGCTGTGGTAACAATTAAAACAAATCCAGTGGCTAAAAACAATAGAAATCCACCCTCTCACATTTCTGGAGGCTTGAAATCCAAAATGCAATGTTTTTCCAGGTTGGTTCCTTCTGAAGGGTCTGAGGGAGAATCTGTTCCATGCCTCTCTCCCAGATCTGGTGGTTTGCTGGCAGTCCTTGGCATTCCTTGGTTTGTAGATACATCATTCCAGTCTCTGCCTCCATCCTCTCATGGTGGGCTCCACTGTGTGCTTCCATCTGTATGTCTAAATCTCCTCTTCTTTAACAATTCCAGTGATACTGGATTTATGGCTGCCATAATTCACTATGACTTCATCTTCATATGTACATAGACCCTATTTTCAAATAAGGTCACCTTCTGAGGTGGATGTGAACTTTATCTATGGATGTGAACTTTGGAGGGACACTATTCAATCCAGCTCAGCATTTTGCAAATGATAGCCCTTCTGGTTGTTGCTAATACTAAAATATCGATGCTTCCATCTAAGAGGATTAAGGGGGAAAAAAATAACCCTGATTACATTAAGCTAAAGTGAAATTAGCCAGTCATGAAAAGACAAATTCTACATGAGTCCACTTAGATGAAGTATTTAGAATTACCACATCCCTAGAAACAGAAAGTGGAAGGGTAGTTGTCAAGGACAGGGAGTAGGGAAGAATGAGGAGTCCTTATTTAATAAATATATAGTTTTGCCATGCCAGATTGAGAAGAGTTCTGAGGACTGCATGCACATCAGTATGAATACACTTAATGCTACTGAATGGGACACTAAAAATGGTTAGATGGTAAACATTATGTATATTTTACCACAATTAAGAATTTTAATTATTCCTGCACCAATCTGGAAACCAATCACTTTTTCTTTTTTGGCTGAAGGGCACATACACTTACCAGACAGGGACAGGAAAGACAGAATGAAAGGGTGTGAGAGGAAAAGTGAGGAGGCACCTCCCATGGAGAAAGGCCATACCACAATCCCTTCTCTGCCATGTCTCCTTTTGGGATTTTGGGCACTTAAGCTGCCAGGTCTGGGACTCAAACTGCATAGTCAGCCGTGTAGGATGCAGTCACCTTAACCACTACACCACCAGCTGACCCCAAACACATTTTATATTATTGTTTTATTTTGTGTTGAGGAAACCACATTCTTCTCAAAGAACTTTTGTGATGACAATCATTTGTGAATGGATGTCTGCCTGAGCCTCAGCATTTTACTCTGTTTTTGCATTTTTCTTCTCCCATACCTTTAGCTATAACCTGGGCAGTGGTGTGGCATCCATTATGGTGAATGGCTCCTTCAATGATGGTCGGTGGCACCGAGTCAAGGCTGTTCGGTGAGTCTCTACCACAGCATGAGACAGAGCTGGGGCTAAGCAAGAGTGGATGTGATGTCCAATTCCCCTTGAGTTTCACTATCCTGTTCCCCACCCTTGCCTGCTCTTCTAGTCCTCCTGATTCGGGGCGTATTGCTACTAACTTACACCTGTGTCCTCCTCTGACATGGACAGGCCTGAGAGACTGAACCCCCAAGTCCTTACTCAACAATGACCTTTTGGAGAAAGAACTGTTTTGGGCTAAACTGGAGTAGGTTATCACTATGTAGTGGCATGGGGATTTCAGGATATGTGGATTTTAAAGAATGCTTCAAAATCTCATTGTGTAGGCAATTGCCAACTGTTGTTTTTTTCCTATTACCTGAACATTAGAAGCTGTGTGTAGATATTCACCCAGCTCCAAGCTCCAATTATACACGTCCCCCTTACAGAGGTGATCACTATCCTGACTTTAGATGAATTTAGAGAGAATTGTTCTTTCACTGTTCTTTATGGTTTTACTACCTGTAGCCATTTCCCTTACAATGTATTTTCAGAAACCAAATAGTAGGCCCAAACTTAGACATATCAACCCTGCATGTTAGATGAGATCCCAGGAAGAGGTAAGCTGAGCAGCATCTCTAACTCTTTCTGGATAGGTCAGTGGGTGAAGCCATGAGGCTTGATGCATGAGGCTCACCATGATCATTTTCCTACTCAACTCACATAAAGGCCATGGAGGAAAGAGCCTTGTCAAGCCTCTTCACAAGCCACTGTGCCTGCTTTTGATACCCTAAAGTAGGTGTAAGGATACAGAGAAAGATCTATGTTTATTACCTGTGTAGGTGGCCTAAAAAGCCCTTGAGATAGTGATTTTGATGGAGCCCCAATTCTACCTGATTGTAGAAAGAAATGTGTTCCCGTAATGAATATTTACAGGCTTGGATCTCAAATATGTTGTAGAATGTAAGTCAAAATGCATAGAGGCCAATCTAACCACAAAGTACTCTAAACTATGTGGCTTCTCAGTTCCTTATTTCTCTCTTGTCCATTTTTAATAGGATTGTACAGAAACATCTAAAGGAATACAAAATGTTTGCATTTTTTAACCTCCAACTACATTTGATATATAGGGTCTTCACTCCAGGAACATCAGGGAATATCCTGCTCTCAGTTTCCTCATGTAGGGACAGTTAGAATACTCACAGATTGTGGAAGAATCTTTTTAACCTTCACAGTGTTGTGGTTTGATTGAGTATATCAAGATGCACACTGGTAGGGATGCCAGGCGATTCCTAGACATCTAAGGAAACCAATGTTAAATTACTTTCCCAAGACTATACAAGTATGTGTGGGCAGAGCCAAAATTATAACCCTTTTCACTGCACCCACCCAATGCAGCCCACCAGAAACTAGGGTTTTAGGTGTTTGGGAGGGATATGGTAGTGGAATGTTCCCCTAGAACTTCCAAAGTCAGAGTGTTGAGTTTGGCACCTGGTAGATGGCTCAGCAGAATTGACTCTTTCCACTAAGACCATTGATTATCTATCCTAGTGAGTCATAGGTTGCAGTGATAGCTGAACAGAAGGAGCACAGTCTGGGAACTGGATAGTTGGGAGGATTCAAGCAAAGATTGTGAGCTATGAGCAGAGAGGCCTATAAGGGATGATATAATAGATCTAAGGAGGAACTGGGTCAAAGCCATGGATATCAACTATGGCAAGAAGCATTGAGTGGACACCTTCATTCTCTGTAGCAAGCCATCAGTCTTATATAGGGGCATCAGTGAAGAGGAGACCCTTCCAGGAAGCCTTGTTTTGTATATTATCTTACTCTGGGTAATGCTAGTCTTGTAGGCATTAATCCTAGCAGAAAAGAAAAAAAATTCTCATTTATTAAACATCTCTAGGTAATTTACATACTTTATCGCAATTAATATTTGTAGCACCTTAGTTTTCATAATCTTCACTTTATAGATAAAAATGATCCTATTATGACAATATTGATAAAAATGGCAACACACTTCTCTACCAGTTTTTATAGAACAAGATATATATCAAGTATCAAGTATCAAGCTCTGTGCTTTGCATGCAATAATATCTGATCTCCATCAGAGTCTTGGAGATGGGCAGAATTATTTCCAGTTCAGATGAGGAAACTGAAGCTCCCCAAATTCACTTGTTCATTTGTCCACTATCACGAGCCATAGACTATTCCAAGCACATGAGCTACATCACTGAATAAAACTAACATCCTTACCTTGATGATCTCGCCTTCTAATGGGCCAATAAGTAATAAACGTGATGAAGAAGTACGTTGTATATTGTTTTCCCCCCAATATAACCTAATGTCAAAATTAAGATTATAAAGCATAACTTTATTTCAGAAGTATAAAATAGGAAAAATTTGTAAATGTGATGGAATAGAATAAGTGGGGAAAAATGGGATATTTTAGAGTAATGAAGGGAAAAAAGGCAGGGCAGGCAAGCTAAGTTGTTGGGGACATTGCTCATACAGCTTTCAGATTCTAAGAAGCATTTCCAAAGCAGAGTGTGCTCTCAAGAATGAGGACAGAACAGGAGGATGTTCTGTAAAGCCCAGTGCCAGAAGAATTGCTATAAAGAAGTGAGTCCTGTGTTGGTCCACCCAAGCACTATAGAAGCAAATGTATTTGCCTGAAAAAGGTTCATGGGACCAGATAGTTTTGAAACCATCTTAGAAAACTGTGAGGATAGAACCACCTCTGTAGCCTGGTGGTTAAGGCAGTCAGATCTCACATGGCGGACAGTGCAGTTTAAATCCTGGACCCCATGGCTTGAGAAACATACCAGGTATTTGTGCATGCATGTCCAAAATTCCAAAAGGAGGGAGCAATGGAAGAGAAGAAATTGTGACATGACAATCCCCTGGGGGTGAAGTATACTTTCTACTTTCTCCTCTCTTTTTCTCTGTCTCTCTCTGATGAGCATGCACGTACCTTCTAAAAAAATAAAAATAAAAAAAAAAGAAAGTAAAAAGATGAATGACATAAAAAGAAAATACTGCAAAGATGAACATCCTTACCACAGATAATCATCTCCCCTCCCCTATCATTAGAGTCACTTTGGAGCTTTGTGGATCCTTTAGAGACTTCTAGGACATTCTTCTTCCTCCCCAAGAATAATTCTGTACTTGCAAAAGCTGCTTCTTTGGGTTCTCATTGTAATTAGTATAACATCCTAGCTCCATGTGCCTCAACATGCCTCCCATTTCACCACCACCCCTTCTTTGACTTCACTTTTAAGTTCTTCTCTGGCTCCCTTTCACCTTCAAAACAAATTCAGAAATCCTTATAACACCCTTCACCATCTACTTCTGGCTTCATCTTTTGTCACTCTCATCTCACCCACATCAGTCTCTGCTCGGTCTGAGCCACCCCCTCATGTTTTCTCTTTGCTGTTGCTACTTCTGCTTGCATCTCCCTTCTCCTTCATCTCACTTACCCAGCATCCAGACTCATCTCAGACGGAATCCCCTCTGCCAGCCTTTTCCTGACTCTCTCCAGAAGTTGCCTTCTGCCTAGTCTAGGTTAGAGGCTCCTCTCATGTAATTCCAAACATACTCACATTCCACCATGGAGTGGTGGCACCACACTGTCATTTGCAATTTGATATTTTTGTCTTCCCTGGTAGACTGTGAACTCCTGGCAGCCAAGTATTTGGGGTTTTGTTTTATTTCACTTGGTTTTGGTTTGGGTTTGGTTTTTGCAGCCCCATTGCATAGCATCGTATCTGGCACATTGTAGGAACTTTCGTACTCTCTTTTATTTTTTTAATAACTAAATTCTACAAATGGTGTGTATGTTTGTTTTGAATAGAGATGGCCAATCAGGAAAGATTACCGTGGATGATTATGGAGCCAGGACAGGCAAGTCTCCTGGCATGATGAGGCAACTCAACATCAATGGAGCCCTGTATGTGGGTAAGTGACCATGGACCAAGTCTAAATCAGGCCAGTGCTTTCCTTGTTAGTCCTCTGTCATGCTGGGGTTGTACACTTCACTGGAATAAATACCTGGAAATCAGGAAGCTCTCCAAATATTCCATTCTTCCGAACTTCTGACTCAGGGATGAAAGGACAGGAAACGACTCACTTACATGCTTCTGTGCTTGGGACCAATCCACTAGGAAAACCATGTTTGTCTTATTCATAGAATGAGAATCTGCTAAATATAACACCATGAATTATTTCTGAGGAAGGAAGATCTGTCTTTCTTGCCCCTTAAAGAATAGAACACGTCCTATTTTTGTAAATGACTTATAATCCATTAAGGGATCAGTGGCTCCATTAGTATGTGTGGACACATGTAAAAATAAAAATATATCTTTATTCACATAATATTGTCTAAAAGTGAACTTAACATCAGTATATTTCTTTTGGTTTAAGGTGACATCACCTCTAACTATATACTACATTTTGTTGATGTTATATGTTATATGATGTTATATGTTTCAACATTTACTAAATGCTGCTTGGTTTCAAGGTAGAAAATTGGGGCAGAAATCACACATGTGCATGTTTATAATCTTTGGTTGTGTATCAAATTGAGCTAGATCAACCTGTTCCTTCAAGGATAGTGATAAAGTGAGGAGGTGTAATACATGGAGCAGGTTGAGGAACCCATAGCCATCACGTACGTGGTCCTACCAACCAAGATATGTCTTGATCAGTAGACAGGCAAGATCTCCTGCTGCCAACACCTCCACTTTGCTCACCCCATCTCTCTCTTGCTTCTTGGCAGGTGGAATGAAGGAAATTGCCCTGCACACCAACAGGCAATACATGAGAGGCCTCGTGGGCTGCATCTCTCATTTCACCCTATCCACCGATTACCACATCTCCCTCGTGGAAGATGCAGTGGATGGGAGAAACATCAACACTTGTGGAGCCAAGTAAACAGCTGGCCTTGCCCAAGAGACAGAGCCTCTATCCTGAGACTCCCCAGGGCCCCAAGACCCTGTCTGATGCCATACACTGAGGTCCGGGACCAGGTGTGTTTCCTCTCATCAGGAAGAAAGCTTTTCATCACCCTGATGAAAAGCTGAGAACCAAGACAGGGGTCCCTGGATAGCTTTTCCTGCTGAAACTGGGCAGGCCAGATCCATTGGAATTCTCTGTGTAGGAAGTATGGACTTTGTCCATTGAATGCATAATGGCTGCCAGAGATCACACATCAGTGCAAATTCCAGAGTCGGTCTGGTATAGCTCAATGACTCTGTTGTGATTCACAGTACAAAAAGAAAGAAAGAAAGCCAGAGAGAAATCCAGAGGGCAGTATTGAAATATTTCTCTCCTTCCCTGACTCATGACACTCTTCGTGACAGCAGAATGACTGCGTGACTTGAACTTCAAATTTCCCACCTTGATCTATGGCTCATTTGGATTAACCCCTTCCACTCCTCACTGGCTGATTCAATGTGCTCTGACTATTCCATAAAAATAAAGTTGGGAGGAGACTAAACATAGTGTCATAATCATAGTGTGGGCTCCCTTCTCGAAGTTTACCTTTAATGCAAAACCCTTACTTTTTATAATGTAAATCAAAGAGATTGGGCCCCATGATTTTGTAGCTGTACTTTTATATGTATATTTTTATAGCTGCAGACTATCACACACTTTTGGAAGTTTGTGTGGCTAGACCTGAATTCTTGCACATGTTCCTAAAATTTTCTCCTATGGGAGACTCGTTTTGGTCCTTCATGGTATCACGGCAGTGGGCTAGGTAACTTGGCATGGTCAACTTGGGAGCTGACCATTCTCTTTCAGTAATTGTTGATCATTCAAAGGCATGAATATGGAGCTTTCCAAAATAAGCAGATTAAAAGGAACCTGTGTTACTGAGGTGGGTCACTCAGTATTGTTTTAAGAGAGGGGAATGTCTGTAGCAATCTTGAATAAAGGGGATGAAGAAGGCTAAAACTTATTCATTTGTTTATTTATTCATGGAGGTGTTACTGATTGTGCAGAGGCTACATCCACAAGTGGACACTAACACAGTGTTTCTGAGGCTGTGCAGGGGCTAGGGCACGTGCTCACAGCATGATCTGAGCATCTGAGCAAGAACTAGAGAAGCAGGGCTTCTTCCTTCTGTGCCATCAGCTGTGCCCCTTTGCTATTCCTGCATGTGATCCTGGAGACAGCTGGCTTGCTGGCAGAGCCCCATGATAGGACTTGCTAAGGGAAAGGTGAGAGGAACACCAACTCCAAAGAAGAGGGAAATACGATCCCACTCACGCAAGATCGTAAGATCCTATAATTAGTCCCCGTTAAGACTCTACCCTTGTTTGTGCAACCCTCATTCAGCAGAGTTTTGAGCTCTGTGCAAAGCAGTTTTAAACATATTAGGAATTCTAAAAGATGAATAAATTATAGAGGTTAGCTTGTTCCCCAACCTTCTGCCTCCCATCTTTGGGAAAATTTGAGGACCAGCATCTCCTACTAGGAGAATAATGGCACTAACAATGACAATAATAATAATTCACCCTCTCCTACACACCATCCCTTGTTAGTGTAACCCAGAGAAAGCCATGTGGGTCCTACCACCTCCTATTCACCTTTTTCTTGGAGACTGCCGAGGCCAGTGCTTCCCAAGATAGCAGAGTTGCTTTGACAGTACATTTTAAATGGCTTGCCTCTGGCCAAAAATAATCATTATGATTTTAGTAAAATAGTCAGCTGAGTTGAAGCCAGAGAGGTTGTCTTGCAGATGAGTTGTTTCATGCAAGTGTTAGCCAAAGGAAAATGTAATGACCCACAGATGAGGGCCTGGGAGTATGTGTCAAAGCTGAAGAGGATTTGGAATCATTTCTTTGGTGGAAAGCAGATGGAGCTAAGGGGAGAGGGGTGACACAGTGATGGATTTGGGGCAGTAGGAGATGTTATAGGCCACAGGGTAGCAGAGTAGAGAGACCCAAGAGGAGCTGACGACATGGGAGGCTGAGGGTAGGGGTACAGGGTAAGAGACGCTATATCCAAGATTGGAGCAAAGCTCCTCGCAGTGGCCCCAAACCAGGAGGTATGGAATGAGCCTATAGCGGTGGTAGATGTAGGATTGAATACTTTATCCTAAAGCTAAGGGATTAGACCTAGATTCTGATGGGCAGGAAAGCAGGGAAGAACTCAGCCTGGGCTTGAGGATGTCCACGTTTTCTAAGTGTATCTGTTATCTGCTGCAATAATAATGCTGCATAAGAAACAACCACAAAACTACAATGTATATAACGATAAGTGTTTATCGCTTATGTTGCGTGAGTGGTCAGGTTGGCACTTCTGCTGATCCTGGTTGGGCTTGACTAGGTGGTTCTTCCAGTCTTAGCTGGAATTGTTCACATGAGTAGTGTTTACTAAGGTCTGGTGGCCTTGGCTACAATGGTGGGGCCACTTGACTCTGTTCCACGTGTCTCTCATCCTCTTCGTCAGACCTATACATTAACCTGAGCATGCCCTCTCATGACAATGAAAGAAAACAAGAGCACTACAGTCAAGGTATAAGGCTTTAAATGGCCTAGATTTGAAGCAGTCACCTAACAAGCCAGCTGTTAGTGTGGTGGTCAAAGCAGCTAGATTCCACATGGCCAACTGCATGGTTCAAGTCCTGAATACAACAGAGCGAAATACACACTGGGTGTATGTACATGCCTGCCCATCGTCTTAACAAGAGAATGGAGGAGAAGGGATTGTGGCTTGGCCATTGCCCCTATAGTGCTTCCTCACTTTCCTTCTCTCTGTCTCTCTCTGGCAAGTTCACATACCCTCTAGCAAATTAAAAAAATAAATAAATAAAATCACTTAGCCCTTCAGGCAGATCTTATTGGTCAAAGTATATAGGTGTATAGATTCAAGAGCTAAAGACACAGACTTCACGTCCATAATGGCATATGGACATAGTGACAGGCACTACTAAGTCACCTGGCGAAGGGCATGAATATAGGAAGGGGTAAAAGATCAAAGCCATGAATGCAGTCCATCCCCCAGAGCAAGTCACATGCTATTGGACAAAGTGGGGCAATAGGGACGAAGTGATCCTATGACAATGGCTCTGCAGGAGTACTTAGAGCTGGGGGAGAGGTCTGTGAAGCTATCGGTGACTGGCCAGCTAGGCCCAATGACAGCAGCACTGGTCCCTCCTCCACCCCCTCCACTGGGCCCCTGTTTTGCCTCGTCCTTCCACCTGTTGCCTGATGTTTGGCAGCCCTGTCATGGTGCCGAGGAGGGACCAGTGGGATCGCTGCCCTGGTTTGGGGTAGCTGCTATGGTGAGAGGCATGTTGCAGAAGGCTGGGTAGGCTCTTGGCTGGAGAGAGATTTGGGGAGTAGCCAGGGAGCTCGGAAGAGGTTAATGCAATTCCTGTCCAGTGTGAGGCATGGGTTCCTGAAAAGTTTTAGTCCCACAGTCCGTTTTTAAAAAACCTCAGAACTTCCCACAGGTTCTGATCAATGATGACTGGGGGTGGGGTGAGAACTCTGTGGCTTTTCCTATTAAAACTTCCTCACCCTGCCCAGAAGCTCAGCTGCAGCCCGACAGCCGACCCTGGCCTATGGGCCACCACTCCGAATGGCTGCCCCTCTGTCCCACCCTCTTATTTGCCTTTCATTTCCTGACCCAGTCCTGTTCCAGGCTCCAGACTCCAACACAAACAGGCCCTGCTGGTTTCCATATACTGACTGCCCGGGTCTTGCAGTAACTGGCGTTTTCCTTCTGATTTCACTCCTCTTCTTGCCTCCACCATTCACCTCCTCTCTCCTCCCCCTTGCAGGGAGCTGCCTCTCCCTGAGTGGGAGGAAGGATCTCGGAAATGTGCCCAGAGCTGGCAGGCCCAGCGCTTTCCACTTGGAGGAAATGCTGCATTTTTCACCTTTAACCCAGAAAAATATGGTTCTCAGAAAGCTTGTTTTTAGCACTGCAAGTTCCCAAAGGAAGAAGAATTGGGAGTAAGAGGCCCAGACACTCACAGAGCTCTGACAACTACCCTAGCTACCCCCTGCACTCAGAAGGCTGTTCTTCCTGGGGGAGAATTGCCTAGGGGCAGCACGCAGAGGCCCAGCTCCAGGGAAGATTGAGGCAGAGAATTCTGGATCAAAGCCGAAAGATAACCCTGGGAGAGAGGGGCCTGCACAAAGCACTAGCTGTGTCCCATTCCCTTCCCTGCCTCTCCCAGCTCTTGCCATCCTGGGAATGCACAGGCGGTCACTGTCCTTGAAGATGGATGGAGGGTACACAGGGGACAGCTCAGACTCTGAGCTGAGAATAGTGTTAGAATTAGCTTATCAAAGGCGGGAAGGAAGTTTTCCAGGACTTTCACCCTGAAGGAGCCCAGATGGGAGAACATAGAATCAAAATAAGAATCTGAAATAAGCAATTAGTGCTGTGTCAGCCCCTTCTCGACATGCACGAGGTGGGTTGTTCAGCCATGTCAGCAACACTTGCCTCTCCACTGGGCCCTGTCTACCCTTGTCCTGTTGTTTATACAGCACATGCTAAACAAAGGACAATATGAGCACCCCTGCCTCAGCCATTGCGAAGCCATGGGTTCAGGTCTGGAGGCATTTATGCTGGCACATGTTAGTGGAAGTGACAGGCTGTCCTTAGGAAGTTCCAGCTCACAAGTGGCTACATTGGGGCTGGAAAAGACTAATCCACTTCAACAACGTGAACTGGCTTCTAGGAGAGCCTTGTGAGCAATTACTCCTCAACCTCACGTTCCAAGAATGCTCACGTATTTGATTTGAATAACAGTTCTTCTTCCACGACAGCCAAAGCGGATGGGCATGGCCCATATGACTTGGGAAGACAGAAGCTGGTCAGAAAAACTGGGTGACTTGCCCACAGTTGTATGATGGGGGCCCTATCATGATGCTGCTTCAGTCAGGTACACCCTCACCTTCAGTCAGGTATGGCCTGCCCAAGGACACTGGCATTATTAAGCAGCATGCTGGGACTTTCTCAGGTTAACTGTGCTTGGCAGTGTGGTCATGTGGGGGAGGGAGATTTGGGTAAAGGTCAGTTCCCGTGTCTGCTTTCCAGTCTCTCCTCCCAGCTCTAGTGAGAGAGCCTTCTTCTGAAGCTCTTCTGTTGCAAGGACTCTGGGTTGTAAAATCTGAATACAGAAATCAGAACTATTTCTTTGGAGTGGGATTTCAGGCCCTCTAGAGGCACTTTTAGCCAGGGTTGAATTCTTCTCCCTTCTCTCCTTTCATCTCCATAAATAACCTTCAGAACTCGGGGGAGTTGTTGCATACTATTTCTGAGCAGCCGTGTGCTCCCCTGGGCCCCTCTTAGGCCTGGCCAAGCCACGAGCTGAAAGAGCAGAGCAGGCTGCAGGGAAAACACTCCCTGCCTCTCCTCTTCTTCCTGCCTGCCCTTGCAAAGAAGCTTTGTCCTAGAAAGTGTGTCTCCCAGGAGTACTCGCCCTTTCCTGGAAAGACGTGAAAGGAACACTATGTCTCAGCATTTGGGAGGAGGTCTCCGCTTTCTCTTCATCTTCTCTTCTTTCTAGTTTGCTCAACATCCAAACGGTGGACAAAGTTGCAGACATTCCCCAGCATGTGTTATGGCCTTCCTCGATGCCCTCACTGCCCACCTTCAAGCAAGGGCCCAGCCTGGGTCTGTGGCTTCCTAGGACAGCCTGGTTACAAGGGGCTGCAGCTGCCACTTGGCTATGAGAAGACTTGGATTGGACTGTCTCTGAGCAGGAAGGCCAGGGAGGCTCAAGGAATTTGCCATTTATACTCATTTAATAACAAAGTAATAGGCATCAGGCCAGCGGATTAGCTGAGGAAAGCCCTGTTAGGAAATTGGCCGGAGGAAAGCAGAGGCAGAGAAAACAGACTAGAAGACAGCGAGCTGGGAGAGGAGAAGTGCGCAGGGTCACAAGGCGGGTTGCAAGGTGACCTCGGGATCTGGCAGCAGACATTCTAGATTCTCACCTTACTTGCTGCTCTTAAGGCAGCTGGAGGAAGGTGGGTATGAAATAGGGGATTTGTTAAATAGAGTGGAAGGCAGAAAACATGGCACTAGTTGTCTCGGCCACATCCACACGACCTCAGCAATGGAAGGAGCCTGGGCCAGCGTCTGCCCCAGCCCTGGAGAGGCACACGATTTGCCTGGGACTGAAGGCTTTATTGGTTGTAACAGGACTCCCTCTGGTCTGGAATCCTGATGCCCCTTGCCATTTGCTCAGAGGTTTTGCGGTTGCTGAGACAGAGGTGGGAGCAGACTGATTTGCCAGGTGCCCGCAAGCATTGCCGTGCTCTCGGCACAGCCACTCGCCCGCACATCTGTTTCACAGACGTTTACCGAGGACTCGCTATTCAGAAACTGTTATGGTTTGAGAGTCCCTACTGAAATCACGCTGCAACTTGGCATTCAGTGCAGCAGCATCAGGAGGCGGGGCTTCCTGGGAAGTGTTTGGGATATGGGGGCAGGTCCCTCATGAATAGATAGCCAGCTCTGCAGAGAGAGGGAGTTCTCACTGAGCAGCAGCCTGGGAGTGGGTTCATAGAACACCTGTCAGCCTCCGGCAGGTCTCTCCCTTTACCTATGCCCTCTTTTCCACTTCTCTTGGCCATGTTGTGACACAACATAGGTCAGGTATCCAGCCATCAGGGTCACAGGCCAAATAAACCTCCTTTCTCTACAAATCACCAATCTCAGATGTTCTGTTATAGCAACACTAATGGATCAAAACCCAAACCAACCCCTGGCCATGAATCGCATGAGAATACGAAAGATAGTGACACCTTTCAAAGTTGTTATTTAATGAGAAAGATCAGTAATATTTAAAACATCCAGATTACAGAATTAAATTAAAATGTACATTGGAATTTTATTACTTGTGAAATAATAATGCCATAGAAATATTTATTGATTTGAAAAAATTTCAAAATATTAATCATGTTCTAAAACAGAAGAAACATCACTCCTATATGTGTACATATATATACATACAGGAAAAATGTCTGAGAGAATAAAAGAAAAATATTAAAAAGAGTTAATGTTACAGAAGATTGATTTTTTTTCTCTTTTATCTATTTTCTAGTTTTCCCTTCAGAGAGCATTTATGGTTTTGTCCACTCAGAATATCACCTCCCATCTTTAGGTGGACTGATCTTTCTCCAACTCCTGAAAAAATGCCTTGCCTAGAACTTCTGCCTGACTACAATGGGACCAGGCAAGGACACATGACATGAGCTAGGCCAGGCAGAATCTCACTGGGAGATGGTGAGGAAGGGCTCTCTCCTGGTCATAAGGCTTTAAGCTCGGGGAGCTTGTAACCATGGTCCAGTTCCATAGGGAGGCCTGGCCTGAGAGAAGAATATTTTGTTCTGAAGAGATATGTTCTGCTTTCAGGTGGAATAAGAGACTGTATCAGTGTGGCCTGAGATTTGGAGGCAGAGATCGTTCCTCAGAGAAGTAGCTCTGCAGCTGGGGGAAGACAGGGGCGACAGTCATGTAGGTTATCCAAGTTGGAAGGATACAGAGAGAACGAAATTAAAATTCAAAGTAGGAAGGGGAAGGGCTCTAATCTTTTGTCACTTCAGATAAAGCCTATTTATCCCTGTTGACAAAGAGATAAGAGGATGTAGGTAAATTTCCTTCTAGGGAGGACAGGGTGATTGCATTCATCTCATACTTGAGCACCCACTAGGAACACAGCATGATGGCCAGACCTGGGGCAGGAGCTGCCGTAAGCCACCACAGGGAGTCTCTGAGCCTCTCCCCAGACCAACCTTAATGAGAACTCCTGTCTTTCCATAGTTGGAGACTGTTCCACAGAGATAACCCCTCGTGAAAGAACCAGGGAAGCACATTAAACCACTAATTATTTTTCAAGGCACATTTAAATAATATCTATCAAGCACCTGATAATAAGCTGAGCTGGGTAGGTGTTAAGAGTGGCAGGTACTGTTCAGTTCCTGTTACCAAACAAAACACTAGAATTGCACTCAGAGCTGCAGAGAAGCATGGGGGCTGCAAAGCAAAGGACTGAGACCCTAAGGCTGGAAGAAGTTCCCAAAGTCCGGAAAGGTAGATGCCAGCGTTCCCCTCTGGGAACAGATTCCGTGATTCACCCAGCGGCCTTTAACTATGCGATTGAGGGATATCATCTAAGGCAGTATAGACTAGCTAGAAAGCATTTGGCACCCAGAAGTTGCTGGTCAGAAAGTCTGAGGTGTTCCTGAGGTTTCTCCAGGGGTAAAGGTGTGTGTAACAACCAGACACGTATTCTGTCAGGAGCATTATGTACTCACCTATAATTCCCCCAACAGTTTTGAACAGTTCTGAGACCCGTGTGTTAGAGATAAGAAATAAGGTGAGATATTTTCAAGTGGGAAAGCTGGGAGCAGAGCCAGGTCTATGCAACCTTGTGCAAGGCAGCAGCTGGCAGAGCACTCTCAGAAAAAGTATGACACCTAGCACTAGCTGATATAGAAAGGAAATGAGTGACAATGGGAATTGAAAAATTTGACTCCAGTTTTGTTCTTGAAAGCGTTGTCTGCACTGGTAATTGGGCAATTTGGGACTAGGAGGGTTTATTCCTTCTGAACATGCTACTATCTGACTCTGGCAGGGGTCAACTTGGAGGAAAATGTGAGTGAGGGGCGTGTGTAAGAGCCTCTAGTGATAGAAAGAAAAAAAGCACTGGTTCTTGCCTTCCAAGGCTCATTCTAGCACAGCAGCAGAGCTGGCTCCATGGAGTGGTGCTAACATGCTGCCAAAGAGAAGCTGGGTCCCTCATGGAGGCTTTGGTTCGAATCCCAGGCCTGATCAGCCTGAAACACTCTGGGCATGAGTGCAAGTGCCCAGGATCCAATGGACTGGAGAAGGGACTCTTCTAGAGAGTCTTCTCTTCTCTCACTCTCTCTTCTTTCTCGCATGAACATGCACAAAGTGTATTAAGGATAAAGAAAAAACATAAGAGTGGAGGCACAGGTCGACAGCAGCTAGGAGGCTGGATGGAGGCAGGAAGGGAAGATTTAAATTTGAGCTAAAACTTGAAATCCTTTCTCACCTTTCAAAAGTTTAGAGACAGATAATTATGAGGCAAATCCATTGGGATTGCATTCATTTAACATTTCCACCCAACAATTTTCATCAAAATCATCCTCAAAGGCTTTTCTTGTCTCTTTAATAATCTGGGTTTAATCACCGAGGGATAAAATCATCTTCAATTTAATCCCAAATCAATTTCAAAATATCTCATTAGTTCAACTTGCCTGGGTCTCCCAGATTGAATATGTTTAATTCAGTTTTACTTCTGGTCATTCCAGGGAAGGTTAGTGGATCAAATTTATAGGCCATTCAAAATTCACTCTTATATAGCTCTTTGGTCAAAAAACAAACAAAACCTGAGTTTGCAAGATAACGCTTTATTGTTATATCGAATACTAAAAAGTTATTCATACATCTCTATTTTTCTTTCCTCTAATAATTACATCATTTTTTGACCCCTTCAACGTTCTTGGGGTTGATGGTGCTATATATACATTTTGGCTCAATAACTCACCATCTGGGAAAAAAGTTATGCATTGAAAATTTCCCAAAGGACAGACCAAATGTATGCGCTTTTCTTGCACTTAAATACTAACATGTGTTTCACAATTAATTTAAAATTAGCCTGCAGTTTCTTCAGGTTTAATTCAGGCTCACTCGTGTTTTAGTCGTTAGTGTGGGTAAATTTAAGGCTATATATGACCAAGGACTTCATTTCACCTTTTAAAAAACATCTATTTAAGATCCTTCTACACTTTAAAATTACTAAGGTTTTGTTAAATCAATGACTGTATTTCCAAATTCAGAAATTGAAATAAAATGTTGATATATTCCCAGAATCTCTAGAAATGTTTGAGCTCCCTTCCGAGGAAATAAATTAAAACTCTCTACTTTCAGAGCCAGTATTTGTTTGGCATTAATGTGCTAATATTGGATTCCCACAATTTGATTTTTTTTTTAAGTTTATTTCTTTCAGGAGAGAAATAGAGGGACAGGCATTCCAGAGTCATCATGCCAAGATCAACTCCCAGTCTCACTGGCTAGAATCATGGGCACCTACGTGCTCAGGGAGGTCCTTGCACATGAACTCGGTACCTTCCCCATGTGGGTCTAGCGGCATTTCTGTTGTACTATCACCTGGTCCTATGTATGTTTATGGTAACCTCTGTGGTAAACAGCATATCTAGTTGATGGAAGGGTAAACCAATGGCATAGCAATGTATTCAAATACTAAAAATAGTATTTATTATTATACTATTAATAATAGTATTATGATTATTCATAATTCCTAATTGTCATTTGTAGGGGATAGAATAAAAAAAATCTAACAAGGGAGAAGCAACTTTTCCTTCTTTTTTGGAGAGGTTTTTGCTATAGGGCACGTGCGCTCGCCAGAAAGACACAGACAGAAAGTGAGAAATCACCCCCAAGGGGGATGGCCATGCCACAATCCCTTCTCTTCCATTCTCCTCTCGGGATTTTGGGCATGCATGCACACGTGCCCAGCATGAGTTTAAGCCATTGGGTACGGGACTCGAACCATGGTCGACTACATGGGGTCCAGTGACATAGCCATTATGCTAACTGCTGGTCCCAAAAGCAACTTTTCCTAAGCGCTTATGACAAGAGGGGAAAAAACACACACTCACACAATAATGTCCAAATATGTCAGTGTAAGAAAATATATTTATTTTTTCCCATGACAATACTATGATAAAATTGTTAAATACATGCATGTTTTAAAAACAGACATAAGTAACATCTTTAGAGTTAACAGTCAGGCATACTAGTTTTATATTTATGGTGTCTTAGTAATAGGTTACTTATATTCTATGTTCTTGCTATAACCATGTTTTCCAAAAGATATGGAAACTAAATCGTGAAATTCTATGATTATATAAAATGTCCAGATTTCCCATTCCAACAGCAATATCCAAATTTTGACAAATCGGGAATTATATTAGGTGTCATCTCTGTGAATGGAGCTTTTTAAAATCTATATTAAACTCAGAATTCTGTGAATCTCACTGAATCACACCAATACATTTCAATCTATAGTTTACTTCCTGTATATGTTTATTTGAATGTCTCCTTATTCAATGAAACATGATTTTAGGTGCAATACATAAAAGCCGGTCATTTGGGTTAAAGAAAACAGTCTGTAGTGGTAACATCTCAAGAAATAAAAAAGGAAAGTTTTGATTTGCAGTTTCTCCCTATCTCTTACAGCTACATTTACATGCATCTGACCAAACAAAAATTAGTAGCTACTAGTATTTATAAAAAATTGAATATATTTAACATAAAACACCCCTTTTAAAAAAAAAAACACTCATTCTACAAACAACCTTATAAAAGACAAAAACTTATATCTGTTCACAGTATGTGTATTTTGTAAACAGTAATTCACTATAATGCAATTCTGAAAGCAAAAATAGTAATTTCCTAGTGTTATAAGGACCTTGACTTATGTTCAGTAATGAAAGAAAAAGACATTCCTACAAGAGAAGTTGGGTACTTTAAATAATCTGTATTTTTAAATGATTTGTTTTACTTTTGAACATACCTTGAAGGCAGTACTACACCACAAATTGAGGATATCTATCTTTTTGTCCAGGCCAGTCTTTTTCAGGCAATGAAACTGAAATGTATTTAAGAAAAAGCCATGCTCCTTTTTAAGAAAATAATAAGATATAACAAATCCCAGGGTATCACACAATACCTACTGTTCCACAATAATAAACTGAAGGGTTTTTTTTTTTGTGTTTTCAGCTATTCACCATGCTATTTGCATTCTTCCTAAATATTATGTTGGAACAAATGAAATAGAAGGGACAACTAGCTCATGATATATTAGAAAAAATAATCATAAGTATTTGTAATCGAACTAGGGGAAGAACGTTTTTAAAAAAGCTATGAAAACCATTATTCCACGTTCTTTTCTATAATCAATTATTTTAATGCAAATTGTATTACCATCACCATTGGAATGCTTAGGAAAAATATAAAGGTCATTTCCATGTGAAATGGAATCATTCTAATGGAAAGTATATTTTACTGTATAAGGAAATTGAATAAATTTAAGTGAGCCATTCAATCAGGTGAACAAAGTATTTTAGGTCTATGTGTAGCATAAAGTTCTTTTTTTTTTTTAAAAGTTGATTGGCTACTACAAATACAATCTGAGAAGATACACATGAATGTAATAAAAAACCATGTTCCTTATTGATTAGACACTCATTTTTTTTCTTAATCAGATCTTTTAGTTTTTAGAGTATTCTTTTCAGCAACCAAGAAGTAATGTAAGTTATTACCACTTTGTATATGCTTAATGTTCAATCAGTTACAGTTTACTTATATAAGAAAGCGCTTTTAGATTTATTTTTTTTATGGTTATTCAGCTAAACACTTACACACAAAAACTTTCAGAGGCTTTCCCTCTTAAAACACTACTTTAAATTTCCATAAAAACTTCACACAGTTAGAATTTGTCTTTGTAGGTAATCTTTTTTTAAAACTTGGGGAGTTATCCCAAAATATTAACATTTTTAATATAGGGAGAAACAAGCATCTACTCATGGTTACAAATAATAAAACCCTGTCAGATCCCAATATCCCAAGAATTTGGATATATTTTAGATCAAATTACAACCTTTGAAATACCATATATACAAAAGTTTAAACATATCAGCCAATTAAGTAAATATTGTTCTTAATCCTTTCTACTGGCATTAAAAATAGTTCTTTTGTATTATAATTAGCATGAATATGATCATGTAATAGTTAAGACAAAAACACTAATTGAAAGTACTAAAAATCTAGCCACTCACATGAAATAAGAGGTTTCATTATTATTAATAGCCTGGATATGTAGATTATCAATAAACTAAAGAAGAGTGATATCCAATAAGATTCTAAGGTATGTCTAAAAGATGAATGAATGTCTTATTAAGTTTAGCCACAAATAATTTTCTTTTGAGAAAAATTTTCTTTCTTGATATGAAAAAAAAGGTGGGCATACCATAAAATTTTGTTTCAGCAGAAAATACTAGTTTAGGGTCAGCCTATGGTGTGATGGTTAAGATAGCTGGTTCCCACACAGCCAACTGAACATCTGAAGTTCTGAACCCAGTAGCATGGAAAAAACATGCCAGGTGCATGTGCATGTGTGCCCACAATCTTGTGAGGAGGAGAAATGGAGGAGAAGGGTTGTGGTATAACCTTCTCCCATGAGGGGAGGGGAGTCTCTCTCTCTCTCTCCCTCCCCCCTCCCTTCCTCTCTGGCAAGTGCAAGTGCACTCTGGCACAGTTTTTTTTTTTTTTTTTTTTTTTTTTTTTTTTTTTTTTTTAAAGTTAAAAATAAATGCTTTGGAGAAATATTTCACCAACAGAACGAGTTCTGATATTAACCAATTAAGCTCACACATCAACATATGGTTTGCCAAATGTATGTTGGTTGATACAAACATATTCCAAATTGTGCACTCATCAAATAAAAGGAAATTATGAACACTCAACATTATGGAGAAATAAGAAATATACTGATGTGTATGCATCAGGTTTTTCTAAGTTTTCACTCAAAGTATGGAGCCACTTCTATAGTAGATTTGAATCTCTGAGTCCATAGCATCAGATCTACATAAGCTAAATTTTGTTATATACTGCTCTTGAAAAATTCCATTGAATCTGCAACATTCTGGAATGGGACTCAGTCAGTAAAATAATTAAGTCATGGAACTTTGACTATTCATCCATTGTGGCCAATGATCCCACATTTTATTTTTAAGATACCCAATTCTACACTTTCAGAATAAGAAAAAAGCCATTTTATAAAAGGTATATAAATTTTAACACAGTTCAAAATAAAGAACAGAAGATTAATATATTAAAACAAACAAAAAAGTTTTATCACATTATGTGCCTGAGCAGTGGAAAACCTTGAGATAACATTTTTTTGAATAGTGCCATGTTCAGGAGTATTTTAATTTCAAAATACCATGAAACTGATTTCAAATTCACTTTGGAGGAAAATACTCTCTAGTCTCCTTCACTATCTTCCATTTTATTCTTCCCATACAGAAAGGACAGTGTTCTTCTTTAAATATGGACGGTATGGACGGTATTAAAGGCAATTTAAGAATCACAAGACTAATTTCCAACACAATTTCTGTGAAGTTTTGAGAATGTGAGTTTTTACCACAGTCTGCAAATAGTGTTAGATTTAAATGCAATCCTTCAGAGATCCATGAGCCGTGAAAGTAATGCTGGTATGGAAAATGAGGCTGTTACTTCCTCCCTTAAACTTGTCAGTGAATGGCTGCTTCTGTTTCTAAGCTGCAGGAACAAAGCACCTCTATCACATCAGCACATAAACCCAAACTCAACTATCCAGATACGCATGGTCATCATCTCTACAGGTCACCAGGGCTTTACAGGTTCGACAAACGGGTGACTAGATTACACATGTGTGTTAATCCATGCAATACATAATCCACAAGCTCTTTCTAATGCCAAAAGTCTAGCTAAGTCTTCAGGAAAATTTTTTAGATTAAATAGTATTTAAAATAGCTTCTAAAGATACAGTCAGGTTGACCCCCAGAATGTTCATTTCTCACAAGCTTGATTTGAAACTGGCTTTCAAAAGAGATGAAAACATGTCCTAGATGCAGTCCAATTCAGCAGCCATAATGGAACATAATTCCAGTTTAGACATTTCAAATTTTCTAACCAATGATTTGGGCTTTTGTTGAGGAACAGAGGAATTTCCCAATTACTTTTCTAGCCAGAAGGCCTGGAAGAAACAAATTTAGCGTCCCTCTCTAATTAGTCCTTAATTACCCCTCCACAGAGGAGAAGCAGCTAATCTGACTGGAGCAAGCACAATCCCTAGACCAACTCACGCATGTGGATATGTTCCCTGCATACAAACAAGGTTCATTTACTAGTGTCTCAGACAACTGAGTATGTGACAAAGAGAGTTTATTCTCTCCCTTCCCTCTGTGCTGAAGCTCTCTTTCATGCACAGGTGGTGATGGGACTGAAATGTTAAAAATATAATAACCTTGATCTGCACAAAGGTCTGGCTGTCTTCAATTCAATGGGAAAAGAGGGAAACTTGCTTTGGCCTCAGACTTAAACCACATTCTCTAGCATATGACAAGTTATTAAGGAGCTTGCCCAGACTAGTAGAGTATTACCAATTATTCTCATTAACTTTGTGATCCTTGTGTACAGAACTCCAGAACTGGGGAGAGACAAGCAGCACTCTGAACTTTTCTCATACAGGAAAAGTTGCCAAGTCTTAGACAGAATGAAAGGATTCAAGAGCCCTGGTGAAATTCACTATTAGCCAAACAGATGAGCATTACAAACGTTAAAAAGGGCACTGAATCTGAATGGTCACAGTTGAAATGTGTATGTATCGACGACAGAGACCAACTAAGCTCTTCTGACTCGTTCCTGTTACCTCAGGTTACAGTAGTTTCGACCAATACACTTTTACTTTAACCAACATTTATCCTTGTCCTAAAGAGACAGAGTATGGGACTGGTAGGTTTCAAAGGGAAACAAAGCAGGAGGTAAGGGCAGGTGGAGTGTGGTAACGACAAGCTTTGGCACAGACAGAAGGCAGCCTCAGGTCTGCATGTCTTGGCTGGGAGATAAGGGAAGGAGCAGAGGATAAAACAGAAGGCAAGAGAAAACTGCTGAGTGATGGCTCTGGTTTGATATATTTTTCCATATTGAAAATTTCTATGAGCAAGTATGTAGTTTTAATATACTATGTGTGTACATAACTCATTGCATTGCCTTTCACTTATCCATATATCAGAAATTTAACTGAATTCTAGCAGTCAAAATTAGGACTTACACACACAGCTCCTCAACTGATTGTGTCCCTTCTCTTCCTGTGTCTTTTTTCCACAACATAGTTTTAGAAACGATATGAAGCTGGGAAAAAATATTAATCCACTATTTGCAAATACATTATAGAAGCTTGGATGATTTAAAAATGCACATCTTAACTTACTCAGATATTTCCAATTTTCAAGTACTTTTGCCTTTATCTATGAAAAGACAAAATATAGAGACAACCCAAGGGGAGGGAAAACAGAAGATGCACTTTGTAGTTTCTCATTCTGCTTTTCCAAGAACCACATTCATTCTCAGAGAAACAAGGGCAGGCAGAGGATACTGTCCAACTCAGCAAGCAACTGCTACACCTGTAATATCAGATGCTCACTGATTTAAATGGATTTTATGACATTTAATATGAAATAGCCCTTGAGTAAATGTTCCTGTAAGCAGCATTCTCTTTTTAGCTTTATATTTAAAAACTGAGGACTGAATTAGATAGTCTGGACTGATGTTCATTTAAGAGGGAAGAAGTGCTGAGACTCGTGAGCTGGAGGAACACCTGACAGGAGGCCAAAGAGCATCGATGCCCTAGTGACCGGGCTCAATGAAATGGTCTTCTTAGGGGGAACTAAAACCCAATCAGAACTCTATGGACAGCTAGTGCCATGAGATATTGCTTAGTAGTCATCTCACATAGTAAATTATTGGAATTTATGCTGACAAATATTGAGTTTGTTCATGAAAAGCTGACACTGTATCAGAAAATAAAATGGATTTTTAGAACAACTCAGATCTACAGTCTTGGAGATTTAAATTTCAAAGATGAGGGCAATCAACTGCAATAATGGAAGGTAGCATGAAAGTTAAAAAATAATGGAAAGGTCTGAAAAACCTACCAAAACAGGAAAACACCATATTGATTTGGGCTGGTCAGTGTCACACTTGTTTTCCAAGTTTGTACCCCTGAGACAACTGTTTGATAACCACTATACAGTAGGCACAGAAATCAGCATACTTTATCAAACAAAACACTAAATAGCTGTCACTACATTGAAAATTATATTCATTTTAAAATTCTGTGGATGGAGAATAACCTTTTAAGTTTTAAAATCTGTGCTTGGTTTTCATCTAGAATGGAGTAAATGTCAATAAATAAACATCATTGGTTACTTTGACATTTTTCTCCCTTGCCTGTGAAGCCAGCTGCAATTCATAAAGTATACATATGAGAAAACCATTAACAACAGGACAGAAAATAGTTGCTGCAGGATTTGTTTTGCATGTAGGTACCACGTGATTTTAGCCTTGAAATGCTTCTTGAAGGTAGAGCACGTGAGAATTCTTGGGCTTGATCACAAATAGCTCCAAATCTTGAGTTTTGTGGATTGAGGATTCTGAGTCAAGTCACTGTACTTTGGCTTTTATACTATATTAAAAGCACATTAACACTTTGAGTGTAACTTGCACGTAGTGAAGTTCACCTCACTAATACTTCACAGGATCCCTCCAGGAACGCCCAGTGCTGACGTAGCAACACTAGGAGTAAGAGCTTATTGAGATGGCGGACTGAAGTGACAGTGACACTGTTAATCATTTGGTTTGTTCTGAAAAAAGTTTGTAAAGGACCACCCGCCTCCACTAGCTTTAGGAGAGTCTTCATCCTTAGGAGGAATCAAAAATTGCCGGGAATTAATGGAGCATGGGCTTCCGAAAGAGACAATTTCGCTGTTGCTGTCTGTGGATCTAGGAGAGTCTGGGGAGACTAGATGCCAAGTATTTACATTTGCCTGAGGTCTGTAACCTGCGGTTTTATCTAAGTCATCTTCTGCAGCTATATCTTCTATAGCAGAATTAATGGGGAGGTGCATTTGCGGCTTATAGCCTCCCCCCACTACAGGGTCGATTTCTGATTCTTCCTCTTGTTTTGCTTGAGGCTGATACATTGACTGAATGTCAATGTAAATGACTTGTGAAGCGGTGCCAGCTTCATCCACTATCGGGTTGGGTATTTCTTCCTCAATGATTGGCGGACAGTAGGATACAACCACATGGTTTTCAGGCTCTGCGTCAGAGCTCTCTTCAGGACGTTCAGCTACTGGGGAAATTATTTCTGTATCTTCTATTTTAGGAACTATTGATCGGGTTTCCAGAACCTCAACATTATTTGGGGTACAAGGATTCATTTCCAATGTTTTAAGAGCACTACTTCCCTAGGAAAAAATGTAATAAATAGTGATTAAAAATAGTGTCAAATGCTACTGCAATGCTGTTCCTACAAAAAAGAACATTTGTTTTCTATTTTTCTTTTCACATCTGCTTGGAAACATCTGCTTCTACTACTCTGTAATGCACACTACAGCAAAGCCACTTTTCCCCCTCCATATCAATATTTTCCTTCTATTGACAGTAGGGTGGAAAAAACATGGTAAAAACAGCTTAATAATTTCAGACATTCAGTGCTGTTAAAGCATGCTATTTTCTCAGTTTTTTTTTTTTTTTTTTTTTTTTTTTTTTACTTAGGATGACATTTGCATGTTAAAAACTTTCCACAAAAGACTAGGAAAAGAAGCCTAAGAAGTACTAAGAAGTACTTCAAAGATGAACGTAAGAAAATAAAGAATTACCTCACAGACACTCTTTTGAAACTGCAATGCTTTACAATTTTCTGGATTTGGAATGTCAGGATAGAAGGTTTCTTTAATCCTTTGAATAAAGAATAAACAAATTTAATAATAATATTATCAACTAGGTAAGTCAATAAGTAATCAGGCTTATTTTGATGTTTGATATGAATACCTTAACAAACACTTGAGTTAAAAATGGAAGACCATCAGTGTGTACTCATTCACTATATAACACACTGTGAGGTCCCAATGTGACACTATAAATAGTAATTCCATTTCCAGAAACATACCACCTTATGTATTCATGAAAATGGAAAAAAAGAATTAAGATGATTGTGATATCAAGACCAATGTAAAATACAAATTGCATAACAAAAATGATCAAAATGCCAACTAGATTAAGCATTATCAATTATTTATGGAACATATTTGCATATGTAGTTCTCTACTACTCATAACAACATCTAGACTATTCAAGGAACATCTGAGGTGCTATGTAACTGCTTTACTGAAGTGGTTAAAAAACAATGAGCAATAAAGGTGATAACTGTGTATTATGAGCAAATTACTTGTTGTGCTAAGAAAAAGAAAGGCTAGGGTCAGCAGGTGGCATGGAATTTAAGCCTAGATCCCACATGGCTGACTGAGCGACTGGAGTCCCAGACCCAGCAGGCTAAAAATTATGCCAGGAGTATGTATTTGTATGCCCAAAATCACAAGAGGAGAGTGGAGAATGGATTTCTGTGTGGCCAACCCCTCTGGAGGTGATTTCTTACTTTTCCTATCTTCAATATCTGTCACTCTCTGGTCCGTGTATGTGCCCTATAGTAAACTCAAGAAAAAAAAAAAAAAAAAGGCTAATAATCTTGAGCAAAAACTAACCACACACAAAAATGAGATCGGTTTGGTGTCATATCCTATTTCCATATTTACAGCTATGAAAAAGTATTTTTAAAGTGATTTAATTTTATTTATTCATTCATTTATTTTCATTTAACCAGAGAGAAACTGGGGGTAGGGGGGAGAGAGAGAGAGAGAAAGTGAGAAATCAAGCAACCAGGTCCAGGACTCGAACCATGGTCAGCCATGTGGGAGTGTCCAACACCTTAACCACCACGCCACCTGCTGGTCCCTAGAAAGTATTTTTATTATCTGAGATTCTTGTAAAAATTTATGTGACTCTTGGCATTTGATAGAAAGTGGACAAATATGGAAGATTTACTGGTAAGTGAAGTAAGCCAGACTATGAAAAAGAGGCACTGTATGTCCCCATTCAATATATACCAAATGTCGGCACTCAATGGCAAAAACTGAAGGGATAAAAGCATGGAGAGCAATGATGATACTGGAGACAGTGCGGGAGGAGGGTGGGAATCAAGGGAAAGAAGAAAGAATCAAAACATTTAAGGGACCCAAACTGGGAGAAATCTGTTGATTATAATGTATATGGTAATGTCTTTGACTGGACTGATAGGCAGTATTATTTATGATGGGAAAATGCATTTGGTATGCTGCAATGATACACAGTGAATGTAGAAAATAAATTTAAAAAATTAAAAGAAAGAATTTATGTGACTCTGAAACATTCTAATTTCTAAACTCTCTTAACTTTTTTTTTTTTTTGGTATTGAAATACTTGTTTTTAAAATGTGATTTTGAGTAATAAGAAGACAGTTTCCAAACAGGCTATTTATTCTATGATTCTACAACTATCACTAATTTAACTTACAAGCTAGGATTGCTAGACTGTGTCAAAAATGGTGGCATTTTCAAGGCCAGTGAGGACCTGTCTACTTATGAACATTGCCATCCATCCCACTCCTTATGGGGTTGCCAGCTGGCCACCAGCAAGTGATCTCTCCCACCAAACCCTACCTCACCATTCTCTCTTGCTTCACCCACCTGCACAGCTACTCTTCTTCCTGCACAAGGTTAAGCTCTTCCAATCTCAGGGTCCTCACAGAAGCCATTCTCCCTAGAGCATTTGTTTTTCTCTTCTTACCTTCTGGGATTCTCCCACAAAACAGCCTTGACTGAGTAACTCTTGTGAGATAGTTCTATTAGTCTCCTGTGGCACCTGGTCCCCTTCTTTCCTACTACCCACTCACCCTCTGAAAGCACATATTTTTTGAGTGTTTATGGTTTCATATCCCTCTTTCCTCACTATTCTGTAAGTCTTCCTTGCTTATTTTATTCCCCACTATACCTTCATGTGAAGGGGGTCATTCTTATTTGCTGAGTAAATGATCAAAATTACCATATTTTCAGGACCAGCAGTTGGTGTAATGGCTATGTTGCTGGACTCCCATATAGTCGACTGTGGTTCACGTCCCGGATCCAGTGGCTTAAACTCAGGCCGGGCGCGTGTGCATGCTTGTCCAAGATCCCAAGAGGAGAATGGAGGAGAAGGGACTGTGGCGTGGCCATCCCCCCATGGGGAGTAATTTCTCACTTTCTGTCTCTCTCTCTTTCTGGCGAGTACTCACGCCCTATAGCAAAAACCTCTTCCCCCCAAAAAAAACAAAAAACCTGATTTTCAGAATAGGTCACCAGGGCAAGGGATATATAAATCATTATATTTTATCTTACAGATAATTATAGCCACAATTATTATTTATTTAATTAATAAAACTAATATTAAATTATTCATAAAATGGAAAAAATATACTTTTTACTCTATTAGTTTTAAAAACTTTAAATAATATGTTATGTTCTTGCCTAGTATTAAAGTCAACATTAATTCTGTCTAAAACAAACATATTTTACTAACCCATTACAACTAAAAAGATGTATCTAATCTGTTAATACATAAACCAAATAAGCACACCCTTAACAAAACAAGAAGAAGAAATACAGGTACCATTACCATTCTCGTTTCCGATAGCAAAGGATACTTGTAACCACACCAACAATCACAGCCACAGCCACTGGGATGAGAATGGCAATAATTAATCCCACAGCTGAAAAGGAAATGTTACAAATATTATGATGACTGTTTGTAGTTTGAAGTACAGAATCAGTGCACATTAGAAGATATTAAAGATGGTAGATTATTTGATGGAAAAGAAATCCTAACTGCTCCAAGGACACAAAAAACCTATTAAAATATTAGGTCACCAGGAAAATTACGACCAATTTTCCATGCAAAAATGCATCATAACTTTCCCGACAATCCAGTGTAACCTTCAAGTAAGTATTTTACTACTTTTTATACTAATGTTTAACTTCTTTAGAGAGAAGTTTCTCAATCTTAGCACTACTGACATTGTATGCCAGGTAGCACTTGTATCGGGGTTGGAGGGAGCAGGGCTAGACTGTTCACTGCAGAAGTTTAGCAACACCTTTGGCCTTTAACCAGTAGATACCAGTAGGACTGCTCAGTTATGACAACCAAAATGCCACTAGGCATTGCTAAGTGTTTCCTGTGGGACAAAATCCCTCCCCAGCCCCAGTTAAGAATAACTCCTTAACAAGTATCATATCCTCATGGTTCTTTATGTAAGAATCACATGTGAACTCTAACTCAGGGATACACGCCTATAATCACAGTTCAAAATTATTTGCTGTTAAAAGTCAAACCCAACACTTCTCTCTTTTCTATTTCCATCTCAAATTCATGAGTGCTGTGTTTTGTAAAATTCCTTACAGGATTTCTTTCAACTTTTCCTTTGCTTGGTTAAATATCACAGAATAACTGGGGCAAAAAACGTTAAATTGGTTGACTGTTAGATAAGTTGCATGAATTTAGACTTCTCGACTTTAGAGGTATCCCTAATTAATAAACTCCCCATTTGAAAATAACTTAGAATAACTGACAGGAATAAACAAGAAGTCATCTCATGGCCTTTTAACACTGCCCTCTACCAGCCATAAAAATGCAATGAAATGTGAAATTCTAAACAAAGGGGGGGGGGGGGGGCTCCTACATAAAACAAAAATCACTAGGAACACAATACATTTACATGTTTGAAAGCTTCCCAGTGGCAGTATTTAACTTACAATTTTCCTTTGTCACCACATACATGCTCTTCTCTGGGCCAATTCCGCCATCTGTGTAGGCTCGCAAGACCAAATGGTAACTTGTTTTACCCTGAAGATCAGCAATTCTCAGTGTCTTCTGGGATATGTCAGTAATATTTTTAACCTTTATGTCAGAACGACCTATATTTAAAGTGAAGAATATTTTAAGTAATCTCTACCCCATTTAAACATGATTACTTACACCTGTCTCAACAACCATCCCCTTTAAGTGAGTCTGACTGCTGGCCACCCCCAACCAAGGACTCTGGAGCTAGCCCGAGTCACGTTCAAGTTCTGCCTCTATCAGGCAGAAACTCTGTTAAAGCCCACTCTGAACTTTTGAGTTTCTTTAACTATGAAACAGAATATTACAACTTGCCCCACAAGATTGTGTAAAGTTTTCATTCATGGTCTCTAAAATAACGCTTGGCACATAGCAGGCAATCAGTAAAGTCACTTCCTTTGCTGTTTCTATGGGCATAAAAACTACCACAGTCAAAACCCACCTGGGCTGAGCCTGCTCGTGAGTCAGAGGACTGAGCAAAGCAAGAGTGAAAATCAACAGCGAAGACTTCAAACCACTTAGAAAAGGCTTAGTCTCATGAGAATTCTCCAATGAAAAATAGCAAGGAAGTCTTTGAATCACTTCAAAAGAAAATGTGAAGTACTGTCTCAAGCATTTAAAATGTTTGTAAAATAGGGGCCAGCAGGTAGCATAATGGCTATTTCGCTGGACTCCCATGTAGTTGACCGTGGTTCGAGTCCCAGACCCGGTGGCTTAAACTCACACCAGGGCACCTGTGCATGCATGCCCAAGATCCCAAGAGGATAAAGGAGGAGAAGGGATTGCAGCGTGGCCATCCCCCCTAGGGGATGATTTCTCACTTTCTGTCTCTCTGTCTGGTGAATGCACGTGCTCTATAGCAAAAACCTCTCCAAAAAAAAAAAAATTTGTAAAATAATATGACAGTTAAAAAAAATTAAACATTAGTAGCTAATAACAAAGAGCAGTAGCTCTCTATCAGCCTTTCCTCTCACTCCCTAGAACCACTTTAAACCAGGTTATTCATTTGAGAATTTATCTCCTATTTTAAAATAACAAACTTAGATTTCTAGTTCTTGACTATAAATTTTAGACATTATCTATTTATGTCCTAAAGGCACAGGGAGATTTTACACCTTTGCCCTACAACCACCCCACTCCCCTGCTGTGTCGTTCACATGGAAACACCAAGCATCTAATGAACTTGTATCTACATTACTTTAACCACACGCATTATTTGAGTTACTGCTATTGCTTAATAATGCTCATGTTTCCTTTCTTGTTTCCCTGCTGTTCTACTTGCTTTCTTCCCCTTTGTTTCATTTTCTATGTACCAGTTCCTAATTCTTCCCTCATCCCCTACTGAGTACTTGGTACAATTTCCCATGTGGTCACACGATGCCAAGTAACAGTTCCTCACCTACTTCTCTTTTCCTCTGCCCCTGCCTCCTTCCTGGGCAGGGCCCCATTAACATTTTTTGATTTTGATTTATTAAAGCTAAAACTGCTTTTCTTGAAATTAGAAAATATATTTAAAAATACCAATTTAATGGCTGCAGTAAAGCTACAGAGCCTCAGCTAGGTGCTACTTTATATTATATTCATTTTACTCAGAATTTCATACCTAAAGTCAGACATGTGTTCATAGATATGTATGTATCAGTTGCACTTGCTATTGAAAGTAGTTTAGTTAGTTTGTGAATCAATAAAATGTGGAGGGGAATAAAAAGTAATGGAAAGCAACTGTAGATACCAGAGACAATGTGGGAGAAGGATGGGAAATGACAGGGTAAGAAATAAGGGGGAGAAAAATTATTTGTTGATAATGACATGTATGATTAAGTCAATATACAGTGTATTCTGGATGGGAAATCACATTTTGTATGCTGCAATGATGCTCAGTGAATGAATGTAAAATAAATACATTTTTAAAGTAAAATAAAAATGAGGGGGAGCCTTGCAAGACTCAAACTGTCTTCCTTCTACTCTCATCCTGATAGACTTGATTTTTAGGTTGAAATCATTTTCACTCGGTATCTTGAGGATGCTACTGTGGGCCTTCCAGTATCTGCAGAGTTGCTGGGAAGTCTACTGTTGTTTTATTCCTGACACCTTCCACATGGCCCGTTACTCTCTGATCATCTCTAGGGCTCTTTCTTTATACCCAGGAGCTCTGACAATTCATGATGACATACCTTCACACAGATCTTTATTCATTTATTTTACTGTATACTCCATAGATCCTTTTACTCTATTTGTATTTTTTTTTTGAGAGGTTTTTTGCTATAGGACTAATGCGCTCACCAGAGAGATATAGAGAGACAGAAAGCAAGAAATCACCCCCCAGGGAGAATGGCCACACCGCAATCCCTTTTCCTCCACTCTCCTCCTGGGAACTTGGGCATGCATGCACATGCATCCAGCATGAGTTTAAGCCACCGGGTCTGGGACTCGAACCACAGTCGACTACATGGGAGTCCAGCAACATAGCCATTATGCCAACTGCTGGTCCCGATCCTTTTACTCTATATTCAGGTCCCTCATTTCTGGGAATGTTTCTTCAGTCAATCCCCTCTATTCAACCCAGGTTCTTCCTAACCACTTGCCTCCAACACCTGGTCTTGATGGATGACTGCTTCTCAAAGATCCCCAACTGTTCTCCTGAGGTCTTGCCACTCTCCACTCTTTTTAGGCATCTGCCACACTTCCACCCCCATATCTCCAAAACCTCTTATTTTAGTGCTGTTCTGCCCCTTCTCTTTCTTCTTATGGCTTTAAAGGTGTGTTTGTTCCTTTGGTTTTCCTCCTTTGCTCTTTTATGACTAGTCCATCACTTCTAACTGGAAATCCAGAATCTAGGATATTAACTGGCTCAAGTGTAAAATTTCTGTGCATCTGAGGGAAATTACACTTGCCTCTGGATGTTTGTGGTGATATTTATGATTCCCTCACCCACAGACAACACCAAGCCTCAAGAAACGTAGAACTCTGCCCTGGAGGAGGGTACATCGAATGCAGCTGCTCTGGGAGGGGATTTGGACGGTGTCCAGATGGATCCTGGGGCAGCCCTGCTGTTCTCTACTTGTCAGACAGGCATTAAATAATTAAAGGTTTGTGGCGAGGTCATCAAGGGAAATGAAAGCTCTCAAAATGAAAAAATGATACATGTGTGTTATGTGGCTATGGATAAGGAACATCTGACACCCGACAGAAATTAAATTTAGAGGAAATACAGAAACATGAATAAGTAGTTCTATATTTCTAAATCCATGGATTCGCTAAGGTCTTTGAACACATACTTATCAGTTGTCAAGGGCTGTTTGTGCTTTTTAAGATTTAATAGATGGACACATCCCTAAGGAAGTTAATTAAGTTTACCAATCCTTTAAAGCCATGGCTACCATGTTTTTGATTCTTGAGTTTCTCTCCTCCGTTAATAGAAGCACAAAAATATTTTTTATTTTTAAATGAACTTCATAAGATAGTATGTTATTGTCATGCAAGGATAAAAGATGGTCTGTGCCCTATAGAGATAATAAAAAAAATTTCAGAATAAATGATTTATAAAAGACCATACATTCCATTTATCACATACTAAAATCTTTTTCTTTTTTTTTTTTTTTTTAGCAAGAGAGATTTTTGCTATAGGATGCACCTGTTTGACGGAGAGACAGAAACAGAGTGATAGAAAGTGAGAAATCACCACCCAGGGGGATGGCCACACCACAACCCCTTCTCCACCAGTCTCCTCTCAGGATTTTGGGCATGCACACATTTGTCCAATCTGAGTTTTAAGCCAGTGGGTCCAAGACTCAAAGCATAGCTGACCACGTGGGAGTCCAGCGATGTAACCATTATGCCATCTGCTGGTCCCATCACATACTAAAATATTAAACTGTCATATTTATGAAAGGAATGCATTTTCATTTCCCTGTTTTTCAGACAGTTTCAGAAACCAATAGTGAACTACTCCACAGCACTTTTTTCCTTTTCTCTTCTTTTGTGGTTAATGAAACACTTTTAAGAAAACACTCTCACGCTAGCAATTTACTTACCTGAATCCAAATCTCTCATCTTAAAGGTGTCTCTCTCTCCTTTTTCAAAATAAAATAAGTATCCTCTTAAAAAGCCTCTAAGCTCTTCCACAGGAATATCTTCCCACTTCACTAGTATTGAGTCTGCAGAAGTATCCTCAACAGTAAAATTTGGAGCAACAATTGGAGCTGCAAAAGAGAGAGAATCACACAAGCGCTTCTTCAGTGAAACCTACATACTAATACCTGCAAAAATATTTTTAAGAACTGAGGCAGAACCTGCAATGCAATTTTTAGACAAAACACTCGTCTAAGGAAGCAATCTACACAAAATCTTATGCGGCTACTTAAATAGATTTCATTTATATTTTTCCTCTATTGACAGTCCTAAGAGTCTTTAAAGCATGTTTAAGTGCAAATTAACTATTATTGACATTAAAATTAAAAATTAACTTTCTCAATAGCAATAGTAAAATTCTGAAATATAGACATCTAATAAATGGAGTAAGTGCTATGCTTAAATACGTCCCCCAGAAGTTCATGTGTTGGAACTTGGTGGTACTGTAAAGATATTAACCAGAAACTTAATCTGACTGTGATGTTCAAAGATGAGGCCTTGAGAAAGTGATCAGGCCTCAGAGTAGGACTGCCATAAATCCTGGTAGGTTTGTAAGAAGAGTGAGACCAGAGCAGAGGTATAGGGACATGCAGACAAACACACATGTACTTTGCTCTGCTCTGATTCTTGCCTGTTGACATGTGAGGCCTTCTGTCACATTATCCACCTCCAAACTGTGAGCTAAATAAACCTCTATTTTTATAAATTACCCAGACCTAAAGAGTTTCTGTTCTAGAATGGACTAGAACAATAAGTAATCAAACAATTTTTAAATTTATTATACAAATTATTTTTCTTTCCTGAATTAAACATCTTAATTCAGCCTATCTTTAGAACTCAATTTTACTATTATTGTCAACTTACAATTTTTTATGTTATCTTGAACTTAAAAAAAAACAAAACTTACCCAATTCTTCTATATACCCAATTATGGAACGTAATAATTGATATCCTTGATTTCTGCACCCATACAGGAAAAAATTGTATCTTACGCCTGGCCGAAACTGATCTATAGTATGAACAAAATCAGTAAATTTTCATAAATAAATATTATCAAACATATCTACTTTAGAAATATTATATTTATATTAATGTACCCTGACATTTCTGAAACTAATTTTATATAAATGATTTACTCTATAAACATACATCTGTATTTTCCAAATTGATAAACATATAACAAATTAACTTGTATTGTAATGAAAAGTTCAGTGTTACAAGATGACTTTGCCTTAAAGTGAAAAAAAAAAAAAAGGTGATCAGGGCTTACATTTTGTTCCTTAAAAATCAAGGCTGACTTCTCGGATTTGATTCAGGGTGAGTTCAGTGACCCATTTCAGGTCCACGTCATGCCTCTCTAAATCACTTTCCTACAAGTGTTATTCTAGGTTGAGGAAAAAAAACCACTGCTCTTCCCTTGCTCCAAGAGGCAGAATAAAAAGTTCCACCTTACTTTTGAGGCTTCTCTGCTAAAGGAACTAGGGGATGGATACAAGTCTGTTCCTCTTTACAGCACTGCCATTAAGTGTCTCTGGGTGAGTTAACCCACAAGAAACAACCGAAGAACTTTAACTTTGATCAAAACACCTCAATACAATGCAGACCGTGGAATGTGGGGAACACAGAGAAGCGTAAGACAAGGTCTCTGGCTTGGAGAAGCTGGCAGAGTGTTGGGAAAGAGATGAACAAGGGTGACCATCGCTGCGTGAACTGCACTACAGGCATGCATCAGATGTCGTGGGACCTCCAATGAGGTCCAAATAAGTCCAAGAAGATCAGAAAAATCCACTCTTTAAGTGACAGGTTACAGGGCCCTGAAGGGCCAATAGCACATTAGTGGTGGTCTGGGAAGAAGCTGCTACATACGGGATTGATTTAATTTGTGGAATGGAATTATTCTAGTGTAGTTACAGCATTAGTTCTCCAATTACTTGCCCAAAGATCACCAATCCTCTACAGATTCTAAAAGGAGAATCTTTACAGGTAAAGTCTCACAATCAGAAAAAAACTGTAAAGTCTCACAATCAGAAAAAAACTGAATAGACTTGTTTTCTTGCAGTATTTTTCCTGAAATGCCTGCTATGTGATGGTGAGTAGTTAAGTAAATATTAATAGAAAACTCAAACTCAGGCAACTGTGTTTTCTTTGTCTTTGGAGAAAGGCATACTTGAGGCCATGTTTTTTACATAGTACATAAGTCTGTACTTAGTTTATATGAAGATTATGTATTCTATAGGGTTCCGACACCTTAAAAAAAAAAAAAAAGAGCTTGAGTGGGTTAGAACATTAGGAATGTGTGTTGAGGTCACTAAAGAGAGAAGACAATTGGATGAATAGATGGCCAGATGAAAAAGGAACGAGAAAAGTGCCTACTATGTACTATATGCTTTCTTAGAGCTCAGCAGTAAATAAAAGACAAAATTCTTAGCTTCTCAAAACTTTGAGTAGCTCTGAATCTGAATCTTGGTGCTATCACATACTAATTTTGTTATTCTGGGCAAGATGCCTATCCTTCCTGAGCCTTTTCTGAACCTCTGTGGGACCACTGCTCATCTGAATTGATAAGTTCTCTTCCCTCAGTTATCACAGGCCACTTCTCCACGTCCCACAGGTCTCGGGTAAAACTTGCATCCCTAGATTCACTGTCCAGATCTACTCTGCTCTACTCCAGTCTCTACTGTCAGTCAGCTCAGGTGAGAAAGGATGGACTGGAACTGTGGGAGACTTGGTCAGCTCCATGTCCAGCAAACACAAGGCAAGGTGCAGAAATGAGAAGGGGGGTGTATAGCTGGGCACCTGGTAAGGCTGGGGCTGCTTTGGCCAATTATATATGGGAAGGAGTCCATTTGTATTACAAGCAGAATTGGGAAGGAACTTGAACCCAGGTGAGGTAATCCAATGCTCGGGGATCATTCTCAGCATCTGCTGGTGAGAACAGTAACCAAGTAGAACGTCTTCCCAGGGAGAGAAGCGACCAGCAGGCTGCTTGCGCTCCTGCACTTCACTGACATGAGGAAGGGAAAGGCTCCAGAGCCTCACCACCACTGGGCTACAGGGTTAGAAACTCCTGGAGGATGGGCACCACAGATTCCCATCAGCTGCTTAGAAGGAACAAAGACCCTGGAAACTGGATCTCATTCCAGAGGACAAGGCTATTTAGTCTGCAGGTTACTGAATACTCCACCAGAGGTAAATTCTCAGCCTGCATCAGATCAAGGGCAGCCCGCCCTCCCAGGCTCACAGGCTCTAGGCTCGTTGGCAATCAGGGCCCCCTACCCAGGCTGCTCCCACTGTCATGTGGATGCCTCCCAGTCCTGCATCAGGGAATATGGTGAAGGGTGCAAGTCACGAGAGACTCGTACGTCAGTCTCTCCCTCCCCCCAGGAACCTGGGCCTTTGGGCAAAAGGAGCATGAGTAACATCAAACTGCTTACAGTTTTGTAGAGCTCTTTTTTTCATGGGCATTTTCTCCATGTTGTTAAATCTTTGACATAATTTTCAACGTTATTTAACATTCCATTTTATAAATGTACCATCATTTACTGATTTCCTTATTTGTTATTTGGATAGTTTTCAGCTTTTCATGATTATAAATAATGCTTTGGTGAACCCTCTTGTATGTATTTGTGCTGTTTTTAAAATGATTTCTTTGGATATATTCCTCAGCCAAGTAATCACTAGGCCAAAGGGTTTGAATCCTTTCATGTACGTATTACCACAAAGCACCTTCCAGAGAAGTTAAAGTAGCTCACAGCTGCCCAGTGCTAAAGAACGATCACCCTACTGCACTCCCTCACAGGCTCTGCTTCTAAAAAACATTTCCTAAGATCTGCAATTGACAGACTAATCCGTCTTACCTGACTCTATCACAGTCTCGGTGCTGTTTACAGGAACTTTTTTCCAGTCCATAAGGCAAGGTTCAGCCCGAGAGGAGTTGCACCATTTAATGACATAGTCACAAGTCATGTTGGGGTCATAATTCCAAGTGAGGAGAATCCCTTTTCCCATTCCGACAGTCTGCTCTATTTTGAGATCATCTTCAAAAGAAAGGATATTTTACTAGCATTAAAAATGAGAATATAAGCCAAACCTCATGAAAATGAGCAAGAATACCTCAATATATGAAAATACAACAGTCCTCGAACTAGATAAACCTTTAGCAAAGGTTAAAAGTGTTGCTCTGTTACTTTTATTGTAAAAGTTATGGCACTCGCCTGTACACAAAGATTAACACCATAGCTGGAAATAAATGATAAAAAACGATACCTGCAATAAGACAGTGATGCACCAGGGCTAGGACACAGTCAAGGGTCAGGAAGGATGGGGCTCAGGGAATAGGACAGGGACAGGGCACTAAAGGAAATCTGGCACCAGGCATGATGACACGGGGTGAGGGAGGGAGGCGGCAGGCAGGTTAAGGTCACTGGGGGATAATCTGAAGCCCGCCTTATATCATCCATTATAAAAGCGAACTCCATGAGGGCAGGCGTCCAAGCACAGAAGACGCAGAACAAGCACACAACACACATCCAGAAAGAATGCATGAACCAGCTCCTGTTTCAAAGCAGATTGTTACCCCACAGCAAGGGTTCTGAGGTTCTGGCTGACTCGGAGCCAGGTGGCAGGGGGTCATGTGCCTACATGCAGTGAGGCTAGTGAGGTGGGATGGCCAGTGTGGGCACAAGGGGGGAAAGTTTATACAGCGTCCCATATGACGCCAAGGGGCAGGTCCGATGCTGGGGAAGTAGACAGGAGTGAGTGGAGGCTGTGGTGACATTGTCTCCCTGTCCTACAAATCTCACCCTCAGTAGCAGTGGGGCCTGAGGGGAAGAATCACGGTGCAAGTCAGGGAACTATGGTCCAAAGGGTGAGGGGAACTCCCCACAATACCAGGAGTAAAGGGTGAGGAAAATTTCCCACAGTAAGAGGAGAAAAGATGCAATTTCTAGAATTGATTCATAGTTAAAGGTTCAGCAAATACCACAGAAAGATTTTTTTTTTAAACACAATTTTCACTCATAATGTATCTACTGCTGAACATGAGACCACATTTTGGCTCAAGATACAGAAGACTTTGGACATACAGCTTTTTGGCTCATTGCGTTAAAAACCCACAATGTGAACCTGAGCTGAGGCTGCAGAGCCTCCAACTTGGGAAATTCTCAAGGATTGACTATTTGTATGGCCTTTCCACAATTGTCTGGAAGCGGGTGACTAACCATTGTTAGCTCTATAAATTACCATCTCTGAGGGGCACATTAAAGGCAGGGCTGTGGTTCTTGAACTAAAAGACAACAAAACTAATGTCAACCATTACCAGAGCAATGAAACATGTGAGGGGGTCTTCAAACAGTTCATGGAAAATGTGTATTAAGAAAAATTTATTTTGAAGTCCTTCAAAATCTTTTTTGCACCCAAACAAATCCATACTTTAATTCCATTATTCTGTGGACCTTTTGAAGTCTCCTTATATGATCCAAATTAATAGGTTGTCTTCTTATGGATGTTTTCCCACTACTCTCTAGACCGTGGGTTTTTTTTAATTTTATTTTATATTTTTTGCAAGGCAGGAATGAAGAGGTTAGCCCACTCTGCCCTGACCCCACATTCCCACCCCTGCCACTCCACTGCCCTGAGGGCCGCCGGTGTACACTGCTCTGGTATCTGGCCAGTTCTCTGTCTCTCTGAAATATACTGTGCTTTCCCCGTTCTTCCCTCCTAATTCAGACATGGAAAGAACCAGACACGGAAAGAACCAGCTACGCAATAAGCAATAAGAAACTGCCTCAAACACAAGTTGGAAAGGTTCTTAGGGAATCCTAACTGATAAATTTTCCTTCCTCTAGGAAGGGATGTTATAGAAAACTGCTCCCACAGTAGGGGAGGAAAGCAAAAGGGGGAACGGGAAATGGCTTGAGAGGGGTTGTTTAAAAGAGGTGGAAGTGGCCATTTAAAATTCATGACTCAAAAAGCTATCAAGGTAGAGGTAAGGAAGAACATAATAAAACTTAAAAGGAAGTCAATAAATAATTTTAAATAATGCACCAGAGTTTTTCTTTTCTTTCCCTTCAATTTGCCAGAGGGCACAAGCACTCAAACACTCACTAAGAGAGACAGGGCAAGAGAGAGAGAGAGAAAAAAAAAAAAAAAGTAAAAAAAAGCACCCCCCCCCCCCCCCATGGGGAATGGTCATGCTGCAACCCTTTCCTCTCCATCTCTCTACTTTCAGGATTTTCAGCATGCATACACATGTGCCAGGCGTGTTTCTCAAGCTGCTAGCTCCAGGACTCAAACTGTATGGTTGGCCATGTGAGATGTAGCTGCCTTAACCACCACACTACGGGCTGGTCTTACTGGTTTTTTTTAAACCTATACTGAAGATACAATTTAAACTTTGGGAAGACTCTTATCAATAAAGAATTCCTATTCGTAAAAAATTTCTTATCGACAAAGTCGCCAGTTAAAATATTTTCCCTGCATTATAGCTTGCAAAACAGCCTAGCTAACAGCATAAATTTTCAAAGAGATTATTTGAAAGTGATACCTAGGCCAGTTGGTGGTGTAAGGGACAATACAGCCGATTCTCTAAGACTGACTGCATGATTTGAGTCCCAAACCTGGCAGCTTGAAAGACATACTGGGCACAAGTAGATGTGTGCCCAAAACCCCAAAAGGAGAAATGGAGAAGGGACTGGCGCATGGCCATCGCCCACGAGGATTGCTTTCTCACTTTCCCCCTTTGTCCAGTGAGCACTCATGCTCTCTGACATACATACATACGTAAAGTGATATTTGAGAAAACTCTTACAATAATTCTACCTAAAAGTACTATCCACCACCAACTCCAACATTAGGCAATAAAGTAACTGGTACAATCGCCATGGTATCCCTCACTATACATGCTCGGAGTAAACACGGATTACTGCTCCCTCAGTGGATACAGCCACTCCTCACTTCATGACTGCTAGACTTAGACTAGCTCTCCAGCCCAGGAGATGTCCTTTCCTAATTAGTGGGAGTCTTGGGAATCCCCTTTCTCAGTCTTGGTCTCATCCTTACAGTTGGTTAGCATTCATTACACTAAGCATTTGCAATCACACAAGACTACATATTTTGTTTACAAATCTATACTTTATGGTGTGCCCATGATAGTATTCAGATTTTTTTTTTTAAATCATTATGCTAGATTTACATTATTGTGTTGTGGTGTGTCTTGTCATTTTCTGGTGCTTACCTAATGTATGCTTTTTGATAGATATAATTACATTATTCTATTCTGGTGTTGCATGGCATCTATTGAAAACTACATACTCTATGGTACCACAACAGACCATTAAGACATCTGCCTCTGAGCTCCTCGCTTAATGACCAATTTGCTTAAATACTTTGTTGTAAAACTGTAGCATGATCATTAAGTGAGGTGTACCTGTATTAGATACTAAATCCTTACGTATGTTTTACAATGGCATATATGCCCCCCAAAATGATGACTTTATATGAGAGCAAATGACATCAAAATTTTACACTTTAATCTCTTATTCTTTTATACTAAATTTCTTAGGTACTCACCATTAGGAATTTCCATGCTGGCTATTTTAGAAGGTGGTGATGAGCCAACAGAATTTTTTGCCACCACACTGATAATGTAGTCATTTTTATCAAGTTGTATTTCTGCTTTGTGTTGAGGATCAGGGATCTCTGAAAGGGACTGTGTTTCCTCATCGGATGAACATGATATATTATAGGAAAGTATTTTCCCATTGGCTTCATTAATGGGTAAAGGCTATGAGACACAGAAAAAGAAATTGTTATAAAAACTTGCAAACAGCAATTATGACTAAGCCAAAGTCATCCCATCTAAATTGGATGCTACATTAATAATAACAATTAGAAAACAGTTATCTTCACATTTTTTTGGAAGTACAATTTTTAGAAAAATTTTAAAATTCATGACAGTGTTTGTGTGCATATGTATGAATGAAAAAGAGAAAGACAGAAAATCCTCCCTGATAGGGTGTGTCAGGCTGCAATTCCCTTTCCCTAGCCTCTTGGCTCCTCAGCATCATGGGACATAAAAGCATGTGCCCAGAGTGTTTCAGGCTGACCAAGTCAGGATTTCAACCACAGTCAGCATGTGGTTTCTAGCCCTGCAGTTCAGTATGGTACCAACTGCACCACCAGGCTGAGACCTGAAAAAAATTTAACAAGTGATCAGTAGGGTCAACAGGTGGTGGATGCAGAGGTCAGCGTGGCTGCATTCCACATTGCCGACTACATGGTTACATGGTTTGAGTTCTAGACCCAGCAGCTTGGAAAAGCCCACCAGGCACAAGTGTATGTATGCCCAAATCCGGAGATGGAAGTAGAAGAGAAGAGACTGTAGCTTGGCGATCCCCTCTGGGTGCGATCTCTCACTTTCCTTCTCTCTCTCTCTCTTTCTCTCTGGTGAATGCATATATAAAAAATCAAAAAAGTAAAAAAGGATCAGCAACATTGATGTACTTAACAACAAAGCAAATATAAGAAGATTATGGCACAATTTTTTTTAGTATTTGTCATTTTCTCTAAAGTAGTGCACGCCTATTACAGAAAATTTGGAAAATAAACAAAAATTGAGAGCGAACAAGTAAATCTTTCTCATATTCCTATCTCTTAAATACTTACATATTGATATTTCTCTCAAGTTGTTTTTCTGGTGCAATGTTTTATTATTAATAACATTGTTTAATCATACCATATAATTTTATATATTTTTCACTTTTCTATAATATATACTTGTACAGGTTAATTATATATATCTTAAAGGCTTTATACAATATTTTATCAGTGTACTTGAATGTTAATTAAATAAACAAAATTTAAGTTTTCCTATAATTTTTTTTGAAAGGTTTTTGCTATACAGTGTGTGCGCTAGCCAGAAAGACAGAGAGAGACAGAGAGACAGAAAGAAAGAAATCACCCCCCAGCGGAGATGGCCACACTGCAGTCCCTTCTCCTCCATTCTCCTCTTGGGATCCTGGGCGCGCACACACACACGAGCCCGGTGTGAGTTTAAGCCACTGAGTCTGGGACTGGAACCGCGGTCAACTACATGAGAGTCCAGTGACATAGCCATTATGCCAACTGCTGGTCCCAGTTTCCCTATAATTTTACAATAGGTACTAAAATAATACTTTGATGAACCTTTTTTACGCATTTTTCTTTCCACAGTTAGCATTAATTCTTTAATATGAATTTTCCACAGTGGACTTATTGGATAAAATGGAAAGAACATTCAAACTTCTGATGTCTATAACAAAACTGCTTTTAAAAACAATTGTCCCAACAGCTGAGGCGATGGGACCAACCATGGGGATGTTGGTGAGAGCACTGTGGGAGACTCTGCTCCAGTAGGGGGCTCCGAGGACTGACATGGCCTGCTCCAATGGACAGGTTTGAGTCCTAAAGACTCCACAGCTTCATGTGATCTGCCGACCACTCCCTGAATTGTATGCTTTTCTAGTTTCTGCAGTACTATGTTCTCTGGCCTTTCGGCCCTGCTGACCCTCCCAGTTTCCACTGTGGTTCCTTTTGTGCTGCTACCACCCTGGGCCCCACTCCTAGCTTTCCTCTCACCATGCATGCTTCCCCTGACAAATCCCATTCGCGTGCTATTCAAAAACATGCCTGTAGCTCTGACCTCCCTGAGTTCCAGAACACATCAAATCACCACTCAGACCTCACAGTGGCACATGTTTTAAAAACTCAGTATGTTCTAAACAATTTTTCACCTAAACATACTCTCCCTTTGGGTATACAAATGGCACTACCATCAACATAGTCACTGAAGTTAGAATCTAAATCACTTATAATTTTAGTCCTTGGTTAAACTTTCATCTGGTATGAACAATATTAAAAATCATCTCTCTGAAGTAATTTGTATAATTGGTGCTGTATCATTAGGACATCTGACAAGCAATGGAGAATAGCCAAGGGATATTTTAATCCAGAGTAAGAGTGGATGCAATGGTCAAACACAGACAATCTCAAAACAATGAAACTCATACCAAACTTGCACATATACTTTACTTAAAGCTATACTGATGTCAAATTTTTGTAAAGATGAAATTATGTATGACTTTCCATAATAAAATTCACTATTTGAAGGAATTCTTTTATGACTGCTGCTATAAAATCTATTACAGAAAACAATTACTCATGTTTTTAATTTTCATAAAATATTAAAAACAGAAGAAAAAAGTTTACTCTAATTGAGAAAAACTAGTAAAATGTAATATAATTTATGTTTTATCTAAGCATTTTACAAACCCAGGCAAAACACTGTGGCTGATATATTATAATTCAATGACCTTAAGACTAACAAATGACACGTGAAATACAAAAAATGTTAATTTTCCCAGTCATAAGGAAAACGTAACAAACACTTGGGATTCTAATTTGTAGTTTCTGACTAAAGTGAGAGAGATGGATTTTATGAAATATTCAGGTCCTTATGGGTACTGTAAAATTAAACTGCAGAATGCTCAGATCTGGGACAGAGAATCTTCACTAAAATGACTATGGTGAATTAGAAGCAACAAGAAATTTGGGGATTTTGGGGAACTAGATTGGATTCCCAGCTATTAATACTACAAAGTAAGCCTGTCTGAGAAATCTTGGTTCCTTAATAGCCAAAGTACCACATGTAAGTTAAGTAGATTTGCACAACAAGGTTATTTCAATGTTCAAAGAAAAGTCAAATATTTACCTTCCAATAGATTATTAAATTTTTCCCATCAGATTTCCACTCTCTCCAAGTATCTGGTCCCCTTGAAGGAACTAGGAAAGAAGTTTAAAGTTAGCATTTGAAAAGGCATTCTATAATGCATGTCAGTTGGTACTGATAACTGAGATGGTAGTACTTGAATTTTTTTTCTAGGGTAATGGAATTCTTAATATGAATTCAGGCTTCAGGCTTCCACTTTGAAAATAATGCAATAAAAAAATTACACTCTTCACTTGCAGGAAATATAGGCCTCTAAAAATGGGTTAAACTCACCCTCAAGGCCCTCTGTGAAGGTCCTCAGGTCCTTGCCATCTCACGTCCTCTCATCTCTCCCTTCCCCACTTTGGCTCTGGCTATGTACTAGCCGGCTACCTGGCTATTCTTCGGACCTGACAAGGACGACTGCCTTAGGCTCTCTGCATTTCTGTGCCCTCTCCTCCTCTGCCTAGAACTCTCTTCCCTTAGATATAATAAACCCCGTGACTTGCTTCCTCACCTCCTTTATGTCTGAGCTCCAGTATTACCTTATTAGACAGGTCTTTCCAGCTACCTTATTTAAAACTGTAATTCTGTACACCCCCTCACCACTCAGCCTACATTCCTCAGTCCCTTTTCTATGCTTTATTTTTCTCTGTGGCATTCATCACCATCAGACATACACAGACAGATACAGACACACAGACACACACAAATTTATTTTCATCCTGTATCCTATAAATTCCACAGGCAGAAGTCTCTGTTGTATTCACTGCTATATCCCTCGTGACTAGAAAAATGTATGAGAAATAATACATACTGAGCAAATATTTGCGAATGAATGCTTTATCTTAATGAAGTGTAAGCAAGATGCCTTCTCTTGGCTACGAGAGCTCATTAACTGAAGGCCAAAGCTCCTATGGCAGCCAGTTTCCAAAATGACCAGTGATCTCCACATCTCCTGATATTCATGCCTTTGTGTGGGCCTTTCCCACACTGTATGAGAGTTGGCATGTGTGACCACAGGGGAGACAGGATGGTATGTCACTTCTCATTTTAGATTGTAAAATATACTGTGGCTTCTGCTTTGCTTTCTTTGGCCACAAGCTCAGGGATGTACTGTCATGCCATGTGGACACCGAAGTAGCTGTATGGAGAGACTTAAGTGGGGAGAAACTGAGGCCTCTGGCCAACAGCCACATGAGTGAGCCTTTAGAGTGGATCCGGTAGCCCCAACGAAGCCTGCAGCTCCCACCCACAACGTGCCTGCAGCCTCTGACCCCAAAGCAGCGCCATTTAGCTGAACTGCTTCTGAACTTTGGACCCAAGGGAAGCATGAAATAATAAATGTCTGCTTTAAAAAAAATTTTTTTTAAGATTTTTGCCACAGGTCACGTTCACTTGCCAAAGAGAGACAGAAAAAAGAGAGGGAAAATGACAAATAACTTCCCAGGAGGGTGGCCACACCACAATCCCTTCTCCTCCATTCCCTTCTAAGGATTTTGGGCATGCACACACATGTGCCTAGAGTGATGTTCAAGCCATCAGATCTAGGATACAGACAATGGTCGGCCATGTGGGAGTCTAGTGCCTTCACCACTACACCACCTGCTGGTCCCTGTGTCTGCTGTTTTAAGTCACTGAGGTTTAGGGTAATCTGTAACATTGTTATCTAACAATATACCCCTTTTCTGGACTCATGCACAGGTTTCATTTTTGACAATACAAATAATTTTTACAAATATTGCAAAGCTTCATCTCTATTCTTTATGTGGAGAAGCAAAATCTGAATTAACAGCCTCCATTTTTTTGTGTAACTGTAAATCTTTTTGGAAAACATTTTAGAATTCCTGTATTATGTAGTACAAATAAAGTTTTTGCTATCCTTTATGGAATAATTCCAGAAAATTACACCTATTTCTAAATTTTTCTTTATTTTGGGTTTTTTTTTTTTTTTTTTTTTTTTTTACAAATCTAACATATGGTTATTTAAGAATAAAATATAATGCTTTGGAATTTTTCTTATTCAGAAAACTAATTACCTGATTTTATATCTGTTTTGACCAGATATACCACAGAAACTGCAGTTCAAGACCTTCTAGCCACATCATTTCTCAAGCCTTTACTACAAATAAGAATTAAAGCAAATTCTTTATTAATGATTTTCACTAAAGGCAATCTAAATAAATGGCATCATTAAAACTCCAGGGAAAGACAGAATAAGAGAAAAATCATCCCTTAATCTTATAACAGTTTCAAGTTTGGTTTCCTAATATATCATTGTAATATAACTGCAATTACATTGTAATGTGAGAAATCCTATCTTTCCAAATTACTCATGCCAATACTTTTCTGTATTATCACAAAATTTTTAAAACCACCATATCTGTGTGATATTTTATTAGCAGATACTATACAACTTATCAAAGCATTTCCCTTGATGAGATTTTCTTTAAAATAAAATTATAAAACTTCAAGAAAACACTAATAATTATTTATAAATCACTTAGTTAACTTACCAGCTTCTGTGGTTAAGTGTTGTTTCTTATTGCTCCATTTGCTCCACTTCCAGAAAGTTTCAGTAGAACAACGAATCCGAAAAGTATATATGGTATATGGGTTTAATTTGTCCACAACAAGAAGATAATTTGAATTTTCTACTCCCTTGATCGTAACATTCCGCTATTAAAAAATTAGTAAGTGTATGTATAAGCCATGTGTATGTGAATAAGTATATGTATAAGCCATACACAAACATATATACATTTTCTTGGTAAGAAAGCCTTTATATATATAACATAAATCAACTGAATGGTCATATGAGTTTGCATATATAACAACAAATGCCTTTCATCCGCTGTAATATTGTAATTCTTATACAAATGCCAAAGAAGATAAATTATGCTGTGTATTTTCAGGGGAGATGTTCCAAGATTCCCAGTGGATGCTTGAAATCATGAAGCATATTAAACTCTATATAAACTATGTTTCTTACTGGACATACATACCTGTGATAAAGTTTAATCCATAAATTAGGCACAGTAAGAAATGCATGATAACTAAAAATATAATAATTATGATAGTATAGTATAATAAAAGCTATGTGTCTCTCTTTCTCAAAATACCTTACTTTACTGTATGTACCTCTTTTTCAGACTGCTGCTAACTGAAACCATAAAATGTAGAACCAAGGATAAGGGGAAACTACTGCAGCAATAAAAAGGTGAGGTGCCATTTTTAATCCAAATTAGATTAAAAGTAATAAAAATCTAAGTAACAACGGCCAACTGGATTGTGCAGAGGATGATATAATTTTGATAATCAGTAAATGCTTACTGGAGATGAATAAACCTTAATATAATTTATTAATCTGAAATAACCTTGAAGATGAAATATATTATTCACATGATGTCTGGAAGTGTCTTGGAGGGAGGTATCATCTCTTGTGTGTCACTGTTAAAATGTTCCTTAGAACCTCTAAGATGGGGATAGCCACACAGGCTAGTGGTTAAGGGAGTCAGAGACCACATGGCTGACCGCAGTTTGAATCCCAGCACTGGCAGTTTGAAAATGTATTAGATACATGTGCATGCACTGTCCAAAATCCCCAGAGGATGGAGAAATGGAGAAGGGACTAAAGAGGCTGCAGCCTGCCCACACCCCATTGAGGGGAATGCTTTCTCCCTCTCTGACTCTTTCTGGCAAGCTCATGTGCCTTCTAGTGATTAAAAACAAGAAGAGAGAGAGAGAGAGAGAGAGAGAGCACTGCCAAGATGATGCTAAACATGTAGTAAATATTCCACAAATATTTATTTAAACTAAATAAAAATGAAGCAATTGTAAACAAAGATTGAGGATTTGCATGTCTCACAGAAGCCTGAGTCTCAATTACTTAGGACAAAGCAGCTTTTCAGGTGACATTTTGCAGTTTTGACTGCTTTTCTAGAAATCAGTTCAGTCCCAAATGAATATTTAAGTACAATATCATTTACTGTGGACTTACCACAAATTACAAAAAGGTGTAGTGTAAAAGTCAACCTAAATATTTAAAATGTATTAAAGAGTCACATTTTGCCTTCTAATTGCCAGTTATAACCTGCTCCCTTTGCTGTGCTTGGCAGTTCTAAAGATCACTTCTATTCTCCAGTGCCAATTAATCCATTAACAGATACCAAAGGTTACAGTAAAAACTATTTATTCATTCACAGATTTACTGAGCACCACCTATGCACCAGGCACTGTGGAACTATACATATTCTGGTAAAGTCAAACTGACATTCTTTAATAGCCAATAACACAATTCTTTTTGAATACTAAACGTAATGTTGTTATTCCACTGACTTATCTCTTCCTTGGGTCTCAGTAAACCTCTATAATAAATCATTTGCACGTTTACACAAATCAATTTACTTAATTATTTTTAAGTACTGTCTTATCCAAAATAACTGCAAAGTAAGTTTATAGACGACTCCTACTCACCCATTCTTGTGCTGAATTAGTTTTATTAATTTCAACTTGACATAAAAGATTAATCTTTGCAAAGTTGCCTGGTAAATGCCAAGAAAGTGTAACAGCTGTTGAATTAATATCCTTCACTTTGAATGCAGTAGGCGTATGGGGATAAACTGTAAATAAAATTTTAAAAGATTATTTCAAATATTTGAAGGTGAAAAGCTAGATTCTAATGTGAAAAACAAGAATGAAAGACAACAGATGACAAGGAGGTATCATCAGTGCTAATGAAAAATATTCTATCCAGTATTTGCGGAATCCATGAACCTCACTTTTACTGATGACATGCTGCCATTGGTTTTTAAGAATCAATCATGCTAAGATTCCTTAATTGAGGTCAAGAGTATCGAAAAATGATCACAATTTCTACCTTTAAAGAACTTCTCATTTATTCAGAAGGACAGAGGAAAAGAAAAGAGAAGAAAAAGAAAGAAAATTAACAAGAGTTCACATGCTAGGCTATAAATGATATTATAATGACTGCAACGAGACTGTAAATGTAAGCATGGTGGCAGAAGCCTAACAGTGAGGGTAGAACTTGAGGTGAGCTATGTAGGAAGCATCAGACTGAAATCCACAACACAAATGCAAAAAAGCATGTCAGGGGAACCAGCAGTTAGCGTAATGGCTATGTCGCTGGACTCCCACGTAGTTGACCGCGGTTCGCGTCCCGGACCCAGTGACTTAAAACTCACGCCAGGCGCGTGTGCGTGCGTGCCCAAGATCCCGAGAGGAGAATGGAGGAGAAGGGATTGCGGCGTGACCATCACCCCTGGGGGGTGATTTCTTGCTTTCTCTCTCTCTGTCTCTGTCTGTCTGTCTGGCAAACGCACGCACCCTATAGTGAAAAAACCTCTCCAAAAAAGAAAAAAAAGCATGTCAGGTCGGGGTCTTAGCAAGAACAGGGGTAGAGCTCAGCAAGCTCCACGTTATGCCGGTGATAGTGCCTATGCCTATTTGAGTGACAGGAAGAACCACGCAGGGAATAAGACTGAAATGGTAGAGGGCAGACACACACATACAGACACTACCACTCAAGTATAAAATGTAGCTGCATTTGACCCTAGAAAAAAAGTCAGGAAATAACAAAGATGATGAGAAGGAATAACTGATAAACACAACCTATATTTACAAAGAAGGTGACAGGATCGTTTCCAGGATCTTGTCAGGCTGTGGTACTACATCTGGCTTAAGCCCTTCCTCCCCCAGCCAGGAGTCTCTAACAGGAGGTCCTGCCACAGCTCTGTGTGATGCAGAGCCTGGCATGGAGTTAATACACATGGGCTGACTATGGCAATTAAATGCCAGAAAAACATCAACCTCATTTTATCTCTATTTTGAGCTGTATATTAATAAAGTTGGTAAAAAGTCAGAAATCATCAGCTATAAAAAGGAACAGACTATTGCATGCAACGACTGGGATGGCTCTCAAGGACACTATCTTCAGTAAAAAACACCAACTTCAAAATGTACATACAGTAGGACTTCCTTTATATAACATTCTCAAAATGACAAAACAATACAGATGATGAAACAGGCTAGCTCTTGCCAAGGGACAGAGTGAGTGAGTGTGTTTGTGTACAGGGGGTACTCTGAAGGGACAACTTGTAAACGAGGGCAATCTATGGTGACAGAATAGTCCTACACTTGCTTGTGAGGGCAGTTACGTAGGAAAAATCGCACAGAAGCACACACACACACACACACACACACACACACAAATACAAATGAATACACATGAAAACTAAGTCAGGTCAGTAGTCTAACTAATTGTATTGTACCAGTGTTAATTTCTCAGTTTTTTTTTTTAAGAGATTTTTTGCTATAGGATACATGCACTGGACAGAGAGACAGAAATAGACAGAGAGAAAGCAAGAAATAACTCCCCAGGGGGATAGCCACACCTCAATCCCTTCTCCTCCATTCTCCTCAGGATTTTGGGCACATACACACACACCTGGCATTAAGTTTTAAGCTGCCAGGAATGGGACTCAAACCTCAGTCAACTATGTGGGAGTCCAATGACATAACCATTACTCCATCTGCTGGTTCCCAATTTCCTGCTTTTGATATACTAAAATTATACAAATTTTGCCACTGGGGGAAGTCAGGGGAAGGGTTTGACGAGGCTCTAGTTTGTTACTTTTTCAACTACCAATGAGTTTATAACTATTCCAAAATACAAGTTTGTCTTTTACATGAGCAATAACTAATTTCAGAAATCAAAAATCATTAAAGCTATTTATAATTTCTACATAAATGACTAATTCAAATTTCTATCCAAACATAATAAAATGGTAAAATATCAAATTACTTTAAAACAAAATATATAAAATTAATATTAACTATAAAGAAAATAATTAGTAAAAAGCAATCCCTAGTAGCACTGTTTAGTAATCTGAAGATGGTTTACTGTTTCTAAAGTTATTTATAAGACACTATTTTATGTAGTGGCTTACCTTTTTCAGTTACGTTAACCAAAATTGCTGCTTCTGATCGACCCAAAGGATTCCGAGCATTCAACGTAAAATTATATATTTCTTGATTTGGAAGCATTTGAAAGAGTAACCAATAGCTTTCTTTTGTGGGCACATCAACTCTTTTAAATCTAACATATTTTTCCGAAAAACTGTGAATTAAGTAAAAATAATTTTAAGATGGCAAGAGATAAATATTGAAGGGAAGAAACAGACACATTTCTAATAATCATTCTAAAAATTTTATTTATTTATTTATTTATTTATTTATTTATTTATTTATTTATTATTTTTTAGTTTTTTACTATTGGGTGTGTGCACTTGCAGGAGATAGAGAAGAGAGAGAAAAAGAGAGAGAGAGAAGAAAATGAGAAACACTCCCCTGGGGCATGGCCATGCCACAATTACCTCCATTCTCCACTCAGGATTTTGGGTGCATACACACACACACACACACACACACACCCCATGTGATTTTTTCAAATCATCAGGTCTGGGACCTGAACCGTGAAACTGACCCTGTAGAATCCAGTGCCTTAACCACCATACCACCTGCTGTCCCAAGTTTGTATTTATAATTATAGACATACAACATACAAAGAAAAGAAAATGCGTATGATATAGAATATAAAAGAAAATAACTGGTCATTAATCCACTACCCACAAACAGTTCCTGTCTGTGTTATATGGTTCTTTCCTCTAGGCTTCTTAAAAGAGGAGAGATTAAATAGAGTTGTCATGTGGTTAATAATAATTATAATTTGTAATTTTAGCCTACACAATTTTATACAGCATACTTGGTTTTATGTCTTGCTCATCATATGAATGATACGGAGCATTTCCTTTTCTCTATGTCATTTAACATGCACTTCCAATGAAATCCTTATTGTTTGATATTCTTCCTGGTTATTACCTTTCGAACAAAGTGTAACTTGTTTTGCGTGGGCCCACTAATGCTGTCGGCCTTCCTGCACTCCAAGTACATATAATCTCTTTTAAATCATGTGTCTCACAATTCAGATTTTGAGGAGTATCAGGTGGATCTAATGAGAAAAAGAAAAAAAAAAAAGCATTACTTGTTATTACATATATATTTCCCCTAAAAGTGTAATGTTCTATAAATGTTGATAATGTTTTTTGTAGTTTCCTTAAAAATTTTTGTTCACATTTTACTTTTTTTTAAAGACAGGATTTTGCTGTCACAATACCCCTGTCACAGTTTCCCTAGTACAGTATCAAACAGCATGTGCTATCATGGCTGGACCACATTTTAATTTTGAGCAATGCAGGATTTATCATTCTATGTATACAGCATGTTTTGTCAGAGCTCCTATAACATTATAAATGATGGGTTAAAATATATTGACAAGTGCCTCTTAGTGCATTTAGAAAATCCCAATAGTAACTTCAGAGGTCATTTTATATCTATATATCTATATGTATACACGCACGCATGTGCGCGCGCACACACACACACACTCACACACACATACATATATATTTTTCTGTCAAAATCCTACTTTAGAATCTACCAAATCTCTCAATAAAAATTAAACCAGAGATATCTATAGATTAAAAGTACAGTATATATTATCATTAATTGCCTATATATTGTGATTTGAAAAATATCATCAAAACATATTGAAAGTCCATGAGTCATGTTACAAGTCCCAGAGTTACTATTTACAAAGTAACTCTTAGTAAAATATTCTGCATATCCCTTCATTCAAACTGACTACTGTTCTTTTGTTATTTTTTTTTCTTTTTACTGAAATTGTTTTCCCTAGCTTTGGAGTCAACACTAGAAAAAGGAAAGAGTTTGTGTATGTGTGTGTGTAAGAAAGAGAGAAACCTTCAAAATGATTAATGAAAATGCTGTGGTCTGATACTACTTATAGAAATTGTTATTTCTGTGATCATATTTAAACAAACATATTTAGAAACTGTTATTTTCTACTGTTATATTTATCCAAACTATTATTTCAGTTTTTTAAATTGCTAAAACTAAAAACTAAATTTGTAAACACTGATATATTTATTTTGAAAACTATTTTGAATTCTAAAGTCAAGACTTGCAGTCATTTTATTAAAGTCACATACCAAAAATTTAGAATCTACTTAAAATGCTGATTATTTTAGTATTTATTTATGTTAGGTTGAAATACTTAAAATAACAAAAGTGGCAAAGAAGGAAACAGAAGACAAGATAGGACTATGGAAAATACAAGGTAGCATTAGAAATCCAACATACTGATTTTTCTTTTCAAAGAAATTTACAAAAGAATTAACTGAAACTAGGTAAAAATTATGTGTAAATCAATTATAGTTTCATAGACCAGCAAATAGAAAATCAAACTTAAAAAGCAAAGTTGTTCTTAATTGCACCAGAAATAATGAAGTGACTAGAAATAAATTTACCAAAAAATATGCAAGACCTTATATCACTAAGTAAAATCAAACACCTAAGTAAAAAGGGGGATATACCATGTTCATGGTTTGTAACACTCAATACTAAAGGGCTGTCGGAAAAGTCATGTCACATTTTTTTCATAGAAAAATACATCATTATTTTTCTGACAACCCAACATAAGAATAAAAATTCTCCTAAATTGAACTATACATCTAATTTCACACCAGTCAAAATTCCAGTAAGTTTTACTAGGTATGAGTGCAGTTTGTGTATGAGGAAACTAATAAACTGATTCTAAATTCTTTTCAGCAAATTATAGGTTAAAAGGATATATATATATATATATATATATATATATATATATGTATGTATATATATATATACACATATATATATGTATGTATATATATATGTGTGTATATATATATATATATATATTAAAGAAAATAAGATTGTCAAGTCATAACACACCATAATCTGATTTTATAAGTTTCTTAAGAGCTCTTTCTGAAGGGAAATGTTACCACTCTTGCTGAAGGGAAATGTTATTTGTCTTGAGTTGACAAATATTAAACAATATTTCAATCTTCAAATGTTAAAAATGAAGGTTAAATTATTATTTAGACAGGTTTGTTCTGGTACTATGATAAAAGAATAACACTGTCTGAAATAATGGAGCTCAAAATAGTCCATATTCTCATCTTTCAAACTTTAAAAATTTTTTTCTTTCATACTTTTAGCTGGATGGGTCACTTTTTGGTATAACTTAATCCACAACTTTACTACACATAGGAAATATTTCAAGTGTAATAATTTCCTAAAATTCCATTAGGAAAGAGTATAAATTTCTGAAATTTAAGTTCGAAGATAACTTCCCTTTCCCTTGAATCCTAACATGCATTACTAGGAAGACAAAAAGAGTCAGGTTACAGACATCCAGCTAAGAGGTGTGCCTGATCCTGGTATTCCCTTGGGAGTAAATCGACAGCTGAATGTGATTTATCAGAAGTTACAGTAAGGAGGAAAAAAGAGACTGAGGGTGGCTGATCTAGACTACAGCTGAAAATAATAGGAAAAAAAAAAGGCAGAAGAAAAATCGCTAAACAATTAGAAAATATATGTATAGTATAATCCATTCAATCCATTCCACATGCTTTATTCATGAGATCCTTAGACCAAATTCGGAACCTTTGAGTTCAGAATGCAGGCAGGACATTTAAAATGAGCCATAGAGGCAGGGCACACTCTCATAAAAATGTTAGAAAATATCAAGGAATTTTGTACTGTCAGAGTGATCACATTGATAAAGCTATACCCCTAAATGATCACGCATACTTTATAAGAACACAATGGGAGGGTAAGAGTTCTCACCCATGTCCTTCTATTATTCTATTCTCCTCAAATGCATCATTTAAAATTCAGAGAGGATCTACTATGCTACTGAAAGACCTATGTTAAAGCAATACAATTTATTTCATTTAGGCACTTAAAAAGGTATGACTTAATTAGGTGGGGGATTATATATACAAAGTAACTCTGAAACAATTAAGGAATAATTACCTAGGTCTCAACAAAGCTGGCAACTAAGAATATAAACTAAACATCAGCAGCTGGATGTTTCAAATCTTACTATAAAAACTATAAGCTACATAGAACATAGACAATCAGCACAGGACTCATTTTAAAACAACTAAAATTCTAATGCTTTTAAATATTGTTTGTATTTAAAAACAAAGAAAGAAATGGAGTCACTCCAAATAATAGAATCAAGACTTTCAAGAAGGATGAAAAGAGGTTAGTACAAACTCTTTTTACAAATATATACTCACATCCTACAAAAATAACTGTTCCAAATATGTTTTCTTCTGTTGTAAAAACCACATTTGTTCCACTATTTTCAGAAACAGAAATGTTATGAATCTTGATAGCAACATTTTCTCCATCAAGATGGATAAGGGGACAACTTGTTTGGCCAATTTGGGCTGATAACACTTTTTCTTGACTCACACAACAAAATGTTATATCTGAGCCTACAGGTATCACTTTGTCTTGAGGAAAAACCTTAGTTTGAGAATCAGGAGTCCCTAGGGGAGGAAATAAAAAGAATTATAAATATTTTAGAAGTCTTTTTCATCTAACAGTCTCCATAATAAGATCTAGTTTTCAGAAGATTATTTTTAAAATAGCCCAAAATATACAAAACATACTAGTTACTTGGCAATAATGATGACCAAAAGATAAGGGATGTCTCCCAGACTTTAAAAGAGCAAGATACAACAAATGAAGTGAAAGTATGTATGATTTTATTTACTTCTGAAGGGGTTATGGTGGGGAGAAGAGTGTGTTTCAGATCATAGATAATGTCTAAGTCTTCAGGTTCAAATTCAGTGGGCTTATACACATATGCAAATAATCCACATTCCCCACAAAAATTACCCATAAAGTAATTTCATTTCTTTGAAATTATTCTATATATCTAAGGCAGATTTTCTACTTTCCAGTAGCCTAAATATATATTCAAGTACTCTACATCCTAAAAAAAAAAGCACAACATATATACAAATACTTTACACACTAAAAAAACAATTTTTCTTTAATCCCAACTCTGCAAGCTAAAGTCATACCTTTTTGCCCACTCCAAAACAGCCTACCATTAAATGACCTTTATTCTTCTTTCTACCCCCTGACTATTTAATGTTCTGTAATACAGCTTCTACCTCAGTGAGCCATTCTAGAATAAAAATGGCTCATTCTAGAATAAGAATGGCTCACTTCTAGAATGGCTCATTGGCCTAAAGGTTCCATCCAATAGCCACTTCTCAGTAATCTTTCCTTTTGAATTGCATAGCATCTGGTATGTTCCCTAAAGCCTCCCTTTCAAAACTCCCTCCCCTCTTGGGTTCTATTAACACTGTACTTCCCTGGTCCACTCCTAACCCTCTGTTTATTGGCCTCTATTTTTTCCACTCTACCGTCAGACAAACAATCACTAAGGGGTGTATCCTTGGTCTCCATTCCCCTTTCCCTAAGTTATGTTAACCTTCAGGACTTAGCACAATTCACATCATGTACTGATGATCCTCAAGCATACATATCCAGTTCCAGCTTCTAACCTGAATGCCAGATTCACATTTCCAACTGCCCATGAGTATTGGGGCCCAGACACTTCAAAAGGGTCTCAAGCTCAACATTTTCAAAATGAAGTTTCTGTTCCTCACCTAAGTCTTTCAATATTTTCTGTTTGTGCACATAACCACCAGCTCTACCTGGCTGCCTACACTAATAGTCATTTTGGCTCTCTCCCTCACCAAATGCACTCAAGTTCCCTGTCTAATCCTGTCTCCTCAGTGTCTTCACACCATTTCCCTTTTCATTTCTAAACCAAAGTGTCCTAGTTCATGCCTTCACGGTCTTTTGCTCAACTACAACAGATCATCCTTATTTATCCAACTACTCTACTCCTTTCTTCCTCTGATCCCTTTCTCCACACTGCCACTAGAGTGGTCCATCTACAATAATTGCAGGTCTTTTTCAGGACCTCATTTTACTGTCAGCAGTTTTCCTGGCTCTCTCCCATATTGCTACCATTCTTCTTGCATGAGTTATATTTAATATAAAGACGATTAGGGAGACGCCTGCAGATTCCCATGTTCCCTGAAATAACTCTGTGACCCCTAGGAGTCTGTTCTGTAAGCCAGAAACCAGAAACCATAATTTTTAAAAAGTACATAGATTTGATTTCATTAATGCTTATATAAAATTTTTAATTCTTCTCCAGTGCTCATTGTAGTAATTTTCAAACTGTATATTTATCTAATCACTCAGGAAGGTCTTTAAAAATGCAGATTCTTGGGGGCCAGTAATAGACTGGTGGTTAAGGTAGCTGGCTCACACAGAACCAACTGTACAGTTCAAGTCCTGGACCCAACAGCTTGAAAAACACACCAGGCATGTGTTTATGCATGCTCAAAATCCTGAGAAGAGATTGGAAAAGAAGGGATTGTGGCGTGGCCATCCCCTCTGGGGGCGCTTTCTCATTTTCCCTCTCTCACTTTTGCTTTTTCCCACTCTCTGGTGATTGCACCTTCCCTCAAGAAAATTTTTTTAAGTGAAAAAAAAAAAAATGCAGATTTTTGAAGCCCATTTCAGACTTCTTAAATCAAAACCTCCAGCATGGCCGGGCTGGAACCTCCCCTGGAGACCCTTATGTACCCAACTGGGAACTAGAGAACTGAAATCTTAAACTAAACCTTACTCTTAAGTAAGGCCAATCTAACTCATTTGAAACACAAATTCTTTAAATATAATCTTACAAGAAATGTTCTTCAATGGGCTCCAGTCACTCCACTCTTTGTGACCAGAGAAATGAAGGTCATCGACGTAGCACCTAATTCCTACATAGTGAGTGACACACTCCAAGGGCATGTCTGAAACCCAACTCCAGTGATGCACTGTGTCTTCGTCACTCAGAGCTGTGTTGAGGGTCACCTAAAAATGAACACAGATACGAGTTACATTTCCAAGTTCTCTCTCCTTAAGGTTAATAATGAAACAAAATACAGTAGACTATATACAGTTATCAGCTAAGTAAGTTTAAAGTTTGTCCTTTTGTGAAACTATCTCAGTTATCCAAAAGGTATAACAGGAGAGTCAGAGTAGCAATAGTCATTATTCAGTTATGTCCTTTTCTCCAACTGTGGACCTACCATAGAATCTTGTAAGATACTGACAGTCATCAAAAACATCTATTATAGCATGAAGGAAAATATACCATGGCCCAAATGATCTCCATTTTTCACTGAGAAAAGAATACTTAAATACGTTCAGTCCCCCAAGAGTTGAAATCAAAAAGAAGGACAGTATTTCAACAAAATAAATGGTTTTAGACTGGATTTGTTTCTCAGTTAACATTCTATATTTTAAACTTTCTCAATATATAGCTTATAGTAATATAAAATATTCATCTCAACTGTGAGAAATATACAAAATTTTATTCAAATAAGGAAGATAAAAGATATCCTGGGATCTCCAGCTAAGGCTAGAGATTACACAAATGTATTACCTTTTCCTTCACTCCCGAAATCCCTCTAAAACAAGATAAGCAGATTGTTTTAAAGAAAGCATAGACATACAGAGACAAAAAACAGGAGACAGTACCACCATGAAGATTTGGGAAGTTGAAAGGTAGATGCATATTGGTTAGCTTACTAGGACCTGAGAAAGATGAATCATAAGCCTACAATGGAAAAGTCAGGAAACAACCTGGCTTCTATCACAGAAACGACAAAGAGCTCAGTGAGTGGCCATACCAGGTTCTCCAGGAAATGCGGAGTGAAGGTGGACTCAAACAGAAAAATTGAAAGCTGCTAGATGATTATGTTAGAAATCCAGATCCCCTGACATACTGTACTATTAAAGGATGACCCTTGTTCACTCTGGCAGAAGAATGGAGATTTATGTTACAGAAAAGTAAAATAGAATACCTCTGGATTGAAGGAGTTCAGGAAGAGTTGAGAATGGAAATACCATTCCACAAACAGAAGACTGCTAGTCTATTCCATTCTGAAGGCTGAGGGAACCTTCTTCTCTTATTCAGTTAAGATACTGAAAGCCAGATTCATATTGTCCAGACAGAAGTCTAAATAAACTTTTTCTGAGGCATATAAACAGGTCAAGGTAAAAATACCAAAAATAGTATTATAAGTTTGCCAAATAGCCTATCCTAATCACCTGAATAGGGAAGTCCCAGACAATAAGTCCCATTTGGCAAACCAAAGTTCCAATCAGATTTTTTTAAAGAGCTCCTCAATTAAATAGGAACAGCAAACAGGATGACGAGAAAATGTAGGGAAAAAAATCTAACGTGAAAATCAAAAATCAAAATAAAGCAAAAAAGCAACTTGAAGAAACAGGATGTATTGAGAGAAAAGGTTAACTCATTGATATTCTCACAGATAAGAAAAGATATCACATCCATAAGTTCAGAAAAAAATCAAACACAAGACAGAGGGAAGAGAAGAAAGGTAAGACAGTTAAAGGACCAGTCTGGCAAACCCGATTTTTGAAAAGCAGAAGTTCTAAAAGGAAAAGAGAAAATGGAAGAGAGAAAAAACAAGTAAATGAAACAAGAAAAAACTACCTAAGCTGACGTGTGTTTTGTGACTAAGAGAGCCCAATAAGTGTCTGACATAATAGGAGGAAATAGATTCACAAAAAGAAACAATGGAACAGTGTCTTCCAAATCTTCAGAAAATTTTCCAACCTATAATTCTATACTCAGGTAAACTATTACACATGAGTATAGAATACAGACATTTTTAGAAATGTTGTGTCTCAATGAACTTGTCTAGTGACATTTTACGTATCCATGAGTAATGCGTGAAAGTCCCATCTGATATACATCTTCTCAATATTTATAATTGGTAGTTTTTAAATATTTTGACAAATTAAAACAATAATTCTATCTGCATGCTAGCTATTGTGGACAGCAAAGAGTATCTACAATAGTAGATATAAGCCACCAAAACGAAGAAAATAGAAGATGAGATTTGGGGAAAAGAGGGTCCATCACAAAAAAAAGTGTAAGAAATCCATTTGATAATTACACAAACCCCCTGGAATCACAGTTTCCTAACAATTGTGCTGAAAGACACTAAGGCCTATCTTGAATGAGTTATGGGTATTCCTATTAATCCCTTCAAATAGAGAGCTGTTTGATAGGGACTGAGGCTACCGGAGCCCCTGTGATACCTCTGGCCATAAGCAGCCTCAGCTACTTATCAAACTCTGTGCTATACAAATTATTTTCAGTGTCTCTGCGAACTCATATAAAAAAAGTGGAGAAGTCAGTTGGAAAATCCAGATCAAAATTTATTTAAAGGTACAACTGATGTATATTTTATTATTTTGAGGAGATTTACACAATCAAGGGTAAATTTAGACCTAAATTAATGAAGTAGAGAAATAAAGTTTAAAAACCAAGGGACCAGAGCAGCATAGTATAAAACATGACACTCCGTGAGGTTGATCATGTAGGAAGGTTCTGGGTTAGCATATGGAGACTTTTCTGAGTACGCTAGACATGTGTGTTTCCATGGTCCAAAGCTGGCTGAGTCTGGGGAGAATCTCTGTATGAGAACTCTATTGGATCTGTCCCTCTCTTTCTCTGTGTGAGTGTCTCTCTTGCCCAGGGAAGAAATAAGGTGAAGACAAAACAAACAAATAAAAAACAAGATAATACAAGCTATACGACAAAAATTGTGAACAGTGTTTATACGACCATAACAACAGGTACTGCTCTATCAAAAGTTGTCATAGAACTATATTAGATGATAGGAAATTGTATGAAAATACACATGCAAATACATGTGCACCTGCATGCACTGAGGGAAGAGGGAGGACTAAATTCTCACCTCCCATGGTCAGAAGTTAATAAAATATTGCTCAAAACTGGGGGGGCAAATTAAGAAACAGCAATATAATCATGTTATTTGAAAAAAAAAATGTAAAAAAAACCCACAAAAATCAGCTAAAAGGTTTGAAATTGGTTGCTTCCAGAGAGAGAGAAGCATGTGAGAGAGAGTGTGCATGCATGTAGAGGGGGTGCTATGCATATTGATATTGGCATATTGATCCCTGTCTGGTCTGTATAGTACTCAGCTTCTGAGGCCACACACACAGGCTATAGCAAAAAAAAAAAAAAAAAAAAAAAAAAAAAAAAAAAAAAATCAATGCCTTATCAATGAAATCCAGATGACGTTATTCTCCATCTTTAATCTATCAAAAAATGGCAGCATTATGTTACAAAATTACTAGTTATAAAAACTCTGACTTTAACACTGATATTAATAACATTATTATGAACAAAGATGTCACAGCGGACCTACACCATTTCCCTCCTTTTCTCTATTTTCCTTGATTCTTGCTTTATGTCCCATACAAAGATTTGCTCTAACGTACAGACCTACTAACTTGCAATTTTTCAGCAATGAGTTACAAGGTCTTTCAATTATAACCCTTTTCATTTATGCTTCATTATGTCCATATTTCAAAGAATATTTAGTATTCTTAAACTAGCTTTAAAAAAAAGTCATCTAGTTCCCAAAGGAAGTAATGACAACTAACACTTGTTTGGCAGCTTTACAGATTTCACAGCATTTACTTTTTGGATCTTAAGAGTAAATATTATTGCCGCTCTACAAACAAGTAAAAAGGAGCTTTTGAGAAGTTACCCCACGTCAGTAAATGGTAACCTCCCATAATACAAAATGTTAGGCCATAAAGAGAAGTTAAGCAATAGAATTTTTAATAAGTAGCTTATTTGTTTTTTGAGAGATTTTTGCTATAGGGTGCATGCACTCACCAGAGAGACAGAAAGTGAGAAATCACTCCCAAGAGGGGGATGGCCATGCAGCAATCCTTTCTCCTCCATCCTCCTCCCGGGATTTTGGGCACACACGCACACGTGACTTGTCTGAGTTTCAAGGAACCAGGTCCGGGATAAAAGCCATGGTCAACCACGAAGAAGTCCAGCACCTTAACCACTATACCATCTGCTGGTCCCAGTAAGTAATGGTTTCTGCTTTTTTTTTTTTGAGAGGTTTTTGCTACAGGGTGCGTGCGCCCGTCAGAAAGACAGAGAGATACAGAGAGATAGAAAGCGAGCGAGAAATCACCCCCCGGGGGGATGGCCACGCCGCAATCCCTTCTCCTCCATTCTCCTCTCGGGATCTTGGGCACGCACGCACACGCACCCGGTGTGAGTTTAAGCCACCCGGTCCGGGACTCGAATCGCAGTCGACTACATGGGAGTCCAGCAACATAGCCATTACGCTAACTGCTGGTCTCATAAGTAATAGTTTTAAGGAAACAATGGTAAAGATACATCAAAGCTAGTTGCACATCAGACAGGCAAGAATTGCCCTTTATAGCTTCTTGGCCCTTTTGACAAGGATCAAGTATACAATTGCCTTTAAAATTCAAAAGTAAAAAAGGCATTATAGGCTGAGTAAAAAAGGCATTATTAAGACAGGCTTTAAAATATGGGGTTAGGATTTGACTCATGTTTTCAAATATGGCTTCAACTGGGATAAGTGACAAGAAAAGGGAGGGCATTTTAGACACTAAAGTATAGTTACAAAATAGCCATCAAGCCAGCCCCATGGTTCAGCTGTCAGGGCATGGGATCCCACAGGGCTGGCCAAAGTTTGTATCCTAGCCCTGGTACCTTGAAAAATGTGCTGGGCTTATGTGCATGCATACTAAAGTTCCAATAAGGAGGAGGAATGAAGAAGAAGGAAATGTGCCATGACCACGCCCCATCAGGGGGTGCTTTCTCTCTTTCTCTCCGGTGAGCACACAGCACCTCTGGCAATAAAATATACATACATATACAGTTATATAAATAAGTAAATATTAAAATTGTAGTGGTTAATAGCACAAACTCTGAAACCAAACTGCCTGGGTCCCAATACTGACTTCATCTTTTAAAGCTTTTATGACTTATCTGTAAAATGAGGATAACAGTACTAATCTCTTTTGTGGGGCTGTTGTGAGGATAAACAGAATGAATATATAGTTTTTAGAGTAGTATCAGAAAAAAAAAAACACTAGTGACATGCCAACTATGACCATTACAGTAATAAAACACATTGTCAAAACAAAAAATAAGAAAGTAACTATAAAATACAAAACAATCCTATTTATATTCTTTACTATCTTGAGATACTTAGGAGTAAGTTGTAAAATTATCAGAGGGTCTTCTAACTCTTAAATCTGTAATTAGGCATATTACAAATCCATTAAGGAGAAAAAGAGTTTAAGGGGGTGGGGGAGTTGGGGAATATTTCCACATACCGGCTGTCAAACTTTTTATTACTATTCCTCATTACCCCTTGGATTAAAAGCAAACTAAATTTATATCATAAGGAATCACTCATAGACAGGAATTTTAAAATACGAGCAAGAAAAGAAACACGTGCAAGAGTAATTTTCAGATTCAAGTAAACCCAAATTTAAGATTTCTCAATAACGAACGTGGCTAAGTGTTTGTAAACATTCTTTTATATATACGGTATTACAAAGATTAAAAAAAGACTGAAAGGTACACTTTCATTTCATTTATGCAAATGTATGTAGAAAAGGGTAGATAATACAATAAGTAACATTTACTGTGTTTCAAGTGGTGGGATCATGTATTATTCATTCCTCCCTTAATTTCCTAAACTACGTATCATGGTTATCCATTGTTTTAATAACTGACAAGTGATTTTTCACTAGTAGCAGATGGTCTTCAATGAACTCTGGAAGATACCTGATCTACTTGTTTAATCAAAAATGTATTCATACCAACTTAAAAATGTTTTTAAAAGTTCATCAGTTCATTTAATGTCATTAAAAAAATCTACTTTTGTTCAAACTTACTAATTTTACAAGTTCCATACTCTCTTTACGTAGAATTTTAATTTCCCAGATGACATTTGAGTGATGTGGAAAAGCAGAACCCTTGTCATTCCACTTCAGATACAAGGTAGAGTTTGAGAAGTCAGCAGACAAATTGAAGATCTCTGGAGTATCTGGAATTAAGGCTTAAAGAAGGAAACAAAAGAGAGAACTTAATAAAGCAAGTAATGAATTTCGCATTGTAATTTCACTAACTAAGGAATTTAAACTCTATCCCTTCTTGATCAGAAATAATCAAGAATTAAAAGAAAACTCTCTTACTGACAAAAGAGAACAAACATATGTACTTAATCAGGTCGTTCCCAATGATTCAACAGGCAAATTTGAAAAAATGTGTCAGCTTACTGCTTCAAATTCATATTACGTTTTCTAACATGAACAGCAGTTAGGTTCCCATAACACTCCTCTAATCTGTGACCTATAAGTAGGCAACGTCAGAAAGAAGGAAAAGAGCGTCCTTCGTGTGGCTACAGGTGAGACCTGAGAAAATGATCAAAGGAAAGCTCACTTAGGGAAAGCTTTCTGCCTGTTTTCTCTGCAGCCACCTCACTCCTCTCTCAGTATCAGAGCCCCTCCTGCTAAGAGATGTCACAAGCTTTCTGCCTGTTTTCTCTGCAGCCACCTCACTTATCTCTCAGTATCAGAGCCCTTCCTGCTAAGAGATGTCTCCCACTGAGGAATTCCGTGTGTTACCGGTGTTACAGTTATCACTAAAAGCAGCAGGACTGTTGCAGCAACTAAGACATCGAGGTAAGAAGCCAAGGGGTTACAGAGCAGAAGTCACAGAACATAAAAGATTTCAGAAAGGTCTAGCAGGAGACTACAACACAGCCTTGAGACAAGTGATAAAGTGATCATTTAGGACACCACGAGAGAACACCCAGACTATGAAGCATATGATTTATGATGCCATAAATGGATAAGAAAGGACAAAATCTGATGGATATTTCAAGAAAATGATTGAGTGAAAGGAAGAATTAGTTCTAAGGGGGAAGGGGGAAAATATCAAGATTTCTCTCAAAATTCCAACTCAGAAAGCAAAAAGGAATCTAGAGCCACTATGAGCAGATGCAGAAGACTGGCTGAGGATGACAAAGTGTCAGGACCAAAGACACAACCGAGTGGAGGGTTCTGCAGGCAGTTGAGTGATGGTGGGAAAAAGTTAGAACCATGAGTGTGACTTCAGTAGGAACTAGGTGTGGCCAAAGAATGTGTGACTACATGGACATAAAGCTGGCCAAAGCTCATTTTAGAGGATGCCGACAGACAGTGCCACCTTCAAGGAATCAGAGACACTAGTAAAGAATGCAGAGAGGGAATGACAGAAGCAGGAGGAAACCAGAGAAAAATCTAGGATCAATGAGACCAGAAGAAATGGGTTGTCATCTGGGCCAAATAACACAGAGTTTACGGAGACGGACTGTCAACATTTGAGAAAGAAGTCTGCTAGAGCAGTGGGCGATGAAGCTCATTACGAAAGGTAAAAAGAAACACCATTTTCAAGAATCTGGCTATCTCAGAGGGAGAAACAGGTACCCCACAAGGTAGTAAAAGAAGAAAATTATTCTTGAAATCTTCAAGTTTCTCTACCTATAAGGGATGGGTAAATTATTGCAAAAGAAACAGGATATGAGCACGTTCTGTTCTATGACACACAGGGGCACCGAGACTTCGACTTTGGCAGCACAGTGGAGATAAGGGAAAGAAATCCAGAGACTCACTTTTCTTGCCTCATTTCTATCCTAGTCTTTCCCCATGAAGCTCAAGGACTGATTAGAGTCATGGCAAGTACAAAACTGCAGGAACATACAGGGTAGGGTAGCTGAATGTGCTAAGTAATAACAGTGGCTGGAAAAACATGCATATATGTATAAATCAGTCTTGGAACTTACAAACAAGTTCTTAAAAAACAGATTTAACTGGGACCAGCAGTTAGCATAATGGCTATATCACTGGACTCCCACGTAGTCGACCGCAGTTCGAGTCCCGGACCCGGTGGCTTAAACTCACGCCGGGCGCGTGTGCGTGTGTGCCCAAGATCCCGAGAGGAGAATGGAGGAGAAGGGATTGCGGCGTGGCCATCCCCCCTGGGGGGTGATTTCCTGCTTTCTGTCTCTCAGTCTCTATCTGTCTGTCTGGCGAGCGCACGCGCCCTATAGCAAAAACCTCTCCAAAAAAAGAAAAAAGAAAAAAAAACAGATTTAACTAAAATTTGTGGAATACAGTGCTCCATACTGGACTTATATCAAATGCCTGGGGCTATACAGGGCATAGTACAGGTGGATTCACAGTCTATACTATACAACAAGTCAACAGTCACACAGCCGTATGAAGACAGTAGAAGGCAATGTTTTAGAAGTTGTAAGTAGGAAGCTGTTCTTAAAACGAAAAAGTGCTAACAAATGAGAAGCAAGATGATTTAGTGCCAGTAGAGGGAAAGTTCAAGGTGCCAGTTTGAGCATAAAAGAACAAGAGTTTCCAAAGCATGGTTCTTCCTTCAAATGATTCAAGATGTCACAATATAGTAACTTAAAAATCATGAAACATGGAAGTATTTTATTAAAGTAATACTCATCTATTAAAATGTTCCCTTCCTGATAACTCCACATAATTTGCATTTTATCTAAATGAGATGCTCTTCAAGACACAAGTCATATCCAATATTTCAAGCTAAAAACACTATTAGCCATTAAGTGCAAAAGAAAGGATTCAAAGAAATCCCACATTGTACATGGAAGTTTTCCTTAAATTCCCATGAACTGTCACTTGCATTTCCTCTGTTAGAACAGACATGAGGACAACGTTCATCTGCTTTCTAGAAACTTGAAACTTTTCAGATAGGAAAGGAATTCAATGACAGTCCTGTTTGTTATTGTTAAAGCTGGTACAATTTTACCCATAACCCATGTGCTCTTTCTTCCTTAGAACATCAGGAGACTGGAGTCTTCCCAGCCTTTTTATGGCATCCACATTATTTACTCTGCCTCACAGTGATCCAAATTTTCAGGTTATTTTAAGAAACTTAAATATTGAAGGCCTTATGAAGACTTTTTATGTGTTTTCCCTTGATAAGTATAAAACTTACTCTGGGCATATGCTGTGTGTATGTTGTGTACATGTGTAAAATCTTGTTTGCTTTGTGGGTATCTGTATTTCAGATCTGGAGAAAACCTCCATGCTCATACTTTGATTTTGTAGCAAACTGTCAATGAACCCAGATCTTTCAATGCACAGCTATATTTCCACCTCAGAACTTGTCTTGCATAAGACAAAGATTTGCTGATTCATTGCTATGATCTGAATATTTGTATCTCTCTCCAAATTTATATGTTCAAATTTAATTCCCAAGATGACAGTATGAAAAGGTGGGACCTCCAGGAAGTGATAAGGTCATGCGGGCTCCACCCTCACGAGTGGGATCACTGACCTTATAAAAGAGACACCAGGGAGCCTATTCACCCAGTCTGCCATGTGAAAACAGAAAGAAGACACCATCTCTAAAAAAACTGCACTCACCAGACACTAAATCTGCTAGTGCCTTGATCTTGGACTTCCCAACCTCCAGAAATTTGAGAAACAATTCTGTTGTTTATTATAAATTACCCAATCTGAGGAACTTTTTAGCAGACTAAACAGACTACAGCTACTTCTCTTTCTTATATTGGCCTAATTTGCTTTCCAATTTTCTTATTCTAATATTGCTGTTCTAATCATTATGAGGTTCATTATCATTAAAAATGCTACCAATAATTCACATGATGTATAAAAAACAATAAATTATTAGTCAACTGAGTCAGTTAGTGTCTGTCTTGACTTGTCTTTCTAAATCTTTTTTTTTTTTTTTAATCTTTTTTAAAGCTGTCTCTGAGAGACAGAGACAAAGAAACAGCTCCCTCAACAGGGTCTTCAGCATGATCTGCCCAGCCTTCAGCCAGCCCCAGATCACGGGCACTCAAGTGTTTAGCGCACTCAGGGAAGTCTCTAGACATGGAGTTGGAATCTTCCCCTGTGGGTCAGCCTTGCAGTATGCCATGTTTTACCAATGCATCATCATTGGGCCCATGCCTTTCTAATTCTTTCTACCTAACTCTGTCATCTTCAAGTAGCTTCCCTGACAAGAATTTGAGATACCTACTAAAGTAATCAGATAACATAAACAGGCTCTGATACAGACGCTTAGAAATTTTAAAAATCTGGAATAAAATTAAGTTAGATTCCTGACAATTAACTACAAAATTATACCAGATGTATACAAAAATTTAAATCAAACATGATGTCAAAACCAAAAATTCATAAAGGAAAATAGTACGAAGGCCCAGCCCATGCACAGTGATTAAGGTGGTTGGATTCCACATTGTCAACCATGAAGTTCAAGTCCTGGGCTTGGCAGCCTGAGAAAACATATAGGGTGTGAATGTGGATGTGTGTGTATCCAAAATTTGAAAGGAATGAGGAGAAGGGATTGAAGCGTGACTATTCCCCTTAGGAGTCATTTCTCACCACTCTCCTCCTATCTGTCTCTCTCTCTCTCTCTCTGGCTAGTGCACATGCCTTGGCAAAATTTAAAAAAAAAAAAAAAAGAAAGAAAAAAAAGGAAAAGAAAAGAAAAAAATAGTATGAGATTCTTTTACATAAAAATGAACACTTGTGATATGATAAATATCACATTTTTTAAAATGTAAACTCAGAAAAATATCTGCAGGAAACGTGACATAGTTAATAGACATACAGAATGAGCTCTTGTGAACTGATAAGAAAAAGGATGAATGAGAAAATGTATAAAGGACATAGTTCAGAAAAGAATACAACAAATTTCTAAGGAGAGTAGTCATGGAAATTTAAAAAAAGATCTCATTAGAAGATCAGAACAAAATAAATAAAATAGAAAATTAAATAAAAAATAGTAACGATGAGTACTACTTGTCCTCATAAGGATATTGAAAAATGGCCATGTAAATGGAAATGCTAAGAGGTACAAAGTTTTGGGAGAACAATTTTGCAACAGATATCAAAAGTCTTAAAAAGGAGAATGCAGGTGCCAACAGATGACATGGTGGTTAAGGCACTGGACTCCCACATGGTCAACCATGGTTCGAGTCCCAGACCTGGCGGCTTGCTTTCTCACTTTCTCTCTGTCTCTCTCTTGTCACTGCACATGCCCTATAGCAAATTTAAATAAAAATAAAAGTAAATAAAATTAAATAAATAATTCTTAAAATGGGGTGGGGGGGATGCCTTTAAGTCAGCATTCCCAATTTTAGGAACTGAGTCTAAATAAATCAAATTCAACAATATATATCTGTAAAATATATTCATTATAGCATTGGTTAAGATATTGAAAACTAGAAATAAAAGTCAGTATGTTCATAATAGATATCTAAGAAATTATGGTACACCCGTTTAATGAAACATACAGTGTTAAAATGATACTGATTTACATGGATATCAACTTGGAAATCTATCACATGTCATCTGTTAAGTGGCTTATAAAGAACCCTACTGTTGGGACCAGCAGTTAGCGTAATGGCTATGTCGCTGGACTCCCATGTAGTCGACCGCGGTTCAAGTCCTGGACCCGGCGGCTTAAACTCACGCCGGGCGCGTGTGCGTGCGTGCCCAAGATCCCGAGAGGAGAATGGAGGAGAAGGGATTGTGGCGTGGCCATCCCCCCTGGGGGGTGATTTCCTGCTTTCTATCTCTCTGTCTCTCTCTGTCTGTCTGGCGAGTGCACGCGCCCTATAGCAAAAACCTCTCCAAAAAAAAAAAAAAAAAAAAAAGAACCCTACTGTTCATACGTATGGGTGCAGAAAATCTATTTAAGTGTTAACAATTTTCTCTATGGGCACAGAGATCATGGATAATCTACAGCGTTCTCACAGAAATTCTATATGTAACTATGGAAAGGAAGTAGTCAGCACGGTTCATCGACATCTTCCTGGAAGATGGCCCTAAGTAGACTTTGTATGAACAGCACTTGAGCCAGAAAATGGGGAAGACTCAGTGATCCTGGAGGTGATGCTCTGTTATTACTCCTTTAAAATCTCTTCTGTCTCAGACACAGACTATTCCAAACATGCATTTTATCCAAAAAAAAATAGGACAAATCACCAAACTAATTATAGTTTCTTTCCCTTGCTTCAAAGTCAGTCATTCTTACAAGACTCACTGAACTATCATGATAATGCCACCCCATAACAGCTGCTGGGAGCTGACAAGTCTGCTTGCCTCACCATAGAAAGGGTCAAGGCTGCTTGTGTTTTTAAGGTCTTACTTACTTCACAGCAAAATTTCCATCTCCATCAGTCCAGGTATATTTTGGACTTCCAGTCTGCTTGTAGCATATGCCTGAGACATTCAATCAACAAAGCTGTGATAAGTGCTTGCTATATGCACAGCACCATGCTAGGTGCTTGGCATAGAAGACAAAGTCCATGCTCTCATGGAACCATTTTCTTGTGGAAGAGAAACACAGAATAGAGGCCAGTAGGTGGTGCAGAAGTTAGCGCACTGAACTCCCACATGGCTGGCTACAGTTTGAGTCCCAAACCTGGCAGCTTGCTTTCTCATTTTCCATCTCTCTCTGTCTCTGTCTCTCTCTGGTGAGTGCATGTGTCCTGTAACAAATTAAAAATAATAATAATGATGATGATAAGTAAAATATTAAAAAAAAAAAAAAAGTACAGAATGCCTAAGGGTATGGTAAGAAAGGAAAGGGGTCTCTTCTGGGAGGAGGTATTCAAAGAGTATATCCTAGACCATGGAGCATCTGAGAACTTTGGAGGGCATACAAGAATCAAGGAGCCAAAGAGGGCGGGGCTAAGAGAAGGGTATCAAACTGAGGGCAAGATGTTGGATTCTGTGTCATTTTGACTGAACAGCAGACAAGTTTGCTTCTTTCCTGATACTGGCTATGCTCTACAGGCCACAGTAAGATTGCTGGGTAAATGAAAGTATTAGGATACAAATGAAATTCAAAGAGTGGTAAATTTCTGCCAGCTATAGAGCACCATAATACTAACAAAGGCACCGTCCCAAGTAATTTTTGAATTTTCTTTTCAAGTACTTACAAACATTTTTTTCATTCAGAATGAATTTACTTCTGGAACTTCCAAAATCATGTATAGAATGTATTGTTATTTCATGATCACCAGGTAAAAGAGCTGGGATTTTAATATTTGTTTTGTTTAATCGATAACAAGAATGAGACCTGCAATATAAGAAATTATATTAGAAATTATATTTAATTAGCAGATAAAATTAATAATGCAATTTTCATAAATATTTGTTTAACATAAAATATACTTGAAAATATACTTTGTATACAAAATTTTGATAAGTTTTACTGCATTTTTAGACTCAAAAAAGATAAACTAATGGTAATTTTATCAATGTGGTAGTAAGAAAAGTGAGTAAATTGTATGTAGAAAGTACAGTGAGTAAGCATAGATGAATCTTTCAAAAAAATTCAAGAATTCTGCATGCCATTCAAATTCCACCTTGACCTTGCTTAGCAGCCTTATCTCCCACACTGTACCTGTAGTCCCTGACCTGGGGCCCAGACCATCACATGGTTCCTAATGCTAAGATGCTGCTCATTGGATGCTAAGGAAAGAAATGAAACTCCTCTTATGGCCACTTCAAACACATATTCAACCTTCCTGCTCCTCTGCCTTGGCTCATGATTTACTCTGAACAAAACTTCTAGCTTCCCAGCCAGTATCTCTCAGACAAGAATGAGATTTTCCTTTCTGCTTCCATAGGCCTTTGTATCTCAATACAGCACATTTACATTCTTTGCATTATTATTATGCATATTAATATAAATGTATATTATTATATACATTTCTTTCTTTCTTTGAATTTGCTATAGGGTGTGTGTGCTCACTGGAGAAGAAGAGAGAAGGAAAGACCATGCTGCAATCCCTTCTCCACTCTCCTCTCAGTATTCTAAGTATGCACACACACACACATGCTCAGAATGGTTCCCAAGCTGCTGGGTCTGGGACTCGCAACCCTGCAGTTGGCCATGTGAGATCCAGTTGACCCAACCACTACAAACCTGGCTAGCCCACTTCTAACTTCATATGAAGATTTTAACCTGTGTAAAGGAACTTCCTGTGCTTTTATGCAACCTTACCCCAGCCAGCACCTAATACAGGGCTCATTAGATTATTTGCTTTGGACTGAATACTGAATAGGTCTGGTTCACCTCTGGTCCTTCTCAACTTCATATGGTGAGACTTCTTTTTGAACCAGTAACATGAAATCACCTGACTTCTTCAAATCATGCTATTTCAGATGTTCCCATCATTGTACCTGATATTTCTTCTGGCTGAAATGTCCTTCTGTCCTTCTGGTGAGAAAACTGAGTATGCATACTTTACAACCACACCTCCTCTGAAAACATCTCTGCACCTCCATCTGCTCTGATCTCTTGTCTCGCGGTCTTCACATATAACTTACATGTGAAGTTAGCACTTAACCCACAGCATTGTTATGCATTGTGAGCTCCTGAAAAACCAGGATTAACCTCCTCTCTGTAAGGCCTGTGGTGGGGCTCTGTGCTATTTACCAAAGCTTCCAGGTTCTCTCTCTGGACTCACAGTAGGGCTGTCCTTCCCAGCTCCTCTAAAGCAAAGCAGGTCATATCACTTTACAGCCAGAAAATGTACATGATGGTCATATCCATCAGTCCAGAAGGGAAGCTCTGAGAACCAGTGCAGGCTGTCCCTTCTCCTTCCCCGGCCATCATGCCTCTTAATGCCTGGAATCCTAAGGGAACTCAGGGCAGAGATCCCAGCTGACCCCCAGTGGACACAGAATATAGGCAGAAAATAACCCTTTGTTTTCATTAGCAAGAAATAAGACTTGAGACTTGTTTATGCAACCCAACCTGGCTCATCCTGGCTGATAAATTACTCAAATGTTTAGAATAATGCTCAATAAATAGACACTGAATGGGGTGGGAGGAATCTGTTCTTCAATATACGTTTATGTTCATTATGTTAGGACCACTCAGCACACTAGGCTGGGAGCGGCATCCTGGAAGTCCTGTGGCATTACTAAGCCACTCAGCACCCTGCTGGGACTAGGGAAAAGCAGTGGGAATTGGTCAGGTGTTCAGGCAGCTCAAAACCCTTCACACAGCAGGCTTAGGAGCTTCTAGCATACTCCACTACTTGAGAGATAAAGTGGTGTGACGGAGTCTGTTTCCTGCCCCCTCGACGTCCATTTCCCCTTTTTCCTTAATAACATGAACCCAGTGTTTATTGAGCACATTGCCACCCAGCCAAGAGAGCATATCTCTCAGTCTTCTGTGCAACAAGTTCTAGCCAATGAGATGTGGGCAGAGGTGTTGTGTGAGATTTCTGGGAATATTCTTCAAAAGCAACGCTTATTTTTCCTTCCTGTTTCCTGGAAAGCAGACACGGTAGCTGCTCCTCAAGCATCACTTTGAGAACACATGCTAAAGATGGCACGGCAGCACGACAAAGAGGGACCTGATCTCTGATGGCCATAAACAACCACGCCAGCCCTGAACTGCCTACCTCCAGACCTTCCTCAGGCAGGCAATGCTGGTCTGTTGAGCTGTTGCTGCTGACATTTTCTACTAGGCACAGCCAAACTTCAACCAGTAGAACATCCCCCAACGGAGCAGTACATTGGAGGTGTGCACCGTACTTGCTACACACATAACAAAAGGAAGTTTTGGCTAGGAAAGGAGTTTGTTCCCATCTTGACTGATATTACAACTTGGAATTTTTCAGAAACAGAGAACTGGGAGTATTTCATTTAAAAATCTCCACCAAAAAAAAAAAAAAAATCTTTACATTCTGAAATTAAAGATAAAGAACTTCTAGGTTGTAATTGTGAATAAGTCAGAGTACTTGTATTACCTGCTTTCAATGCAAATGTCATAAACAGTACCCTGGCCTGCTCCAGAGGGTGCTTTCCAAGAACAGTCCCACACTTGCAAGTTGTTAGTGATACACTTCAAGTCATGAGGAGCCCCTGCAGAGGGAGAAACACACACCATTTTAAGTTACCTTTGAAAGAAAATGCAAGGAAAAGAAAAGGGTACAAGAGAAGAAAAATACAGAAGAAAAGAAGGAAGGATGGAGGAAAAGAAAGGAAAAAATAACCATAGTGTTAAGAAAGTATTCTATCTCAGACCATAAATACCTATGGACGTTCCCCCCTCCCCCTTGGTATGCACTGTAGCAATAAATTTTAAAGCTATTTATATAAAACAGAAAACAAACATGACATTAGAAGCATTCACATTAGAAATCATCAGTAATCATAATAATGTTAAGTCTTTAATCAATGGCCTCTGGGAAAAAAAGAAGATTCACTTAATTATGACAATAACATAAAAATGGGGCCAGCAGGTGGTGTGGTGGTGAAGGCACTGGACTCTCACATGGCTGACTGTGGTTCAAGTCCCAGACCTGGTGGCTTGCTTTCTCACTTTCCCTCTCTCTCTCGCTCTCTCTCTCCCTGCTCAAATTTTTAAAAAGATAATGAATAAAATTAAATAAAATATTTTTTCTTAAAAAAAGGAAATAGCATAAAAACAAAAACAAAGGGGCAGCAGGATGATAATGTTCTTTAAAGAAATAAGCTACGTAGATATGTCTATTTCAATTATGTGATGTTCTAAAAAGGTACAATTATAGAGCCAGTAAACAAAGTGATGCTGGGCCTGGAGAGGATACTGCAGAGGAGCACAGAGATTCTCTGGATGCTGGGACTGTCCCCAATATGCTGATTGTGCTGGTGGTTACATGAGTGTATGCACTTGTCAAAACTCAGAACTATATTCAAAACAGGTAATTTTTTAAATGTTTATTTTTTTCATGACAGAAAGAGTAAGACAGAGACAGACAGCTAAAAAGACAAGCACCCTGAACAGGGTCTCACAGCACAATCTCCCCCCAGCTCTTCCCAGATAGCAAGTATCTGTACACGTGCACCTGGCAAACCCAGGAACCAATCCCCGATCCTCCATATGACCACCAGCATGATGCTACCACTGGGCCACTGCAGCTGGGCCTAAAAGGTGAATTTTATTGCATGTAAATTATATCTTACTATTTTAAAATGGTAAAAAAAAATTTTTTTGATCTACTTTTAAGGGCCTTTGTAAAAGAAAGTAAAAGGGCACAGAAAAAAAAATTACAGAGAAATGGATTTTAGTCACTCCGAACCTGAAGTGTTCAATAAAGAAATAAGATTGCTTCATAATCAAAATGGTCATAAAATTGCAAAGTGTTCATTCTCTAGAAGTCTGAAGCACTTACCCTTTTTTTGGCTATTTACTTGATTCACTAGATACAGAAGAATCAATGCTGTTAAGAGCCACAGGAAACCTGAAGGAGTTCTCATTCTTTTATCGTCCACCATTGCGGATGGTCGTCTCCAACACAAGGAGATACCCATCATCCATGCGATGCAGTCAGTCCTAGGTTAGAAGAGGGATTTCAAATGGTGCTCAAACTGCTCTAAAGACACACCTTTCACTGACACACAAACAGTAAAAATGGGGACTGATGGATATTGAAACATACTGTATATTAATAACCTCAGAGATGCTCAAGCTCAAGCTGCCCTGGCTTAAGAAGACGCAACCTCTGGACACAGCTGTTATGCAGTTAAGGGCTAATTTTCACATGATGGGCTTCGAGTTCAAGATTATAACTGAGTACCTGCTTATGAACTCTTTACTCCACTACTACTACAATATAACAAAAAGTTCACAGAAAATAAATGAAAATAGTTCATTTTGTTGTGAAATCTACTATACTTTGTTCATAGCATGTTCTATGAACTTTTTGAAGCCCCCCCAAAGAAAAGCAGTACATATAATTGAAGTTTTAACAATTTTAAATGATACACACACGGTTATTTTTAATTAATTCATATTATCTTCAACCATCACTTACTTATGACAAGTAATACTGGTTTTCTTTCTCATTTATATTATGATAAAAAGTTCCTATTTTATACAAATTTAAATTCAAATAATTTTTTTAAAAAATAGGATTAAATAATGTAAGTGATTTGTAGATATGACTAAAATATTGACAACTACACACAGTAGTTGAATTTTAACAAACACTACAACTCTGAAGAGCAAGAGGCCCCTGGGAAATCAGACTGTAACACATTTCTGCCAAAAACTGAGAGCACACAGAAGAGCCAAGACCGACGCCCACAGGTGCTGGGAGGACTGCAACAGAGGTAGGTGCTGTGTGGGTGAATAGCCCTTGGGATGCCCGCCAGCAAGTCGTTCGAGACAGCTGACCGCTAAGTGCCTTGTCCTCATCTAAGCACCGCAGGCTCAGCAAAGAACGGGACAAAGTCTCTGTCTGCAGGAGCTTAGACTCTAATTCAGAGGCAAACACATAAGCAAGTGAGACATTTCAGATCTTGAGCACTTTAACAACTATGGAAAGGCAAATGCTTGAGTGTGTGTGTGAGGGGTAAAAGTCTGTTTCTGAGGTGAGACTGCCTGTGGAGAAAGACTGCCATACAAGATGGCACGAGTGCTCCAAACAGCGGCCAAACTAGGGGCAAGTTTGGCCCCCTTAGTTTCAAAGCACAGGAAGAGGAGACAAGGAGACAAGGCAGAGAGGGGGCTGGTCAGGACACAGAGGGCCTCACTGCCATCGTAATGATGGGGAGTTTAATGTGGTTCAGATCATAAGCTACTAGAATGTTTTAATCAGGAGAGCCACAGTTACATTCGTACCTTCCAGACTTCTCTGGCTGCTGGGTGGCAGACAGCCTCTGGGGGAGGAGAGGAGCAGAGAAACCATGGTCCAGATGAGATCACAGTGCAAGGACAAGGTTCTCATAGTAGGAGTGGCAGGAGGCAGTAAGGTTCAGGAACTATTCTAGAGATGAAGGGTCTTACTGATGCATTGCATGGGTACAGTGTAGTGGTTAAAAAGTGTCTGGGCATGAATCCCAGCTGTGATTCTACACCTGCTCTATGACACTTAACATGTGACCTTAACCTGTCACAGTTTCCCTATCGGTAAAGGTGGGATGATTTTCCTCATAAGTTTGTTGTGAAGATCAAGTAAATATGCATAAAGCATGTGGAATAAAGTCAAGCACACAAAAGCTCTCCGTTTATTTTTTGCACTGTGTGAAATGCAGGAAGAAAGGAAACAATAACAACTATATGTGGTAGCTAAACGACAATAGATAGACTGCGGTGCTACTGAAATCCTTTCTCGGTGGCATGAAGAAGGAAGGGGGCAGTAAGCTAAGGGGCTGAAATTTAAAAATTTGAAGACTTGCTTACAGAAGTCAACTTTGGTATGTTCCTATTCCCCCACTCAAGAGATCTTCTCCCTTTAGAACTTAAAAGAATTGTCTCAGGAGAACGCATGCATGGCAGATAACATATGTGTGGGTGCCAAAAAGAAAGCTTTCTATACTGGATACGTAAGAATTCCCCAGAGCAATAAAATTCCCCATTAACTCATTGTCCACTCTTCCTACAGTAAAACTTGATGGTTGACATGACTTTCTAATACACTGAAAACTCCTTGTCAGACCTAATGCTAATTTTTATACTGGAACACACAACCAAGACTAATGAACATATAATCAAAACCTAATATATTAAAGAGAAATCAGAATAAACAGAGCCAAAAAGAAAAAGAATTATTCCCAGAGGAAATAGATAAAATAGAGCAAATAGGAAAACTTTAAAAAGAAAAACATCCCAAATAGCAAACATGACACATCCATTAAAAAAAGAAAAAGATACAATAAAAAACAATCAGAAATAAAAATGGATCTTACAAGTTAAATACATTAGCTGATATTAAAAATTAAAATAAGAAAGCTAAAATATTGAACAAGCTTTCAGAAAAAAAAAGACAAAAATAGAAAATGTGAGATGAGAAACACTTGATAGAAGAAAGAAGATCCAACATCTAAATAACTGGAGCCATATGAGAGAATTGAAAAAAAATCTTCTTAGTGAAAATAGATGGCATGATCTCTTCTTGGCTATTTTTCAGTGAGTACTGTCAACAAACTAGGAAATTAATCTCAACTAACTTAAATAATTCCAGCCAAAACATACACAAGGCACACGCACACATTTAAAAAATGTTCAATTATTTTCTGGATGGATGAATAACTTCTTAGTCGATTCTAGTGTCATCTAGCTTACTTATCAGAAATGTAAATGTATTCATGGAATGTGTAAGTCCCTGGTTGCTTAAGTTATAGAATGACACAGCTCTACAGGAATAACTGAATAAGGGAGACCAAACATGACCCCACAAACTCAAACTCTTAACTAACATGATCACAAACCATATTCACTGCCTGGCTAAACATTATCTTGAAATGAAACATTTGCCCATTACAAGTTTACTATTCTAGACAAAAAAAGATGCGTACCTCACTGCCATGCCAGGAAGAAGTGGCAAGAGAGGGCTGTCGGGAGGCAGCCAAGGAAGGTTCTGGACCAGGTGCTGCCAGATGCAGACTCTGATCTTGGCTCCATTACTGATTAAAGGTATGACTGAGGATAAATCACTTAATCCCTCCTGGCTTCAGCCTCAACTATTGTAGCACAGAAGCAAGGGCATTTCAGGATTCATGAAAGAGACTTCCCAGAGTTAAGCTGTAATATTCCATTGCTGTTGGCAGGGAACAAGCATGCAGATGGTAGCTAGCTAGTACACAGTTAGTGCCAAAACATCCACGGATCAAGGACTCTGAGGAGGGAGCTGCAGGATGGAGGTGCTCAAGAACAGAAGACTCATAGCAGTGTCACCAAAGCCTGCTTCACTTAAAATAGGCAGGATAATAAAGAAGACTTTAGTTGTCATAACACTTGCACAGAAATTTTGAGCAAACCATCTGAGCACATGTTATGTTTATGGTATATCCAACTGCTCTACCAAGCAACACTTTTGAGTGGACTTTTCTGAGGGCAGGAACAATACATGAACAGATCCTTCCACTGTATATTCAGAGGGAGAAAAAAAGAACACTGTGAAATTTTTCTGGGCTCACTTCTGATGGAAACATTGTCAGAATTTACTTTTTTCTCACTAAGGTCTTATTCCACGAAGGAGAACAAAGACAATTCCAGGAACCAACTTTCAAAAACTAATGCACCAAGAGGGAGCAAGTGCAAATACCTAGGGGGCAATACAGGTACCAGGTGTGTACACAGGCGGATGCAAACAGGAACCCACCTGCCTAGTCTAAAGGTGGTACCTCTGACCTCATTTTGCCAAATTTTACGATTTTTCAAGACAAGATAGAAATCTGGAATTTATATGAAACACTCAGATTTGTAAACGTAACTAATGCATACTTCTTAAACATTCTAAAGACCAAACAAAATACACCTCAAACTGTATCCTGCCTGAGAGCCACTAGTTTGTTTCCTATGCAATACTATTTTAAAGAATGCAAAAGTATTAATGAACATTTCTGCTTTTCAAAGTGATTGGACAAAATCAGTTTATAAAATTGTTGAATTTGGTAGGGGCTGGACAGGGGTGCAGTGGTACAACAGGACTACTCTGTGAAGCTGATCCACACAAGAAGGTTCTGGGTTTGTGTCAAGAAACCTTCCGAATAAGCTCAGCATGCACATGCCCATGATCCAGGCTGGCTGAGGCTGGGGGTGGATCATGGCATGAGGACCCTGTCAGGGGGCTATTCTTCTGTCTGTCTCTCTGACTCAAGGAGTAAATAGACTTTAAAAATGTTTTAAACTGTTAAATAGGAAGAGAAGACTATTTTTGTTCCTCTCATGCCTGCTGACCTTAGTACGAGGACATCATGAAACATAAGCAGAACTGAACCTGGGGCCCTAGTGGCACAGCTTCAGTTCTGTGAGCAATGTGACCCCGAAGCTGTAAGTCTTCTCTTATAAAAATGGAGTGTTCACACATGTCCTCTGACTTGCTTTTCTTCAACTTGCTTTTTTCTCAACCAGAGAATACTGGTTTCAGTGTACATGAAGTTTCAGACCTTTCTGCTGAGGATAACTAGAAAAAGAGTTAAGAAGGGAAAAGTAAGGGTGAAGACCAGAAACTGCAGTCCCAATCTGTTTTGTTTGGTTTTCTTCCATTTCTCATTTTGTGTGTTTATTTTTTGGTAGTGTAATGCGGGGTGGGGAGAGTGGAGACAGAGGGAGGGAAAGAAAGGCAGTGTGTGTCTGCACGTCCTGCTGGAACCAACCTGCCCCAGAGGCCTGGGCTTCCAGTCCCACACACTGAGGGAAGGCCTTGGGAAACACCTGCTCAGTTGGGCTGCAAGCAATAAAGATTACCCCAACCTTCTGTTATCTCAAGAATCTTTTTGCTGATACAATGAGATAACTCCCTTGTCATTAATCCACAGAAGAAACCAAACACTGCGCTGGAACACTACAGAAAGAAAAGCTTTCAACCACTCTCAGAAAAAGTAAATGCACGAGTAGGTCACTGAGTGCCGAGGAGGGGACAGGCTGGGAGTTTTCCCCATTAAGGGAAATCAAACACGGTAGAACAGTATCCACACTGCTGATTTATACTCCTCTTAATGGCTCTGTCTCTATTGTTTCCTATAAGGAAACATAACAAATTGTTTAAAAACTTTGATCAGTAACTATTTTCCTACTCCTGTTTCTCTCCCACAAGATCTGAAGTCCCTCAAGTACCAGCTTCATTTGAAGAAGGCTTTTCAGAAACATAAACTCTGCAGTTGGGTAGACCCAACTGAGTTGCTAGTAATTTGCAATGCTTTATTTATAAACCGTTGTAATTGAAAAACTATCTCCTGTTTTATTTTTATTTTTATTTTTTTGCTATAGGGTATATGTGTTCACCAGAGACAGAGAGAAAGGGAAAGTGAGAAATCACCCCCTAGGGGGAATGGCCAAATCTCAATCCCTCCTCCTCCGTTGTCCTCTCAGGACTTGGGGCATGAGTGCATCTGCACCCAGTGCAATTTTCAAGCTACCAGGACTCAAACCTCAAAGGCAACCATGTGGGATCCAACACCTTAACCTCCATGCCACCTGCTGGCCTTCTCCCATTTCTCAAATTGGGTATTAATATTTTTCTTACTGCTTGCTAAGAAAGAAATGTCACAATATGCATATTAACTTTCTAAATACATTACACATCTATCTCCTAGTTGCTTTCCTACTTTTCAGTGAGGCTTTTGTTTAACTTTGATTAAATTGGATTTTTCAATTTCATCTTTTAGGGTTTCTGACCATAAAAGTATTTATCATGTTGATATTATACAAATTATAAGTTACCTGTGTTGCCTTCAAATACATTTAGGGCTTTTAACATTTTGAGTTCTCATCCATATAAAATTAATTTTGATGTATAGTATGAGTCAGGGAGCTAGCTTCTTTCCCCCTCCAAGTGGTTACTACTTATGCTAATATCATTTATTAAATATCCATCCCTTCCCTTTCTAACTGGAGGTGCCATTGAATACCATTCCTTCTCGACTTCCCGAGGAGGGTCTCCCTTCCATTGCTCTTCCATCCTACACCCTCTACTGAATATGATCTATTCTTGTGTGTTTTTTTTTTTTTCTTTTCTTGTCATTTTAACCATTATTTAACTGCTAATGACTTCCAAATCTGTGTTCCCAGGATTGGCTTCTTCTCAATTGTAGGCTAATCATTTACCAGGCAATTTCATGATTATGCAATTAAGGAATGTTCCTCAGAAATGACAAAATATTTGGATGCTATATACCCACTTGAATATTTCACAGATTCGTCAAAAATAACACATGTAGAAGGAAGGTAGACAAAGGGGGGAGGGAAGGAGGGAAGTAGGGAGATGGGAGGAAAAACAACAACAACAAAACACTCCACATGTGCAAAATGAAATACACTTTCTCCTCCAAACCTGCTCTCATCATGTCCCAGTCCCAGCTTTTGTTACCCGTGTCTTCTGGGTCACCCAAGCAGGAGGCACTGCTGACTCCTTCCTCTTCCTCACTCCCCACCTGCTCACCCATTTTACCTCCAATTCATGCCATGACTCTTCCTCATCCTGTCCCCACTTGCACTTCCACTGTTCAGGCCCTCCTTGCCCTCCAGCATAGGTGATTTATTTACCTCATGGCCTCCAACAAGGGCTTCCCACAAACCATCTTTCACTGTGAATTACATGACTTTAGGTAACATCTATCTCTCTAATCTTTATTCCTTTTTCCAAGCTCCATACCGAAAGTTGGAAGGCTGTCCTGCCAACAGCTCAGATATTATGTTCCAACTCCATCTCAAATTTCTACTGTACAATCTTCTGTCACCTTGCTCTAGTCTGTACTATTGCCAATAACAGAAAGTACCTGGAACTAGGTGATTAATAAAAATAGAGGTTTATTTTACTCATGGTTTCGGAGGTCTAAGGTCAAGAAGCTGCAGCTGGTGAGGGTCATCCTGCTGGCAGACACATGGCAAGACAGCGTAGAGGAGAAGCACAGGTGTCTGCGTCCACATGTCTCTGTCTCATTTCCTCTTCTTATGAACCCACCAGAATTTAATCATGGGGCCCCACCATGATGCCTAATCACGTCTCAAAGTCCCTACCTTTCAACTCTATAATCTAATTAAGCTTCCTCTTGATACCTTCAGAATATGACCAAGTTCTAACCCATGAACTTTTGGGGGACACGTTCAAACTACTGCCCACCTCCTCTACTCCTTTCCTGGTGGCAGAGGCACTCAAGCTGACCATCCTGCCAGTCAAATGCGGGTTCTGTGAAAGCTCCCACTGCAGCCTCCTTTCTACTGTGAGCGTTTATCATGTCATACCAAACATATGGGAGATTATTCTCTCCCTTTCACCCTCTTTTCCTATTAATCATAAGCTTCATAGGAGTAGAGCTTTATCTTTATGATATCCCTGCATCTAAGAGTGCTTTATACCTTCCATCTACCCAAGATTTATTTGGTTCCTTGAGCAAATCCATCCAAATGGAGTCTTTGGTGATAACCTACAATAATAATTTATTTTTTAAGAGGTTTTTGCCTTAGGGTACATGCACTTGCCAGAGAGAAAGACAGAGACAGTGAGAGGGAAAGTGAGAAATCCTCCTCTCCCCTGCCCAGGATGGCCACTCTGCAACCCCTTCTCTTCCATTCTCCTCCTAGAATCTTGGGCACCCAAGCACAAGTGCCCAGCGTAATTTTCAAGCCACCAGATCTGGAACTCAAACTGCAGTCAACTATGTGGGAATTTAGCAACATAACTGCTATGATTCGCTGCTCCCAAAATCTAAACTATTTTGATGCCATCTAGTCATTTCTTTACGTTCTGAAGAGTAAGTTGAACAGCATGATTTTGAATGCAACTATTTATACAGCAAGTTTATGAATAAAAAGATAATATTGGCTCCAAGTGCTGGAATTGGTTTAATACATAGAGTGGAACTCTTTTTAAAGGTCTTTCTAAACTTTAGAAGAACAAAATATCAATTATGTCATACTTTTTGTAGTTAAAATGCCAGTTTTAGCTAACTCTACCATGCGATATAGAAATTGTATTTTTTTTTTTTTTCAGATATCATGCATTGCTAATGCATTCCTTACCAGGAGGAAGTCAGAAACAGACAAACTGTATTTTGGCTTAAACAAAATCTTTTCTAATACAGGTTGAATATCCCTTATCTGAAATGCTTGGGATCAGAAGAAGTGTCACAGAGTTTAGATTTGTTCAGATTTTGGCAATCTGCATACACTTGGAGACAGGACCCAAGTCTAAACATGAAATTCATTTAGTTTTCATGTAAAACCTTCTACACATAGCCTGAAGGTACTACTCCACAATAGTTTTGTATTGCACCATTTGGGGTCAGGTATGAGATTTTCTATTTGTGTTGTCATGTTGGTTGGTGTTCAAAAATTATCAGAATTTGGAGCATTTTGCCTCTTCGATTTCTGTATTAGAGATACTTGACTTGTCCCTGAAGATATTTACGAGCAAGATGAAAGAATTCGGGCTGCACAGAGAATGAAAGGGCTACTTGCCCCACGTTGAACCACCTTACTCAAAAAGAGTGCTGTTGATGGATGATGTCAACCTGGAGAAAAGTTACACAAACAGATGGGACAGACTTCTCTTGTTCTCAACATTTTTATTCATGAATTGAATGAACATATGGGCATCCCATTCATTAAATCTGTGCGTGAAAATTTATCAGCCAAAGAGCAAATATACCATATGTAATCATGAAGATTCTAACAAAGTAATGCAATAAAATTAATTTAGCATGGACAATTTCCGAGTCCAAGGTGAAATGGCAATGACAATAACAGTAATACGGAAAATAAACAAATACAGGCCAGTGGAGATATGACTGGGCAGCAACATGTGGCAAAGCCCATACACACACAAAAAAGGTTAACAAAATGGGCCAAAATTATCATGTGGCTGCCAAAATAACAGTACGAGGGACAACTGTTTAATTTCCCTGCTTTACCAGACAAACAATATTTAATATCCTGTTTCTCTCATGGTATTAAATTTGGAAGATGCATTTTTAGTCTGAAAACTTAATAACTAGATCATTTAACATTAAGGTATGATAAATATGAAACCATTATAGTTGGTTTTACTACCACCCGAGTCATTATAAATCATGCTTCAATGTAAATCATATATCTCAGAACTCCATGGGGACAATCTACTCCCAGGGACCACTTGAACATTTAGTGACTCAAGGGTAAAAATCAATAAATCTGTGTTTGAGAGCTATCATCACACTGGATACTTTTTTACTAAGTTTTATCAGGAGTTTTAGAGAAAGGACACAGTGGGATGAGCATGAGGATGCTTTAAGTCATCACCCCTGTCTGTGCCACTGCCTGGACTTTCTGAGGGAAATGGAGACAAACCTCCAGCGTCAGGCCTGGCTAAGGCCTCATCCCTTGGGCCTGCACTACGGTGATGCTCCTGCCTGGTTCTGAGATTTCCAACCACCCCCAGCACAGATGTGGGTCTCACATGTCTAAAATCTTCCATGGCTCTCTGTGGCCTGCAGGAAAATGTCCACCTCTGAGCATGGTGTGAGGCTCTGCACTGCTTCACGCCAGCCTCACGCTTCAGTCCCATTTCTGTCCTTTTCCTTGTACTGTGCCTGCTCCAGCCCTGCCAAAAGTGCTGAGCTCTGCTGTCCCTGTCACTCCTCTAACCACAATGCCCTTCCCACTCCACTACTCCTTTAGCCTTTAACAAATATTGACTTGTCCTTCAGATTTTAGCTCCTGATCCAACCTTCCCAGGTGTCTTTATGGTACAATGCCTACTCTTCTGTGATTACATATCATCTACCAATGGTTTATATAACCAACTTTCTCATCACACTGAGCACAATGAAAATCTTTTAAGAAGAAATATGTATAATAAATAGAAGTGTTAATATTCTTAGAGCATACAGATGGACCCCCAAAAAATGCTAAAGTGAGATGGACACCTTCAGTAGAAACAAAAATACACAACTGACACATTCAGAAGTAGAAATAGCCAGTAAACATGAAAGTGATGTGAAACCCCATTTCCACTAAAGACAGGAAAAGGTCAATAAGTGATGATGCCAGGTACTATGGTGGACAATGTGGAGAAACTGGATCCCAGTCTGTAGTTGTCTAAGGTGACAATGCTGCAGGTTCCAGCTCTCCCTACATTCGCACAACCTCCCAAGGAGGTCTGCTAGCTGTAACATGTCATACATGAAGATTAGGTGAAAGTTAGGTGCTGGCCGGAAGTCTCATGACTTGAAAGGAGCAAAGCCAGAATTTGAACCGGGCTTGTGATTGTGACTCTAGAATCTATGTCTTTTTAATCAAAATGCCTTTGGTTTCACAATAACAATGACGACATCGAGGTTGATGATGATGATGGTGATGATACACCAACGCTGCGAACACTGATTGAGAGCTCACTATGTGCTGGGCTCTGTGCCAAGTATTCCATTCACAATGTATAACCCACTTCTAGGAAATTTTCCTCAAGGGAATATCAGACAAAATGGCAAAGACGATGTTCACTGAATGCGATTCAGAGTTGGGAATAACAGAAGTAACCTGAACATCTGCTAGTTTGGGGCAGGGGTACCTCACCTTTAATGAGGTTCCTCCACAGGCATTCGAGCCAACTTGTTTCTCTCTGTACTATTCCTAATTTCTCAAACAATCATGTTCATCTAAAGAAGATCTATTTTATTTTCAGAACAGTAATGACTTTAAAATTTATCCTGATGACCTTGACTGACTTCTCCCCAGGTATACATACATGACCTGTCACGTGTGTGCAAGTCTCATAGATATCTCAAACTTATCAGACTGAAACTGATTCTTGATCTATAACCCTTCCCAACTTGTTCTTTCCTTAGTCTTCACCCTCTCAAAAAATGGCACTGCCATTTAAATGGCACCAAAAATCTAGTACTCATCCTTGCTTCATCTTTTTCCTTCACCATCAGCCCCTCCCCCCAAGTCCTGTCGGTTTCGGTTTTGAATACATTCTGAATCCAAACACTATCCATTTTCCTTACTGCTATGCCCCTCACTCCAAACTAAACATACCAACTTCTCTTGCCTGACCTGCTGTAAGAGCCTCTGAAAACATCCTCTAGCTGTCACTCTTGCTTCCAACCAATCTATTCTGCACAAAGTAACCAAAGTAACCTTTCAAAAATATTCATCAGATCATGCTGTTCTCCAGTGCCAAATGGCCTGGTGGATTCCCATTACAAACACTGTCTGTCTGTCTGTCTGTCTGTCTCTGTCTGTCTGTCTGTCTCTCTCTCTCTCTCTCTCTCTCGTGACCTATCAGCCTCTGCTGCCCTTCCACACTGTTCATATACTCCTTCGTCACACCTTCCAGCACCATGGCCTCCTTCCATCGCTCTCGCACACCAAAACTGGTTTGCCCTGGGGGGTCTTTGCACTGGTCATTCCCACTGTGTGGGATCTTCTTCTCATGGTGGTCTTTACTTATCGTTCAAGTCTAAGTTAATGCTCTCTTCCTTGGAAAGGCTTCTCTCATCACCCTAGAAAAAAGGATCGCCCTTTCCTGTCTCTTCTCCAAATCTCACAATGCCAACCACACACTACTCACTCGTCATTAGTTTCCTACTTTTTTCTTCAATGCATTCATCGGTATCTATGCACACATGATTCCTGGCTCATTCTCCCTCCCTTCCTAGCTAGAAGGCAGGCTCCATGAGAGCAAAGACCTCCTGTTTCTCCCTCAGTACCGTACCCCAGCACCCAAAAAATGGCCTGGGACACAAAAAGTATAAAGTAAATATTTGTTGAATAAATTTCTGAATTAATAAGTTGAATGTAATACGTAACTATGCACCATGGAAGATGATTAACGTTAAGAAAGCACACACACACACACACACCCTCTGGAAATTTAAAAAAAGAAAAAAGAGAGGGGATGTTTCTAATTGTCCCTAACAAAAACATAAAGACATCAGGCAAATCAGACCCAACTCAAGCACTACAGCCTGCGGAATGCATGAGTCTAGCACTCACAGCTCTGCCTACTTGTGAGCTGAAAAGTTCCAAAACAGAGTCATCTGTAATTTTGTTAAAGTTTGTCTTTGGGAAAGGGTGAGCTGGCTCAGTCCTAAGTCTAGCCAACAGCCCAATATCTGCAGGTCAACACAGTTTGGTTGTTCTCCACTGGCCACTACATATTCAGTATATCTCATTAAGAAAAAGAATGTGTGTTTCTTTATGAAAAATGGCCCTCTTCTCCAAAAAAGAAAGTTCCCTGCTGGTTCCGGTGGGGGAAGGAGGAGTAAAGTGGGCTAGGAAGAGCAATGGCACGGACAGAAAAATTACCTCAAAGAATAACATGTTGACTTTGCTGGAGGCTCTGATCTGTGACATGACTTAACCTCCCATGAATTCTACAAAGGAACAAGAAAAAATGATTTGTGAAACTGTCTTATTTTAATTGGCTATATGAGGGAAATAAAATGAGAGGTCAGTATTTGTCAGGAAGATTCCAAGACCTATTAATTACGACGACTTGAGGGTCTACTAGATACCAAAACATCTATGACTGTTGTCAACTTAGAAAGTAAAAAAATTGTCCCTTTATAAAACTAATTACAGGGACCAGCAAGTGGCTTGGTAGTTAAGGCACTGTACTCCACATGGTCGAATGCAGTTCGAGTCCCAGACCTGGCAGCTTGCTTTCTCACTTTCTCACTTTCTCTCTCTGATAAGTGCATGTGCTCTATAGCACATAAAATTCATACATAAATGAATGAATGAATTCCAAAAATACTAAACTAATGTAGTTTTACATACTGTCAAATGGAAATGTTATTTTAAACAATACACCTCATTGCCCTTGACTCTCAGCAAGGTCATATGCTGGAGTTCTCAAGTGGGGTGCCCATGAGATTTATTAGGAGAAACTCATTCTTGATCATTTTACAAAAGATAACCTCAAAAAGGCATAGGGTCTTATGTAAGATATTGAAAGACTGCCCTTCACCGAAGATACACTAATAATTTTGAGCCTATGGTTTTAGGATATTCTCACACGTCATCGCTAAATCATCCGTGAATATCAACAAAGAGAAATAAGAACTACGTTTGCAGACTGTTGAGTAAGGAGGAGGCAATGTTTGTGTTCACTGAAAAGTAACATCACAACAGAAATTTTTCTTTTTTCAATTGCAGCAGAGGAAATGAGGACTACATGATTGCTACCTGTGGTAACCAGCATTTATCCGGTGGGCCTCCTGGCTGTGAACACGCTCTACCCCACTTCCCGTCTGTCACTCAGGGGCAGGGAAGGGTCTGTCCAGGCCACTGCTCCCTGTCTGACGCTCACCTAGCACCAGGCACAGAAAAGGCACTCGAGGGTGACTAAATGAATAATTCACATTTTGTTCCAACACCTTTACCTATCGGGCCCTGACCTTCAAGAATTCACACGGGACAAAAGAGAAAAGACAACAGAGGGTAAAAATGCCTTTAATGCAAAATAAAATGTATTGACAATGGAAAAAGTCTGAGTTTTAAAGAAAAATAAAAATGTAACAAAACATTTCCCAGTGACCACAAGCCCTGAAATGCTCTTCATGATAGTTTGATATAACTCATAAAACAAAAATTTTCTGCTTAGCGATCCTGTACGATTAGGGATATAATATTGGCCCTCATCATCACATCAGATCAGTAAGGACAAGATAACAAGTGTTATTAAGCACTTACTGCCTAGAGGCAGCGTGTGCTGGGTATTCTTATCCCCAATTTACAAGTAGGGAAACAGACACAGACCTTGCCCAAGTTCACACAATCAATAAATGGGAAATGGTATTTGATGCTAATTCCCTTTACTACATGACATGCTCTCTATATTGAAAGTTCTGGAAGGTAACAGGAATGTCAGCAGTCAGCTGTAATTTCAACATATAAACATAATGTCACCTAACATTTGGCATATACTCTTCCTGGAAATTTCCTACATAGTATGGAGAAAATTGTGTCTGTACACACACACACACACACACACAAACACAGGTGCACACAGTCCCTCCAGAAATAAAAACAAAAGAACACAGAGATCAACTTATATGTATGTTTCGCAATCTGCTTTTTCAGTTTACAAATGTTGAGAATCTCCCCACATCATTAACTATTCCCCTATATCACTGTTAATGAAGAAAGGGTCCTCCACTACATGTACACGCCACAATGTATTTAATCAATCACCTTATTATTAAGCATTTAACTTGCTTCTGGTTTGTAACTATTCTAAACAAAGTTACAAGAAGTCATTTTTTGGAAATTAGAGGGGCTTTTTGGCATGTACCTTTTTGTAGTGGTCACACCAGAATCTGAAGGTAAGTTTTTTCCCAAACTTCAGAGTGCCCGCATCCTGATTCTGATACACCCCACTAAGCAGCCGGTCCACCAAGTTAAGACACCGTGGGAAGGAGAAACTTAGCAACAGGCGTAGGGGTACAAATGCACTCTGTACGCAAGAACCACTGCCACAGACGGGTCTCTCTACGCTGCTTATTTTTTTTCCCTAGTTTAAATTCCTAGTGGTAGAAATGCCTGACTAAGGGACAGGGTACATTTTTGAGGCTTTTGATGAGTAATACAAAATTACCCTCCTGGAAAGTTCTAACAACTTTTTTTAAGTTTATATTTTTCCTATGAGAGAGAGACAAATAGAGAGAAAGGGAGGGGTACCCCCAACACGATCTTCATGACATGACCCACCCCCAGTCTGTTAGCTCAGATCACATGGGTGCACGTGTGCCCATTGTACGCAGGGAGGTATCAGACTCTAACCCAGGGCCTCTTCCACTGTGCCACTGACTGCCCTGTCAGAACAACTCAAACACCCACCAGCAGCAACCAAAAGTGATCATTTCCAAAACCTTATGGTTGGTTAGATTGGTTTTTAAACAATCGAATCCCAATATGGTCATGCATTTTTAAACATAAAGGATGGATGAAACACATTTAAAAAGACAGCGAACAATTCAGACCAATGCTAGATTTTAACGACTTTATCTTCTAATACAAAAACAAAAACAAACTAACAAAAAACAAAAAACCTTCAATGACACCAAATACCAAAAGACTGATATTAGAAAACCTAGGAAACCACGCTCTGAAAAGTGCCAAGCTACCAACAGTAAGTAAAACACTGAACCTCCACATCCATGCCTGGCTAATATTAAACTTAAGAGTTTGTATTTTAATAGCAACATGCTCTTTGTTTTTCCCCCTTTGTTTAAAAAGAAATTCATGAAACTGTATTTTTCAAACTTTCATAAGTACTATCTTATACTTAGATAGGGTGATCTGAAGTTCTAAAAATTATTTTAAATATCACTTACTCAACAAATATCTGAAAACTTAGGATGGACTGGGTATTGTTCCGGTGCTGGTGATGGAGTGTTGAGGCCCCTAAAATTTCCGCCCTCAAGGACCTGCTGTTTCGGAAGGGAGCTCAAAACCCCCCAGCTAAGTGTCAGGGAGTCATGAACTGCTGGCCCCTTGGCCGAATTATAACGCCTTTGGGTCTCTGTTTCTTTATCTGTCAACTTCTTAAGTTGACAGATGCCCAGAGGGCCCTTCTGGCTCTCAAATTCTATACTTTCTCCAATTTTGTTTGAATGCTTAAGCTTTTATTAGTCACAAGAGTTTCGCATTTTAAGTTCTACACATCTCTTCTACAGAACTACAGCCAGGGTCTCCCAAAAAACCAATCTTACTTTTTGCTATATACTTTGGTGATCCGAGCACTTCAGGAATGAGTGCAGGATAAAGTTCTGGCTGATGATTTATGCACCCGACTTTAACTGTTTCTTTGAAGAGATTCTAAAATGTCACCTTCTTCACTTTTGTACTACACTGTAAACACTGAGGCATGAAACAAGGAGTAGCCGTGGGTCTCCATGCCCGCTGCATGGGAACAGCTGGCATCCTGATCTCCTAAGACAGGCCTGAAGACTCGCCCATGCCGTCCCTCTTGCCTTAGTGTTTATAGGGCACTCAGGTGCCCTGAGGACTGCAGCACTGCAGCCCTGGGGGTGGGTCCTCACTTCTCTCCTGCTTACTCCCACTCCCAGTGCAACAGGCACACACAATCCTGCCTTTAGACCATCTACAGCTCTGCTCCATTAACACTTTTAACATTAGATATGGGAACTGTTATTTCTGTCACCAGTTATTTTCTACCAGACGTTCTTGCCACCACCATTTCACCATGTCTTTGTATCCAGGATCTCCTCGGAGAAGCCTGCTCTAGGGAGCAGTAAGAGGAAGCAATAGCAAGGGGCCTCAGTACCCCAAAGTACCCTCTCGGGGAGACACACAAGCACGTTAGGAAGGATTATCTCCTCCTTCTGCTCTTTCAGGATACTGCCACTTACTCCTATACACAGTCTCAACTCTAGGCACACAGACGGATTCCAATTCATTCTCTGTGTCTGCCTTAAAAGCCAGAAGATCGAGTAAGCACCAAGATTTTCTCACCTCTGTGCAAATGTACATGAAAAATAAACCCACCGGAATCTAATACAACCATAAAACAGCATCTAATAAGCACTAGCCTTGCTCTGGAACAGCATCAGAATATACATACATGCATGCGCTGCCATTTTACTCAATGTAAGACAAACGTGAAATGTGTGCATTTCTACAGTTCACAGAGGGAGATGTAAAGGAATTGGTAGAGGCGCTTTAACTTAAGCCTCTACATTTACACAACCAAAGCATTCACTGCAAGGGACAGGACAAAAGGACAAAACCTTCTTTATTTAAGGCTGAGGAGTTAAGGAATCCATCCTTTATAGAGTTTGCACACAATTTATTAGACAAAGTTGAAAGATGAAATTACTCTATGTGGAAACAACTAATGTTCAGGTATCAATCAGACTGGAAATTTAAAAAAAAATTAAATTCTTATTCTTCAGGATCACAAAACTCCTGATATTAAATAGAAGTGCAAAATTCACAGTCAAGAAAAAGACAATAGATTCTCAGACACATAGAGCAGTTTCTTGGCATAAAACTCATCTTCCAAGCTTTCAATTAACATAAAGGCACATATATTTAGAATGACAAACAGATTAGAAGTTGGCAAAAGGAAATACCACAAATTCCTGATATTCCCTAAAATAGAGCACACACTCATTCCTCCCATGAGAATAATAGTACCTGCATAAATTACATGTATTTTATCTGCCCAAGAGAATTAAAACACTCAATAGTCAAGAAAGTCACCTTTGAAATTTTACACTTAAGCAAATGACTATTCTGTTGAAATCAGAGATGAAAATGCTGACTAAATCTCTCAGAAATCACTATAATTTACTGAGAAAGGTGAGTTTTTAAGGTTTCATACCTGAATTTCATAGAAGAGTAATCAAGTACAACTGACTTAAAGCAATAATTTGAGACCACATTAACAATGTAACAGATTTGCTAACCTCAAGGCTCAGAGTCAAGCTGGAAAACTCAGATTAAAGATCCGCCAATCAAAGTATTTTGACCAAAGTCGAGCAAGATAATTTCCAAAACTACTCATTTATCCAACAAATATTCACAGTCCACCGTGTACAGAGACAACACCTGGCACTTCGGATGCAAAAGAGAACCAATCAATAGAGACCCTCACCATCCACAGTCTCTTCCCCACCTTTGGAAACAGTTCTTAACAAATGCCACACTCAGGGTACCAATCTCAACACACTCCCTCCTGCTGCTGCTCCCTTCTCCCACCATCAAGGCCAGTCAGTGGCAGCTCTCTGTCTCTCAGGCATACAAGGCTCAGGGTCACTTCAGGCCCTTTCCACTTGTGGTTCCAACCACTCATCCCCCAGATTTCCAAAAACACAGGCTTCTTCCATCTCATTCAACTTTCAGCTCAAACCTCTACATCCCAGAAAGGCTTCCTCAGCCACTCAATGTAAAACAGAAGTATCTATCCTGCCCCTCCTTACTACAGAGTCTTTGTTACTTAGCTAGTTAGTACTTATCACTGCACAATATTATCTTTATTGCTTCTTGGCTTTATAATGTGAACTCCTTGTAGCAGTCTGTCCTGCACATCTGCTACATCTTAGCCTCTAGAAAGTTGCCTGGGATAGTAAATGAAGCCAAATAATACTTATTTGGGAAGAATAAAATAGACACAATGTTAGCAGTTTTGTACCACAATAACAGGTCCCACATAATAAAGGAAAAACAATATATCTTAAATGCTAAAAGACTAATTCGTTCAGTTTACAAAACAACAGAATAGATATTTTTTAAAAGATCACACCTTACACTACTCTTAAAAAAAAAATCCTTACAAATAAGCATAATGAAAATACTAAGCTCGACACTGACTAATGCTCAAACTGTACAATGTATTAAGCTCAATTTCTAGCATTAGCATTATCTCTACAATTTATTCTCTTTTTAAAACATGGTTAAGACTCCAATTTTTCATGTCAAAGAAAAAGCTAAATATTTTTTAAATCATCCTGCCCCTTAAGAGGTGTTAATAACTCCCAAACTGTAAAGTTTACAACCATATTATAACAGCATTAGGGCATGAAATGCTAGTAATAATTCACAGTAGGGAAGGGTTTAATTTTAGTGCTCAATGGCAAACAAGTTTTATAAAGCACAACTATCTTCAGCCACGATTTCATCTAAAGTATGAGCCTTCTCCCCATGTTCAAAAAACACTTAAAGTCTTAGGAATATTTTTTCTTACAGCTTATTCCCCAAATTTTATATCTGTTCCTTTCTCTTTTTTGGCTGAGACAAAGAACTATTTCTTTGAAACAAAGTTGTTACTCAAGGAATGACTTCAGCTACTAACCAGCATGCCTCTCACTTCACAGCAAAGATGCCAAAGACACTCACCAATTGCTCTGAAGTTACATAAAAGCAAATGGTGTACACTGGGGAGAAGGGGGCCTTCATTTTCTGGAACGTGATGGAACGAAACAAGTTGCTACTGCCTTTGGGAATAATTGAAATCCACTTAAAAACCTCAAAAACTAATGCTTTACAATAACTTTATAGAAAAAATATTGTATGTTTCAATAAAGAGGTTAAATAAATTATGGTTCCTCCTTAATGGAATACTCAGCAGCTGTTAGAGACTGTGAGGACTCTCTTAGACACTGATAAGAGATTGCAGTGATTTAGTAAACTGGCCAGTGGGAGGGGCGGGGTGAGCTGGTGCCTAACAGAGGATACAATGTGTCCTCATTTGTGGAAAGGTAAATAAAAAAAAAGCAAAATGTTTATAAGAGCAAAGGCTGTGTCTGTAACCCTGGGTCCTCTGGGAACTGGGTGTGTGGAACAGGGTAGGAGAGAGGTATACTCTCTACTCTGTATCTTTCTGTTATCTATTGAAAGTAGTCCAGTGTGAATAGATTGCCCTTCCCACACATCAGCATAAAGGTTTTAACATAAGAATAATGTAATCTATTATCACCATCGTCTTTGAGGATGGCCATTCAAACACAAATGTTTTCCAAATCACCAGCAGTGTCCCCTTCAATAGCAAGATCCCAGATCCTCATTTCCCTTAAATTAACCTCAATCTCCACTAGAGAGGTGGGCAAGTGATCCTGCCTATTACAACACAAGTCTAGGTTCAACTTTTGAAGGGGAAATACAGTAACAGTTGCTCAGTTCACCTTGAAAAGGCATCTCATATATAAACCGTGCTGCTAGCTCCCTAATTGAAGCCTCCAGAGAAACGGTTTCCACTGGCTGTAACACAGAAAGTCGACCATATGAAACAAGTAAGAAGACAGTCTCATGTTTATAAAAACGGACTATACTTAGGTTTCTTCTCTGCCAGGCTTATAGGAGGAATCTTCCGATACTGGTGAAATATGATTTCACATCAGTGGCAAAATAATCAGGGGGAAGGGTAAGCATCATGTGAGTTGAACAGCTTATATTTTTCACTGGTAGGGGAGGGGGCTCTGCTTTAAATTTCATGTTGACTCTATTTTTTGGACTCCTGACTAAATCACATTAATTTACGCCATACCAATACCTCCTGAAATTAAGCCAATCTGAAACTGAAGGCGAACACATGGAAAGGCAAATTTTAAAATAAAAACTTCCCTGTCAAAAAATGTATCTTAAGGAACACAGACAAAGCCATGCAAATAACTCACTTCCATATAAATGCTACTCAATGACAGCACACACACAATCGATATTTCACTGCGTTGGACACACGCACAAAGGTACACAGAGCTACCCAACTGTAAATAAAGGACTTCACATATTTTGGGTAGTGGAAGGTGGGGACCAGAGGACATTATTCATTAAAGCCCACACGTTCAGTTCACAACACTTGTGCAAAGTTTCCTGTTGGTCAGAACTCATGACCCCAGTTTCGTGCTCTTAAATAACATACAAAAATGGCATCTCGCACAAAGCCTGGTTCGGTCGCCTACCTTCGGGCTTAATCAGTTACAGCGCCTTCGGACCCACGCACACCGAGCACAGGTATGTCAGACGCACTGTAAACACGAAAAGGACGAGGAACTCGTTGACGGAGTTGAGGCACAGGGCACGCAGTCACTCGCAGGGCGCATCTTCAAAGGGAACGACTGAAGCTGCTTCCCATCCCCCAGGTAACCTCTGGCCTCAGACTTACACCGACGTGGGCACGAGTGGGCGGCGGAGTCGGCGCCCCCCGGGGCCGCGGTGACCCAAGGGCGCGCGGACACGAGCCCCGGAGCCGCGCTCCTGCGGCCGCTCAGCCGCGACGCTGCCCACCCCGGTCCGGGCGGCCGGAGCGCTGCCCTGCACCCCCGGCGGCCGGCCGCTCGCCGCGACGCGCCCACGGGACCCCGCGCCCGGCCGCAGGCGCCCACCGCCCGCCCGGCACTCACGGGCAGCTCCCGCGCCGCTATCTCGCCATCCCCCGCCGCCCGCTCGGCCGCGGCCGCCGCCCCGGGGCTGCCCGGAGTCCGCAGCCGCCCGGGGGCTGGAGCCGCCGAGGAGGGGGGCCGGGCAACCCCGCCGCCGCCGCCGCCGCCGCCGCGGTCTCGCCTTCCCGGTCCCAGCGCGGGGCTGCTCCAGGCGGCCACCGGCGAGGGGCGGTCCGCTGCCCTCCGCGAACCCCTGGAGTCACCGCCAGAGCCGCCCGGAGGCAACGGTAACGGCCACCGCCACCGCCGAGACGCTCCGGCGGGGACTGCGGCGCGCGGGGGCGGTGCCAGCACGCCGCTCGGCGGGGGGCGCTGCGGCCCCGGCCCGCCCCTGGCCCCGCCCCGGCCCCGCGCCCCGCGCGCCCCCGCCGGAAGCCGCCCGCGCGCCGCCGTGCCCCGGCCCGGCCTGGCCGCGCGCGCCCGACACTCGCCCGTGGGGCCGCCGCTGGCCGCCGGAGCCGCGAGTCCGCGCGCGGGGCCCGGGCGCCAAGGGTGGTGCTTCCGCAGAGGCTCGGTCGCGAGGCCAGTCTCGGAAGGTCATGGCAAAGCCGGAGGCGGCCGGCCCCCAGCCCTGCGGGGAGGAGCGCGGCTCCCTACACGCCGTCTCTGCGCGCGGCAGACTGCATTGGGGAGAGGAAGACAGGGGGCCGTGTTTTAGCCGCCTCTGTAAATAAGCACGAAAGCCGGCTTCCGCCCCTGCATGGGGGGCGGGGGGGCAATTACTTAGGTTTCGATTTATAAGTCACCTAAGCTGCCCCCCAGACCCGAGGGCTGCAGGTCACCTTCCTCCTCCCTAATGGCTGGGCTTCCTCAGCTCGAGCGGGACCTTCTGAGAATATCCTGGAGCCTTCTAGTCTTGCCTGCAAGGCGTGGTGGGTTTATTTGTGCGGAGAAGGAACGGATCCCTTAATGGGGTGAGATTTTTCCTCCGTGCATTGTTCCCATTTCCGCAGTTTCACTTGGCCTCGGTTTTCTTCCAGAGTAATGCACCAAATGAAATTAGCTGGAGAGCATTTTGATGGCGCAAAATCATAGCTTGAAGATGTTTACGCTCTATGCCGGACGCGTTTGATAGTGTTCCCTTTGGCACAATTAATTTTGCAAAGTTCAGAAATGTGCCAGATTAAGCCCCTGGCACGCAGTCACAGGGCCCTGCAAACACACCTTCAGTGGGAAGCCGGCTTGTTTGTTTCATTTGAGATTTATCTGATGCGCCAGCACCAAGGCCAACGTGTTTTTAGAGAGACGTTTGGATGAAATTCCTAAGTAATTTGTAAATTGGCAAACGCTTATTTTTTTAAAATAACTTTTCCTTGTTAATATTGTAACTCTAAAATGGAAAACAAAACACGATTTGTTTCACAAGATAAGTCCCTACTAGTGTGCTAATGCCCCCTCTATACATGTGCGTATTTTGAACACTAAAACTAAGTGCTTTACATAAACATGTTTCTGTTAGGTGCACCTGAAGAGGCACGAGATTGCTTTTTTGTCATCTCATTCTTGAGTCTTTAGTGGTTTGGGAAATTAATCAACAGCGGTCCCATAACTGTTTTTTCCATTAAAGGCCCACAAAACTATTCTAATTTATTTTCAAATCAGGAGAAAAAATATTTAGGTTTAAGAAAGCGTTTTAGTATATTTTAATATATTTGTCTTTGTCCTAATGCAATTTCAAAATGTAATTTTTCAATTTTTTTTTTTTTTTTTTTTTTTTTTTTTTTAATGGAGAAAGGGGCTCAACCAAAGCAAAGATGTCTAGATTATGTTTGGGGTTGAAAAGTCCCTGTTTGTGACAAAAACAAAATCATTTTAAGCATATTGTATAAAATGCGGAATTATGTAGCCTTGTTTTAAATACATATATATGTAGAGAGAGAGAGAAAGAGAGAGAAGGGGAGGAGGACAAACATCTGCAATAATAATTAATGGTGGCTAGCACCTATTAGATACACAGCATATCTGGCATTGCTCATTATCAGCTTTTTTGATCTTCACAATATACCTGTGAAAGGGGTACTATTCTAACACCTACAGGCAGGGGCTGATGCAAGTTTTGTAAGGCCTGAAATTTATGTAATTTGGGAAGACATTTTTAAGAAAAAGAGACGCTGGGGCCAGCAGGTGGCATGGTGGTTGGGGGCACTGAACTCCCCACATGGCTGACGACAATTTGAGTCTTGGACCTGGTGGCTTTCTCTTGCTCTCTCTCTCTCTCTCCTTCTCTCTCGTTCTGTCCCTTTCTGTTCAGGTTAAAATAAGTAAATAAATAGATCGATAAAGTTAAATAAAACAGTTTAAAAAAGAAAAAAGAAAAAGAGACACAAAACAAATACAGCATTCCCAAGCTGCACTAGCACCACCTGACAGGAGGGAAAGTGGTCAATGGAGGGAAAGTCCGAGTGGAAAGAGACCTCATTTCAGCTGGCCGTGGTTAAAATAGCTTACGTTTGCAAATTATACAAAAGCACGTGACCTCCCAGAGTCTTGGATGGGGGTTCTAGAAAAGGCACCTGGGAACTTAAGCTGTATGAGCGTCATAAACCTGCTTCTAGTGTATTCCTGTTTCACAGGTAAGAAACAGGAATTTGCCAGAGTGTCTAAGGAACGCTATATTACCCTCATATACTAAGGTATAGTTTGAAGAATTGTTGTTTACATACATTTTCATGAGAAATAATACATTTTGATATTTCTGTAACAGAACAAGAGCTTTACAAATATGTTGGCAGGCAATGCTCTGCAAGCCTGAGCCACATTGGAAAACTCCTGATTCGTACCTGGAGACCTCCCTAAATCCTCCAAGTTTGTGCATGCCTGTGATCCACGGCTAGCTGAGGCTGGGGACAGATTGCAGCATGTGGACCCTGTTGGGTGTGCATTGTCTCTCTTATGGAAGAAATAAATAAGCTTTAATATATGCTAGCAATATCTTGGTTACAATCAGAACAATAATCAGTTTGGGGCGCTTGATATGTGCCTGCTGTCTGTGCTCTCGAGAGTAAATTTTTCTTATCGATTGTATAAAAATGTGAATTAACAAGCCAGGGTTCTTAAAAGAATTTCAGCTCATTTCCAGGTACCATAAACTGACAACATTTCGATTTACCTTGTAACAGACCAGGCTGTGTTGTAAATGCTATTTGATGTTAACAGAAACTTTTTGCAATTTCATGAGATGATGCAAAATAAGTATCAGAAGAAGAATTTGTTTGCTGCTTGTATTGTATGATACAAAGAGCCTGTCATATAGCAGGTCTTTACAGATGTTTGTCACACAAATAAAGTAATGAAATTTAAATAACACATAGAAGTAAAAGTGTAGATTTTATAGCACACTAACATTGAATGAGAATGAATAGCAAAATGTTGAACTCTTAAGTACTTGCTGGATAAGCAGAGCCAGCTTCTTAGTTAATTATGTTGTGTTCAAGATTATTGGCTAGTCTCGCTCTTTTTCTGTTTTGTTCATTTCTGTGGTTTTTTTTTTCTTTTCTCATTTGAGATTTCATTTGCAATGCTTAAATACAAAATAATGTTTAAATGAAACAAAAATCATGATCACCCCCTGTAATGAAAATTCTGGAAATGAAAGGCTGTGGTCTTTAAGAGGATTAATCACACACAAAAGCAGCAAACTAGAGATGATGGTTTTTTGTAATTAAATTACCTATAATACATCTTGGCCCTTAAACAGGTTTCTCCTGATGGGCAATCTAATATGTATAGTGTTTGTCAATCAGCCAGACAAGATATGACCTTATTCCTGGAAGAACTTTTAGACCCGAGTAAAAGTCTGCAAATTAAGCTTAGTTATTAACCAGTGAATAGTTGAAATGAATGAAACTGTTTCCCATTTTAAGACTGACTGATGAATGTAGATTTAAATTGGTTTATTTAAGAGCACAGTTTTGGACAAGATTCAAGTCTTTAATTAGATCCCTGTAACAAGAAGACATATGAGAGTAATCAGGTAATTTTCTCTAAATTTTATATTCTTTACCCAAAGTGGTTTGGAATGCTATTTCAGGGGCACAAAATGTGATACACATGATGAAAGATATTTTCTGACCAGGATTCTGCTTAGAATATTCTTTTTCAGATAAAATAATCTCAGAGATGTTATGTAAAATATTTTGGTAAATTATTGTATCCTTAGCACAGCCCCAACAGGATTGCATTTTGCTTGTCTTTTGTTTATTTATACTGTGCCTTCTTCCAAAGGGGGCTTAAGGTGGTTTACAATGAAAGACAAATATTTAAAAAAAAAATAGCTGAAGAAACTGGTTGAGACAAACAATAGAATTTAAGCACAAAACTTAGCTTAAGCTCCCTTGTAACAGTGAAATAGGAGAAATGCAAGTTTTCCTAACCATCATTGTCAAGTGGAAGGATCATGCTGTTTCGTTTAGGACAAAGTCTTTTCCAATCCAATCTCTGAGAAGAATTTCTCATAAGGGTTTTTATGTGAAGGATATTCAAAAGTCCAAGTTAAAACAGACACTACATAAAAATAATTTTAACTCTCTTTTGGTGGCAGGCCAAGCTAATATATTTTTTTTTTCTGGTGAATAACTTTTGAACTTGCTATTGTTGAAAATAAGTAGTGGGACCAGCAGTTAGCGTAATGGCTATGTCGCTGGACTCCCACGTAGTGGACCGAGGTTCGTGTCCCGGATCCGGTGGCTTAAAACTCACGCTGGGCGCGTGTGCGTGCGTGCCCAAGATCCCGAGAGGAGAATGGAGGAGAAGGGATTGCGGCGTGGCCATCCCCCCTGGGGAGTGATTTCTCGCTTTCTGTCTCTCTGTCTCTCTCTGTCTGTCTGGCGAGCGCATGTGCCCTACAGTGAAAACCTCTCCAAAAAAAAAAAAAAAGTAAAAGAAAATAAGTAGTGAGACTCCTACAGAGCTGTATGTTTTAAAAGAATTATTTATTTTATTTAATAATTTTATTTTAATTTGACTAGAGAGAGACACACACGGGCCGGCGGGGGCGGGGGAGTGAGAAAGCAAGCCACCAGGTTCGGGACTCAAATGCAAACCCTGGTCAGCCATGTGGGAGTGTCCAGTGCCTTAGCCACCACACCTCCTGTTTTTTTTCATTTTTGTTTTTTGTTTGTTTGTTTGCTTGTTTTTGCCAGAGGATACATGTTTGCAAGAAAGAGAGAGAAAGGAGTGAGAGAGAGGAAGTTCTTCCAGTGAAGCCTGGTCACACCATAATCCTTTTTCCTCTATTTCTGATCTCAGTGTCAGACCTTGCTGAAGGTGCTTGTCTCTCTCTCTCTCTCTCTCTCTCTCTCTCTCTCTCTCTCATGAAAGAAAGAAACAGAAAAAAAAAGGATAAAAGTACCTATTTCATAGAAAGACACTTAGAAAAAAACAGATAAAAAGTTCCTACTTCATAGGATTGTGGGGAAGACAAAATGAGTTCATTTGTAGAAAACCACTTAGTGCTCTCTCAATTTGCTATAGTTCTTTCCTTAGCAGGTATGTATATATATTTTTCCTCCCTCTCCTAGAAATTCTCTTTCATTGTAGACCACGTTTTGGAACGATGCATGGGCATATGTGCCTGACACGAAGTAAGCGATAGGTATTTGCTGCAAATGTTATCATTGTTACAATTTCTAGTACCAACCCTGAATCTATCAAAGCAAATATATGTCTAGATTTTTGTTTTGTTTCTTTATGAAATACCAAGAGAGGTATTTTTAACAGGATCTCGGGTGCCATGATCCTCCTGCCCCAGCTTCCCAATTAGCTAGCATTATGGGTGTGCACAACCATGCCTGGCATGTTCAGATTGACCCCCCAAACCAAACCAGGCCTCCCGTGCAGGCTGCAGCCTCCCAAGCAGTGGCACTAGATGTGGACCACTCCAGCTGGGCCCGTTTTACTTAGGGACAGAGGTGGTAGTGAGTTGGTTGTAATATTCCGTTGTCCTTAGAGGGTAAAGCTTAGAGGATTATAGAGTACGTGGATATCACTGAGATACCCACCAAACAGCCTTTGTTCCCTTTGATTCCCGATTGTTTACCATCACCTCCTGACCTCTCTGACTTCACTTAATTGCCTAGTCCCAGGAACACTGAGTAAGGGCACTTTCTCCCAATTGACTAACATTTAGTTAACACCCGCCCCTCCCCAGAGACTTGTCACCTTCAAGAATCTCATTAAATTCCTTATATTCCTAGGAGGTTAAATGCCTCCAACTGTGAAAACTAACTTCCTGAGCCTGAAGCCTGGGTTCAAGGTCCTGGGAGTACCAGGAATATTCGGAGGGCCACAGAGAGAAGAGGATAGCCCTAGCAAAACTTCTCTTTCTAGAATAAGCTCTGTCATCACCTCTCTACCTTCCTTCAGTCTCAGTCAGCCTTCGTCTGATCAGAATCTTCATTTCACATCCTCGCTCTCCCTCTCACTATCTTGTTTCCCACCCTACCTCTTCATCTTCTCTTTCTTTCCTGTCTCTTTTCTCTTTTCACTCCTATTTCTTATTACTCTGTCCTCCATCGCTTTACTTCCTTCCTCCTTTCAACCTGACAAGCACTCTCTTCGTCCCTGCTCTTCTCTTTCTTCCGTGTGTTCTTCATCTGTTCCACATCATGTAAAGGCAAAACAAAACACTAGAATGGATTCTACCTTATTTTTCACAGTCCATCATAGACCTGGAATTCTGTGCTAATATTTTCAGTTGAACTAATGGATCCCGCCAAAGGACCATTTACTCTGCTTTCAGTGGCAATATTAAGTACATTATTTCATTTATTCCTACAGTTACTGCACTCAGTGTGTTGCCAGAGGCATCTTGTACAGATAGAGAAAGAAGCCAAAAGATTAAGGGATTGAGCTGAGGTCAAGCCAGAGGTAGAGGAGCGGTTCAAAATCAGACCCAAATTCCTTAAATCTTTGGACATATTATTCTAACTAATGCACTTAATCCACAGCTTCAACATTCAGTACAAAACCAACAAAATCTAAAACTACAACAGGGTGAGTTTTGTTTCCGGTTTCTGACTGTGAGGAATTTTCAATGGTTACAAATTTGCCAACAGGCATAATTCAAGGTCTCTGAAAGAGTGGATAGCTGTAAAATAACAAGTCAGTTAAATAATTAATTTAAATAACAGTAACATCCCCAGGGTTTCCTTCAGTACCTAATCTGGTACACCACCCTGGTCTCTTATCGGAAAACAAAAGTATCCATCACTATGGCAGCTCTGGTAAACAGGGATATTGCTGGTGGTGGTTTCCCCACTGGAACTTCAGGTAACTGAGGACACCACTCTCAAAGGGAAAGTCTGTAGCTCACAATTTCTCATCTGTGACATGTACAGGAAAGCTTGGGGTTCTCGCTATTGTGTTAAATCATAGAGCTGTTGGTAACCTTGACAGTACTGAAATCAAGTACCACCCAATTCTAATTCAAGTGCACTTGGAACCCCATCCTACTTAGGGAGCTGGGCCTGCTCTGGGCTACACTAAGTAGCCTAACCTTGCTGGATTTTTTTCTTAACTCTAGGAAAGGGACACATAGTTGTGTGGGTGACTCTCAGATTGGGAGGTGAATATTAATTGGTTATTGGTGAATAGTCCTTGTGTGGAGCACTTTGTAGTGTTAAAGTTATTAGTCCCATTTTGCACAGATAAAGAGCCCAAAGCTTAATGAAGTAAAATAACAAAAATTTGAACACACGCTCATTTAATTCCAAAGTCCTAGAACTTATCATGATTTAGAAGACATTGGCTAAGAGTAGGGCTGAGACTATGTGTTAACTGAAAACAACAGTGAACATTTCTTAAACACTTAGAGTGCCAGATACTCATTAATCCCATCCTCCCTATCATCTTGGGAGTTTTAGGAAGGGTTGTCATCTCCATTTACAAACGAGGCAAAGGGATTAAGTAAGTTGCCAGAAGCCACACAGCTATTGGTAACAGGGTAGTTGAAATCACCATAGTTCACCATCAAAGGTCCACCCTCCTAATTACTGGACTCCACATTCTGCTCACAGTGCTGGCCTCTAGACTTCCTGTCACTTCTCTAGGATCTTGCATACATGCTGTCACAGTAGGTGAGGCTTTGACAAAGTTGTTGTCTTTCATTTTATTTTTAATTTAGTTACAAGTCATTTGTAATTGCCAGAGAGAGACAGAGAAAGAGAGAGAGAGAGAAATTGAAAAAGCCCTCAGGCCAACCCCACCTCCAGAACTGGGGAGATGGCCACACCAAAATCCCCTCTCCTCAAATCTCCTTTCAGGATTTTGGGCACGGACAAACACATGCCGGGTGTGTTTCACAAGCCACTGAGTCCAGGACTCTAACTACAAAATTGGTCACGTGGGATTCAGCTGCCTTAACCACCATGCCATTGACTGGCCACAGAATGGAGGCATGACTGAGTGCTATGCAAAGGTGCTTCTCTGCCGAAGGACATGCCCTAATTCTTTTTTTTTTATTTTAATTTATTTTATACATTTAATTACTGTATATCACTACGGCTTATAAAGTGAGTTTACCTATTACGAATATATTTTACACCAGTCTAGTTGAAGATTCCATATGCATTATCGCCAACAGACAATCCTCCATTTCTGTGTCCCTTCAATGTCTTGTCTATTTTTCTCCTTTATTCCTTCCCTCTCAGTCTCCCCCATCTCCCTCCCTCTTCCCACACTATCTCCAGTTTCTATAGCCATTTTCCATGGTTCTATATCCTCTACTCTTTCCGTTTCTGCCATAGAGCGTGGATAGTTGGTATATATTAAGTGGAGATATACAACGTCTCTCTTTCATGGCCTGGCTTGCTTCACCCTGGTACAGGTGGAGTAGTATCTCCTCCATATTTGACATGCTCTGATTTTTTCCTATCTCTTCTTAGGCCAATTTGCTCCTCTCTTTTTTCTCTTTTGCGTTGAATATCACTCTTGCTCTCTCTCACACATTACTCTCAGATTTTATTGCTCCTTGAGATGGGTGATTTGCTGTTTCTTCTGCATGTTTGGTTCAGAATTGTGTTTCCATAGGGCCTCTCTCCCCTCTCCAGGATGTTGTCCTCTGCACTGAGACCTCATGATTGGATTTTCCACTGCCATTCACCTCTGGTTCAACTTGAAAGTGTCGTTATATTTAAAACCCCTAACAGCTGGGAACATTTCCAGATGCTTTCATTGGATGTAGGAAATGTTATGCTTTACAATGGCTTTGTTTTACACTCTGCAGTTTAGTAAGTAGTTTATGATAAGTATACCAAAATTTGGTCCAGCCACAATTTTGGACCAGTGGTATGTGCTACTACCACCTTGTGCTCCACAGGCTAAGACCACATAGGAGGCCCAGGTTCAGATGTGGTGGGATAGCCAAATAAGCCCAATGACTCACAGAAGCAGGAGAATCACAGGCTCAAGGCTGGCCTGGACAACACAGTGAGACTCTGTCCAAATAAGCTAGGTGTGGTGGCACACACCTGTCATCCTAACTTCTCAGGAGGCTGAGATAGGAGGAACAAGACACAGAGAGACCCTATCTTTAAGGAAAGAAAGAAAGACCACTTTAAAATTGGCATTTTCTATTGCTCTCTGTTTCATTTTTTGTTCCTATCATGCTAGATGAAGTTTTAGACCCAAGCGTTTAAAGCCTGAAAGTTTGATTTTTTCAATGACCCAAGGTTAATTAACGTTCATGACAGTATAAATACATTAGAAATTAACATATAATAGCCTAAAAGATAGAGGAAATTTATCGTTCCTTTGACTTTAAACCCTTTTTAGGGGCTAAATGTGAAAATAGGCCCCGTCCATAATTGCCCGTGCTGGTGGACTTTGCTGCTCAGCAGGCTGAGACCACGTGAGCGGCCATGGCTCAGTGACCAGCCCTCCCTAGGAGACGGGCACAGTGTGGGGAGCCGAGAGGCCCAGCTACTCAGGGTTGCAACACAGTGAGGTCCTATTAGGAAAAAAAACATTAAAAGAACATTTGCAGACATATCAGTTGTTTTAAAACAAACATTTTTCTTCATTTGGAGTGTTTTCCTACTGCTAGTCAAAGGAGAGGGGAACATAAAGGATTTTTTTTTTCTCATTTGCAAACACAGCAATAGTATACCAAAGTCTACAAAATTATTCATAATTTATCCTTAGGTCCTATCCATATCTCCATCCTCTGGGTCAATATTTTCCAGAGGCACTGGGAAATTAACCAGAGTTGGAGAGAGACAGTGAGAAAGAGAGGGAAGTGTGAAAGCGCCCCTCATGGGGTGTGGTCACGCAGCAGTCACTTCTCCTCTGTCTCCTTCTCCTTTTGGGATTTGCCAGTGTCCCTGTTTTCATTGACTTATCACAAATTCTCTGCCTGATCAGGGATACAAGAGTGAAGACAATGAAGTGCTTGTCTTCATGGAGTTCTCATCTGGAAAGAGAAACATAGAGGTAAAAATCTTATCAATGTCACCTTAAAATAAGTGATTTCAAAAAAAGTTAAGTGGGCTTGGGACCAGCAGTTGGCGTACTGGCTATGTCGCTGGACTCCCATGTAGTCGACTGCGGTTTGAGTCCCAGACCCGGTGGCTTAAACTCATTCCAGGTACGTGCGCATGCATGCCCAAGATCCCGAGAGGAGAATGGAGAAAGGATTGTAGCATGGCCATCCCCCCCCGGGGGGTGATTTCTCATTGCTTTCTGTCTCTCTGGCAAGCACACGCGCCCTATAGCAGAAACCTCTGGGGGGGGGGGGGGAAGAAGAAGTTAAGTGGGCTTAAGGAATAGAGAATTCTAAACAGAGTAGTTGGAGTAGGCCTGCCTGAAAAGTTTTGTAAGCAGAGAGGGTTGAATGAAATGAGAGATAGAATCATGGGAATACCTGGTGAGCCAATAGGCACAAGGTTGGTGTGACTCAGAATTGCAAGGTGGATGGGGTGGCTGGAGCATGAGAAGCATGGGGAGATCAGAGTGGCCTCTAGGTGGGGGGATATAAGCATGATAAGGACTATTGATTTTCTCTGTTACAAGAAGGGAAGGTTTATATCACGGGTCCCTCACGGGGCTTATGTGTGGACAGTGGATTCCAGGGAGTCAAGAAGAGAAACAGAGAAGCCATTGAAGGGCCTATTACTGAGGAGAGACCATGCTGGCTTAGACCATCTTTCTAGCTATCTTTCTTGGGCATCCTCTTTGACTTGTTGTTCTCATTCATGTATGATATTTCTGCATAGATGCCCAACTGTGGGTTTTGTTTCCATAATGCATCTTATAGCCCCAGAAATAGGTTGAGTTTGCCAGGATGGACTTTAAGACAAAGATTAGTGTGGAGGGGGTTTATTAGGGAGTGATCTTGGGACAACATCCTATCAGAGGAGAAGGAAACAGGATTGGACAGAGAAAGAAGTTCAACTATAATGCAGAGAGTTCTAAAGCTGGGAGGACTCTTTAGAGTTGTCTCAAGCTGTGGGAAGAGGTAGGACATTTATACTTAAACAACAATGATTAGTCTTTGGATGCCACCATCCCAGGCAGAAGGCATGACCTTGAGTTAAGGGGATTGACAGAGCTGAGAGCTCTCCGTTGGCAGCCATCCCAATACCTTCAGTAATAAGATCTTTATTCCTGAAGATGTCTGGATACCTGTCACAACATCCACCAAACCACCCCTTTTACATTTGTCACTAAAACTGCCCTGATTTAATTTATCCTTCCTCCTGCTTAGACTATGGCCCACCCTACTTTCTCCAGCATTATACTCCAAAATAAAAGTCAAATTGCTCCTTATTGCCTAAGAATAACATTTAGAATCCTAAGCACAACTTTGTGAACTTTTTAAGAGCCAAACATCAACTTCCTACTACATGTCTTACAATCTGAGCAGACACACTCTATTCGACGCAATCTAAAATCCATGCTGTTACTTGCATTTTAAAGGCTTTCCTCCTGGTCTATCAAAATCCTATTCTTTAAGGTTAGCTCAAATTCTACTCTCCTCTTTCCTTAGAATCTTTATTCTAGTCCTCCTTTCACTCTGCCAAGAGTAAGTTGCAGATTTGTTTGCTGGGTAAGAGAAGAAATGAAGTCCTCACCATTTTATCCTCTTCTGTTCCTAAGAGCATTTAGCAGAGTGAACTCTCAATAAATGCTGGTTGACTTAGTCAATTTCGGCTTTTGTCAATGGCGACATGATGTCCAGAGATGGCAATAGAACAGAGTGGTAAAGAGAAAATATTCTGGACCCATACCGTCTTGGTTCAAATATAGCTCCACCATCTTGGATATAACTCTGGGTATATTTTTAATACATGTGGTATGACTGAGCTTTACCCCTGCACTATGAGGATAATAATAATATTCAGTTTGTAGAGTTGTGGTCAGGATTAAATTAATTATTATAATTAGAGCATTGAGAACAGTGGTTTCCCCATAATAAAAGCACATGTAAGAACTGGCTCATAGTAATACCTAGAGATTATTAAAGGACCTGCCTGTGTAATCAGTCCTGTGGTGGCCCATGTTCATCAAGACTACCACAAAAAAGAGTGCTGCTCTTGCCAACATTCATATCTTCAGTGAAAGGGTCTTCAGACAGCTCTTCTGTAGGAAAATCTGTTAACGATGCTGTTGTTTTCCTTTTATGAGCATTCTTTTAGTGAGTGGGAATTTTCTTGCAAAACATTCAGGAATTCTGGGCTTTCCTGGGGCTCTTTCAGTCTGGACTCAGACCTGGTTTTATAATGAAGATCATGTACTTTTTTAATGTTGGGAAAAAAGTAGGAAAAAAAAAGAGCACAAAGAATCACATTTACAAGTGAACAGACTCATAGAAACTTTTGAACTGAAAGTGACCTTAGAGATCATCTAGTCCAGGAGACAAGAAAATAAGAAGATTAAGTAACTTGCCTAATTCACACAAACTTATTCAAGTTATTAAAGGACAAAGTTAATAACAATACCCAGTTTTTGCCAAAGATGCTGTTTTCTTCAGTATGTATAATTCAGACTAAAATGAGGCTAACTTGCCAAATTCCACAGAACAACAACAAAAAATCTTGTTTATTTCTAAGATACTGTTTTATTTTAAATTTCTCCTAGATTTGGTGTAATACCTACCAGTCTCATAACTACCTTTTCTTGGGAAGAATTACCATAATTATTCATTCAGTTATATGATCATGAATTTACTCAGAAGATATTTGCAGAGTGTCTTTTATGTACAGAGCACTGAATTAAAAATTGGAAACTATTAAAATGAATAAGCCCTGGTGTTCTGTGACTGGGCCACATCTGCAGAATCTTTGTATCTGCTGAGAAGTCCAAGTTCAAGCAACTTCATAATATGGGCTCAGGCTAAGAATTAATCTTCATCAGCCAGAGGTTAAATATTGATGGTCACAAAATTAGTGATCAAATTCAGAGCCAAGTTCCCACACACACAATTAACAACCATTAAATGAGAATGGTTCTCTAAAAATAAATCCTGCAGTTGTCCCTTGGTATCCACAGGGGACTGGTTCCAGGAAACCTCCTTAGATACTATAACTCATGGTTGCAGAAGTCCCTTACATAAAATGGTGTAATATGGGGACCGGTAGATGGCATAACAGTTACATCACTGAACTCCCATGTAGTCGACCACGGTTCAAGTCACGAACCCAGCAGCTTAAAACTCATGTCGGGCATGTGTGTGTATATGCCCAAAATCCAGAGAGGAGAATGGAGGAGAAGGGATTGTGGCATGGCCATCCCCCCTGGGGATGATTTCTCACTTTCTGTCTCTCTGTCTCTCTCTGTCTTTCTGGTGCGCACACACACACTATGGCAAAAATCTTTCTAAAAATACATACATACATAAAATGGTGTAATAAGTTCAATGTTTATTGCAGCTATATTCACAATAACCAAGATAGGGAATAATCATAAATGTCTATCAGTAGATGAGTAGGTAAAGAAAATTTAACAGACACATACATGTACACACACACACACACACACACACACACGATGGCATACTATTCAGCCATTAAAATAATGAAATCATGGTATTTGTTTTGTTTTCTTTTAATTTTTTATATACATTCAATCACATTATTTAGCTTACAAAGTGAACATTTCAATATGTGAACATTTCTCCCCAGTCCAGTTGACCAAATATCTTCAACTGATAATACCATACCTCCCTATCCTATCAATTCTCTGCCTCCATATCCCTCCTCCAAATGTCCTTCCTTAGGTCCCACTTCTCCACACACACCACATCTGGCACTAACCCCCATCTCTTGCATTTGTGCAACCTTAGGTCAATCAGTTTCAGTCATAGAGTGCAGACACTTGGTATATATTAAGTGAGGACATACAATGTCTCTCCTTCATAGTATGGCTTGCCTCACTCAGCAGTAGAAACCATGTTATTTGAAGCAATGTGGTTGAGCCTAGAGGACCTTCTATCAAGAAACTTAAAAAAATAACAAATGACATAATATTTGCATATTTCCTATATTCATTTTCTGTGTACTTTACATCATCCCTAGATTACCTATAATACCACTACAATGTAAATGCTAGGTAAGTAATTGTTACACTGTTTAAGAAATAATGACATGAAAGTTCTGTACATGTTAATCACAGAAGCAACCAATTTTTTTCCAACTATCTTAAACTTATGATTGGTTGAATCTGTGAATGCAAACTCTCAGAAATAGAGGCACATGTGCGTGCATGCTTAAGATCCCAGAAGGAGAATGGAGAAGGGATTGCAGCGTGGCCATTCCCCCAGGAAGGTGATTCCTCATTGTCTCTGTTTCTTTCTCTCACTGGGAGAATGCACGGGCCCAAAGGCAAAAACCTCAACCCCCCCCCCCCAAAAAAAAAAAGGTCTAAGTTACTGTCATTACTCTTCCAAACTATTGCAATCATTTCCTAACTAATCCTATCCCCTGTACATTGAGAAATTATCTAGAATACTTACTGGTCTATGAGACGTGCAAGATCTGGCTTCTGCCAGCTCACCAGTCTCTATTCCTGTTATTCTCCTGTGGTAGAGTGGTTGATCTATAACTAGATTTTCAGGTTTGAAAGCGTAGCCTGATTAGTTCACTAGAAGGGAATGAAGCCCAAGACAATCAAGTCATACTAACCAACTCACAAGAGATTAATGTATAATGCACAATGCCAAGTCATTAATTTAAAATGAGCAGAGAAGTGATCAAACTAACCAGTTGTTTGTGTTGCTTGTCTATGACCACTTTCTGGAAGCTTGAGAGGGTAATTATTGAGAGCGTCTGAGCTGGAACTAGACTGCCTGAGTGTGAATCCTGACTTTATGCTTACCAGCTGGATGATCTCGGGTCCGTAGATCGGTGTGCCTTCAGTGTCCATTCTTCCATCAGGAACGTGGGGATATCTCCCTGGTAGGACACATTGTGATAAGGATTAAATGGGAGAACATCTATTATATATTGCATAGAATAGAAGTTGATGCATAGTAAGCACTCAATAAATAGAAACTATTGTTCTTAGAATAGAAACTATAGAGAACTAAGTTACTATTACGACAAAGACAATTAAATGTCAAACTGATTTTTTGCAAGTTGTATTAACCTCATAAGTTACTATTTATGCCTTTATTCACTCAGTAGTTACTGACCCCAAAAACTTTCAGACATTCCAGATTCATTTAGTAGTCTCTCATCCCATAAATGTTAATGATTGGATGGATAAATAGTGAAATGCGAATTCACAAATCAACCTAGATTTTTGTCATTATTTGGTTGTGTCACCATTCCTACTTCATTTCCAAGCTGTCTTTTTATTTTTAATTTTATTTATTTTTTTCTTGCATGTGCATGAGAGAGACAGCACTCCCAACAAGGTCTTCATGCCATGATCCACTCACAGCTTCAGCCAGCCTTGGCTCATGGACATGCACGTACCTAGAGTGTTCACGGAGATATCTGCACTCAAACCTGAGACCTTCCCATGTGGGTAAGCCTCACAGAGCGTGGTGTTACTTCTGTGTCAAAGTGTAGTGCCCCCACCTATCTTTTCACCTTCGGTTTAAATTGCTTAAAAAGCAATTAAGGTAAAGTCCATCACTTCAAGGCCCTGCCTGCCCTTGTCATCTGGTTTCTTCCCCCTTTCTTGGCACTCTCCATTTCAGCCACACTCCTTATCTCTTTTCCTCACATATGCCAAGACTCCCTCCTCAGACTTCCATCATGCTGTTTTGTTTTGTTTTTATCATTAGCACTAGTTCATGTATTATTATTATTATTATTATTATTTATATATTCAATCACTATACATCATTTAGATTTTAAAGAGACTTTATCCACCGTGATATACACCTCAGTTTAGTCCAGTTGAGAATACTATACACATCCTCATCAGCAGATAATTAACCATGTCTGTGTCCCACAAAAGTCTTACCTCTCTATTTTCCCCTCAGTTCTTCTTTCCTTCGCTCTTCCCCTCCCATGCTTTCCCTCCACTTTGACTCTAGTGTCCATGACAATTTTTAATGCTTTTATGTCCTCTAGACTTTCAGTTTCTACCATAGAGGGCAGACGGTCGGTATATGTCTCCACTTAACATCATGCTGTTTTATCTGCCTGGAATTTCTCCCCCACTCCCCAGTTCTTGGCTGGCTCTTGACTTAGCCTCAGAGAAACCTCCCAGACACCTCATACTGGTTAAATTCCTTTATCTCACTTACCATAATTATCAATACAATCTCATTGTTTACCATGTTACTTCCCAGTAAAATCAAAGAGGTCAAGGACCATTTATTTTAGCCCACCACTGAAGACTCAGTACTCTGCACTTAGGTAGGTATTCAGTCAATAGTTCTTGAATGAATGATTTTAGTCTCCTAATAGAGCAACCTGTATTTTCTATAATGGGAAGTCAAGGTTTTGAGCTGTCAGGTGACACACCAGGGTCACAGTCATACTTGTCAGAATAAGGTTCAAACGTGGGTCTTTCTGACTCCTGGTCAATGCCCTTCACTACCCTACACTGCTGCCATTTAGTTTCTTCAAGAAACGCGCCTGTCTATACACACCATCATTCTTCTTAGCTTAAACTGCACTATTTTGCATCCTCATTATCATGGCATTTTCTGTCCTGAGCTCTGGAATTCTTTCATTCTTAAATGAATCCAAATCTTCGTTATCATATTTATACACATTGTTTTCCTGTTTCACCTATAACATACTACATTCATTCTATTAGAGCATCTCTTCTCCCTAGTGCCCAGCAGTTCTACTTCTATTGTTGATATATACCCAACAAAAATGTATACATGTGTTTACCAAAAGGCCTGCTCTGGGATTGACAACAGCACTATTGTCATAATAACGTAAATATGAAAACCATCCAAATGCTCATCCAGGCAGACTAGATCAACTGTTTTATAGTTGATCTAGTCACACACTGTTAATTTTAGAACATAAGAAAAAGTTGTCTGCAACTTTACACAACAGTTATATGACTCTCACAAATATGATATTATGGAAAAGAAGTCGAGTACATTCTATATGGTCCTATCAATAAAAGTTTCAAAAACTACCAAAATTAATTTATTAAAATAAATTTTAAAAATTATTAATTAAAATCAGGGTAGTGGCTACTCTCAAAAGAGTAGTGATTGGAAAGGGGATAGTGGGAGGCTTTCAGTTTACTAATGTTTAGTTTCTTGATGTGTTACTTACATGTTAGTCTACGACATGCAAGAATGTATTAATATATGTATTTATGACATGTACACTTTTATTTGTGTATATTACACTTCACAAAAAAAAAATTATGGAGCCAGCCATGGCATGGTGTTGAAGATGGCTAGATCCCACATGGGTGACCATGTGGTTCAAGTCCCAGACCCAGAAACTTAAAAAACGTACTAAGCGCTTGTACATACTTGTCCCCAAAACCTCAAAATGAGGAAGAAATGGAGGAGGGATTGAACATGCCCACTTTCTCACATTTCCACCTTCTCTCTGTTTCTCTCTGATGACTGCACATGCCCTCTGGCAACACTTTTTTAAATTAATAAAAGAAGTGTTATAAAACAACTTTATATGCTTGCTTATGGCTATTTTCATCACCAAGACCAATTTGAAATCTATTGTTACTGTCTGATGTGCCTCCCAGTATTTGCCCAGTGGGAGCTTCCTGTACTGTGAAGAGCCCACTCTGAATTGTTGAAAGTCTAAATTGAAACCCATGTGAGGAACACAAGACTGCCTGTTGTGGACTGTCAGGGACTCACCCACCAGTGGCTGTGCTCCGTCCATGGGCAGCTGTGGCTTGGGACACAATTAACAAACGTATTTGCACAGTCTGTTGCTCCAGGAAGTATGCTAGACTTCCTGCCTCTTGCTTGACATTTCTACTCTTAGTGAAATCCAATGACTCTGACTACCTTACTCCTTTCCACCATTCCCAGTCATGTTTAGCCTACCTGCTAGAACATTCAGCTGCTCAGGCCTTGCTTCACCTTCCTGGTGCAGATTACCTGTCTGGAATACCACCTCTCTGTCCACAGACTCCCCAGGTACTGAGACCCTCTGCTACCTCTGTTTACTTCCCCTCCACCACTGGGCCTGCCCACCATCTTTATCCTGTCTCTCTACCAGCAACATCTCCAACCACCACCTCCCCAGAGGGAAGTGGGTTTGATTTCCATTTCTAACACAACCTGGCTACATCCCCAACTCCACAACTTCCTCTGTCAAAACCATGGAAAAGTCGAGAATGATAACATCTCCCTTTTCTCTGTTCAAATACCAGGGAGCCTGGAATTGCAGCAGGCCTATCTTTCCATGAAAGGTTTGCCCGAATCTTCTTGCTTCCACTTGACTGTAATGTGAGCCCGCACTGGGAGCCATAGAAACATGACACCATTCAATAAGCAAACAACTGTAAATGCCAAGAGTCAACATGCCACTAGAGCCTGGAGTGCAAGGAGGCTTGGAGTCAGGGTTGGTCATCATTTTCAATGCATTAACATGACATTAGACAGTTCCTTTGGAAGTTATCACAACAGTGTCAGCAGGGACTTACCTGGATACAGTAGTTAGTTGCCTGTGATAAGAAAGGATCAAGTAACCAAGTCCATACTATTAGTACCTCAGGTATTCTTGTGTATGCCTGTTGTGGGGAAGGGCTTGGGGCAAAAGCCAGATGCATCCAAAGTACAACCTTGTGAAAATTAGTAAAGCCACACTCAGAATACTACGATTTAAACTGGAAATAAATCTACAGACACAATCCCAAAGTGCTCACAGAAACAAAACCTGTGTGCATTTGTCTGAGATAAAACTGAAGGTCGTTGATCAAGCTGTCAGTGGAATCAATGATTTGAACTGACACTGATGACATAAACAGATATTCATGGTTGTAAGAATTTCATGAAAAGCTCAAGGTATTCAGGACACCAGTTGAAAGGACTATTATGACTTGGTTTCTGGCCATCTGGCCATGGTTTCCAGCCAACTCATTCCGCTTCCTCTGCTCTGTTCCCATTCTGACTTCTAACAGTTTTTCTACAAGCTAGAGCTGACACAGATAAGCTACCCATGTCCTTGAACTTTTCAGTTCCTGAATGCTTTGCAGGATGGAAGTCATTTGTCACCTTCGTGTGGCCAGAAGGCTGGGGTGGGGAGGTGGGAGTGGAACAAGGATCTGGCTTCCTGGATGACTTTGTAATGTTCTTTTACAACAATTTGAAACTGATTAAAAAACAAAAAACACTTGTTACCATATCAGCCTTGTGGAGAATGAAATGTGAAGTGGGAAAGGACAAAAATTGCTTGAGTTGCTTGATTGTACAAGTTGCATATGGATTATATGCATCGAAGTTATTTCTCTGCCTAGTCAGATGTTGAAATCTTAAGTGCCAAAGCTGTCAACCACAACTAAGCAGACAGAGTTTAATCATCTTCCTAAATGTACCTCGTTTTATTCGTTATGCTTCATTTAATATTTTGAACATTAACAAGTATAAAAGCAACTATTGTGTTTTGATTTTAAAAAAATAAAAGATGAAGCTACGTGATTGTTTTGTTTTTAATTTCACTTTTGGAATTTCCCAAGTCCGTGGTAAAACACCCAAATATCTAGATCTTAGCAGAGATAGAAGTTTTCTCAGGAATGACTCCCCAGTGCTTCAGTGAATGGTGGTCTAATGCAAAGTGTGTTGATCTTGTGCTGAGCCATTAATTAATGAACATTTATCGGGCACCACACTAATGCAGCATACAAGCAAACAATAGCAAGGGGTTCTAAGAGCAACAAACAAAGGAAGCTTTCTTTAGGTAAAAGGAATAGGTCAATGGACAAGCAGCTTTACTTATAAACTTCCTTACCCTAACGTTGCTCCATGATAATAAATAAGTGAAAATGTGAGCTTTAAGTAGAAAGGCACAACTTAAAATCTTTTTCTGTAAAGAAATTTGACATAGAGCATCTTGGTTCAAAACCGTGAGTCAATATAAATCATACTAAAGAGTGAGCTTTCTCTGTGATATTTTGAAAACTCTTTATAGCAAATGTCTCTGATTCTGACCTTTAGTAATTTGCTTCAAGGGACACAAGGTTACTAGTATTTTCCTCCTTAATCTGTAGGCATCTGTAGAAAATCGGGCTTCTATGCAAACTAAGTGATTATGAGTTTAAAGCAAGGTTAATGGGTATGGAGGTTCAACATATTTAATGAAAAAATTAGCAAACAACCTCCAAGTAGAAAGCACAAGGTCCTCTAACTGCAATTAGACCTAACACAATTCATAATATTGAATTACTCTCTGACAATTTTCCAAAAAAGGAATAGAGATTGTTTGCTTGTGTCAGACATTTTGGAATAAAATTACTTGATTTATTCATTTTAGAGAAAATTCTCTTTGGAAAAAAAGTCAGGATGTGAGTGTCCTTCCCTATCAGATTGCTGATCCAGACAGGAGAAGCATTGTTAAGTCTGTAATGAGGATATCGACTTACCCTGCTATTCCTTATCTGGTGGTAACAGTGGCCCAATTTGCTTTTGTCACGTAGCTGTAACTTCATCTTTGTCTCCAGAAATGGGCACATGGCCCAGTTCTGGTAAAAAAGGAGCATCTCTGGACCCAGTGATTGAGTCCAAGATTGCCCTTGACCCACGCCAGAACAGTGAGATTCGGTTTGGCAAAGACTAATATTAGTGGTCACCATCTTGCAGCTCATGGGAGAGCATGCAGAGAAGAAGCCCACATGGAGGTAATCAAAGCTGAGAGATGGAAAGAAACAGATGCTTGAAGCCATCTCTTGAATATCTAGATACAGCAATAAGTGAAGCTTTGAGTCCAATTGACACCTTTCACTATCCCTATCTCCCTACCTTCCAGTCATTCTCCACCCAGCTGTCAGTCTTCTGCTGATGACACCCTGACCAAACCTCCCTGGTCCAAATCACCTACCTAGACAGTTCCTGCACCTGTGCCCAGACTGTCCAGGTAATTCATTGCCTGCCTAGTTTTCCTCCTACAAAAATCAGCACACCACTTTTGCCATACCCACTCACCAATGACATCTCTGTCCCAGACACCTTCCCAAAGGCAGATCTTGTCTCCAGCTCCAACATGCACTATCCACCCAAGCAGGAACTAGTCTTCATTCTCTTAGAAATCATGGACATTTTAGTTCATTATAAAAATTTGTTGGCTTAAGGCAATTTGAATTAGACAATTTGAGTTAGGCTTCTGTCACTTGCAACTGAAATAGCTGTTGATCTTGATCTTTATTGATAACAGAATTAGATCTTTTTTTTTTTTTTTTGGAAGAGGTCTTTGCTATAGGGTGCATGCACTCGCCAGAAAGACAGAGAGAGATGGAGACAGAAATCGAGAAATCACCCCCCAGGGGGAATGGCCATGCTGCAATCCCTCCTCCTCCATTCTCCTCTCCGGATCTTGGGCACGCGCACACACACACACACACACACACACACCTGGGGTGAGTGCAAGCCACCAGGTCTGGGGCTTGAACCATGGTCGACTACATGGGAGTACAGCGACATAGCCATTATGTCAACTGCTGGTCCCCAGAACTTGATCTTTTTAAAGCAGATTGATTTTTTTGAAAGATCTAAGGGTAACTTAAGAACCAGACTTTTCAAATAAGACAAGTATTCAAGCATGAAAGTACCAATTTGTGCATATGATATTTTGTACTAAAATTAATAAAACATATTTGGGGGACCAGCAGTTGGGGTAATGGCTATGTCTCTAGACTCCCGTGTAATCAACCATGGTTTGAGTCCCAGACCTGGTGGCTTGAACTCATGCCCGGCGCATGTGTGTGCGTGCCCAAGATTCTGAGAGGAGAATGGAGGAGAAGGGATTGCAGCGTGGCCATCCCACCAGGGGGTGATTTCTCTCTTTCTGTCTCTCTATCTCTCTCTGTCTTTCTGGTGAATGCATGTGCCCTATAGCAAAAACCTCTAAAAAAACAAACAAACAAAAAAAACAAAAACAAAACACAAAAAATCCTTATTTTGAACATGCTTCTAGTAATTCCAAAAAAAGGCCCTCCATGAGGTCTTTTTAAATTGAAGTGGCATTTGGTCCAGCAGGTGGCATGGTGGTTAAGGTACTGGATTCCCACATGGCCCACCGTAATTCAAGTTCTGGACCTGGTGGCTTGAAAACCACACTGGGTGCGTGTGCGTGCATGTCCAAACTCCTAGGAGAAGAATGGAGAAGGGATTGCAGTGTGGCCATGTCGTCTCGGGGGGGTGATTTTTCACTTTCTCACTGTGTCTCTCCACCAAATGCACGTGCCCAGAGGGTGGGGGGCAGATACCATTAAAAAAAAAAAGTTGAAATGGCATTTGTTTAAATGTGTTATCATACAGCTGTTAAATGAGTGGCTTTAGAGCAATATTTCCCAAGATGTGGTTGACACACTACCTGCATTAGTAGTGTCTCTATTAGCTATATTTTATTTATAATCTAGATTCCTTGGACCCACTTCAGGCCCACTGAATCAGAATATCTGGGAATTGGGCCTGGGAACATCCATTTTTGACAACATTTCAGGAAACTACTAGACATATAAGAGGTTAGCCACCATTGCTTTAAGTAATACTTCTGTGTGTGTGTGTGTGTGTGTGTGTGTGTGTGTACTCACTTTCAAGTATGGCCGTCCTATCTTAAAGAATAATTCTAAGAACATTTCATCATTTGTAAGATTCAGACAGATTGGGTGCACCTGTAAAAAGCAGTAAACATTCAGGAAATTTACAAATGCTTAGAGGTAGGATGTATTAAGCAGCTTAGGCAACTTAGGCTAAGTGAAATGAGCCAAAATATTAATGGTTTACAAAATATTACAACATATTAATGGTTTACAAAATATTAATGGCTTACAAAATATTAATGACTTAATCAAAGGATTATTTCTTACACATTTATACTTCCATCATAAGAAATTCCAGGACTCTAGGATATCAAAACAAATTCTTTCTGGGACAAAGCTGGTCTTACAGCAGAGGGTAAAATAAATGGGCCCAGCCATTATGGCACAAACAGGAACACACCTCTGCATGAGGCTGGAGATGCATGAGAGGCCCAGACCATGCTCAACAGGCTGGGCATGGTGGCACCTGCCTATATGCCTGTGATCCTAGCTAACTGGGAGGCTGAGGCAGAGGATGGCAAAGGCAAGACAGGCCCTAACAAAAATACTTCTCTTTCAGGATCAGCAGTTGGTGCAATAGCTATGTCGCTGGACTCCCATGTAGTCAACCGTGGTTTGAGACCTGGACCCAGTGGCTTAAACTCACATGTGCGTATGTGCCCAAAATCCTGAGAGGAGAATGGAGGAGAAGGGATTGCAGTGTGGCCATCCCCCCTGGGGGGATGATTTCTTGCTTTCTGTCTCTCTTTCTCTATCTTTCTGGCGAGCGCACGTGCCCTATAGCAAAAAACCTCTCCTAAAATGAATAAATAAGTAAATAAATAAATACACTCTTTCGTCCTGTCTCTCTCTCACACATTAAAAAAAAAAAAACAAACAAACAAACAAACAAACAAACAATGAACTCTAAACTGGCTCTCAAAGTGTCTGCTCGGAAATGATGGATATTTCCTACAGCCATACGATATTGCCCAAAACAGGTCACACAACTGTGTTGTGTCCAGTGATGTAGGGAAGGGTAATATTTCCACAGAAAAAAACATACCACGGGAAGGAGCAGGAAACATTGGGAACAAAAATATAATCTACCACAAGCAGCAAACATTTGGAACAGAAATAGTATCTGCCACATAGGTCATTTGATAAATTAGGTCAAGTATTTTTGAAAAAAAAGAGGAGACTCTATGGCCAGATAAGTTTAGGAACTGCTACATCCTCTACCTGTTTCTAGAATGATATAATGTAAACCAGCATATGAAAAGCTCTCAGAAGTCCAGCAAGGAAAAAAAGAACAAGATTGTTCAACACCATGTTTCCAAGTTTTATTTCCTTGGAAAATTTTTCAAACAGCATCTTAACGTACCTTGACAATCTGAGGTATGCTAGCAAGGAAGTGAGTTTGTGTTGTAGACGAAAGAGTATTTTCTTCTACTCAAAAGCAGGTACGGGAACTATTGCATATAAATGCTATGTAGCTTAAAGCTATCCATATGCATAAACACTCAAGTATTCCACTAGATCATCAAAAAGTGTGGGGAATTCTATGCAAATATATTTAATATTATTCTAACTAGTCATAGATCATTGAATTTTAGTAGTGTTCATGGAGAGCACGTAAGAAATGAATCTAATAAGCCAATTCTTCCAGGTAGGGAAGTGTTCCAGAAAACATTTTACTTTTAAATCCTTTTCATTATCGTGTTTGGAATAAGGCAATTCCTGTAAATTGAAGCAATGCACTTTTTTTTCATTTATGGTAAGCTGTCATTTTAAAAGTTAATAAGCAATTCTGCAGTTATAAATAAGCAGAGAAGTTCTCAAGCCTGGGAGAGTTGCCACCAGAGAAGTTCATTTTCTACTTTGTCCACCTTCACACAAATGCATGCTTGCACCTCCTCTGCTGGGATGCTCCCGACATACAATGTTTATGCTGCTAAATAAGCGCAGGTCTTGTTTCTCAAAGTGGCTGGAACATGCAACAGATGTGGGCCATAATCACCTCCTGGTTAATAATAAAAAATTATTTAGAAAAAAAGAAATAGAAGACTTGGGAGTTTCTTCTCTGTCTCTGTGCTCTGTCTTCTTCAGATACTGATTATCATTTCCTTGGACTCTGAAAATGTGGTATAGTGCTATGGAATATAGATTCTGGCAGCTGAGTATCCAGGCAGTATAGATACTGCTTAGGATTGAAACCTGACTTTATTACTTCTTACATAGTAACCCAGCCAAGTTACTTAATCACTCTGTGCTTTAGTTGCCTTACCTAAAAAAAAAAAAAAAAAAAAAAAAAAGTCTTACAGTATCTACAGTGGGATAGTTGTGAAGGTGAGGGTAACTTTGGTAAATGTATGCAAAATGCTTGGCTCATGATATGTGCACATAGACATAGTAGTTATTAATATTACATCTAACAGACAATTACTAGTGTTATAGTAACTCTTTAGCTGATTCCTTAGTGCTAGTTTCTTTCTACTCTCATTTGAATCATCCTCTTAAAAATTAAATCTCACGTTACTCTTTAGCTTCTGCTTCCTTTCTGATATTGAAAAATTAAAATTCAACTTTCTTAGCAGGATATTTAAGAAATATATTCTCATGCTGCCATTCTGGCTTATTTCTGGCTGCTATTCTCCACATACTCAGTCTACATTCTGGGCCTTGCTAAACTTCTCACCATTCCTCAAACACTGAATACCCTTCCATAGTTCTGTGCCTTTGCATTTACTGTTTCTGTGCTAGTCAGTTTTCCTAAGGAATGCTGCAATAACAACCCTCTACGTGTCTCAGTGGTTTTCAACAACACGGGTTTATTTCTGGAATACATTATATGTTGCTTGCAGGTTGGCTTCAGCTCTATTCCAAGCATCTTCTTCATTCTAAGACTAAAGTTGAATGAGCAACCTCTTTTGAAAACAGTTTTCTCAAATGGAACATGGAAAACAGTAATATTAGAAGGTCCTGCTGGGTATTACTCAAGTGGCACAAGCACTTTTGCTAATGTGTTATTGGTCTAAGCAAGTCACATGGGCAAACCTGACTTTAATTGGATAGGAAAATATAACTCTGTCACAGGAAGATAGAATAAAGAATTTGAAAAAAAAATAATATAATCTCCTAGTGTATTTGAAATACCATCACATGACCCTCCTCCAATTTCTTCAAAACCTTCAGCTTTGTTGCTACCTTTTTGTGTACATTGTTTTTGTGGCCACCAGTCAGAGCTAGCCTAGCTCTCTGCAGTTTCTCAGAACACTGGTCCCACTGCTAGTAAAGTGCTCATCACACTGTTCTAAGTGTCTGTTTATAGTCCCCTCTCTTTGGGCAAGTTTCACTTCTTGATTCAATTGCAACATCTTAGAACATGTCAGCAGAATGAATGAGTGAGGCAGTATTCAGTGGCCATTTCTTAGGCAGGGCTGGAAAAGCTTTTCTGCTAATATGTAGTCAAAGCGGTCAAGTAACTCCTTTATTTAAACAGAAGGGAGACATAAAGACCAATGAAAAAGCCAGTTTGGTTTTTTTTTTCCCCCTCTCCATGCCCACCAAATACTTACGTCAAATACATCATTTTCTTATTTTCCCTCAGTCGGTTGCTATGCACCAAGAGCAAATGCTTTGGGAGGATACTGTTTATGCATATAACCTTGAACATTTATAAGTAAGTAATACTCGAATAAAAAGAGATCATGTCACATAGTGTTTGTTAAAAAATACTTCAAATCAGGTGATCTCTTAAAAATACAAAACCAGAGAAATTATCTTGATAAGTCTCTCTTTTGATAAACTTTTAGGAAGACACTAAGTCAAAATGCTGGGGCGTTCAGTTTTATTTCCTAGATTTAGTATTGGAAATTCATCCCCAACTGCATCCTTACTGACACTGTCTTAGTTTTAGTTTAGTTCATATCCCTTCTTATCTGCACATTTGCTGTACCCCCATCTTGATTTCCCTCTGCCCAGGATGCCCTTCAGCCACATACTCAGCCCCCTCCACTCAAAAAAAGTTCTGGGCCCAGCAGGTGGCATGGTGGTTAAGACAGCTGGATTTCTTATGGCTGACTGTGGTGTGAGTCTTGGACCTGGTGGCTTGAAAATCATCCAGGGCACTTTTGCATGCATGCCCAAAATCCCTAGAGGAGAATGGAGGAGAAGGGATTGCAGCATGGCCATCCTCCATGTGTATGTGTTGGGGGAGGGGACGTCACTTCTCACTTTTCCTTTCTCTGTCTCTTTCCTCTCAGGTGAATATATGTGCCATATGGCAAAAACCTAAAAAAAAAAAGAAGTTTTAATCAGGCATCACCTTCCTTCTGAACAGCCTCTGTCAGCCTCTTTTCACCATTTTCAGCAGAGTTAAATCTTGTTCCTGTATAACGTTTTATCATTGTATTTGTTTGATCACATCACATTGTAATTATTTGTATATATATGCTTTTTCCTAATGTAATGAGAATCCTATGAGAGCAGTCACTGTCATGTCTAATTCCTCTCCATATTCAGAGTGTCATGCACATAAAGGTGCTCAAATAATGCTTGTTACATTGAGCTGCTGATTAACAGAAGGCAAAGTTATAATTTATAAATGTTATGGTCAGCAGTATGTACAATTTAAAACACTTGAAATCTGGTATTCTAACATGACAATATTTTCATTCACTTCATAAACAGTGTTTTTTTTTTGTATTAACCAACATGTTTTGTGTTAATGAATATCAATTTAACTTTCATCTATAAGTTATATGAAAGACTTTTTGTAAATTAACCAATTTTCATGAAAATTTATTAGTTTATTAAGAAGAAAATGCCTACACCAAAAGCTCAGGATACAAAAACAAGTAAATGAGACTACAGCAAACTAAAAAAAAACTTCTGCACAAAAAAGGAAACACTCAACAAAATGAAAAGCAACCTATAGTCTGGGGAAAATATTTGAAGGCATATTTCTGATAAGGGATTAATATCCAAAGTTTATGAAGAACTCATGAATCATTAGAAAAACAACCCAATTTTAAAAAATGGGCAAAGGGCCTGAACAGACGTTGCTCCAGAGAAGACATCAAAATGATTCACAAGCATATGAAAAGGTGCTCAACATCACTAATCATCAAAAAAATGCAAATTAAAATTACTATGGGTCATCACTTTATACTCATTAGGATGGCTATTCTCAAAAAAGAGGTAGTAGGGACCAGTCAAAAGATACAAAAGTAAGAGATATGGAAGAACAAGTATAGGGGTATAATGTGTCACATGAGGACTATAGCTAATAAAATTGTATGGCATTTGGGGTTTTTGCTAAATAAGTAAATTTGTAGCTTCTCTTGTCACATACACACAAAAGTAACTGTGATATGATAGATATGTTACTTTGTATCTTCTTATTATCTTTGCAAAAGAAAATAAAAGTGAAAGTTTCACTGAGACACAAACACTTAAAAATGAAGAGGATTTAAGTTTTGTGTCCTTAGAAAAAAGTACAAGATGTTAATTTGAGCAGCTCTTCTGAAAAGCGGCCAAGTGCAAATTCCATTCATTTAATTAGCTCAAGAATGAAAATTTCAGTTTTGGTAACTATAATGCACATTATATAAAAGATCATGGGGAAAGAGGGAGAAAAAGAGGGCAAAGGAGGTTGTAATTAAAGGAAATCTTCCCAGAACCCTGAATTGCATCAGGAACATGGCCAGAATAAGCAAGGCTACTGACTTTTGCCAGGGTCATGTTTGGAGGTTACTTTATCATAACCTTTGCTTAAAAAACATAATTTGATCATAGAAGAACTCCCAACATTCAATGACCTCCAAGTGTTTCTCATTAGGGTCAGAAGAAGAAATGCTGTGGTGGCTTCTACAAATTCAACAGAATAGAGATTTTGAGTTTCCAACTTGGCGAAAATGTTGGATGCCAACATGGACATCAGAGAGGAACCAAATACACATAGTATCCCAGAGTCACCTACAAACAATTATGAATGATTGCCTAGTCACTTATCTGCTTTCACATAGGAAAGCATCTAGTTCTGCTCTAAATGGTTATCTACTTTATTCTAAATAGTATAGTGATTTTAAAAATATAAGTTAGTAAGTAAATACTGTCAGTGAGTTTCTGTGATAGAGTTGTTACTATCAATTTGGAAGCTGCCAGAAATGACCTGTCAAATCTTCTCTTATTCATCCACTCCCAACCAAGAAGGCATGACTGATCACCCAGATCAGTAAATTTCCTTTCCTACTTCTGATCTGCAATGAGGAAAGTATGAAGCAACTAAACCAAGGGTAGCAACACTATTAATTACATTTCCAATATCTCCTTTCGCCTTTTTCTTACCAAACACTTGTCCAGCTAGATACTCACTTTCCCAGCCACTGAGACATAAATATATATTTGCTTTTGGGCTCTGGTAAAAAGCTCTTAATTTTTTTGTTAAAAGGAGAGAGAGATACCTCTTTCTTCCTGCTTTCAAAGCAGATGCAATGTCTGAAAACATCTAAGCAAACATCTAAGAACATCCCAGAACATGAAGTATTAAGGATATAGCACAGCAGAAAAATACAATAACCAAAGTCTCTTATGGCATTAGTAGGATGCTAAAGTTTTGGGCTACTATTAGTAGAGAGATACAAGTTTAGAGGAGGTAGAATGTATTCAGATTTTCCTTTCTTTTTCCAAATGTCCCCTCATCACCTCATTCTTATGCAATTTTGGATCAGCCTTAGGAAATGGAATTAATATCGCCCATTTAAAAATATCAGCTTTGATACACAACCTACCAACATTATGACTATTCCATTGACCATGAAGTTTCTTTTAACACTAAGAACTGGTACAGCCTATCCTGCTTCTGTTAGATTTCTGGCAGAGTTTGTCATGTAAAACACCTCCTCACATGAAAATAAAAGACTTCCCACACTTATTGATAATTTTGAAAACCTCTTTTAAGATCCTAATTTACGATAAAGCGCACTCAGAAGACAGAAAGAGAGAGACAAGCTTCACAGACTCAGTCACTCCGTGATCCCCTTCCTCCAGTTCTTCACCTGCCAGGGTTCTGGATATGTGTGCATGTGGCCAGCATATTTTCAAGTTGAATTGGCCAGGAACTTGAACAATGGTGAGCATGTAGCTTCCAGCTCCATAGTCCTATATGCTACCAACTGCATCACAGAGACTGAACCTTATTTAGAATCTTTTTAGCACAAGAAGAAGATACAACTATATTATACTAAAATTCGTGTAACCCTGGTTTCCATCAGGGAAGTCCTATGAAAGTCTGTACCATAGAATCTAGCTGTAGGTACAGAGTTCACTTTTTTATTATTAGTCAGGAAGAAAACTCTGGTATAAGATTTTCATGTATATTCCCATAGGAATTTTTCAAGTGCTAACATGTAGGTTCCTATTAGCATTGCTTATATTTCAGTGTTAAAAAGCCTTCTGACTAGTAGCATCTGATTGATGGACTGGTTGGTTATGGATGCTTGCACTTGGAGAAGACCCAGGTCTGAGGCTCATGCAAACATACAATTATGCTGGATCCATCACTTCAAAGTCATTTTTTCTATCCTGGGTCCAGTTTTAGGTTTGGTATATTGTTTTGTCTTGTTCTCTTTAAAACTCTCAAACAGCATTCAGAAGAATGGGTATAAAATGGCAGGTGCATATCTTCCTTTAATTCTTTCATTCAAAAAAGTGCCCACTAAAGACTTTATTTTATTTATTTATTTTTTTGCTAGAAGATAGGCCCACACACTAGAGAGGTACAGAGACGGAGCGTAAGGGAGAGGAGAAAGCACTTCCTATGTGGAATGGTCACACTGCACTTCCTTCTCTTCCATCTCTTCCTCCCTTTGGGATTTTGGGCACATGCGCATGTGTGTTTCTCAAGCCATGAAGTCCAGACTTGAACCTTGTGGTTGGCCTTGTGGAATCTAGTCGCCTTAACCACAAGGCCATGGAGGTCACCTGAGAATTTGGAAATCAGATTAATTTATCACTTATAATAACCATCATTGACTGAGATACCACTATGTGCCAAGAGTTACACTATGCACTATACATACGTCATCTCTGTTCACCTTCACCAGTCTGAGATAGACAATGATTGGCTGAGTATTGTTCTTAACTCATCTATTTAGCAGTTCTGGGGCTAGACTCTGGCAATTCAGCAATGAAAAAGTCATCTTCATGCTCCCCACTACACCCCTGGCTCATTTTCTGCACATATACAGATATCTCAAGATGTCTAATGGCAAAAGTGACATCACAGTGCAGTGAGAGTAAAGGAAGAAGAAACTAAGAGCATACACTAGGGATAGGAGGACAAGCCTCACTGAGGAACAAATAATTAAGCCTAGGCATTTAAAGTTATTCAGGCAAAGCAGGATGGTACTAGTGCTATGGACAAAAGTCATTCCAAGTCATTCATAAGGTCAAGCACGTGTCAGGTAGAACTTCCGAAGGGTTAAAGGAAAGTCACTATTGCTGGAGCTAAGAGAACTAGTGAGAGAGAAGATTGGTGAGATAGGCAGGGACCAGGTCATGGGCCATGCTTGAAACTTGGTTCTAAATTCAATGCAAAGCCATTTAAGATGGTGGTGGTGGTGATTACTGTTTTAGGTGAGTGTGTGGGGTGGAAGATCAATAGGCAGAATTTTGGTCAGGTTGAAACCCAGATTCTGAGAAAAGAGGTAACTTTGCTCAAAGTCACTTTCGAGCTGGAATCTGGATCCAATGTGCTTGATTTTCACCTTTTACTGTGAATCCAGAAATCTCTACCATCGTGTTTTGTTATCTTCATTCTAATCAGGGCAACTTATCACTATGGAATGCATCAAAGGTCCATTCAAAACCACATGTATCCTGTGCTTCCTACAAGTCTGGGCCCAAGCTAGGTATAGAGATTTCAACACCTTGGCCTGGAGATATGTCTTGACATCTCTTCTTTCTCAATGGCTACGAAAGAATTTGGAATTGGAATGTCAGACCCCATGCATTTATACATGTTCAGAGGCCCATTTAATTTTAACCTATAGCAACATTATCTCAAAGAGAAAGTTCACGGCAACTGGGTTGTGAGAAAAACCATTCTCCTACTAGCAAAATCCCCATTATCTGATGTAATGCTTGTGACATTAGCATGTTGAATGAGTACTCACTTACAGATGAGTAGATTAAGGTTTCGAAGGTTAAGCCACTAGCCCAATGGCACAAATTCTAGACAGGGGGTCACAGTTTGTCTTCTGGAACAAACAGGCTCTCTGCGCAGGTTCCTAGCCAGGTAGAAGGGGAGAAAGAAAAGAAAGGGAGAAGGGACTTAAGAGAAATGATGCTAATATGAAGAGCTCTACCTACGGGACAGCGTGAGACTGTCTAATCATTACCCATTTTAAACTGATCCCATTGTTAAAAAGCCCTACGAAGTCAATGCTACAGAGAAAGGAAATGAATTTTCAATTCTAACTAAACCCCATTTTTCTTCCTTACTTTTTTAAGGTTAAATGTTAAATCCAGTTAGAGTTGTAACTGGAATATCTGATTTGCCTCAGAAAAATAAGTAAGGGATAAAATATTTATAAAATCCAGATGTTATGGTTGCTTAGATCTTTGAGTACCAAAAGGTCTTAGATTTCTGTAAGTTAATCAAGTACTGCCCAGATCTTGTCCTTTCAATGATCAGGAAAGGAATAACTCCTAACAGGATAAAAGTTATATTAAGATCTGAACTTGAAAAAAAAAAAAAGAAGAAGAAGAAGAAGAAGAAGAAGAAGAAGAAGAAGAAGAAGAAGAAGAAGAACTAAGTTTGCTCTAGAAAGCTTAGTGAAATGCTCCAAGTTCTGTGTTTTCTTTTCTAAATTATCTATAGGTGAGCAACACTTTTTTTTTTTTTTTGAGAGGTTTTTGCTATAGGGCACGTGCACTCGCCAGACAGAGAGAGAGAGACAGAAAGCGAGAAATCACCCCCAGGGGGGGATGGCCACGCCACAATCCCTTCTCCTCCATTCTCCTCTCGGGATCTTGGGCATGCACGCACACACACCCAGCATGAGTTTTAAGCCACCGGGTCCAGGATTCAAACCACAGTCGACTACATGGGAGTCCAGCGACATAGCCATTAAACTAACTGCTGCTCCCCAAGCAACACATTTATACACTATACCCATTAAAATAAAATGGGCCAAATTATGTGTATATTTTTTTTTTGTAGCGATTGTACTTTTACACTGAGGAACTCATGATGATAATCTCATTTTGAAAAACACACTCTGGGGTACTGCCTTCAAGTGTAGTGCTAATGCCTTCCCCCGTTTTCTCCCCTATAAGTCAACTATTGATCTTGTTAGATAATTTTTAAACAAGAATTAGTAGTGCATACTGTTATACTTCAAAGAACTTGAGTATAAAAGTGTTTCTTAGCTGTAAAAAAAAAGTATCAAGTGGATCGAACTAATTTCACTTATTAAAATAATTCAACTTTATAATGGTCTGTTCTCAAATAAATGAAATCGAATCTCAAATTATATGTGCTAAGATCTGTTCCTGGAAATGCTATAAAATTCAAATCAAATGGCATTAAATCAAAAAATATGAAATGGGGCTTAAGATTCGTATTTGATAATCTTATCCCATTAAATAAAAGTATATAGAAAGTATTGAAATAGAATTATTGCATTATTAACATTTTATTCACAAACTAGAGTGGGAATATCAAGGGGTCAGAAGGCAAAGAAGAAATCGTGTGTGTGTGTGTGTGTGTGTGTGTGTGCACGCATGCGAGCGTATGTGTGTTCTTCTTCACTCTCTTTTGTCCTCTGGCAGAAAGTAGCCTCAACACTTACAAAAGGAGTTTTTGGAGAAAGGAAAAGGTCCATAGTCAAATCTCCTAGAGCATCTTGGATTCCTGGAATTATTCGAGTTGTAAAGGCAGGGAGTAGCAACATCTCTATTCACAGTTCAGAAATTCTCTTAACTGAAACTAGATTCTTTACTTATCTCATTCAGTTCTCAGAAGTCCAGGAGGTGAACCACATATTGATTATTACTACCTAACTGGTCACTGTCAAAAACATAATTTATCGGCGCCAGCACTGGACTCCTACATGGCTGATCATGGTTCCAGTTCCAGACCTGGTGGCTTGCTTTCTCACTTTCCTTCTCTCTCTCTCTCTCTCTCTCCGCCCCCCCCCCCGGCCAAATTAAAAATAAATAAAATAAAATAATAAAAAAAGACATAATTTATCAAGCAGTTTACCTTAAGTGACTTAGTAAGTGCAGAATTAAAAATTACTCTCAAGTCTTTTCTATTATTTTCCCTTCCTGCCCTGAATATAGAAATATAAGCTTCAGTCATTTGTGTTTTCACGTGGGAATAATTACATCCTTTCACTATGATGAGGAAACAGAACCTACAGGGGAAGCTGATTTGCAGCCTGGGGACTTTCAGGGAAAGTTGGCCAAATAGCCAGAATCCACACAGGCATGAGGGGAAGAGAGCAGTGACAGGAAGGAGTTGGGAAAGTGTTTTGTAATGTTTCCTTGTATGCTAAAGATCCAAGCACCATTTTAAACATCATTTGGATATCTCCTTTTGCATCCTGCCTCTGTCCTCTGTGCCTGGCATAACGTGTAAAGGTAAGCAGTGGTATAGTCTATGAGAGGTCTTCAAGAAGTTCTTGGTGGGCTGTTGCTGCACCTCAATGGTTGAGAGAACGGAATCCCACATGGCCAGCCATGGTTTGAATCCCAGCTGCAGTGGTTTTTAAAACATGTCAGGCGTGCATGTGTACATGCTCCAAAGCCTGATGGGAAGGAGAAATGGAGGGAAAAGGATTGCAATGTGACCACTCCTTGTTAGGGGGTGTTTTCTCTCTCATCCTGGCAAGCTCATGTACCCTCTGTCAATTCACTTAACAAAAAGAAATTTAAGTTCATGGAAACTATACATGTATTTAATTTTTTTTTCTTTAGGTTTTTGTCCTAGGGCATATGCACTTACCAGAGAGAGACAGTGAGAGGGAAAGGGAGAAATTAGCCTCCAGGGGAATGGCCATGCCACAATCCCTTCTCCTTCATTCTCCTCTCAGGATTCTGGGCATTCACACACATGTACCCAGTGTGATTTTCAAGCCACCAGGTCTAGAGATTGAACCATGGTAAGCTATGTAGAAGTTCAATACCTTAACTACCCTGCACTTCAATTTTTTGCACCAAAATAAACTTGTACTTTCATTCAATTTTTCTACAAACTTTTCGAAGCCCCTTTATATGTAATGGAGTACCTCCATATGATGGATACATCAAAGAGAAAAACTCTTTTGATACTAATAGTAAATAGGGACCAGCAGTTGGCGTAATGGCTATGCCACTGGACTCCCATGTAGTCAACCACAGTTTGAGTCCCAAACCTGGTGGCTTAAACTCACTCCAGGTGCATGTGCGTGCATGCCCAAGATCCTGAGAGAAGAATGGAGGAGAAGGGGATTGTGGTGTGGCCATCCTCCCTGGGGGGTGATCTCACGCTTTCTGTCTCTCTGTCTCTCTCTGCCTTTCTGGTGAGCGCACGCACCCTATAGCAAAAACCTCTCAAAAAATGATAGTAAGTAATAAGAACAAGAACTATTATTTATGAAGTATTTATTCCATGTCTACCACCACCAAAATCATTATCATCACCAAAATTTATTAACATCTATTGAGTCCTCACCATGTACCAGACACTATTCTAAGTTCTTTGCATTTATTATTTCACTTAATTCTTACAACGATTTTGATAGATAGGTACCATTATTTTCTTCTATTTATAGAAGAGAAAACTAAGGCATAGTCAGGAAAGTTCTTGGTTCAAGGCCATGGGACATAAACTCAGAGATCTAATACGTGTGATTATAAATGACTTACATATTCCATTTGAAAGATTTTCATTGGTGCACCAGTAAAATGGGACACTCTGAGAGGTTGACCCACATGGGAAGGTTCTGAGTTCATGTCTGGAGACCTTGTAGGCCAGGCAGACGTATGCCCATGATTCAGAGGTGAAGCTGGGCATAAATTATGGCATCAAGATCCTCTTGGGGGGTTACTGCCTGTCTCTCTTGCTTGCATGGAATAAATAAATAAATAAACTTAAAAATACATGTAGTTTTTTTTATGTGATCAGTTATTTAATTAGACTCTTGGCAAAACATTTAGACCTATTTATGAGGAGAAACTCCATTTGTAAGGGCAGACATGGATCACAGGTAGCCCTGGAGCTGAGGAACAGCTTTGATTTTTTTTTGGTAAAATTTGCGAGTCCACAGCTTTCTGATCAACCTTGCACTGCTCTGAAATCTCATATTTCTCCGTCTCTGTGTCGAAGATCTCACCTTCCTGGAGTCTGGGCTTCTGCAGTTTCTTTTTCTTGAAGTAAACATCGGTAAGGTACTTTGGATTTTTACTTTGCTATTATCAATTTTCATGGAGGTGGCAATGACAAATTTCTGGTGTGTTCTACGCAGTGGAGCTCGATTGAGAACCAGCTCGGCTGCTTTAGGAAAGCCACTCTCTTGCCTCTGTGGCGTCCAGTGAGAATGATCAGAATGGTCCCAGGAGTGATGCTGGCTCGCAGCTTTCTCACATGCTGACTGAAGGGGGTTTTTTGCCGTGACTCAACAGCTTTCAAGGCACATCTTCAGAAGGATAATACCTAGGCATTTTGTACAGTTTAACCACCTGGGTACCACCATTCTTGTCTCCACCAACTGGTTTTGTGACAGTCGCAAGAACCTTTTCCTTCTTTTTCTTTTTGATCCTGGATTTAGTGGCAGAGTATTTCCTGTTGTACATGGCCTTCCTGGAATACATGGCAGATCGGGAGTATCTGCTGATGCCCTCGACTATGATGGGGTTTCGACTACAATGGGGCTTCCCCTTCTTGAATTTTTTAGCCTTGGGGGTCACCCTTTTTTTTTTTCTTTGAGTGGTTTTTGCTATAGGGCACGTGCAATCACTAGAAAGACAGAGACAGACAGACAAAAAGCAAGAAATCACTCCCCAGGGGGCATGACCACGCGACAATCCCTTCTCCTCCATTCTCCTCTCGGGATCTTGGGCATGCACGCACGCACGCGTGCCCAGTGTGATTTTAAGCCACCAGGTCCGATATTCGAATCATGGTCGACTACATGGGAATTCAGTGACATAGCCATTATGCTAACTGCTAGGCCGGGGTCACCCTTTTTAACCTTGCCACTGGCATCAGCCTTCTTGGCTTCATATTTCTTCTCCTTAGTATCCAGCTTTGCAGCTTTTTTCACCTGCCATCTTGGATAGTGGGAAAGAGCAAAAATACATGTAGTTTCGGTGACTCCTGACTATATGCCAGCCTCTGTACGGAAGCAGTGATGCAATGCTGAGCAAAAGCTGACGTAATTTCTCTCCTTTATGGAACTCCCAGTTTCCCAAAAAGAAAGCCGTCAAAAGGTGATATAAGCAAATATATATTTGTAATGGTGCCAAGGATTCGGAAAGAAGGGTTTACAGCACTATGACAGTATCTGCCCAGGGGACCTACCTCGTTTTCATTTGTTCTTCACAGAGTCTCTATTTCTATTTATACATGGGACAGAAGAAGCGAGGTTTAGGGAGAGGAAAACTATTTAGGCACTTGGCTGAGGACTACCTAAGCAGACCCTCCTGAGTTAAGAATCAGTTATTTCACTCTGAGGCATGTCACATTTTAGACACGATTAGCAAATCATTTAGCTCAGAAACCTAAGTGCTAATTGTGTGCACATTAAGAGATCCAGAACACTGGTTTTACTTTAGCACAAATCATATTATTTTATGCACAAAGATTTCCTACTGCTTATGTAACAGAGACCATTTACCGGACCAGAGAACCCACACTTACACTTGGGACCTAAAGTTATGCTCTAATTTTTCATCTGTTTCGTGGGGTGTGTAGAATTTGGCTTACCAACTGTGTTTATTTCTGTTCAAAGCACTGGAAATAAAAGGTTTGTACAGATGTTTTCAGGACATTATATAGACTATTCACAAACTTTTGTGGTCTGTGTAGCCACTCTAGTCAGGACCAGTGACTCACTGTAAACTGAATTTTGTTGCTTCTTAAAATATTGTTTTGGTCCTGTCCTCAGGAAAACTGGTGTGTCCATCCCAAACATTGCTAGGTGGGGAAAAGGGCTAATAAGATGTGGAATCTTGTGAAATATTTTGTGTGACAAAAGTTTGTTCCAACTTTTTCTAGTTATTCCTATGACAACATGTGACCCAGGGAGCATTTTAATCTGGAAGACATCTTAAATTGCAGTTTCTGGTCACAACCTTACATTCCATGAAGAACTCTGAGAGATTGACTATGACCAATGTCATGACTGTTGGTAGCACAGATGTTCTTACCATTAATACCAACCTCTGGAGAGCCACAGCCCATGGCTCCTTAATACCACTCATGCTGACTCTTGGAATGATACTCTTAATTTCTTGGGCTATCACTGTTTTTCCTCTTCTCCCCTTTTTGTGTCTTAAAGGTGGGTTCACAATTACTTAAAATGGTATAAGACCATTACAAGACCACTAACCATGGTCTTGTAATTATTGCCAAATAAGGAGTTCGTTATGTAACTGTTTTCTAGAAGTATATAGTTTTTAACAGAAAACTTTCAACAGAGGGAAACATAAAACATTATAGACAGGGCCAGCAGCAGTGGTGCAGTGGTATTGCAGCACTCTGTGATGCTGGAAGGTCCTGGGTTCATGTCTGGAAGTCTCCCTGTACAGGCACATGAATGTGTGGAAGGCTGAGGTGGCGAGTCGATAGCAGCGTTGAGAACCCTGCTAGAGAAGACTTTGTTTTCTACCCTACCCTGTCTCTCTTTCTGAAGAAATAAGCTGTGAAAATGTTATAGAAAACAATATCAACTAGTGTCATAAGTTAAAGACATTTTACAAGACACATGAACATAATGTGAAAGAGCTGGGCATGCTCGTATCTGATAGTAAACAAAACAGACATGAGGGCTGGCTATTTCCACAGTAGGGTCAAAAAGAGTTGTTTGTTTGTTTTTTCTAATTAGTTAAGATTCAAGTGGAAGAGGAGAATGTCAAGTGTGAAACTGGGGTAAGTTTATGAATTCCATCAGGATGGAGGAGCTGGCACAGGTAAAAACTTAAACCTGTTAATAATAGGGGATGAGTGGGGTATTATGGAACTCACTATACTTTCTGCCCTGTGTTTTTGTAAACAAACAAAAACTGCTCCAAGTGGCCAGCAGGTGGCGTGGTGGTTAAGGGCACTAGAATCCCACATGACCAACTGCAGTTTGAGTCCTGGATCTAGTGGCTTGCTTTCTCTTTCCCTCTCTTTCTCTCTTTCACTCTCACTCTGTCCTTCTCTGGTCAAATTAAAAAATATAAATAAATTAATAAATAAATAAAGTTAAATCAAATAATTCTTAAAAAAAAAACTACTCCAAAAAATAAAGTTTATTAATTAAAAATAAAAAAGGAACTGGTCAACTATTTTCCATAAAATATTTTCAGGCCCTCTAAAAGTCTTCATTTTTGTGTTAACTTAACAATAAAACACACTAATCTCGTTTCAGCTGATAGGATATTATCACTATAGGTGCTCATATCAATATCGTCATGTAAAAAATGCCAAAGTAGGGTACCTTCTTCCAGGTGTCTGACTGGAGAAAGAATCCGAATGAGAACCGTCTACAGTCAACCAAATGAGAAATCTGTTCTACAGGACAGAGTGGAAAGCCAAGGTCAAAGCCCTCAGAGATCCTCAGAACTGGCTTTTGAGTAAGAAGAAGTCTAAAGGGACATGGGACGCAAAGCCAGGAAGGAAGGAAGCAAACCCCAGCAAGACTGTACCCAGAAGGTGATATCTGAGATGCAGCAGCTCTGTTTCTGGGCTGAGATTAGGAGTTGATAGTGGTCTTGACAACACAGTTCTGCAGAATTACAGGCTGGGTACATTGCAGGAGAGACAGGTTCTGAAAGAACGAACTAGGATCTGAGGAAGTTCACACTGGAAGACTCTATATACACATATAGTATACTCTAGGGGCTGGACGGAAAACAGAGACATTTGAGAACGCATTGTTGGAAATGCATCCCAACAATGACTGGAATGCATCCGCATGCAAAACAAAACTCCTGGGAAAACCAAAATGTGTCTTGGATTGTGGTTCAAGGAACTAGTAATGAAATAAAAGGCTCAAGGTCAGTAGCGTGAGCCCAGCCTGGGTTAGGAGCTAGTAACATGCTTCAGATGTCAGTGTGAAAGGAGCCGATGGGGCTAGCCTGACCTTCTAGTATTAGAGTAATCCTGAAAAGAAGCACCTGCCACACAGGTAATCTTAGCACCTTACTTCACGGAATGACTGGGAAGGGAAGTTGAACTGCGAAACCAGCTCTTTTCTTTCTCTCTTTCTTTCTTTCTTTCTTTCTTTCTTTCTTTCTTTCTTTCTTTCTTTTTTTTTTTTTTTTTTTTTTGAGAGGATTTTGCTATAGGGCATGTGTGCTCACCAGAAAGACAGAGACAGACAGAGAGAAAGCAAGAAATCACCCCCCAGGGGGGATGGCCATGCTGCAATCCCTTCTCCTCCATTTTCCTCTCAGGATCTTGGGCACACACACACACACACACACGTGCCTGGTGTGAGCTTAAGCCACCAGGTCCAGGACTCGAACCACAGTCAATTACATGGGGGTCCAGCAACACAGTCATTATATCAACTGCTGGTCCCAGAAACCAGCTCTTTTCTAGCATGAAGAGAGTCTCTTCAGAGTACAACTGAAGCAATGTGGGAAATGTCTAACCCCTTTGAGTATAGGCCAGTGCTTCCCTGAGCTTGGCCCTTGGACCACCTACATCCAAATCTCTCTGGATTCCCATTAACAATGCAGGCTTCCTTGGGTCCACCCTAGACCAAATAAACCTGTATCATTAGGGATGGAACCTGGGAATCTGCATTTTAACCAGCCTTTTGTTTTCCCTGTACATTGAAGTTTGAGGATTATTAAGTAGATTGGTGGTTCTCAAACTTGAGCATATATCAGTCATCAAGAGGTATTATTAGCATTTAGATTACTGGGCCCCACCTGCAGAGTTTCCATTGACCTCTCTGGATAGGGCCCAAGAATTTACATTTCTAACAAGTTTCCAGGTGATGTTGCTGAACTAGGGAATCACACTTTGAGAATCACTTCTTTACAGAATTTCTCTTTACCGAGCCATTTCCTAACAGCACAGAAAGTATAAAGTCCCACTTATCAGGGCCAGCAGGTAGCATAGTGGTTAAGGCACTTGACTCTCATGTATTTGACTATGTTTCAAGTCCTGGACCCAGAGGCTTGAAGCTCATGCCTAGTGCATATTCATGCATTCCCCAAACCCTGAGAGAATGGAGGAGAAGGGACTGTGGCATAGCCATGCCCCTGGGGGATGATTTCTGACTTTCTGTCTCTCTGTCTCTTTCTGTCCCTACAGCGAGTGCACACACCCTATAGCAAAAAATCTCTCTCTCAAAAAAAAAAGTTTCACTTATCATTCATCTACATAACTGAACTTGCTTTTACCTCCCTGTAATTCAGATGACTAACACACATGACCTCTTTTTCACCTTGTTGGATAACATGTACTTTTAAATTGACAATATGAAAAGAGATCTCACCTGGCCAGCCCTAATCTTGTATATTGTTCTGGTTCCAGTTGTTTATATTATCATCAACCTTGTCCTTTTCTCATGTTTGGCAATGTCATGTTCAACTTTGCATTACCTTGGGCTTCAAAAACTAAAATCAGTCTCTTTTTTGCCACGTGACTGTGTGAAATAAATAAATAAATAAAATAAAATAAAAGCTTACAGAAACAGAGAAACCTGAAAATATTCGGAAATTCAGAAAGTGTTATTTTGGGGAATCTTTCTGGGACAGGATGTCCCCATCATTGGCTAGAGGAAGCCCAGCTTCTGATAAACACTGTTTTGCCTTGCACAGATCAAAGGGAGTCATTTATTGAAGGAAGGGATGGAAGTATTTGATGAGGTCCTTCTGCAGACTCCCTGTAAACAGGATAAACCCTATCAATGAAAGCTTATACACAGCCAGGCCCCAGTACCCAAGAACAATGGAGGTATAAGAACGGTGGGTGGTAAGAAAAGAGTCTCAGTCCAGACAAGATTGTTCGCCAAGAGAATGGCTGTAAACAGGATTAGTCCTAATGAGATTATCAACTCAGGACTTGGAGGCCAGAGCTGGAGAGTTCAGTAGCATAAAGAAAAGACACAGAAGGAGCTTGTAGGGTGGGAGGATTACAAAGCAAGGAGCCAGGGCTTATCCTTCCTATCTTTCCTCTAGCCCAGGGCTGCCATCTCTTCTGGGATGAGACACTAGCTGCCATAATTGCAAACATTGCTGTGTAGGAGTAGAGCTATGAGGGGTTATAGTAGGAACACAGCGGTTTCAGTCAGGGGATATTGGCAATGCCTGGTGGCATTTTTGGTTGTCACAACTGGGTGAAGGGATGTTAATGTCAGCTAAGAGCAGAGACCGGACTGTTGCTCAGACTCTTACAATGCATGGGATAGCCTTGCATGATCAAGAGTCATCCAGCCCGAGGGGCCAGACAGTGGCACGACCACAACACGTAATGCTCTGCAGGCAATTCCAAGTGAGAAGGTTCTCAGCTCAGGTCTACAGACCTCACTGAGTATGCTGGGCACACACTTGCCCAAGATCTGGGGTTGGTTGAAGACTGGTGGTGGATCGTGGTGTTGGATCCAGTTGGGGGGTGTTCTCTGTGTCTCTCTCTCTGTTCTGTCTCTCTTGTTCTCATGGAAAAGATAAATGGATAAACTAAAAAAGAAAGGAAGGAAGGAAGGAAGGAAGCAAGCAAGCAACTGCTCACCTGTAAATACAGAGGTTGAGAATAGAAGCCCTGCGCTGAAGTGAGGAAGAGGAAATCTAGCGAGGACATTGACAAGTGACAAGCTGGACACAAAGTTTGGCAATGGGCAGGGAGTAAATGGGCAAGTATTGCTTGGACCTTTGTTTATGGGAAAGATAATGTTATTACGCCCCAGAAGTTGAAAATTGACTGTGGGTGAAAATGGAGGGAGCAGAGAAAACAAATATGTTATGTATGAAGTGCAGCTATACATGCAGCACGTGAACAGATAAGCAGCCTTTCTGTGATATTAAAATTTTATATGGAAGTGGTGGGCAATCAGGGGGAGAGTCCAAAAGGGCTCTCTCGGGAGGTGACAATGCAAAAAAAGGAAAGAAACACTGGTCTACAGGAGAAGCTAGATGTGAAAGGGGGTGACAGCTTCTCCAGCTATAGCCAGAATCCACCTGGTGGAAACTTTATAAGAGATACATCTGTGATGGTGACTCTAGGGCTTAAGATTGGCTTTTTATTGTCTTCAGGATAAAATACAAATACTACTCAGCTTAAGGCACACGCCACCCAGCACTCTTGGTGTCAGCCATAATGAACCACTCGTATGCTGCTCCCAAGTCACCACGCTCTTTTCTCTCCAGGCCTAGAAGACTCTCTCCTGCTCCTTGCCCTGAAACCCTCACTGGCTAACTGATGCTGCTCCTTACACCCCATCCACAAAGCCCACCCCAGCTACTTCAACACTGGGCTGCCTACCCCCTCTCTACCTCCCTAGAGTAGAACTGTAGCTCACTCCTATTATAGCACTGATCCCACTTAGCTGTGATAATTTATTTACTTGCCCATAAGGAATTCATGGGCAGCCATCTAGGCCTAGTGCAACAAATGCCTGATGCATAGTGGGCCCTCAATAAGTATTTGTTGGAATTCATTATCTCATTTTATTCTCTCAGTCTCCCTCAGCCATAGTTATGATCATGTCTTAAAAATGCATGACTTCCGGGTGTGTGTGCGTGTGTGCCCAAGATCCCCAGAGGAGAATGGAAGAGAAGGGATTGCAGCATGGCCATCCCCTCTGGGGGGTGATTTTTTGCTTTCTGCCCCTCTATCTCTCTCTGTCTTTCTGGTGAGCACATGCGCCCTATAGCAAAAACCTCTCCAAAAAATGAAAGAAAAAATGCATGACTTTCTCAGATGAAAAATGGGTGTGGCCTTCCATGTACCCTTCTGAGCCTTAACTCTTACCTGGACCTGTGGCCAGAAAAGAGAAAATGAGCAGGCCTCCCCAGGAGATACCTTTCCAGCAGAAAAAGCATAACTTAAAAATGTATCAGGGCCAACCAGTGGCATGGTGGTTAAGGTGGCTGTATTCTATGTGGTTAATTGCATGGTTGGAGTCCTGATCTCATGGCTTGAAAAACACACTAAGTGCCTGTGCATGCATATCCAAAATCCCAAAAGGAGAACGGAGTAGAGAGGATTGTGGTGTGGCCATTTCTCCTGGGAGGTGCTTTCCCACTTTCCTGATCTCTCTTTCTTTTTCTGTCCCCAGAAAGCACATGTACTCTATAGCATACTTTTATAAAAGTTGGGTGGGGGAAGAAAAAGAAAAAAGAAACATGCCATGAGGGGCGGGGGAACCACAGGAAAAAAAGTAAGAGTTTTATAAATAAAAGGTTCCATTTTGCCTTCTAGAGAATAAGCCAAAGGTAGTGAGTGCCTAGGTGTCCAGCAAACATCGTCTGAAAGTTATTGCCTTAAAGTCCTAGAGCAAAGGTAAGTGGTTTTGATAAAATGGTCCTCAATTTGACTTTAAGTGTTCTGGCATCAATACTAAAGAGATATCAGCTCAGTTATGGAGCCCACGGGGTGTAATAACAGAAGAGATGGCTAGCCTCAGTGTGCACGTGGAACCAAGGAGCTGGACACAGAAGGAAGCCCAATTTGAGGCACGGCTTGGGAGTCATGATTAGTACACAGAGTCTATGTCACAGGTAGTCTTTGAAGCTGTGAGAATGGATGACATTAAAAGCACAAAACAGAGTGGTAACAGGGCTGAGTACAGAAAATGCCAAACAACAAATACAATGTCTTGTATTTTCAGTTAACTTTTTATGTGTAACTTATCTTTCAAATAGACTGTAGACTTCTCAAGCTTTTAGAGAAAGCTTTTAGAGAAAGCTTTAACAACTTTTTCTCTCTTTTTTGGGATTTTTGCTATAGGGTACATGCGTTTGTTGGAAAGACAGAGACAGAGAGACAGAAAAAAATAAATGGAGATGGCTATGCCACAATCCTTTCTCCTCCATTCTCCTCTCTGGATTCACACATGCACCTGCTGTGAATTTTAAGCCACCAGATCTGGGACTTGAGCTGTGGCTGACTACGTGGGAGTCCAGCGATATAACATTATGCAATCTGCTGGTCCACATTTTTTCTCTTTTTTTTAAAAAAAATTATTGGTCTCCTTCAGAGTCTTGAACAGAGAAGATACTTAAGAATTTGATGAATGAATGAATTAAACCTGTTTCTTCCATCTAACTTCTGCAAAGAGCTTTCTTTTTGCCTTCATTTCCTTTACTTTTACCTCTATGGCTTCTACCATCATCATGGGACTGAAATGTTTCTTTAGTACCTTGCTCATGACTTCTGTACTGCCAAATCCACTGGCCTGTTCTCAAGTCCCTTCTGCAATCTCTGTAGCATTTATTTACACACTCATTAATTTAATAGCTACCTTCCTTGGTTTCCATGGTACTATATTCTTTTGTTTCTAGCTCAGTCTTCTTGCAGACAGGTTAAACGTCTCTATCCAAAAAAGAGAGATCTAAAATGCTCCAAAATCTGAAAAATTTTGAGTGCTGACATGATGTTGTAGGTGGAAAATTTCACACCTGACGTCATGTGATGGGTTGCATTCAAAATGCAGCAATACAAAAATATCGCATAAAATTACATGAAGGTTATGTGTATATTGCATATATAAAACATAAATAAATGCTGTGTTTATACTTGGGTCCCAGCTTTAAGATACTTCATTAAATATATGCAAATATTCTAACACCAAAACGAAAAAAAATTTGAGACTTGAAATAATTTCTGGCCCCAGCATTTCGGATAAGGGATACTTGAATGGTATTGTTTTCAGGCTCTCTGATAACTCCTGTTTCTTTCTTGGTCCCCTGAAAGCATATTATTGTCCAAACTTTTCTTTGTCCCTGTGCTCTTATTTTTCAAATTCTACCTGACAATCTTATCCACAATTTCAACTATGACTTTTTTTTTTTTTTTTTTTTTGGAGAGGTTTTTGCTATAGGCACATGTGCTCACCAGAAAGACAGAGAGACAGAAAGTGAGAAATCACCCCACAGGGGGGATGGTCACGCCGCAATCCCTTCTCCTCCATTCTCCTCTCGGGATCTTGGGCACGCACGCACATGTGCTTGGCGTGAATTTAAGCCACCGGGTCCGGGACTCGAATCATGGTCGACTACATGGGAGTCCAACGACATAGCCATTACACCAACTGCTGATCCCTCAACTATGACTTCTATAAAGATGACTTCCAAATCCAAGACTCAAGTCTCGATGTCCTTCCTTTTGGGCCTGTTTCAATAGAATTGGGGGAGGAAGCTGAATGTCAGTCTACCCTTTAGCAAAGTGGCCAGCGGTCTAATGTTGATACTGGAAGCAAACATTAGTCTGGTTGAGTAGATAAAGACAGAGGTAAATTTGACCTTCCACGGGTGTTATGGGTTGAATGCTTGAAACCATACCCTCCAATGTGATGGTATTAGGATCTGGGGTCTTTAGGAGGTTATGAGCTGACATCCTCAGGATGGGATTAATGTCCTTATAGGAGCCCAAAGAGAGCTTGCTTCCTCTCTCTGCCATGTAAGGAGACAAGGAGAAGACAGCTCTCTGGGAACTAGAAAGTAGGCCCTCACTAGACACTATCTGCCAGAGCCTTGCCCTTAGACCGCTTCCAGAAGTGTGAGAAATAAATGTTTGTTGGTTAAGTCACCCAGTCTAGGCGTTTTGTTATGAAAGCCTGACCAGACTAAGACAAAAGGACTAGTCAGTCAGGACACAACCTTGAAGGAATGAAGCAAAGGTGGGAAGAGAGGGAGATGCCAGGTGCAAGCAGATCTGGTGTCAGTTCAGGAGTCCTCTCTGGGGCCCTGAGTTCTGACCATGGCACAGCTCTTCTATGGGTTCATATACTCCTTACAGGACTGGGCACAATAGGCACCTACTGATTTTTAGGCTGTATTTCCACGAGGCTCTGCCAGATCCTTCTGCTGAGACCTTCTGACTCCCTCCTCTAGGCTCCCTTGACGTTCTGCGGGGTTCTGACATTGGCTCACTTCTCTGCACGGCCTTTTTCAGTTTTCTATGTAACCTCATGCATTCTCATGGCTTGAGATGCTATGTTTAGGTTGACAAGTTCCAAATCCATACTCTAACCTAAACTCCAGATCTGTAAATGTACCTACAGATTCCCTAAGACCCAAAAAATTCCGGTGTCCCAAACTGGTGCTATTCTTTTGCCTGCCAAACTAACTCTGTTCTGCCCCCTGTGTGGTCTCTGTTGGATAATAATATAACCACTCATCCAGTCATTCAAGCCAGACGCTACAGTCATTTTTGTCCCATTCACCTCTCTCCACCTGAAAGTCAGTTTTGCCACTTTATCATCTGTGAGTTTGTTCACATTTGTCCTTCTCTACTGCCGAATTCTTGGTTATCTCTTATCATCTCTCACCTGGATATTTCAGTAGTTTCCTAACAAGTCACTTATGTCCAGTTTTACAACTCTCAAAGAGTCCTCCATGCCATTCTACAATTTTCTTTTCCAAGTAGGAAGCTGATCTCATTCCATGGCCCAATGACTCCTCATTGCCTACTACCAGATATTTTCAACACAATGCTTGGCACACAATCCCCTTCCTGATTTGCCCTCTCCTCCTCTGGCTAGGCTTATTTATAGACATTTTCCGAGTCGTATCTCATGCTTCAGCAACAACTAGTGGCAATCTCCTGAACAGACCGTGCTGTTTCATAATTCCATGCTTTCGTGCATGAGTGCCCACTACCTGCAATGCCCTTTCCTTTATCCTGGTGAACAAATCTTTTAAAATCCAGTTCCTATATCATTGTCCCCTTGAAGCCATCTCTGATTATTTTTTTCTCCAGCCCTTCCCCTCCTGCTCTCCATGTACATTCCCGTAATCTAGCACCACTGGGTTGAACTGTAATTCCTTGCTTAGGCTTTTATCTTCTCCACTAAATTCTGAGTTCCTCAAGGACAGGGGCCTGTCCAGTGAGTTTTCCCTCCTTGGCAGCTAGCAGAGCACTTCTAAAACTGTGTTCCCTGGAATACTAGTCCTGTGAGCTATTAAGAAGAATTCCTCAAACAAGAATCTATGGCCTAATATGGGGGAAACTGCATATTCACAATACACATGAACTCATGGAGGTCTGTCAGCAGAAACCTGTTTGATCTGGTTTAACTTCATTTCTCTCAAATCCTAGATTAGGAAAAGACCCCCCTCAATATTTCCTTATAACCCATGTGCAAGAGGTGAAGGTAGAGATATGCCCAGGCAAAGGGTGATATGGGAAAATAGGGAATGGGCCAACCCTGGCTCCAGGAGCTCTCCATCACTCACAACAGGATACTCAAGTATCACTCCAGAAGAGAAATTCCCCAGTGTCTAGGGACTGAAATTTAGGATTAAATGTAAATATCAAAATGTTTTATTATGCAAAAAAGGTAAAGTCTTCCAGGATGTTCTTTTCTCCTATTCATTCCTGTGGTCAAATGCAACCTTGAACTGGCCTGCCCCACTGATGAATCACAGTCCTCAACTCACTTGACTCCATATATCTACTATCCCATTGTTGTTTATATTTTTCTGGTTAGGTCCTATGGTTTCTAGTCACAATACTTTAGGCAACCTGAGGGCAGACATTTTCTCATGGTCATTTTCTCATGGACTCTGGAAGTCTCAAGTGCATGGTGTCCATCCAACAAATGTCCCTTGAATGCAGTGAACATGAGCCTAATGTACTGCCTATTTGCTTTGAGGCAGCAGCGTTGCAAATGCAATAATTCAGAGCTTGAGTTCAGGTGCATGGAGACCCTGTGGAACGTTTTCTGCTGAGGCTGAGGCTGGGCAGGGCAGACACTTTCCTCACTGTTTCCACTCAGAAGAAAGTGAAGTAACTAATACCTGTTTCACTCCCAGATCCGGGACAGGAGAATGGGTCAGGGCAGAATCTCTGACTTGGCTATCCAGAGCATTCTCCCAAAGAAAACAAACTGTCTTGGCACCATTGGACGGTATTTCCAATTTTGCAAGGAGGCACCACCACACGGGGATTAAGAGCAAGCACTGCATTCAATGCATGCCCTGGAATTCTATCTTCACCACTTGCATGCAGGCTTTGCAACTCTGGGCAAATTACATCACCACCCTGTGCCTCACATTTCTCATCTGTAAAATAGGTGTGATAATTACAGTGCCTCTCTCCTAGGACTCCTATGAGGATTAAGAGAGAGAGTTATGTAAAATTTAGAAGGGTGCCTGGCATGTAGCAAGAGCTATATAAGTGTTTATGAAACTGATCAATCAATATTAGTTTCTATATTGAGACAGAACTGGGCTCAGACAATGAATCATGTCCATAGAGTACACATTTTCTATAATGCCAGCACTTATTATTTTAAAATAGTAATAAACGCCACCACATCCCTCATTCGATTCCATCCCTAAAACACACTACAAACACATACTGTTTGGATATTTTATAGAAAGACAGCCCAGAGATGGACATTAACATGCTCAGTGCTGCACAGCTGCAAATGAAGTGACAGAGCAGGCTTCAAATTTATGTCTGTCTCACTGTCCGATGGCTTCCCATCCAGTGACACCTTCTCTTATGGGGGAGATTTGGCTGAGAGACAATCCAGCACCTCTCCATGATGCCCTGGTGAGGAAGTGGTATTGTACATAAACCACACAATTCATATTTCATCTGAATGGTATGTTCAGAAATAAGTATTTGAATTTTGGTTTGAAATACTTAAGGAAAGTTGAACTGACAGATGACACTTTTTTTTTTCTTTCACAAACAATAATAAAAAGCAAATCTCTTTCTTCCTTCATCTTCTCCTTTCTCACCAGTACCATTTCCCAAATGCTTGAGGAATATTTCATATATTCTGTGCATTGGAAGCATCATTTACATGTATAATCTCATTTATATATATATATAAATTTGTATTTATATTTATATATATTTATAATATTATAGAAATATTATAGAAATAATATTATATATAAATATAAATATAGATTTATATATAAATATATATGAATATAAATATATATAAATATATACACAAATATAAATTTATATATATATATATATATATATATATATAAATGAGATCATACATTATATATCGTTTTGTGCCTTTCTTTGATTATTTAACATTTATCCCAATTATTCTAAATCTAAATACTCAGTCTTAGAATTGCTTCCTTTGGGCCAGCCTGTGGTATGGTGGTTAGCATGACTAGATCCCACACGTTCAACTGTTTGGTTTATGTTCCAGACCTGATGACTTGAGGAACATGCCAGGTGCATGTGCATGCATGCCTAGGACCTTGAGGGGAGAGTTGGAAGAGAAAGGATTGTTATATGATCATGCCCCATGGAGGTGTTTTCTCATTTTCCCTCTCTTTCTCCAATGAGCGTATGTGCCCTCTGGCAAAATTGAAAAACAAACAAACAAAAAGAATCGCCTCCTTGTGCTCACTGGGATGCTTTTGTGGAAGCATTGACAGTGCTTGTAGCTCTAGGTCCCCGTCTATTTAACTGGAGCACATGAACTCACTGTGCCTCTCACTGTCATCTGAGAAGGGGCCTTATAATGTTCTGTGTGCATCTAGTACCTTCTTGGAACAGAGCAGGGGCCCAGCTGAAAACAATTTTCTTTTTGTCTTCTTTATCATCAAGGTTTTCTTTGAAACTGGGGTTTCAACATTAATATATCATGACCAAGCTCCTACCTTCACTTCATGCAACTTTTTCTTCTGCCCAACCATAGGGAAAATTCCTGTGTGTTCTTCTCGCAGGGCAGTGGAGCTGTGGATCAACACTCTAAAGCTGACTCATCTAGACCAAGGAATGCTGGAGCTGAAGGCCCCAGAGATGGCCTACTTTTCACTTTTTATTTGACAAACAAGAGAAACAATGTCTCGAGGTGATCAGTTAACATTCTCTAAATGCACTATAACCATAAACCAGTTGTAGAACTAGGATGGTCTGAAAGCAGGTAGGGTCAGGTTATACGCAGGAGTATGTATAGATAACAGTGGCATCTGCTTGGAGTTCATTTAAAGGCAGTGATGATGACACTTCAAATATTTTCAAACCGTCATTCAAAATATTAGATTATGCATTAATTATATCTCCATCTCTTGAGAGACTGTTTCTTTCAGAAGTGATCTCTGCATTTATAAACAAATGAGAGCATATTTTCATAGTGATGTAAGCCTCATTGCTCATATCCACAGTGTGCAGGTGGGGAAAAGGAGACAGAGAGAGATAGGAGGGAGAGAGAGAAAAAGAGAGAGAGAGAGAGATCCACAGCTCACCACAAGAATCTTCTGGAAGTCTGCCTGGGCTTCTGTCAGCTTCACTTGGTTGATTTCTATTCAGTATTATTACTGAGGCCTTATTGTTAAGAAAATGTTCTCTGAGTTTCCTGCTTATCACTAAGCTAAAGAAAATGGTGTGTTTTTTTTTTTTCTGTTTGCTTTTCCAACCTTCAGCTTCCATGACCTTAAAAAAAAAAAAAAAAAGTACACGAAAGCTGAGCTGGTCTAAAAGCAGCCTGTTTGCAACTTGATATGAGGCCTGGAATTCAACCAGCTAAACCTTGGTATAGGGTTCTCTAAACACATTTCAGTAATTTTTCCAAGTGGCAATTGGTTTATTTCCATTGAAATACCTGAAGATGCTGAGTTCACAGTATATTTCCTAAACTATGGAAAAAGCCATGGAAAAGAACAGTTATATAATGTCAGAAGGGAAAATAGAGAGCTTAAAGAATTTTTCTTACTTTGAAGCTTAAGTGCCATTTAAGTCTTTGTATTTAGCCAAATACATTTTTAAGGCTGGAATTGGTTAATGCAACTTTCTCCTAGTCCATAGTTCTTATTAATAGTAATGTCTGATGGACCGCATAACCTTTAACATCACTTCCTGCTTTAAAGTTTATGATTTCTTTTTTTTTTTTTTTTGGAGAGATTTTCGCTATAGGGCGTGTGCGCGCGCCAGACAGACAGAGAGAGACATAGAGACAGAAAGCGAGAAATCACCCCCCAGGGGGGATGACCATGCCGCAATCCCTTCTCCTCCATTCTCCTCTCGGGATCTTGGGCACGCATGCACACGCGCCCGGCGTGAGTTTTAAGCCACCGGGTCCGGGACGCGAACCGCGGTCGACTACGTGGGAGTCCAGCGACATAGCCATTACGCTAACTGCTGGTTCCCATGTTTATGATTTCTTATAGAAGAAAAACTGAATGATGTGAACCAACTTTGGAAAGTATTTCAGCATTGTTTCTTGTTTCTTTCTAAGAATCTACTGTACATATGTTTAAACAATTGTATTAGCCATTGTTTTACCCAAAGCCTTTGTCAGTGTAGATATAATCAGTGGTTTTTCTGTGCGAGAATATTGTAGAAAAGCAGAGATGAAATGATGGGCCTATCCAAGCTTGTATGGTAGAATTATATGATTAAAATTGTGGAGTCAGGACTAATCCATAGGTTTTTGAAGTTGCTCACTCTTATCCTCTCTAACCTCCCTTTCCTGTTTTATCTAAGGAGGGAGAGTGAAGTAAGTATAATTAAATTTATAAGAGTGGAAGGAAATGCACTATAACTTTTAAGGTCTTACTTTAATACCTATGACCAATGAAACTTAATTATAGTGTTAAATAAATCTTGAAGAGATTCAACATAAAGCCTGATTTCATATCCAGGAGGTCCTACCGTATCAAGAAGAGCTCCTTCTCATTGACTATTCCCAGCAATCCAATCCAAATAGGACTCTCAGTCCTTCAAAAAAAGAAAAGTGGAATTCGAGTCCCCTCACAGCTCTTTCACTGCCTCTTAAGTTTGGCTTCACCAGTTTTTAGTCAAGTTCAATCAATTTCTTCCCTCCTCTTGCAGTCTCAGCAGCTGCTCTCTACCTCCTGAGCCTGGCATGGCTTCTGAATCCAGAGCCTTATGACTAAGGTCTCCCCACCACGTCCCTGCTGGCCCACAGTCACAAATCCTAAATACCAGCTGCCCGAATCCAAATCACTGTCTCTACTAATGCCTGCACAGCACAGCCATCCTTGCCCTCCTTTGCCAGGACTCACCAAAGCCATACTCTCACAAGTCATCCCTCAAATCTCTGTTAGCGTTTCTACTCTTATCTCCAGGGCAGAGATTCTCCCTGAGCAATGTCCTGCAGGACACTTAGCAATGTCTGGACACATTTACTGATGGTCAAAACCTGAGGTAAATGTTGCTGGAATCTAGTAGGTAGAGGGCAGAGCTGCTGTTAAACAACTTACTATGTGCTGGACGTTACCCATAATAAAACATTGTCCAGCCCCTAATATAAATAGAGTCAAGGTTAGAAAAACCCTGATCCAGGAGGCCAGCCAGTAGAAGGGTTGTTAAGGTGACTGGATCCTACATGGCCACCTGTGTGCTTTGAGCCCTGGACCCGCAGCTTGAAAAACATACTGAGTGCATGTGAGTGCACCCAAAAATCTGAGGAGGAGGGTGGAGGAGAGGGGATTGTGGTGGCCATCCCCCCTGAGGTGAGATTTCTTTTTCTTTTTTTTTTTTTTTTTTTTGGAGAGGTTTTCGCTATAGGGCGCGTGCTCTCGCCAGACAGAGAGAGACATAGAGACAGAAAGCGAGAAATCACCCCCCGGGGGGATGGCCACGCCGCAATCCCTTCTCCTCCATTCTCCTCTTGGGATCTTGGGCACACACGCACACGCGCCCAGTGTGAGTTTCAAGCCACCGGGTCTGGGACGCGAACCCGCGGTCGACTACGTGGGAGTCCAGCGACATAGCCATTACGCTAACTGCTGGTTCCCTCCCCTGAGGTGAGATTTCTTTCTCTCTCTCTTTCTTTCTCTTTCTCTTGCTCTCTCTCATCTCTGGCAAGTACCTATACTCTATAGCAAATTTTAAAAGATTTTAAATGAAAAAATCTGCTCTGATAATGGAGGCCTTCATTTTCTTCTAGTACCTTTGGCAGAAAGATAAAAAGACAACTAAACAGAACAGTCTGTCCTCCAGACACCTGGAACCCGCTGTTCTGTTTCTCATTTCTCAGCCCAGCCTTGGAGGACCGGTAGAAGCAGGACCTGTAGAACCAGGTTTTCCATTCTCTACATGGGGCCTTCTCTCACTGAACAGGGACTGAGCCAGTGAGCCTCCATCTAAGCAGAAGAACTCATTCATGCTGGAGTTTCTCAAAAATGTCAGGTGACGTTTTGTGACATCTGACATTTTTAAAATAATTAAAATACAGATGTTCCGAATGCAAATCAAATTAGCCTGAAATAGGACCTGGGCGATATATATTTTTTATACTAAAGTTCCACCAAAGCTAAGAACCCCCCTGGATCGGCTGCCTTCTTGGAGGACTAGGGGAATAAATCTCTTCAAAAGAGAGTAGGAGGGACCAGCAGTTGGCATAATGGCTATGTCCCTGGACTCTCATGTAGTCGACCTTGGTTCGAGTTCTGGATCCGGTGGCTTAAACTCACGCCGGGTGCATGTGTGTGCGTGCCCAAGATCCTAAGAGGAGAATGGAGGAGAAGGGACTGCAGTGTGGCCATCCCCCCTGTGGGGTGATTTCTTGCTTTCTGTCTCTCTTTCTGCCAAGCACACACGCCCTATAGCAAAAAACTCTCAAAAAAAAGGACAGTAGGATTTATTCTTCCAGCACCTATTTTAGTGCTAAGAGATATTCAACCTTTCAATAGGAGGGAAGTCTTTTAGCTATGTGTGTACTTAGCTTGGATCATCTGAGCTAATACAGATTATGTGATACTCTGTCAGGATATTTCTGTACCTTGAGCTGGGGTTTATTTTAAATAATAAATCATTTTTAATATTTACCAAAATCAGGGAGAAGAGAGTAAATCAAAGATTAAAGCCATCTTCATAATTAAGCATTCTATGCTACCTATTTGTCTTAGGAAAAAAATACTTTCTCTTTTTAAAAATATAAAATAATACTAAATTAAAGCTTTGAGATGCATTATGGCTTGTGAAAAATAATGGGGCACTATCATAAATCATACACATTGTCTATGAACTTCGACCACTCTAATTCTGTGAATGTCTTCCCTGTTTCATACAAGGGAGGTCTCTATGTGGCAAAGTAAACTAGCAGCTTATCTGGCTGACCTGAAATGCTTGAAAAAGGAAAGAAAGAGGGACCAGCAGTTAGCATAATGGCTATGTCGCTGGACTCCCATGTAGTCGACCACGGTTCGAGTCCTGGACCCAGTGGCTTAAATTCACGCCGAGTGCGTGAATTTGCGTGCGTGCGTGCCCAAGATCCCAAGAGGAGAATGGAGGAGAAGGGATTGTGGCGTGGCCATCCCCCCTGTGGGGTGATTTCTCGCTTTCTGTCTGTCTCTCTCTGTCTTTCTGGTGAGCGCACGCGCCCTATAGCAAAAACCTGTCAAAAAAAAAAAAAAAGAAAGAAAGAAAAAGAAAAGAAAGAGTAAAATGGAATAGGCAGAATGGCTACATAATTTTAAGGACCTGATGCAAAAGGAAAATGTGAACCCCATGCTCAAAAAACCGTTATGAATTTCAGGCCAAGGACAGAAGGCACAGAACGGCAAGCAGGTTCTTCTAAACCCAGAGCCCTGTCTGTGTTTAGACACCACCAGTTACACACCTGCGATGCCAGCCCTGCAGGTGAGAGAAAACCTGGCAAAACAGTGACTACAATCACTGGGCAAATACCACAGTCCAGACATCATGCAGAACACCTTCACATTCATTTGTTGCTTTTGTTTAAAGAATTATGTTATTCAACTTTATTTATTTTAATTTGAATTATGTTATTCAACTTTATTTATTTTAATTTGACCAGAGAGGGACAGAGCAAGAGAGAGAGAGGGAAGGAGAGAAAGCAAGCCACCAGGTCTGGGACTTGAACCGTGGGCAGTCATATGGGAGTCCAGCACCCTTTAACCACCACGCTACCTACCGGCTCCCACAACTTGTTTTATCTTGAACAACTCTGTAAGATAAATATTGCTGAAATTTCACAGGTAAGAAAGTCTTGAAAAGTTTAGACTCTTTGCCCAGAGACACACAGGTAGTATCTTTTTTGAGTGCTGAAGTAGAAGAAAGGGAGTGAGAGAGGGCGCAGACCAAAAGCCATTGCCCAACTACTGGTCAGAACCAGGAACATCTGGGTTTCTAGCATTAAACTCGTTTAACAAACCCAGGTGTCAAAATGGTTTGATTACTATTGTCAGGAATCACAATTGAGGTGGTGAATAGGAAATAGAAAACACCATTGTCCTTTACTATTTCCTTGAATCCTTTAGCCCAGTGCTACTGCAGGGAGATTGTCATTCCAACAAAAGCAGACACATTTGGAAACTCTTAGACTCTCAGTTTTTGTGTTTAGCTACAGGGTTGGCACAGGGTTAAATGACTACTGCTCTATTTGCAATTTATTTATATTAAAAGTGAAATGTTAAGTTCACACAGGGTGAAATAAAGGACTCTTTATAAACATGCAAACAAACGGCAGTGTCCACTGCCAAAAATATCCAAACAAACCAAACCAGGGACAAGAAATATCTCCTCAGTTCAAACTGTACAGTTCTTCCACATGGCCTCTTCAGTAGATGAAAGGACGTCCTGAAAGTCAAGACCATACTCCATCAGATACAATTTAATGTTGACTCCCAAGGGAGATTTGCCACTTATCTGGCTAATTGAGCACCACAGACACCACATTATAAACTGAGGCAAAAAACAAAAACAAAAACGAAAAACCATCCAATAAGAGATTGGAATTTTCTGATATTTTGCCAGCAATGTTTAGAGTCACTTGAATGCTATCATTTTCACTCACGCTTGTCTGTTAGCATGTGTCTATACAGCAGAATCAAGAATCCTTTTATAAAGCAGTAAATTATTTACTTGAGTATGACATACTCATACATGAACTTTAAAAATACAGGTGTTCTAAGCCTGTGTGATATTTTAGTAAAGAGATTAGCTATAGGGCCTGCACACTTCTGGACTCAAGAGATGACAGATGTGTGCCTTTTAAAAGTACACATGGATCTGGCATGATTGATTGTCACCAAGGAGACATGGTCTTATATCAAGACAAGGAACTGGAGTTAAGCCCGTAAAGTGCCTGTGCCAATTCCATGGCCCATGAAACTGGTGGAACGAGTTTAGTGCCTACTTTGATCTATGCACATGAAACTCAGAGCTCATATTGAGAGGAGAGTTTATAGGATGGGGGTTCTGGTATCTTTTCTGAGAAGGGAGGAGATGGAAACTTACATCTTTCCTTTTACCTAGTCCATCCAATATTGTGATAGCCAGCAAGTCTGCAAATTATATATTTCTAGGCTGGGAAAGAGTTCTCTATCATATGGAAACAACATGCATAATGTGTTTAGTGGATACAAAGGCCTGGTGCTTAAGGAGTTTGGGTCATTCTCACAGCCTGGTCAGTATCTGTGATGGACTTTGGGCTACTCAACGAATAAGATATAGTTGAAATTTTGTTCCTAATTTCAGAGTAGGAAAAATCTTGCATTTCTTAAGCAAATATCACAGTGTGTAAACAAGGCCCATACTTATTCCAGTCAATCTTGAATCAACTTATTAGTATATACATAGCATAATGTTCAGTTTGCTGACTTACCTGTAGGAGGAAAATCACAAGAAAAACATTCTTTATTGATCTTGCAAAAGAGGAGGCTGGAATATCCTTCTCATATTTGTTCATGCAGAGTATCACTACCAGTAAGAGTGACTTAGCAGCACCATAGCATTCACAGCAGCTAACTTCTGCCTGCTGAAGGGATTAAGTACATGGAGCCCAGAGCCAGGCAGCTGAGTTCAAGTCTCATTGCCATTAGTTCTTAATTATGGCAACCTCTTGGCATCAATTTCTTCCTCTGTAATATGGGGATATTAACATCATCCTTTCAAAGTGCTGCTAGTTTTCTGCCTAGTAGCCATGTGATCTTTCTCCCTTCCAATAGTACCATGAGTCTGTGCAATTCAGTGATACATTAAGCAAGAAATAATCATTTCCCAGACTCCAATAGAGGGGTCATGTGATCTGGCTCTGGCAAATGAATAATAAGCAGAAGTCATTGGGTGGGGCTGTCCCCAGCAGAGACGGATTCAACTGGCACATGCTCTTGCTCTTCACCATGCTCCTCTGGAATGTGGTAGGATACCCAGCAGTGGAGCAGCCAATAGGGGAAGAAGTCAAACACCAGGATGAAGGAGCAGAGAGATTAGGAAGCCCCCATTGTTTGTTATATGAGATAAAGAAAGGTAGAAAGGGGTGGCAGAGAGGAAAGGAGGAGAAAAAGGATATGGAGGAGGAGGGGGAAAGAAATGAGGAGGAGAAGGACGAGGAGGAGAAGAATCCTATTAAGTTAAGGCACATGCAGCCAAATGCAACTGTAACTGATACACTACCTAACGAGGCCAGTGTGAAGAATTTATGAGTTGTGAAATGCTTAGCACACAGCCTGGCTTACCTATAGGAAAGAACAATTAGAAGAATAACACTGGGAGCATTTTTAGGGAAGTGATTCCCTGCTAATGGGGTACCTCTCTTCTCCCTGACAGCGATGACCCAGTGGATTCCACCCTTAGGCTGCTATCTTCTGGCAACATTTCACCTCTCATGAGCCCCCGGAAACCTTACAAGCTTCCTCTTAGCACCCCAACCTCCTGTCATTTACCTGCACCTTTGGTACTCCAGGAGTGCTGCCATGTCCAATGTCATCCCAAGACTCTTGGATCCTTATGACTCTGAATCTCATTAAAATTCATGTCTGTTTTGTTTTAACTGCACCTCATAGAGGATACTAATGAGGCTCTTAAAGGAACCAGATGTGGTACCTGGCACACGTTTTAGACCAATTTACTAACATTCCTTCTAAGAAGCTGCAAGCCCAAAAAGTCAAGAATGGCAGTGTTCCTAGGCGTGGATAGATTATCCTAACACCAGCAATCCTGACACTGATGGGATTGTCAAAAAGTTCGTGGAAAATGCATATTATAGGAAAAAAACTGTACGGTTTTCAAAATGTTTTGCAACACAGTAAACTTGAATTTCATTTCCATTTTTATATAAACTTTTCTTAGAAGCAGAGCGTTTATTTTAGTGTACAGATAACAGTGGACATTTAACCCAGTTTAGAACCAAATTCTTTAACTTTTGCCTTTTCCAGCTTGGGAATGAGAGACAAAGATCTTGGGTCCAGGACATTGCCTCCGCAGTGACGTGTGTCACAGTAATTGACCCTGATAGATTCTGCCTGTGTAGCCAGAGCTCCATTGTCTTCAGAGTCAGCCTGTGCAAATGTGGCTGTGATGCAAGTCATCCTGTGGAATAGCCATTGTCTGGCCTTCCCCTTGATAAGGCAGTAGGGAACTACCATCTTACTTCACAGGCCTGGCGGAAAGACAACCAGCTCAATAGGATCCATATCATATGTAATCACCACCAGCCGAGCCTAGTTCTCTCCAACCTGCTTGAAGGACAGGCTGTCTTTCAATGGGAATATCCCCTTTGCTGGCAGCTTTCTTCTCAGCCTGGGCCAGTTATCTCTGCTTCTTCTCTTGCTTTGTCTCTGGACTGTACTTGTGGGCCAGCTTAAGCAGTTGAGGAGCTGTTTGGTGGTCCATGGCCTGGGCGAACTGGTTAATCACAGGAGGAGCTTTCAGGTACTCATAGAGGATCGCCCTTTGCCCCTGCAGTTGGATATAGCACGGCCATTGGACAAAGCAGATGAGGTTCCAATGGGTCTAAAAATTCTGCCCTGTGCCAGAATTCTTCATTCTTTTCTCAAAAGAGATTTTGCCACTTTCTTAGCCTCCTGCTTCTTCATACGGCCGGGGACAGTTGTTTTTCCCTTGGTCTTCTTTCCTTCCAGCATCTTGGGCTGCTAGAGGAGAGAGGAAAAGCTCCATGAACTCTGTGTCGCATGACATACATACTCATGAAACTATTGCCACAATCAATATAATCGACATAGAACCATCACACCCTGAAGTTTTCTTGTGCCTCTTAGTAATTCTCCCTCTTGCCTTTTCCCATTGGCCCCCAACTCACACACCACACTAAGCATTCACCTACCTACTTATTTTTTTTACTAGTATGCAATTTTTACATTTTAAATAAATAGAATAATATAGCAGATACTAATTTTTTATCTGAATTCTTTCACTCAGAAAAATTATTATTTTTTTTGAGAGGTTATCGCTATAGGGCGCGTGCGCTCGCCAGGCAGACAGAGACAGAGAGACAGAAAATCACCCCCCAGGGGGGATGGTCACGCCTCAATCCCTTCTCCTCTATTCTCCTCTCGGAATCTTGGCACGCACGCACATGCGCCCGGCGTGAGTTTTAAGCCACCGGGTCCAGGACGCGAACCGCAGTTGACTACATGGGAGTCCAGCGACATAGACATTACGCTAACTGCTGGTTCCCGTCAGCAAAATTATTTTGAGATCCATTTATGTTTACCTATATAAATAGTTCATTTCTTTTACTGCTCCATAGTATTTCACAGTATAAATATACCATAGTTTATTTATCCACATACCTACTGAAAGACATTTGTGTTTCTAGTTTTTGTCTATTATAGGTCAAGCTGTTATGAACATTTGTATACAAGCCTTCGTATAGACATCCGCTTTTATTTCTCTTGTGTAAGGTGTGCTACTTATCTCTTAAAGAAATTACAAAACCATTTCCAAAATATTGGGTTGTCAAGAAAAGTCATGACTCATTGTTTCATAGAAAAACAGAAAAATATGTCATGACTTTTCTGACAACCCAATAGTTGTACCATTTGGCATTTCCAGGAGTAATATGTGGGAATTCTACTTTTTCCAGCTCATTTTGAACTTTCTAGTCTGTCCCATTGACCTATTTGCCTGTTGTTAAACTAACACCACATTGTCTTGATTATTGTGGCTTCATAAGCCTTGAAATCAATTGTTAATTCTTTTTCAAAATTATCTTGATCTTAAATTTAATTTGCTCTTCTTTTACTGACTTCCCAAGATGAAAGCTGAGACTGCTGATTTGAGACCCGTATTCTTTTCCAATACAGCACTTATGTGATATAGTAATTTTCCTAAGTACTACTTCTGTAAAATTCCTCACATTTGCAATCTTAATATTTTATTCACTTCAAAATCCTTTCTCGTATTTGTGATTTCTTCTTTAATCCATATATTTTTATTTATTTTAAGATTATTACTACTTTTTTTTTTGAGAGATTTTAGCTATAGGGCATGTGCGCTTGCCAGAAAGACAGAGAGAGACAAAGAGAAAGTGAGAAATCACCCCCCAGGGGGGATGGCCATGCCTCAATCCCTTCTCCTCCATTCTCCTCTCAGATCTTGGGCATGCACACACTCGTGCCTGGCGTGAGTTTAAGCCACAGGGTCTGGGACTCTAACTGAGGTCGACTACATGGGAGTCCAGCAACATAGCCATTATGCCATCTGCTGGTCCTAATTATTACTACTTTCAATGCCAGAGAGTGTGCGTACACTACAAAGAGAGAGGAAGAGGAAAGCATCCCCACCAAGACCTGGTCATGCTGCAATCCTTTTTTGAACGATTATCATCCTATCAGAATCTTGGGTACAAATGTGTGTAAGCCTGATGTGTAAGCCTCTAGAGCTGGGATTCAAACTCTGGTATGGCATGTGGAATCTGGGCTCCTTCTGCCTAGTGTTTAACTACTGTACTACAGGACTGACCCAACCATTTGTTATTTGGATGTGTGTTATATAGTTTCCAAATATTTGGAGGATTTTTCCAAAGGTGTTCTGTTACCAATATTTAATTTTAATTTAATTCAATTTTATTATGATTATAAAATAAACAATTTTGAAAGACATTACATAGCTCAGAATGTAGTCTAACTTGTGTAAATGATTTTTGTGCACTTGAAAAAAAATGTGTATTCTTCCGTTGTTAGGCAGAGTGAGGCCAAGTTGGTTAAGAGTATTATGTGAGTCTTCTTGAAGTCTTTTGTTTATTCATTCTATCAATTATTGAGAGAAGGGCTAAAATCTCTGGTTAATTGTGGGTCTGTTTCTGCTTGTACTTCTATCAATGTTTGTCTCATGTATTTTGAATCTGTATTATTGGGACATGTAAATTTGAAATTATGACTTTATGGCAAATTGATCCCATTGTTAATAAGAAATGAACCTCCTCGTCTCAGGTAATATTCTTTGCTCTAAATCTACTTGTCTGATACTATAAATAGAAACTCCAGCTTTATTTTGATTAGTGTTAGCATGGTATATATTTTCTCATTTTTCCACTTTTAATCATTTGTGTCTTTTTATTTAAAGTGAGATTCTTACAGGCAACATATAGTTGGATCTTAATTTTTGTACAGTTTGACAATCTCTGCCTTTCCATTGAAGTGTTTATATAATTGATATTTCACATGATAAATAATAATATGGTTGAGTTTAAACCATTTATCTCACTGTATTCTATTTGTCCCAGGTGTTCTTTTTTTTTGAGAGGTTTTTGCTATAGTGCGCATGTGCTCACCAGAAAGACAGAGAGACAGAAAGAGAGAAATCAACTCCCAGGGGGGATGGCAATGCTTCAATCCCTTCTCCTCCATTCTCCTCTTGGGATCTGGGGCATGCATGCACACATGCCCAGCTTGAGTTTAAGCCACCGGGTCTGGGACTCGAACCACAGTTGACTACATGGGAGTCCAGTGACATAGCCATTACGCTAATTGCTGGTCCCCTCCCAAGCGTTCTTTGATTCCCCCTCACCACCCACTTGTTCTGCCTTCTTTCGAATTAGGTATTTTTTTATGACTTCATTTTATTTCCTTTGTTAATTAGCTAAAATTCTATTTTATTTTTTTGGTGATCGCTTTAGAGTTAATAATCTACATCTTTAACTATCATCATTCACTTTAAAGATACCATGTCACTCATTGAGAGTATAAGAATCTTACTTTCTCCGTTTCTTCCCTCCCATCTTTCATGTTACTGGTTTTTTTTTTTTTTTTCCCACTTTTATTTATTTTTTTACATTTTACCTTTGCAAAAGCCATAGACCCTACATTCTTAGTGGGTTTTTTTTTGGGGGGGGGAGTTGTTTTTACTTTATTTAAATAATCAATTATCCGTGTCATTTTCCTTCTGACTGAAGGACTCAGTTAACATTTCTCATAGTGAAGTTATCATTTGCTGGTGATGCATTCTTTCAACGTTTGCATGTCTGAAAAAAAATCTTTACTTTCCATTTATTTTACAAAAGTAATTTTGCTATTGATAGCTTTTATCTTTCATACCTTTAAGATGTTATTCTTTTTAATTTATTTTTATTTTATAAAGTAAAAATTACAGAATTTTTTTTTTTTAAGGGAGAACTTTACATTGTTCTGTCAAATGTTTCTTCCCTTTTTCCCTCCCAGCCTCCCTCTATAACCCATTCTCTACCATCCACTCCCCTCCCTTATAGTCTCTGGTATCTACACTTATCCTCTCTATTATCTTTGGATCTTCAATTGCTGCTACAAAGTGCAGACATCTGGTACATATTGAATGGGGATATGCAGTGTGTAGCTTTTTCTTTTCTTTTCTTTTTTTTTTTTTTTTATTGGAGAGGTTTTTTCTATAGGGCGCGTGCGCTCGCCAGACAGACAGAGAAAGACAGAGACAGAAAGCGAGAAATCACCCCACAGAGGGGATGGCCACGCCGCAATCCCTTCTCCCCCATTCTCCTCTTGGGATCTTGGGCACGCACGCACACGTGCCCGGCGTGAGTTTTAAGCCACCGGGTCCGGGACGCGAACCGCAGTCGACTACGTGGGAGTCCAGCGACATAGCCATTACGCTCACTGCTGGTCCCCAGTGTGTAGCTTTTGAAGTCTGACTCACTTTGCTTAACATTAAGCCTTCTATATTCATCCACTTTGAATCACACGAAAGGGGCTTATTGATTTCATGTTTCTTAATGTTGGCTCTTATTTCACAAATAGGCAATTAAGAAATTATGCACCATAAACAAAAAGAAACTAAGTGAGCTATATTACGATATATGGGTCTTTGGCCCCATATTTGGGTATATTCTGAAAACAAGGCTTATATCTTGCTTTCTAGTCTTTATTTTACAGGGGTCCTGATTTCATATTCTTCTTTTTTCCTCTTTTTTATTTCTTTTTTTTTTAATATACATTCAATTACCTTTTGTTGCTTACAAAGTGAATATTTCAATATGTGAACATTTCTCCCTAGTCCAGTTGATGAAACTATAAAATACCTTCAACAGATAATACCACATTTCTTTGTCCCATTAATACTTTGCCTCTGTATTCTACAGTCTCCTTCCTTATATTTTTTCATAACAAGAAATTTGCTTACATCTTTGTCTTTGCTAGTGTGTCTTTTTTTTTACTGGCTACTTTAAAGATTTTTCTCATTAGTAATTTGATTATGATGTGCCTGAATATGATTTTCATTATCGTTTTTAGGCTTGGGTTCATTGCTTCTCTTGATTCTGTGAGTTTATGGCCTTCATCTAATTTAGAAACTTTTTTTTCTGTATTCGTTATTTTTCGCTGCATAACAAATTATTTTAAGGCTTAATATTTGATGGGCAGTGATTGGTTCACAGTAATTGCATTACGGAAGCTACCTTCTCATGAATGGATTAATGATGTCTTGCAAGAATCAGTAAGCTGTAGCACTCATGAGAAGGGATTCATTCTTTAGTAAGAATTTTACAGTGGGTCCTATGAGAGAGCGAGCACTTCACACAGTTCTTTCTCTCTACATGTGTCTTCCATCTTCTGTGCTTCTGTCAGGCACATTTATAGGCTTCCCATAGTTAGGTCTATGCCTTTGGACTTCCCGAACACCAGAACCATGAGTTTTATAAATAAGCCTCTATTTTTCTTTATAAATCAACCGGTGTCTCTGTCAACAATGCAATAATGGACTAAGACAGAGATCATGAGGCTGTAATTAAGATGTTAGGAGAGATGGAGTTATTTCAAGGCTTGATTGAAGGAAGATCCACTTTCAAACTCACTTCTGAAATTGCTGGCTGACCTCAGAAGATCCATTTCCAAGCTTACTCACATGCTTGTTGGCAGCGTCAGTCCTTTGCCACATTGACCTCTCTACAGGTCTCTGCAGATGCCTTACACCATGGCATCTGGTTTCCCCAGAGAAAAGTGGTCCAGAAAATAGGGAATGCATCAAAGTTGGAGACCATAGTCTTTTTGTAATATGATCTTGGAAGTTATATCCCATCACATCTACCATATTTTCTTTATTCAATGTTAGCCAATAAATCCGGTTCATTACCATGAAGTAGGAAGTAAAGAAGAGCATGAATACTAGACAAGGATCATTGGAAGGAGGCATCTTAGAGGTTGTCTACAACTTTGGGGAGCACTCTTTTGGGAACTACAAATGCACATATTTTAAGCCACTTGAAGTTGTCACAGCTCGCTAATGCTCTGTTTATTTTTAAATTTGCCTTTATCTTTGTACTTCATAATTTCTCTTGCTATGTCTTCAAGTTTATGAATGTTTCTTCTAAAATATCTAATCAGCTATTAATCCAATCTAGTGCATTTTAAAATTTCAGACAGACATTGTACTATTCATCTCTAAAAATTCCCATGTGGGTCTTTATTTTCTTTTATGTCTCTACTTAACTTTTGGACTTATTGCCTAGAGTTATAATGATTGTTTTAATGTCCTTTAGTGTTAATTATAACTCCTGTGTCATTCTGGGTTATTTTAATTTTTTTTAAGTTATATTGCTATTCAGAGCATGTGCTTCCAAGAGAGAGATCAACCCGCGCGAGACATGGCCATGCTGCAATCTCTTTTCTTCCATTCTCCTCTTGGGATTTTGGGTTTGCATACACACACACCTAACATTTCTCAAGCTGCCAGTTCAGGACTCAGATCACACAGTTGGCCGTATGGAATCCAGTCACCTTAACTTTCATGCCACCTGCTGGCCCATGAGTCAGTTTATTGATTTTTCTATTCATATTTTCCTGCTTCATGATACTTTTTTATTAGAGCCAGACAATGTGAATTTTACTTTGTTAGATGCTGGATACTTTTGTATCCCTATAAATATTTTTTTTAGTTTGTACCAGGACAGAGTTGAGATTATTGGAAATAATGTTTTACTTTTAAATATGCTTTAAAGGGGCCAGCAGTTAGCGTAATGGCTATGTCGCTGGACTCACACGTAGTCGACCCGGTGGCTTAAAATTCACGCCAGGCGCGTGTGCGTGCGTGCCCAAGATCCCGAGAGGAGAATGGAGGAGAAGGGATTGTGGCGTGGCCATCTCCCCTGAGGGGTGATTTCTCGCTTTCTATCTCTCTGTCTCTCTTTCTGTCTGTCTGGCGAGCGCACGTGCCCTATAGCAAAAACCTCTCCAAAAAAAAAAAAAAAAAAAAAAAAAAATATATATATATATATATATATATATATATATATATGCTTTAAAGGGGTCCCAATAGGTAAGGTACTTGTTAAGGTGCTGGACTTCCATTCCAGCGTGGTTCGAATCTCAGACTCCATGGCTTGAAACTCACACAGAGCACATGTGCATGTAAGCCCAAGATCCCAAGAGGAGAGTGGAGGAGAAAGAATTGCGGCATGGGCAACTCCTGGGCGGTGGTGGGGGGGTTGATTTCTGTCTCTCTGTCTCTCCAGTGAGTTCATACGCCCTATAGCAAAAATCTCTCTTAAAAAAAAAGGGAAGGAAGAAAAAAAAATTTGCTTTTAAGTTTTTTTTTTTTTTTTTTTTTTTTTTTAATAGAGAGATTTTTGCATGGGGCATGTGCACTTGCTGTAGACACAGAGAGAGACAAAGAGATAGAAAGTGAGAAATCATCCCCCCGCCCCCAGGGGGATGGCCACACCACAGTCTCTTCTCCATTCTCCTCTCAGGATCTTGGGTATATGTGCCTGGCATAAGTTTTAAGCTAGATCCGGGACTCGAACCACAGTCAACTATGTGGGAATCCAGTGATGTAAACATTTTGCCATCTGCTGGCCCGTGCTTTTAAGATTTTTTTAGAAGGAAATGAAAAGGCTAGACCATAATGCAATGGTTAAGCACAGAGCATTGGGCCCCAGATCTCAACATGGCTGACCATAGTTCAAATCTTAGCCTTGGCAGCTTGAAAAACATGTTGGGTATATGAGTGTGGGTGCTCAAAATTCTGACAAGATGAGAAATGGGAGAGTAAAGGATTGACATATGATCACGCCTTATGGGGGGATACTTTTCCTCTCTTTCTCTCTGGCAAGCACATGTGCCCCCTGGCAATTAAAAAAAAGAAAAGAAATGAAAAAGAAGAGAATTGAAGAGTGTTCAGTGTTAAGACCAATCATTCCTGATGACTGATGCAAGATGCCTCTGTGTATTCTACCCAGTTACCTAAAAATCCTAGGGATTTGTAGTCTATATTGAGAATAAGCGTAAATTCTGGTCTTACGTAAGAGGCAAACACTACCACTGCTTTTGTTTTTCAGCGATTCTTCCACTGGCCTTCACATGCATGCATTTATCAGCAGAATACTGATTCAAAGGGGCATTTCTTCTGGAATTTTCTCTCTGTGATCTCTCTGGTATTCTATCTTGAGAACCCTAGCTTCCTTGGTCTCACCCACCTCTCAGCGCTATCACTTTAGCTCGGGCTTTCTGAATTTCCAGTTCCTGTACCACTGCCTATAAATTGTCTTAAAGCAGTGAGTTAGGGCAATGGTCAGACTCACCTGATTTTTCTGTCTTGCAGAAATAATTCTCCTTTGTTGCCTATGTTCAGTGTCTTGAACACCATTTTTCAGGTCTAGAGTAGATAAGAACAAAGGAGAAACCCTAGTGAGTATGGAGACAGGTTAGGGAAGAAGGAGGGGAAGAATTAGTTCCTCCAAGTTTGAAAGTTGATTTTTACAACCCCATTTATATATTATTCTTCTAAAAATCATCTTTCACACTGGACACATGTGTGTGAGTGCTTAAAATCCCAACAGGATGGAAACATGAAGGAGAAAATGTTGCAGTGTGAACATGCTACAATTGGAGGAATGCTTTTTGCCCCCCACCCCTATTTCTCTCTATTTTTAGTGAATTCACACATTCTTTTGCAATGAAAAAAAAAATCTTTCTTGCTGTCATTGGATTTTTGAACTAGGCTCTCCACCCAGGGCTTTGAGGTCTCACAAGATGCTCAGATCTTTTGCTTAGAACTTGTAACTGAGTTAAAACCAGACTCTGCCTATGAGTATCTCAGATGATAATCTTTCTTGGCTCATGCCTATGAGGTTAAATTAAGAGTGTGATTCATCTCTTGTAGTTAAACCAAACCATTTGGTGCTGTTCAGCAGTGGCCATTAACATGTCAGTGGCATCTCTGTATAAATCCTGTCGTCTAACTGTGAAAAGAATAGTGATTAGTTCGACTGTACCGGAATCCAATTAGTTTTCTCTATTCTCATCTAATTTTCAAAATGCAATCATGTTAATGTGAATTTTAATAGTGATTTATGGTAATAGCATACCTTTTCCTTCTTATATAACTAGATAACCTCTTTTTGAGGTCAAAGTGCAACATGAGCTGCCTTGACCATAATTCTCATTCTTTTTCATTTCCTGTTAGAATATTTTGGTAAGTTTTTAATCCTCTACTTTTAATCATATTTAACTGCACCCCATTCTCGGGCTGACTTAGTGCACTCTTAATGTCAGATTCACAAAGCACATGTTTCCTGGAAAGGCTGTTCTTCATTAGCCAGGAAGGACAGGAAATGTCCATGTCAACGCTCTGAGAACCACCATCTCCTATGGCCAGGGTGAGAGTTCACATCGAGTTATGTAACCCAGAAGGTTCGTCAAATGCTTCAGGCAGGGCAGGGGGACAGTATCAGTAAAAAACAGCTTGGATGTTTCTAAAGGGGGAAAGAGCCTCGATAAGGACATCTGATTAAATATTTCTTTCTGCCCTGGAATTTGTTATGAACCCTGATGTTTGTGTTAGTAATACATAGCTTCCACAATCTACACAGATAAGTACCAAATAATTACGAGAAAAAAAGTGCTCCAGTGTGGGAAATGGCACTCTCCCAGTCCGAAAAAAGACAATATGCATTCCCAACCTTCTACCAATGGAGAGAAGCAGATGCAGGGAGAAGATGTAATGGTCTCGAGGCAAGGGGAAGCTTCAGGAATTCAGGGCAGTCAGTATTGCTGTGGTTAAGAGCACAAATTCTGGGACCCGATTGCTGGATTCAAACCTCAACTCTGATACTTTTTAGCTATATAAACTTGAACAAATTATTTAACCTCTCTGTGCCTTGACTTTTGCTTTTGTAAAGTGGAGAAATAATGGCATTGACCTGATAGGATTGTTGTCCTGTGTCCGGCGACAACTCAAAGTGTTAGTACAGGGAACCGAAAGTGTACGGGCACCACACAACACTCTGCAAAGCTGACCCACATGACCCTCCACATCTGAAGACCTTCCTGAGTATATACCAGGCACACATATGCCCATGAGCCAGGACTGGCCAAGGCTGGGGGACGATCACGTTATAAAGACCCTGTTGAAGGTTCTGTCTTTCTGCTCTCTCTGTCTCTGTCTTTCTCTCCTTCTCTGCCTTTCTGAAGGAAGAAATAAACAAAAATTTTTAAAAAATGAGTCACTAAAAAAAAAAAAATGAGTTACTACATGGAAATATTTAGACCAGTACCTGACCTATGCCAGTGGTAATTGCTATTATTATTATTGAGAGATTTAACCAGGGGCTTGGTCTGTGCTGTCCAATATGGTAGCCACTAAGCACATGCAGCTTCAAGTGTGGCTAATGTGACAGAATAACTACATTTTAAATATAATTCATTTTAATTTTAAATAAGACTTCATTTGTTTATTACAATAATGTTAAGTATGTCGGGAACAACTGGGTGTGCAAATTTACTCTTTCAATTATCTTTTTTTTATTTTCTCTGTTTAAATTTATTTATTTATTTATTTATTTATTTATTTATTTATTTATTTTTTCCTTTTTTTGGAGAGGTTTTTGCTATAGGGCGCGTGCGCTCGCCAGACAGACAGAGAGAGACAGAGAGATAGAAAGCAGGAAATCACCCCCCAGGGGGGATGGCCACGCCGCAATCCCTTCTCCTCCATTCTCCTCTCGGGATCTTGGGCACGCACGCACTCACGCCCGGCGTGAGTTTAAGCCGCCGGGTCCAGGACTCGAACCGCGGTTGACTACGTGGGAGTCCAGCGACATAGCCATTACGCTAACTGCTGGTCCCTTAAATTTATTTATTTTTTACATTAATTCACTATACATCATTATAGCATACAAATGAATTTTCCATCCAAAATACACTGTGTATTGGCTCAATCAAGCACATCAACATACATGTTTTCAGCAAATAATTTTCCAATTCTTATGTCTTGTATACTTTGTTTTTTGTTTTGCCATCCTTGATTCCTTATCCCTCACCCTGTGCCATGTCCCACCCTCCTCCCACATTGTCTCTGGTATCCATGGTTGCTTTCTATGCCTTCCCCCCCCCCATTTAATTGATTTGCTAATGAACTTAATTAGTCTAAATATATCCAATAGCTAGCACAGCTGATATATACCTATACATGAACCCAAGTCTGACTTTAGGCATAAACCCCAGTGAGTAGAATGAACATATTGTAAAGTAGTACCCAGCTGGGGCTATATAGCTTACTGCAGTCATCAAATATGAATTTTTTTTAAATTTCGATATGAACAGTTTTACCGTTTTTTTTTTTTCTCCTGCAACTTTTTTTTAATTACTTAACATTCATTCCCTGAGCATCATCACAACGTACTAAATGTGGTTTCCCATCTAGAATAAACTGCATAGTGGCTTAATCATGCATGTTATCATCAATAATATTTCATTTCTACTTTCATACATATGTATACGTATATATATGTTTTTTACCCCATGTTTGACCCTCTGCCCTTTCCCACTCTCTTATTACACTATCTCTGCTATATACAGTTGTCTTCCATTCCTTTTTCCCCAACATTTTGTTCATCACACAATATCATAAGTAATCTAACTATTTTCAGCAGGTAATTTCAAGAAGAGTAGTTTTGAACTGGTAATGATATTTCCTTGAAACTTAAAGCCTAGAAACAGGTTAGTATTCTGTTCAAATAGTAGGTACATGCACCTATCAACAGCTCAAGACAGGATAAAAATCCTTTAAAACCGGAAAACAAAGCTTAGGAGAAAAGCAGCAATAATTCAGTCAAGTTACAGAATGTTGTTTGATCAGTTCAGTCTCATGTACTTAATCTTTCTTCTGTTAAGGTTCGATCTTCCAGATTGAATTCTGGGATATAATATTCATCTCCAAACATTGTCCCTACAATTAAGTTGCCCATTTTCTTAGTTTGTGAACTCTTATTTCTGTGTGTCTGCATTTAATTTTACTGACATAGCACTCCCTTAAGAGCTTCTTGGAGATCTGGTCTGGTGCTGGTAAATTCTTTCAGGTTTTGTTTATCTGGGAAAGTTCATGTCTTTTCTTCCCAAATGAACGATAACCTTGCTGGGTACAGAATTCTCGATTGAAATTGCTTTTCCCTTAATACTTTGAATATATTTTCCCATTCTCTCCTCGCTCACATTGTTTCCGATGAGAGGTCTGCCATTAGTCTGATGGGATACCCTTTGTAGGTAACTTGCCTTTTTTCTCTTGCCAGTCTTAGGATCTTGTCTTTGTCTGTGGTTTTGGTCAATCTGGCTATAATGTGTCTTGGAGAAGATCTTCTTGGGTTGATTCTGTTTGGGGTCCTCTGTATTTCTTGGGACTGAATCTTTGAGTGCCTCTCCAGGTTTGGAAAGTTTTCTTGTAGGATTTCATGGAATAGATTTTCAATGCCCTTATGAGTCTCTTCACCCTCTGGGATGCCTATTATCCGGATGTTTGGATGTTTAATAGTATCTAGTACTTCTCGCATATTATTCTCAAATTTTTGGGCCATTTTCTCAGTCTTCATGGTGGATTTTTCTAGGCCAGCCATTTTCTCTTCTACATTAGAGATTCTATTTTCTGTATGATCTAGTCTGCTTTTAATACTTTCAAGGGAGATTTTGACTTCCTGTATTATAGCCTTCATCTCTAACAGTTCCATCTGATTCTTTTGTAAAGTGTGAAATTCCTCTTTTATAGATCTTGCATGAATTTCCTCACCTCCTGGAACTCTTCAACTCCTTTATCCTTCCTCTTCAGCAGTTCCTTGTCTCTCTTCTCTTCCATCTCTGTTAGCTTTGCCATTATGAATGTTCTGAATTCTTTATCAGACATTTCCATGATTTCCATTCAACTGTGTGTGGATGAAGAGGAGCTATTCTTTTCCCTTGTGGGAGAGGTATTTTCCTGCTTCCCCATATTTCTTGTGGTCCTGCAGCGATTTCTAGTCATCTGGTGGATGGTCAGTTTCTTCCCAAACTTGGAAGTTCAATCTGAGGGTCGAGGAGTGTGCAGAAAAGGAAGCAGAGAGAGGGAAACAATACCAACAACAGCAAAAAAACAGACAAGAAACAGAGAAAAAGAAGAGAAAAACTTTTAAATAAATCTAAAAAAAAAATTAATATTCAAAAAATTTCAATAAAACTCAAAAATTAGAAAACCGCGTGGTGCCCAAGCGCGTCGTGCCAAATGTCTAGATCACAGGAGCCATGGAGCTGTCTGTCTCTTGAAGAAGGGCTGTTCTGGGAGGAGGAGAGGGGATTATTAAGAAGATAAAGGGCTAGCTAGGAGGGGTCAAAGGGCCCTGTGAAATGCCTCACCTTAAAAAATTCTAAAAAGCAAAAATTAAAAAAAAAAGACAGAGAGAGAGAGGACAGAGACAGAGATAGAGAGAGACAAAGACTGATAGCGAGACAGGAGACTTGAAGGGGGTCTTCCTACCACGCGTGTTTTGTTTGCTGGAGGCCCAGTGATCAGTGGGACATCTTCCTTTCTCCCAAAATGGCTAGATCGCAGGAGCCATGGAGCTGTCTGCCTCTTGAAGAAGGGCTGTTCTGGCTCAATTGTAAATCTTATGAAATATAAATATAGATAAAGTATTTCTGATAAAAATTTAGCATCTGGGGCCGGCAGGTGGCACGGTGGTTAAGGGTGCTGGACTTCCACATAGCTGATCACGGTTCAACTCCCGGACCTGCAGCTTGCCTTCTCGGTTTCTCTCTCTCTCTCTCTCTGTGGTCAAATTAAAATAAATAAATAAATAAAGATCAACAAAATAATTTTTAAAAATTTAGCATCTGTATTTTGAAGATAAAGTACATGAAGAAAAGCTGCAAAATGCTTCATTGATTTTTTTAAAGAATTATTTTATTTAACTTTATTTATTATTATTTTCACTATTATTTTCCAGTTTGATCAGAGGGAGACAGAGAAAGAGAGAGGAAGTGAGAAAGCCAGCCACCAGGTCCGAGACTTGAACCGTGGTCAGCCACGTGGGAGTCCAGCGCCCCCAACCACCATGCCACTTGTCGGCCCCATGCTTCATTGATTTTTAAAAATATTAATTCTTGGGACCAGCAGTTAGTGTAATGGCTATGTCGCTGGACTCCCACGTAGTTGACCGCGGTTCGAGTCCCGGACCCGGTGGCTTAAACTCACGCCGGGCGCGTGTGCGTGCGTGCCCAGGATCCCGAGAGGAGAGTGGAGGAGAGGGGATTGCGGCGTGGCCGTCCCCCCTGGGGGGTGATTTCCTGCTTTCTGTCTCTCTGTCTCTGTCTGTCTGGCGAGCGCACGCGCCCTAAAAGCGAAAACCTCTCCAAAAAAAAAGAAAAAAAAAATTAATTCTTATTGAAATAAAAATTTGAATATATTGGGTTATTTAAGATATATTAAAATTCATTTCCCGGGAACCAGCAGTTAGCATAATGGCTATGTCGCTGGACTCCCACGTAGTCAACCGCAGTTCGCGTCCCGGACCCGGTGGCTTAAAACTCACGCCGGGCGCGTGTGCATGCGTGCCCAAGATCCCGAGAGGAGAATGGAGGAGAAGGGAATGCGGCATGGCCATCCCCCCTGGGGGGTGATTTCTTGCTTTCTGTCTCTCTGTCTCTGTCTGTCTGGCGAGCGCACACCCCCTATAGCGAAAAACCCCTCCAAAAAAAAAATTCATTTCCCTTGCTTTTATTAATTTTTTTTCCCTCTTTAACATGACTCCTAGAACATTTAAAACGAGGTATATGTCTCACATCATATTGGACCTCTCTATGATAGATTACAAGAACCTTTATTCACTATGCTAAAATGTTTGAACTTTAACTTAAAAGCAATGGGAAGGAAGAAGGGAAGAAACAGGACCGAATTTACATAGCACAATACATATTTATACATCAGAAAATTTATGCTGGCAGCTATGCAGGAAATGGATTTGAGGGAGGAAAGAACAGAGCTAGCAAGATCAATTAGTTGCAGAAATCTGGGCTAGAGAAAATTGTGGTTTGAATTGTAGATGGCAATGAGGTAGGAGACAGGGATTCTAAAAATATAGTTAGGGTATAGGCCCCAATGGAAACACAAAATGGCTAAGTTTTGAGATGAAGGAAGTGTTGGCTCAGTGATTGACCTAGGCAGCCTGACCTAGACCTAAAACAAAGACTTTTTCCAGGCCCCACCACCTTCCATGAAGAAGACAAGAAAATGGTTTTCATGACCCAATGCTTCAAGACAAAGAATCTCCTGACCTTGGTACCCACTTCAAAATTAGGAAAATAATTAGACCCATCCAGCATGTGCCCCTACCTACCAGGAGGGGAATGCATGCACAAGTCCCACCTAGAACCTAAGTCTGGACAAAGACCTTCTTGACCCCCCAAAAAACCCTTGTCATAGTTCTTCTTTGGCAACCCATTTTCTGGGACCCCACTCTTCTTGGGAGCTCTGTTTTTCCTTCCCTCTCTTTTAATAAGCTCCCTGCTTTGTTAATAAATTCCTTGCTTTGCTAATAAACTCCTGTTTTACTGTACCTACACTCTCTGTCTGCTACTCTAATTCTTCCCGAGAGTGGGACAAGAATCCATGTCTCACTGTGACTGTGAGCCCATCACCCCTGCACCCCTGCATTCCTACGACAGCCATATGTGTGGAGGAGGTAGACACACTGAAGATTGGATCCCCTCAGTAAGACAGCGTAAAGGACGTATACCTTAACCCCTGGCCTTGGGGCTTGGGAAGCTGGGTAGATTTTCTGAGAAAGATTCTAGAGGATGAGAGGAGCAAGATGTAATTTATGTGTCACACTAAATCTCTTTAATACCCCTCTCCCCATTTAGCTCTGTAAATCAGATTGCAGAAGCTCCCACAGCTAAACACTACTTTTAGGAACTATTAGCTGGACTGTTTCCCTGATCTGCTCCTTCATTATCTGCTCCTTCACTAAATGAAGTCTAGAAACTGTCTGTACCTCTCCCTTTAAAACAACAAATAAACCAGACGTATTCTAATATTGTCACTGCCATCTGGTTAACAGAGTTAACAGTCCTCCTCATTTGTACCAAAGGACCAAAGGGCTTCCAGAATTCAAAGGGATTATTTTTAAAACAGGGATGAAAGAGAAGGCCCTTTGAAAACTTTCCTCCACAAAGAAGCAATGCAGTTCCATGAAATAACACAGACTTGGAGTCCAGCCACACCTGTCCCTGGATCCTAGTTCCTCCACTCTCCCATTTCCAAGTCCTGGCACATGAAAGACTCACGATCAATATTTGTTGAACAGATGAAGTTTACTTAACTGCTCTGAGCCTCAGTTTCCTGATGTGTATGAATGAGGTGATTATTTCCACTGCGAAAAACTATGAGGTGGATGAGACAATCTTGTACATAAAGTGTCTGCCACCTGATTGATGCTCATTAAATGATAGTGTTTATGGTTACACTTTTGGGAAAAAAAAAAAAACCAAACAGCAGATAAAATTATTTGTGGCTCATTTCAAAGAGTGCACATGACTCATTTCGTTTTCAGACTGCCAGTTTGTATATCTTCCAAAAATATCGTGGAAAATGCATATCTTGAAAAAACTGCAAAGATTTCAGAATTTTTTGCATCAAGATAAACTCATATTTTTTTAAAAAAATAATTATCTTGGGACTAGCAATTGGCGTAATGGCTATGTCGCTGGACTCCCATGTAGACGACCCTGGTTTGAGTCCCGGACCCGGTGGTTTAAACTCGCACTGGGCGCGTGTGCGTGTGTGCCCAAGATCTCAAGAGGAGAATGGAGGAGAAGGGATTGCGGTGTGGCTAACCCCCCTGGGGGGTGATTTCTCGCTTTCTGTCTCTCTGTCTTTCTGGCTAGTGCATGTACCCTATAGCAAAAACCTCTAAAAAAAAAAAGGAGTAAAAAAAAGAATTATCTTATTTAATTATTACTTATTATTACTCTAATTTGACCACAGAGAAACAAAGAGTGAGGGACAAAGTGAGAAAGCAAGCCATCAGGTCTGGAACTTGAATTGCAGTTGGCCATACGGGCCTCCAGCACCTTAACCACCAAGCCACCTGTCAGTCCTTAAACTCATACTTTAATTTTATTTTTTCCATTTTTTCGATTTTTGAAAGTCTCTTGTATTTCTAGGGCAATGGGGACATGCTGGTATATACCTCCTGCATTTTGGCGTGATCCTGAATCTTTTGTTGTGATGATCAACCTTCAGCCTTCTCTCCATGGAATCTTTAAGTAGGACTATGTAATCATTAACAACATCACTTTTGTTCATTGTCTTCTTCTCCCAGCCCTCTTCCCTGTCCTCTATGCCCCCAGGAGAGAATTTAAGAAACTCAAAATGCTAAAAAGAGAAAACAGGAGGGATCTGAGCCAGAACAAAAGTCTTGGATTATCCACATACTGATTAACTAACTTGGCTGATCCTGAACTGGCAGCTGAAGCTATTATGTATTAGCTGAAAAGATCACTCTGGCCTCCTTTCCACTCTAAGGTGATAGTGGTACTTTCCAAGTTTGACTGTTTATCACAACTGAAACAAATATTTATGTACAAATATGAAAGACAGGACAATTGCTCTTCTCTCTCTTTTAAGAATGACACAACTCTTCTTCTCAAGCATTTTGCAAGGAACTCACACTCTCTCCCACTAAGCTGAAAAGAGAATAATGAAGAGCCATGAAAGAGCAGGAGGCAAACCATGTGATGATGATGAAACAGCTAAGAAATGAAGAGGTTGCTCAGACCAAAGCACGCGGTGATAATGTTCACAGCAAAGCAAGGCCCTGAACCTTTCATTCATCAAACCACTGTTCACAAAGCTCCACTGTATCCTTCAATGTCTGATCTCACTGGAAGATATGATCCTTCTCATTAGGGCCTCATCATTTACTTACAGGGACAGAACACACCCTTTAAATAAATAGAAAGCAACTAAGTACATAGCTTCATGATAATGACTACGAGTGAAGAAGAGCTTCCAGGAAGGTGAATTAATGTGGACTGAAGATGTTGAAAAGGTCTACATGATGAAGGGAGAGGTTAAGGTAGATTATGAAGGATGAGTAGAATTTCAGTAAAAGAAGGCATGAAGGAAGGGCACTGGGAAGTAATGTGTGTGTGTATGTGTGTGTGTGTGTGTGTGTGTGTGTGTGTATAAGGAGGAAGACTCAAAGGCAAGGAAGTGCTGAGAAGTAAGATATATAATATTCACTAAAATCTTCAACTTCACACTCGACCTCACATAATCCACCGCTCCATTTTCATCCTCTCTCAAGCCCCATTTAACAATTCTGTTTCATTAATTTTAAATTATCCCTTCTTTAATATTCTGTGTCTACCACCCTTACTGATATATGGACTTAAGAACACTTCTAATGTTTTACATGTGGAAGTCTTCAAAAAGAAAGCAGAAGGTTCTTGCAAGTTCCCAGCACAAGGCTGAACATGCACTCAGTAAATATTACCTAGTGGATGAAATTAAATTTATTTCCCTTAATTGTAGGTTTTTGGGAGGATTAAAGAGTTTCATAACTGCTATCCTGGCATTTTATTTATTTATTTATTTATTTATTTATTTATTTATTGGACAGATGATTTTGCTATAGGGTGCATGCACTTGCCAGAAAGACAGAGAAAGTCAGAGAGACAGAAAGCAAGAACTCCTCCAAGCGGGGGTGACCATGCCATAATCCCTTCTCCTCCAATCTCTTCTCGGGATTCTGAGCATGCATGTACAAGTGTCCAGCGTAAGTTTCAAGCCACTGAGTCTGGGACTCGAACCATAGTTAGCCATGTGGAAGTCCAGCGACATATCCATTATGCCATATGCTGGTCCCTATTTTACTTACTTTATAGTATAAAATGCATATGTATGATGAGACTTCAACAAGACCATAACACGATTCCCTTCCACCCACCCTCTAGCTCCTTAGGATCCTGAGCATCTACAGATGCCTTCTTCCTCACCCCTCTGCAGAGTGCTCAGGCCTGCCTGAGGATCTGAACTTATGGTTGGGCATATGGCTTACAGCTTTGCAGGGCACTGCATTACTCCTACACCATAGCAGTTGGGTCTCTCCTGGCATTTAAACAAACAAAAGATGCGGGAGATCAAAATATTGGTGATAACTACAGAAGAATCCTTTGGGTGGGGAGAATGAAAGCTCTGAAACTGTTGGGTACATTCAAGTAGGATTGAAAAGGCTCATTCTCTCTTTCTCTTCTTCCTCTCTTTCTTTGTGTCTCCAGCATTTTCCACAGATGGGTTAATTCACAAAGAGAAAGGCAAACTTTGACTATAATGCCTTTACAAAGCAGAGGACTTAGAAAACATTGGACTGGATTGAGGCCTATGTCCTCCTCCGTGTCCCTAAATTACTCCTAGTAATTTGTTCAGCTTGATTCCACCCTAAGCATCCAGGCGGTTGGTACCACAACCCCTCTGGGCCATGAGGGGAAGGCGTCCTTCCTCTGTTCTTCTTTCAGAGCCTCTGAGGTGGCTGGCCTGCTGCCTGGCTATGCCAGAAAGTGGTATGACCACCAGTGCTACTGTGGTCAGCACAGGAAGAAAATCTCGGGTATTCACAGTTAAACTATAGCCTGAGAAATGCTGGCGACTGAGGGTTGGCTGGGGAAAGGAGTAAGAATAGCAGCAGAAATGTACTCTTTGACTCTGCCTCTCCCCAAACAGGCCCTAAAAGAACCATAAAAAGGATCACCATATCCATGGCTGGTCTTGGCACGGTCTTAGTCCCACAGATGGGGTGAGTGAGGATTCAGCAAGGGTTTCCTTTGGGGTCTCTCTGAGGGAAATGTAGGCACACTCAGGGCCACTCTCACTTCCAGGTAGCATTCTTTTGGCCCTAAGAAGGGCCTCCTTGAGCACAGGATTTTCCAGTCCAGTTCACAATTCAAGAAGCCTCTTCCTCTGGGTTAAGGCAGATCCACTGCCCATTATTGCAGCTCTCCAGTCACACTAGCACATGCTGATGGGACCCTAGGACTTGCCACAAGCTAAGTAAGAAATCTACCCAAGTTGGTCTGATGTTTCCTTCCCTCTTTCTTCTTAAAATTTGCCAGAGGGGTGCGTGCACTCTCTGGAGAGAGACAAATGGAAGGTTGTAGGCAGGAGGGGTGAAAGGTGAGAAAGCACCTTCCATCAAGTATGGGTATGCTGTAATTCCTTCTCCTCCATTTCTCCTTTTTTTGGGGGGATCTTGAGAATGCACACACATGTGCCTGGCATGTTTCTCAAGCCACCAGATCTAGGGCTCAAATTGCAGAGTTGGTCATATGGGGTCCAGCCACTTTAACCACCATACTACCAGTTGCCTGGGATATTTTCTTTTAATTGGTCCTTTTCACAGTGGAACCAACGTAGAACATTCTTCTGTCACTGGTATACATACTTGGCCGGTGCATAAATAATCTAACTTCCATCCTAACTCACTGCCTTATTTAGGCCCCAAAGATCTGGGAAGCAGAAACATGACATGATTATGCTTTCTGCTTCTTTTCTTTAAAACAAATGGGCCTGGACAAGGGAAATATATATTTCTAGCGAAAAATTGAACACTGGAATCAGGGTCATCTTCTCTATGCTCCTTAGCTATTTTTATTCACTTAAGAGAATCAGAAAAAACACAGGAGGCCCTCTGGACATGAACATTAAATGTGGCAGCTGAAATTGGCATCTGCAAGAGCAGTTCGAGCAGGCTGGCACCCACTAGGCAAGGCATTTAAAAAAAGTTGAAGCCACTGTAACCAAACTGAAGAAAAACTGGGGAGGGGCCATTTTAAGGCAACAAGTTCTCTCTCTTCTTAGGACTAAGCTTGCATAATGTCTTCCAGCTAAGGAGGCTAGGAGGAGTCCTATTTGTTAAAAGGGCATTCAGTGTCGATGACTGGCTTTTCCTCCATAAAGGCTGATGTTTAAAGAAATCCTTCAGCAGGCTGATTGCAATCTCATTTGTACCAGAGCAATAGAAATCTCGGTTATAAAATATGCAAAGCATAATGAAAAGATTATGGCCCAGTGGCTGGGGTGCAAATTGGTCTGAATCGTTTACTGCATGAGGAATGCTTTTCTCTCTATCCTTTTCTTGCCAGTGCAGTCCCACATACAGAGGAGAATCCATGAAGACAACTACTTTTGTACACCTCAGTTCTGAGAACTTCTCAGCTTCTGAGAACCAGCTCAGTGGGGACCTGGCCTGTGGAAGTGAGGATTCACACCTGGGCAGGAAGAGGAAGGTAAAGGAGGTCAGGAAAGGAAACAGGCTTCCTGATTCAAGACCAACTGGTTTAGTGAGAAACTTGTCTGTTCTGGATCATTTTGGGCTCAAACAAAATTGGTTGCCTAACAAAATTGGTTGGACTAATACTGAATTTGGGTCTGCGGTGGTGATTTCCAGAGAGGAAAGAGGAGGTAGTACTGAACTCCTCTGGTATGCACCCTGGTCTGAATTTGAATCTTTTTTTGTTTTGTTTTTTTTTTTTTAGAGAGAGATTTTTGCTCTAGGGCATGTGTGCTCTCAGGAGAGACAGAGAGAGAGAGAAAGAGAGAGAGAGGAAGAGAAAAATCACACCCTAGTGGGGATAGTCACGCCACAATCCCTTCTCCTCTCAGGATTTTGGGCACACACACACATGTGCCCAGTGTGAGTTTTAAGCCACCCGGTCTGGGACTCAAACCATGGTCTACTACATGGGAGTCCAATGACATAACTATTACACTATCTGCTGGTCCCCCTGGATGTGAATCTTTAGGGCCCTACCAAATCTGTTTTAGAAAAAGGTGATCAAATGTGCGATTACGGACTGACCTTGTAGCCTAATGGTTAAGGAAGTCAGAACCCACATGGCCGACTGCAGTTTGAATCCCAGCCCTGGAAGCTTGAAAGACATGCTGGGCATGTGCATGCCAAAATCCCAATAGGATGGAAGATGGGATTCAGTGTGGCCATGCCTCATTAAGGGTGTTTTCTCCCTGGCTCTCTTTTTCTCTGGCAAGCACTTATGCCCTATGGCAATTAAAAAACACATGCGATTGGGGCCAGCACATGACATGGCAGTTAAGGTCGACCACAGTCCTGTCTGTCTGTCCTGTGGCTTCCTAGGAGCCTGAATTTGTTTAAAACCCCTTTCCTGGCTTCACTCTGCTGAAGACTCTGGAATTTGGTCTCCATCAGCCAGAGTCTGTTACTGTCTCTGCTACTCTTATGCCAAGTTTCAATGTCCCCCCTCTCCCTTCATGGGAAGCTTAGAATTTTAGTCTCTTTCTCCACATCTCCGGCCTTGTCACTTTCCTCAAGGAAACAGCACAGCATATAAAGTACTGGGAGCATTTCCTCCATTCAGTTCAAAGTTATGCTTCAGATCTTCTACTGCCAGGTCCCAGAGATTTCCTAGCTTACAGTGGTAAATCAATTTGCACAAGATTGATTCTTACAAGGAAAATATATACCTGTTTATATGTGTATATATATATATATATATAAAATATATATAGGCATATATATTAATATATTATACTATAATATATTATATTGTAATATATGTATATATAATTATTATATAAGTACAATATATGTGTTATATATAATATATATTAACTTATTATATCATTGTAATGATATAATTGTAATTATATAATTATATACTATAATAATTATATATATACACACACACATATATATGTATATGTGTATATATATATATATATATATATATATATATATATATTAGTTTGTTTCTATAATAGCCAGGTCTAGAATTTAGTCTCCTAAATGTGAAATAAACAGAAAGAAAAATCATTCTATCAGGGCAGGGTATAGGGAAATAAGGCATAGAGAAGTTTCCCAGAGAAACTGACAGTGGGAATAGTTCCTACCTCAAAGGGCTGGGCAAGGACCTTGCTCTAAGATGGTTTGGAAGGGGCTGCCTGGCAGGTGCTATGAGCTGCAGCTGAGGGATGCAGTCAACCTTACAAGAGGGAAGCCAGAAGAAAACTACCCCAGCCTTACTTCCCTCCCTCCTCAGATCTCCTGCCTGTACTACTTAGAGCTGACTGAGCAGGAGCTGGAGGGTATGGGAGCCTCATGGTAATCCCCTCTGGTCAGCTTTCCATCCCAGGTCAGAGAGCAGGGTGGAGCAGAGTGAAGGACATCAGGCAAATGTAAGATAAGCAGTTGGGAGGGAGAAACATCACTTATACACAAAAGGACTGGACTGATCTTGGTTACGTATAAACTCTGGGTGTCGGTATCAGCAGCTCTCACCCTCTGAACCTCCAACCTACTGTATCCTACTAATTTTCACACTCTAGCAAAAAATCAATTTTCCATTGCACAATTTCTTATTTAAAGAAATGATAAATCATTAAGGAATATATTAGGAAATTTATGAATAATAAATCATTAAATAGAGTAATCAAAACAAACAAAACACTGTATGGCATGATATCAGTAACAATTGCAACAATGAGATGACCAAGATCACCTCGTAAGCAAAGAGCCTTACTACTCTACTTTTCCATATCACCCACCTCCCTCAGGAGAGCTGCAGTGTATAAAGTGGCCCAGCCCAGCACACAGTTCCTTGCAAAGCCCCCATACGTGAAGGAGGTAGACACCAGGCTCCTATTACTTCACGCTTTCCTGACAAGTTCTCTTTCTCTTTGTAGTCATCATCCAGTCAGGCTCACTGATGCCAATATTTTTCTCTTTGTCTTCATCAAAATTCACTTGTCTTTTGAGACCAGTAGTTAGTGTAATGGCTATGTCACTGGACTCCCATGTAGTCGACCGGGGTTCGCGTCCTGGACCCGGTGGCTTAAAAACTCATGCCGGGTGTGTGTGCATGCGTGCCCGAGATCCTGAGAGGAGAATGAAGGAGAAGAGATTGAGGCATGGCCATCTCCCCAGGGAGTGATTTCTCACTTTCTGTCTCTCTATTTCTCTCTGTCTGGTCAGCACATGTGCCCTATAGCAAAAACCTCTTCAAAAAAAAAAAAAAAATTAACTCCCATGACTTTAGAGACCATGTACTTCTAGGAAACTACTGAACTAATTTGTCAACAAGATTTGATGGCCAAAAGGACTTTCAATAATACCTTTTTATTTTTTCACTCAGAATTTTTCCTGTCTTCTTATATCAGAGCTTGTAATTTCTTTAATTTGTTTTCCTGTCTATTGTGTAAACATAGAAAGAGCATGGGATTTTTCCTGGCCTTATTTCTTTCTCTGTGTTGATTGAAATCTTTGTATGGAAGCTTTTCTTAGGTTGGGTTCCCTGGAAATAGAACCCAAGACCAAGAGTTACACGTGGAAGGCTTAATGGCAGTAGTGTCCTGAGAAAGACCAGAGGAAGGCAGGCTTGGGCAAGGGTAGAAGCAGATCTACAATGCAGCTGCAAAAGAAGCCTCAGCCATTCCTCTGGCAAGCTCTGGAGCTAGGATGTCCCCAAAGATATCCTAGTTGAGGCAAATGTGCCAGCCTTTGCATCCTCACATTAGTCGGTCATTAGCCACTGACTACCTCTGGGAGAGGGTAGAACTTTAGTTAGAGCAATTTTCTGTCACCAAAGACAATTCCCAGTGAGCCACATAGCTATGGATTGTCAGCAGCTGGTAGTCCCAGCAGCTGGGGCATGAAGACATCACTCCTGAAAAGGGGACTTCAATGGGATAATCCAACATCCACTCATTCTATGCAGATTCACTTATATTTAGGGGTAATTTTGCTTCTCAGGGTTCTAGTCAGTCTTTTTTCTTATAAAAAATTAAACACAGTAATGGGCTGAACTATAAGCTTGATCCTCTGTTCATAGTTGATGCATGCTGTCCTTATGCTTTACCTTTTGTCCTAGGTTTCCATCACCCTCAGCCACCCCTTATGCTGTTCTAGACAGCTAGCCTGGTGAGATACTTAGACCCTCATCATCTCTGAGGGTGTCAAATACCCCGATTACCAAGTCCTTTTCAAGCTATGGTTTTTGTACCTGTCCATAAACCATTAACTCTGGTGATGGCAGTGGCCAAAGATATGCTAGCCAAGACCCCACAAGCAGAGAAAAGCAAACTTATACTTGGAATGTATGTCAATCCTTGTTGAGATGTATTGCTCCTCCTTCTAGAATGGAAAAGATTAAATGGCACAGTCTTGCTAACAAACAACTGGTCAGTCCTCAACATAATACCGTTTCTTTCTTCAGGTTGAATGGACACTCAGTGGCCTCAGTAGCTAAATCAGCCTTTGCCATTGGGTCTATATAGAAGCTTTGCTCTGCCATCATGGCCACTCTGTTTGTGAATCCATTATACAAGTCCTGGAGTTGAATACAAGAGAAGATGGCTGACACCCACTAGCTGGCCACCTGGTTTTATGTGCCTCTCTTTTCAATGTTGCTATCTGGTGGGCATTAACAAAAATCTTACTTGATGCTCATGCTTATGTGCCTATTCATGTATCTATTCTGCAGTCATCCTTGTCCTAAATATTTCAACTGCTTTCTTCATGGACCTGAGAAACCAATCAAGTTATCTGCATATAATATTATAATGTAATATTTTATAATATACTACTATATAATATTGTATGATATATAATATTGCAATATATATTGTTACTTAACATTCTGCTACCCAGGACCACTTCAGGGGCCAACTCTTTTAGGCTGGGTACCCTAGAAACCAGACTCAGATAGAGAGTTGTGTGCAGATAGTATACTTTACTTGTGTATTTATTTTTCTTTTTTCGGAGAGGTTTTCGCTATAGGGCACTAGAACTCACCAGAAAGACAGAGAGAGTCAGAGAGACAGAAAGCGAGAAATCACCCCCCAGGGGGGATGGCCACGCTGCAATCCCTTCTCCTCCATTCTCCTCTCAGGATCTTGGGCACACACACACATGCATCCGGCATGAGTTTAAGCCTCCAGAGCCAGGATTCAAACCATGGTCGACTACATGGGGGTCCAGTGACGTAGCCATTACGCTAACTGCTGGTCCCAGACAGTATATTTTAGAAAGCATTCAGAAAATACATTTTTAAGAAACTGAGGGATGCAAGATTGAGGAGAGAGCCAAATTGAATGGGGATAGTCCTTTTTATCCTCATATCAGTCAGTCATTGGCCACAGGGTGTCCACACAGGGGCAAATTGAATGAATGAGACATACCTTCATCTAGGGGAAATTTCTAGTGAGGGTTGTAGTTATGTGTTGTCAACAGACAATATCTTCAGCAGCTGGGGAGTTGTTATGTCCACCGCAAAGAAGCAATCTCAGTAGTGCACCACAGTATCCACTACAGTAGTCCCCCCTTATTCCTGTTTTGCTTTCTGCGGTTTTAGTTACCTGTGGTCAACCATGGTCTAAAAATATGAAATGGAAGATTTCAGAAATAAACAATTCATAAGTTTTAAATTGTGTGTCATTCTGAGGAGTGTGATGAAATCTCATGCCATCTCGCTCCATCCTCCCGGGATGTGAATCATCCCTTTATCCAATGTATCTACCCTGTATATGCTACTGCCCATTAGTCACTTAGCAGGCATCTCAGTTACAGATTGGCTGTTGTGGTATCACTGTGCTTGTATTCGAATGACCTTTATTTTGCTTAATAATGACCCCCAAGCACAAGAGTATTGATGTTGGCATGTTGTTGCAATTGTTTCATTTTATTATTATTATCATTGTTAATATTTTACTATGCATAATACATAAAGTATACTTCATCATAAGTATGTATGTGTAGGAAAAAGCATAGTATATTCAGTGTATGGAACTATATGTGGTTCAGGCATCCGCTAGAGTCTTGGAATATACCCCAATAGATAACATGGGCCTACTATAATTCTAATTCAAATTTAAATTTCATCTATTGCTGTGTAAAAAATTACCCAGGATTTTATGACTTAGAACAATAATAAATGTTTTTTTTTTTAATCTCACAGCTTCTGTGGATCAGGAATTTAGGAATTAGATCAATTTAATTTAATTGTCCTGGCTCAGAATCTTTCATAAGATAGCAGACAGGATGCTGGCCAAGCCTGCAGTCATCTGTAGGCTTAACTGGTACTGGAGAATCTATATCCAAGATGGCTCACTCCTAATGCTAGTAAGTTGGCAAGAAGCCTTGATCCTTGACAACAGGAACCTTTCCGTAGGGCTTCTACAAGAGCTCTCATAATAGAGCATAAGCAAGTGATCCAAGAAAGGAAGGCAGAAAGCACAATGACTTTTGACTCAACTTTGAAAGTTATACACCATCATTTCTACAATGTCCTTTTGGGTGTGTATGTCAGCCCTATTCATTATGGGAAGAGAAATTAAAGGGTATGGATACCAGCAGGCAAAGACCATTAGGGCCATCTTGGAGACCAAGACAGATCTAGAAATCTGAACTAAATGTCCTTTTACGAAATGTTCATGTCATTTGAAGAGTGAACTCAGAGTCTGAGGAAAGCTAATGGGCTACTAATGGCCAGAACTTGAAGGTAGTTATAATTCAAGTACTTGAGGACCATCACTTTTCTTCCTGCTGCATTGTTTAATTAAAGCACATCTAACCGTGTTTCCAGAAAACCACCCATCACTGCAATAATCTTTTATTGCAGCAGATTATGCCAAAAATTTAAAATATGTTATTTATTGCCATAGAAGCAGCGTGTGAAAAATCACATCCTTGTGTTTAAAGAGCTTATGGCATGGAATTGCTTGCCTTTTGATTAGTGTTGTCTCAAATTTCCAGGATTCTGTTGAGAATCTTATTTCTCACATCTTGGAGATGTGTGAGTGTGTGTGTGTGTGTGTGTGTGTGATGGGAGGGTTTTGCCTTTTGCCGTGTCAAGATCTTCCTGCCTTTGCCTCCTAAGCATGGGACCACAGATGCATGAAACCATCCCAGCTCTTTCAGTCAGGGTCTCACCATATTGCTCAGGCCAGCATTATGCTCTGAATCATCTTGCCTTACTTCTCATGGTGTGTTACTACAGGTGTGGGCCATTATGCCCAGTCTTCTAGAGTGAGCCAAAAACTGAACCTGAGCCTCCCATGTGCCAATCAGCAGCTTTTAGTACATGCTGCTATAGCTTTTTGGAGATTTTTATGATTATTTTACACTTTAATTAGGACACGGTATCTATGTTAATGATTAGTCATTATGTTCACGAACAGTTTCTAAGCTCTGCCAGACAACATTCTGAAAGTAGACAGCTAATCCTGGCTTGAGAGGCACCTCAAAAAGAGAAAAATACATGGTTCCTGCTCTTAAAGATGTTGGAATCTTGTGAAAGAAAGAGTACAAATCCACTATGAGCCCATAAGAACTATACAGATGTAGCAACCAAAGTTCATGGGAAGAAAATCTTAGCAAAGCTCACGCTAGTTTCTCTCAGAAAATTCTTCTCTAACCTAGAAAAAAACGATAATTTAAAAATTGAGAGCAAATCCTTCTGCTAACTTCATGTCAGGGATAGATCTTAAGAAGGGAGAGAAGGGGCCCATCCTGCTTGTCACCTTAGTGGTCTGGAAGAGTCAACACCAGCTATAAATAGGATGTTGCCTCCAAGACGCCCTCTCTACCCACCAGATCACACCACATCCCCTTGACTGAGGGATGCCCTTTGTCCAAGGCTATAATTCATTTCCATGACTACCAGGAAGGCTAGAACAAACATGTTTCTACCAACAGGATCTACATTTATTTTGAAGATAGAAAATCAATATCCTTTACTTTGTGGAGTTATATACAATTGGGTTAGAAGCATGGTTCTCAGATTAGCTAGGAAAAAATCTGTGTGACCTGAACTTAGGTTATATGTTAAACTGGGGATGAAAAAAAAAAGGAATCTTCTATTCACTCATTTACCCAACAAATTTATTGCTCATGCAGATACTAGGCAAAGAGAATACAGAGTTTAGAAGAATAAATAGAGGGTTGGTCTCAAGGAACTCAAACAGATGTGTAAGCAGAGAACAATAATACAAATTGGTAAACCTGTGATAAAAACATGCATTGTGATTTGGAAGAAATATCTTAGAATTTTAGTTAATGCAAAGTTTAGGTAGGTAATGTGAGTAAGAAATAGGATGAAGAAAGCAAGCAAAGGCAATAGCATTTTGTAAGACATGGAACCTAGAAAGACTGTGCTTTGTTCAATTAATTGCTCACTCTAGCTTGGGTTCAGAGTTTGTAGGAAAGGGGTAACAGATATGACTGGGCAGGCTTTGTAAGCCCTGCTGAGGAGCTGAGACTTACTTGGAAGGTCGTCAAGAGCTTCTGAAGGACCGTAAGGAGAGTGGAATTAGTAGACTTGCCTTTGAAAAATCACTCTGAGAACAGCAAAGAAGGAAGACATGAATGGATCAGAATGGGTCCATTCTGAGAACTTTCACGTATATGGGAGAAGCAGAGCCAAGAGGAAAACCAAGAAGGGGTAGCCAAAGAATTACAAGGAAACACAGAAGAAAGTGGTTTTGTGGTCTAGAAGGAGAGTGTCTCAAGAACTAGGGAGATAAGCATGTCTAAGGCCATAGGGAAGCCAACGAAGCCAAGGATTGAAGTGTGCCCATTGGGTGAGCAGCCAGGAAGGAAATAGAGCCCTTCAGAAGAAACTTTCTGTTTGCAGAAGTAGTTTGCAGGAAAGGAGAGTATGTCAGTGAGGAGGAGGGAACAGCTGGTGTCACCTTTTCTGAAATCCTGGCTCTGAAAAAATACAGGGTTCTCCCTAGAAGGAAATAGGCAGTTCAGGGCTTTTATTTTAGTTATTTTCTTTTAAGGCGGGGAAGATTTGAGGACACTTTCGTGTGAGTGGAAGATACAGGAAACAGTGTTGGTGATTAAAGGGACAAATTCCTGAAGTTATGAGAAGGAATAGGATCCAGAGCTTGGGTTGCAGGCTTTGCCTAAGACAGAAAGAAAGACACTTCTTACTGTCTAAAGGAGGACAGTGGAAAGACAGAAAGAGGCAGATGCACTCAAGAGTGTGGGCTGAGTGGTGCTGAAGCTGAGTTGCTTTCCCCTTGACACTTCTCAGATTGTCTGTAAAATAGGAGGTAAAGTCCTCTGCTGCGTGTGTACGGGAAGGCCTTAGTGAGGTCAAGGACATTGAGGTAGGCAGGAGAGTTTGAAATAGGCACTGTGTAGAATGCAAGAAGAGAGGCTGTCCTGGGAAGCTTAGATGAATTCTTGAGTTAAAATTAATGGCTAAGATTAAAAAAGTAACAATAATAAGTGCTAGCAAGGCTATGGTAAAGAGGAAGCCCCTCTACATTGTTAGTGGAAATGTAAACTAGTACAGTCATTATGAAGAACAATATGGGACTTCCTCAAAAACTTATAACTAGAACTACCATATGACCCAGTAATTCCACTCCTAGGTCTCTATCCAAAGGATAGGAACACACTCAGTTAGAAAAACACTTGCACATCTATGTTTGTTGCAGCATTATTCACAATTAGCAAAACATGGAATCAACCCAAATGTCTAAGAGCAAATGAAAGATTGGAAAAAATGTGGCATATATATACTATTAAATACTGCTCAGCCATGAAAAACAATGAGACTCTGAAATTTTATGCAAAGCAGACAAAAATGGAAGATTTAATGCTGAGCCAAGCAAGCCAGACTATGAAAGAGAGGCATTGTATATCCTCACTTAAAATATATACTCTATGGCAGAAACTGAAAGATCAGAAAATATAAAAGTAGAGCAAGCAATTGTAGATACTAGAGACAGTGTGGGAGGGGTTTGGGCACTGGCGGGAGGGGGGAAAAGCAAAACTTTTTTTTGAGAGGTTTTTGCTATAGAGCGTGTGCACTCACCAGAGAGACAGAGAGAGAGACAGAGAGACAGAAAGCGAGAAATCAGCCCCCAAGGGGGATAGCCACACCGCAATCTCTTCTCCTCCATTCTCCTCTTGAGATCTTGGGCATGCCTGCACACACGCCCGGCGTGAGTTTAAGCCACCAGGTCCAGGACTCGAACTTCAGTCGACTACATGGGAGTCCAGCGACATAGCCATTACACCAACTACTGGTCCCAGCAAAACATTTTTTTTAAAGAATTATTTAACTTTATTTATTTAATTTAATTTGACCAGAGAGAGAGTGAGAGAGATCGAGCAAGCTGTCAGGTCCAGGACTCAATCCACAGTTGGCCATGTGGGAGTCCAGCACCCTTAACTACCACCATGCCACTTGCTGGCCTGATAAACAAAACATTTATTGGACACAAAAAAAGAAATTTACCCACTGATGATAATGTATATGGTCATAACTTCGACTGGACCAATATACAATGTATCCAGGCTGGGAGAAATCAATAAATATATTATAAAAAATTAAGGGACCAGCAGTTAGCATAATGGCTATGTCGCTGGATTCCCACGTAGTTGACCGCGGTTTGCATCCCAGACCCGGTGGCTTAAAACTCACGCTGGGCGCGTGTGCGTGCATGCCCAAGATCCCAAGAGGAGAACGGAGAAGGGATTGCAGCATGGCCATCCCCCCTGGGGGGTGATTTCTCACTTTCTGTCTCTCTCTCTCTCTCTGTCTGTCTGGCGAGCGCACGTGCCCTATAGCAAAAATAAATAAATAAAAATAAATAAATAAATAAATAAATAAATAAACAAACCAAAATGGGTGAATGTAGAACATTTACTATTAAGTAATGTAAGCCAGACTGAAAGGCAAACACTTCATATCCCCATTCAATATCTACCTAATGTCTGCACTCTTCATCAGAAACGGAAAGGTGGAGAGAAAAGAAACTGCATAGGAGAGGAGCAAATAGAGGGTGGGTGAAAGGGGCTAAAGAAATAAACTGAACAGACACAAGTACGTAACATTCTCTGCTCAGATGTTGTACACAGTGATAGAATTGATTTGATTGTCATATGCTGCATGCATATTTTGAAAGAATCATATTGTCTGTTATATAGATGTTCAATAATCGAATATAAATGAGAAATCATAAAATAAAAATGTAGATGTAAAAAGGTAAAAGGCAAAGAAAGAAAGATAGAAAGGAAGAAAAGAAATGAAGATACCCTTCCTCAAACATAGAAAGGAAAGAGAAAGTCTGTGAGATTCTGTGGTGTTGGGCCAAACTGGTAGCTTCCCAGGCTTTCTTCCTCATCTGAATGTCTCTGAGGTTCCTGTAGTTTCAAACTCCAATTCTTCTGTTTCTTTTCTACTCCCTTTTTCAGAAAAGAAATAACTATACATCAGCCCCCTGGCAACTTGTCATAACCCAGGGCAGATGGCACTTCCTTTCTATGTGCCTGAGTAAACACAGTGACTCAGCTTCTGGTGTATCAATTAGAGTCCAGTTTACTTCCATGAAAATAGAGTCTATTGTACCATCTTTGTATATTTAAAACTTTAGCGACAACATTTGGAATGTACCCAAGACAACATGCTGCTGAGGCCCTGAATTTGCTACTACTCTGGTTTTCTCAGCACTTTAGGTAATTCCATGCAGTAGCTCAGTAAGTGTGAGGGGTCTACATAAAGTTGTTGGAAAAATGTGTACTATGAAAAAATATGCATGGATTTTAAAAAGTTTTTCACCAAAATAAATTCATACTTAATTTCATTTTTCATGAACTTCTTGAAATCCTCTCTTATTTATGAAGCACAATTGTAGAATCTAGATTAAAAGCTCCAGTTTTGTTTGAGACACAAATAACAACTCTATCTCATCTTATACCTCATTTGTGCATCATTTTATGATCACTGGCATGGTATAATATTTTTTCTATGATAGAAAGCATGTGCATGCATGAGAGACAGAGAGTGAGAAAAAGAGGAAAGAGACAAAGCACTCTTGTTAGGGTCTTCTTATGGCACGCTCGATCTCCTTCCCCCAGCACTCTAGTTCACCAGAGTCCTGGATGCTTGCTCTACTCCTCAGGTTGAGCAGGGATCTGACTGCAGGGCTCCAAAACCATGATTATGCCACAATGGTGGGGCCCATGGGTAATTTTTTAACATTTGATTTTGACCATTATTTGTTCTAAAATTCTTCCATGATTTAGAAAGAACAGAAAGCAAAAAAAAACAAAAAACAAAAAAAACAGCAAAACAAAACCAAAAATCCAAGCCCTCCTCCTCCCCCAAAACAATGTTTACCCTGACCAACGTCCCTAGAAATGAAATGAAGGAAAGAGGCTTGAAGATGAAATCTGTGCATGAGAATGGAGAAGAAAAGGATAAACTCAAATCTCCAACTGATAACTTTTTAGAAACAAAACCTGTATCTCTCTGCCTCGATTTTATTTCTAGAATCACTGGACAGGGATGGCCTTTCGTTTGACTTACTGTGAGAACTATTCCCACTGAGAGCTCAGGGGTGGGGAAGTGCCACAGCAATCACTATTGCATGGGGGATCCCCAGCTCCCAGCATGGCAAGAAGTAGTGACAGTCAGGTGGTTTGTGCTACAAGCACTTGCTCATTTTACTTAAAAGGAAGGGTGCTGGTACACCTGGTGTGCATGCTGCAGCTCCAAGGCAGCCATAGTACCACCTTCACGCCAAGGACAGGACTGGCAGATGTGCCCTCTGCTCTCTTTCTGCTCAGCTGGGTTCTATAGCTTAGAGCTCACATTCTTTCACACTATTTATAATCTGCTAGCAATGATATTATGTATCATCTGTCTATTCATTTTGGGGGTTTGCTATCTATCTCCCTATGAATTTGTAAGGGCCAAGGTGAGATTAGATTTCTTTTGTTCACTATTTCCCCAGCAGTGCCCAGCACACCTAGGCACTCAACAAGTATTTGCCATATTAATTACATGAGAATTCAACTTAGAGAGCTCCTATTGATTCTCTTTCCATAATCATGCATTCCAAGAATGTGAGGATAAGTAAGGGCCCTGATTCCTCAGCATCTGAAAATGAAGAAGTTCCCAGAGAAGACAGTGGAACGAAGCTTTCCCTTTAGAATCATGGCTGAACCTACAAACATTGTTATTATTTCTCCCAGTTCCAAGTGAGCTAAAGAGACATGTGGGTGATGGTTGTTCATGTCTCTTTCATGGGATGAAGGTTGGTGTTTGGGTAATGTCAGTTGTGCTGTAGAATCATATACTGGCAGGCTAAAAGATCATTTATCTAAGCTAGATTTCTGAATAATAGTCTTTTGAGCTACTTTTTGTTTTCTTATTTTTTTACTTTTTCTATGAGTGAGAGGAATCACAAGAGAAATTCAGCACCCCTGACAGTGTCTTGATGCTAAAATACTTAGGGAGATCTCCAGGCATGATCCTTGAACCTTCCCATGTGGGTCAGCCTCACAGAGCATTGCATTTTACCACTGCACCACTCTCCAACCCTTTTAGCTACTTGTAAATAGGGTTTAACCTATAGAATATGTATTTATTTCCAAAATCAAACCATGCTGGTTCATAGCAGAATAATGATACACCTTATTTTTCAAACAGGATACACAGGGCAAAAAGGCATAAATTGAGACTAGCTGAGAAAAACCAGGATCATTTAAAACATAGGTTCCATGGAGAGAAAAAATAATTAAAATGGAGGCCAACTCCATGGTCTGGTGGTTGAAGCAGCCGGAACTCACATGGCTGACCCTATGGTGTGAATTTCAGCCCTAGCAGCTTAAAAAACTTGCCTGCCATGTGTGTATGTATGTCTAAAATCTCAAAAGGACAGAGAGATGGAGAAGGGATTGCAATGTGACCATTCGCATGGGAAATGCCTTCTCCTCTCTGTCTCTTTGCCTCTCTTTCTGGTGAGCATACACACCCTCTGGCTTAATGAATAAATAAATAAATACGGTAAATAAAAAGCCTTTAAGGAGTCTTTCCTCTTTTGCTATCTGGCATAGTTTCTAAAAAATTATCTCAAGTTGGGGAGAGCAATCTCCACACTGTTGGGAACCTATTTAGAGCTTAACCAGCTGCACAGTATTGACATTCACCATTTTTCTTCTTATATGTATTGTGCAGGCTGCATGTGAAGACTTACCAAGGCCAATAATCATCAGTTCACACCAATCTTTGTTTTACCCTGAACTAAATAACTCCAAGATCGTTCTATCAGCTTCCGTCGTAACTAATTATCCAACCTTCTCATCAGACTTGTTGGTGTCCTTTGTGCCTTTTCCAGTTTTCTGCTTCCACTAACATTCGATGCCCAGATCTATGCCTGGTATTGTAAGAAGGGTCAGGTTGGCGTTATTTTTACTGTGCTGTAGCTCTGAAAAACTATCCAGCAAAAAGAATGCAGTACGTGATTATTCAAACACCTATCATAGGTCAGTACCTAGCCACCAACAGTCTTTTAAGAATTTGCTACACCTTAGGACCGCCTGCTAAACCTCTAGCTATAAGCTTTAAGAAATAACTTCTTCCTCTCAAATGATCTTCTAGGCCACAAGGGCCTCCAGCTTATATTGTCTGAATGTTAAGTAAAAATAGCTTTTCTAATTTTGCAATGGTGGAGTGCTCCTTTTGTAAGTGTTTTGGTGTGAGAAGGCAGTCAGCAAGTATTCAAATGCTACAATGTTAAGAATGTGGGAATTGCCTGTGCTTGGGACAAAAAGTGCCTAGAAGGCACACATGGTAAGAAGAATGCACTGCTGTTTCAGTACATGCATTGTGTCCTCCTTGATTCTTGCTCGGCTCACCCAGGTACACAGACTCAAAGACTCACTGACAGGTCCTGAAGGGCCCCTGATTAGTAAATGCAACCCCCTCAGATTCCAAATGCAGGACTGGACAGAGAACGTCTGTGTTCTGGCAGGTCTTCATGAAGATGGAACAATGTGTCTGCAAACATAGAGCATTTGGTTTTAGTAAAGTCTGTGCCTCTTTTCTGATACAATTCCTTCTAAAAAAGCAAGCACAGCTCTTATGTCTCAGATCTCTTTCAATGGTAAAGGTTTGAATAAGGCACTAAAAATGTTGTCGAAGATCTTTTTAAACTGAAGTCTTCTAGCAGTTGAAGAAGCACTCCACATTTCTGTTCAAGCTTAAACAAGCCGCTAAAGATTACATCTTTCATCCTTCTACAAAGTAGATGGGTAGCAGGAAGGTGTGTGGAGAGTTAACTATCTTACCAGGTCAAGGAGAATTTGTTATGCAAATGATTCTGCAGAAATCTTTGTAAAAGAAAGAATTTCTCTTCCTGCGCTCATCCCATCCCTTTCCATTCTCTCTCTGATGTTCTGTAAATTATATTGTCAGATATTGGACTGTGAAAAGTAAAGAGTATTTGTATTCTTTCTAAGCTCAAAGTTTCCTCTAAAAATTAATTAGTGTTATACCCAAAGATGTGGATGTATTTTTTTCTTCTACACAGACCCTCATTAGAAGAGTTTATCTTCTTCCCTATTTTCCACCCCTCCCCATACTCAATTCAGATAAAATACTGACTTTTTCACATAGAGAGATGATTATTCCAAAATTAGTGCTTTAATACTCATTTTCATTGTGTGCCTTCCCTGTCATGTTTTGCTTTTGGAGCCAGATCTCCGACTGCTGGGCTTTGCTTTGTCAATCACATGAGCTCAAAGTACATGTTAGTCCTTTCATGCACCAATAGTTTGCTGCATACAGCTGGAATGATCCCAGGTCTTGAATGGAAATAAAAACATAGAAATATCTATGGGCTACAAAGCAGGCTTCATATTTGAGGGGTATGTCATCTCAAGAAACTCAACACCTCACTTAAGAAGATCTAGTACTCATCAAACAATAAACTAGCTGTTACATGTAGCATTGAGCAAATGATGGTGCTCTCTGTTTTTCATTTTTAATATGATATTCCAACATCTTGTCCAGGAAGTCTCCCCAGTTTGAATGACTCAGAGTCATGAAGACTTCTCTGCTTTGCTTAGAAGCCAAATTGCATTTTTTTTTTTTTTTTAGAGGTTTTTGCTATAGGGAGTGTGCGCTTGCCAGAGAGAGAGAGGGAGACAGAGAGGCAGAAAAGGAGAGAAATCACCCCTCAGGGCGGATGGCCACGCCACAATCCCTTCTCCTCCATTCTTCTCTCAGGATCTCGGGCACGCACGCACACACGCCCTGCGTGGTTTAAGCCACTGGGTCCGGGACTCGAACTGCGGTCAACTACAGGGAAGTCCAGTGACATAGCCATTATGCTAACTGCTGGTCCTGCCAAATTGCATTTTTTCCATTTATTTTCTCATTTTTTTTCATTCCTTCTGTCTTTCAGGGGGCATTATTTTAAAAAACAAAATTGTGTTGCTAGATATCAAATACAAGGGCACCACAGTCCCTGGAAAACCTTCTTGTAATGTGTGGCAACATGAGAATTTGTAAAATTCTGTGGAAGCCAGCTGATGCCAAAGTTATGAATTGGTTCCTCCTATTTTCTTTAGAATAAAAATACTGAAAAGGTAGAATAGATCCTTTCTATATAAGATGTAATATTTAGCAGATTGTGAGAGGTTGGTAAAGAAATTAGAAGTTTTCGAAGGGAACCAGCAGTTAGCGTAGTGGCTACGTCGCTGGACTCCCACGTAGTTGACCACGGTTCGCGTCCCGGACCCGGTGGCTTAAAACTCACGCCAGGCGCGTGTGCATGCGTGCCCAAGATCCCGAGAGGAGAGTGGAGGAGAAGGGATTGCGGCGTGACCATCCCCCCGTGGGGTGATTTCTCGCTTTCTGTCTCTGTCTCTCTCTCTGTCTGTCTGGCGAGCGCACACGCCCTATAGCCAAAACCTCTCAAAAAAAAAAAAAAAAAAAAAAAAAAGAAATTAGAAGTTTTCTTTGCTTGTGTATAGACAGGATCTCACTGTCACAATCCTCCTCCCAGCTGAGATCACATGTGCATGCCTCTGTATCTAAGGTTGGAAGGGGAATTGAAGCCAGGCCTCTCACGTGGTCTCCGCCTCTGGAGCACAACATGTTAGCAACAGAAACCACAGTAACGTGGACCAAGTTGTATAGTATTTGTTGGTTGCCTCCTCAGATTCCATACACCAACTTCCTTCCCAGTTTTGGCTTAGTTCCAAGGTAGGTAGGCTAAGCTACTCAATATAGCCATACTCTTTTCTGTAGTATCATTAGGGATAAATATACAGCTGAAGCTAGTCCAAGTAGAGTGAGTCTTAGACTTTCGTGAATGCTGAGACAATGAGGCCTTCTTTAGTCTACATGTAAATGTAGACCGGGTCCGGGACTGGAACCGTGGTCGACTACGTGGGAGTCCAGCGACATAGCCAATCCGCCAACTAGCTGGTCCCACTATAACTAGATTTTTAAAAAGCATGTGGAAACAATAAAATCCTTTTGTTGTTTAAGCTGCGTTGGATTTTCTGATATACATAATCCCAATTATTAATTTAGATAAGCTACATATTTTTCAGAGAATTATTTATTTAATTTTATTTATCATTATTATTTTTAATTTGCTATTGGGTGCATACACTCACCAGAGAGAGCCAGAGAGAGGAAAAGTGAGAAAGCAAGCTACCAAGTCTGGGACTCAAATTACTGTCAACCATATGGTATTCCAGCACCTTAACCACCACACCACCTGCTGGGCCCACTAAGCCACATTCTTTGAAAGGAACCAGTGTAGGGGGGAGGGAAAGGGAAGGTGGATGGGAATACACCTTTAAAGGTGCACAATGCATTAGAACTTTCTTTGAAGGACACACAGTGTGAAAGGCATATCCTTAATTTGGTAGTCTAATTATAAAATAAATTTAAGTCATACTATTAGAAAATAATATGTGTATTAGAAAATAATAATAGTATTTAGTGGTATAAAATGTAAGACTTTCAGAGAAGGGGAGGTAAATGAGAAGAATGAGACGCTTCATGGAAGTGGTGAGTTTTAAACAAGAACGCAGAGGAGGCAGTTGGATGAAGAAGACACAAAGAAAAGGAGTAACATTTAACAAGAGGCTCTGTCTGGACTCTAAGGCATCTTTAAGGATTGTGATCCTGAAAGCCACAGCCCCTTGTCAGTTTGACCTTACATACTATTCAGCATAGTTTCTGGTGATGTGATAATAATAAGCTGAAACTGACCCTCTTTACTAAGAAAACCGATACAAGTTCTCTTCTGGCATGCTTTATCACTTTCTCATATGCAAACGTCTGGGTGAAATTCAGCTGTCTAGTCTCTTTGCTCTCAGTTCCCTGCATAATTTCTGCCTCTGAGTTACAGGAAATTTCTGAAAAGCCATTTAGAGACAGATTGTAATATAATGCTCTTGAACATTCCACTCTAACAATCGATAAAGACAGCACTCACTGCAGAAATAATCAAACGCAGGATGGAATCTAATATGCACAAAGCTGATATTCTCACTAGACCTAAGAAGCTCTGCGATTTTTTTTTGCTCAAAGCTGGAGCTTGGTTAGTTTTCCTGCCTTTGTCTTATATTTTTATATACTTTTAAAGCCAAGCTTTTTGAAGTAGCTTATAGTGATTTTATTCTATTTTAGTTGCTCAAGGTTGTAACGAAGGTCAAATCTGCATAAAAATAAGCATGCTGGCAACTAGCAAGGAATATGTTATTCTAAGAAGAAATGAAATGGCAATAGTGACCTTGAATCTCCTGCCACACCTTCCTCACCTCTTCTTTTGACTCTTTGAGGAAGAGGTCTGAATAGCTAAGGCCAGAATGTGCTGAACAACTTAGAACCGCTTTCTTGGGAAGATAAGCTTTTCTAGTGAAAAGATATCCTGTACCACACTGAAACCATAGAACGGGAGATGCAAACAGTATGAGACATTATTTTCATTCTGCAACCTGGATTAGGAGCATGTTGAAAAACAGTGTTTCCCATTCTTTCTGTTTTCACCATAATTATGTTCACCCTCCCTTTCTGAGCCTAGTGAGGGGATATGTCCCATGGCCATCAGATCAACATTTTGGGCTTGTGCTTAAAAACCACCTCTGGAGGATGCTTAGTGCATCTTAAATGTAATAGGTCATAGACAAGGAAAACATCCTTGGCATAAGATAGAAAAAAAGCATTCTATCATAATGGTTGTCTTTAGAAAATGTGAATGCATATTATAGTAACTAAAGAAATAGATTTACTTGACTATGCTTTTTGGCATAAAGTTTAATTCTTTTGGGACCAGCAGACGGTGTAATAGTTACAGTGCTGGACTTCCACACTGCCAACCACGGTTTGAATCCTGGACCCGGTGGCTTGAGACTCACACTGGTCGTGTGTGCCTGTGTGCTGAAAATCCTGAGAGGAGAATGGAGAAGGGTTTGCAGCATGGTCATCCCCCCTGGAGGGTGATTTCTCGCTTTCTGTCTCTCTGTCTCCTCTCTCTCTGGTGAACGCATGTGCCCTATAGCAAAAATCTTATGATGTTTGCCCCAGCATTCCCAGTCAGCTAAGATCATGGGCATGCTCACTAGGTATGTACAGGCTGACCAGAGAATGGAACTCATGGTCTTCTACAGGGCTCCAATATTGTAGAATGACACACAACTGCTGTGCCACCGTGGCTGGACCAAGATCCTTCAACAATTCTGTAGCTTCATGTGGTATTCATAGAATTACTGGAAAAGAATTAGTGGAAAAGGGGATTTTGGTGTTACCTTTAGGAGAAAACTGGTGTTGCTATAGTTTATTAAATGGATGTTGCTTATTCTGACTCTGCACGTTCTCCAGCATTCCCACTGCCTATGCACTTACATGATCATAGAACTGGAGGAAGATAGAGCATTCAGATCCCGATTTGAGCAGAGTCAGGGAAAATTGAGGGACAATAATGATAGTGCAAAGGTTTATTCCTTTAGAAAAAGGCATTTGGAGAAGTATGATTTGCCTCATGCTATTAACAGGCCAGTGGCTTATCAGAAGTGCTGAAGATGTTAAAGTTTCAAGATAATCCAGATAAGGAATTCCTTACAAATCCTTACATGGTTCACCAGGAATAAAATACAACACATTACTATTCAGCAGTGAAAAGAAATAAACTGTTGGTACTCGGTACAACATTGACAAATCTCAAAATAATTATGCTCAATGAAGCCAGACAAGGGCATATACCATATGATTCCATTCATATAAATTTCTGGAGAATGCAAACTAATCTATCGTGACAAAAACCAGAGCAGTGGTTGTCTGAGATAGGGAACAAGTGTGGTAGAAGCAAAAAGGAGAGATTATAATGAGGCAGGAGGAAATTTTTCAGATTGAATCATATGGTCATTATATTAACAGTGGTGATGGCTTCATGGTGTATTCATGTCAAACCATAACAAACTATACACTTTAAATATGTGCACTTAATTGTATGTCAGTTGTTTCCCTCAATAAAACTCTTTCTATGATTTAGAAACACAGAGATCAGCTGATGGCATCATGGTTACTTTGTTCGACTCCCATGTAGTAGACTGTGGTTCGAGTCCCAGTCCTGGCAGCTTAAAACTCACATGAAGTACGTGTGTGTACGTGCCCAAAATCCTGAGAGGAGAATGGAGGGGAAGGGATTATGCCTGGCCACCACTCCCTAGGGGGTGATTTCTTGTTTTCTGTCTCTCTGTCTCTGCAGTGAGTGCACATACCCTATAGCAAAAAAACAAAATCTCTTTCAAAAAAAAAAAAAAAAAGATTTAAGGATAGAAAAAATAGACAAAAGGCCCAGAGGAATTGATAAAGGGAGAAAAATAGGCAACTATCTCTTTTAAGGCCAATCCAGACACTTTTATAAGTGTACACACCCTTCCAGTTTTAACTTAGTGCCTCAGACATGAACTCTTGTCTTGCTACTTTACTTTATATCGCTAGAAAAGAACTACACCTAGGGCTTTAGTCTAGCCCTGGTGGTGGGGTTGTACCTGAGCAGGTTTTGTTGGGAGGGTGCTCTCTCTCTTTCTCTCTCTCTCTTTTTTCTCTCTCTTATTTCTCTGTCTCCTGTACATACCCTCTGGCAATAGTACAAACAGCCAAAACAACAACAACAAAAAATGACACATAAATCATAATAAGAATACGTGGTTTATACAAACCTTTTTACTAATCAACTTCAAAATCGAAAAACACTCTCTCCTGTGTTTTAGACCTCGTCATCACCTATGCACCATCTACACAGTAATAGTATCTTTCTTGATATTTAATGTTCTTTATTGGCTGCCAAAAGACTTTTAGTGGAAGAGATTCTCCAACTCCCAGTCCTCAAATAATACATGCAACTGTAGGAAAATAAATATCTGGATAATTAATTTGGTTCCTCTAATAAATCTGCGGCAGAGAAGAAAAAGATGAGTAGAAACAGACAGAAGACATAGGGCAAACAAATGTGATGAGGGGACTTCATAGAATCCTTGTTCAATCAAATCAATGGTAAATAGATGTTGGAGGAACAACTGTAGACAAGCAGATATAAGAACATGGGAGGTGATAGTAAGGTCTTTCCTGAGTGAGAAAGTGGTGCATGGCTCTTCTTGAACATGTCTACAATGCTTCGAGATCCATCGGGAAGTCTGCGGTGAGATATGACAGAGGTCTCGGGGTGTTGGAAGAATACTTTAGCAGAGAAAAATGAAGGAGCGATGGAGCAACTGTGGTGAAACTCAGTATACTGTTGAATCTGAGTGATGAGGTTCAATATAGTATCTTTCTACTCTGTGTATACGTGAATTTTTTCAAATTTAGAAAAATAGAAAGACTGTTCAAGACATGGCACATTTTAAATGGCGGTCTATACAACCTTTACTTGTCAATGAAATATTTTAAAATAAAGAGATAAAAAAGGGAAAGGGTAAAGATATGAAGTGACAGATATGTTCATTAGCTTGATTAAATTATTTAATAATGTATACACGTATCAGAATATCACATTGTATGCTGTAAATGTATATCATTCTTATTTATCAACTATACCTTAACAAAGATGGGCAATTTTTTAAATTAAATGAGGTGGGAGGAGGTGGTGGGAATGTGCTTAGAGCTTCCTCAGATCTATTTTTCTAGAATTGACTTCTCCTGATGAGTGACCTTGGAGGAGTTCCTTACTCATAAAACTGGGGAAGGTATCCAGCTTTCCCTGTGAGTGTGAATTGCCTTTCCTGCAGCGCCAGTGGACTGATGGAATTATTCAGTGCCTCTGTTGTCCTGAATGTCTTTGTGAGCTTGGAGGGTTCTCTCCTGTCAATCAGATGACAGGCAGGCAGCCCCCACACTAGGCTCCGGTTCCCAGTAAGGTTCATTTTCCAGGAGCCATTTAATCTCAGAAACACTGCAGTCTTCCCTGACAGAAATCCATCTCTGTGTTGAGGCTCTTTGTTTCTTGTGGTCCTCTTCCTATGGCACCGCAGACAGGAACCAGGAGACAAGAAAAAGCGGGATGACTCCAAACACGCTCACCCTCTACATTTACAGGGCAAACCATGACTTTTCTTGGGGCCCACAAATTATAGGGAGGCAAAGGGTGGAAAAATCTAGGAAAAAGACGCATGCCACCCATAAAACATGCCAGATGGGAAGGGAAGATGCCTGCAATTCTAGTGACTTTCAAATGCATTTATTTAGTTCTGTCATTTATTAAACAAAACCCAGAAATTCCAGGTATCCTTCCCAAACAAAAGAATAGCTAAGGTTTGCTTCTGGTCTACATGAAAATTTGGTTAAAATCCAAACATTAGGCAAAGGCTCATAAGGGAAGTCTTCAGAGACCAGAGTTCAGATATGAAGTAGCTGCTGCATGTTTCTTATCTAGCTGCCAAACTAAAAGTTGAACCTAGGGTTGACCCACGATTGGGCAAATGTTCAGGAGATACTTTTCCTACCTATGTCAAGGGTGAACGTCCTCCATAACAGTCCCCCCAAAAGATGTAGAGACAACTATTCAAACATGGCACTACTAAGATTTTCTAACTGACCAGAGCCCCCCAAAGAAATTCTGCTTTGGACTATGTGGATTTCACAATGTTATCAGTCGTCAACAGACTTTGCCTTCCTTGAAAGTGCTTCCAATTGTTTCAGTGGCTAAAGCGACCTAAATCAACACTGAATATAGCAAAGAAAACAAACCACTTATGAACTTTCCCATACCTGCCAAAACTGGAGAGCTATAAATAGGGGTTTTAGCAAACATTGTTCAAAAATATTTCTCAGGGAGAAAACAGGCGGAAAAAAGTGAATAATTTCAAAGAAGTAAAAGATTTTTTTTAAAAAAAAGTTAGTTCCTTTTGCAACCTGGAATTTCTGCAGCCATAAGGAAGGGAGGAATATGTTTCCTATACACCTAAGAAAGCTAAACTGTTGTCAGTTTGATTTGAGCAATTACATTGCACATAGAATTGATGTTGTGTTTCATTCTTTGTTTTTCCTCTTATTGTTTCTGAGAGAGACAATATTTATTCAATACCATTAGCCTTTTTGTACCTTTGGGAAGCCAGACTCTTTACTCTTAAGAGAAAACTCATTTTGTCAGGGTTATTTAGCAACTGAATTATAGTTCTGGTTCAAATCCATAGCATCATTTCTGGTGTTGATTTGCACAACTATCTCTTCAATCACTTTGCCCAAGAAGAAATTCAGCAGGGGCAAGAACTGATGAACTTCAGTGTGCTGTTGAGTTGTTTCATCCCTTTTGATGGGCATTTTTAGAAATATGTTGTTGCTTAATTAAGTAGACAGTATAAATAATCTGGGATTCACCTATAGGTATATGCACTATGCATGTGTCATTTTGAATGTTGTTTTCTTCCTTTCTTAGCTCAAGGTCTCTATGTCCTAGAAAAGCTTGGCTAGAAGACCATGCTGTTACTGAAACAGAACAGGTGTAAAATGTGTTAATCTGGGACCACCAAGAAGCAGATGCTAAAGTGGGAGTGAAACCCATAAGGACTGAATAGGGGACACGCCCCTGAGAGACAATGACAGAAGCTGGTGGGGTTGGGTGAGCTGGCAGAGCGCAATGCAAGTCCCACCCCAAATCAAGGAAAGAGAAAAAGATGGAGGAAGCATCCAAGATAGCTCTGCAATCTGCACAAGCCAGTCCAGCCTGTCAGAGAGTTCTTGACTGAAAGTCAACGGCCAGGAGAGGCCTGCGGCTCCCAGGAACTGGCAGGCTAGCCTTAGCATCCCTGCTATATAGAGTCTTTGGCTGGGAACAGCCTGTGGAAAGCATGAGCTTAGTGAAGAACTGAGGAACAGATTTCAAATCACAATATCTGGAGTCAGATTTGTTCTCCATGGCTGGGATCCCATCCCCCCCCTCCACCCAGCGAGATGGTCACGAACTATTCCAGGATCCCAACAGAGACCTCAGTTAGCTGCCTGTGGAAGTCTAAGAAGTTGTCTGTGGAAAATAGGGGTTGACCCCTCCACAGGTTCCCTAGACACATGTTCTCACACATGCACACTAGATATATAGACTCGCAGGTGTATATGCACTTTCACACTATGGACACACACTATGGACACACGCACTATGGAAACACACACTATGGCTATGCATACACACTATGGGAGGCTTGTGTTTTCTGAACAGATACGGACAGACACTTTTTTACAAAATAATGTGCGTCAGAGGGAGTTCACGGACATGTGCTGGCATGAGAGTGCTCTGCCATGCTGTTACTACCAGCCCCTAAGCAGAGGGCTGGGTTTGCATTTCTCTTGGGCAGGAAAAAAATTTTAATAGTGGAGTTGGGGTTTAAAATTAAGGAGAAGAGAAGAGGAAATGGAGAGAAAAGCAGAAATACAGAGTGAGAGCAAGCCAAGAGTTTCTGACTCACATCACAGGCCGGAATTCTGCTCTTTGCCTAATGCACGGTCAAATACTCCAAGCAGGAGGCAGCCGTGGCAGTTTGGAGGTCAAGAAAGTTCCTATAGTACTTGAGGTCACTAAGTTGATGAAATTACTTTGCGCAGATTGGTGGGGTCTTAGAGGAATACGTCCATGCTGGGTCTTTACAATCCTGGAGCCCACCTTACTAGCAACACTCTCCAGGGGAGAGGCAAAGCAGAATAGGAGGACAGGCCTTCCACAGAGGTAGAAGCTAAATCAACCCAGGAGCCAGGATGAACTGGGGTCAAACAATCTAGAGACAAAGTAACAACGCAGGCAGTTGTTCTGCTTCAATGGATGTTGAAGGAGGAACTTTGAATTCATTTAATAAACACTGACAGATAAATCTACCAATCTACATGACAGACCCAGTGAATACAATTTATTGTGGACAAAATTAGAGGTTGCCCTTGTCTGTAAGGATGTACTTTACTTGGGAAAATAGTCATTAATAAATAACCCACCCAACTGTCAAATTACAATTGCAGTGAGTACGTTGAAGAAGGGATGTCCATGGGTGCTATGGAAAGATAACATAGGGGAGGGGATTTGTTCTACTCCAGAAAGATAGACAGGGTTCCCTGACTTGGTGACTGCCAGCTGAGATCTGGGAGGAGGGAATGTTGCAGACAAAGGATATACGTGCCCCGGTCTTTGATGGGAGGAGAAATGGTGCCTGGGAGATTGGAATGCAGAGGATGGGAGGCCAGGGGGAAGCATAGCCAGACAGAGGCTGGAAGTGCAGGATTGGCCAGATTAGGCTTTAGTGGGCCATTTTAGGCTCTTCATCTTTTCTCCAGGAGCAACAAAGGCTATTGAAGGGCTTTAATGAGAAGTGAATGAGATTTGCATTCTAAAAAGAAATCCTTCTAGGCACAGAGTGAAGCTGACAGATTGAGTGTGAATTCAGCAGAATAGTTAGGGTGAGGTGATGGTGGCAAGAGAATTATAGGGATTGGATGAGTCCAAGAGATAATTAGGCTACAAAATTGAAATTATTTGGCAATGACCTAGATGTGTTTTGAGATAGGCTTGACTCCTAGGTTTTTGGCTTGCACATCTGGCTTGGAAAGAATGCCTTCACTGAGAACGGAAACACTGCAAAAAAACCAGGTGTGGGATAGAGGCGGGGAATGTTCCTCTGAGACACCAGGAAGACATAACAAGAAGGCAATTGCATCCATGGCTCTAGTTTCTGACAGGATGAGACAGTAGCCTGTGTTGCGATCTATTGGGGTTATAATTTATGGGGTCAGGGAAGCTAATGTGGAGCACAGAAGCTGCAGTGCCTAGACATGAGAGTGTTAGCAACTCCTGCTCCCTCTCTCTGGAGTGACTAGAGCAGCTTTTTATCCTAGATACTTGGGTTAGATTGCCCAAGAATTTCTGTCACTGAATAATGGGGTTTGAAAGAATCTAGTTAACAAAGGATCAGAGGGGACCTAGGAGGGAGCTCACGAATCTTTGATAAAAAAGGAAGTCCTGAGGGCTAGCAGTTGTCCTTCCTACCCAAGTTTAAGTTATATACAGTGTAACAACAGGACTGGCCTTCGGGTGGTTTGGCTTCCTGGGAATCTATAAAAGCACAGTGTGTTCCTGTGCATGAACACTGTTATATTTGGCTTGGCCTCAGGCTCTCAAGCAACAGAACAGTCCAGATGGTGCTCCTGCCACCTGGAGGACAGAAATGGAGGCAGAGCTTGGGCCTCCTGCTTACCTTTCTCATCATGTGGAGGCACAGAGGATCCACGGGGAGGGAAACAAAGAGCTGGCTTCCGCAAGACATTGGACACTTCATCGTCAACAGGTCCAACAGGGGTTCCAGGAAGTTGAGTATGAGCTCTGATATGTTCTTTAAGAGCCCAGAGCACAAATAGACCACCTATTTGTGTTCACATAAAACACCCTCGGCGTGGTGATCTAAAGGAAATAATGGATAGAAGGACCACAGGTCTGTCCGATGTGTCTGTTTTTACTTGTCTTTAAACGTTGTTGACAGGTAATCCACTCTTCCCCCAAGGTACAGAGACAGGCTTTACCCTTAAATGAGGTAAGGGATTAAGGATGGTGCCTCAGCTCCTTTCTTTCCTCTTTGGGGATCTGTCAATTTGCACAAAGCATATATTTTCATCTGCTCAAGAGTTTTGCAGTAAAGATTCTGTCCCTGTAGGCAAGACCTGCAAACTTCTTGCAGTACAGTTTTAGTAAACTCAGCTGTCATTCCTATCTAAACCTTGTTTTCTCACATCACTTTTAGCAATACTAAAGGTGACCTTTTTAATTCACCATCTACCCAACTGCTATGCCTATATTGAACAACAAACAGGAGTGTTACTTACTGGGTCCCCTGAAACTAACATATAAAGAATACTGTCTAGAACACAGCACCTTTGAGATCTTTCTATGGCTTAAAAGTGTGATATTTGCTCTCAGTTATGAGAATTCACCTGCTTGAGAGAATGAAGCTTAATCTTCCAACTGCCATCAGTAATCTGATCTGATATGAATATGAACTAGAGCCTAGTCGTCTATCCACTAAAACACAGGACAAATGGAAGCAGACAAACAGAAAAAAATTGTTTCTGTGACTTTCTTGGAACTCTCAGATTGGCCATTTAGAGTTATTTCCCATTTGCCTCTCCAAATCCATTTCCACCTTTCTTTGGTCTGCCCTGAGCCCCGGAAGGCTGACCTGTATACACTGCATCGATGACCTTCTGTTGGGTTCAGCTTGTGGGAAGCACTAGTAAGAGGTCAGAGGTGGAAGAAAGATGTCAGGGTACTTTTGGTCTCACCTCTGTAGGGCTGTGGTGGCTTCTTTCCCTACTGAGGGTCAAATTTCTATCAAGGACTCCTCTCCCACATTACAGTTCCTACTAGGTTCCCATAACTCTAATTTCTTCCTTGCCTCTTTAAGCCTGGGGAGGTGCTTCTCAGTCCCGCGGTATTTCACCATCCCTTCTAATTCTATGCGCCTGCTCATACCTCTACAAATACTCCCTTTTTATTTTATTTTTATTTATTTACTTATTTTAATTTGACCAGAGAAGTGGGGGTGGGGAGAGAGAGAGAGGAGGCAAACTGCCAGGTCCAGGACTTGAACCGCAATCAGCCATGTGGGACTACAGCGCCCTCAACCACCATGCCACCTGCCGGCCCCAATAGTCCCTTTTAAAATGTTCTCTGGTTACCACTTTGAATGCACTCTCTGAAAACATACTTTATCAGTCAGGATTCAGAAGTCATTCTATTTATTTAAGCAGAAATCAATTTAATACAGAGATTTAGGTGCTAACAAGGGTAATAGGAAAGTCTGAAGGAGCAGGTGCTGGATGGTCTCCAGGAATGACTCCCAGAACAACCTTACTGGTTAGTAGACAGGGTATGAGACCCCTAGACTAAAGGCAGTATGTTCAAGTAGAGTCATTGTTTTTCAAAGTCAAACAGATCTTAGTAACAATTTCAACTTTTCTGTTCAGTATTGGACAATAGATACATATAATCTATCTCAGCCTCGATTTTTTCAACTATAAAGTCATATAAATAATGTGAAAATTTTCTGGATGGTGCCTAGCACATAGTAGGCAGTCAAGTAAGTTTTTTCCTTGCCCCTTCCCCAGAGATAGACTTATGCTTTTTTTGAGAATAGAGAAAACCTGTGTAAACTGTAAAAATGGGAATAATGATAATGAAGGAAGTTGAAGCCAGAAAATAGAGTTTATTTAAAAAAACAAAAAAGTGGATTAATAAACCTGAATTTCATAAGCAAATGGATTGATGGCAGTTTTGGATAGAGAGAAGTGACATGAGAAATTCGGTGCTTTGGCAAGATAAATATTGTAGCCATATTCAAAAAACAAGTTGTTCTCACAATGGCTAGTAAAAGATCAATGCCTTTGCCAACCTCCTTAAGAATGTGCCTTTGAATTTCATGGGAAATGCCCTTTGGGAAGCCACTGTAGGAGACCGTAGTCTTTATTTAGTGGGAACGATTTAATTAAAACAATGCCTCTCCCTGTTAAGCTTAGAAGTGGTTTGTATCCTCCTAATAGGTGCAGTATGGTGGGCCTGGGACATACTCCCCCTGAGTCACAGGCAGAAAGGCTGGAAAATAGAGTGGCTATGGGAAGACAGAGCTGACCTAACTTCAATAAGATTGTGTCTCCAAAAGGTACTTGCCTGGGAAGATAGCCAGGGACCAGGAAAATACATCACCAAGAAGGCTCAGCGCACGCCCCATCCCACAACTATTTAGTAATTGCAGAGATGAGAAAATAGCAGAGATCCTTCCATCTTCCCAGGAATGAGTTTAAGGCTGAGAACTCACACAATCTTTTAGTAATGTGGCATCTGTAAAAGTACTAAGGATCTTAACTGTTTACAACTCAAGTGATTTCACACAGAACAAAGTTTGCAAAAGCTTAAGTCAAGAAATTTTAGAATTAAAAATCTACCTCAAAGTGTTTCTAGTAGTTGCTTAAGGTAGATCCTCAATAAATCTCGAGTAAGTGAATCACGTAACTGAAAATCCTTGTTTTTTAATGAGGTAACTAAAGCCCAGAAGATTAAGTCAATGACCCAAGGTCACCAGCTATAATAGATAGAGGCATAGCTAGAACCAGAACTCAAGTCTATTGCGTATTAATTTAATGTGTTAGTCCTTATTTCATTTTGCCTTTGGCTCCTGTTTCTAATGGAAATAACTATACATGCATCATGGTGTTGTATATTGAAAAACGTTTAGTCAATTTCCATTGCTGGGACCAAAAACAAGTTATTGAAGCCATCTTCCTTAGTCTCAGTGAGGTGCCTGTGTCCCAAAGTTCTCAATGCTAACATCCCAGAGGGGAAACATCACTTCTACCAAGAGAGCCACACCAAGAACATGGCCCAGATAGTCAAGTTAGAGACCAAGTTCTAGGGCAGGGCTATTTCAGTATGCATGAATTTCTTCTGAACCTAACAATTTCTGAAAGTACTAAATATTTCCTCTGCCTTTCTCTGGTTTCAAAACATGAACACAGAGGCTAAGTGGGGTCATGAAATCCTATTGATAAATCCAACACATATTCAGGAGACCAAGAAAAAGAGAGAAGAAAGGAATTAAGAGAGCGGAGAGGAAGCACACAAAATAAGGACAAGAGGAGAGAGAGAATAAACAGATGCATATGTCAATAAAGCCACACCCTCTGGGAGGAATCTGAAAGCTGGGCTCTAATTCAGGAGCTCTGAAGCTGTTTTGAGTTTCTTTCCATAGTTTCTAATCCTTACCAAGGATTCCCACAGGGAAACTGTTATTCTCGCAAGTCAGCAATGACCAGTTCTCTCTATTCTTCCCTGTAGGTAAAGAGTGACTCATGTGGGGCTGACAGAGAAAGCTCGCCATATCTCAGAGTTAAGACCCCCTCGACCCAGCCTGACAACTTGTCATAGCAGCTGCTCTTTGTCAGAGGCAGCATCTTGCCACAGTTCCTACAGTGACAACAGATGCTTCCCAGAGGGTGGCCTGTGGTGGTGCTATCCAGCAGGAGTGACTTCTCTCCAAGACAGTAGAAGCTCTTTCTGTGAGCCATGGACTCACTTACGACAGTGTTGTGTTAGGTCTCAGGACCTCCTGGCTCTCCCAATAGTTTCTGTGCTCTTTAGCAGGGGAAGACCACATATCTCTCTCCCAGCACCACCTCAGGAGTCCAACTACCAGCAAGTCTCTGAAGCCCTTTGACCAGCAATTTCACCTTTTTTTATACATGACAGAGAAGAATCTCATACATTTTTACAAGGAAACCTGACAAGTCTCTTCATTAAAGCATCGTTAGTAATGGAAAACATTTGAGAATAACTTAAATGTCAATCCATACAAAACAAGATGAATAAATGTTACCATAGTCATAGAATGAAATAAATACAAAAGATAAATGAGATAGAGCTAAATGTAGTAATCTCGGTAAATTTCTAAAATAGAAATGAAAATGTCTCCCTCTCTGTCTGGCTGTCTTTCTCTGGAGAGTGCATGAGCCCTGTGTGAAAATTAAAAAAAAAAAAATCTTAGAATCTTTTTTTTTTTTTTTAATAGATTTTTCCTGCAGGGTGTATGTGTTCTCTGGAGAGACAGAGAGACAGAAAGTGAGAAATCACCCAGGGATTGCCCAACTGCAATCCCTTCTCCTCCATGCTCCTTTTTGGATTTTGGGCATGCACACACATGTGCCCAGCATGAGTTTCAAGCCACTGGGTCCAGGACTTGAACCAGAGTCATTCATGTGAGAGTCCAGCACCTTAACCGTTGTGGCATCTGCTGACCCTGTCAGAATAATTTTTTAACATAGAAAACATACTAAACATACTAAAACTTATGTAAAAATATGAAGATTTTCAAACAGGCTAATCAAAAAAGAAGTTATATCATGTTACAAATAAAGGAAACAGAAATGGTAGAGTGGAAGAAGATATTGATGAATACATGTAAATACGTTTTAAAATATATTTTAAAAACTTAAAATTTAGTTAAATCAATATTAAAAATGAAAATGAAGTTTAAAGCAGGAAACATAGGGAGAATAATCCACCCTGTGAGATAATAAGACAAATTAGAAAGCCATAATTATAAAAACCATCAAAGTTAGGAAATGCAGTAAAGGAAAAAAGTGAGCAAAGATATGAATAAGTAAATCACAGTAGGAAAATCCAAATGACTAATTTATATGAAGACCACCATACTTCACTGGCAATCAATGAATGTAAATTAAAATGAAAATGATATACAGCACCACTTAATACAAAGAGCTTGGTAAAATTGAGAGGGTCAGAAAATAGGTGCTAGTGAGGACATGAGAGTCATAATTCTTATATCTCTTTAGGGGAAGCTTAAAGAGATGCAGCCTTTCTAAAAAGCAACCTCTGTAAGGTTAAGATTGTGTACACGCTATGACCCAACAATCCTACTCTGGGTATATAATTCAGAGACTCGGTATTGGTGAGTACAAAGATCTATCATAAGATGCTCATCCCAGGTTGTTTGTGGTAGCAAGGTTTGGAGGCAACCTAAGTGTTTGAAAGTGAAGTCAATTAAGGAAAATGTGGAATATGACATGATGGAATCCTATGAGACCTTTGCACATAATGGAAAAGATTTACATATAGCAACATGAATGGATCTCAAAACATAATGCTATGTAAAACATGAAAGGAAGAAAGAAAAAAAATAAGATTTGAAGCTCAATAATATTTATGTAAATTATAAATGCTGACACAAAAATAGCATAATTTCTCAAGGGTATACAATTCTAAATAAACGTAGGAGAGATAGATTGCAAAGACATAGATTAAGTACACTATAGTGAGAGCACATAGGAGAGGAGTGATAAGGAGGATGAATAGGAAAATATATAAAATAATAAGAGCTGCTTTACATAGTTTAATGTCATAATGGGTCATGAAGAGAAGAATTTTAATAACTGAATTCTCCCCATGTGAGGATTAAGAAAGACAAAGTGGGCCAGCAAGTGGTAAGGTGGTTGGGGCTCTGAATTCCTACATGGCAGATCACAGTTCAAGTCCTGGACCTGGCTGCCTGAATATTATGCTAGGTACCTACCTGTGCATGCATGCCCAAAATCCCAAGAGAAGAAAAGGGGAGAAGGGATGGTGGCATGGCCACCCCCCCCACCCACCCACTGGGGGGGAAGGTGGTTTCTCACTTTCATTCTCTGTCTTTCTTCACCAACACATTTGCCCCATAGAAAAAATAAAATAAATAAAATAAAATATAAAGCAAAGAAAGGAAAAGAAACAGAAGCTGGTCCATGGGGCACTGTGTACATAATAAAAACACAGACAAGGCTATTTATCTACATGAGCTGTTTTTAATTATGCCAATGCTTGTCCAAAGTTATGAGGAAAAGTGCCTAAGAAGCTAAGAAGAGGAAATCATGAAGTAGATCATTGCATGTCAAGATATACATGATGATTGATTTTATGTGCCAACTTGACTGGGCCATGGTTGCCCAGATAGCTGGTTAAATATTTTTGGATGTATCTATGAGGACATTTTGGGAAAAGATTAGCATTTGAATTGGTAGATTGAGTAAAGCAGATGGCTCTCTCCAAAGTGAATAGGCATTATCCAATCTACTAAGGCCAGAAGAAAACAAAAAGGCAAAGAAAGGTTAAATTAGTTTTCTGTCTGACTGTGTGGGCTGAGTCATCAATCTTCCACTCTCAGTATTTCTGATTCTTAGGTCTTCAGACTTGGACTAGAATCCTTTCCATCTGCTCTCTGGATTTCAGGTCTACACCACTAATTCCCTGGATCTCTAGCTTGTACACAGCAGGTAGTGGCACTTCTCAGCCTCCATATTTTCATGCCAATACCTCACAATAAATCTATTTATATATTGGTTCTGTTTCTCTGGAGAACTAACTAATTGAGTGTGACTGAGCCAGGTCATTAGACTATAGACAATACTTCAAATCATTTTAAGACCCTGAAAAGTAGAAAAGGAAGAGAAATTTAAAGCCAGGGCTCTCCACCCATCCTCCAAAAGAATGTCTTTATTTCTTTGTCTCCAGAATCAAATGTATAGGTGGCAGCTGCTGCATATGGCAGGAAGCCCACCATGTTGAAGGAAGGCAACACCATGATCCATGAGAGCACATGAGAATAGTCACCAAGGCCATACATAGTTTGGGGGACCAGCCGGGATTAGAACATTAGCTTCAGCCACAATGTTAAAAATCTCGAGAGTTTCTGTGAGTTTAATATTAAAGCAGGGTGGTTAATAAGAGCCCAGAAGCCAAAATTTTTTTTTCTTTTTTCTTAAATATATTATATTTAATCATTGTATGTTTTACAGCTTATGATGAGTTCTCAAAGCATGTATGTATTTCATGTCAAGCAAGTCAAAGATTATTATCCTATATAACAACTTTCCATTCCTTTGTCTGTTATATGTTTTTCCCCCTGAGGCCCTCCCTCTCACCCCAGCTGTCCACCCCTCCTATACAGTTTCTGGCATCTATACTTGCTGTCTCTGCTATTATATCTTCCAATCTTTCAGCTTCTGTCGTGGAGTGCAGACATAGACAAGTGAGACTACATTAGGCCAAAAACCTTCTGCACAGCAAAGGAAATAATAAAGTGAAGAGAGAGATCTCAGAATGGGAGAAAATATTTGCAAACTCTGCTTCAGATAAGGAACTGATAACCAGAACATATAGGGAAGTCAAGCAGCTTACCTGCCCCCCCCCCCCAAAAAAAAAAAAAAAACAATTAAGAAGTGGGCAGACAAGCTGAACAGAGAACTTTCCAAGGCAGACACAGGAATGGATAAAAGGCATATGAAAAAATGCTGGGTGTCTCTTATCATAAGGAAATGCAAATCAAAACCACAATGAAAAACCATTTAACTCTAGTTAGAATGGCTATGATTTTAAAAAGAAAAAAGAAGTGCTAGCAAGGCTGTGTTAAAAGTGGAACCCTCCTACACTGCTGGTAGGAATGCAAATTAGTAGTCACTGTGAAGAATTTTATGGAGGTTCCTCAAAAACCTACAAATAGAACTCCCATAGGACCCAGTAATACCATTCCTGGGTATTCCCTATGGACAGGGAAATACTCAGTTGGAAAGACACTTGCATATCCATGTTTATTACAGCATTATTCACAATTGTTAAGACACGGAATCAACCTAAATGCGCAAGAATGGATGACTAGATTGAAAAATGTGCCTGTATACACCATGGACTACTTACTCAGCCAAAAACCTTTTGAAAGCTGAAAGAAAATCCTGATGATGTTCTAGTATAAGTAACATTATTATTTAACTAGATAAGTTCCTGCTCCTCTGGCTTCCTTTCTGCTTCCTTTCTCTTTTAACTAGTTTTTATTATTTTTGTTCAACCACAAAAATATAGAGCTTTTGTTACTTGCTTTGTAATCCAGTGCATATGTTCGTATCTCTAGGGGCAAACAATTCTATATGGTTTTGTTTTTCCCCTACTGTATGCCAGGAGAAGATCAAACATATTCCATTCTCTGGCCATCACACTCTTGCTATCAAACTTTTCCCTGTGAACTCTGACTTCTGTTAGTAAACCATTTTAACCCATTCAACAGAAATGGGTCCAGACATGGTGCAATTGTAAAGCACTACTAGGTAAGGCAATCCCACAAGAGAAGGTTTCTAGTTCAAGTCTAAACACCTCCCTGAGTACATCAAACACACATGTTCCCTGATCTGGGGTCTCCTGAAGCCTGAGGGTGGATGAAGGTGCTCAGATCCTGTTGAAGATTCTTTTTCTCTCTTTTTCTTTGTCTCTCTCTATCTTTCTCACCCAGGAAGGGAATAAATAAATAAACTTAAAAAAAAAAATGAAAGCACAGAAAAATATTCCGTTTTTGTGGGGGCGACAGAGCAAATTATTAACTCTATGTATACTCAAATGCCAGGCAAGATTTTCCTCAAAGTCACTTCTTAGAAAGAGAATAATTTTATTTTGATGATGTCCTATTATCAGGTGTTTTCTTCATTATGTTATTTCAGTAATAAAGTTTTTCTCAGAGAAGATACATTATCCTGAACTGCCTTCAATCCAAGCTAGATTCTGATATTTATAAGTAGAATTGGTGAACTTTAATATTTATTATTTCACTTATGTGAATGGCTCACATTATCAAGGATGGACATTGAAATGAATAAACCTTTTAAATGTCACTTTTTAAGGGATTACAGAAAGTGGTTATATAACAGGTATTGAGAATATGCAATGTAGGACGAATGAGAGAAAATAAACAACAAAATCCCATGCTATATCTTGAGACAAATAATTAGAGAAGAAAACTGTCTATAGTAATATATATCTTTATATGAAATATAAAATAATATATTTATATAAAATTATAATACTGGACAGCATTTTTAGGAGTATATATAAAATGATTAAAGTACATATGTAACTAAATTAATATATATTTACAAGTAGATGATTATTTTTAACCATGCCCCTAAATTTTTTGGTGAGAGGAAGGGAAGCTCTTATTTGGAAAAATGGCAGAATGGCTCATATTTACAATTGTCTGCTACTAGGAGATATACGGTAGATGCATTGACAAGGGTTGAATCTTAATTGAGGTTCCAGGAGGAAAGAACAAGGAACGCATTCACAGCAAAGTGCTTCTCTCTCAGTGTTATCTAGAAAGCGTGTTTACCTTACAGTCTTTATCTCGATTCCTCCAGATCTTTAGTAAATGATAGTTCTCTAGTTTGTGAAACAAGCATTCTGCATCCTATTTAAGAAGATGAGTGTTTAAAAAGCTACTTTAAGAGTAGTCACTTTGAAGGATTCTGTACATTTATTCACAGAATGCCAGTCCTGGGCCAAAACTGGTTAGCAATGCCTCTTGGAGGACTGCCATCCAGGAGTCAGTTCACAGGACAAATGACAGAGCCAGGCTGCACCCTTTAGAGACAGGTTTTTGTTTTGTTTTGTGTTTAACCCCAAATGGCTATACTCAAGGCTAGTTACCAGATTGGCCTCTGGATGACTTTTGGCTCTTTCCAGAAATCATTAAATTCACTCTCCTTCCACTGGCTCCCATCCCCCACCCCACCCCAAAGGATAAAGACTTGGCACGGAGCAGGACTCTTAGAAAAACGCTCTGAAGACAATTCCACAAGAGAAGTTCCAAATGTTTAGAGGACAAATAGCACTGTTAGAGTAAGTATATGACCTCCCAATGAGAATGTGTTGGAAAGAGACAACACTCCTTTGGGTTTCTAAATTCTGGGAAACTTTTTTAAAACATCATTTTAGAGTCCTATCTTGTGTTTGAAATGTACAAACCTTGTTTTTCATATCAGGTAGCCAGTTTTAGCAAATACTTTTATGTGTTTTGTATTTTAATCAAAATAGAAAAGCTTAAGCTTTTATTTATTTATTTATTTTGCAAGACTAAGCCTATAAACAGAAGTACATTTTACAAACCTGCTATGCACATTAGCAAGCATCAATAAAGTAAAATGAATATTTAAACTTGGATTCTTTAGCCAAACAGTAATGCAATTAGCCCAAGTAATGCCATTATCCTACTCCATATCAGAACATAGGCAAGCATGTGACACAAGATAGGAGTAAGAATCATTATCTTCTTGCATTAGTGGTGGGTCTGAAAGCTACAGTTCTATGGCCTTGTCTCAATCACAGGCCTGCTTAATCCATTTCTCCTGTCAAATTTTGGCTCCAGCCCATTGCATGCTCTCCATATGTTATATTCTGGTTTCATTCTTTGCTGGACGGTTATTTTGTTATGAATTCATTACTTTTTGTTTTGACACAGTCTTCCAGCACATAAACTATCTCCCTTTTGGGAATTAGGTTGTTTTAGAAACTTCATTTAACTATTTAAGCCCACTAAGGTATCACCTAATAAAATCACTGAGGCAGGAATTTCCTGAGTATGAGTAGCTGGCCCTTTAAACATAAGTAGCCAACTTTTGAACTGATAGAATCCATTAAATGCATACTTAATGCAACCCAAATCAGTTATGAAATAAGTTACTTTGGAGATTTAAAAAATAGAAAATGAATCCAAGGAAATTTGCTAATTCTTTTGGACAGAACTTAAAAAATTAGGGAATGAAGGAAAACAAATTAGACTGTACATATTTGGATTTCAGAACAGCATTTGACTTAGAAAAGTAATTTTATGGTTAGATTAATTCAAGCTGGGTTGACTATTTGGAGATAATAATGCATGATTTTAATATACTTGTTAGATTCACATTTCCCATTACCTCTAGAATGTGAGTTTCTCCAAATCTAGATACTTAAGATAAGTCCTTAACTGTGCAAAAATTTAGAAAATTTTCCAGAAATCGATCCCAGAGGAAAACCCAACAGAAACAAAAACCATTTACCTTTGCCCACACTGGTATATTTCCCTACATTCTGCCACACATTTTTTAGATATTCTCAAATCAATTCCTCATTCCTGCTTCTGGCATCTCACTACAACAGTACCAGACATTGACATAATATTTATAATTTTCAAAAGCTTTCTTTGTACATCGTTGGGTCAGAGCTGCACAACCATTCTGTGGGTTTAGATTTGCTTCTCCAACTGAATGTAAGTAGGCTCCAAGGAGAGAAAGACTTTGTCTATCTTGTCTACTTTTCTGTCCTCAGAACCCAGAAAAGTGCCTGGTACGGAAAGACCTCAGTAATCATTCACTGAATTCTATAGATGAGGAAATTCAGGGGCTTAAAGAGGAATAGTAATAATATTTTCGTTAAGTTCCCTAAAATCTTCAGACCACTATCCTATTTATTCTGCTATTACAGAGACACATGTATTATGAGGATACTACCTTTCTTTGTTATCCTAATTACACATGTTAAAGACTATTGAAAGGGACCAGCAGTTAGCATAATGGCTATGTCGCTGGACTCCCACGTAGTCAACCGCGGTTCTCGTCCTGGACCGGTGGCTTAAACTCACGCCGGGCACGTGTGCGTGCGTGCCCAGGATCCCAAGAGGAGAATGGAGGAGAAGGGGTTGCGGCGTGGCCATCCCCCCTGGGGGGTGATTTCTCGCTTTCTATCTCTTTGTCTCTCTCTGTCTGTCCGGCAAGCGCATGCGCCCTATAGCAAAAAAAAAAAAAAAAAGAAAAAAAAGAAAAAAAAAACACACACACACAACAACAACAAAAAAACCCTCAAAAAAAAAACAAAAAACAAAAAAACGACTATTGAAAAAGCCTCCTTACTCCTGCTTGGTTTCCATAAACTGTGACCTCATTTAGATAAGGTTGCTTTTTTTTTTTTTTTTCTTTTGGCTAGGTTAGAGTCAATCACAGCAGTTATACTTCAGTTAATTACGGTATTCCGCCTTTTAAACTATGTTAATATAAACAAACTTCAAATGTAACCAATCCAACTTCGACCTCTTTCCTTCACTTTTGTTTTTGTACGTCCCTTTCCCATTCCTGCACACGTCACTTTCCTTTTCCAGGACTTAAGTAATGCGTGACCATGGAGGCTCCCCAGAGTTGCTTTAAAGTCACTCTGGCAAGCTGCCTGATTAGACTCAGGTTAAGATTTGCTCAATTAAACTCCACTAAATTAAATTGTCTGGGTTTTCTTCTAACACACATTATCCATACACATGCACAAAAACATACATAGCTATTATTGTTCCTTGATATTTACTTAAGCCTCTTTCTGAGCAATTATATCTATGTAATTATGAGTTTGGCTAGTCATGTTATAATGTTTTTCTATTACATGAAAAAATAAATAAAACTGTTGTTGGTTTTCTTTTTTCTTTTTTCCTTAGGTTTTTACCATAGGGTGTGTGCTTCCCAGAGAGAGACAGAAAGAGGGAAAGTGAGAAATTACCCCCCCCCCCCCCCAGAGGGGATAACTACACTGAAATTCCTTCTCCTCTAGTCTCTCCTAGGGGTTTTGGGCATGCATGCACACACTCACTGGTATGGTTTTCAAGACGCCAGATCTGGGATTAGAATCACCATCACTCATGTGAGAGTGCCTTAGCCACTGCACTACCTGCTGGCACCTAAATAAAACATTTCAAATACAATTTAAGATGAAGAGAAAGACTTTGGCCATGTATCGCCAAAAATCATCTCATAAAATGCAAGCTGTTATGCTTACCACATTTGGCAATATTGTTATGTTGAATCCTTAATAACTCTATGGGAGAGGCCCTGGGAACTAAACAACTAGGCTTTCTTAGCTCTAATTTACCAGGGAAGATAAATTGAGGCACATGGACTAAGGGCCACACAACTAATAAGTGGTAGATTTAGGACTGTGGTCCCTATGTCTCCTTACCATCAGGTTAATATCTTCTATTATCTTCTTCATCTCCCCCAGCATTCCTGGGTAAACCTACAGGTAAACTGGTATTTGCTCTCTTAGGACAGCTGTCTATCCTGAGGATCTCTCTTAGAGCTGTTTGGAAACAATTTTGGAGAGATGAAGTAAGGATGGACAGAGAGGTCACCTGAGGTAGCCTTTCATTTGTATTCAGGAGAGGAAGGACATGCTGAAAAATTGTGAGTGAAAACTATGTCTAATTGAGAATAATGAGCAAAAGGTGGAAAAAGCTAGAGGGTTGAATGATGAAGGAAAAAAGTAGAAATGATCAATAGCTTAGAAATACATACTTCCTGAAAGCTATTTACATGTACTAAAAAACCATGTAAGGCTTGTTTTGGACAATAATAGTAACAGTAGTTAAAATGGATGAGCGTACTTACCATGGAGCAGGCACATTATCGCACTATCTTATATATTCCTCATGGCAGGTAAGCTTCTCACTGCTTAGGATCACACACCTGAGGTGGGCAGGCAAGACTTTAAGTAGGGTCTCCCTCTCTCCCCCAGTGCATAGTCTTCCCTTTTCTGCTCCACAGCTCTACAGACATTAGCTCAGAGGTGATGAAGGACTTGTATTAGTCTTCGGTATATGCCTACCCTTTGATCCAAGTAACAGACTTATTAGATGATGAGTCCAAATAATGCTCTGCACAAGTAGATAAAAGCCGATGCACATGGCCTAAAGACCAGTTGAGATGTGTAGCTCTAAGATGTGACCATGGTCTTGTGGTCCTTATTCATCTATTTCTGGTTTAAGCCTTAGATGACTATAGGCAACTCTGGGATCTGTATTTTCCACCACTCTACCTTGAGTGGATCTAGGCAGGGATCCTAGGCATGGGTGGCTGTCTCACCTGGAGGTGATTTCTCACTTTCCCTCTCACTCTCTCTCCCTGCCTCTCTCTGGTGAGTGTACACATGCCCTACAGCAAAAACCTAAAATAATAATAAAATAAAGCATTCCAAGAAAAAGGATGATAAAGAAAAATGCAAAAAACTGACCTCACTACTAGTACTTTGCTGACTCCTCCTACTTTATACCACTCTAACCTCTCCTGAGCCATTTAGCTTCTACTCTGAAAGACTATGGATGATGAAGTATAGATGGCATATAGGGAGCAAGACAGATTTGTTTCTCTTAATCTATACCCTGTCTTTAACCTTCAAGCAGGTAGTGTATGCAATGTTACATTTAAAAACTTTAACATTTTAAAGCAAAAAGAGCAACAAAACCTCTTTGCCAATACATTCCAGTTTACATAACAACAAAGTTTTGACAAAAAATGTAAACAAAATCTCTTCTATAATTCCAGTCTCTTGCTCCATCATCAATAGAAAGGAAAGTTTTCACAATGAGGAACGATCCCACATTTTAGAGAAGTTCCAGCTTCATATGGAAGAAATAGAGGAGAGTCAGGACCTCCAGGACTCAGAAGGTGGGTGGCTTTGGATAGCAAGGAAGAAACAGCACCAAACAGCTCGGTGTACAGAGCTGGAGGTGAACAATATGGAGAGAGGGATGGAGATGATGCGTAGGGAAGGAAATATAAGGCTGTGTCTCTTCAGACAATATGTCTTTAGAGAAGCTAAACTTGTAATTAGTTGCTCATTTCTTAACGTTTTTTATAATCACACATCACTTCAGAGAGTTGCTTAATGAATATTTAGCTATTTTTCAGGCAGCCTTTCTTTCACTTATGTTTTCTTTCATTAAAGAAAAGCCAACTGTTCCTATGAGAAGTCTAGTGACTCTAACTCAGGCTACGTGTCCAGAACATCACTACTCACTTGATTGCAGCCTTTCTACTCTTTCTGTGGACAAAGTATGTAGAAGGAACTATAAACCTGGATCTTACAACTTCTGTTATTAATTTGGTATCTAAAATCATAATTCTGTATTAGGGAATTAGTAACTAAAATGTACCCCAAGACTCCCTTGAACTATCCAGTCTATGAAACGATGTTCTAAGAAAATAGTTACCAATCAATATCAGTAGCTCTTCCTGTTTGATTTCTCATGAGAGAGTCGAACAACCACACCCTCCTACGTCTCTTCCTTAGGGTTACCACAGTGGTTTCTAAATTCTCTTTGGTAATTTTTAAGTTCTCCTGCTATAACTACCTCTGCTTCTCCCCCACTCCAACTCCTGGTAGTTTAATGTTGTTGCTACAGCTGTTGTTACTTCCATTTGATACAGGAGTTAGGACTTCTTGCTATTTCTGTGTCAATATTATTCCTCCCATTTCTGTGGGGTCCTTTTCCACCCTTTCTTTCATGGGGGCTTAATATGGCTCTTATGCCACAACGATTACTATTTCACTGTGAGATAAAAGGAGTGAAGCGTGAGGAGGCATCGGGCTTTTATCTACCAGTGTTACAATTCCCAATTTCTTATTATGTCTATAATGGGTGATTACACTCTTCTCTTATAAACCACTAGGCTTTTGAGAGACTTACAGAAAGTTTCCTTGCACATTTGGGACTTTCTACACCAATGGCAAATTCCTAGGCACAATCATCACAATGCCTTGGCACCTTTCCTCTCTTCTACTACAGGATGAGTTGATGTTCTCCTTGGGTGCTACTTAAGAGGTCCATCTATCAATTCCCTACCTGCTCCGTTAGGTCAGGCTACCCACCCACATCCAGCCTTTCTCACTTATCTTCAAATCTCCATTACTCCCTTATCTATCCCAGATATCTAAGATTCTCAGATGATTGGGACACTCAAAAGCCTGCTATGGGCCAAGACAGTTTCTAAATAGGTGTGTGGATTCATTCTTCATTTCAGCTCATGACCTTTAGTCTATCATGCAAATAATGTTACAACCGAAAGTAAAAACCAATGATCTACAAATTTTATCTGTAGGGTGAAAGAAACTATATGTGGCATGCCCAACCCCCTCCCATGTCTTTCCACTTCCTTTACCCTCCTTTACCTTCCTTTACCATCCAAGCCAGTCCTCCTCTGTTCACCAGCCATAACTGGGAACTTTTATAATCTTTCTTCAGTGGGATGTAAGACTGTGCACCTTGGGACCAGCAGTTGGCATAATGGCTATGTCGCTGGACTCCCATGTAGTCGACTGCAGTTCGAGTTGCAGACCCGGTGGCTTAAACTCAAGCTAGGTGCGTGTACATGCATGCCCAAGATCCCAAGAGGAGATGGGATTGCAGCATGGCCATCTCCCACCCCCACCCCCCAACCCCCCACCCCCCGTGGGTAATTTCTTGCTTTCTGTCTTTCTGTCTCTCTCTGTCTTTCTGGAGAACGCACGTGCCCTGTAGTAAAAACCTCTCAAAAAAGAAAAAAAAAAAAAGAAGACTGTGTGTGCCTCACAGACTGCTTCATTGTATGACTGTGGCCATCAGCAATCTTTAACTTTTAAGAATTGGTGGAAGTTCTTTAATTAAGAACATTTGAAACAAGAAGAGATTCAACATCAAAAGGAAATAATAACTATTTTGAAATAATAACAGCTTAAGCTTAAATGAGTCCTTCCAAAGTTCTAAAAAGACTTTATAGGTATGTCCAAATTTATGCTTTGATATTTTTTAACCTTTAATTATGGTAGTTTTCAATCATACACAAAATAGAGTAAGTAGTATACTGAATCTTTAGGAGCCTAATAATCAGTTTCAATAATTATTCATTTATGGTCAATCTTGTTTCACCTGTAACACAGACACATTATTGTCCTACCTTCACTGGATTATATTTATAAATATTTTATAGTATATCTCTGGAAAATAATGATTCTTTAAAAATGACATCTGAAAACATTTTAAATAATTTAAAAACATTTAAAATAATATCATGAAACATCCAAGTAGTGTTCACATTTTCTGCAACCATTTCATGAATTGTTTCTGTAGCTGCTTTGTTGAAATCAGGATCCAAAAATTTCACCCACTGCATTTTGTTGATGTATCTAAAGTCTATTAATAGACAGTTTCCTCACTCTTGTTTTTGCAATTTAGCTGTTGAAGACAGCATCCTATTTATCCTGAAGTCTCCTACTGTCTAGATTTTGCTAATTTCATTACCATCGTATAAATTGTTTCTCTGGCCCCTTACTGCCTACAAACTGAAGGTTGTATCAAGAGTTCTGATTTAGGGCTGGCCAGTGACCTAGTCGTTAAGGTAGCTGGATCCCACATGACCAACCACGTGGTTGGAATCCCAGCCGGTGACTTAAAAGACATACTGGGTGAATGCGTGTATGTGCCCCAAATCCCAACAGGATGGAGAAGTAGAGGGTAGGAGATTGTGGCATGGCACATGTCCTATTGAGGGGTACTTTCTTCTTCTCTGACCAAAAGAAAAAAAGTATAATCTAATTCAGGTTCATTGTCTTGTGAATGCTCTATCAATGGTGTTATGAGCTTTCCTCAGGGAGTGCCTCGTTGTGTTTCTCTTTTTAGATTGTTGGCAGCCATCATTTATTCTAAAAAACTATACATTCAAAACTTTTTTTGAGATAACATCGTATGTATTTTAAAATACTCATTAAAAATACTTCCAACTTTCTCTGACCTTAGCCCATTTCTGTTTCCAGTAGTTATATCACATTCTTTCTCTGAAGCATCAGCTGTCAAAATTCCCATCAATTACAGCAGAGTACCATTTTTTTCCTACAACTAGTTGGTTAGTCTTGTCCCGATTCTTCCTGCCAACATCTCTTCCCCACCATTTTCTTTTCTCTGATAAAGGGAATGTGAATATCTTCATAATGCATTTGGTATTTTATAGCAATGCTTTTAGAATTTTATCTTGTTTTTACAGAATTTCCCGCTACTTGTCCCCTAGTGCCTTATTTCCTAGGCCATTAAATTTGACTTCCTTTTCTTTCACATTTTATCTTTGCTGGCACACAATATTCACAATACATTACTATGTTTTATTTCTTTTTTTGTAAGAATTATTTTTTAAGTTTTATTCATCATCATTATTATTTAATTTGACCCAAGAGAGACAGAGAGAAAGAGAGAAGGAAAATGAGAAAGCAAGTCACCTGGTTTAGGACTCAAACTGTGGTCACCCATGTGGGAGTCCAGCGCCTGAACCACCATGCCACTTGGCAGCTCCTATGTTGATATTTACTGTCTCTCAGTAGGAAGTCTAGATTCAGCCTTCTTTTTTGTTTGTTTCCAGTTTCTTCTCTAATCCAAGCAGTGTTGACTGCTCCTGTTTTACAGAAACTCCCTCTTCCAGGTACCTTTCTCGCCTGCTTTCCCTCCTGTTTCTCAAGGTGTTTTTTCCTGGTCTCCTCCATAGTCTCCTACTCCCATGCCCATTCTTGGATGTGATTATTGCCCAAGTCTTTGCCTATGGCCCTTTTCTCCTTTCTTATGATTTTGAATGACTTCATCTGTCCCCTTGGCTTCAATAGGATGCTGACTCCCAATTCCAAAACTTCAGCTAAAGTTTCTTGTCTTAGCTCTAGGACTTGCAAAATCAACTGTTTACTAGAAACCTCGCCTGGATAATTCCTCTTCAACAGGTACAGAACAAAGTTCATCATCTCTCCTCCCCGACCCCTGATCTCATTCTTAGCTCCATGAATTACACTGTTATCAACTGTAGTCATCAAGTCAGAAATTGGGCCCCTTTCCTCTTCCATCAGGAGTGATCAGCCATCCTATTCCATTCGGGCTTTCTCATTCTTGCTCCCTTTGCCATTTTCAGTATCTCATTACTGCTTACCTTGTTTTCCTGCTTCCCAAATTGGGTTGTGCCCCCTCCAGCCATACTTCACGCTGCTGCCAGAATAACTTCCCTAAACACAAATCAGAGTTATTCCATTTTTCCATATAAAGCTCAAATTCCTTGACACAGCAGTTTCCATTGAGCCTTTGACCACTGTCTCTCTAGTGCACGCTAAACATACCTTAACGATCAGATTCATCAATACATGTTAAATTACTGACATAGTTCTTGGCGCAATATATAACAAATATGTTCTATTTTGGGCCCAGATATTTCATGCCATTGCATCTTTGTACATACTCTCTCATTCTTCCTATCTCCTTCTAGCCCCATATTTGCCTACTTGTTATTTAAGCTTCTGTGCTAGTCTATTTTCTTCAGGAAGCCTTTTTGAAACCATATGCAATTAAATACTTCTTCTCTGGGGTCCCCTACGTTGCCTCTGTCATGGCCCCTAAGTTGAGAATTGCTTAATTTAATCATAGCTCAAAGGCAATGGGTGATAGAGCATGGGTTTAATTTTTCTATCTCCAGTAAACAGCACAGTGTCAGGACCACTGTGGGTACTCGATAAAGGCAAGAATGAAACCTAGTTGTTTCTACCTGTGTACAGTTATGGTGAGTTCAGGCCCTCATCCTCTTTCTCTAGACAACATTAATTACTTTCAAGCTGGTTTTCATGACATCAGTCTTTATCCCAGTTAGCTCACTTTCCTAGCTCTGACCCTACCATTTTCTTCTGTAAAGACCCATCATTCCACAATATTAACATGACTTCTCAGCAGGGCAGGTGCTTATGGAAAGTCAGGATTATTGTGTTGTGCACGTAGATGATATAAGGGCAAAAAAATTAATTGAGAAATATCAGCCTATAAAATAAAACTCCAACTCCTCAGAATGGCTTCCAAAATGCTATATGATTTAGTTTCCCAACTAACCTCCAAACAGCCTTGGATTTAACTATTCCAGACTTTCATCTGAACCAAAATGCTCTGGGCTCTCCTTCATTAATGCCTGTGCTAAGATGATTTTTATGAAGCCTTGAAATATTTTCTCTAGCATGATTCTCATCTCCCAAAATCCACCCAAAATACCACCTCCTCTGTGAAAACTTCCTTCACTCTCTCAACATCTCCCAGTGTGTTACCAGTTCCATTACTCCTCTATTTAAAATACAAATTCTGGTTTCAGTGACTATATATTGTATTTATGCAACTCTGATCATATAATAGAATAAGGCGTTGCTATCACTCTCTTCCTCAGTAACGATATAAAACCCTTAATGAAGATGGAAGTAGCTTGTCTTACTCATCTTAGTAGCACTATTTCTGCCCACTTCCTCCCAGCCCCAAGTGCCCAGGACACATCTTAGCCATCGATATTTGTGGATGCAATTTGCATTTTTCTCAGTAAAAGTCACTCTTCCCCTCTAGCCTGAAGTTACTGGAATTCACCAGTCCTTTCATCTGTTCATGCTAATTCCTAAATTCTCTCACTTCTCTTTTTCTTCCTACAATAGGCTCTTGGCCTTTTCCTGCCTTGAATCCCTCAACTCTTCATGTTTCTTTCTTTCTTTCTTTTTTTCTTCTTTTTTTTTTTTTGAGAGGTTTTTGCTATAGGGAACGTGCACTCCTCACCAGAAAGACAGAGAGAGACAGAGAGACAGAAAGTGAGAAGTCACCCCCCGGGGGGATGGCCATGCCGCAATCCCTTCTCCATTCTCCTCTTGGGATCCTGGGCACACACGCACACGTACCTGGCGTGAGTTTAAGCCACCAGGTCCAGGACTTGAACTGCGGTTGGCTACATGGGAGTCCAGCGACACAGCCATTATGATAGTTGCTGGTCCCAATTCATCATTTTTCTTTCCAATATAAATTTCCTTTGCTGGGAAAGACACATTCTCCCCAAATCACTTTTGGAAGTACATCATTTTAGCATGATTATGATGTCTTTTATCTCATTTTCCTATTTGCTTCACCCCTCATATCTTTTCCCTTTAAGAGAACAATCCCTTAAGACCAGCAGACAGCATAATGGTTACATCACTGGACTTCCACATAGTCGACCATGGTTCTACTCCCTGACCCAGTGGCTTAAAACTCCTTCTGGGCGTGTACATGTTCATGTGCAAAATCCCAAGAGGAGAATGGAGGAGTAGGGATTGCAGCATGGCCATCCCCTCTGGGGGATGATTTCTTGTTTTCTGTCTCTCTGTTTCTCTCTGTCTCTTTGGTGAGCACATGTGCCCTATAGTAAAAAATCTCTTTAAAAAAATTTTTTTTTTAAAAAAAGAGAATAATCCCTGCATGCTTTGCTTTTGTGTTTTGGGCTGCCAAATACTTCTCCATTTCTGTCTCCCAACCATCTCTGAACACCTTCTTCATCTCTTTGTTAGATCTTGACTCTTTAAAAATGTGCAACCTCTACCCATTCCTATGTTGTCTTCCCAGCACAAGAATGGGAAAGACATTCTTCTCCTCTGAATAAAAAAAAATCTACCTCCAGATAAATCCCTAGTTCTAGCATTCCAGCTTCATTCCCCAGGACACAAGTGGCATCACTGCCTTTAATCACATTTGTTTTATTGCATCCATAAAACAATAAAATGCTTCAATCCACACACTGTGCAAACATTTGGCTTCAGCAAGCCATAACTTATGGAGATAAAAATTGGTTCCAGAGCAATTTCATGAGGCAGGTTTGGGCTGCAGAGGGCATTTTTCCTGTGGTTTCCTTTCCTTTCACCTTCTTCCTAAGGGTCTTTCTCTTGCCTTGGCTTTTTCCAGCTTTCTTTTACCTCCTATGCTTCCTCTCCTTTGGATTCAAATTGGGCCTGCCTTTCCCTTTCATTCTCTCTAAGTTTGTTTTTGCCTTGCACATCTAGGTCTGCGCCGGTGTAGCTTTCTCTTTGCATGTACATTGTCGATTGGGTGTGGTCTGTCGACTGCCATCATGTCTGCAGAAGGAACACGGCCTGGAAGTCAAGTGTCCTGGTTTGGGCATCGGCCTGCATTTGAACGCTCTCCCCTTCTAGTTGTTTAATCCTGGGCCAGTCACTTAACATTTCGGGAACCCAATGTCCTCATCCGTAAAATAAGGATACTAGGAGTATTTAATGCATACTGAATGGTCATTACCAACTCTTTTGGCAACAACTAGGATTACAGAACCTGGATCTTTCCCCTCAAATGTGCTTAATTATATAGGTTCTTATTCAGGTGCACTTTCCTCAAAGACGCTCAGCAACCTGGAGCTCTGGAATCCCTATATGTCATGGGAAGCCAGGTGATGAGTTGTTCCAAGCCATAGGCTTGGGCTCCAGGGTGGGGTGCAGGAGGTGAGCATAGCTATATGCAGTTAGGAGGCAGGGCTGTGTCTGCTGAGGGTAGTCATCCTTAAGCTGACCTGTGAGCTTGGGGACCAGGACCAAAATTGGTGCCTGTCAGACCTAAGTCATAGATAAATCCAAGTAAGTGATACTAAACACCTACCATTTTATTCCTGAGAATAAAAACTTGAAATAGGGACAACCTGTACGGGTCTGGTTTTCAGGCTCAGGGTAGAGTCAGAGGGTTCCTAGATGGGGCTACTGCATTTGCTCCACTCAGTTCAAATGAATAAGCCTCTAAATGTGAGCAGTATACCCTTCTTGATGAAAAAAGAAAAAAAAAATACATATATATATATATCAACCGGTCCTACTGGCTTGAAGAACTTCTTCTGAGCTTCCAGAAACCAACATTCCCAATTTATTTTTGAGATTCGGGAAGCCTTGCCTGTGAATATCAGAGGTGACTTTGTGGACCCTATCTCGTTTGTGTAAAGCCAGTGAGAGTAGCCCACTGGGTCAGCGAGGGCTACTGAGAAACTGCCTGTGGCTAAAGAGGAGAAAACACCACCACACAATGTTTAAGGAAGAGAAAGTGTGGGTTTGAGATGAAAAAATGTAAAGTCAGCACCATTGAATCCCCAAATATTTTTATAGGGGGGTTGGAAGCACAAAAATTTACCAAAAACTCCCCACAGGCCCAAACAAAGCCACAGAGTGTTCCCATTTCCCGCTAGCCTGATAATCACACCCTTCACAGCATCTTTTACAGTTAGGCTGGGAACTCAGAGAGTGGCGAGAGCTTCCTATAACAAAGGCCAGCAGTGAGCCCATTACCTTGCTCATCCTCTTACCCCCTTGCAGAACCGAGGGGTGGAAGAACAACTTGACCTTTTGTGTTAATTAATGTGTTGGCTCCATTTTGCAAACTGAAAAGTCAGAGATATGCTCTGGCTTAAATTAAGTAAATAAATAAATTGGCAATTGGGTCACGAAGGGAAGCTTCCACAGAGGCTGTGGCCTACTCTGTGTCAGACACAGGTCCTTCAAAGCTGAATCTACAAATAAGGCCTGGACTGTAGCACTTCCAGGCAGCAAGGCTTGACTCTCCGTTGAACACACATTGCTCTTCCCACGGAGCTCAAAGCAAGAGGGGCTACAGTTCTCATAAAGCGTTCAGCGTGTACGATGCTGGAAGTGCAGAATTCCAACCTAGAACCACCCTGCAAAGAGCACCACTTCTACTCGGAACATTTGTCTCCTAACCCACCCTTTGCTGCCCAAGAGCAAACCCTCTCTCTCCATTCTCCTTCTTCTTTATTTTATGGACAATATCTTGCTCCTAGCTCTCAAAATTTAACTCAGTTCCCCACTTTCTTACCTTCCCTGTGAGCTCCCTGGGTCCTCGCTCAGCTTTAAACTAAAAACTCTGAATGACAGGGCTGCTGTGTGAGATCATCTTATATTTCTGGTTGTCCCTTTTATTATTTACATCTTACTAATCTTACCCTGAGGGAAAAAAGATTCTCTTCAAAATGCTTTGCCTTCTTCTCCCTCCCCCAAGGGCCATGAAGGCAGCTACTTAATATGCCTGCTACGTGGCGGGGTCAGATGGTAGCACAGCAGTAAAATTCTGGGCTCTAGGAAGCAATCTCCCAGGTGAAGGTTCCTGGTTCATGACCAGAAACTTCCTTCAGTACTCTATGCTTACCCACAATGCAGGGCTGGCTAGAGCTGAGGGAGGGTCATGGTGGGTCATGGCAAGATCCCAGTGAGGTTTCTCTCTCTCTCTCTTTATCTCATAGAGGATATATATATATATACTCTTTAAATAAGTTTATATCTCTATCTATCTATATAGATATCAGATAGATATATAACTGTGGCAGGCAGATAGATATGCCTATATCTATCGATCAATCCATCCATCTATATGCTATAGACTAGCAAATATATATATTTGTTTAAGTTGAGTACCTCCTCAATAAAATGTTAGCTATCACATTCTCTCCCCTTAAAGCCAAGCTTGAGTTCTGTTTTGTCCATGAATTTCTCCACCACTATCTGACCTGCATCCATCTCTCACTTTCCTGTCCGCCCTATTCTTTGCTTTTTGAAGCATCTTGTCTCCTAGATTCTAGCAGGTGTCAGGATTCCGAGTTCTTCTCTCTGCTCCTCTGACAGTTCCATGGGAGCTGGCCATCGAGCTGCTGCTTTAATCTTTGTGACTCCACAAAGTCTGGGATTTTGATAACTGTTTTTCTGTGCATGTATAAACTTTGTTTCTAAGACTGTGTAACAGGGATTGTCAATCTACAGCATATAAGGATCACCTGGACAGTCATTAACACAAGTTCGCACCGCCCACAGAAAGTTCAAGAGCTCTTTGACCTGGAGTCCGGCCTAGAAACTGGGTTGGAAGACTGCTCTTGGAAAATTATCCTCCTGCCATTTGATATAGACAGATCATAAGTTGCTTCTATGTCACCCACGATGTTAGACAGAGCTGAGTTTGGGCAAGAAGCTGCATCACAAAGACTTACCACCTGATCCGGTAAAGTGAGGTAGGATTCCCATCTCAAGTGCTCTTCTGGGCCAGACTACATGCTACTACAGAGTTCAGAAGTTTCACCTGGGCCTCCTGACTACTAAATGACCTCCACAGGCACATCAGGAAAATCCCTCAAATTCCAAGCTAAATGACAGAGATTGCAGGGATAGTTAGTAAATATTTCTTTCCCCTCTATTGAGAAACACCAAGAACAATAGTTTGGCTATCAGCCCACCCAGCAAATACCACTCCACCAGGATTGTGTGCAAAGTTTTAGCCACTTACTTCAGCATGTATGGAAGAGAGTTTCTTCAGACTAAAACTCAGAGCCTAAAAAAGAAAATTTTATGATACTTGGAGGCAGACCATTCAGATGTTTTGAGTTAATTTGGCACAACTGAAAGAATTTTCACACTTGCAAAAATTTTAAAGTTCATTTTTTGGCCTCCAAAGAGCTGAAATACAGCTCTGTTTTCAAATGCTAATGAATTTGGCATGAATACTATTTTTCATAATCATTGTGAATTTTTGAAAAACTAGAAAAATGGAGCAAGAACTAACACAATAACAGATTTCAGAATCACAGAGTGTGATTAAAACAATGACATTACCTAGTCTGGTCCCAATTAACTCTCATTAACTGAGGAAGCTAAATTTCTAAGCAACAAAACAATAAAAATCCAATTCTGAAGGGATACATTGGCTATTTTATTCTAGGTAGGAGATTTAAGCAAGTTACCAAAGAGTGGGCACAGGACAGTATAATACTTTCAGTAGAGCCAGATGTTTTATGAATACAAGGTGTTCATAGAGAATATGATAGAGCAGAAAGAATGCGAGTCTGGGAAACAGAGACCAAAGAAAGAAGACAGAGCCAATGTTCTATCTTGGCCATGTAAAAATCATGACTGAACTTTAGTGTCTTCATCTGCGAAACTGAGGTGATAGCATGAGCTATTTTTAAGAATGAAGTGAAACAGTAATTGTGAAAGTAAATTATAAACTCTTAAATTCTTTTACCTAGTGATACAACAATATGCATGGAGATTTCTTACTCTACTATTGTGTTGCTAATAGAAATACCTGGGACTGTATTCCCCATTATTGTCACTGTTATTTCTCCCATTTTCACACTTAGACATTAAGTGTGGGGGCCAGCAAGTGGCATGGTGGTTAAAGTGCTAGATTTCCACGTGTTTTGAGTCCTGGACCCAGTGGCTTGAAAATCATGCCGGGCACTTGTGCATGTGTGCCCAAAGTTCCGAGAGAAGAATGGTGAAAAAGGGATTGTGTCATGGCCAGCCCCCCTGGAGGCGAGGGTGATTTCTCATTTTCCCTCTCCCTGGTGAGAATACCAGCCCTATGGCAAAAACCTAAAAAAAAAAAAAAAAAAAAAAAAAAAATTAAGTGGGAATGTTATTGAGATTGGAACCCAAGTTCGACTCTAAAGAGTTTTTATTTTTTGGCTTGCTTCAGGCCTTATTCTCTGTTCTTTTTCTTCTTTCTGAATGCTTCCTCCTTGCCTTGAAGCCTATTGCCCTTTATAGCATTTTTGATCCTAGGTTGCCTACATTAGGGTCATCTGAGACCCAGTTCACCCAGACTGAACGAGAATTTCTGGAGCTGAGGCCGAGAAATCTGCATGTTCACGAGCAGTCCAAGTGATTCTCTCACCCCTGACGGAGGTTAGAAGACACCGACTCAGACTGACCATGACGACAGCTGCCGTTGCCAGTCCTGCCCAGCCTCCCCCACTCACCCTTCCTCCAGAAATATAGCTTGCTGTGAACTTTCTTTACCGGGCACATCTCCCTGTCTGCTCTTTCATGATTAGGAACACAAGGATGATGCCAGCTCATGGAGTGGCTCCTTGTCTCTACAATCTACTTCCAAGATTTATTTTTCTTCAGAGCAGGGAAGGTGTTGAGAAGATCAAGGATAGGCAGTGGGTTGGGCAACATCTGTTCCATGCACAAGACCCACCATGCGCAAAGAAAGACGCCACAACTACCCACCTTTAAATCTCAAATAGTACCAGGGTCAAGCCTGCAAAAATGAGACCACACAGAGCAAAGCAGGCAAGCACAAAAGAGCAGGAACCAAAGCAGGATTTGTACTAGAATTGTATCTTATCTCCTTTGCACAGCAGATGCCTTCCAGAGAGAAGACTGGTATCATTTACCATTTATTTTCGCTTCGCCCAGCTTTCCATATTAAGAGTCAATCATCTCGGGACTAGCAGTTAGCGTAATGGCTATGTCACTGGACTCCCATGTAGTCGACCGCGGTTCAAGTTCCAGACCTGACAGCTTAAAACTCATGCTGGGTGTGTGTCCGTGCGTGCCCAAGATCCCGAGAGGAGAATGGAGGAGAAGGGATTGTGGCGTGGCCATCCTCCCTGGGGGGTGATTTCTCACTTTCTGTCTCTCTGTCTCTCTCTCTGTCTGGTGAGCGCACGTGCCCTATGGCAAAAAAAAAAAAAACCAGAAAATAACAACAAAGAAAAAACACCTCTCATAAAAAAAAGAGTCAATCATCTCCATGCCCAATTCATCAGTCACCAGAAAACATTTATGAGATATTCTTTGAGGCTGCTAAGGCTGAACTTCAGAATGTAGCCCCAAGGCAAAAAATGTCTCTGGTTTTCATGTCATGATCATATTTTTTTGCCCAAATTTCTTCTTAAATTGGGTTTAATCTCTGGTTGTATAAACAGCTGACAGGATCCTAATTCCTAAGAGGATATCAAAGATCTGTACTGAGTGGAAAAAGGAGTTGAGGGATGAGGAAGAATGAAAGGAAAACAAGCATTAATTATTAAATGCTTAGATTTTTAAAATCACATACCATTTGGCACTTCTCTCCGCAGTGCTCTATCTCCATTAAAAGCAAGGAAAACCAGGCCTCTGATCATGGTAAATTTGCTTAATTGTGTTTTCTTCCTCCTAAAGTGGGAAGGCCTTAAACACAGGCTTCCTGTGTGTGCCCACCCTGGCTCTGAATGGGAACATAGATACCACATCTAGAGGGTAGATTTGGTGCAATCTCTTATTTTAGGAACTATTTGGAAACCACTTACCAAAAAGTAAAATGCAAATACATCTGAATAATATGCAAATCACCTAACCAGTCCAGAATCCTGGGAATATTTTATAATAACACAGAACACTCTCAGCTTTATTTTGTTTGCTGGGAGCTTGGGATCAGGGCTAACTTCAGAGACTTGGGGGGTGGTGCAGGTGGGCAAAGGAAAGACAGGATCATAGGAATGAAGGTCTTCCATCAGCGTAGAGCTGGATTTATCCACTTTGTTTTCCATACTATTACATTTTCGGAGCAGGTTTAGTGTTACTATTGCAATTTATTATTATCCAATAATATGGATAATGGGTGTTCTGATTTGAAGCTTAGAAATCCAGTCACTGAAATCATAGCTGTTCTTCTAGCACTCAGATTCCAGTGGAGGACAGCCCAGGTTAAGTCATGCTCCATAGCCCCTTTGAGATTCTGGAGCGTCATCAAGTGTCAGAAGTCAAGTTACCCCAAGATACCATCTAGTCCAACTCTGTTACTTTACAGACAGGTAACCTGAGGCCCACTAGTCCAGTATCACGGTGGCGTAGTGAGTTAGTTGGTGGCTACACAAAAGTAAAAATTGGGCCCTGGGAGTCTTGGTCCAGGAACTTCCATGTGGTTCTTTTTAAAAAAAAAAAAAAAAAAAAATTATATTTTTCTTTTTTTCTAGGTCTTTTAAAAATTATTATCATAATCTTGTTTATATTACATTGAATCACATATGACTTTACAGTGTGTTACATTTCTTGTTCCAGAAGGAATAGCATGCCTATCAGTCAATACAAAGAGATTAAAATTGCCATCATTGTCATCCAATAGCTTTTCATTATTCTTTCCAGATCATCATTATTATTATTCCAATTATTTTTTAAAATATTCAATCACTATTTATCATTTTGCTTGTAAAAAGACTTTCCCCAACATGAATTACTTCTCAGGCCAGTCCAATAAGAGTTTAAGAAGGAGCCAGCCCAGTGGCACAGTGGTTGAGCACTTCACAGAGGAAGCTGGATCCTATATGACTCACTGGGGTTCAAATCCCAGTACTTTTGGTAGCATGCAGGAGGCACCCAGGACACTGATAGGATGGAAAATTGGAGAAAGGATTGTGGCATGACTATGTCCCATTGAGGAGTACTTTCTCTCTGACGTACATGCGTGTGTACTTGTGGCTTAAAAAAAGAAAGAGTTTACAAAAATAAGGAAGACATAAAGCACATTTTCTGAAGTCTTCATAATCGTAAAAAGGAGAGAGACAGAGTCTATGAAGATAAAGAAGAAGCTCTGGCTAACTGGGTATGGGGGGGGGGGGGTGCCATCTGAGTGAAAGCCCTGAAATGAGACATAACTCAGATTAGCCACTTAGCTGATGTGGGGACTTGGGAATTTACCTAACTCGCTGAGCCTTAGTCCTCATCTTTAAAATGGAGATGGTCACAGTGCCAACTTCGTGGGGTTGTGTAAGGATTGAAGGAGATAATGCACAGATCCTGGCACAAACAAATGCTTAATAAATGTTGGCTATTATTATAACTCCAGTGCAGACATCCAAGGCCTTGAGTAGACTGCCAAGAAATCAGTCCTAAGGGGGCCTATCCTTAAGCCAAACTTCCTTCCTGCCAGCTCCTCTCTTCCTGCCTGGGCCCCTGTGCTGCCCAAACTTCTCCCAACTCCTGCAAATAAGAGACAGTCATGACAATTCTAGTGTCAGCTTCACGTATGGTTCTCTCCAGCGGAGAAGCAGAATATTGACTAGAAATGAAGTTGCAAAGGGGTATGGGATAAAGGCTATTGGTAAGGAAATGAAAATGGAAAGGGAGAAAGAGCGATAACGAAATTCTTTTCATCTGTTATCACAATGTTAAAACAAGTAATAAAATCTCCCTAAGCATAGGGAATATGAAAGGTAATCACCAGCATACCATTCCTTGTGGAAGTTACACCAGTAGCAAAATGCCCTTAACTTTTCTCTTACCCTACCTCAGATACCCTAAGTCAGTGCACAAGTTTGGGATTATTTTTTTTCCCTACAAGAGCCTTAAAACTTTATCCCATAGAACTGATTTAAGTGGCATTCTAATCACTGAATCTCTGCTTGGCAAATGATAATTAATATTTATAAAGATAACTCTACCCCAGCCACGAGAGATCAAATAGCATTCAATACGTTTTCATGAGAAGCACATGCGATCACGTCTGAGACACATCAGCCATACATCTTTAGTGCATATTCACCACTACCCTGTTTTCTGGCTATAGAAAAAAAAAAATACAATTTGCCCTCTTAACCCCAGAACTGCAGTTTTCCTTTTAAGTGTCCATTTATCTTCTTGAGAAATAGTTTCCCAAAAGCACAGCAGGATGGAATTTTCTCAAGTCCATATTTGTTTTGCAGAGTGTATTTCTGATACTGGACACCACCCCGCAGCTGGAGACTATGGAAGCTGGCCTCTGAGGTTCTGACATTGCTCTTCAAACCTCAGAGCACAGCAAATCTTCATCTTGGTTGCAGTGAAGTCATTATCTTCTTTTTCCCCCCCTTTTTTTTCCTTCTGAACACTATAGCTGACCTCTTAGATATGAGAACAAACAGAATGTATTCTGTCTTTCCCAAGACTGCTGCATCAGCATATATTTTCCACTTAAAGCTTTTAAGAATTTGACTTATACATTTATGAACACCCCCAGTGGTCTGTTAAGGTTTGGTTAAATCCCCAAGAAAACTGGCATTAAAATAGACCCTTTCCCAGCAATAATAATCTCATTTATGATAAATTATTCTATTCTCAGTACCTTTGAGACACATGAGAGCTTTTATGTAATAAAGAAGGCATTTATTTCCGAGTATTTTAATGCATGTTTCCATATTTTTCTCATTTTTAATGCAAGGGCCATTGACAGTGTTGTAAGAGAATGTCTTTTAAAAGCAAATTTACGGCAAATGTTCCGGTGAAATGGATGGCAGCATGCATCATTGCAGAGCTATAGTGCTGAAAGGGGCAGGGCAAAGATGTTCTAATTCTCATTTATGTGCATAAAAGAGTAACCTCTACAGAGAAAGACAATGTTATTGGGTAAAGTGATAAGATATGGGAGACCCAGCTTCAATTTGGGCTCCATCCTTTGATTCACTGTAGGTACTTAGTTACTGCTCATATGCCACATTCGAAACACGGAGGCAGGGCGTAGGGGAGGAACAGATATAGGAGGAGGCCATGGAAACTACAGAGGGAAAGAAAGTAGGTGAGAGCCAAATGTGTTAACTGGAAAGACAGGCTGTTTATAAAGAACAGAGAAGCAAGGAGCTGATAGAATAGCTTTTGCCAGAAGTTGACCATTCTGACTTCTAAAACTTTCATTGTCAGAGTTACTCATTTGATAGATGCCTCTACTTGAAAAGCCACTATGGTGGTGGTTCTGGACTACAAAGGTGGTAGGTAGAAGGGTTTGGAAATGGGCACTGTATCAGAACCAAAATGCACGTACTCTTAACTCTGAGGTATGCGTGTAATTCTGATATACTTCTTAAGAGCCATTGCATTAGTGTAAGAATAAGAAATCTACCTCAATCACATGAACTTACAAGAGGCAAGAAAATGTGTACTTGACATGAATGGAATAGCTCATCTGTGGAGCTCATTCTGGAAGGATATCTTACTGATGTTCTTTTGATAAAATGCTTTGTGCATTTCATGGACATTGATACTAAGGGGTCTGGTTGGCTCAAAGCCACGCTCTGGATAAAACGCTAAAGAGCTGGGTCAAGAGCAAAGATCTAGTTTTAATTCTGGATAGAGGAACTATTTTGGCCTTGGGGATATTGCCTAACCCATTAAATATGGCTCCCTTCCAAGCACCTGGAAAAAAGAAAACAAATATAACAACATACAAGGGTAAGGTTAAGTCAGTATGAGGATGATTTAGTGAAAACACGTGCTAGAAGGAAAGAGTAATAGAGGCCCTACTACTTTGTGCCAGGTACTGTGTTGTTTACTTACACTGTTAGAATGAATCCGCTAATGGGAATGAAATGGACACAAGGGAAAGAGGACTTGGAGAAAAGCCAGAATAAAAAGGGAATATGTTTAGCACTTTCCAACCTTGAGATTTCAAAAACTAAACAGGGATGTTATGACTAGTAAAAGCTAATGTTCATTGCACTTTTATCAAGTGCCCCTTATGCATTATGCTTTGCATTCGTACTAATCCTACGAAAAACCCTATTAGGCAGGTGTTATCATTGCACTATGGTACAAATGTAGAAAGTAAGCCTTGGAGAAGTCTAAATAATTTGCTAATGTTCAAGTTATTTCATGTCTGTTAAGTGATAGAGCTGGGGCTTGAAGTTGAACATCTACCCAAGTAGACTATACTCTCCATTATTCAACAGCCTAAAATGCTTCAAGGTCTCCTACCTTAGAGTTTCTGGTTGTCTTGAGGAAAGGATGAGGGATTAGGTACCAACCATATGTCTTGGAGTCATCTTTAGAAAAGTTGGAGAGCTAGGACCACAAAGATGTTAAGTTAAGGCAGGAAGTCCACATTTGGATGATTCGGCAAGAAATCCTGGCACAATATAGCTACTGAGATTGTGGACTCTTAACACTAGTTGCTAGTTGGCTGGAGTTCAACCTCAGCTTAATGACTTTCTAACTATAAATTCAAAGACACAATATCCCCAGCTATGAAATGGCTAATACTAGTAGCTTTCTCAAAGAGTTGTGAGAATTAAATGAGATATATGGGAAGTGCTTCGTAAGTATGTATAGTGAGCCCAGCAATAAATATTGGCCATTATTATGGTAGAAAAGTTTTGGAATAAAGCTATGAAGTGTGCCTGTCCCCCAACCCCATATTCTCTGCCTTTGAATCAGCATGTTTAGTCTATGGAATGCACAAGTAAACCAGAACAAGCCAGCTTTACCCAAAGGGATAGAGAAGAGGTATGAAAGAAAAGTTGTTGTGACTTGGGCTTTCTTCCTCAGGAGACAAGGTGTTCAGATGATTGAGGACATCTTCTGGATACTTATCAGACAAGATGTAAGATGTTGGAGTCTATTTGACCTTCCTTTGCCCGTGGTAGAGAAAAAGCCCATTGCCCTGGGTGGATGAAGCAACTCTCTAGGAAGGAGAACTCTCACTTGATACACCACACTGTGGGCACAACACCCATGGTCTGGTATAGCAGACTGGGCCAGTGGCACACCCGGGAAATGCCTCTCCCAGGCTCCAGCTAGGCTGCAACAACATGAGGGTAGAGGCAGGATTGGAAAGCTTCTGCTCATCCTGGCCAAGGAGTGGCATGATCCTTGCAGGTAACAGGAAGAAGACATAGGAAACTTTTAAAGTAGAACCTGCTCCTTGTACATTGTCTACAGTTCATCCACTTTTGCTGCCCTGTCTTTGGAAGGGATGTTTAGAAGCCAGAGATACTTGGAGTGTGGTTTTTCTAGATGTGGTGTTTCTCCTAGAAGGTGTTCTTCTGCATGTCAGACCAAGTAACCACAGAGAAGAAAATTTTATTGGCCAGTGGAAGCCGAAGGAGCACTTCAGAGGAGAGCACCAGGCTGTTTCATGGCATCACACAGTGAAGTGGGCTTCATCTTGGGCTGGAACTAAGGAGAAAGGGAATTTGGGGCCAGACTTTGAAACATTATCTTCCCTTTCTTCCTGCTTCTCAGTCATAGGTCACGTGTTACAGACAGCCTAGACTCTGAGACTCTGAGCAGAGGAAAACAGGTCCCTAGATATTACTGGAAAGAATTATAACATCCCATAGAGGAAGAGGAGATTTGATATCACAACAGGGAGTCTCAAATTAGTCAAAAACTTGGAATAATTTCTTGATAAATGAAATGTAATCAATTACTGTGATTTCTTTTTGAGATTCTATTGTCATGTTCCTTTCTCTCTGTTTACTTTGGATTGCCACTTGGGTCAAGTGTGAAGCTGTTAATCTTACCCCAACAGCCCAGAATACATGAGTGCATCCGGGGCCAGGACACACACTTAAGTGACCAGATGTAGAGTGTGGTGCTAAGCAAACCAAACAGCTAAAGAGACAAAGTCTGGCAAAGATTCTTAGCTATTAGGGAGTGTAATAGTGTGTGTGATATTTTAAAAAGACATACGAAACAATGTCAATTCTTCTATATGACTGGTGGGAACGTAAATAAATATGAGCATCTGAGAAAATTGTTTGGTAAGAGAGAGGCTAGGCATTTGACTAGTATGTGCCCCAACAATTCCACTCCAATGACTATATCTAATAGAAACATGGACATATGCATCATGAGATACAAGAGGGGCCAGCAGTTGGCACAGTAGTTAAGGCACTGGACTCCCACATGACCTATCACAGTTTGAGTCCTGGACCTAGTGGCTTGCTTTCTCACTTTCCCTCTGTTTCCCTCTGGTCAAATACTAATAAATAAATAAATAAATAAATAAATAAATAAATGAATAAATAAAGTGAAATAAATAATTCTTTAAAAAAAGAGATAGGTACAAGAATGCTTATGGCCATACTTTTTTTTTTTTTTTTTTTTTTTTTTTTTTGAGAGGTTTCTGCTATAGGGTGTGTGCGCTCACCAGAAAGAGACAGAGAGAGACATGGAGACAGAAAGTGAGAAATCACCCCTGAGGGGGGATGGCCACACCACAATCCCTTCTCCTGTCTGGATCTTAGGCACACACACACACATGCCTGGTGTGAGTTTAAGCTGCTGGGTCCAGGACTCAAACCATGGTAGAGTATATGGGAGTCCAGCAACATAGCCATTATGCTAACTGCTGGTTCCCCCATTTTTAAAAGCCAGTGCATGGATACCTCTTTAGCACAACTTAAAAATCCTTTCGGCTTCACTTTTGCTGTAGCAACTGATTTCATGCAACCTTTGGCTTCTTCTAAGTTTAATCAGCAATACCTTACCTGGAGCCTTCATCAGACACACCTGAGAATTTATGTTGGTAGCATTGTCCCTGCAAGTGGGGGACAATTCAATGGACAATAGATAAATGTTCTCACCTTCTGTTCCCCTTGATGAACAGTTCTGAAATGCATTTTCTTTTTTCTTAGAGTTTTTTGGGTTTTCGTTTGTTTGTTTGTTTTGCTATAGGGCATGTGCACTTGCCAGAGAGACAGAAAGACAGAGAGACAGAACCCTCCAGGGGGAATGGCCACACCACAATCCCTTCTCCTCTATTCTCCTCTAGGGATTATGGACACACATGTACACATGCCCAGTGTGAGTTTCAAGCCGCCGGGTCCCAGACTCAAGCCAAGGTCAACTCTGTGGGAGTCCAGCAACGTAACCATTATGCCATCTGTTGGTCCCTGAAATGCATTTTCTATGGTTCCTCAGAAGATTCTGACTACATTGGGAGCCAGCTGGTTATGGTGGTGGTGAACATAATAACACCTCCATATATAGGCTTTCCTTCTTTTCCTATTTCATTGTCCATGTCCTTCACTCCTGTTCCCTTGGAATACATTCCCAAATAAACTGGCAGCAGGCAGACCTTCGTTTTAGGTTCTCCCTTGTGTGTTGGGAGGAGACCCAAGTTAAGATAGTTCAAATTTGGAAACAATCCAGTAGTAGAATGAGTAAAACATAAAATAGTCATAAATAGAAATGTTGAATTGAGTCATTCATAAAAATGGATGTATCTCACAGATACAATGTTAAATCAAAGAAGACAGACAAAAGAGAAAATAGACTGTACATTCCGTTTATATAAAGTTCACAAAGCAAGCAAAACTAAACCATCGTGTTACAAGTTAGGAGAGAAGTTACCTTTGGGAAGGAGGAAGGACTCAGAGGTTGGGAAAGGTTATGAGGGGGGCCTCTGAGTGCATCATTAATATTCTATTTTCTGAACTATATATTGTTATTGTGTTCACTTTGTGATGATTTCTTGAGCTGAGCTTTTTGATCTTTCACAACTATGTAATACTTGAATAAAACATGTTTTTTTTTTTTGTTTGTTTTGTTTTTGGAGAGGTTTTTGCTATAGGGCGCGTGCGCTTGCCAGACAGACAGAGAGAAACATAGAGACAGAAAGCAAGAAATCACCCCCCGGGGGGATGGTCACGCCGCAATCCCTTCTCCTCCATTCTCCTCTCGGGATCTTGGGCACACACGCATACGTGCCCGGCGTGAGTTTTAAGCCACCGGGTCCGGGACGCGAACCGCGGTTGACTACGTGGGAGTCCAGCGACATAGCCATTACGCTAACTGCTGGTTCCCAATAAAACATGTTTTCAATGAACTTAACATCAAGAGATTACGGTGACTGACCTTTACTGTTACTCAATAACAATGTGCAAGCTTCCTTAGGGGAGCCAACATTTACATGCATAGTCCATTAGACTTAGTTCTTTTCTTAGCCAGGAAGTGAAGATGGCCTCTAGTGTGTGTGTTTCTCTAAACAGAGTAGGTTTTCGTCAAGTCTAGCTATGGTAGGCTGGCAAACTGACCAAAAAAAGGAGCAAATGAGTAATTGAGGGTGGGAGAAGGAAAAAACTGAAGGGAAGGGGAGGTAGAAAGTGGGAAGAAAGGAAGGGAAGGAAAGGGAAAGGAAAGGAAGGTGATAATCATAGCCCTGATTCGTAGTGTTTGCCAATACCTGCAGTGTAAAGCAGCCCACTGTGGTTCACTGAAAGTGACCAGCTGTTTAATAAGCCACCTGCAATATTTCTAAACACTTTCAAATTGGCTCTTATGAGCCAGTACGAGCTAGCTCCAGCCCCCACCACTTGCCACAGCCAATAGCTGCCATGTGTGGAAATGGTTCCAGTGTCCTGATTTTGGAATTTTTCAAAAGAAGCCAGGAATCTGGATTTGAGTGAGAAAATTACTGATTCTTAGATTATATTGACTAGTTCAAATTTTTAAAAAATACATCTGCAAAGTAGATTTGGCCTATAAAATGCCAAATTTGACCTCTGGTCCACAGACTAAACCTTTTACGGAGAGCCTCTCAGCCTCACTGATGAAGAGCAGGTTTTCAGATGCGTAACAGTGGGAGACAGAATCTGCATGGCTGTGTGGCCCAATGAACTAAGTCATACCTGAGGATTGGGTAAACTGGGTTCTCGTGCCAATTTCACTAGTCAATTACGTACCTGGGCCTCAGCTTCCCTATCTGTCAGGATGCCTCCTGTAGGATTATGCAATGGGTGGTGTGTAAGGCTGTTCTCTGGGATGGGACACACTTCATCACTTCATCTCGCAGCAGAGAGAATTCAGTGGTGTCAAGTTACAGGACAGAAATTCCAGGCTTGAAGATGATAGGTTTCCTTCCTTATGCTCATCAAAGAGAAGCTGTGGCATTCCTACAAGCCTTCATTCTAATGACGCCCATTTGCCTGATGGGAGTCTAATCCTGATAGTTCATGGTCTTCAGACTGCTTGATTTCTGGGGAAGAACAGATCCACTTTTTGGAAAGGAAATGGTGCAGCAGGAACATTTCAGCCCTGAAGCTTGTTAGACCTGGGCTTATGCTGTGACTCTGCCTCTTGTTGACTAGAAACTCCGACCTCACTTGCCTCATCTGAGTGCCTACCTCATTGTGCGGAGGATCCACTCATTCGTGTGTGGCTCCGGCTCCAGCGCACAGTGTCGAATGAATGGTGATTGCCATCACGCGCATTGTGAAGGCACCTAGATAGAAGTGCTGGGTAGCCAGCAGCCTGCTAGTCATGAAAATTTGGTTTTATGTCTCCTTGGCTTTAATTTGGTTTCTTTTACTCTGTTATTTTAGAGATTCAGCCAGAGTTAATATTTCTGCAAGACCCAGACAGGTCTGCACATGGACATTCTGATCTGATCCAAATTTGTGGGCTCAGGAATGCTCCCAGAGAGATGCTGCTATGTATTCTGCTGGAAGAAACTCACAATACTGGGAAGAAGAAGAGTCAAACTTTGAATATTTGAGGAAGCAAGTAGGTACATTAATCTCTGCTATTAAATTATTTTAAAGTAACTGTGTAAGTACCTTACAGACTAGACAGGTAACTATATACCAGAGTTTGAGGCAAAACGAAAAAAGTCAATCATACGAATCTTGTTTTTATTTAAACTTTTGATATTTTATTCATCATGGATTTTTGCATTGATTTTGATGTTTTAAATTTTGCATTAAACTCTTACTTCTCTTGATTATTGAATTTTCTCAGCACTTTTCAAGTCTCATTTTGTTGTTGCCATTCATGATGGAGTGCATGTGCACACATGGGAGAAGTACAGAACTGGGCCATGCCACAATCCCTTTCCTCCTGTTTTCCAGGTCACCAGGGTCTTGGGCATGTGTACACATGCCAGCATGTTCCAACACAACCAGGCTGGGGACTGAAACAATGGTTAGCATGCGGCTCTGTAGTTTGGCTCATTACCAATGATGCCACAGAGAAGAGACCAAGAACCCTTTACATCTTCCAGCTGAGACAAGGATACCTGGCTTGTCTCTCCCTAGACCTTGCTCTGCTCAGTCATGCAAGTACTCTAAGCAAATGCTGCTTACTGCATTTTTTTTGTATGTTATTGATCATATTCAATAAAGAATATGACTCAAGTCTCCACACTTGGGCAGGTTTTTGTGGTAGAGAAAACAGAACTAGGAGTCAAAAATCTAGTTCTTGTTTTAACCTGGGTATGCCAAATGGTTTTATATATCACTAGACTACTCTGAGACTCATTTTTTTCTGATTTTAAAGTAATAACAAGTATATTTATACTTTTTTTTTTACAAGACTTGTATACCTAGTTGCTTTCTAAAAATGATACACTAAAAATATCCATTTAATTATTTTTTTTTTGGGGGGGGGCGTCCTCTATAAGTACAAGGAATATTAGTAAGAGCTCTTGGTTGCAAACAACAGAATTCATGGAGGCTACCTCCATTACTTTCACTGGACTCCAGTGTTTATTACACAGGATATTTGAGAGAGCTGAATAATTAGATTTATAGGCTACTCAGTTAGGACCAATACCTGAATTATTGCTCTAGAAGAGACCTTGCATGGCATAGCATGGCAGGGGCACTGCCGCCAAGACCACCACAACCTCTCCCTTTGCAATAGAAGTTTGTCATCCTCACCAGAATTCACTCACTCAGCATTCTACTGCACAAGGCTCCCCTTCAAATCAAAGTCTTATGTGGGTTCATTTGAGGAGGGTGGGCCCCTGCTTGTGTCCAGCAGCAAAGGAAATTGGGAGAGGGAATTTCTGGCTCCTTCCTAGGGAAGTGGAATTCATAAATCTTCAGACTGAGGAAGGACACTGGGACAGTACTGGCAGCTAGACAACACGACTGATGTCCACTGCGACGGGTAGATTTTGCAGGCTCGTGCAGTGTTTGTGGGTGTGTGTATCACACGGGCACAGGGACTAAATGTACACTTGAAAAACCACCTCCCTTTTCCCTGAAATCACCCTCACACTTGAAGCCACCCCTTGTCGCTGCTCTTCCTGGAAGGGAGATTGGAAGCAAAAGTGTTTGTGAGAACTCAAGCTGAGATACTCCTGATGTCCCCATCACTCACTTAAACCCTTAGATTTCCCCTATTTCCTTCCGTAATCGGGTAATAACGTGACTGCCCTGCCCCATGGGATGCTCTCTGGACTCATTAAGTCTGGAAATGCTTGGGAATTCATCTGCGAAGGCACATGGCCAACTGTCATCTTTATCATCAGCTTACAGACACTCTCTCAGGCAGCAAAATCATTTCAAGTTTGAAAATCTTGGCCTTTTCCCATCACTTTAGTTCCATCTTACCTGACCTGGCTAGATTCTCACTGTGGGACACGAGAACTCAAAATCTGTGTCCTGTCTTTCTCTCTGAATTGCCAGGGGTCCGGGGTGCCCGCTCAAGGAGGTGTGCTGTGAAACGGAGCAGTGAATTCCCAGGGGTGTGTTTCCTCTTCTGAACTGATCTAACTTTAGCTCTCTGCAGCTTCGGAAAATGGCATGCTGGCTTGAGAGGCGAGGCCTTTGACTGGCATACTTGTCATAATTAATGTGGACTTCTTATGCCTTGTTCTGGTTTGAAATGTATAAGGATGGCTGCCTCCTCATTGTGCATGTGTGTGACTGCTTAGCTCCTTCTTCTCAATTTTATCTTTTTTTTTTTTTCATGATTGAGAGGATGTGCATGAGAGAGAGTAAGAGAAAGAGAAGCACCTTCAATGATCTAGTTACTCTATGATCTCTTTTCCCCAGAATTCCAGCTCATCAGGATTTTAGGCACACAGGCACAAGCCTGTCATGTTTTCAAGGTGACCCAGGGATCTGAACCTGTGGTGGGCCATATGGCTTTTTAGACTTCAGTTTGGTTTGGTATCATTTGTATTCCAGGCTGGGCCTCCTTTTATATGGTAAATTGATTGACAGTGGGGACCAGGACTTTTCTCTATCTCCCTGCAACAATGTCATGAGAGGAAAAGGGACAGTTAATCGTGGTTTCTGAAATAACTTCCATTTTTTACTTACAGATTTTTGAGACGGTGTAATGGTTACATCGCTGGACTCCCATGTAGTTGACCATGGTTTGAGTCTCAGACCCATCTACTTAAAACTCACTCTGGGTTTGTATGTGTGTGTGCCAAGAATCCTGAGAGGAGAATGGAGGAGAAGGGATTGTAGTGTGACCATGCCCCTGGGGGGTGATTTCTTGCTTTCTGTCTCTCTGTCTCTCTCTGTCTCTTTGGCAGGTACATGTGCCCTATAGCAAAAATATGTCTTAAAAAAAGAAAATAAAGACTATAGGCATAAAGTTCTGGCAAACTTCAGAAAATGACAACAATGTTTTTTTGTTTAATCTGTTTTCATTACAAACCCTGGGGTAGTTAAATCTCAAGAAGTATTCTTAGCTTTATTAGACTTACTACGGCTTATCTGTGGGCTCACAAATAGGACCAAGAAAAAAGAAGAGAGCAATTCTAGTGGCCAATGGTTAAGGGAGCCTTAACTCACAGGGCCACCCGCATGCTTTGAATCCCAGCCCTAGTGGCTACCAAGTCACGCTGAGTCCTTGTGCATGAGTGCCCCAAATCCAGACGAGATAGAGAAATGGAGAAGGGATTGTGGTATGGTCCCACCTCACTGGGGGATGCTTTCTTTATCTTTCTCTCTGTCTCTCTTTTGCAAACACATGTTCTCTTTGTTTTTTTTTTGTTTTGTTTTGTTTTTCATTTAAAGAAAAGGAAAAGAAATAACACTTATTTAAATAGAGAAAATAAGTAAGAGCTGGAAGAAAGTAGGAGAGAGATTCAAGTGAATGTGTCATCATGTGTGAGCAAGAGACTAGCCAGCCTGGAACTAGCGGAAGTAGAAGTGGTGGCTGTGCCCTTGATGATGCTGGCAGGGGAAGATCATGGGAGGCTCGTAAATATGCTGAAATGGGAGAGCATGAGTGTCATGTGCTTGGATGTATGTTCTTGAAAGGATCATTCTGGTGGGTAACTGTTTGTTGGGGATCAAGAGTGGAATGTGAGCATTAAACTGAGGTGGTAACAGAAGAGGTGGTATTGAGTGGCCACATTTTGGATATATTTTACAGGCAGAATTAACAAAATTAGCTGATGAGCAGTGGCACGTCTAGTCCAGGGGATTGATCACCTACAGAAAAGTAGAAGGTAAAGTAAGGCGGAAGCTCCTTGTCGGGGGTGTATGAGAAATGGAGAAGGTAAGAGCTGAGTCAGAGGTCTGATGACCTGTTTGACAGAACTTCGGCAGGGTGGGCGGGAGTTGACTGGGCTTTGACACTAGACCCATCCATTGGCACAATAGGAGAGAATGCTCATGTCTCTAGTCTTTCGTTTGATAAGTATTACTGAGTGTTTGCCTGGTTCGATGCCGAATCCTGCGAGGAGAGAACGAGTGAGTAAGGTTCCAGATTCACGGAGCTTGCAGGCTAACTACTCACTGCTTACGAACACGAATACTACTTCCCCATGTCCTTATTGCTCACTCACCTTCACTTTCCCTCATGTCACTTCCTCTTGTTTAAGTGCTTTCCTGTCCCTGAGGCTTGTTTTCACCTATCAAAACCACCTCCTAGGCTGCCTTCAATTTCCAAAGCCCTTTGCTAATGGCTTTTCTATAATTCTCGCTGTACTAAATTAGGCTTTTTTTTTTTTTTTTAATTTTGCCAGAGGGTGCATGTCCTCACCCCAGAGAGAGGAAAAGTGGGACAGCATCCTTCACAGGGGAATTTCACACCACAATGCCTTCTCCACAATTTCTCCATCCTTCGGGGATTTTGGGCATACATGCACCCAATTTTTATTTTTTTTAGAATTATTTTATTGGAACCAGCAGTTAGTGTAATGATTATGTCGTTGGACTCCCATGTAGTCAACTGCGGTTCGAGTCCCGGACCTGGCGCTTAAACTCATGCCGGGCACGTGTGCGTGCGTGCCCAAGATCCCGAGAGGAGAATGGAGGAGAAGGGATTGCGGCGTGACCATCCCCCCGGGGGGTGATTTCTCGCTTTCTGTCTCTCTGTCTCTGTCTTTCTGGTGAGTGCACATGCCCTATAGCAAAAACCTCTCCATAAAAAAAAGAATTATTTTATTGAACTTTATTTTACTTATTTATTTATTTTAATTTGTCCAGAGAGGGAGATAGTGAGAGAGAGAGAGTGGAGAGAGAAACAGAGAAAAAGTAAGAAGATAAGCAGCCAGGTCTGGGACTTGAACCACAGTTGACCATGTGGGAGTCCAATGCCCTTAATCACTATGGCCATCCAGCCGGCCCCTCACCTAATGTGTTTTTGTTTCTTTTTCAGTACTAGGTGGGTCAGCAACTACTGATGCTGGTCCAGACGCTGAAGCCGCATGTTTCACTTCGCTAGGTTCTACTGTCTTTTTGACTTCTTTACTTGATCTGAATGTCTGCTGAACAAAAGAATCACTTTCAATAGCTTCAATTTCTTTTAGTCTTTTCACTTGTTCCTAATGTGTTTTTGAAGCCATCAGGTTCTGTGTGTTGAACCATGCACTTGGCCGTGTGGGATCCAGCTGCCTTAATCACCACACCACAGGCTGGTCCAGGTAGGCTTTTTATATACCTAACTTATCTCTCTTACTAAACTGAACATTTCCTGAGCATAGATCTGACTGCTCGTCCTTACATTGACCACAGCACCCAGCACATAGCTAATAGGAAGTAATGAAAGAAAGAATACATTTTTATGAGAAAGAACAAAGGACCTGGGACTTAGGCAATTAGATAGGGGTATTAAAAAAAGAGAGAATTTTTGGACCAGCAGATGGCATAATGTTGCTGGACTCCTACATACTTTACCATGGTTTGAGTCCTGGACCCAGCGGCTTAGAACTCACGCTGGGTGCATTTGTGTGTGTGCCCCAAAATCCTGAGAGGAGACTGGAGGAGAAGGGATTATGGCGTGGCATCCCCCTCCCGGGGCAAGGGGTGATTTCTCACTTTCTGTCTCTCTCTCTCTGGCGAGTGTATGCGCCCTATAGCAAAAACCTCTCTTTAAAAAGAGAGAGAAAGAGAGAGAGAGAGAGAATTTAGAGAAAAATAAAGAGAAGGACTATTGTTGCAAAGAGCAAGCACAGAAGGAAATCATATTAAGGGAGGGAAGAGAGGAACCAAGTCAACAGGGAGGCCACTAAGGTGACTCTCTGCAAGGACAGAACGTCTGGATTTCACAGCACATTCCTGTTAGGGTGGTGGAACAGAGGCCAACTGATAGAAGATAAACAGATGGATGCTATGACTTTAGCCATACCCAAATTAGCTGTCATTTTCTCTGCATTATATTTACTCATAGGAGTTTCTAATTAGTCACCTAAGGCCTTTCTACTTCTCAGAGTCCAGTGCAGAAACAGAAACGACTTTAGGTATTTCAAGCTGGAAAGCCCAAAAGAGCAGAAGTCAGGAGGCTGCCAGTGGAGTTTTGATTTCAGGGCCAAAACTATCAGCAGCACTGAAAGAACAGGCTTCTGCTGCTATTGCAATTACCGCTGCCGCCGCACCAACCATCTCACCCGTGAAGCTGGGAGCTGGAGGCCAGCTGTTGCAAAACTCACATCTGTTGGAACTCCCTCTTCAGCCACCCCAGCCTTAGAGGCCAGCCTCTACCTCAGGTCTGCCTTCCAGATCTCAAGCAAACGCAGCTCTGGCCAAACCAAATTCTCACATAGAGCTCTAGCTACAAAGCAGCCTCTCCAAATAGAAAGGGGGCGAGGGGGAATGGAATTCGAGAGCTCTCATCCAAATGTGTGTCACCGCATTCTAAGTGACTGGCTGTGGGGTGAGAGGCTTCTCTGGGAGTGGAGGTTGGGTATGCTTGCAGGCTGCCAGCACAAATGGACATCTCAGGACACCTTTCCTAGCTCCCTCCCTGAACTTCAGAATTTATCACTCCCTCCGTGGCAACCTCACCCTCTTTGCTTAAATATACTATTTATTACATTATCCTGTGTTTTATTGTTAATTGGGTACATGTTGTTGTTCTCTCCCAGATTACTCATTTCCCAGGATATATAAAGGCTTGAAATAGAGTTTAGTCACAGAAAGTGCTCTGTTATTATTATTGTTGTCTAAATTTATCTCTTTTCTAAATCCTAGCAATTCTGGAGGTGCTTGATCTTTGTTTGCTAAATAAATGAGTGGGTTTTCAATGCTCCTTCTTAATAGGTAGTAACTCTTCCTGGGATCTCTTGCCTCTACTTCCCAATGATCTTAATCACCAGTGGGACTGCTGTAATAAAATATCATCAACTAGGTAGGTCAAAAGTCATATAAAGCTGGTTCTCACATTTCTAGGGGCTGGGAGTCTGAGATCAGGGTGCCAGCATGGTCAGGTTTTGGAGAGGGCACTTCTGAGCTGCCGACTGCAGACTTCTTGCTGTTTCCTTGCTGTGGAGAAAAGAGGATGAGAGAACTCTCTAGGTCCCTTTTATTAGGGCACCATTTAAGGGCAGGAGTCGCAGCCATGGAGGGGGCTCCACCCTTGTGACCTATTATCATCCAAAGCCCCACCTTTCCATACCGTCATGTTGGGGGGTAAGATTTCAACATATGGGGCTGGCAGGTGGCACAGTGAATAAGGGCGTTGGACTCCCACGTGGCTGACCACGGTTCGAGTCCCAAACCTGGGGACTCGCTTTCTCACTTTCCCTCTGTCTCTCTCACTCTGTCCCTCTCTGAACAAATTAAAATAAATAAATAAATAAAGTTAAATTAAATAATTCTTAAAAAATGATTTCAACATATGACTTTTGGAGAGACATAAATATTTAGTCCATTGTACCAATACACACACATGTGCAGCTCCTTCACATGTCCACACCCATCCCACCCCCATCACTCAGCAACCTTGACATCATCATTCCTCCTACCTACAGGTATATAATTTGGGGGAAATAAAAGGCAGGACCTTTTTTCAAAAGGTGGGGACATTTATATTAGTGAAACAAAATGTTTAATGTTTCCTGGGTGACCAAAAAATTGTCAGACGATATTGACCACAGAAAGTGACTCTAGGTCACCAGGGAGTTGGTTCAGTAAGTTGAATTTGCATCCACACCACTGTTGCCTTACTCTGTATTTTTGGAAGATTAATGAGGAATTTATTGAGAGCAACATCTACTCCCTTCTCCCACACAAAACCTGGGTTTGGCTACCGATGTTGCTCAGATTATTTTATGACTCTAACATGTTTCTATAAAACTGAATGCTTTATATTGAAAATGATGTGAATACTATGAATAGTATGAATAATTGCACTCTGAAGGTCGCCTTGCTCTGTAGTTTTGGGAGATTAACGAGGGGTTTATTGAGAGCAACATCTATTCCCTTCTCCCATGCAAAACCTGGATTTGGCTACTGACATTGCTCAGCTTATTTTATGACTAAAACATACTTCTATAAAACTGAATGCTTCATACTGAAGGTGATGTGAATACTGTGAGCAGTATGAATAATTTCACTCTGAAGGTTCACTTATATTGACACAGGCATCTTTTTCCTTTAACGTCATGTGTGACTGGCTAAGACGGTGTTCCATGTGGTGAGGAAACCACTGGGACAGGCTGTCGGGGAGCAGGCCAGGCATTTCTATTGGGCGATTCTTTGTGATAACCAATTTTGGTGCCAGGACTTTGGCGCAGTTGCTCTTTCAAAGGAAGCTCATGGGGTTTTGTACTTTTAAAGTGCCTCCAGTACATTTTCTTCATGTGATAGGACACCATAATAAAGCGGGGGACAGCTGAATTTGGAGTCGAAGTGCAGACCATTTGATGATTGTGTCTCTGACCCACATATCTGATTTGCCACCCAGTCCAGCTGGAGGTGGGAACCTGCCCTCCTTAAAGGGTCTTGACATTGATTCCTTTGAGTGGGAAGCAACAAACTGAGACAAACGTGGATTTATGGGGAAAGGCTGCCTTGTGAAGGGGGTTTTGCCTTTGGGGAAGAGACGCTATGTGAGCAAGATGGAAGCCTGTGCTGAGGACAAGCAGCAGAGGTCCAGTGGGAGCCATGGGAATCCTTAGCAGCCTCCCACTTTCCTTCTTCTCCCAGTCCCCTGGCAACACCCCCTTATTTGTCCTCAGTACAACACAAATGCCAAAGAGAGACACTCGGCCTCTTCATTCATTCTTGTTCCATCTGAGTTTTGAAGTTCCTCTGGGGCCTTTCTGTGGCCGGTTTTCATTTCCTCAGCTGAAAAGCAACACAACTCCCTGGAAAGGGATCAGGGCCAGGGATGCTACGGAGTATACACAAAGGAGAAAGGGTCCTTCCTCTGAGAATCCAGTCCCATGGCAACCGTCCAGCGTGTCCCCATTCCCAGCTCGCTTACTTAGCATTACCTTGAATTATTCATCAGCTCCTGCAGAAGAACAAAAGGCAGCATCTGTCTCTGCTCCCCGACTGTCCTACTCCTCGACCTTAGGGAATCTTAAGCTTCACCATGAGCATCCTGAACTCTCCAATGCACTTTGGAAAGGGTGCTGTCATCGTTCCCCTCCTGGGAAGGCTGAGTCCAGCCGAGCAGGGATCTCTGGCCACTAGGTCTTCAGGCTGTGCTTTATTTCTCTTTTCAGCCGCCCACTAGGACGGGCAGTATCCTAAGCCTCCAGTTGGATGACCTTGTATCTTGATAGGTACCAGGGATCAGGATAAATCCTGTTTGTTGACCCTGGGGACACAGCCTCTGAGGCTTCCTGTTGGACAGACTCCCCATTCCTGGTCCTGGGCAGCTCCACTTCACGTAAGAATATAAACGGCAGGACGGAAAGGAACTTCTCCCTGTCACTACTGAACTTAAGCCTCTATCAGCCCTACCCCTTTTACTTTCAACTCAAGTCCCTGCCTGCTACTTTGCCAAGGAATCCATCAGACAGAAGCCCTGTTTTCTTCCATCTGTAAACCTACCTAAACTGACACCCACTGCCTTTACATTATTATTTTCCTATAGTTCCCTTTGAGAGTGTTTTGACTTAAAGGAGCATCTCCTCTTAAAACATTTCTGTCTTGGGGCCAACAGGTGGCATGGTGGTTGAGGGCACTGGACTTTCATATGTCCGACTGCGGTTTGAGTCCTGGACCTGTCGGCCTGCTCTTTCACTTTCCCTCTCTCTATAGATATCTTTCTCTGCTCAAATTAAAATAATATTGCTAATAGATAAAGTTGAATAAAATAATTATTTAAAAAAAATAGACATTACTGTCCCTAGCTATGCCCTGCACCTTCTCCCTCTGCCTAAAACTACTCCCTTGCTAATACCCCACTCACTTGGGTCCAGTACTCTAGCAAAGAGGCATTGGGATATGCTACTTCAGGAACTGAGGACCTGGGAATGAGCACTGGTGCTACCACCTACCCACGTGTGACCCAGGGCAGGGGCAGGCTGCCCTCGACATGGCAGTAGATGATAACAGCCTCTGCTGATCAGAGGTAGAGAGTCCCTGACAGCCTCATTAACATGACAGTGAGTCTTAGATCCCATTCCATTAAAAGCACAAACATGTGGGGCCATTAGGTGGCACAGTGGTTAAGGCACTAAATTCCAACCAATCACTATTCAAGTTCTGGAACTGGCAGCTTGAAAATCATGCCAGGCACATGTGCGTGCATACCCAAAACCCCAAGAGGAGAATGGAGAGAAAAGATCGAAGCATGGCCATCCCTCCAGGGGGGTGATTTCTCACTTCCCTCTCTGTGTCTCTCTGGTGCATGCACACACCCTATGGCAATAACCAAAAAATGGCAAACATTTATTGGCTGCAGACCCAAAAAAGTCACTCCAAGTCTGTTTCTGTAAGTTTGATTTCACCTCCCATCATTCTCAAGCACACTGACAAGACCCCTCTAAGACAGAATAATACTCTGACAGCAGGACCAGCCAGGTGCTACTGGAGGGAAGGAGTTTGGGGCACATAACCATTTCTTAGGTGTGGATTCCTGACCAGTAAACTTCAAATACTAACTACCCGCTGCAAATGCTAAGTTAAATTATACAAATAAACATCACACTGAAGTTTGTCCTGAAATATTTTAAAGTAAATTATTACACAAACAATTAGTAGTAAAGGAATTAACATCTCGGTTTCTCTGTGTCCTCATTCTGAAAAATGGCAAAACAACTGTATCTACTGTAAAGGGATATTGGAAGCATGAAACAAGTTAGTTAATACATAAACAGTATTTAAGATAGAGCTTGGCACATAATAAATACTCAAGAACTCGCTGTTATTATTTTTCTGTGGACTTGTCATTCCCATCAACTTACAGAATTCTTCCTTAGGCCTTAATGTAGCTTTTCATTAATTTCCATCTTTTTGCTGCTGAAAAACTACGCATCACTCTATGTCTCAATTCGATCAACTTTACACCAATTTTCCACCTGATTCTGCATGTTCAGATTAGGTTCTTGTTTAATTCCTCAAACATTTGTTAAACTCCTAACAAATGTCTTGGGCATCCTGCATGCAGCAGGTTCTGGGAAGGACTTCAAGAGATATATTTGATGCAACAACATAACTCTGTAGGGAGCTTATGGCCGAGCTAGATAGAACGCACAGCTGTAGGTGTCTTGATGGTCAGGGCCTCAACTTACAATGTGTCTACAAAGCACAGACAGGGCTGTTCACATGCAATATGGAAATGACTCACTACCTTCGTGGAACAAATGTAACATCTTAATATTCCTAAGAATTGTGAAGTTCTAAAAATAGGAGAGGATTGAAGAATACCAACTTCCCTCAATTCAAAGGTGTTTTGTCTTTGATATAAGATACTTTTGCATACCTTAAGATTCTAAAAAAAGGAAAAATCAAATCAAATGACCATTTTGAGTACAAGTTGAATTTTCCTTGAGCAGCCAAAGGACCAAGTATTGACTGATTTAAATGCAAAGGCCATAACTGAGGGATACCACTTTTGAGTGTTCTCAACATTAAGGCCATGGGTTAAGAGTCTAGTTGGTATCTGGACCAAAATCTCTAATTTCTATATGCAATGTCCAATAAGTTGAGAAAACAACCTCAAAAATTCCATGGGAAGATGACCCCCAGATTTTTTTTTTTTAATTTGCCATAGAGCATGGGTGCTCACCACAGAGAGATAATGAGAGGGGAAGTATAAGATCACTCCCCAGGAGAGATGGCCGTATCGCATTCCTTCTCTTCCATTCAATCCTGGGATTTGGGGCATGCATGCATGCCTGGTGTGATTTTCAAGCCGCCAGTTTTAGGACTCAAACCGGTCAGCCACATAGGAGTCCAGTACCTTAACCACTATGCCATCTGCTGGGCATGGCCCTTTGATTTTGATAGGCTGACTGACATCATTTCCTAGTTACATCTTCAGCAAGAGGTAGAGCTGGGTATAGAAATAATTAAGAGTGCCAAAACAGTAGTATTAATTCTTTCGTGTTAGAAATCTGTGCACATTTGCCATTTTAGCAATGTGAGTTATAAATAGGTCAATCTTGAAATTTAAACTTGAAAGGTTAATTTGATAACTAATTTTGATTTTTAAAATTTTAAGTGAAAATCTTGCTACATTTTACATAATATTGAAACTTCAAAAAAAAAAAACACTTAAAGTTTTGCCACACTTGTGACTTGTTAAAAGTTTAAGAGTTTATTTAGGGTCAGTCAGTGGCATAGTGGTCAAGGTGGCTGGCTTTCACATGGTTAACTGCAAGGTTTGAGTTCCAAATCCAGTGACTTGAAAGACGTGCCAAGTGCGTGTGCATGCATACCCAAAATCCTGAAAGGAGGGATGGAGGATAAGGGATTGCAGCATGACCATTCCCCACTGGGATGTTTCCTCACTTTCTTCCTCTGTCTCTGGTGAGCACACACACCTTCTGGCAAATGGGGAAAAAAAGTTTATGTAAGTACTGAGGATGATCTTGTTAAATCCGGCAGTTGGATTACTTGGCAAGGAAATCAAGTGTTTTAAGTTTGTAAACACAACTTAAAATGTTCAAAGGTATTATCCAAATTTTAAGTAATGCAGTATTAATTTAAAGCCTTCAAAAGTGATTTTTCAAATTTTTCTAGACTTACAGATTTTACTCTACAAGTAGAACTTAAAAACCTATGGTAAGGACTTGGATTTTTTTTATTTTGTATTTTCCAAGAGGCTGTTGCTTTAGGGCATGTGTGCTTGCCAGAAAGACAGAGAGAGAAAGAGAGACAAAAAGAGAGAAATAACTCCCCAGGGGGGGATGACCATGCTGTAACCCCTTCTCCTCCATTCTCCCCTCAGGATCTTGTGCACACACTCACACGCACCCGGCGTGAGTTAAAGCCACCGGGTCTGGAACTTGAACCGTGGTCGACTACATGGGAGCCCAGCGACAAAGCTATTACGCCAACTGCTGGTCCCAGGACTTGGATTTTAAATATGTAACTGTGGTAAATTGAATCTTAAGCAAACAAACACAAAAAGTACCCCTTTGATTTTTTTTTTTTTTCCTAAAAACTGCTCTTACAGTATTTACTAGTAAGGAGCTAGCAGGTGGCATGATGGTTAAGGGGTCTGGACTCCTACATGGCCAACCGTAGCTCGAGTCCCAGATTTGGTAGCTTTCTTACTTTCCCGCTCTCTCTCTGTTCTTCTCTGGTAAAATGAAAATAAACAAAAATAAACAAACAAATAAATAAAGTTAAATAAATAGTAACTATTTTTTAAAAGTATTTAATAGTTAAAACAATTACTTTATAGTCTCACTGTGGAATATAGACTTTGCCCTTTAAATCCTTAGAAAGATGGAATGTCCATAACATGAAATCTCTAAAATCCAAAACCTTTTGAATATCAACATGATATCACAAGTGGAAAATTTCACATCTGATCTCATGTCAGATGGGTCACATCAAAACACTGCAATACAGGGACCAGCAGTTAGTGTAATGGCTATGTCGCTGGACTCCCATGTAGTCGACCACGGTTCGATTCCTGGACTGGGTGGCTTAAACTCACATAGGGTGTGTGTGCATGCATGCCCAAGATCTCGAGAGGAGAATGGAGAAGGGATTGCGGTGTGGCCATCCCCCCTGGGGGGTTATTTCTTGCTTTCTATCTCTCCGTCTCTGTCTTTCTGGTGAGAGCATGCACCCTATAGCAAAAACAAACAAACAAACAAACAAAAAAAAAAAAAACCTCTCCCCCCAAAAAAAAACACTGCAATACAAAAAATATTGTGTAAAATTAGCTTCAGATTATGTGTATAAGGTAGTACATGAAACATAAATGAATTTTATGTTCAGACCTGGGTCCTATCCCCAACATAGCTCACATACATGAAAATATTCCAGAATCATTAAAAAATTCATAATATTATTTTGGGTATACTTCTCATTTCTCTAATAAGACGATAAGCTCACCTGTAACACAGAATGTGTCACCTATTTTGGTTGTATCCCAGGAGACAAGAGCACCATAGATGTTCTTTTCTCAACTGGGTGTGTGACTTTGGTGGGTCACATGATCCCTCTAGCCTCTGGCATCTCAAAAAGAAGTCTGAGTTATTCTGACAGAGAGAAGGACCCGGTCTGTCTTGTCACTGCTGTCTTCCCAGGGCCCAGACCTGTGTGAAGCACATAGCAGGTACTCTGCAACCACTGAACGTACGGGTGAATGTACTACATAATTCTAGGGCTCCCTTTACTCTACCCCAATTCTATGTGCCTCAATGTCTAGAAGGGCTGCAGAATAGTCAATTAACAGAAGAATGTCAGTCACAGCAGATTTGGAACACAGTTGGAATCCAGGAGTAGAGGCAAATTATTTCTTGACTGTGACCTTGTGGCTGCTTTTCAACTCAAAGTGAGCCCAATGCTGGCCCACCTGCCTTGCTCTGCTCCTCCAGTCTTGCCAGCTCCATTCCCAGAGTGACCTGATGGCTCCTAGCTCTACCCAGGGGAACCTAACCTTCTCCAGAGTAGAGCACAGCATTAGTATCAATGTCCTCCACAGCACTGTTTGCTGTGCTCCTAAACCTTCTCCTTGGGGGTGATAGAGAACGCAGGTGGCAAAAGAGTAGATGAGCCCCTGCCCTATACACTTGGACTAAAAGTGACCCAGTATGTGAGTTTCATGCTGTGGCCAAGGCTAATCAGAAAACAACTGAGTGGTGTGGTGTGGTTCAGAGTTTTCTTCCTGACTAACTGCCTCAAGTTCTATGTGATCTTGAGAAATCTTTCTCTTCTCTGAGGAACTTATTCTGAAATACAAGATCTGTGAACTTTTGGTCTTAAGATTCTTACAGGATCTGTTACCAGTTCTTGAGTTTTTGGTCTTGAGATTCTTTTATAAGCCTGAAAATATCTATTGGTTCATATCTATTAATATGTACTGTGGTAGAAATTAAAACTGAGAAATCTTTGCAAGAATATACAAACACATACTCTTGGACCTCTGGAAAATTCCATGATAAACTAGAGAGGGAATGGTCATGACAGAAGTCTTGTACTATCATGGGAAAGTTTCGATCTTGCCAACCTCAAACCCAATCTTGAGTCCTGTGATACAATAATACTCTTCCATTATAAAGATGACTTTAGGGTTTATTGAGGAAAGGACAGACTAAAGATATTATTTTCACTTTAAGATGGGAGAGGCCACTTCACCCTCTCGTGGCTTTCATTTGCCCTGTTGTTGAGAGTGGGGAATTAGTCCACGACTCAAGTTGTGTCTTTCCACAGTGTCAAGGTTTTATTTACCTCAAACATCCTAACATAGCAGCACAGTGGGGTAAAGGACAGGGGGTGAGAGCCTGCCTGAGGCCAGTGCCTGCAGAACTCCACCAGGGAGCTCTGCTCTGAGAGTCTGCCCAAGGTCGTCACCAGGATGGAGCTGTCTACACAAATCCTCCTTCCAACGTCGCCTCAGCAACACGGGGCATCCCTCAAGCTGCTGCTGTGACAACGGACAGTCCGATTTACTTTTACCAGGCCCTCGGTGCCTCTGGGTCTTAGTGAGGAGAGCTGAGAGCTGCAAAGCGAGTGCTTGAGGACAACAGTTGCTCTGTCTCTCACGGACAATGGCAGGGGTCTGTCTGAGTGCCCAGCTTATATGTTCCTTTACCATATGTTCTTATCTCTGTTATCAGTCTGGGTATCAGCCTGTCATGGCTTGTGGTGATGACAGTTTATCTGAGGGTTCAGGCAGGCCTTTACATAGGTCTGTGAAAGCAGTCAAGTTGTTCATGAACATCCATGGAAGCAGTCAGGTAAACATGTTTGTCAAAGTATGTTGTTTTGAAGACTGTAGCGCTGGGTGCTTAGCACAAGGAAAGCCATTTTTGAGCAGTGCTCTGTACACCTCCAGAGTCACGGGGGTCATATGGCTGTGGCTGCCTGAGATCCCCTTTCATTCCCACACATCCTGTTTGCTTTGACAGTGAAGTGTCCCAGTGGGCCTCAGATCACCTCTCCCACCTGCTTCTTTCCTGTCAGGACAGCCCTAGAGTCAACACTCAAGGAAACAACCTGTCCTTGTGAGAACTGGGCACATCAGAGAAAACAACTTCTAGGGCATCTGGAAAACTGACTTCTGAAAGAATTAGCTCTGCCTTAAACCCCAAGAATCCAGTATATCTTCTGCCAAGACAGAGTTTGCTGGCAAACTCCTAAGCCAGTGACAGACTCTGGGGAGCCACAAGAGAGGACGATGAAATGAACAGATCAGGCAACACTAGCGGGGGCCCATGAGGTCAAGGAGGAGGGGTGAGCAGTTGCCACTAACTGCAGAATTTAGAAGCCTGTCTATGTCTGGGAGCCTGAGAAATAGAAAAGCCTGAATTCTGTGCTCAGTTTCCGTGGGCTTTAAGATAATGAAAGGCAACAGCACAATTCAAGAGTCTTGTATATTCCATCATGCATTTGTGTAGCACTACATCTTTTCATTTCAATGGCAGCCACCACCAAGATTTTAGCATTCCAGAGGTCTGATTAGTTACTCCACTGCCGTGTCTCATGGCACCACCTGTTTGGGAATGGCCTCTTGTAGGGTAATGATCCCTGCAAAATGAACTGCAGGATACAATACGGAGTCAAGATGTACCATTGTGGTCTATGATAGCTTCACTTTGAGCAAGTACTACCTAGAATAAAGTGTTCCCACTCATGGCCATCTGCTTTGTAGTCTCTCGGAAAAACCAGATAAGACAGCCTTTCTGGGCAGAGAGAGCACAGAAATGATGACAGGGATCACAACAGCCTCCAGGCAAAATGGTAGAATGGGCTGGTACCTCCCCCACCCCTTCCCTTTCTGCATTCATCTCCTACTTCTGAGAACCGAGATCTAAAAATTGCTTTGTTCTGGGACCTCCCAACATTTTTGGAAAAGTCATGTATCTCCCTCACATATTTTTCTGTTAACAGGTACATTTTCTTTTTATCAAAGTGTAAATAATTTAAAAGATATAACTTTGGGTCCATTGACTTAAAATTGTTAAATCACTCTGTTAAATGTTTCAAATATCCACCTTTATCTATTCAAATAATTCATGAAAAAACTTTTCTTCAATAGTCAGAAATTTTTCTTTTTTTCCTCTTCTCCTTGGACTCACATTTTTATCCTATGTTACCACCAGGATTTTATCTCAGTATGAAACACATTTAAGCTTGATAATCTTTTACAGAAAATCATATAGTTCCTGGCAACAGAATATGTATATATGTTCAAATTTTACAACATAATATTTTCTAGTTTGAATGTTTATTAGGGTTATTATTCATGCAAAATGGAAGAAGTTAAAATTTCCTGTCATCATAAGATTTTGCATGTTAAAAATATTCTAGATTGATTTATCATTAAATTTATATTAGTATATAATTGGATTAAAAACATAAAAATTGTTAAAAATTGTTAAACATTTTTTAAAAACTAGCCTTTTTTAAATCAATAGATGCATGATAAGTGAATATTGCTTATTGCTAGAATAAGATAATATTTTGTGGAAATTGCCAGCAAAAAAAAAAAAAAAAAGCTATTGAGCTACTAAATCTGCAGAGAACTTGAAGCAGACAGGAGACTTGTACCTAAATTAAAAACAAACAAACAAAAAAAACAAAAAAACCTACACATATTAACAACAAACAATAACTTTTAGAAAAAATGAAATAAATGGTTTCCCCCATGGGTTTGAACCAATGTTTAAAACAAAAATCCCTATACAACTTGCTTTAATTTTAAAGTTTAATCTTAATATTTTACCTCTTCTTACTTAAAATCAATGCAACTCTGTACTCGAGACACAGATATAGATAGTTCAGCTTGACTCCCTTTCTTGGTGTCTTGGAGGAGTGCACCACATTGAGAGTCATCATGCACAACAGGAACTTTCTATTTGAAAAGTACTATTGGAGCTATTGCAAAAGGGGAAGTGGAGGAGAGCTAGCATGATACCCAAAATGTGTTCACAGGATGATCAGTTTTAGGAAAGAGCACATATGAAAACCAAGATCTGGAATTCCATTCTTTTAAAATGACCAGTGGGCCAGACCCATAGCATGGCGACTAAGTGCTCTGCATAGAAAGTCAGACACTGAGTGGCACACTGTCATTCAAAGGCAGGCCCCCTGGTGGCTTAAAGAATACAGTGGGCATGTGTGCATGCATGCCCCAAGTGTCTATGGGATGGAAAAGTAGGAGAGGAAAAACTGCAGTGTAATCATGCCCCGATCTCCCAGCAGTCAGCCATGTGGGAGTCCAGCACCTCTCTCTCTTTTTTTTTTTTTTTTGGAGAGGCTTTTCGCTATAGGGCGCGTGCGCTCGCCAGACAGACAGAGAGAGACATAGAGACAGAAAGCGAGAAATCACCCCCCAGGGGGGATGGTCACGCCGCAATCCCTTCTCCTCCATTCTCCTCTCGGGATCTTGGGCACGCACGCACACGCGCCCAGCGTGAGTTGTAAGCCACCGGGTCCGAGACGCGAACCGCAGTCGACTACATGGGAGTCCAGCGACATAGCCATTACGCTAACTGCTGGTTCCCCCAGTACCTCTCTTATTCTCTCACTCTCTCTCTCTGGTGAGCCCATGTTCCTTTTGGCAATTAAAAAAAAAAAAAAATTACTCATGTCCATGTACTTCTTGATAAGAATTTGTTGCCCTTAACAGTGAGTTGTTCTGAGGTATTCGAGTTATCATTAGTCTTTTAACTGTCCTCACCCCAATCTCCATTTTCTCCATTTTCTTGTGAAATATAAAGCCCCCTCATTTCAACAGGCCAACTAGAGCAGTCTTCCTCTAAGCTCCACGTCCTCATTTCCTTTTTCCTCTCTCCCCATGTTTAATCTTTCAGGTACAATTCCCATTCTCAGAGACCTCAGATCTTGGTGTTTGAATGTTACACAATAAGATGTACATGCTGGTGATCTGAGTCCATCCAGATACATCATTTACAACTGAAAGGTAGACAATTTCTTTTTTGTAATAATTATTAAATTTTATTATTATAATAATTATTATTATTTTAACTTGCTATAGGATACGTGTACTTACCAGAGAGAGAGGGAAAGTGAGAAAGCAAGCTGCTGGGCCTGGGACTTGAACCATGCTCTGCTATGTGGGAGTCCAGCAGCTTAGCTACCATGCCACTTGCTGGCCCCAAAAGGTACCATGCCACTTGCTGCCCCAATTTCTAAAGGCTTGCCTCTTATTAGTGAAGTAGCCTCTTATTGGTAAAGGTATATGATTCCTTTGAAAAAAACAAAAAAACAAAAAAACAAAAAAACCCACTATTTTTTAAATTCAACTTTATTTTATTTATTTATTTTAATTTGACCAGAGGGGGACAGAGTGACAGAAAGAGAGAAAGAGAAGGAAAGTGAAAAAGCAAGCCGCCAGGTCCAGGACTAGAGCCGTGGTCAGCCATGTGGGAGTCTATCGCTCTTAACCACCACCCTGCCGGCCTCAAGGCAGACAATTTCTAGAGGCCTTGCCTCTAATTGGTGAAACATCCTCTTATTGGTGAGGGCACTCCTATGCTCTTACCTCCTGCATATTTTTTTTTCTTAACTACCTATTCTAGTCTCTTCAGTATCTCAAGGTTTCTATACACAATAAGCTGGAAATGCCTAAGACACCAACCAGAAATGCCTACTGCATTCTAACTTCAGTTTGCTGGCCAGAGATAACCTGAGCCTTGAGTCTGCAGAGTGAGAGAAAGAGAAAGAGGAACAGCATTTTTCAAGTGTGGTTGTAAAGGGAGAGGCCCAAATCTGAGAGTGCTTGCCCATAATGTTGACCAATTCCAAAGAATCCACCCAGAGGTCCAGCAAAGGAGGACATGAGTTTACTTAAGAGGATAAGATGCTCTGCTGATGGCTGGGTGGAGGATGGTTTGTGCTGTCATGAGAATGGGCTCAAGTTGTGTATGTTAAGATCAAAGAGCACATACATCACCTATAAGATCAGCGTAGACTCCCTATCTCTGAGGTGGGGATCTGGTTCCTGCATACATACATTGTTTGAGGATGACAATAGAAGGTCAGGTTATTGATTAGCAGAGTTGCCAGAGCTTGCACATTAATTTAGTGCCTCTGGTCTTGGGATTCCAATGTGTGAGAGGGGTGCATACCTCTGGAACAGTCCCAGCTATGAGCAGATTCCATGAGGTAAGAGAATGGTCACAAGATGTTTGAATGCCCAGACAGATCAGCAGCTAGGTCTCAGGGGTAGGAGAAAGGAGGGAGAGAGCTCAATGTATGGAGCCTACCCTCAGTGGTCATCATCCAAGTACAGAATAGGAAGATGCTAATACCTCAACCAGTGAGCAGCTCTGGTATTAGGAATCCTGTTGCCACTCATCCCTCCTTGCCTCACCACCCACTTTTTCCTCCCACTTCAGAATTGTCCAAGCAGAACAGAGGAACCAGGCTTAGAAAGGGGAAGGAAGGAGTTGGTGACTCCTCAGGTCTTCAGCTCTACCCCCACAAGGACAAAGTGGGTAGAAAGGACTGGTCTTAGACAATATCTCTAAGAAAATAAAGCTTCCTTTGTATCCACTTACCTTGTTTTCAAACTTCTCTCATTCCGTCTCCCCATGCTGCTCCAGCTTCCAGTGGAAGTATTTTTAGGCTAAGGTGCCTCCCTGGTTGGCAACCCGAGAAGAGAAACACCCAAGCACCTGGATGCCCTGCGGTTGCCTTGTCTCAGAAATCCAGGGGTTTCTCCTTCAAGCCTCAGCTTGACAAGCAAGAAGTGTCAGGAACACGATGGAAGAAGAGCCAGCTGACCTATTTGATCTGGAATGAGTGATCTGTCGAATAATTCTGTAGCAATAAAAGAATGTATTCACTTATAATTTTATCCAGTTGTAGCTTGCTTAACAAAGCCATTAGCTCGATTACAGTATGTTATACTTAACAATATCTTTAATGATTTTTGTGGACTAATAAGACATGTATTGAATATGATGTCAGTATTATTATTCTCACTTTATGCATGAGAAATATTTAAATAGTTGGCCCAAATTCACAATCTATAAACTGAGAGGTGACTCGGGGCAAAGACAAAGCTGCTTAGAAACGTTCTTAGATTGCCTGTTTATACTTGATTAACTTCATAGCAAGGATTTCCTTCTGCTAATGATGTTTTCCCTCACTTCTTTTTGAAAGTTTGTTTTGTTTTGTTTTTTTTGTTTGTTTGTTTTTGCTATAGAGTGCTTGTGCTCACTGGAGAGACCAAGAAACAGAGATAGAAAGCGAGAAATCACCCCCCAGGGGGCATGGCCATGCCACAATCCCTTCTCCTCCATTCTCCTCTTGGAATCTTGAGCATGCATGCACACGTGCCTGGCCTGAGTTTTAAGCCGCTGTGTCCAGGACTTGAACTGCAGTTGACTACATGGGAGTCCAGAGATGTAACCATTACACTATCAGCTGGTCACTCCCTCACTTCTTACCATTAAGGAATATTTAAAGCATTATTTACTAACATTTATGTATGTGTTCATCACCAACAAGGTGATTCTTGAAAGAAGAATCCTTGTCTAGTCTGATTCATCTCCGTGTATTTTCAGTCACATTATCTAACATTATGCCTTAAAGATAGCAGATACTCCATATATATCATGTATTTGTGTATAAATGAATAAATAGCCCCTTTTTAGGAACCAGATTATTACATTGTGAATATCAGGCATCATTCTCCAATCCTTCATATATGTAATGACTTTCAAGAATATACTCTTTGATAACTTTGGTTATTTATAAAGTAAATCTTTGGAAATCAAAATAAAGCAAAATGAAAAACATACATGATCATTTTCTTTTCATTAATTTACCAAAACTAATTTCTCTTATGTGGAGTCAGCTCTGTTATAGAGTGGAAAATAAGCTCTAAGTCCAGCTGCAAAAGACAGACACGATAAAATTCAAACAATAAAAAAAGGAATCAGCTGATGGCATAATGGTTATGTCGCTGAACTCCCACGTAGTCAACCACAGTTCGAGTCCTGGTCCTGATCACTTAAAACTCATGCCGGACACACGTGCATGTGTGCACAAGATCCCGAGAGGAGAATGGAGAAGGTATTGCAGCATGGCTACCCCACGGGGGAGTGGGGAGGAGAGGAGTGATTTCTTGCTTTTTGTCTCTCTGTCTCTCCAGCGAGCACATGTGTCCTATAACAAAAATCTTTCTCAAAAACAAAACAAAACAAAACATAAAACAGTAGATTTTTCTTTTTTACATAAAGGAAATCTAGGTAGAGTCCAGGGCTGCCCAAGTTCTCCATGTTGTCAGCCACTTGAGATTTATAAATCTTGGGACCAGCAGTTGTCGTAATGGCTATGTCGCTGGACTCTTATGTAGTAGACCATGGTTCAAGTCGTGGACCTGGTGGCTTAAACTCATGCTGGATGAGTGTGCACGTGTGCCAAAGATCTTGAGAGGAGAATGGAGGAGAGGGGACTGTGGCGTGGCCATGACCCCTGGGAGGTGATTTCTCGCTTTCTGTCTCTCTCTGTCTTTCTGGCGAGCACACACCCTATAGCAAAAAGTTCTCAAAATAAATAAATAAATAATCTCACTGCTCTCTTATCTTCAATAACAGCTTCTATCTCACAATCTGCATTTCAGTAAGCAGAAATACTGGAGAATGAGATTGTGCTGTGATACCCCATATGTTCATGTTAGAAACTTAATTGTCACTGTAGCGGTATTAAGAGGTGGGACATTTAAGAGATGACTAGTCTTATAGGTGGAGCCCTCATGAATGGATTAATGCAGTTATCTGGAAGTGAATTCATCCTGGAAGAAGTGAATTTCTCCTCTTGAGAACAGGTTGTTTGAAAAGCAAGCTCAGCTTGCTCATATGGCCTCTTTCACTTGTGCTTAACAGTAGAGCAAAACAAAACTGCCTACATGTGGTACTATAGGGGAATGGTAAATGATGGCATATTAAATTGATGAAGAATGATTCAGTCATTTAAAATAATATATGACAAAGGCCAGCAGGTGACATAGTGGTTGGGGTGTGAGACTCCCACATTGCTGATGACCATTTGAGTCTCGAAGCCGGTGGTCTGATGTTCGCACCAAGTGTGTGTGCGTGCATACCCAAAAGCCCAGAAGAAGAATGGAGGAGAAGGGATTGCAGTGTGGCCATCCTCCCTGCAGGGTTATTTTTCACAGTCTCTCTCTCTGTCTCTCTTCAGCAAGCACACTTGCCCTATGGCAAAAAACTTGAAAAAAATATACATATATAATGAATACCATCAAAGGGCTTGCAAAAATACTAGTAAAATAACGTTAAAAATTTTTAAGAAGTTAAATATTGGGATGGTAGCTGTCAAATTCTGGCTGTTTGCCTAGCTTTATGCCTTTCATCACATTTCCCTTACCCGCACAGCATCCAGCAAGAACCAAGTGTCCCAAATCCGCTCACTGCAAATTCCTCATCCTTCCTTATGTTGCTGGGCTTGCAGAAACATTCCTTTCTTGTTCCTTTTTTGAACCTTACTGGTTCTTGAATTTTGGGTTTTGGATTTTAAAACGTGGTTCCCAGAGGACTATCTCAGATAGACAGAAGGGATTTGACAAATCTTAAGGTGTTCTACGGCAGCTCGATACGCCAAGTAGAAAGAAATCATGTCAAAAAGAATTATGGATGTGACTTTGGAGCGTTTAGTCATCTTAAGTGAAAATAAAGAGAATTTTCTGGATTACATGTAAATAATAAATATAAAAATAAATAAACAAAATAAAGAGAGTTTTCTGAAGGAAAAAACAACCAGCCATCCTAGCCATCTGGGAATAAAAGAATATGAGAATTTACAAATTACAAAAAGCCCTTTGGGCCCCCAATTTTTGGGGGTAAGTAGGCTCTAAAAGCTGTTCAATTGCTAACATAGACTATTTTTTATAGAAAAGGGGTGTGATCTCAGAAGGTAAAGCCAAAAGCCAGGATGGAGGAGCTAAGAGCAATGGAGAATGATGAACGGAGGAGCGACTCCCAGGGAGCAGAACTGGATCATTCTCAAAGTAGGAAGGCCTGGTAACATGCACCTTGTAGGGTTATGAATTGTTGACTGCTGTGTGATTTTCTACAATTCCTCTTTTTATTTATTTATTTTTTTTAGGTTTTTGCCACTAGGGTGTGAGCTCACCAGAGAGAGAGACAGTAAGAGGAAAAGTGAGAAATAATCCCCTTGGAGGGATGGCCATCCTGCAATCCCTTATCCATTTTCCTCCCAGAATTTTGGGCATGTGTGCACAGATGCCCAGTGTGATTTTCAAGCCTCCAGGTCTGGGACTTGAACTGGTCAGCCATGTGGAAGTATAGTGCCTTAACGACCATGCTGCCTGCTGGTCCCCAATTCCATTTTTTGAATGGAAGTATATACTACTGTTGTTCTGTCCTTGTTTTATCATCGTTGTCGAGTGTAGGTAGAGCATATAACTTTAGTATACAACACTCTAAATTCAGAGGAGCTATAGCCAAGGAACCTCGGTCTCATTTGGACCTGATTTTTTTTAAAAAGCACAGAATCCTTGACTTTAACCCTAAATACTATAATTGAACATAACCTCTGGGGGTCCTAGAAAGAGCGAGTGTATTTTCCAAGTGAAAGGCTGTGAATAATTAGAATTAGGAAGTAGAATGTGGTCTAGTCTATGGTTGTAGTAATGGCTACCAGTAGCCCCTTCATACATTGATTGGCACAATGACTTGGGTCACAAATGGGACATCAGGAAATGTAACACAACCTTTGAAGCAACTCTTGCTCCCTGAGGCTTGCCCTCTTTTGCTGTTTATGAAGTCCTTCCACCAGCACATGAATAAGCACAGGCTTACCTACTGGAGGATAAGAGGCCTCATGAAGAAAGGCTCCAGGCTGCCAAGTCGTCCAAGCTGAGTTCTTTTTGTGAAAGCCTTCCATTCCAGCCCAACAGGCCCAAACTGGAAGAAACACCAGTTATCCCATAGAATCATTTTGTTGTGTTAAGTCAGTAAGTTCAAGGTAGTTTAGCAACAAAAGCTAATCAATATAGGGAGACTCAAACCTAGCAGATAGAAGAGTGGGGGGAGGTGACACTGAGGTAGCGAATCTCTGAAGAGGAAACCCAGGTGTGTGGACAGTTTCCCAAGACAAACTAAAACAATTCACAGAGGGAGATGATACTATGTCAGTGGGAAACCAGGATGAATAAATCCCCAAAATCAAGTCCAGTGGAAATGCTGAAGGTGGGAACTGTAGCGTGAGCAATAAATTTGGAAGTTGGTGGGATTAAGAACAGGCAGAGTGCTAGGAAAAATACATAGGTTAGGGCAAGTTGTTCAGAAATAAAGCTTTGAAGAAGGAAGAGCCACAGGTTGTCCTTCAGGCAATGGCTAACAGGTAATTAGCTTGAGGCTAAGAGGTAATTAGCTTGGGGTATAGCAGAAATTCTGAGTCAGAAGCTATGAGGGTGTGACCCTGGAATCTGCATTGTTAATATGCTCCCTAGAATTTATTTAACTATTTATTTAGCTGGGACCTCACTATGTCACCATCCTCTTGGTACAACCTCCGAAGTAGTTGGGACTTTAAGCACATACCATTACATTTGACTACTTAGAGTGGGCTGGGAATTGAATTTGATCCTCTCATGTAGCCCCAGCCTATAAAGTAGCAGGGTATGCCGGTACAGGCCACTGTAGCCAGGCCACCTCTGGAAATTTAATGTATACTTTCTTCGCAGTAACTTGCCCTACATATCAAGGGGTATTAGAAGGAGTAAACTTTGTTAGGTTATCAAAGTTCCTTCCCCAAGGCAATGAGTATCTAATCATCTCAAACATAACTAAAGATCAGTGATTGTCAAGCCTAGGTGCACATTAGAATCATCTGGGAAATGAAAAATAAAAGAAAAGAAAAATTAATGCCTATCCCCTACTGCACAGCAATTAAATCTGAATCTCTGGAAGTGTAATCTTGGTATTTTAAATGCTTCCAAAGTGATTGGATTAAGGAGAAAGAGATGACTCTAGAAGAGATGATGTAATCCCTAAACCCAGAGCTCATCCATCAGGTTTCTGAGAAATGAGTAAAACATACAGAATCGCTCTGTGTGCCCTCATTTTCATATGTTTAGTGATTGATCTAAACTGCTATTGACCTCAAAAATCAGTGTTGGGACTTAGTGACTAATGGCTATTTCTGAGTCAAAAATGAAATAACACTTATTTTCAAAATGTAATAAAAATCAAGTGAGCATTAAGTCAGGCACTATGAATCAGCAAATATGAACATTCAAATAGCCTGAAGTCAAGTTATCTATAGAAATATATTTTCTTTAAATTATCACACCAGATTTCAAAATTTTGGTAGAAATGTTTACACTTCTGAAAAAGAAAAGTCTTATAATTAAATGAGTAAATTCAGCCTAACATATGAGATAGTAATAAGTAGTGGGGAGCTGTGACAAAGCATAAAAATTAATGAACACCAATTTAGCCAATAGGGTGCCACTTTATGGACCTCTGAGTGATAATGGAAACCATTATAATAGAGAAGTGAATGTAATTACAGAATTAAAATTGATAAGGAATCAGGAAAGAGTTTAAAGAAGGAATAATCATGGAAAAATTTTAAAGACTGAAGAATTTTTAAAAATTTTATTTATTGGGAACCAGCAGTTAGCATAATGGCTATGTCGCTGGACTCCCACATAGTCGACCGCGGTTCGCGTCTCGGACCCGGTGGCTTACAACTCACGCTGGGCGCATGTGCGTGCGTGCCCAAGATCCCGAGAGGAGAATGGAGGAGAAGGGATTGCGGCGTGACCATACCCCCTGGGGGGTGATTTCTCGCTTTCTGTCTCTATGTCTCTCTCTGTCTGTCTGGCGAGTGCACGCGCCCTATAGCGAAAAACCTCTCCAAAAAAAAAAAAATTATTATTATCATAATCTTTTTTATATTACATTGAATCACATATATATATATATATATATATTTTTTTTTTGGAGAGGTTTTTGCTATAGGGCACGTGTGCTCACCAGAAAAACAGAGAGAGACAGAGAGAGAGAAAGCGAGAAATCACCCCCTAGGGGGGATGGCCATGCTGTAACCCCTTCTCCTCCATTCTCCTCTCAGGATCTTGGGCACGCACGCACATGTGCCCAGTGTGAGTTTAAGCCACCAGGTCCAGGACTCAAACAGTGGTCGACTACATGGGAGTCCAGCAACATAACCATTATGCCAACTGCTGGTCCCAAATCATGCATGTCTTTACAGTGTATTACATTTCTTTTTCCAGCACAATTACCATGCGTATCAGTCAAGACAAAGACATTACTATCCACATCATCATCATCAAATAGCTTTTCAACTTTTTTTATATTATTGTTATTATTATTTATTCTCATTATTTTTTTAATCATTCAATCACTATATATCATTTGACTTGTATAAAGAATTCACCCAACATGAAATATTTCTTAGACCTCTCCAATTGAATATGCTATACATGTTATCATCAATAGGTAATAAACCATTTCTGTGTCCCACTAATGTCATGCCTCTCTATTTGTTCTCTTGCTATCGTTCTTATACTCTTCCCTCCTCCCCCACCCCATTCCATACTGAAGGCTGAAGAATTTTTTTGACATCTTCAAATTTAGTTCTCAAATTTAAAAATTTTTCACTTTGAAATGATTTCACATATAAACATGTTACCAAAATAATACAAAGCCTTCTTCTATATTCCTCACCAAGATTCTTCAAATATTAGCATCTACTATGATCTCCCTAAAATGAATAACATCAAGAATTTTTCTCTAATACAATAATATTATCTAATATGTAGACCTCATTCAAATATACCAGTGGTCCTATTAATGCTTTTCATTTTGTTTAGGACATAATCGGGATCACACTTTGCAATTTGTTATGTCTTCTTAGTTTCCTTTCATTTAAAATAGTTGAAAAATTTTCTTTCTTTATTTTTGCCATAGAATGCATACATGTGCCAGAGAAAGACAGAGAGGGAAAGTGAGAAATTACTTCCCAAGAGGATGGCTATGCCACAGTCCTTTCTCCTCCAGTCTCCTCTAGAGATTTTGAGCATGCATGCACACACATGCGTAATTGGTATCCCAGAAGGGAAAGAGACTCACAAGAGCATTGACAATCTAGTCCATGAAATCCTGGAAGAAAACTTTCCAAACTGAGAGAGGCATTCAAAGATCCAGTCCCAAGAAATACAAAGGACTCCAAAAAAATCAACCCAAGACCATCTTCTCCAAGATGCATTACAGCCAGATTGACCAAAACCACAGACAAAGACAATATACTAAGACTGGCAAAAGAGAAATGACAAGTTACTTACAAAGAATATCCCATCAGGCTGATAGCAGATCTCTCATTGGAAACAATGTGAGGAAAGAATAGGAAAATATATTCTAAGTGTTAAGGGAAAAGCAATTGCAACCAAGAATACTGTACCTGGCAAGATTATCCTTTATATGGGAAGAGAAGAGAAGACCATTCTCAGACCTTGACATTTTTTTTTTTTTAAAGAATTATTTTATTTAACTTTTATTTATTATTACATCATTATTATTTTTCAGTTTGATCAGAGAGAGACAGAGAGAGAGAGAGAGAGAGAGAGAGAGGAAGTGAGAAAGCAAGCCACCAGGTCCGAGACTTGAACCGCGGTCGGCCATGTGGGAGTCCAGCGCCTTTAACCACCACGCCACTTGCCAGCCCCAGACCTTGACATTTTTTGAATAGAGTTAGTCAGTTATTTTGTAGAATGGCCCTCAATTTGAGTTTAACATTTATTGGTGAATCTTGTCTGAAAAAAATTTCTGTGGCATTTGTCAAATGGTGATTTTCTAATTCCATTAATCCTCTTACATTTACTCAACTCATTCTCTCCCATTTATTTATTTACTTATTAGAGAGATTGTTTCTACGGGGGCCATGTGCTCTCCAGAGAAACAGAGAGACAGAAAAAGAGAAATCATCCCACCCCCAGGGTCACGCCACAATCCCTTCTCCTCCATTCTCCTCTTGGGATTTTGGGCATGCACACACATACACCTGGTGTGAGTTTTAAGCCACTGAGTCCAAGACTTGAACCACGATTGACTACATGGGAGTCCAGCAACGTAACCGTTTCGCCATCTGCTGCTGGTCCCTCTCCCATTTATTTATTATTTTTCTTTATAACAGTATACTCTCATAGGTTCTTACTTTATTCTATGGGTTATCATTTATTACTAACATTACTTATTTTGTTACTCAAATTGTCCCAGACTTAACTATTGGGAGTTCCTTTAGTCAAACTCCTATGTGCATTTGACATATCCCAGATATATATGTATATAGTATTTTTTTCATTTCTGACATCACAAAATATATCATGCCCATCTTGTACTTTTCCTGTCTCGGGCCCAGAATCTGCTATTTTTGGCAAGAAATCCTAGTAACTTTTACTGGAGAATATTTTCAGAAACCAAGATCTGGGTAATTAATGTGCTCATTAGTACTGTGTGCCATTGCTTCTAGGGTCTCTCTCCAGATAGAACTGGGAAATGTGTATTTGGACAAACATGCATATATCTGGCGGGGGGGGGGGACTTCAGAAAGTTCTTGGGAAAACTGAATTAAAGTATCAGCTTGTGGTGCAAAACGATTCTGAAATCCATGCATAATTTTTTATCACATGCATTTTCTGTAAACTTAGACAATTTACTTATTTATTTGTCTGTAAGAGAGAAACAGCATCCCTAACATGGCCTTGACTTTAAAATTCACTTTAAAATTCACCTCCAACTTCAGAAAGCTCTGTGTCATAGACATGTGTCACAGACACATGCCTGCAGTACTCAGGGATGCAAACCTGGTAGCATTCCATGTGGGTCAGCCTTGCAGAGTGTCACATTTTATCACTTTCATGAACTTTTAAAAGAACTCCCTCACATGTCAATTTTATATTTACATATTAAAAATCATAGGTGCACATTTATGCCTTCAATTCCAGTCCAGCACCATTAGATTTTCTCTTTCTTATTTATAACTCCTTTCACTGACCATGAAAAACCTGTTTCTCATTTTCTATAATATATTGACCTATTTACTCAATCCTAAAATACAGAGGAAGCATTTCAGACAACCCATCCCTTTGACTGCCCAAAGGGCACTAATATATACTAATCTACCCATTCATGTATTTTCAAAACTGTTCATACCTACCAAAGCATACTCACTCTGTCCCCCAAAATAAACAGTCAGAGTACATCCAATTACTGCATCTGGTTCCAAGTTCAGGACTTCTGAATGATACAAAAACTTCTTATTTCAGTTTAACATAGCCCTTCATAATAGGGTCAACCATGGTGAAGCAAATTTATCAACTGCCGACATACTCAATATATAACAGTACAGAAAGAACAGGAATGACTGTAATAAGAAATCTCAGCTATGAAGAGGAGCATTGGTGAAATACAGGCACATACTAGAAATTACTACATATAAGACCTAATTCCCCTGAGATGGTTATGTGACTGGGGGATGAGAACATGATTTAAATTGTCCAACCAGGGTGAATCTTGGCATTGTGACTTTGAAATGCTGAGACAAATGATATTTTTTCCTTCCACTCAGTATCATGATCTGAAAATGCTCTGACAATGGAGGAGTTTCTTAGCCCATCAATTTGGCAGCCTCTAGTTTTTTTTTTTTTTTTTTTTCTCTAGGAATCTATTCTTTGTTTATTGATTGTAAAGGCCATATCTGGAGACATTTTCCTTTTAAGAGGCTGTACAATATTTGCATCTCCTTTTTCTGTGTGAGTGACTTCAAAGAGCCTGAGTTTGCCTTAGAGTTAGAGTAGTCATAAACTGTGGTTGTCCAGGACTGGAATTTCTTAGCAATAAAGCCTTTTTAAGAACTTAGTTATGATCAGGATACCTGACTAACCATCTCCATGCACTGGAAACCATAGAAGAAAAGACTGTTTGGTCATTGTATATAAGTCTACAAATTTCTATTATCTAACAACAGACCTCTGCATATTATAATTCCCCCAAATCTTAGTGCTACAATGGCTAGTTTTATCTTGGTTTTTCCTCATGAAAAAAATTTTTGACAATAACTTAGAGTATAATAATTTGGCAGATATTATTTAGTAGAAAGTATCTGGGAGAGGCCTGAGGGGTTAGACTATTACCCCAGTCTTACTTCCTGTCTTTACTTGTATGAACCTTACCTTCTGATTCCAGTCATCTTGGATTACAGTTTATATTCAGAGAAGGTCTTCCTAAGCAAAATTATACTTTCTTACTTCTCTGCTCTCAGATTGGTCATTCTATTTTAAGATTGTACCTTTATTGTAGGACATTAGCACAATTCAAAATCCTGGATTATTTTCCCCTACATTTTCCTTAACATACCTTGCAGGCATGCATCCTGAGTACCAAGAGGTCTCTGTTCTTCACTTGCGTCACTGTCTTCAAACAAGTTCACATTTAAGGTTTGTATTCTATTATATCCCACTCCTGAAACAAAATTTTGTATTCCTTACAGAATTCTTTGGCTACCAAAAAAAAAAAAAAAAAAAAACAAAAAAAAAACAAACAAAAAAAAACAGAAGACAAGTTCAAATTAGCTTAAGCAATCAAGTGTGGGAGGCTGCGCACCAGCAAATATCTCCGGTTTCTCAGAGAGCAAACAATTACACAATGCCAAAAGCCATGATTGGCTTCCCTTCAAAACCTGACCTTCGAAACCTTGCTCTGATTGGTCACTAGAATCCCTCAGATTTGCATATCCAGCACTTCATGACTGGTCCAAAAGCAACCAATCATAACCCACCTTTTACAACCAATCACGGTCCACCTTTTACAACCAATCACGGCCCACCAGCATGTATATAACCACAATGCCTGGCCCACAGTAGCCAGACGACGACCCTGGAGAGCCTGAAGAGCTGAAACACTGCACAGTCTCCAGACGACCCTGAAGACCCTGAAGAGCTGTAACACTACATCGTCTCTGGACGACCCTGAAGAGCTGTGACACTGCGTCATCTCCGTGCTGTTCACAACAGACGAGGCAACCCTGAAGAGTTGTAACACTGTATCATCTCCGTGCTATACCATGCTGCCCACAATAAACAGACGACACTGAAGACACTGTGTCGTCTCCGTGCTGTGACACTGTGCCGCTTGTCCCGGCTCTCACTCCTTCCCTCAGGAAACCTGTTCGACTGTCCCCCCGGGTCGGGACACGTGGAACCCGAACAGGGACGGGACAACCAAGAAATTTATTAGTTTTTATAACTTGAAGTTCAGAGATAAGGTAAGATTCAGGGTTAGCTTGGTCTTTTATTTTGTAGAAGTTTCTATCTTAGGGCACACGTACTCACTGGGGGAGAGAGAGACAGAGATGGTGAGAGGGGAAGTGAGAAATTACCCACCAGGGGGATGGCCATGCCACAATCTCTTCTCCTTCATTCTCTTCCCTGATCTTGGGCACACCTGCACACGTGCCTGGCATGAGTTTCAAGTCACCAGGTCCAGGACTCAAACCACAGTTGGTCATGTGGGAGTCCAGCTATGCCATCTGCTGTCCCCAGGATCAGTTTACTTCTAAGTGAGATTAATCAGCCATTCCCTTTTCTACCTGTCAGTTTCATCCTTAAAGTTTTTCTATCTTGGTAGCAAATGGCTCCAACAATTTCTGTCTTTATGCCCTATCCTTTGAAAATAAGCAAAGGAAAATTAACAACTTGGATTCCAACTTCTACAGTTGTGAATTTATCCAAATTTCATATGTTAGAAACTTAATCCTTCTGCTTTCATTAATGGATTGTCACCATTGAGGACTCAAGCAGTGGATTTGGTATAAAGGCAAGCTCTCTGTGCCTCTATTACCCTCTTTCGTGTAGGCTCTTACCCTTCCATTAAGTTATGACACAGTAAGAAAGCTATATTATAAGATGCTGAGCAGATGCCAGCACCATGACTTAGAATTCCCAGACTTCAGAACAATGAGAAATAATTTTTTTAAAATAAATTACCTAATTTGTGGCATCCCGTTATAGTAGCAGAAAATAGACCAAGGAACCAATATTTCATAGCAGAGTCCCAAGATTTACCCTAATTGGACCATTAGGTTACATGGCAACCTGAAATCAATGGGAATTTGAATATTTTTGTCTTAAGCCACCCAGTGCCCATCTCATGAATGGTATGTGAGAATGGTAGTAAATAGAGTACTATTAGATAGTGAAAAGTGAATTCTGGTTAGCAACTAGCGATATTCATTGTCCATTGTTGTTAGACTTTTAAAAATAGCTTCATATGATCTTTTTTTAAAAATAGCATTCCCACTTAATATACACCGACTTTCCATACTTGATGGCATAAACTGAAAAGATGAGAGGAGATAGAAGCATGGGAAATGGTTTCGGATAATGGAGACAATGTGTGAAGAGGGTAGGAGAAGCAGCAGAGTGTGAGAAAAGGAATCAAGGAGAAAAATAGAGAGGCAGGAACCAGCAGTTAGCGTAATGGCTATGTCGCTGGACTCCCATGTAGTCGACCGTGGTTTGCGTCCCGGACCCGGTGGCTTAAAACTCACACCGGGCATGTGTGCGTGCGTGCCCAAGATCCCGAGAGGAGAATGGAGGAGAAGGGATTGTGGCGTTGCTATTCCCCCCTGGGGGGTGATTTCTCGCTTTCTATCTCTCTGCCTCTCTCTGTCTGTCTGGCGAGCGCTCGCGCTCTATAGCAAAAACCTCTCCTCCAAAAAATACAAACAAACAAAAAAAAGAGACAAAACATTTATGGGACACAAAAATGGATTAATATCTGTTGATGACAACATGTATAGTATCTTCAGCTGGAGTGGTGTGAAGTGTATTCATATTGGGTAAATTCACTTTACAAGCTGTAGTGATGTGCAGTGATTGAATGTATAAAATAAAATAATAATAAAAATAGCATTAATGTATATATGAAATTATTTTATCCATATATCTCTCTTTGAAGAAGCTAAAGTTCCATGAAATCAAGACCCTTATCTGTCTTTTTTCAGAGTGCAGTGCCCCACATTTAATAAATATTTGTTTGATAAATGAATGAATGAAGGCATTTTGTTTATCCTCAATCTCTGAGCCCTTCCAGCATAATTTCCCAAACCTCCAGGGCATGAATACTTCATTTGAGATGATTGGGTTTAAAGCTTCACAGCTGGTAAGTGGATGGCCAAATCCTGAACTCAGGCTTGCTGACTCCACATAGCGTGCATGTCCAACTATTCTAAGCTGCTCTAATGTGTTAAAATAAGCCCTTGGAGTTTCAGCACAGCTGTGTTCAGAATACATGGAGGAAATATATAAAACATTCTGACAGCTAGTATCCAAATAGCAATTTGGAAGATTAACAAGAGCCTAAAACTGGAATGAACTGATATTTGCTTTTCCGATCTGAAGCTATCAACATACTCCAAGTTAAAAATCATATCCTGAGTAATAGTATGTGAAAGAATGAGATTGATCTGTTGCTAGTCTGGCTTTTTCATTTTGCTATGGCAATAACATAAAGCACATTATAATTTTCCTTATTACATGTAGTCTCTATTGAAAATAGACTCTATTTGATAGTCCAGAAAAGAAACCTGATCAATAAAGAAGAAAAGTAGCATTCATTGATTGTCAACTATAGTTAGGTGCTCCATTAATTCATTCATTCATTTACATTTTTCATGTTCCATTCATTGAATATTGACTGAGTACCTTCCATGTAGCAGACATCATACTAGGAGCTAGAAATACAGCATTTAGCATAAGCTACAAAGACATTGGCATGTATAAGTTAGGACAATGAATTCTGGAGTCTGAAAGATCTGAGTTCAAACCTTGGCTTTGCTATAGCCTGTGAGACCACAGGGTAACACTGAACTTATCTGTCTTTATTTCTTCATCTCATAGAATTGTTCTTGATCTTACATACAGTTGTCTTGTGAGGCTTAGGTGAGATAATGCAATTATTGCACATGTGTCTAGTATAGCACCTGACACACAGTAATTACTCAATTGAATGTTATTTATAGTACCACATGGTCTCTATCCTCAAGTTGCTTAAAGTAAAGCAGAGAAAACAAACATGAGTCTTAATCCTTAATTTTCCCTAAAATCCTCTAAGATAAGTGTTATTTCTCCCATTTGATAGGCAAGAAAATTGGGAATTTCCATAGCTTGTTCAAGGCTTTGGTTAATCAGTAAATAAGCCGGAATTCAAAATCTCAAGATATTGAAGTTGAAGCCCATGTTCTCACCAATTATCTGATGAGAAATTGAAACACAAGGGTTCTAGTCCTGACTGTAGACCAGAGGTTTTCAACTCCAGAGAGCTTTCATAAAGCACCCAGATGCCAAGACTCTCCCAATTCACTTAAATAAGATTATCAAGATCAAGGTCTGCACACTGGACACTTCCAAAATCTTTCCAGGAGATGTTAATGGGCTGCTATGGTTGAGAACCACTGCACAAGACTCATCTAGCCTAAATAGTCTGATCCTTCCATTATGGAAGCACTGGTCAGATTGAGACCACTGTCACAGAAGCAGGGACATTAAAAGATATCTTCTGTTGGAGTTCCATGGTCACCACTGTGTACTTTCAGGGAAAGGCCAATGTAGGTGTGCTCTCTTTTGCACACTATGACACTCTAAGGTATCCACGTGGTATGTCCAGTACCACATGAGTGCTCAAGAGGGAGAGTGGTGGGAATCCAACCTCTCTTCTCAACATTGGGTTGACAGATCAACAGCATCCTTCACACATGGAGGATGGAGCAACTTGGGAAATGTCCCAAACAAATGCAGCTGTTCTTTGTTTCTGGAGAGAATGCCAGTAACATTTTGTTCCTTGGGGTTCTCAAAATGAAAAATGTGTGCACTTGTAGCTATAAAAACAAACAAACCCATAGGGCTAATTATCACAATAACTAATATATCATGTAGACATATATTTAAGCTTATTAAATAATAATATATATTCTAATCTATACCTTGAATTTTATGTTGAAATATTTGACAAAAAGAAGTCACTGGATGTCCTCTGGGATATTTCGGCTTCTCAAAACTCAAGGCTTCTGCAGCTCTGTAAACTGGATTATTTCAGGAACTCATCTCAGAGTCCAGTCTACATAAATTCACATTGCCCATTCTTCAACTTGCTCTTCATAGTAATTCAGTGAAATACAATGTTCAATCTATTTTACAGAGTTGGAAACTAAGGTGTGGAAAGATTAAGCAATTTGCTCAAGGGCCAGAAAATAATGGCTTAGACCCAAGTATATATCTCTGGCTTCTAAATTCTCGAGTCATTCAATTGAGTCAGGAGGAAATAACACTACCTGGGCACATCATAGACTGGAAACCAACCAAACAACCAAATGAAAACAGACACACTCCAGTAAAGACACAGGTGTGTGATTCTGGTGATTTGTTATTGATACATTCCAGGTTTACCTAGTTACATTTTTCTCTGGGACCCAAGGAGAATGTGTATAAGGTTGGTAGTTAGGGCTCAGACTCTGGTTGGTTCAGTTCCTCCTCATTACCTGCTACCACCACCCCAGCCCAAGCAGCAGACAGAGATGAGCCTTGATGTATCCAGCCCGTGTCCCCAAAAACATTCAGTTAGAGCCTGAGTAAGAAAATTGCCACCTGCGAAGGAGAGTTGAGAAGGACAATCCTACACAGGAATGAGTACGGGACCTCTATCACCGTCCAGTAGGAATCCAATGCAAGCCATGTACATAATTTAGCTTTTCTAGTGAAAATAAACAGGTGAAATTAATTGAATAACGTATTTTATTTAACTGAATATATCCAAAATATTTCAATATGTAATATATTTAAGAAATAAGTGTCCCAGTCACAGTATCACATATTGCTCTGAAGGCTTAGATCACACAGGAGGCTTGAATTTGATTCTGGTCCAACTTAAAGACCACATTCTGGGGCCAGCAGGTGGTATAGTGATTAAGGTGCTGGACTTACATGTGGTCGATCACTATTCAAGTCCCAGACCTGGTGACTTGAAACTCACGCTGGACACATGTGGGTGCATGACCAAAATCCTGAGAGGAGAATGGAGGAGAAGAATTGTAGCATGGCCATCCACCCTGAGGAATGATTTTTCACTTTCTGTCCCTCTGTCTCTTTAGTGAGTGCATGCAACCTATAGCAAATATCTCTTTTAAAAAAAAAAAAGTAAAGAAAAGAAAAGAAAAGCCACGTTTATTAGAATTCTTCTTATAAGATATGTCTCTCTAAAAAGAGTAATGCCTCCTGGCTTACCATCTGAGACTCCTCAACTCCATCCCAGCTTTACCTAGTAGTCTATTTCTACTGGGTCATGTAGTCCCTTTAGGTAGAACCTGGTGGGGCTAAGTCTATTCAAGATAACCAAATCCTAGCTTCACTGGAGGCATCCTCTCTGACCCATAGATGACACCAACCTTGCCCACTTCAGGTGGAATTACTGTCCTCTTTCCTTCCAGCTGTCTCTCTTAATCGAACCATGGTAGGTAGCTCATCCTTTGGATTTTTGCAGACTCTATGCCCCCTCAACTCCGGGGAACATACGTTAAACTTCCCAAAAAATTCTCTTATCCCATGACAGCCTTCAGTTATGCAAACAATTAATTTTGGGTTGGGTGGACAAGATTTAGATTTAGTTCTCCTTTATTTGCCGGGGCTATGTTCTTAGACCCCCCAAAGAAGCCTAATATCTCAGACAGTATCAAATTCTTAAATATACTATGTTTTTTCTTATACTTACATACATATGATAAAGATTAATGTATGAATTTAGGCCGACTAAAAGATTAATAACACCTATAACAAAATAAGACAATTATAACAATATACTATAATGAAAGTTAATGAGGTCTCTCCCTCTCTCAAAATATTTCACCTATTTTCTGATTGTAGTTGCCATCAAATAACTAAACCCATAGAAAGTGAAACTGCAAATAAGAGGGGACTACTGCATTGTCACCTCCACTTTTGTTCTGCACTCCCTAAACACACACTTGATTTGAGTAGGAGGAGAAGAAGGGGTATTCTGTGCACATAGAAGTCCTCATTATCCTTCCTTTAGTATTATTATTATTTTTTTAGAGAGAGGTTTTTGCTGTGAGGTGAGACAGAGACAGAAAGCAAGAAAACACCCCCCAGGGGTTGGGCACGCATGCACACATGCCCAGCGTGAGTTTTAAGCCACCAGGTCCAGGACTCAAATCACGGTTGACTACATGGGAATCCAGCAATGTAACCGCTACACCATCTGCTGGTCCCATCTTATTTCAGTATTGTTACTGCTCTTTTTACGTGGAGGTAAAGGTGGGTAGTGCCAAGTGGTTTACATAAGGAGTTCTGACCTTCTAGCTGAGGGGTTAAATCCCCTGTCCTCAGCCTGAGTCAAGATCAGGAGGCATCCTACAGAAGAGAGATGACCATCTCTCTGGCTGGCTTAAATGGAGTCTTGTTTAGACACACTGAGAGTAATCACATTACCTCGAGATTTCTTCCAACACTGAGTTTCAATATTCACAAGCTTAATCTTTGTTTTCTCCATAGGACAAAGACTTTTTCCACTTGACTAGTGGAGAAAATTCTTCTTTCTTCTAGGTAGATGCCTAAAAGATAAAATAAACCAGATTTAATACAGAAAAAGTGATGCAAACATCCTTAGCTCCATCAATCTGAGTCTTTTTTTGGAGAGGTTTTTGCTATAGGGTGCGAGCGCTCGCCAGAAAGATAGAAAGCGAGAAATCACCCCCCGGGGGGGTGGCCATGCTGTAATCCCTTCTCCTCCATTCATTCTTCTCTTGGGATCTTGGGCACACACACACATGCACCCTGTGTGAGTTTAAGCTACTGGATCTGGGACTTGAACCATGGTTGACTACACGGGAGTCCAGAGACATAGCCATTACGCCAACTACTGACGCACACATGTGCATCCTGTGTGAGTTTAAGCTACCGGATCCGGGACTTGAACCGTGGCTTGCTGATCCCAGCCCAGCATGAGTTTTAAGCTGCCAAGTCCAGGACTAGAACTGTGGTCAACTACGTGGGAGTCCAGTGAATGTAACCTTTACGCCATCTGCTGGTCCCTTGAGAATGTATTTTTAAGTGCCTAGTGAAACTTAAAATTAAAAGAAATATAAATCTTTTTCCTCTCTTCTATATATATCAGATACACACACACACACACACACACACACACACACACACACACAGATCTATAAGCTAGTTTGTTTTTTGTTTGTTTTGTTTTGTTTTGTTTTTTAAGAGAGATTTTTGTTAGAGGGTGCATATACTCGCCGGAGAGACAGAGAGGGAAAGAGAGATAGAAAGCGAGAAATAATCATCTAGACAGGATGTCCACCCCACAATCCCACTCTCCTCTCAGAATTCTGGGGTTGCATGTACAAATGCCCAGTGTGTTTTAAGCCACCAGGTCCGGGATTCAAACCACGGTTGACTACATGGGTGTTCAGCGATGTAATCATTATGCCATCTGCTGGTCTCTATAAGCCATTCTTCCTGTGCATTTCTTTTTCTTCTTACAGAGAATCCATGTGAATCATCATAGCCATAAAACTATATGACTGGACACTGATAATTACATGACTTTCAGCTGGAAGAGAACAACGGGTTTAGTTCCCTGATGGAGCCGTCTTACTCAGCCATAGATTTTTCTGTCAATGGGCAGCCAAGTGCCGTGTCTGGCTGGTCAGAAGATTTGATGTCCTGACTTTCTGGAAGATTCAGGCCTGGTTACCAAGACTCAGAGGCATAGCACGGCTGCTCTCCCAGAAGCTCTGCTCAAATCAGGCTTCTGCCTTCACCAGGGGAGCAGCCCTTTCCAGAGTTTCAGCACCCCAGCTTCCTGCGCCCCCACAGACACTCGGCCTCCTGAAGCCACATCCTTCTGAGCTGACATGGTGGCAGAATGCCCAGGCGCACAAGGACAAACCTTCTCTCCTTCCGCTCTAACATGACCTCAGTCAGCATGAGAGGTGCCAAAGTACAGGACATTGGCTTAATAACTATAATTTTGTCTTTTCCTCAAAATAGAAATAATATGTGTTCAAATTATAACATGTTCCTTTAATAATATTTAATACAGTATTTATGGAACAGCAGTTCTAGTCATGGAACCCAGCTCGGTGTCTTCCTTCCAAATGCTTTCATGGAAGGTTCATTGGGCTCACTGGGACTGACCTTTACTGAGAGGGTAGACTGCACTAATATCACTCCTGTTTAAGCCATAGGAATTGACAGCCAATGGATTTGCCTCTGGTCATGTAGCTAGCTCTTTTCAGGGTCACGACTAAAAGCCAGGTTCCTCATGCTCAGAGACTTCCTGCCTTAATTGATGAGAAAAATGCTCCATATCATTATTTTTTAAAGAATTTTTTTCTGATTATAGAGGTTAGTTGTGTTTATCACAGAAAATTGGAAAAAATATAGAAAGTATGAGAAAAAAAAAATCACCCATATTCTCAGACATGATGACTTCTTTGGCATTTGGATGTATAATTTCATATGTACTAGTTTCTTTAAAAATGGTTTCATGCTATGTATACTATTTTTAATTAAATTTATTGCATTTCCTTCCCTATTATAGAAATAATACATGCCCATTATAGACAGAACAGAAAACACAATAATAAAGAACATCAAAAACATCCTGTAATCCCACCCACCAAGAGGTTAACAATTATAAAGCAATTTCACTGAATTTGACATTTAGAAATCTCATAAAGTTGCAACATGCCTCTAAGGCAAGAGGAAGAAATCAAAACTACCATTATCCTCATTTAGAATCTAGGCTGATTTGTTTAGAATGTCTCTCTGCTTCAGTTTTTCTATTCATAAATACAGGCAAGAGTTTCTAATTAACTTCATAAGAATATTTTCAGGATCAATAATATGACATTGGTTGGGACTTTTAAATGTTCTGAAAGAAATCTACAATCTCCACGAACCACACTCCTTCAATTTGGGTTCTCACTTGCCAGGCCAGACCACAGGGAACTGAGGCCACATGAAAATAGCAGGAGGTGGTTTGGCTGGTGACCCATGATCCAGCTTTATGTAGGCCAGAGACAGACAACCCACAAAAGCAAAGGGGAGTGTGGAATCTCATATTGCTCTGTGTATTCAGAATCAACTGAGCCACATCCAAGTGCAGGTGCTGTAGGCTTTGAAAGGGTAGACAGTTCTTTTTTTCTAAGGCATTGGTATTGATTCTTCTTTGAAATCTTTTCTTTTCTTTTTTACTATTTCACTAAAATGCCCTTAGAAGTCGTGGCGAGTGTGGAGGCTGAATTGTTGGTTGATTTTTTTTTTTTTCCATGAGCAAGAGAGAAAGAAAAGAGACAGAGGGAGACACACAGCACTCCTGACAGGACCTTGATGCTATGACCATCCCCAACTTCAGTCAGCCCCAAATCATGGGCACACACGTGCCTTGTATACTCAGGGAATCTCCAAATGTGACCCCAGAACCTTCCCATGTGGGTCACCCTCTCAGACTGTTGCATTTTACCATTGTGACAGCACTGGGCCTTCTGGGTTTGTTATTGTTTGGTTGTTTTTTTAGACAAGGTGCTCTACATCACAATGCTCCTATCAGCCTTCCCCAGTAGCTGGGACTGCAGGCATATATCACTGCACCTGGCTTTTTAAGGTAGGCTGGGAATCAAATCCAGGACTCCTGTATGGCTATAGTTTAATAACTATATTAATGATACATCTATACCTACATAAATTGAGTAGATATGGTGGCTTTATCAGCCAAATGGGCAGCACTGAATTTGGAAGACAACAGTGTTCTGATGGTACAGAAAATGAATTCTACATGAAGGCAACTGATAGGATAAGTGGGTTTTTGGTCATAGCTGCAAAGAGGACCCTGGAAGTAAGCACTCAGTATGGGCTACCTACTAAATAAAACAGAACAGAAAACAATGAAAAAGGCAAAAACATTAAGTGTACTCCTGATGTGTACTAACCCGCTGCTACATCATATCATCCTCATACCATGGGCTCCCTCAGACCTGCTCTTCCTCCTGCAAGTTCCAAGTATATATAGCAAATGACACCACCATCTACCCACATGCCCCTCAGCCAAATCTCTCAGCACCATTTCTGATTTCTCCTTCTTTCTCATTTCCCATATCTAGTTAATCACCAAGTCCTATTGACTGTACTTCCTAAATAGTTCTCAAATCCTCTAATTTTTCCATACTCATTTTCACGCGCATAATCTGAGTCTTGGTCATTTCTCACAGGCCTGTTGACTTCTCATTGGTTCTTCTGTTTCTGTTCTTGTTCTCCAGCCAGGGAGATCCTTTGGAAACACAAATCTGACAGTATTTCTCCTTCACTAAAAATCTTCCAATTATTCTCCATATCTCTTTTAATTAAAGAGTAATACTGATGCAGTAAAAATCCCTCTTCTGAATCACTCTTTTACAGTCATGTAACCACCACATTAAAAACACAGTATAGTTCATTCTGGTGATTAAGAATAAAGCTACTAAAAACATTCACATAGAGTTTTTTGGCGATAAGATTTTATGTAAGTTTCTGTGTAAGTTCATTCTGTGTAAGTTTTCATTTCACTTGGGTAAATACCTATGAGTGATTTTTCTGGAATGTAGAGTTTGTACATGCTTTATAAAAACTGCCAAGCTGACCTTGTAACACAGTGGTTAAGGGATATGGTTCCCACATGGCTGACTGTGGTTTGAGTTCCAGCCCCAAAGGACTTGGAAAACATGCCATCTTTGTGCACCTAAAATCCTGATGGGTAGTAAATGAGGCAAGGGGAATTGCAGCATAAAGAAGTATTCTCCCTCTCTTTCTCTCATGAGCACACACATCCTCTAGCAATAAATAAATAATATTTTTAAAAACTGAAAGAAACTGTCAAGTTGTTCTCCAAAGTAGCTCTACCATTTTGCATCCCTCTGTTGACGGGATAAAGTCCAAACTCTTTAGTTCTCCTAGGGCTCTTCACATCAGCTTCCTATCTGTCTCTCCATCTACAACTTTCTCCCTTCCCCATTCTTTCCACACTTTGTCACCCAACCATGCTCAATTGTGTTCACTGTTGTGAACATGCTTTTACCAATTTCTAGGACTTTCCACATGCTGTGTCATCTGCCCCAAATATTACTCTATTCCCCCTCTTTTCCTGAACTTCTTTACCTAACTAACTCATTAGCTTAAACGACTCCTCTACCAGGAAAGTTCCCGTGAACTTAAATAGAGTCCTGCATTTGTTTCCCTCATTTCTTCATTCAGCAAATGTTTGATGGAGAACAGCCAAGGTTAAGGCTCTGTTCCAGGCACTGAAGATATAGTAGTGAGTAAAACAGACAAAAGTCCTCGTTCTCCAGGAGTTTATATTCTAATGGAGCAGATAGACAATGAGTAGTAACAACAAGAACAAATTATATTAAAAATGTCAGATGGTGGCAAGTGCTATTTAAAACAAACAAACAAATAAAAAGAGGCAGAGACCAGAGAATGATCTGGGCTGTTATTTTAGATTAGGACAGCTGGAGGACTCTGTAAGAGAACAACCCTGCAAAACATCTGGGGGAAAGACTATTCAAAACAGAGTAAACAGCAAAGACAAAGATGTGAAGACAGAAATGAGGCAGTCATGAAGAGGCTAGCATGTTCAGAAAGTCACTGGAGACCAGCATGGCAGGAACACAGCCAGGAGAGAGGTGAGGAGGAGAAGGCCAGACAGTGGCTTCTACAGCACTCTCCACCCCATCACAGCTCTTCTTACCCTGCATTGCTACTGCTTTCTCTCTTGTTTGTCTTTTCCACTCAACCACATGTTCTTTGAGGCCCAGGCCTGTGTTTATTCTGTCCATTACTGACTTCAAGCACTTGGCACAGTGCCTGCTACATGGTAGATTCTTAAACATTTGAATGGCTGAATTGGTGTACCTCAACAATATTCAGTCTCTTGATTAAATAACTGATCACTGAGAAGCTAGCATAAGCCAGTGAGGAAGAGGAAATACAGATTACTTAAGTGACTTTCCCAAAGGGAGAGGTGAACAGTGTGGCTAGAATTTGGCTTCATCATGATTAGAGCTTTTTCTCACAAGATTAGCACTCTCTCTCCTGAACCAAGAGGTAAGGTAACAAAGTCTAATATGCAAACATCTTTCAGCCCATATGTCTTAGTTTGCTATTTTATTGCTAACAGAGAAATCTTAGACTAGGTGTTTTATAAAGAATAGAGGTTTATTTGCCTTATAATTCTGCTGGCCAAGAAGCCCAAAAGCGTGTGGCCAGCATCAGGCTGACTATGTGACAACATGGCAGAGTGCAGAAAGAGAGAGACCTAGGGGAAGCCATCTTGCCATTCATTCTTGCAATGGGAACTAACTCCTTCTCATGAGAACTAGAGCTCATTCAGTCTCTTGAGACAGCACTAATCCATTAGTAAGAGTGATACCCAGTAAGCCTCACTTCTTAAAAATCTCACCACCTCCCAATGCTACAACACTGGGGACCAAATTCCAAAATAAGAGCATTTAAGGGGCAAACCATGACCTAACCCATAGCACCATCCTTATTCTCTATCCTTCAATTGACTTTGACTTTGAAATAGTATCTATTATGGACTGAATGCTTGTACCCCTTCAAAATATGAATGTTGAAAATATACCTCAAATGTGATGGGTATTTGAAAGTGGGATCTTTGTCATGTAATTAGGATTATATGAGATCATGAGAGTGGAGCCCTCATGAAGGGGATGAGTGTTTTTATAACAGTCTGGGGAGAGCTTGCTTCCATTCTTTTGTTGTGTGAGAACACCAGGAGAAGTTAACTGTCTGCAGCCCTGAAGAGGCCCCCTACCAGAAGCCAACCATTCTGATACCTTGCTTTTGGGCTCTCAGCCTCCAGAACTGTGAGAGATAAATTTCTGTTGCTTTGTAAGCTAACCAGTCTATGGTACTTTGTTACAGTAGCCAGAACAGACTATGACGCTATCTCTAGACCATCCCTAAGGATAGTTGGAGAAGAAAAAAAAAAAAAAAAAAAAAAAAAAAAAAAAAAAAAACAGGAACTCCTCAATTTTTTTTTTTTTTGAAAGGTTTTTGCTATAGGGTGTGTGTGCTCACCAGAAAAAGACAGACAGAGGGACAGAAAGCGAGAAATCAACCCTCAGGGGGGCTGGCCATGTGGCAATCCCTTCTCCATTCTCCTCTCAGGATCTTGGGCATGAACTCACACCGCGTGAGTTTAAGCCACCGGGTCTGGAACTCAAACCGCAGTCGACTATATGGGAGTTCAGCAACATAGCCATTACACCAACTGCTGGTCTCCAAAATTTTTTTTATTTAACCCAAAGAGTTTAAAAATTAGGAAGCTTAAACTTTTAAAAATAAAGATTCATAACTTATCTGAAATATCTGAAGCTGTGGCACTGTTGGGTCCATAGTGTCTCATGAAAAAGCCCACTGAGTTGGGTTACTTTACAGATGGTATCTTTCTTCAATTGCCACAGCCCTCAGTACCCTTTGTTGGTTTTCCCTGGAGCCCTCACCAGTGTAGTCACTTCCCTCCTGGACAATCAAATGTTGTTTGATGCTCTTGAGCAAATGGGTGGCTGGTTTAAGAGTTTTGGCGATAGGCAGTCTATTTGCATATTGCATTACTCTTTCCAGCACACGTAAGTGGTTAAATTCAGAATGGAATGACAGTTTAGTCCAGAAATTAGGAAGTCAGAAAACAAAGGTTATTTTTCAGAGTGGTACACAGCAGAGGAGATTTTAAGAAGAAAGCAGACCAGGAAATGGTGAAGCTGCATCCCCTCCAACCAGCTAGGGGCATGGGCTTAGGGTCTCACCCATGTTGAGACCACACACAGGGTTAAAAGTGCCAACTGGCTGTGCCCCTGCTTTGTCCTTGATGATTTAGCTCAACACTCATTCCTGTTCTACTCAGGTTGCTTATTGAAAACATCGATTCATATCCACAGTATAGATTCTAGAGTGGTCTGGCTTGGTAGAACTCTTAAAGAGAGCTGAAAGAAACTTTCCACGCCAGGTTGTGTAATCCAGGGTCTGCCACAAGTCCTGGCACACTGACACTGAATAAATACTTTTTGAAGATGGGTGAACATTGTGCCTGTTGCTTCTCCTCCTACCTCTTCTATAAGGAAGAGGTTTTTGCTTAGTCTTTCACTCACAGAGCTCCAAGATTCCATGGCTCTCTGGTTCTCTAAGTAATTACATATGAAGTAGAGGTGGGCAATAAATATCAGGGGCCTAGCCATTTCCTGGAGGGTGATCGAAACAGCAGAGTAAAACTGATTTTAATGATAGAAAAAGAATCAGGATGGCTCCAATCTTTTGCTATTGAGCTGAGATAATGCCATTAGTCATGGCTGTGTTTCTCAGCACTGATGTTAGAATGGCTAGATCAAGCACTTACATTTTACATATGAGTAGAGTTTATTTGCCAAAGATGAATTAAAAAAAAAAAAAAATGCCTCCAGACTTCAAGAAAAGTAATAGGTCTTGTATACAGGTGAGGCCAGCCTGTCTGGAGTGCCAGGCTGATCTAATTTAAAGAGCACCCACAGGCCCCTCGCCCAATCATTTCCTTCTGTTAGCTTGTCTTGGTGCCTCAAATCTCCACCATTAGTCACACCTCTGAGTTAAGGCCTTGAAGGATGGTCTCCAGATGCTGCAATATACTAAGAGGGATTTTAAATCGAAGCAGCTGCATTCATTACTAAGTTCAGAGAATAATTTCCCCAAATAATAATAGCAATACTTGCAATCCATTATTGAGTTGAAAACCGATGTCAGCACTTTCCATGCTGCTCCAAGCTTTGTATTTCATTTCAGACACACAAACACCTCTGTGGCAGATACTGCATTTAGCCCTGCTTACACAGGCCATACAACCCTGAGTGGATTCAAATCCATGTCTGTTGACTCTAGATGCTGACTCTTTTATTTTTAAGGAATAATTTACACAATGTGAAGTGCACAGTCTTAAAGGTACAGATCTAAACATGTTCACATATGTATACCCTCTCATACAGCCACCACTCTGATCAAGATGGAGAATTATCTCCATCCGCTTTCAGCTGATCCCCTTGCACTCATGTCCACAAAAGCAACAGATCCCTAATGCTTAAGTTTTTGTTTTGCAAAGGGAAGAGGTAGCTCAGATAAGCTCAGAAAGAGAGAAAATTGTCCAAAACAATTAAAAAAAAAAAAAAAAAAACTATGGAGAGTTCACCTGAGCGGGAGGCACCCTGAGGGGGCTGCCTCTCTCTGAGAGATAAGAGCTTGTCCTCAAGGTCACCAGTCCCTAACACACAGTCATCTCCTGACCAGGCAGCGCCTCCCAGGCATCAGTGTGAGGATCCAACTGTGAGAGACCCAGGCAGAAGCACAGCCCTTGCATATCAAGCAGTGCTGGTCTCTCCCACTGCCGGGAATCCCGGCCTCTAACAAGAAACAGAATGCTGACAAATGAAAAGGAGATGTGTTTGCTGGCACGGAGTCCACAGAGTGGGAAGACAGGCCAAGCCCGGGATCCCACAGGAAGTTTCGAACCCACTTTCTAATTCTTCGTTTAGCTATCATCAACCCTTCCCAGATCCAATGTTGTGTTTTTACTTTGCTCAGTTTAAGTGAACTTCTCTTATTGTCTTTCCTTCTGCCGTTTTTTCAGGCTGCTAGTTTGGAACGGTATCACCTCCGCAGGCTTCTGCGCTGTATTCGTGGTGTCTTCTAGGAGAGCTATTTTGCAAGCTGTCAAGTGTTGACTGGCAGCTTGTATTTGATCATTCTTATCAGGTCTTTAAATATGTATCACTCTATCTCCAGCTCTGCAGTCCTAAATGGCTAGCAGGCTCAGGAGACACACCTCGGGGAAACTCTGCTATTTAAACTCTACCACAGCTTCAGACAAAGATCAAAACCCACACATGTGGGTTTTTGCTGATGGGGAAAGAGAAAAGAGGGAGGGCAGGAGGAAAAGAAGAAAGGGGTAAGTAGAATAAGGGATGGAAGGAGAAAGGAAAAAGAAGGAGAAAGAAATCAAAAAGAAAAAGCATGAAGGAGAGAAAGAGAGGAAATGGCAAAAAGGTAAGAAGGGAACAAAGAGGAAGAGAGGAGAAAAATACAATAAGCTGAAGAAAGAGAGAAGAAACACGATTCTGACTTTCAGAGGACAGTAGGGGATCTATAACACAGTCAAATGGACTTTCAAAGGCTAATCGTCTGTGGTCATTATTGATAATAGCTAAGTAAGTAAATGCTGCCCAACATTGGCATCAATGGCTGTCTGTAGACACCAAAATCACAAATATTAGCGATTCTGCTCTGTGATATCCATAAATACATTTATACTTAGCAGATCATGAATCTCGTTATGATCTTGAAGTAACTATATGTATAGAACCAGAAATACGTTTGTTCCTTGTCTGTCATGTCCCATTTCACACAGCTGAGAAATCATTACACCGGAGAGAGCTGGAAGCACACAGAATAGGTCTGGGTAGCTACTCTCTTCTTACAGCTGCAGTTGGACAAGTTCCCTTAGCTGAAACAGACTGCTCAAACTGGACATTGCACTTTCAGAACATTCTGTTTAAGTCAGGAAACAAGTAATACATCTAGATTGTTTAAAAAGCAGGGCCAGTAGGTGGCATGAGGTTAAGGCGACTATCCCACATGGCCAACTGTGTGATTTGACTCCTAGACCCAGCAGCTTAAAAAGTATGCTAGGCACATGTGCACGCATGCCCAAAGTCCTGAGAGAAGAAAGGATTGCCATGTGTTCACAAAGCTTTCTCACTTTCTTTCTGTCTGTCTCTCTGGGAAGCATACATGTCAACTTAGCATTTGTTTATCTTTTAGTAACATCCCTTGCTAGTCAAAAGATTCATATACTTTAAAATAAAAACCACTACAAATAAAGGTCATTTCAAAGCATATAAAAATAGTGATTTGAAGAACCAGCAGATGGTGTAATGGCTATGTTGCTGGACTCCCACGTAGTCGACTGTGGTTCGAGTCCCGGACTCAGTGGCTTAAACTCATGCCAGGAGTGTGTGAGTGCGTGCCCAAGATCCCTAAGGGAGAATGGAGGAGAAGGGATTGCAGTGTGGCCATCCCTCCTAGGGGGGTGATTTCTAGCTTTCTGTCTCTCTGTCACTCTCTGTCTTCTGGCAAGCGTATGTGCCCTATAGCAAAAATCTTTCCAAAAAAAAAAAAAAAAAATATATATATACACACATACACACACACATATATATATAAAATAGTGATTTGAAAGAATAATTATATTCTATTGGCATTTTTTCACATTTATAAATATTAATGCACTGATAATTATCAAGTATAACTTAGAATTCTGCCTCTAGTAATCTAAGTTCAAATCTTAGAAAGCTTGCTTAAAGAAGGCATCTGGGGGACCAGCAGTTAGCATAATGGCTATGTCGCTGGACTCCCATGTAGTCGACCGCAGTTCACGTCCTCCCGGTGGCTTAAAACTCACGCCAGGCGCGTGTGCGTGCGTGCCCAAGATCCCGAGAGGAGAATGGAGGAGAAGGGATTGCGGTGTGGCCATCCCCCTGGGGGGTGATTTCTCACTTTCTATCTCTCTGTCTCTCTCTGTCTGTCTGGCGAGCGCACGTGCCCTATAGCAAAAACCTCTCCAAAAAAAAAAAAAAAAAAAGAAGGCATCTGGGAAGGATTGATGATAGCTAAACTAAGCTAAAGAAGGCTGCTCCATCCTTCAGGTACTGGAATGAGAGCATCAGAACCTAGCCCCCAGCTGTCCCTGATGTACAGGTAGCATAAATGAGAAATAAGCTTTGTTGCTTTAAGTCACTGATTCTGAGATGTTTATGTTACCAGAGCACACATTATTCATAATTCCCTTTACTTATTTACATATACAAATGTATCCTCCCTCTGATTCCCAAATTTTAAGGTACATTTAGCACTCCAGAAAGACACACTACATGTATCTGGTGACTCTGTGAACTGTCCATACCTTTCTCCAATTATGAGAAGCATAGAGGCCAGATGTTTTCTAAGATCCTTTTAAAATGCTAACATATGTCATGTTATGTACGGGGAAGGAACCAACATCATGAAGGTTGTGCCTATATCACTTAACCAAACTAAATTAATTTGATTAGAGAGCTGTTATATCTGATTGCGGGGCAATTGATTAGATTGCCGTAGAGTCAATCTGATTTGGTTGTTATTGTTGCAATTGTCTTAATAAGGGAATTGGATTGCACAGTGACCCAACTGATTATTTTGGCAATTGGCCTACCAACAGTTGGCTACTTAGCCAGAGCCACAGTTTGACCCTAAGACAGGAAGTAGAATTAATTTATTTAAATGCTAAATTGAATTTTTTCCTGTAATTTTCTATGTGTTAAGTACTGTCATATCATGAATAATACTTATCAGCTGTAAATATTTAAAATTTACAGTCTTCCCCTGTATACATGCCTGATCAAGAGGTCTAAATATTTCACGATGTTATAAACTTTGGATAGAGTTTACACTTTAAATTCTGCAGACCTCTACTTCTGTGAAGAGCTTTATTCCAACATCCCCTAAGGTCAAAAAATTACTGTTTCTTGCCATTAATGACAACTGATTGATATTCCAGCATTAGAATTAAACTATTTATGAAACAGTGGAAGAATGGACTCTAGGCTTCAGGAGACCAATGACTCGTCTATTCTATTGTGCATTCCAATAATGCCTGGACTCATTGTAGTACTGTATACCTGTAGTACTTGTAGAAACGAGGAAAATAAGTGGATAAACAATGAACTGATTGAGAAAGACCAATATTCCTTTATTGCACCTATTTTCCAAAAATTAAGGAAGTGCCCTTCTGAGTATATGAAGTAGCATAACTTTCTGATTCAATGTCTTCCCTTTGGAGTAAGTTGGGTCTAAATTTAATTTCTGATTTTGCCGTAGTTGCAGACTGCATTTTTCAAAGATGGTCACAAGAATATTTCCTATTCCACATGTTCTTTTACAACATGAACTTGGCACATCCACATCGTGAGATATTTCTCCACTCTCTTGAATTTGGGTGAAACCTATGACTGGTTTCAGCAATATAATTCAACAGAAATGATGAGGCATCAGTTACAGACATAACCCTTAACTCACCTGGTGACTTCTGGTTCCTGCCTCTTAGAAGCTAGCCATTAGGTAAAACTCAGAATCCTCTGAGACATCATAATTTTTGCTGGATTACTGGAATGGGTGATAAAAACACAAAGAAAGAATATATTTTGAGGAAAAATAGCATGGATTCATAATTGAACATGTTGAATTTACCTTGCCTTTTTGGTAGTGAGTTGCATGCAGTTTTAGTAATGAATTGGTTATACAGGAAGAGTCACACATATTGAAAATGAAGACTTGCGAGTCAACATAAAATGAATAGTAACCAGAGTCATGGACTGAGTCACATTATCTAGAAAAGGTATAGAGAGTGAGAAAGTAGGCTTGGGGCACAAATACAAGGAATCTCATCATCTGAGGAAAGGCCGATAGAAAAACCAGCCACAGAAGAGATTAAGAGAAGGTACATAAAGGTGGGTGGAAACCCAGGAGAGTTCTGTAGCACAGAAGCTAAGGAAAAGGGCTTCAAAAAAAGAGGGTACAATAAATTTTGTCAAATGCTGCTGAGATACTAAGGGAGGTGAGGATATACCTACTTAGTAAGGTTGAAAAGCTCAAGTCTCTCTTTTCAGATCCCCTTGAAGCTAGGGTTTGGATCTGAATGAAATTGTAACAGCTAGATGTACTTATGTGAGATTTGAAAATGAAATCAAGCAATCTTCCTGGAGCCTTTGGCTCTTTCCATGCCCATTGGTAAAGCAGTAACTGTGTTCTATTTCTAGAGAACATACTGGCCATTAATGTCTATATTATCAAGGACATCATGAGCCAAGTGACAAAATCTAAAGAGGTTAAGGAAGCAGGATCCCACGTGACTGACCATGCAGTTTGAAGCTGGGCTTCGGTCATTTGAAAAACACATTAGGTGTGTGTGTCCATGCACACATGTCCAATATTGTAACAGGATAAAGAAGTGAAGAGAAGAGATTGCAGTGTAACCATGCCCCACTGGGGGGTGCTTTCTCCCTTTCTGTATCTCTTTATCTCTCTCTGGCAAGCACATATGCACTCTGGCAAATTAAAAGGGAATATAAAATGCCTTTTAAAAAGAGAGCATGGGGGCCAGCAGGTGTGATGGTGATTAAAGAGCTAGATTCCTACATGGCCAACCAGTTTGAGTCCCAGACTCAGCAGCTTGAAACTCACACCAAGCACATGTGCGTGCATGCCCCAAATCCCTCAAGGAGAATGGAGGAGAATGGATTGCAACATGGCCAACCACCCGAGGATGGGATTTTTCATTTTCTCTCTCTGTCTTTCTCAGGCAAGAGCATGAACCCTATGGCAAAAACCTAAAAAACAAAGACCAAAAAAATTAAATTAAAAAAAAAACATGGATTTATTGTAATAACAAATGCTACCAAATTGAAGTTTTCATATCTAGACACATTATGTGAAGATACAGACTCCAGACATTTTGTTAAGTGAAATAAGCCAGGCGTGAAAGAGAAATACCACATATTCTCACTTATGTGTGGAAACTAAAAAAATGTTGTCATGAAAGAGTTGAAGAATGAATTCCAGAGCCTTGAAAGAATAACGGAGGTGGGAAGGACGTAGGGATGGATAGAGTGATGTTGATTAGTAAAACAAAATTACAGATAGATAGGAAGAACAATTTCCAGTGTATAAAATACAGTAGGGTAGATATAGTTAATAACTATTATATATCTCAGAGTAACTAAGAGAGAGGATTTTAAATATTCCCATCACAAAGTAATGACAAAAGGTTGAGATGATGGATATACTAATAATCCTGATTTAATCATTACACATTGTATTTTTGTACTAAAAAATAGCATTGTACCCCACAAATATGTACAATTATTAAATGTCAATAAACATTTTTTAAACTTACATAGTTACTTTTAAAAGAATAAACACACAAAAATAATAATAAAAAAGATTTAGACTCCAGAGTATCTTAGATCATGAACACATCAGTTTGCAATAACCCACTCACTGCCCGGACATCTGAAATATGGATAGGCAAGGTAGACAGGTGTGCTTGAAGGACAGCAGATAGAAACCCAGCTCTAAGTGAGGCAATAGAGCTTTGAGCTGTGAGGTGTTAAAGCAGCAGTAAGGCTTGCTAGAGGACAGCAGAAAGATTCAGGTTGGCTTCTGCTGTGCATCGAAAGTCAAACCGACAGCTGAGAAGGTACGAGATTCAGCAGATAGCAGTTTCTTCCAGGAACTGCAGGATCATGCTCGCTTGTTTGGTGCATAAGTTCCTTCTGGGCCAGCCATGGTGATATGTCAGTAAAGTGACCTTCTGTGATGCTGAGACTGCATGGGAGGTCCCTGATTTGGATCCTAGAGTCTCCCTCTACACACCAGCTGCCCACACACATGCCTTGATCCTTGACTGAGGCTGGCAAGGGATGGCAGCATGAAGACCCTGTTGGAGATGTCTGCTCCCCACCCCCACTTCCCCACTCTCCTGGAAGAAATAAATAATTAAGCTTAAAAAAAAGTTACTTCTGATTAATATTGGGTTTTTCAATTGCCATAATTGATGACAACTTTATAAAGACATTTGGAATTTTCAAAGTCTTTCCCATTTAATATCTCTGTTCCACATCTTTCTTCGGAGAAGGGTACAAAAAATAATTCATAATCTTCATTTCGTCTTGGGCTAAACTGTGTCAAGGTAAAGATAAAAGTTTTCCTAAATCATAAGCAGAAGCAATTGAGATTTACACAAGTTGCCAAATAATCCTGAGGATACCTCCCCAATACATAATTGTTTATATATTATTTTGGCAGGGAGGTTACCATAAGGTATTTGTACTCACAAGAGAGAGGGGAAAGTGAGAAATAATCCCCTGGAGGGGTTGACTATGCGGCAATCCCTTCTTCATTCTCCTCCTAGGATTTTGGGCATGCACATACACATGCAGTGTGAGTTTTAAGCTGCTCGGTCCAGGACTGGAATTGTGGTTGGCCATGTGGGAATACAACACTTTAACCACCACACCACCATGTGGGAATCCAACTCCTTAACCACCACACCACCTGGCCCCAGTTGTCTGCAGTTTTAAAAGCTGCTTATCTCATGTCATTCTTTCCACAACCCCACAAAGAAAGCAAAACAGGAGTTCACTCCCATTTCCATTTTATAGATGAGAAAATTGAGTCTTGGGAAGTTTGATATGACTAGTTCAGATCACTAGAAACAGCAGAGCAAAAGTAAACCACTGGTCTTTTCTGTCTTGTTTTTTGGTGAATTCTGGAGATAGAGATTAAGAGGATATAGCTTAACTTTAAAAGTTGGGGCTTGCACATTTACTGTGCAATTTATAACGTATGGGCAATAGCCAAGAACACATTCTCGGATAGCCTGGGACTTCAGGGTGAAGAGAAAGAAACAGAGCCTTTCTAACCAAGCTGTGGAAGTAACAGCTTAATTAACATGCGAAGGAAAATGATACTATGCAACTACAATACTGTAGTTAATGATTCAGCATTGTTACTGTTATAGGGATCTGAGTTATATTGCGTGGGAAACTAGGTTCTTTTGGGTCCAGATCTTTAAAACTATTAGTGTTATCACTATTTTTTTCCCCATAGGGCACATGCGCTTGTCAGAGAGGGACAGAGAGAGGGAAAGTGAGAAATCACTCCGCAGGGGGAACAGCCATGCAGCAAACCCTTCTTTTTCATTATTGTCTTGGGATTTTGAGCACTCATGCACTTTTAACTGAAGTGATTTTCAATCTTCCAGGTCCAGGACTTGAACCAAGGTCAACCACGTGGAATTCTAGCATCTTAACCACCACATAACCTACTGGCCTCATTATTGGTGCTATTAATATGTCAAAATATCAACATAATTTTAATGGAATAAATAAAATTTTTAAAAGATCCATCTAGGGACCAGCAGATGGCGCAATGGTTATGTCACTAAACTCCTACACAGTCAATGGCGGTTCAAGTCCTGGAGCCAGTGGCTTAAAACTCATGTCGTGGGTGTTTGTGTGTGTGTGTGTGTGTGTATGTGTGTGTGTGTGCATGCCCAAGATCCTGAGAGGAGGGATAGAGGAGAAAGGACTGTGGTGTGGTCATCCACCCTGGAGGTGATTTCTCACTTTCTGTATCTCTGTCTTTCTGGCAAGCACACACACTCTAGAGCAAAAAAAATCTCTCTCCAAAAAAAAAAAAAAAAAAAAAAAAAAAAAAGATTCATTTATAATTCTGTTATTCAAAAAAACATCAAACTTGCTATTTCTTCTTTTTAAAATAGCTTTTTAAAGATTTGTTTTACCAAGAGTCTCAAACCCCAGCGCTAATTTGTCCAGTTCAATAGACTGAGCATTCTCTTTTAACTACCCCTATTTTTCCTTTGTAGACATTTTTCTACTTTAAGACAGAATGAATTCTCAGCCTCCACCTTTGACTAAGGATGCAACTTTTCTCCTTATATATGTGTGCGTGTGTGTGTATACCCCTACATTAATAGTCATACCTTTCATCTTTCTCCACAGATTTTTTCTTCCATTCTTCTCAGTCCTACTCTCTCTCTCTCTCTCTCTCTCTCTCTCTCTCTTTTTTTTTTTTAAGTTTGCTGTGGGATGTACACACTCACCAGAAAGAGATGTAGAGAGGAAAGTGGAAAGTGACAAATACTCCCCAGGGCCGACGGCCACACCACAATTCTTCTTCATTCTCCTCTTGGGACTTTGGGCATGCACACATACATGCCTGATGTGTCTTGTCAAGCTGTCGTGTCTGGGACTAGAACCGCAACATCAGCCAAGTGGAATCCAGCCGCCTTAACCACCATGCCACCAGCTGGCCCCTTACTTTCTTTTTAAATTCCCTCTAATTAGCCCATGGACACAGAGTAACCCACAGAATTTGGAGGAATCGTGAAGAAAGTCCGCTACTGGAAATGACCAGCTAGCCCGAATGGTGCTCTCTGCATCTCTGAGTTCAGAGTGGGACATTTAGTTCTCCTTTCCTGGCTGTGATCTGCCACTGCAGCCAAACATGGAAATGGTTATAAAATGGGTTGGATAGCAGCTGAAAGTGTATGAATGGTTCTACGCAAGCTCCTGTCCCGCTAGAAAGACAAAGCAGTAGTCCTAGAGGCAGTGGCTTGGTAATACCTTTATTGGGAAAGTACAACCTTGTAAGACCAACCCACCCTCTGTCAACCTGGTTCCCTTTGTCTCCAATGGGAGACCTCTGGAAAGAAAGAACAACTTTGAAATGAATCTTACGATGTTCCTCATTTGCTGATGTATAAACTGTACTTTCATTCAACATATCTAGGGTAATAAAAAGTTATTTTTTAAAGCCAGCTGTAGTTTGAGCAATGGATCCTTAAAAATGTTAAAATTGGGACCAGGAGTTGGCATAATGGCTATGTCCCTGGACTCCCATGTAGTCAACCGTGGTTCGAGTCCCGGACCCAGTGGCTTAAACTCATGCTAGGCGCATGTGCGTGCATGCCCAAGATCCCGAGAGGAGACTGGAAGAGAAGGGATTGCAGCATGGTCATCCCCCCCCCCATCCCAGGGAGGGGGTGATTTCTCACTTTCTGTCTGTCTCTCTTTCTGGTGCGTGCACACTCCCAATAGCAAAAACCTCTCCAAAAAAAAAAAAAAAGGAAAAAAAAAAGTTAAAATTAGAGAATTTCTAATTTGAGAAAATATTCCATTAGACATTTTAGTAAAGGAAATGTATATTCCAGGACTATTTTACATGAGAAAGAAGGATAAAACATAAAAAATAAATGGATCTTCTTCAGAAAGTGGTAAAAATGTAGATGCATGTGTTGGGGCCTGAAGTGGCACTGGCAGGTTTGGCAGAGTCATGAGCCTGGAGAGAAGAGAGGGTGTGATAGGAGTGGCAGGGAAAGAGGGACAGCAAGACAGATGGAAAATGGTTTCCAGAAAGAGAAAGAAAAAAAAAATGAAAATATGTGTCATCCTAAGATCTGATTTGGGTGATAGTGAGCAACTCTGTGTTGGGAAAAAGTGATGACTGTCTAGAAATACTCATCTGATTGTCATCTGAATTCATTTCCTACTCCTCGTAATTGCCTACCCTCCCCAGCCCACTTCATGGGAGGGGATATAGCCTAAAGAGCACCTCAGGTCAAATTATTTAAAAAATACCACTTTCTGGTCAGCCTCAGTGGCACAGTGACAGCACAGCTCTTGGCAATGTTGGGGATGATCTTGGGTTCGTGACTCAGGTCTTCCCATACACACAGGGTCCATGCACGTGCCTATGATCCTGGCTGACTAAGGCTAAGGATAGGTCATGGCATGGGGCCCCAATGGAGAGCCTTTTTCTCCTTCTTCCTCTCATGGAAAAACTAAACGACTAAACTTAAAAAAATAAATAAATAAATAAAAGCACTTTCTCCAAACATAAGTAGCTATGTGACAAGATCTCCTGCTTGGCAAGGAGGGTTGAACTAGAATTTAACCCTTGTTGGATCTTTCAACTGTACAGAGTGGCCTATGCCATCCACCTTCACTTCCCCAACCTCCAGTAAGTCGTGTTAGGCACGATGGCCCTTTGTTAACAGAGCTTTTGTAGAAGAGAATGGAAGGAGGTATATCTATGCCTGGAGTGAACCAGAGCAGAGGAGATGCTGGCATCAAGAAGGAAGAGATGAAAATTGAACTGAAGCCAAGAATTCAGAGTAAAAGGGAATAAGAAACCACAACCTACTTGTTCTGCCACAAGCTCCCGCATCTAACTACCATGGAGAATCCTTGGATATCCTACCTAGACATTAGTGCTCCTCCATCATATAGGAATGTTTAGATTTTAAAAGAAACTATAACTCAGAAGATGAGAGTGCAGCTCGATTAGGTTACACACGTATTTGATGAACAATACCTGCTCCTGGCTTGTGCCAGTAGGGTTGTTAGATAAAATATAAGACATCTAGTTAAATTTGAATTTCATACAAATTTGCTGGAATTGTATGTGTCATGTAATATGTGGTAACTACTTATACTAAAAATGAATATTTGTTGTTGATATAAAATACAAATTTAATGGAGTGTCCTGTATTTTTATTTGCTAATCAGCCCCCACTCCCAAGAGTCAGGTGTTGAGTATAAAAAGGTCAATAAGAGGGACCAGCAGTTAGCATAATGGCTATGTCGCTGGACTCCCATATAGTCAACCACGGTTCATGTCCCAGACCCGGTGGCTTAAAACTCACGCCGGACGCATGTGTGTGCGTGCCCAAGATCCCAAGAGGAGAACGGAGGAGAAGGGATTGAGGCATGGCCATCCCCCCTGGGCGGTGATTTCTCATTTTCTGTCTCTCTGTCTCTGTCTGTCTGGTGAGCGCATGCGCCCTATAGCAAAAACCTCTCAAAAAAAAAAAAAAAAAAAAAAAAAAAAGGTCAATAACACAGAAAGGAACTCACAGTTTATGAGGGTCACATATGACCAGGCAGTAGCAATGCAGTGTGATGAATTTCACAGTAGGAAAATCGTAAAGGAACCTGGTTGCATAGAAGTGTATTTAACTTGATCTTGGGAGGAAGTGTCACCTAATTTAATCCTAAAAATTTCACAGGCGTTTTCCAAGTAAGTGATGGGAAATAGTGTTCGTTCAGGGAGAAGAAACAGATGCAGGAAAGCCCTAGTATTAAGAGAGAGCATGGGATCCCTAGAGCTAGAAGTCAGTGCAATGTGCACAAGAAAAAGAGCCAAGAGTATACAAGTCAAAGTTAGCTAGAGTAGGGGTTAGCAGGTAGCATGGTGGTTAAGGCACTGGACTCCCACATGATTGTCTGAGGTTCAAGTCCTGGACCAAGTGGTTGAAAAATCACATCAGACACATGTATGTGTGTGCCCAAAATCCTAAGAGGAGAATACAAGAGAAGGGATTGCCGTGTGGCCATCCTCCCGAGGGATGATTTCTCACTTTCCCTCTCTCTGTCTCTGGCAATCACATGTGCCCTTTGGCCAAAACCCCCTAAAAATTATAAATAAATAAATAAACATAAATAACTAAAAGGTAGCTGGAATAACTAATGTCAGATGAACTTTAGAATCTCCTTAGCATAATGGATTCCCAATATCTTAAGAGGAACACATTTAAACAGCTTAATGTTTTGGTATGAGTGGTCTTGTTGGAGTGTGGAGAATGAATTAAAGAGGAGCAAAACTGAGGAAAGGAGAAACATCAACATTCTGAAACAATAATCCAGGCAAAATGAACGGTTGCCTGAAATAAGACAACGGCACAGGCTGCAAAGAAGCGAAGGGGTTTGAGAAACAGTAAAGGGATAGAATCATTAAGGCTTGAACGTGGGTTGGAAGTGGAGCATGAGGAAGAGAAGGAAAAAATGGTTTCCACATTCCTTGTGTGTGCAAACCAGTGAGAGGATGACGCTTTAAAATAAACTACATGGGGAGAATATACAGGAGAAAAATGGGGAGGAGGGTGATGCTGAGTTTGTTTGGGGACACTTCAATGTGACATTCTGAAGGCTATCTACGTGGGGGTGCACAAGAAGCAGTTTAGTGCATGGTTCTGGAACTCTGGTTTTGAAGAATCTGAGATGACAATATAGATGGAGAGTTATTGTTTGGTTTTTATACATGTACTTGTCTTTCATTCAACAAAGGTTCATACGTATATTTGACTTATAAAAGTTTAAACAGTTCCTATAAAATAAAGTAATTTTTCATACTGTCCCCCCATTCTATGCTCTTCCAAGAGCTCTTTCTATACCATTCCAAACATATATGGATCTAAGAAACATGCTATGTTTGTAAGTTGTTTATTTACCTGAGAGGAGTAACTGAAGTGTGAACAGAAGCAGATAGACACATGATTGAAAAGAGGAACATTTCTGCAACTTTAAGTCTGGAATTCATGCAGTCCACTAGGCATTTGGCAGCCCAGAAGTGAGAACACTGATGGAAAAAACCCATAGTCTTTCTGGTCAGCAGAATCAGAAACGTGAAGCTGGAAAATTGCCACTGAAGCAGAAAGAGGAATTCTGGAAGAGAGGAGAAAGGAGGCAGAGAAGGGACTCTGAAATTCTGTCTACCCATATCTTAGACTGACCTCTGAACCATGCATGCGTGGGACAGAATAAAGCAGCTCAGCTAAGCAACTTATTTGAATCCAAACCAGAGCTTGCTGTCTAAAGAAATGGAGTTTGCACTTCAAGCTCAGTCAAGAAAATTGCCAGCCAAACAAAACAAAAAATAAAATACATTAGAAAAAAAATCAGAATCTTCATGATCTCACATTCATAAAGTACAGGATTAATCCAGAAAATTTGACATGTGAAGAATCAAGAAAACAAAGCACATTCTCAAGAGTAAAGTAAAAAGCCAACCACATTTTAAATGAATCAGATATTGAAACTAATAGACAAGGATGATAAAATAGCTATTTCAACAATTTTTGATAAAATAAAATACATTTTTGACGAATACAAATATATGAAAAATCAGCAGAAATATGTACAAAATAAAAGGAACCAAATGGAAATTAGAAACTTGAAAAATACAATAACTGCCTTTTGGCTCTCTGAGTAGCACCATGGCGGTTGGCAAGAATAAGCACCTTACGAAAGGCGGCAAAAAGGGAACCAAGAAGAAAGTGGTTGATCCATTTTCTAAAAAAGATTGGTATGACATGAAAGCACCTGCTATGTTCAACATAAGAAATATTGGGAAGACACTGGTTACCAGGACTCAAGGAACCAAAATTACATCTGATGACCTTAAGGGCCGTGAGTTTGAAGTGAGTCTTGCAGATCTGCAGAATGACAAAGTTGCATTTAGGAAATTCAAGCTAATTACTGAGGACATTCAGGGCAAAAACTGCCTGACTAACTTCCATGGCCTGGATCTCACTCATGACAAAATGTGTTCCATGGTCAAAAAATGGCAGACCAAGGGACCAGCAGTTAGCGTAATGGCTATGTCGCTGGACTCCCACGTAGTCGACCGCGGTTCGAGTCCCGGACCCGGCGGCTTAAACTCACGCCGGGCGCGTGTGCGTGCGTGCCCAAGATCCCGAGAGGAGAATGGAGGAGAAGGGATTGCGGCGTGGCCATCCCCCCTGGGGGGTGATTTCCTGCTTTCTATCTCTCTGTCTCTCTCTGTCTGTCTGGAGAGCGCACGCGCCCTATAGCAAAAACCTCTCCAAAAAAAAAAAAAAAAAAAAAGGCAGACCATGACTGAAGCTCATGTCGACGTCAAGACTACCGATGGTTATTTGCTGCGTCTCTTCTGTGTTGGGTTTACTAAAAAATGCAACAATCCTATACGGAAGGCCTCTCATGCCCAGCATCAGCAGGTCCGCCAAATCCAGAAGAAGATGATGGAAATCATGACCCAGGAGGTGCAGACAAATGACTTGAAAGAAGTGGTCAATAAACTGATTTCAGACAGCATCAGAAAAGACATAGAAAAAGCTTGCCAATCTATCTACCTTCTCCATGATGTCTTAGAAAAGTCAAAATAGTGAAGAAGCCCAAGTCTGAATTGGGAAAACTAATGGAGCTTCACGGTGAAGGTAGTAGCTCTGGAAAAGCTACTGGGGATGAGACAGGAGCCAAAGCTGAATGAGCTGATGGATATGAACCACCAGTCCAAGAATCTGTTTAAAGTTCAGACATTTTTTTTAAAGAGGTTTTTGCCATAGGGCGCGTGCACTCTCCAGACAGACAGAGAGAGACAGAGAGACAGAAAGCGAGAAATAACCCCCCAGGGGGGATGGCCAAGCTACAATCCCTTCTCCTCCATTCTCCTCTCGGGATCTTGGGCACGCACGCACACGCCCCCGGCGTGAGTTTTAAGCCACCGGGTCCAGGATGCAAACTGTGGTCAGCTACATGGGAATCCAGTGACAGAGCCATTATGCTAACTGCTGGTCACAAGTTCAGACTTTTAATAGTGACAAATAAAAAGTCCTATTTGTGACAGTTTCCATCTGAACATTCTTTTTAAATAACCTGAAAGCTTGGTGAGTCAGATATTCTGATTTGATAATGAAGTTTTTTGACCTGTATGAGTCTTATTAAATAGTTGAAAAGGAAAAAAATAAATAAAAAGGAAAAAGAAAAATACAATAACTGAAAATTTTAAATTATGAGATGAATTTAGTAACCAAATGGAGATGTCCTAAAAAGAAATCAAATAAATCATCTAAGGAGAAAAAAAGATGGAAAACAATAAAATAATATCAAGTGGTTTAACATACAGCAATCTCAGAAACACAATAGGGCAAAAAAATATTTTAAATAACAACAGCCAAAAGTTTCCCAAATTTGTTGAAAGACAGAATTCACAGATTCAAGATGCTTTGTCAACACCAATTAGAATAAACATGAAGATACCAAGATTGAAACACATCATAACTAAGCATTTGAGACAAAAATAAAGAACAAGCCTTGAAAGCATTAAAAGAAAAATACCCTGTACATACAGGGGAACAGAATCTGATTAAAAACTGATTTTTCATCAGACACCATGGAAGCCAGAAGAGACTGAAATAGCATTTTTAAAATGCCAAAAGAGATAGAGAAATACTATCAAAGAAAAACTAACCCAGCAAAAATATTCTTTATTTTTAGAAGTTGAAGGAAAAAGAAAAAAATTTTTGAAGAAGAAAGCAAAGAGCATTCATTGCTCACAGATCTTCACTGTAAGAGATGTTAATGGAAATTCCGCAGGTTAAAGGAAAAAATTCTAGATGGAAATTTGGATCCTCAGAAAAGAATGAAGAGCATCAGAACTCCTAAAAATAGCTACAGAAATGAAAAAGATTATTTTACTTCTTATGTTTTATAACCTGCTTAAAGAAAAAGTATTACATTGTCTTGCAGAATTTATAATGCAAGTATACGTAATACATATAACTATAACAAAAAAAAGTGAAATGGGGATATATATGACTATACATAGCCAAAGCTTTCCATATTTTACACTAAACATTACAATGTTAACTGTGAAAAGTTTAGAATATATATTGTAATCACCAGTCAGTCGCTAGAAGAAAATGTAAAGATGCATAGCTAAAAAACCAATACAAAGTTTAGAGATGCTTATAAAATTCAAATAATTTTAAAGACAGTAAATGAAGAACATAGGCTTAAAAAAAAAAAGACAAGTAAAAAGGAAATAACAAAATGATAGACCCACCCAAATACATCCATAATTACACTAAATAATAATGGTTAAACAATTTGATCAAAAGGCAGAGACGTTCAGATGAATTTTAAAAACTTAATCTGAATACACAGATTGGCTCAAAGAAAATGTATGGGAAATTTTAGTATAAAATTAGAAAGTAGAAGGAGGCTAGCCTGGTTACATAAATATTAATAGAATTACAAATTATAAATAAATAAATATAGAATTCAAAATGTTGGTTTTTTAAACTGTACTCCCCAAAACAGGTATATTGAGGTCCTAACTTCTGGTACTGAATGTGACCTTTTTTAGAAATAGTATCTTCCTGATGTAATCAAATTAAAATGACATCATAGTGGATTAGGATGGGTGTCATTAGTGTCATTACAAGAAAAGAGAAACCAGGGCACAGAAACAAAAAGATACAGTGAAACAAGAGTTATGTGATGATGGAGGCAGAAATTGGATTGATAGAACGACAAGCTAAGGAATACCAAGCTTGCAGGCAGCCACTAGAAGCAGAAAAGGAAAGAAAGAATTTTTCCCTAGAGGAAGAATGGCCCTGATGATTACTTAATTGTGGAATTTTGTACTCCAGAACTTAAAGAGAATTCATTTCTGGGACCAGCAGGTGGTGTGGTGGTTAAGGCACTGGATTACCCCATGGCTGACTGTGGTCTGAGTGCTGGACCTGGCTGCTTGCTTTCTCACTTTCTCTCTCTCTCTGATGAGTGCATGTACCCTATAGAAAATTAAAATAATAATAATAAATAAAATAAGCAATTCTTTTTTTTGAAAACCACCTTAAAAAAAAAAAAAAAAGAAAGAAAAGAAAAGCACACCAGCCACATGTGCATGTGTGCCCAAAATTTAAGAGGAGAGTGGAGAAGGGATTACAGTCATTGTGGCCATCTTCCTTGGGGAGATTTTTCACTTTCCCTCTTGCAGTTTCTCTCTCTCATTCCAGTGAGTGCATGCATCCTGTGGCAAAAACCTTTTTTAAAAAATTAAATAAAATAAAAAAGAGAAAGAGAGAGAATTAATTTCTGTTGGCTTAAACAACCCAGTTGGTGTACATTTAACAATGGCCCTCTCACACACAAGATGAAAAGTATTATCAGAAATAAAGAGAGGCATTTCCTTATAATAAAAAAGTTAATTCATCAGGAAGACATAATAGTCACAAATGTGTATGGAACTAATAAAAATGTTTGAAAATACATGGGGTAAAAATAGACATAATTAAAGGGACAAATTGACAATCCTATAATCTTAGAGATTTAATCAATCTTCTCTTGGCAATTAAGAGAGTAGACTGAAAAAAAAAATCAGCAAAGACATAGAAGATATGAAAAAACACTACCAACCACATAAATACATAAAGGAAAGAGCAGTTGCTACCCTTGGAACATTCTTTTCTGCTTTCTGTAATTTTCCTGATGTTCTCAATTATACTCTTGGTCTTTCTTCTGATATGGAGCATACTTACCCTATTTCCCCCTCAAATTTGTGGTTACAAATGTTTTTAATTTGCTTTGAAAATATCTTTCATCTTACATCATTTATGCAGCACACTTTTCACTGTTTTTTTTTTTCTTGACCAATCATCTTAATGTCCTCCTTTCATATCAAGTATATCTTTCAGATATTTCTCCTTTATGTTATTTTTTAAAATTCATAATTCTTAATTTGAACACATCTGGTTTTTAAAAAATCATACTAGCAAGTGCTTTAAGTTATCTGAATATATTGAAAGTATTTATTTTTATGCCAGAGGTCTGGCATTTTTAAGGCAAGCGTCTTCCAATGGGGCATAGTCATCTTGCAATCCTTTTTCCTCTATTTCTTCGTCCTGTCAGGATTTGGGCCGTGCACATGTGTTTTTCAAGCCACCAGAGCCAGATTCAAACTGCAGGCAGCCATGTGGGATCTGACTCCCAGTGCAAGTGCTGAAACACTGCACTATAGCACCAGCCCTAAAATGAGTCTTTTACTCATTTATCAGAACTGTATAAAGTAAGTACTATTACTATTACCATTTTAAAGATGAAGACATTGAGGCACAGAGAAGTCAAGTAACTTACTCCAAGTTATTCAGTCAGTAAATGGTGACACCAGATTATTTTTTTAAAGGTTTTTTGTTTGTTTGTTTTTGCTTTTTGCTATGGGGCACATGTGCTCGCCAGAGAAACAAAAAGTGAAAAATCATCCCTCAGGGAGGTGATTCTGTCAGGATGATCATTCTGTCAGTTATTATTCTTCATCAAATTACTTTTTTTTTTTTTTTTTTTTTTTTTTTTTTTTGCCATAGGGCACGTACCCTCACCAGAGAGACAGTGAGAGGAAAAGCAAAAAATCACCCCCCTCCAGGGTGGCGCTAGAGGGCCTCTGCAAACCCTTCTCCTTCATTCTCTCCTGGGATTTTTTTGTTGTTGTTTAGAGAGAAATTTTGGCTATAGGGTGTGTGCCAGAGAGACAAAAAGCGAGGAATCGCCCCTTCTGGGGAAATGGCCACATTGCAATCCTTTCTCCTCCTAGGATTTTGGGCACACATGTACACACATGTGGCAAGAGTTTCAAGCCCCCATGTCTGGGACTCGAACCATGGTCAGTCACGTGGGAGTCCAGCACCCCAACCACCGCACCACTTGCCAGCCCTCATCAAATTATTTCTTGCTAGCTTATTTATAATAAAACTTCTTTTAACCCTTCTCTGATAGACTAAAAAGTGATTCTCCAAGAAATATCCATGGGTTTCCCTGGTCCCTAGAATCTATAAATGTGATTTTATATTGCAAAATCTTTGTGGATGTGATTTGATTAAGGATGAGATGGAAAGATCATCCTGGATTATCTTAGCAGGCCCTAAATATAAGCACATGAATCCCCTAAGAGAGAGACAGAGGGAGATTTGACACAAATGGAGAGGAAAGCAATGTAAAGATGAAACAGAGATAGGGGATGCTGACCTGGAAGTCCTTGGTGATTCAGCCAGAAGCCAAGGACTATCAGCAACTACTGAAAGCTGCAAAAGGCAGGGAACAGATTCCCCCCGGGGAGCCTCCCGAGAAAGCGCAGCTGTGCTGATGCTACCCAGAGTCCATGTTACTTTCTACCCAGTGATACTAATCAAGACTCCTGATTTAAGTCACTATCCAGCTTGTGCCCATTTGTTACAACAACCACAGGAAACTAATAGTTCACCTTCCAACCCCTCTTAAAACCTTTCAGTTACAGGTTTCTTTGCATGAAGAAAATATTTTGTTTTTCATTTAAAACATTATTGATGATAAGCCTATTGGGTGGTAGGCTCTAGGAATAAACATGTAAAACACATGGTGTATCTATTCTGAAAAAGCTGGGGCCAATTCACAGCAAGGTAATTTCAAATAAAATATAATAAAGAATGTGTCAAGAGACTGAGAAAGGGTATGGGATCACACAGGAGAGGAGTTGAACTTGAGAGGACTGAGTGTGGCTCCCTCGTGGAGGTGAGATATTTAAGCTCAGAGTTGCGCAGGAAGTGAGAGTGAGGCAAAGAGTGGCATTCAGGCAAAGGGAAGAGCATGTGCACAGGGTGATAGTGGTTAGCTGACTGTACAAATCCTTTCTATCTCAAGATACTCTTCTTTCCTTCAACTAATTCATAAGGCTCACAAAGAATCTTTTCTTCTGTACCATTGTTTGTTTGGTAGTATTTTATGCAAATTTACTAATAATCCCATGGGTAAAAGATAGTTTTAATGAAATAAGTTTCTTTGCTTTCTTACAACGTTCTTCAATAGGAGATCAACAGCTGAGGATTGGAGATGGGAGACCTAGTTTCCAACTGCTTCTCACATAAGCCTACATGTGCAAAGTGGCCTCCCCACAGTTCTTGAGTTTCTTGATAGAATACATGGGACATAACAAATACGAACATGTTTGCAAAACTATATAGTGTGGCCAAAATAGATGCTGCTCTCTCACCTAACCCCTAAATGTGACCTTCAGAAATTACCTTAATTTCCAGTGTTCTCAAATGCCCAGGAAAATCCCTGGGTAATTTTCTGCCTCCATTTAAAAGGCCTTAGCCACCTCTAAAATAGGCATAATACCAGCCCTCTGCTAGATTGTTAACTCACCATGGACAGGTATTGACTCTCATTTAGCTTATACCTGGCCTTGCTTTTGGATCAGAAACTTTGTATAAAAATAGAAGGTGAAGAAAAATTATGTGTCAAGGGCCATGTTTTCTTTTCTTTCTTCTTCTTTTTTTGCCAAACTCTATTGAGAAAGACATACATGTGGGTCCATATTCTTCACAGCTATTAGCTAGTGTGGGTTCTTCATCAACATCTTAGATATTTGAAAGTATGTGTTGACTGTCTTTACCAACATCATTCTAATGATGTGATTATGTTATATCTAAAAGGAACAGCAAAATTCGAATACTGTGCCTTGTGTGAGCTTTGAACTTGCCAAACAACTTGGAAGGTTAGAGAAAATAATTAGATAATAATGAGATCAAAAATTAGGAGGAGAAGGAATGGCAGCATGGCCATCCCCCTTGAGGGATGCTTTCTCTCTCTCTTTCTCTCTCTCTCAATCATATACACCCTATAGCAAGCTTAAAAAGAAAAAAAACAATTAGGATATACTTTTAAACTTTCAGAATTGAAGGCAGTAGGGGAACCATACAGATGTTCAGAAAATGGCTAGCTGTGTAGACAAGATGGTGTCATTTCAGAGTTCAGCTAGATATATGGAACCAATACTTTTTCCTCCTCCATTTAGCAAACATTTTGCTGGCTGAGTTATCCAGCTTCCAGCTCTGCCTCAGAAGGCCTTTGTTTATCTTTGTAAGGACAATTAAGTGGCAGGAATGTGTAATATAGTGAAGCCCTGCCAAAACAAATAGTTCTCTTAAAAAAAACAGTATGTAGAAGTGGCTATTGTTGCTGGTGCGTCTACAAGAGTCAGAAACCACTTGCTAATACCTTAATTCCATTTCTCTGCAGCCAAACTGATCTTATTGCAGAAGAGGGACCATGTGGTCTGCTAGTTAGAGAGAAGTCCTAAGAGCCAGAATGGGCCCGCATTTTACAACATAGCTGGGCACTGACTCACTCTGTAACCTAGGGTTACAACACTTAACCTCATGGGCCTTGTTGTCCATCCAGATGGAAAATTCAATAAGATGTGAGGTCGAACTGAAAATCATTTGTGGTACAACTGAGTTGCTGTTCTACAGCGTGCAGGGTAGACTGACAGCCTGACTGAGTAACAGAGTCCTGTATGCTGTGGTTAGTAAAGATAAGACTCACAGGACACAATGACAGTTCAGGCTTCTGAGATTCTACAAAGGAATCAACTAGTGAGTATTTCTAGTCTCTGTCCCCATCTGGCCTCAGCCAATCTCTCTCTGTAAAATGGATCTTTCTTGGAACAAGATCCCAAGCTCTCCAGCACACAGTGACTGTACTTAGCAGGGAGGATACACTACAGTATCTGATGTCATCCTTAAGGTAGGGATCCTTAGGGAATCCGATTAGCTCTGGTGTTGCAGGGATGAGTGAAGAGAAATGAGGAATAAGCCATTGTCCTCAACTGTCCATAGAGGAGACGGTTTACATAAAACTGTAAATGATCAATTGAAAATTGATAAGCTAAACTAGAAAACCTTCTAAGGAGGAGATATCTATCTTCATAGGAAGCTGACAATTAGTATTGCTTTGGGGTTTTCAAAGGCACTAAAAAGTGTCCCAAGGATGGTAGCTTCAGATCCAGGATCTGGGGTTTATAATATTTAAGTAGTGGAAGATTGGCCTTTACAGGTGAGACTTCTGATTAAATCCATAAAAGTCTAAATAGGGTACACCTAGTTTACTCTAAACTATTAAGGACGTCCCCTCAAAAGCCTAGGAAACTGGTAACTATACTAGAACCAAGTCTTTCATCTACCGAGCTAGTATGTCAGCATGTGTGTAAAATACCTTTTCAGGTCAAAGGAGAATGGCTTTGGGTTAAGTAAGCCATTATGTGGAGAATAGAAATAACAAGACAACCATGATTGCTTGCTGAATTAAACTGTCCACAAATCTACAGACACGAGCTGATAAAATTGAGCATACATATCTTTTATCCTATCTGAAATTTGCCATCTCTGGGGGGCTGGTAGGTGGCATGGTGGTTAAGGCATTGGACTCCCACATGGCTGACCATGGTTCGAATCCCAGGCCTGATGTATGGCTTTCTCAGTTTCCTTTTTTTCCTCTCTCTAATTAAATTAAAATAATAATAATAATAATAACAATTAATAAAATAAATAAGGAATTTTTTGGAACCAGTAGATGGCATAATCGTTATGTCATTGGACTCCCACGTAGTCCACCGTGGTTCGAGTCCCAGACCTGGTGACTTAAAACTCATGCCTTCTGCTGTCACATCCACATGATGCACATCCAAAGAATGCAAAAATCAAGAAACCAAACAAGCATACTCTTCTATTATTTAGGAACAAAGAAATAATTCCCAAAAGGCCCATAGTTGATGTCCCTTCTGGACAGAACTAGGTCCCATGCCCATTCCTAAGCCAGTCACTGGAAAGGGAAGAGTTTTTAGTGGAAACAATTTAGAATAACTACTCAAAGAGGTGACTCCAGTTTAGATGTTATGAGAGGGCTTCAAAAAGTTTGTAGGGAAATGGAATTAAAGTACAAGTTTATTTTGGTACCAAATTTTTCTAAAGTAATTATTTATTTTAATTTTATTTATTTATTCATTTACTTAAATTTGACCAGAAAGAGATACACAGAGAGAGAGAGGGAAAGTGGGAAAGCAAGCTACCAGATCTAGGACTTGAACCATGGTCAGCCATGTGGGAGTGTCTAGCTCCTTAACTACCATGCCACCTGCTGGACCCTGGTACAAAAACTTTTAAAACCTAAATTTATGCATAGTCTTTTTCATAAATACATGTGTCCACTAACATTTTGAAGACCTCCTCATGTTATCACACTGTGGGGTAAAAAGTTTCAAAGCCTGAACTTGCTTTATTTACTATGGCAAGCATAGTTATGAAAGTGAGATGTAAGGGCTATTTTGAAGAGAGATCATTAATTGAATATGGAGAGGAGGAGCATGTAAGAGGGCGGAATCTAAGAACCCTTTGAGGCTGAATTTCTCTCCTATATTGACCTATAACAACAACAGAAAGACGGGGAGCCACTTACTATTTCCAGAAACATGGAAACTATTCCCAGACATGGAGTTCAATTGTGGTTAACAATGAACCAACGAACAAAACCCAAAGTAACCAGCAGAATGCAGGGCTCAGGGCATTTCATTCCGTAGTAAGGTGGGGTAAGGTCAGCTACAAACAACACAAACAATGAATTCTTCACGGGGCTTACAACCACTTCATCTTCCAGAAATCTGAAAAAGTACTAAGGAAAACTATGATTTGGCCCCAGTTGTTTTGTTTTTATTTCTTTTACATTCATTCTCTGTATATCGTTGCAGCACCCAAAATGAGTTTTCAATCAACTGAAACAAAGTACTTAGGCAAAAATATAGCAAGTAGGAGGAAGGTGGCAGCTTAAGTTTTAGGGAGACCAGGGAGGAAGAAAATGGGCTCAGTCAGATATGAGCTTACATTTGGAGATTAGATTTCAAAGCTCAGAGAAAACATGGAAGATTGACACTCTCATGAATATATTCTTATCACAATTCCAGCCAGTGCCAATGGCCCAAAGCTGGGAGGGTGGTGAAGAGCTTAGATAGCTACCCAAGTGCTCTCTGATGACCACAAATTTTAAAAAGATATTTATTAAAAGACAGAAAGAGTCATTATCACATGGTAGACAAAACCTTGACTATGGAGTCAGGTAAAACTCGGAGTAAATTTTGGAACGATGGGCCGGCAGGTGGTATGGCAGTTAAGGGCACTGAACTCCCACATGGCCGACCGCGGTTTAAGTCCCAGACCTGGTGGCTTGCTTTCTCACTTTCTCTCTTTCTCTCTCTCTCTCTCTCTCTCTCTCTCTCTCTCTCTCGGTCTCTCTCTCACTCTGTCCCTCTCTGGTCAAATTAAAATAAATAAATAAATAAAGTTAAATAAAATACTTCTTTAAAAAAAAATTGGAATGACTGTTAGTAGCTGTGTGGTCTTAGACACATTGCAAACCTGGTCTGTGCGTTCATTTCTTCATCTTTAAAATGGATGTAAGAAGTCTACTTCCACTTGATTTTTACAGAATAACAACAAAAAAAAATCTCTGCAGAGCATGGTGCCTGGCATATATAAAAATATTTGTTGCTGTTGTAAAAGCAACAATAAAACGGTGATTATCTTCACCTTTTAAAGTATATTTAATAAAGGGAGAAGAATTGGGGGGAATAGAAGCATTTTCCATAGTTTCATTTTCCAAATAAGTGTCCTTGGCATGCTTGAAAAATTCAATTGGGAGAGAAAAATACCAAAAGAAAAACTGAATCTCTTGCCCCCACCAAGCTGGCCCTAGTTCTTCTCCCCCAGTATAACCATTGCTCACAGTTTCTTATTACTTTCAGTTAAAAACAGTTTTTAAAGAAATTTTATTTTTAGGGCCAGCCAGTAGGGGTTAAGGTAGCTGGATCCCACAGGACTGACTACATAATTCGAGTGGCAAACCCAGAAGATTTCTTCTACTCCACTCACCTCTTGGGATTTGAGGCACACATGCACACACACCCAGCGTGTCTTTCAAGCCACCAGGTCCAGGACTTGAACTGTAGTTGGCCCTATGGTATCCAGCCACTTTAACCTATTCCTATCTCCAAACCTCTTCCCACTCCCAGCTGACCACCTCTCCCCTTGTGCTGCTGATGGTTCTCATCTCTGCCTTTGTCCTAGCACTTCTAGGTTACAGTCGTGTTTACTCAGTTCTCTACTCTTGTTTCCCTATGAACTCTTTGAAGGTAAAAATCTTGTCATTTATTTGTTATTCCTAGAACTAATTTAATTCCTGAAAAGAAGTTGGTGCTCTCTAAATATCTGTGTTAAAGGATATCAATTAAATGGCTTTTTTGTTTGTTTATTTTTGAGAGTTTTTTTGCTCTAAGGCATTTGTGCTCATTGGAGAGAGAGCCACAGAACATGAGGAATCACTCCCCAGGGGGGATGGCCACACCACAGTCTCTTCTCCTCCATTCTCCTCTCAGGATTTGGGGCACATGCACATGCATCCAGTGTGAATTTCAAGCCTCCAGGTCTGGAACTCAAACCACTGTTGGCTATGTAGGAGTTCAGCACCTTAACTAGTACATCACCTGCTGGCCCTAAGTGTTGTTTTTTGTTTGTTTGTTTTGTTTTAAATAGAGTAGTTTTTGTCTTGAAAAGAGAAGATATAAATGGATTGAAAGATTCAATAAATATATTTATGTATCTTGGCTTAGGAACAGTCATAGCTTACCCATTAGCTCTTCATTGGTTCAGAGCAACTGGTTGATATATTTCAGCTGTTTCAGCCATTTACTCCTAGCTGGTATCCTGCATATGTTTTTCAAAGCAGATATCATCACTAATGAAACTGTTCTGTTTGTAAAGGATAGTTGACACTCTTCACAGAACGCTCCCATCAAGTCTTTTAGAGGGGACCAAGATCATGCAGGACAAAGTCTGCAAAGCTTATTTTCAATCCATGACTGAATCTTTTTTTTTTTTTTTTTTTTTTTTTTTGAGAGGTTTTTCGCTATTGCGCTCGCCAGACAGACAGAGAGAGACAGAGAGACAGAAAGTGAGAAATCACCCCCCAGGGGGGATGGTCACGCCGCAATCCCTTCTCCTCCATTCTCCTCTCGGGATCTTGGGCACGCAGGCACACGCGCCCGGCGTGAGTTGTAAGCCACCGGGTCTGAGACGCGAACCGCGGTCGACTACGTGGGAGTCCAGCGACATAGCCATTACGCTAACTGCTGGTTCCCCATGACTGAATCATTTTTTAAAAAGCACCATCTGGAGCAGACACTCATTTCTCTGGTCCCAAAATGCGGAGTTCAGAACAATGGAGGTAGAATTGAGACAGACACATGTATGGATTTCCTAATAATTACATGTGTTATTAGACAAATGGACTGAACAGCTTTTGAGAAATAGTGCTTTCTTCACTCCTGAACATGTCCAAAGAAAAACTGGCTGACCACACATTTGCAAAGTAACAAGGAAGTTTCATGCTATGGAAACAGACCGAGTCCCCTCACTTGCTACTCATTGAAAGATGGATTTATTTGGAATTACTACATTTCCTTCCCACAAGCTGTCTGCATCTGTCACAATTACCTGCCCAAGTGTCATGAACACGTGTGATGGGATCTGCCTAACTCCAAATGCATTCTTTGTATGCAAATAGCACCTCTCCCTCAATCATATTTGCTAGGAAACCCCATATGCTGACCAGAGTTGACCGACCAGGGTAATGGGTAATGCTTAACATCAGCCAAAATTTTATTCTTTTAATTAGACTTTTTTTTGCCATGGGGCAAATGCGCTAGTTAGAGAGAGACAGAGAGAGAAAGTGAGAGAGACAGAGAGGGAAAGTGAGAGAGCACCCCCTGAGGGAATGGCCACTTCTTTTTTTTTTCCTTTCTTTTTTTGGAGAGGTTTTTTATTTTTTATTTATTTATTTTTTTTTTTTTGCTATAGGGCGCGTGCGCTCGCCAGACAGACAGAGAGACAGAAAGCGAGAAATCACCCCCCGGGGGGATGGCCACGCCACAATCCCTTCTCCTCCATTCTCCTCTCGGGATCCTGGGCACGCACACACACATGCCCCTCGTGAATTTAAGCCACCGGGTTCGGGACTCGAACCGCAGTTGACTACATGGGAGTCCAGCGACACAGCCATTACGCTAACTGCTGGTCCCAACAATCCATTCTCTTCTTGGGATTTGGGGCATGCCGGCACGCACATACATCTGGCATGTTCTTAGGCACAGGGTCTAGGACTAGAACCTTGCCATTGGCCATGTGGGAGCTCAACACCTTAACCACTGCACAACCTGATGGCCCATATTAGCCTGAATTTTAAAAATACAAATTTGGGTACTGGGGGAAATCTGCCTTCTTACATGCTCATAGAGAATATAGGAAACTGGTCTACAGAAAAATATAGAATAAATGCTGATTGAACGACAACTATATGCCAGGTACTGTTCTAGGCTGAAGCCATGTTTGTTGCAGGAACAAATTAGGCTGAATCTACGCATTCATGAAACTCACATTTAGCAGGGGCCAGGAGACAAGGATGACAGGCAGAGAGAGAGCAAGAGAGCAAGACCGCTAAGAGCAGCCTTTGCATCCTGAGAGAGACCTTGATGGTCGCCAATAAACTTCCTTGCTATGGCCAACTGAAGTCGGTTTCTGTTATTTGCAACCCCAGGGGTCTTAACTAAGACCTCCTACGAAGAACCTTGTCTCCATGTCTATTCTCTTCACAAGCCCTTTGGGATAGGAAGAGGAGGGAACTCCTTTAAGATCAACAGGCCAGAAGTTAGTGGAAGAGAATGAGAATACTTTTCTTGCCATCACTCCATGCTTGGCTCTCTAATTTAGGGTCTCTGGGTTTGTAGTTTCCACAATAAGGAAGACAGAGAAAAGCTGTTTCCCCAGATACTGAGGCTGGAAGAGCAAAGGTTATATTATAGGCAGAATTTTATGTTCTTTAGCGCATCCAGGTATTATTATTATTTAATATTCTACATAACTGCATGATAAGCAAGGAAGTACATTCTCCACCCAAGCTTACAATAATAAATAAAATCATTCCAAAACAAGGGAGGGGGGAAAAAGCTCTTTTCCCCAAGAGCTTCAAAGGAAGAGGCAAGTGAAATAATACAAGACAGAGATGTGGCCTGAGGTGAATTCAGGTTTTAAATAGACCGTGTCGTGTCAGAATGCGGTCCGGTTTCCAGGGGCTTTTTAAGAAAGCAGAAGGGATATTATACGGATGGTGTCGGGGCTGTGCTCTGAAGAGGGATATAAGTCTATGACAGTGTGTACCTCTCCTCCAAGGAGACTCTGCTTCTAGGTCATAGTTTTGCAATCTTCAACATGTTAAGTAAGGGGGTAGGAGAGAGATTAAAAACAAAAGCAAAACACTTAGCCATTTTATCAAACCTGCTTTTATTTTAATGACTCCTACAGTGAGATGCAGATCTTCTTTCAATTTTCAAATTTCTCCTTGCTGATTAATTTCCTGTTGACTCTGAATGTAACTGAAAACCTTTTGGATGAAGCAGAAATAGCCTTAATGCAAGTGATTCTTGTAATGGGATTGGGTCACTTGGGGCCAGCCTTTGAGGGCTTCCTCTGAGCTCTGGGTGGTGGGTGGTTTTTGGCATTCATTCATTTTAAATGTGTTCATTTGTAAACATGTTCAACCTAAAGTCAATCTTTCTCTTGCAGTGTCCTGAGAGGATCCCCCTGACATTCATCTCTGGATTCCACAGCCTAATCTGTGGAATCTGTTGCCTGCCTAGCCACCATTCTTTGACCCTTCTCATTGGTCTTGGCATTTACCTTTCTTGCTGTTCAAGCTCCTAAGTTTGGTGCATCGCATCCAGCTATCATTTATTACCTGAAAGAAAATATTTCATATCAGTCGTTTATACTTCAATGTGAATTTAAGTCCAATTACTGCCCCTAAAGGCACCTACGTGTTAACCCTTGGATTTGAAGGGCAGGAAGGTTTTTTAGAAAAGCAATGGGCTGGTTGTTCAAAAATCCCATCTAGTCCTGCTTCTGTTGCTAAATGGCTAGTTTAACTGGGCCAGACACCTTACTTCTACAAGCCTTGATTTAAAAAAAAAAAAATCTATAATGCAGGTTCTGCTAGATAATTTTTAAAGCTCCTTTCTGCTTTTAAAGTTCTGAACTTCTAGTCCCAATATTAGAGGAGGGTATTTCGGGAGAGCTGGAGCCTCCCCTGATCTCTGAGCTAATTGCATTGTTTTCTGCCTCCTTCATCTAGATGCCAAGAGACCCTAAGGCACCCTCCAGCGACTGGGATCCGATGTCCCGGCTCTTCTCTTCGGGAATGTTCCTGCCAAGATCATATGCAAGGAAAGACACACCCTTTATACTGGGTACTTCTTCACACCTACAATTCCTAATATTTACTTCCTAGTGCTCACCTAATACAATGTGGCCACCAACAAATAACTTTAAAATGAAGAAAGACAGAAACACACAAACTTTAAGCCTCAACCCAAACCCTCTCTGTAGAATGGCCAGACCCCTCTGTTCTCCAGGTATGTGCTTCTTGCTTAGTTCTCTAGACAGTGGTCTCCAGTCTCAGCTGCACAATTTCCTGAGGAGCTTTCGGAAATCCTGTGCCCAGGCTACGTCCCAGACAATGATGACTGTCTTTCTCCCTGAGTGAGACCTGACAGCAGTGTTCAGAAGAACCCTCATAATTACAATTCTCAGCAGACTTGAGGATCCCTTTAAGATATACACGGGACCCAAGGACATCAGAGGTAAAGCTATGTCATCTAACTCCTGCCCAGATGAAAGTTACTTTACCTTGGCTCTCTTCATTTCCCCAAAATCTGTATAGTATAAGGAGTCTCCATTTTATTACTCTTTGTTTCCCCGAGGAAATCATACTTTGTACCTTCTCTCTCTCTCTCTTTTTTTTTTTTTTTTTTTGAGAGTTTTTTGCTATAGGGTGTGTGCACTTGCCAGAGAGACAGAAAGTGAGAAATTACCCCCTGTGGGGGTGGCCACTCCACAATCCATTCTCCTCTCAAGAGTTTGGGCACACACACACATGCTCGAACTGTGATTGACCACATGGGAGTCCAGTAACATAACCATTATGCCATCTGCTTGTCCTGTATACTTCGTACAGTCTATCTCAACTTCTGCCCTTACATTGAATAACCCACATGCCAGCCTCTTCCACAGCTCAGGCCCTTCAGACTCTAGGATCTTATTGTCCTTCATTGTTAAATTAAATGTCTGTAGGCCTAGTGTTCACCCAAGATACCTGCAGATTCCTGGGGGACCGTATTTCCATTGACATCTCGCCTTGTTTTCCCTAAACTTTTTCTTTCCACTCTTTGTTTTCTCCTCCTGCAACTGGCATCCTTTTTCCTTATATTTCCCTCCATGATCAACACCATTCCTATTCCTTAATTCCCTCAAAGTACCAGTAATAAAAGGCTCTGTGTATAATGGTCTTTTGTGAACAGCTTGGTGCTAATGAAGTATTATTACCACATAGAACAGCACCAGCAACAACTTAAAATTGGGTTGGCCCCAGGCCTGGTGGTTGGGAGAGCCTGATCCCACATGACCAACCATGTGGTTTAAATCCTGACCCCTGTGGCTTGTAAATTACACCAGATGTACATGCATATGCCCAAAATACTGAAAGGATGGAGAACTGAAAAAGAGATTGCGGCACGTCCACGCCCCATTGGGTAGTGCTTTATTCCTCTCCTTCTCTCCCTGTCTCTCTCTGGTGAATACATGCTCCCTCTTGCCAAATAATAATAATAATAATAATAATATATATATATATTTTTTAAAGTGAACATCAGACATCCTAAAATCCAACATTCCAGACATGTAGGATTATTCATTTTGGGAGCAATTCAAGAGAGTTTTTCCATAATTTTTTTTAACTATTAGGCTCTATTCTCTCAAACTCCTGATAACTACTTCATAAGAAAAATTCAATTTTCCACACCCTAGGCTAAGCTAGCCTTTGGCTGACTTTCATACATCCTCTGCTCATTCACTCTGCTAAGCAGAAGGCCAACAACACAACATTATCCCTGTGACCTCATCACCTTTCTGAGCAGAGCCACCTCCTAGCCACCTCTTTCCATCTGTCTGCCCTCCTGGATCTGGCGTGCCTGTTCTAGTCTGAAATAAGCTCCTTGGTTTAAGTGCCAATTCCTGGCCAGGTAGAACCAGATCATCTACCGTGGGATGTCCCTGCTAGGTGTCAGTGGGGGCAGCAGAACTGTGGCCATCAGGGCTGGGAGGGACTTGAGGACACTACGGCTGTTTTACTTAGAGGTGAGTGAACTCAAGACCAGACTCACACCAGCCTGAAAGGACGAGAGGGTTCATGATGGGAGCCCAGGCCTCTTATGATTCACATCCAGCACAGTGGTGCGACCTTGGACAAGTTAACTTCTCTGTGCTATTATCAGCTCTGAGGCTAATAATAGAGCCTGTCTCATAAGCCTCATGGAATAAATGAACCACTGCACGCAGAGTATTTGGAACTACATCTGAAACATAGTACACGCTCAGCCTCATGGCCCAGGGTCCCACAGCCAGGTAAGAAAAACTAGAGAACCCAAGTCTTTTGGCTTCTGATCCCTTGTGCCTCTTACTCTGCCAGACTGTAAAGGTTAACACACAGATGAGCCCACAAGGACTTGCCATCTATCTGGGTAAACACAAACAACAACAAGACAAATACACCCAAAGCAACCAGAGGCTACCATTAAGAAACAGATCAAGGGGCAAAACAGTGATTCTCAGGTCTGACTATATGTTAGCACTACCTGGGAAATTTTTCACAATTGTAATCCTTAGGCCACATCAAGACCAATTAAATCAGAATCTCTAGAGGTGAGGCCCAAGCATCAACATATTTTAAATCTGCCCAAGTCATTTCAATATGCAGCCGAGAAAGAAAACCCCCAGCTGGAACAATTGTAGCACTTCGAAGAGTAATCAGTTCAAAGAGGTGATGCAATTAACTTCCAATGACTACAAATGCTTTGGAAAGCCTGTACTTGACTGAATCTTATGACTCCTCATCTAGTCATCATTTCTTTTTTTTAGAGAGAGATTTTTGCTATGAGTCACATGCGTTTGCCAGAGAGACAAAGAGACAGAAAGTGAGAAATCACCCCCAAGGAAGGGATAGCTGCACTGAAATCTCTTCTCCCCCACTCTCCTGTTGGAATTGTGGGCACACGCACATGCACCCAGCATGAGTTTTAAGCCGCCAGGTCCAGGACTCAAACCATGGTTGACTATGTGGGAGTCTGGCTATGTAACCATTACACCATCTGCTGGTCCCTATTGACCATTTTTTAAGCTATTATTGATTAGGCCTTTATTATGTGCCAGGCTGGACACTTTCATGCCTTACTTCATTGACTTAATATTTGAAGCCTATGAGGCCCCTAGTATAATTAGCCTCATTTTACAGATGAAGAAAGTAAGGCCTGGACAGATGAAGTTGTTTGGCCAAGGTGATGTCATTGAAGTGCAATAGATCTGGGACAAAAAAACAGGCCCTCTGACCCAGAACCCACAGAACCAAATTGCAAACCCATCTCTCTCTACTCTGTCCCTTTAAGTATCTTTTCTCAGACACTCCCCTCTCACCTCCCACCCACAATCTGAGGGCAAAACTCTCCCCCAACATCTCACTACCACCACCATCACAATGCTAGCACCATTACACAAACCTTAATGCTTTTCATTTTTGTTAAACATAGATTTTTACTTTGCTTCAATCTCCCCTAGCCTAAAAGAGATCAAGTGTATCCTTTCTCTGTCACAAAACTCTACATAGTCTGTGTGTGTGCGTGCGTGTGTGTGTGTGTGTGTGTGTGTGTGTGTATTCCCACTGTTAGATTCCTTTTGACCTGGACCACTGAATTTCTAACCTCCTGTAAGCCACCCAGCCTTCTCCCACTTAAAAATACTCAGCATGGGTTGGGGCAAAGCATTGTCCTCACCGGCTGTGTATCTATCCCCAGTCTCCAGAGCAGTTATTTTGTTCTGAAAGGCCTTAACCAAGGGAATTTGCATTTCTCTTGCATTTCTAATGCCAAATTCTTTTTTTTATGGGATATTGTCTATGGTTGTATAACATTATTACCAGAAATTTAGTACTGTAAAACAATTCACATTTGGGCCAGCCCATGGCTAGATAGTTAAGTGACCTGGATCCCACTTGGCTAACTGTGTGGTTTGAGTCCTAAATTCAATGGCTTGAAAAATACACTAGGCACATGTGCACACATGACCAAAATTCTGAAAGGAGGGAGAAACAGAGAAGGAATTGTAGTGTAATCACACCCCACAGGGGGAAGTGCTTTCTCACATTTCCTCTTTCTCTGAGGAGCACATGCTCTGTCAAGCTAAAATACACACACACACACAGTTTTATGGATCAGAAGTCCGGGAACAACTTAGTTGGATATTCATCCTACAGTCTCTTGAGGCTGTAACCAAGATCAGTGTTCATTGGGATTGTGGCTCATCTGAGGCTCAATCGAGGAAGGATCTCGTTCTGTGATCATTTAGGTTGCTGCCAGCATTTGATTCCTTGCAGTTGTAAGACTGAGGGTTTTAGTTCCCCATTGGCTATTGGCCAAAGTCTGCCCTCAGCTTCTTGCCACACTATATACTCTCTTTAGAGAGCTTACAACATAGCAGCTTTCTTTTTCTTTTTTTCTTTTTTTTGGAGAGATTTTTTGCTATAGGGTGCGTGCACTCGCCAGACAGACAGAGAGAGACATAGAGACAGAAAGTGAGAAATCACCCCCCAGGGGGGATTGTCATGCCGCAATCCCTTCTCCTCCATTCTCCTCTCGGGATCTTGGGCATGCACGCACACGCGCCCGGCGTGAATTTTAAGTCACTGGGTCCGGGACGCGAACCGCGGTCGACTACATGGGAATCCAGCGACATAGGCATTACGCTAACTGCTAGTTCCCAATAGCAGCTTTCTTCTTCAAGCAGGCAGCAAATATGGGTGCCTCCTCACAAAGTGGGATTACTGTTGTATAAAATGTGATCACTTACATAAATTACTTTTGCTCTATTCTATTGGTTAAAAGCAAGCCACATGGTCTGCTCACATTCAGGGGAGGGGATAGGGACACAAATACCAGGAGGCAAAGATCATGAGGCCACCTGAGAATATGTCCTCCACAATAGGTTAGAGACACCTTTGTTCTCCTTCTGATCATTCCCCTCGTCCACTTCCCACTTCTCAGCCTTTGCCTAAGTTGCCTCTAACTTGGAATACCAGGGGAAATTAAATTTATTCTAATCCCAACTCTTATTCTAAAAACAGGGAAAGACATTTGGGCAAAAGCCCTTCATTGTCAGTTAATACAATTTGCAATGTAACCTAGGGCAATGGTGGGCTGAATCCTACAATCCAACCACTTTCCCCTCAAAAGTATCTTTCATAAATAAAGAAAAAAAAAAGTTATCAGTAGTGGTTTACATAACACAGTAAAACAGATGTGAATAGGAGCAGTATGAGTTGTTCATGCTAATCAAATGATTATACTTAGAAAAAAATTAATCCTTGTTATGCCAAGGTGGCCTTCATTTTAAATGTTCAGTCAGAGAACAAGGCATAGCCAGAGTCAAAGCCTCTTCAGTCTTTCACACTAGCCAAAGCTTGTCCCTAGAGATGAGCAGGGTCTTCAAAATGTTCATGGGAAATGGAGACTATGAAAAGAAAACTATGCAAAATGTTTTGCACCAAAATAAACTTGCACTGTAACTCCATTTTTCTACAAACTTTTTTAAATATCCCCATACACTACCCTCTTTCTAAACAGAAGTCTCAGACACCAGTGTTCACCCCCTTTCTCCTGCTGAGCAAGTAGAAGTTGGGCCAAAGAAAAAGGTGATTGTAGAGGATGCCTGAGGCTTCAAAACACAAGAAAGGATCCAATGGTGTAGGACTTGATTATTTTTCTATGAAGTACTGGTTTGTACCTTCACAGGAGGGGTAGAGAGTGGGAGGGTATATATCTCTGAGTATATATCTGACTTGCTTTCAGCTGTTAGAAACAGAGGGTTCTAGAGTAAGAGTGACTTAAACAAGAAAGTTTATTTCTTGCTTATGTTTGAGATGCATGGAAGTAGCTTGAGCCAAGTTGGTAAATAATTCAGGGGGGTTGGGAGGCCTCTCTATCTTTGTGCTGCTCCGCCATGTACAATCTCAAAGTTGACACATAACACTAACCATCAAAGACACTATGGAACTTCCGCAAATAGCCCTTCACACACGCACACAGGTGCACATGCATGAGCACACACACACATGCACAGGCCTAGATGGTGGAGGTTGACACATGGGGTGGTTCAGGAGAACAATCTGCCCAGTTTCATCATCCCTTCCCATGCCTTGTAAAGTTGTAAAACTATATAGAATTCTTGGGTACAAAGTCATTTTGATCATGGCGAATTAACTTCAGGAAAGGTTAGAGAGGCTGGGATAAAAACATACATAAAAAACAAACATAAAAAGAAACATACTCCCTCTATCCAGGACAGAACATGGCAGCACCTGTTCAGTGGATTATGGGGCCATGGGGCATCTATGTGAGCAAAAATCAAACTGTTCTTCCCCTTCCCACAGTCCTATGAAAGAAGAGGCCACCAGGAAGGTCTCAGCAGGAAAGGCCGGTCTGCCCAAGCACAACCTCCCAGCTCAGGGCCTGGCCCCACTCCTATCAGGTTTCTCTGCCTAACTCCATCCATTCTCCAACTATCCTCACACTCGTTGTCCGCTTAGGATTTCCTTTTGTTCTGTGTAGATCTAAGTTATATGAACATGAGAGGTGTTTTGGCTTTTTCTGTTAGCTTACTGGCAACTCAACTTTAGTGATGATGTCTACACTTTAATATGTACCAACAAAGCCAGGGATGGGTCTGTTTCCCATGTGAATTCCAAAAGGTCAGAGTGGGACCAGCAGGTGGCATAATGGTTACATCACTGGACTGCCACGTAGTCGTGCAGACTTGGAGGCTTAAAACTCATGCTGGGTGTGTGTGCATGTGTGCGCAAGATCCTGAGAGGAGAGTGGAGAAGGGATTGTGGCATGGCCATCAGCCCTAAAGGATGATTTCTTGCTTTCTGTTTCTGTCTTTCTAGTGAGCGCATGCAACCTATAGCAAAAATCTCTTTTTAAAAAAGGTCAGAGCCAAGTCTGCATTATTAGTAATACAGGTTTCACTAGAAAGAATGTAAATAACGTGTCATAATAACTTACCTGTCCAAACAATGTATCTACATTCTAAATGACAGTAGGAGATTTGGAAAACAATGACTTGTTTTAGTCCTCATGAGAAACTGAAATAACATGGTTTGTTCATGCCCAAACAGCTAGTTAGTTGTAAGCTGGGTTTTGAACACAAGTCTTGATGCCTATGATAGGTACATTGTAAACATTACCCGGGCTTGCTTGGCTTTTCTTCGTTGTCATTTTCACAAAAACAAGATCATCTGCAAAAGGGACTTTCCAGCGTCTTGGTTGGCAGATATACTTAGACTCTGATCGAAACTCAGCTTTTCTTCTGGTTTTATGCACAATGGAATCATCAGTGCCCTGCAGGCACAGAGCAGGAAAGAGGATTCTGCTAATGCTTCCTGAGTCCTTGGGGGTCAGTGCACGTTGTCCAAACCTTTACGGACGTGTGATACCAGCATTTTATCAGATTATACAATAGTCATTCCCTCCCTACCCCAATCCCCCATTAAAAGTGCAATAAGGCAAGACCAACAGATGGTGTAATGGTTACGTTGCTGGACTCCCATAGGGCTGACCGCATTTCAAGTCCTGGACCCAGCAGCTTGAAACTCATGCCAAGCACATGTGCATGCGTGCCCCAAATCCAGAATGGAGGAGAAGGGATTGCAGTGTGGCCATCTCCCCTGGGGGATGATTTCTTGCTTTCTGTCTCTCTGTTTCTCTCTGTCTCTCCAGTGAACACACATGCCCTATAGCAAAATCTAAAAAAAAAAAAAAAAAAAAAAAAAGGAAAGAAAAAAAAAAGTGCACTAAGGCACATCAGAATGACTTTTTTAAAAAGTTCAGTCTACCTCCTTGAGACCAATAAAGCTATTTTATATAGTGTGTCAAACCACCTAAGGCCCCCACGTCTCCTTCCTCCAGGAAAATTAATAATATGTGAGAATTTTCAGGAATTGCTAGAAGTCTGAAACCCACTCTTACCAGATTTCCTGGAAGAAGACTGATTTCTTTCTGACAAACTCATTAGCCATGTAAGGAAATTATGACCGGATTTTTAGGCCTTTGCAAATGTTTCATATGCATCAAACCATTTATGAGAAAAGTACCCTGTGGTGGGCCTTGTGTCCTGGTGACCTGTTGGGAAATGTAGAGGCCGTGTCCCAGAATAAAGAATGCTTTGGAAAACTAGGAAGTAGCTTGAGTAGTTCCATACAGGGCTGAGCTCTGGCTGCCACTTGCCCTTCTACCCGAGACCCCCGCCCTGTCCCAGCTCATCCCACCTCCCATCAAGGCTGGCAGGAGAGTGAACATCACACTCCACTCCAACCCACATGCACGAGAAGCATCCTCTCTTCCCACAAAGCAAATCTGGTTTTGCCTTTTGCAAGAGATGAATCTGACTCATTTTCCCTTCTGAGGGTTATGAGACAACCTGCTATGAAGCCGCAGATTGAACTGAGTCATGCACGCTGAATTGCCACTTGTGCTCATTCCATCACAGCTAACTTTCACAAAACCCCAAACCCACAAAAATAACTGAGCTGCAGGAGATCAGATCTGCAGAGAGGGGTTCACTGCTATTCCCTCGGCCGCCTTCCCAAAACCCAGCTCTTCCTTCCCAACCCTCTGCCCAGCATCTCCTTCAGTCTCCTCTCCCTTTGTCCTGCCCTCTCTCACGTCTTGTCCTCACCCCTGCATCTCCAATCGGGTCAAATCTGAGCTTAAACATCCACATGATTTACTCTCCTCGTGGCTGCTGTCTGCTCCTGGCCTCAGGAACAAGGATCATGCCAACAATCCTAAGCCAGAGCATTCCGTGTTCCCCACCCTGTCTTCCTGTCACCTTCCAATTCATTTCCTGTAAGCTGTGACCCTTTCTTAAGAACATTAATTAAACACAACGCTTTTTTTTTTATCAGAATTCTAGGAAAGTAATATCACTATGACTCATACTTCTGGTGTTTAAAACAGTATTTACTATATTTGAGTGAGGCACATGAGTTTTCTGCTGGGTGCTTACTGTATGGATTTATGACTTTCTGGAACCATTCTGGGAAAGAACGAAAAAGCACATGCACATCAGCACCACTCACAGTTAATGAGGCTTTGCCATATCGCTGCAACTCAGAGCGAAAACATATGGGACGCGGTATCTTCAGATGATGTCAGAAATATCTTCTTTTAGAAATACAGCAGATTTCCTTTATGGTGATCGTTTTAAGAAGAAAATTAACACCACTCTTAGAAATTATATTCTATCACTCTTTGCTTGATAAGAGGATAATTTTATACAATATATCTACCTAAGGAATTTGCCAATCCATGTAATCTTGAGCTGAGTTAAATAAACTATGTAAATTTATGTAGACCAAGGTCTAAATTAATTCAGGCTGAAATAAATCAAACACTCGCTAGACTATGATTTAATTAAAAATTGAAAGTATGACTCATGGCACTTAAGTTTACCAATGTTTACTGCCAAAAGCAGCATTGCTGGTATGACAGAGATAAACGCAGGAAGGGCTGACGGATTCCTCAAGGTTAAGCAGACAGAGGTATAGAGATGAACATGGCATCGGGGGAATGTCTACAAGCGCACAAATAATTGTCTTTGGGGCAGTTTCAGAAGAAGTAAACTCACAGTGTAGTCACCAAAGTCCATTGATACACATTTTTATTTTCAGCTTATTCTCCCACTAATTTTGGATTTCTGTTGTTTTTTTTTTCTTACCTTTATCTTTTTGGTAATTTTTTCAAACGTTATTCTCCTTCCTGTCTTGACTTTTTGGGTATTACTTTTATAAACTACTTGCTCCCTTCCCTTCTATTGGTGAGTTTTCTGGAACATGTTCTCAGATTTGCAATGCTAGTCTCTTCCTACTTGTGCAAGTTTGCGTGCTAATGAAGCTTTCTTCCTGGAATGTGTGGGGATGATCTTCCATCCAGCTCAGCCTCCTCTTTACTCCTGTGTTTTCAACAGGATCTGCGGCCACCATCACAGCTGTCTGAAGGCAAGAGTCGGGTTTCAGGGAAGATGTGATAAAAACATGTCTTACTCCAAATCAGGACACATGGGCAGACTAATATGTACATGCTCATGAAGATACTGGGACAGTCTGAAATGTAGATTCTCCTGGGCATGCAACTTGGAACTCACAGATCTATTCCTGGGTTCCAAATAGGGCGGGTGAAAGGGAGCTGTGGCCCCACCACGGCTCCAAGTAAGTAAAATATGCCATTCTAGAACCCTCCTCCTGTTCCTTGCAGTCCACTCTGCCCCACTGCATCCAGTTCTGGCTCCTTTTGGACTTTTCTCCAAGCACTGTCATTCTGCAATGGATTTGTCTTCCAACTTTTCCAAGGAAGGCCTTCCCATCACATTTGTATTTTAAGGAAAGTCTTTAATGCTTTAAGACAAAGTCAGTAATTCGGGAGCTTCAGGCCTTTTGCAGGATGAGAAGGATTTTGTTTTTAAGGCAGTAAGTCCCGTGGGGTCCTCCGACCATATAGGGTATCTCAGTCCTGTGCTATCCCCTCCCTACAACCAGGCCGGCTATTCCTCCACAACCAGCTGGCTGGGAGAACTACAGAGGCAGAAAAAGGTTGTCCCAGTCCTCACCAAGGCTGGAAATAATCCGGGCTCTCTGTCCACACTCTGACCCTGTGGACCAGCACACACTCTGACCCTGTTCAGGGGATCGGTTAGAGGGACTTGGTGCACACCTTTGAATTATTGTCTCTTCCTTTCATTCTTCAACATGAACTTAGGCTTGCCTTCCAAAATTCCTGAACAATTTTTTAGGAGACCCAGAGAGACAATAACACAATATTTAGGGTCAAGTTTAAGATCCCCCAGAATTTCTCTCAAGAACAGCCAATACACAATGCCAAGAATACCCCTTCAGTGCCTGGTAAATTTAACTAGGAAAGAGGTTGGGAAGAGACAGTTTCTAAAACAACGGTCTTGGCCAGTGGATCTCACATCCTGTTGGTTGTCTGAATGTGCTAACTCTTGAAGGGAATGTCAGGAGCTGAAGTCTTTCTCCTCTTCACTCCTAATCTCCCACAGAAGGCGGCGGCAGCGGGAAATGAAGAAGATCCATGCATTAGCCTGCAGCGCCACCTAGCAACCCCAGAGGGTACTGAAGGAGCCGGGAGGTTTGGGGACTGTGCCGGGTTGGTTTTTTTCCACAACCAGAAGAGGGGGTTTCCACTTCATTCACAGAGTTCTGGGAAATGGAATTTGTATAAAACTTTTCTTGCTCATGGTGGAAAACATTTATTCAAATCTAATGAGAGAATCTGGCCCCAAAGCAGTAGTAATCAATCCTTAACAAAGGCTAAGTCTGGTTCTCTAAACTTGCATTTTCCCCCTAGTATTAACAACTATGACGATGCAGTTTTCACGTCAAGAAACTGATTCTATCTTAAGTTAATAATTATATTCTGAAACTGGCAAAGAGCTACCATTTCTCTTGTTTTGTTCTCTTTTCTCTCTTCTTTTTTTGTTCCTTCTTTCCACCTTCTTTTTCTTTTCTTGCCCAGGACTGTTTTACCTCTCTGGATGATGCCCTCAAGTCTAGAAGGAAACAGAGCCTCACCAAAGATACAATGCTATGGACAAACGTGGGTACTGTTCGGCTGAGGGACATTCTGATAACTTTATGATCTCCTTAGGGTGCAGGAAAGTGCGATATGCCTTCCCCCACTCCCACAAGCCAAGTCTGGTCAGGAAACACAGCCTACACACTGAGACTGCAGCTCCCCCTAAACCTAAACGGAGGTTCTGTCCAGAAAACTAGAGCAACCGTTCCATCTAAAATGTATATGTCTTGGAATCAACAGATGGCACAGCAGTTAGGCCGCTAGACTCCCACGTGGCCGACCGCAGTTTTGAGCCCCAGATCTGGTGGCTTCAACTCAACATTACACCCGGCAAGTGTATGTGAGTGTTCAAGATCCCTAGAGAAGAATTGTGGCATGGCCATCCCCCCTGCCGGGTGATTTCTCTCTCTCTCTCCTTTCTCTCTCTCCAGCGAGCACACACCACCCTAAGGCAAAAACCTTTAAAGAAGAATTTCTTTTAGGAGGAAGCATGCCAAAAAAAAAAAAAAAAAAAAAAAGTAAACATCACTGCCCTCTCTCAAATAGATGTTCAATTAATGAGGGTGACCTATTGACAATCAGGGCTAGAAGATCAACTGACAGTTTTTCACTTGCCATTATACTCATTCTTCGAACACCAAAACTATCTCTGGTTAATTCTATAAACTTTTCTGGGTGTTCCCTGTAACAATAAGGCTTTGTTTCATTGATTAAATTTACATTTATTGAGTTCCATGATCCTGCTGTCCAGGAAAACAAATGAGAACCACAATGATCAGATACATTTTTTTAATTTGCCAGAGTGCATTTGAGAGAGAGAGAGATGTTTGGGGAACAACAGACGGCGCGGCGCAGCAGTTATGTCGCTGGACTCCCGTGTGGCCGACTGCAGTTTTGAGTCCCAGATCTTCCACCAGATAGAGGCCAGGAGGGAAAGTGAAAAAGTACCCCACATAGGGAATAATCAGGCTGCGTGACCGCTCATCCCTCCTTCTCAATTTTTCCTTTCCAGATTTTGGGCACACACACACATATGTGCCTGGCATATTTTTCAAGTCCCTTGTTCTGGGATTTGAACCATCTGTTGGCCATGGAGAATTCAGCCACCTTACCTGGCAGCCATTGGCTGGACCCACTTCCAATTTTACTCTCACCCTATACACAAGAATCCTGACAACACTCCTTGTTACTGAGAATGTCTCCAGGAGTTACAACACTTTGGGAAAAATTTGGCATCAGCTAGTAAATTCAAGAAGTAGCTGAACTCTCTGACCCATAGTATAGGCCCTAGAGAAATTCTTGCACTGTGTTTTAGGAGGCATATAAAAGAATGTTTATAGAAGCACTGTTTATAATTGAAAAACAAAAACTGAAACTAGACTAAATGCTGATAAACAATAGAATGGCAAATAAATTGTGGTATATTCATCAGTGACTAAATTGAAAAGCTACACATGACACAGAAGGAATCCAGAAAGGAAGTGCTGAGTAAGAAAACAAGCTGTAGGGTCAGCTAGTGGCCTAGCGGTTAAGATGGCTGGATCTTATAAGGCCGAATGCATGGTTCAAGTCCCAGACCCAGTGGCTTGAAAAACATGCTGGATGTGTGTGCATATGTGCCCAAAATCTGGAAAGGAGGGAGAAATGGAAAAGAAGTGATTATGATGTGACCATTCTGCAATGGGGGATGCTTTCTTGCATGCTGCTTCCTCTCTCTCTCTGGTCAGTGCACATGCCCTCTGGCAAAAATCAAAATAATAAACAAGCTGTAGAAGAATATATGCAGAATGACTCCATTTACATAGCAGTCAAGCACATGCAAAACTAAACTAGAGATTCTTTGGAGATAGAAATACATGAGGTAAAACTGTAGAGAAAAGCAATGGGATGATGAACACAAAAATCTAGGAAGTAGTATCTCTGATGGAAGAGGAAAGGGAAGTGTTCAGAAGAGGGCTCTGAAGCTTTCCAAAATAATGGTGGTGATTTTTTCCTTAGAGTGGGGAGTTGGTAATGAATGAGTGCTGTGCCCTTATTATTTAAGTCACTGGAATGTTTTAAGCTTTTTATCTTGAAATAATCTTTTAGTCATGTAGAAATTTCAAAAAGAATACAATAAATTCCTATATGTCCTTAATTCAGCTTCCCCCAATGATTTCATTTTATAGAAGGGCAGTTCAATGATCAAAACCTGGAAACTGACTTAAACTGAAATGCAGAACTTACCCTGCAATCCCTTCTCCTCCATTCTCCTCTTAGGATCTTGGGCATACACACGCAGGCACCCACTGTGAGTTTAAGCCACTGGGTCTGGGACTCGAACTGCAGTCAACTACATGAGAGTCCAGCAACATAGCCATTACGCCAACTGCTGGTTCCTCTACATCTGGTTTCCTGTACATCTTTCTTGCACTGGAGTTCTTATTTTCCTTTTACTTGGTTTACTTTCAGGTTCTGGTGAGGCACATCCTTTAGTAGTTTGCTCAGAAAGAAAGTATGGGAGGCAAATTTTAGATGGTACTTGTCTAAAAAAATAGCTTATTTTCACCTTTATTGATTTAGGGAGGTGGTGGATCTAATATCTTCTCCTTTAATTAGATATCTTTGGTAAAATCTCTTCTCCTTTTTGTTTGTCTATCTCCTTAGATCTCCATAGAAGAAGTTCTGAATAGAAACCTCATTTCATAAGTTAAACATGCTCTCGGGATTGGAAATGTGTTCACATGCCATAGCCAAGTATCAATTTAGGTAATACAGGAACTAATTGTTTTTTAAAGCCACATTCACTCTCACTTCATGACTGACATTTAGATGTCTGGTTTCCAATATTTTCATGTCCCCCAAAGACTATACTTTATTATATAGCTACTATATAGATATAGAATTTTTTATTTCATTCCAAAATACATCTTTATCCTATAAATAGTATAAAAGGCTAAAAAAAAGCCAAATTAAAAGGTTTCTTACTAGAAATAATATAAAAAATATCTTTTTAACAGATATTGTTGCATGTTATTTATTTATACCAATACACATATATATGTGTTTGTATATTTCGATATACATATGATACACACACACAACTAATGCATCCACATTATTCAAAAATCAAAGAGTTCTCAAAGTATGCAATGAAATGTTTTCCCCACATATTCTTCTAGTTCATAGAAAACCATTATTCACGTCTTATGTTTCCTTCTAGAAATATTTAATGCATATACAGCCAATTATTAGAAAATACATCAGTAATTTGATGGGGGTTTAATGAATAAATTAATTCAAAAAGGTGTAGACAGGGCAAAAGGAGATTTCATGGGATGATAAAGCAACCAGGGGTTGACAGTAGCAGGAAGGCTTTTCCAGGTCTGAGAAGTCAAGGGAATGGAGAGAAATGACTAAAGCCTACAGAGGAGGTGGAGGTTAGTGAGAACAATGGCCCTTGATAGAGAATCAAAGCCACGCAGACCCAGGGCAGGAGGCAGATCAGGGGATTAAATACTCAAACCCAGCCTCCAACATAGGTCACCTATGACTGAACCCAACTGAAAACTTAAGGCCACGTACTCACGGTTCTCAGTTTTCTAAGTCAAACATTTCTTGGCTTCATGAATTTGACAGATACGCTCATAATCTCCCAATATCTGTCTTCTTTTCTACTTTATAGTAAAAGAACCTATAACTTTTACATGAACCCCGCTGAAGACTATTTCTTGGCTTTTCAAGCAGCTAGATAGGACAATTGATTAGGTCTGAACCAAAATAACTCATCCCCCCCACCCCACCCCCCACCCCTTTCTTCTGGCCGAAGTAAATAGTGGACTGCAGCAGACTCGGGAGTCATATATAGTCAGTGTGCTGGAGATGTCCTACCTGTTCAGACCACTCCACTAGGTTGTTAAATGGAAGGGAGATCAATTTAGGTTTTAGGCAAGCCACAGTGTTTTTGTTTTAGACCTGAAAGGGATCAGGATATGCTACCCCTGAACTGAAGGCAATTGAAAATTAGCAGATGCAAAAAAGGGTTCTCTGTTTAAAAGCAGGGAATAAATCTTCCTCTACAATGATGTCCCTATCTCCTCTATAAAGAGGAGGAGAGTAGCTCTTACAATTGGAGAGGAAGAGCTGGCAGCAAAATGAATCTGCAAACCATACGAAAACAATTCTTATCTTCCATTATTTCTCCCCATCCCCCCCCACCCCCGCGATTCATCATCCCTCAAAATCTGAATTTTCCTTTCTTAAGATGGCATAGTCATGTGCAGTATAATGTTTCCGCCAATAGTGGATTACATTTACACTGCACAATCCACTGGTAATCCTATCAGATTAAACCAGAGCTAAACAATTCCTGTTTTCTTGTGATGTCACAGCCATTATAACATCATAGAACAATACATTATTCATGTTTGTGCTGATGCTGGTGTAAAAAACCTACTGCACTGCCGCCAATAAAAGTATGGCTTGTATAATTATGCACAGCACACAATACTTGATAACAAACGACTACGTTATAACCTCATGTATTAACTACACTATATTTTTATAGTTATTTTAGAGTGTAGACTGTGCTATGTTATGACAGCAGCAGTCTCATACATCTCATTTTAACTACATCTCTTGAAAACATAATTTTCTCTTGTGCTTGATTTAATCTCATGTTCTATTGTTCATCATGGTCCTTCCAGTGGGACAAGATGTACAAGCGGAAATAGCGATATTGATGATCTTGACTCTGTGTAGGCTCAGATTCATGGATGTTTATGTCTTCATTTTCAACAAAAAAGTTTCCAAACTAAAAAAATAAATAAATTGGAGTACCAGCAGATTGTGTAATAGTTACATCACTGGAATCTCCTGTAGTCGAGCAGTCGACCACGGTTCAAGTCCTGGACCTGGTGGCTTGAAACTCACACTTGGCACTTGCGCATGCGTGCCCAAGATCCCAAGAAGAGAGTGGAGGAGAAGGGATTGAGGCATGGCCACCACCCCACCCCCCAGGGTGATTTTTCACTTTCTGTCTTTCTCTGTGTCTCAAGACAGTGCATATGGCCTATACCAAAACTCTCTTTAAAAAAATTTTTAATAGTAAAAATCTTATATTATAGAATAAATAGATACAGAAAAATTTTTTTTTGGAGAGGTTTTTCGCTATAGGGCGCGTGTGCTCGCCAGACAGACAGAGAGAGACATAGAGACAGAAAGCGAGAAATCACCCCCCAGGGGGGATGGTCACGCCGCAATCCCTTCTCCTCCATTCTCCTCTCGGGATCTTGGGCACGCACGCACACGCGCCCAGCGTGAGTTGTAAGCCACCGGGTCTGAGACGCGAACCGCGGTCGACTACGTGGGAGTCCAGCGACATAGCCATTACGCTAACTGCTGGTTCCCCAGAAAATATTTTTGTACAGCTGTACAATGTTTGTGTTTAAGCTAAATGGTATCACAAAAGAGCAAACTTTTTAAAATTTTAAAAAAATATATAAAATGTTACAGTAAGCTAAGGTTAATTTATTATTAAATAAATCATGTATTTTATTTTATAAATTAAGTTAATTTAAGTATACCATGTTTATAAAATCTACAGTAGTATACAGCAATGCCTTGTCTAGGCATTCACATTCTTATTGCTTAATCATTTACCCAGAGCAACTTCCAATCCTGCAAGCTTCTTTCATAGTTAAATGCTCACAGGTGTACCATATTTTATATTTTTCACCTTATTTTTACTGTACTTTGTATATGTTTAGTTGTGTGAATACTCACGATTGTGTTACAACTGCCTCCAGTATTCAGTGCAGTAAGACGCTATACAGGTTGGTAGCCCAGGCATGATAGGCTGTACATACAGTCTAGATGTGTGGTAGGCTCCCCTACCTCGGTTTGTGTAAGTACACTCAAAGATGTTCTAAGAATGCATTTCTTGAAATGTGTCCCTATGATTAAGTGACACTTGGCTGGATAAACCTCTGAATCTAACCACTTTTTTTTTTTTTTTTTTTTTTTTTGAGAGGTTTTTGCTATAGGGCACATACACTCGCCAGAAAGAGAGAGACAAAGAGAGAGAAAGCGAGAAATCACTACCCCCCCCCCCCCCAGAGGGGTGGCCACGCCCCAATCCCTTCTCTTCCATTCTCCTCTCAGGATCTTGGGCACACACGCACACGCTCCCAGCATGAGTTTAAGCCACTGGGTCCAGGACTCGAACTGCAATTGACTACATGGAAGTCCAGCAACATAGCCATTACGCCAACTGCTGGTTCCTCTAACCACTTCTTTGAGTTTCACGTCTTTCGGTGTACACATTATTAATTAAAACTGAATGCCTAGGGCCATCCCAGTAGCACAGTGGTTAATTTGTGCATAGGGAGCAGGATCCCATGTGGCTGACCATGAGTGGAATCCCAGCCCCTGTGACTTGAAAAAAACATACCGGGCACATCTCTCTACATACATGTGCAAAATCTCGACAGGATATAGAAATGGAGGAAAAAAGGTTTGTGGCATAGTCCCCTTTGGGGGTACTTTCTCTTTCTTATTCTCTCTCTCCTCTCTCTCTCTCTCTCTCTCTCTCTCTCTCTTTCTCTTTCTAGTATACATGTCCTCTGGCAATAAACAACAAAAAAATTGCATGCCTTTTCTCCTGTGAATCTATCTTTTGTTAATTTAATGCACAGACTCTGAACCTACGAGAGTAAAAGGAAAGCTTTTCCTCCACAAAGGCTTCTTTGGAGAACACAATATCCATAAAGCATATTGCTCTCCTGGGTAACAATAGCTGTTTGGTCCAGGTGACACACCACGCTCAGAACTGGCTTCACAATGACCACTCTGATTTTCTGGTAGGACTTCTACAATTTATTCTCTATTATCTGACTAAAACAACATCTAAAGATTTTCATGACTTTTGGAGAATGGAGGGCAAGCATGAACAGCACCTGGTAGGATGCTCTTGAAAACTTTACCCCGTTGGAAACAATATACATATTCTCTATGGTCTTCTAGCAGTGGTGTCAGCTAGATAACCATAGATCCAGGCTCTAACTCTTAATAGTAATGCTGCTTACCCTTTCTGTGTCTCAGTTATGCCGTTATAATTACAATTATTTTTAAACATTTATTTAACTTTATTTATTTTAATTTGACCAGAGAGAGACAGACAGAGAGAGAGAGACAGAGAGAAAGTGAGAAAGCAAGCTGCCAGGTCCAGGACTCAAACTGCAGTCAGCCATGTGGGAGTCCAGTACCCTTAACCACTACACCACCTGGTGGCCCCCTATAATTACAATTTTAATTGGATTTGTCTCCGAAAGTTGCTACGAAGTTGCTATAATACTTTCATGTGAAATTATTATACGGGTTTACATTATCATTTTTATAGAGCTAGATTATCCTTTTGCAATTTTTAGGACAAACTATGACCATGTGAGTCTCTCCCTGGATCTTAGGAAAAGTCTGTGTCATCAACTTCACTGGTAAATCTACCCTCCAGACTGACAGGCTCACTGCTTGGCCCGTGTAGCAAGAGCTGCATGTCAGCCCTTACTCTCCCTCTGGCTGGGTGCCTCAGGCAATGAAAAAAATGAAGAATGCCTATTTGGTTGTATGGTTGGTGTACTCCCCTAAGGTGACAGCCAACAGGGTAGAGATGAGTGGAAACAAAACTCAAGGCCGCTTTTCTGCCAGGTTACACGTCTCATCACACAGCTGCGTATACCTGAGAACAGGGCTCTTTTGGCTTCATGGGAAGTCTCTGATCCTCTGCCAAGCCCTGCATCCACTTTCTGTTGATATGCCCAGAGGTGCCTTTGAGTGGGTGAGTGGCCCTGCATGTTCCACCAGCACATGCAGCAGCCCTGATCTCTGGCACACAATAAGAACTTTGCAAACATAAATGTTCCTCTTTTGCTCACCCCACCCCATTTTGTATCTGTGAATGCTTTCTGTACTTACTCCATCTTACATAACTCAAGGTCATGATAAAAGTTAACTTGCATTTTTAAGGAAGCAATTTGAAACCTCAATTGCCTCAGGGATGTGCTTTACCGCAGTGTCCTGTGCTTTATGGGATGGGGTCTAGGGGTCTACATAAACTGGTATCTCTAGTGGCTTTGCTGGATTTCTTGGCTATCTGCATTCGTAGGCTATGACAAAAAGTCTCAGATTGGCCAAACTGTAGTCAGGCTCCTAAGCCTTCTCCTAGGCCTACCTGTGCAGGTCCTTGTAAAATCCCATTTTAGTCAGTTTAGCAAAAGCCCCCCACACCCCACTCTTATATCTGATCACTCTCAAAATGTGACCCACCATCTCCCAGGTGGTGTTTAATCACCCTGGCCTATCTTCAGCAAGAATCCTGCTAGGTCAGCTTAACCAGAATTGCTCTTACCCTTGATGTTTCTTCTTTCTAAAAATTTATTTATTTGTTGTAATTTATTATTTACATATAATCACTATACATCTTTGTAGGGTACAAAGAGGTTTTTGTTTTTTTAGGGAGATTTTTGATATAGGGCACATGCTCTTGCCAGAGAGATAGAAAAAGTGAGAAATCACCCCAGTGGATGGGGAGGCCATGTCACAATTCATTCTCCTCCATTCTCCTCTTGGGATCTTGGGCATGCTTGCAAATGCGCCTGGCATGAGTTACAAGCCTTTGGATCCAGGATTCGAACCACAGGCAACTATGTGGGAGTCCAGCAACATAACCATTATGCCATCTGCTGGTCCCTGGTTTTTAAACTATGTATAAGTGTATAATAAACAAATTGAGGATATAAACATATTCACCATCTTTAATATTTAATATTACATTATGTTGTATACATTTGAAATTCTCTCTACTGGTTTTTTAGAAGTATATAACAATATTGAGGGACCAGCAGTTAGCGTAATGGCTATGTCACTGGACTCTCATGTAGTTGACGGTGGTTTGAGTCCTGGACCTGGTGGCTTAAACTCACGCCGGGTGCTTATGTGTGCATGACCAAGATCCTGAGAGGAGAACGGAGGAGAAGGGATTGCAGCATGGCCATGCCCCCTGGGGGGTAATTTCTCAGAGAGACATTCTGTCTCTCTGTCTCTTTCTGTCTTCCTGCCAAGCGCACAAGCCCTGTAGCAAAAACCTCTAAAAAAAGTATATATTGAATTGTCAATAATGCTCTTTACTGTGAAATACAGTTCTAAAGAAAAATAAAGTGACTAAAACTCAGACAACAAAGAATCTCATAAATTAATAAAGATGGATTTTTGAAAAACAAGATAACCTTAACATAACCAATAAAAAAAGAATTTGTAATTTCCATGTAGAAGATTGTGGGAAATAAGCGTTTATAATTTGAAATGATCTGTAGTATTAATCATTGGTCCAGTTAGTGATAGGTAAAATTGTACCTAACAACAGCTCATTAGAAAGAAATATAAAAAGAAAACTGTTACTCACTGAGTTCTTGTAAGACCATGGTACTGTACTGTGCATAAGGAAATAAGTATTCAAAAAAGCAAAACCAAAACAAACTTGGAAAGAGATGTTCAAAAGTGAACACATGCAGGGACCAGCAGTTAGCGTAATGGCTATGTCGCTGGACTCCGACATAGTTGACCGCGGTTCGAGTCCCAGACCCGGTGGCTTAAAACTCATGCCGGGCGCGTGTGCGTGCATGCCCAAGATCCCGAGAGGACAATGGAGGAGAAGGGACTGAGGTGTGGCCATCCCCCCTGGGGGGTGATTTCTCGCTTTCTATCTCTCTATCTCTCTCTGTCTGTCTGGCGAGCGCACGTGCCCTATAGCAAAAACCTCTCAAAAAAAAAAAAAAAAAGTGAACACATGCAGGTGGCATAGTGGTAAGATGCCAGACTTCCACATGGCTGACCACTGTTTGAGTCCTGGACCTAGTGGCTTGAAACTCACACTGGGCCTGTGTGTATGTGTGCCCAAAATCCCAAAAGGACCATAGAGGAGAAGAGATTGTGGTATGGCCATCCCTCCAAGGGGTGATTCTTACTTTCTCTCTGTCTCTCTCTGGTGAGTGCATGTACCCTATGGCAAAACCTTAAAAAAGGGGGGGGGGGGGGGGGCGGGGAGAACACATGATAAAATCAGTGATTTGGTGATTTATATGCTTTAAAAAGGTCTTGATTTTAGCCTTCTTTAAATTCATTCTAAAGAAAGACTCAGCTACTTGTAACATTTTGGACATTTCCTTTGTTACCTAGTTTTACACAATGAACAATGGTTAAAATAACACACACACACACATATATATACACATATATATATATATATATATATATATATATATGCAATATGAAACCTGTGGAGACAACTGTCTATCAAATGATTGGTGAATTTGTACTTAAACCTGCCTGTGTGTAAAATAGTTGAATCTTCAGCCTTTCAGTTGTAGAATTTAATCCCTGAAGACCAAGCTCCCCTTTCTCCCCACTACCCTGCAGCAGGCTGGGTCGGGAGCCTGACTGATCAGCTCGGGCAGGTGAACTTTGCTTCCCTATAGCCCTGGCTGGGTGAGAGGAAGAATGGCATCGGCGCAGGCAGGGCAGCAGCTCCTACTTCTGATGTTTTCTCGTGATAAGTTTCTGCCCACAGAGCCTGCACTGCTTCTTAGCTATAAATTTCCATTCTCCCGTGCCATATTCAGAGTTGAGCCCAATTTCTATCCCCAGTGCAAATCCCATTGCTGCAGTCACTACAACTATTATGATGATCTTGAATAAAGTTTTTCTTTTCATGCTTTACTAAGGATCAAAAGTAATTTTTTTCTTTAATAACTGATAGGAAGGAATTTGGGGTTATACCACCTGGGGAATGCCCAGAGGTCATCTTCAGCAAAACTGAGCTAGAGGGCTGTGCCAGGCCAGTTTCAGAGCCTGGGGGTAGGGGTGGAGTGGTCAAGCATCAGTGGCCTCTGTGTCAGACTTGCCTTTTGGACCCATGGTGGAGACTTGAAGCAAATTCCTGAAGTGGCCCGTTATTTAAAAGGTAGCCACTAGAGGGCGTCTTAGTGTCTCTCTCTCTCTCTCTCTCTCTCTCTCTCTCTCTCTCTCTCTCTCGGCTGTAAACTAAAAGGAAGCTTCTTTGGAAATCTCCCAGGCTGGCTGAGGAATGAAGAAGAATGGCTATATCTCGTGGATTGGGCTAGGTTAGTTAGTGGATCTTAGATAGGACAGCAAAGGCCGTGTTCATACCATCTGCATTATCTCTGCTGAGTGAGCTACCATGAGACAAAAGAGCTTCTGCCATGCACAATTTCCCCCATCAAAACAGATACACATTTAAAGCGTTGGTCATATAAAGGTCTATGAATAATACTCTCATCGTAGTATTTGAGAATTAACTGTTGACCCTCACCCTTATCAACATTTGGCATGATCAATCTTTACATTTTTCTAACACAGTGGATTAAAAATACATAGCGAGCAAATTTTTTTATTTTTATTTAGGCAAACCTGTTTTTTTATTTATTTAGATAGAACTATACTTATCTGTTAGTATCCTGTCAATATTCTTCGCCCTGTATAGACACTTAAAAATTATATTTCTTGGGACCAGCAGTTGGCATAATGGCTATGTCACTGGACTCCCATGTAGTCAACCTCAGTTCAAGTCCCGGACCTGGTGGCTTAAACTCACACTGGGCGTGTGTGTGTGCGTGCCCAAGATCCCAGGAGGAGAATGGAAGAGAAGGGATTGCGGCATGGCCATCTCCCCTGGGGGGTGATTTCTCACTCTCTGTCTCTCTGTCTTTCTGGCGAGTACACGCACCCTATTGCAAAAACTTCTCCAAAAGATACTTCTTACTTCACAAAGCCACCTCCCTATACAAAGTAAATATAGTTTATACCCAGCCCTTTCTTACAAGAATGTCCACCCATCTCATTTCTCTTATAAACAAAATGTGGTTGATTTTCCTCTCGTAAAGACTGTCCACCTGTGGTGTGATTGCTCAGTATTTCCAGTTTTGTGACTGAGCCTGTAGAATGTTCTGTCTGCTTTGGACCAAAACCTCTTGAAGGGGCAGACCTGCTTTGCTTATTTGCTTTCTTCTTATCTGACAAAGATAAGTTTTGGCCTTGACTTCTCCTTCCCAAGGACTAAATCTATTCTCTGATTCTGACCACAGCTAATGTGTAAAACAGAGACTCCGGCTAACACTCATACTACAAGGAAAAATAAACACTAAAGCCGAGAGCTGCCCTCTGCTGATGAGGAAAGCTCACTGGCCTAACTTCAGATTCATAGTCTGTAGCCATATATGCCTCCTACTTACGGAAATTTCAGTGGCAGCTGTGGTTTCAGAGGATCAGAGGATTTCTTTTTCACTTAAAGAAATGTTTTACAGATTATATTGTACATAGTTCTTTTCAAATGAAACCATAATCATTGGAAGACATTTGGAAATTTCCTCAATAGCATAAAAATAAATAAAAATAAAACATAACCTCAAATTTAGAGATAACCATAAATAACATATTTTGCATTTCCTTGTAGTTTATACTTATGAGCATACATATTTATATACAGATGTTTTTTCTGAAATTAAAATCTTTAAGATGCTATGTAATGTCTTTTTTCACTTATCATTGACATTTTCCTGTCATTAAATACTCTTTAAAAACCTGACTTCTAATGGCTAAGTGATATTCGACTATACACACATGCCATAATGTCTTAACAAATTTCCTTTTGAGTCCAGTGTGCTCACTCATTCTGCCCTCCACTTCCTCTCTTGGGTACAGAGAACGCCCACATTTCCCAGCTCCCCCGCAGTTTAGTTGGGGCCAGATGACTGGGTTCTAGCCAGTGAATATGGGTGAAAATGAGTGGCCCCTTCCATCACCGGGCTGGCCTGGCCTGATTCATGCCATCCCCCAGTCCTCTCTTCTGATGCGGCAGTGACTTTGGATGCCATGTGTCCCAGATGGCATGGCTATAACAGGGAAACAGCCTAGATTTAGAGTTCTTCCTTGGCAGGGAAAAGACCAGCCAAAAGGCATCAGGCTGAGTGAGAAACACAGCTCTGGTACTACACCTCGCTCAGTGATGCCTTAAGTAAATCCACCCAATGTAAAACCTGCTAGGTGTTTCCAACCTTCTCTTATTATAGGTAAATAGAAACATTTTGGTTATTCCAATTGTGTTGCTATAATAATTATTAAATACTTTGCCAGATGGTGGTGTGAAGATGGCTGGAACTTATGTGGTTGACTATGCGGTTCAAATCCTGGAGTTTGAGAAATACGTCAGACACGTGTGTGTGCAGGCCCAAAATCCCAAGAGGAAAATGGAGGAGAAGGGATTGCAGAATGGCCATTCCTCCAGAGTGCTTTTTCACTATTCTTCTCTATCTCTCTCCGTCTTGTAAGGGTACATGCCCTGTAGTGAATAATAATGATGATAATAAAGAAGTATTTCGGTTTTAGAGAAAAGCAGAGTTGTCTGACAAATGGCCTCTGAAGCTGCATCTGGCAATGGGCTGACCTGGACAAGGATTTCCTCTTCCCTGTGAGAGGGTCTGCGTCGCTGTGGGTTAAGGCCTCTCTTTTCTTGAGCTCTCTGAATCTAATTTCTAAAACTGTTGCCAGAGTTCTCAGACAGCTGCTGCACAGCCTCCATCAGACTATTTGGTGCCTAAGGTTTGTCTGTTCATGTTACAGGAAGCCCACTTGTTGATAAGCTCAGCCTATATATACAGCACAGGTCAGCCTCTCTGACTTGAGTAATCAAAGGTTTTTTATGTAAAGAATTATTTTATTTAACTTTATTTATTTACTTATTTTAGTTTGACCACAAAGGGACAGAGGAGAGAGAGTGTGTGCGTGAGAGAGAGAGAAAGTGAGAAGGCAAGCTTCCAGGTCTGGGACTCAAACCACAGTCAACCATGTAGGAGTCCAGCACCATTAACCACTACACTATCTGCCAGCCCCTCAAAGTTACATTTTAAAGTTAATGTTTCAGCTAAGTAATATATTTATGTGGAAAAGAATCCAGAAAATAGAAAAGGAGGATGAATTAAAATGCTGCCCTCTATCTCTTAGCCACCCAGAGACTTCCCTAGAGAAAATAACTTCATTTTTGTATGTTCTTCGAAAGATATTTATTCTTTTTATACTCTTGTATTTTAAAAAATGTTAGTACGTAGGCCAGCAGGTGGCATGGAGGTTAAGTTGGTTGGGTGCTACATGGCCAACTGTATAGTTTGAGTCCTTGATCCAGTGGCTTAAAATCACCAGGGGCAAGTGTGTGACCAAAATTCCAAAAAGAGAATGGATAAAGGATTGTAGAGGATGGGCGTCCCCCCTGGAGGGGGATTTCTCACCAACTGTGCCACCTCCCATACCATCTCTTTTCAACAGCAAGTGCATTCACCTTAAAGCAAAACTCAAAAAAAAAAAAAAAAAAAGTATGCTTATGAACTTTTACCCACTGCCTGTAGAATTTAATACAAAATCACCATATGACACTCAACCACTTTTGGTTTTTTTCTTTTTTGGAGAGGTTTTCGCTATAGGGCGCGTGTACTCGCTAGACAGACAGAGAGAGACATAGAGACAGAAAGCGAGAAATCACCCCCCAGGGGGGATGACCACGCCGCAATCCCTTCTCCTCCATTCTCCTCTCAGGATCTTGGGCACACACGCACACGCGCCCAGCATGAGTTTAAGCCACTGGGTCCGGGACTCAAACCGTGGTCGACTACGTGGGAGTCCAGTGACATAGCCATTACGCTAACTGCTGGTCCCGACACTCAACAACTTTTGAACTGGGAAGAGTCACTTTCCTTCAGGTTTGATAGGTTTATACTGTAAGATGATGGGTCTCTTCCAGTTCCCTGCAGCTCATTCAGAATTTAATCATCCCAACACTTTCCTGAAGACATGTAGAATTGAATAGTACTTATGAAAGGGTTGGTACAGAGATGTGTTTTGCCAGAGAGAGATAAAAGAGATAGAGAGACAGAAAGAGAAAGCACACCTCAATAGGGGCATGGTCACAACACAATCTTTTATTCTCCATTTCGTCAGGATTTTGATCACACATACACACTTGCCCAATATTTTTCAAGTCTCCAAGGCGGAGAGTCAAACCAATGTCAGCCATGTGGGATCCACTGCCAGTGCACAACACTTAAGCCTTGTACTATGGGGCCAGCCCAAGGCCCAAATTTTCTCTGAATTACCCAAAGGACCTAGCATGATGCCTTGTATATAATTGTTTCATAAATATTTATTGACTATAAATTGAACATAACATCCAAAATAAATAACAAACAAGATTCTTTAGCAGGATATTATTTTATTTCTCAAATTACTATTTTTTAAAAGTAAAAATACCCACAATAAAAATCCAATCTGCACAGATAGATCTTTTTTTTTTGGGGGGGGGGGAAGGTTTTTGCCTTAGGGCACATGCACTCACCAGAAAGAGAGAGACAGTGAGAAAGAAAGTGAGAAATAACCCCACAGGGGGGATGGTCACGCTGCAATCCCTTCTTCTCCAATCTCCTCCCAGCATCTTGGGCATCCACATACATGTGCCTGGCATGAGTTTCAAGCCACTGGTTCTGGGCCTCGAACCGTGGTAAACCCTGTGGGAGCTCAGCAACATAACTGCTATGCCATTTGCTGGCTCTGATACAGATCTTAAATAAAAAATATAAGCCTCTCTTAGCCCTCATCCCCCATTCCTAGACCTGCTCTACAAGAATAACCCTAGTAACAAATTTCTTGTAACCCTGCCCAGAATATTCTTAGGGGGTAAATATTTATGTATTTACCCCATAAATATTTTAAAAACTTAAATAGATGGGACAGATATTCTATGTGCACATTTCTTTTCTTTATTTTTCTCTTTTTTTTTGAGAGAGAGAGGTTTTTGTTATAAGGCAAGTGTGCTCACCAGAAAAACACAGACAGACGGAGAGACAAAGTGAGAAATCATCCCCCAGGGGGGATGGCCACACTGCAATCCCTTCTCCTCCATCCTCCTCTCAGGATCTTGGGCATGTATGTATATGCGCCCGGTGTGAGTTTAAGCTACCGGGTCCGGGATTCTAACTGCAGTCAACTACATGGGAGTCCAGCGACATAGCCATTATGCCAACTGCTGGTCCTTATATGCACATTTCTGATTCTTGTTTTTTGTTTTTTTTTTTTCCCCCAAATTTTATACCTTGATATTTGCATGGGAGCACTTACATATGATCATTCTTCTTTTGAAATGATGAAGCATAGTTTTCAGTCTTCTATTGGTAGATCTTTAGATTGTGAAGAGTTTTTGGCTTTTACAGCATTCTTCCAATGAGTATCCAAGTATGTATCTGTACATATTATAACTTTGCAAGTATGAATGTTTGTAAGCCTAGATTTCTACTCAAATAGAAAAGTCTTTACCTTATTTTTCTTTTCTAAGAACATAGGAGGCTTTAAGAAGAAATTTCCTATGGTCTTATATCAAAACACTTGCACCTTCATCTTTAGGCATCATGTTCCAGTAATTTCTAGGAAGACAAGTTCTTGCAATTGTTTCTGGAACAAGAGCTAAGAAAATAGATTTAATAACATTTCTCTTTTTTTTTTTTTTTTTTTGGGTGTGCCATCTAACTCTCTTAGCCTGGCTGTTACATGCTGAGTTTGAATGAATATTTCTCCCTGGCCTGTTCCCCACATACTTCCCTTGGGAGTAAGGAAATTACCTGAACATTATTTCAAAGTGACTAAGCAACACACGATAATATTTGGTAATGGACAAAATAATCACTGTTGTGTTAGAACTGGATAAATGACGCTACATTTAAGAAGCTGATATAATAGAACACAAAGCTGAGTGCCTTTGGGAAGTTTTTATTTCAGTCTAGATGGAAGTTACTCAAGCACCAATGGCATCACAAACACAAAGATATAGCTTACTGTAATTCTCTTCAATAAATTTCATGTTTAGCATTTGAACAAAGTTCAGAGGCAATCTAGTAATTAGTTTAGACACTCCCCTCGTCTTTTTAAAAGTTTACCTATTTCCCTTCTCCACGAGTGAAAGAGACAGAGAGAGGGAGAAAAGGGGCAGAGAGAGGGACCACGATTCATCTCCCACTTCAGTTATTCCTAGACCATGGGTACACACAACCAAGTGTGTTCGGGGAGGTCTCCGGACACAAACCTAAAACTTTCCCGTATGAGTCAGCCTCACAGTGTATTTCATCACTGCTATATCACTGTCTGCCTCCCTTCTCCTTTTTGGTTTAAAACTATTTCCTTTGTGTTGAAGTCTTTTTGATACTTACAAAGCTTCATTCTTTTTTTTTTTTTTTTAAGAGAGATTTTTGCTGTGGGGCACATGCGCTTGCCAGAGAGACAGAGAGACAGAGAAGCGATCAATCACCCTCCAGGAGGGATGGCCATGCCACAATCCCTTCTTCACCATTCTCCTCTTGGTATTTTGGGCATGCACACACACATGCCAGCTGTGAGGTTAAGCCGCTAGGTCTAAGATTCGAACCACGGTCGACTACATGGGAGTTCAGCGACATAACCATTACACCATTTGCTAGTCCTGTACATCTTTACTCTAAAGTAATATTTAGATGAACCAGCCCTGTAGTACAGCATTGTGCACTGGGAGCCAGATCCAACATAGGGGACCACAGTTTAAATCTTGGCCCCCAGAGGCTTGAAAAACACGCCAAGAACATATGTGTGTTTGCCCAAAGTTCTGATGGGCTGGAGAAATGGAGGCAAGAGATTGTAATATGACCACACCCCACTAGAGGATGTTCTCTCTCTCTCTCCCTCTCTCCTTTTCCTTCAGCGAGTGTAAATACCCTCTAACAATTAAGAAAATAAAAATGTTAACAAAAGAAGATAAAGTCATGTTTAGCTATAATAGATCAACCTAACATGATGCTATTAGGTTTTCTTTTTTTAATCCATTTCCATATTTAAGTCTAATGCACATATATTCTAATCTTCTGAAAACCTGTTACATATAAAAATTGTTTCATTGAAGAAGAATGTAGCTTAGCAGAGCAAAGAGTTCATATTATTTCCTCCCCATAACCTAATCACTTAGCAGCTATAATGACAAGTATACGGAGTGTCACTTCCAGCCATAGCTAAGTAACTCCATTAAACTGGCCTTCCTGCATATAACAATATAAAACACTAGAAAAATACTTGATAAAACAAACTCAAAACATTTAAAGGCAGTGGAGAGTGATCAAAGTGGGCAGATTGTAGAAGGGAGTCAACACTTAGCAGAAAGGAAAGACATCAAGCGTGTTTCCCAGATTTTACCGTCCTCATTCTGAGACTAGTCCAAGTCTGCAACATGAGGGAGCTAAAATTCTGTTTGGAAACTTGTGGTATTTCTGGATTAAAGAACCAAAGTTCAGAGTTCAGAGAAAGCATAGCCTTTGGAAAATGAGGAAAGAAATTACAGAAAGGAGAAAATTAGAGAGGAATGGGCCCAAGTTCTATTTAAACTCCATATTAATTATTGGCTAATCTCCGAATCATACTTTTGCAGGTCAAACTCAAAGTAGCCAAACTAAGGCTAGAAAATGAGGTCATTTTGCTACTTACTGAAGGCAGTATTAGGTCCGCAATTTAACCACACTGCTTGTCCATCTAAAAGGAAAAGCAGGGTCATTTTAGTAGCAGGTCAGTACCCAGTCTTCATAACATCTTATTTACAATATCTAGTTCACACTTTGAAATTACTTTATAATCCAGAAACAAATAAATGAACCAAGAAAATGTGATTTATTCTTATAAGAAAAACAATCATGTAGATTAACCCCAATAGCATCTAAATATTGGAATAACAAAACAATGCTTTAAAAGCAGTGATGACAATAAATATGTTCAATGAGGTAAAGGAAAATACACTCATGATAGAGAAAAGAATGGGGACTATCAGTAGAAAAATTGAAAATATATTTTAAAAAGGCAAACTGAAACTCTAGAACTGAAATATACAGTACCTATAGCACAAAATTTACTAGATACATTTAACAGCAGAATGAAGATAAAAAAGGGAAGCATTAGGAAACTTAAAAATAGTTCAGAAATGATCAAATTTGAAAAGCACAGAGAAAAAGACAGAAAACAACACAGCCCCATGGGTGTTTGAGACCGTATCCATGGATCTAACATATTTGTAATTGGAGTGTCAGAAAGAGATGAGAAATATAATGTGGCTGAAAAAATATTTGAGGATATACTGGCTGAAAAAATCTCTCAAAGTTGGTAAAAAGACTTAAATACACAAATTCAAGATTCTAACCAAACGCCATGTACATGAATAACAACAGCATTTTAAAAACCTCTAAGCACATTATTGAAAAACTATTGCTAATGAAAAGAGAAAATTTTGAAAGCAATGACACTCTATATATACAGGGGGGAGAAGATTCAAATAAGACTGACTTCTTATCAGAAGTAATGAAGGCTGGAAAACTGTGGAATAGCATCTTTAAATGACTGAAATGAAAAAGAAATCAACTCAGAATTCTATATCTAGCAAAAATATCCTCCAAGGATGAAGTGAAATAAAGACATTTTCAAATCACATACACGAAAAGTATGTATTTTCAATAGAGAGCTTCACTTAAAAAAAATTTGTACCAGATAAAAACTTAAATCTCCGGGAGACATTTAAGAACACCAAGAAAGGTAAATATAATGGTTAATATAAAAGAATAGTTTCTTCTTAATTTTCAAAAATTATATATCACATTGAGGGTTTTGTCTTGTCTATAGATGTAATATGCACCCATGCACACGTTTCGGAGTGATTTTCAAGCTGCCGGGTCTGGGACTTGAACCGTGATCCGTCATGTGGATGTCCAGTGCCTTAACCTGCATGCCAGTTGCTAGCCCTTTCTTTAGAATTATTAAGAATAATGTTATCCCTCACTTAAATTCACTTAACAGATTTTGGAAAGAAAAATTAAAACCAGAAAACTCATCATTAAGTAATTACAGGGAATTTCCTCAAATTATAAAATGAGAAAGCTCTGTGTGCCCCTCTTGGTCTTAATATCTTGTGTTATCATTGTTGAATCCTTTTTTGATATTTAGAAGTGATAGATATCTCTTCGGTAGTCAAATTTTATAATACATTTTAGATTAAAAACCCTGGGAGAGGTCTGTTTAGTTTTGCACAATATAAGGGTACATTTACAAAATAACATCATTGGACTGGCCCTGTAGTCTAGTGGCTAAGGGAGCTGAATCCCACATAGCTGACTGAGGTTTGAATTCCAGCCTTGGGAGCTTGAAAAACATGCCAGGGGTATGTGTGTGCATGTCCAAAATCTTGACAGGATAGAGAAATGGAGGAGAAGAGATTGTAGTATGACCACGCCCCATTGGGGAGTGCTTTCTTTGTTTTGTCTCTCACTGGCAAGCACACAAGCCCATTGGAATTAAACAAAACAAAACATTTTAATGTCTCTTAGGTTTTATTAGTAGTAATGTCAATATCACCACCAATCATAATCAAGGAGGCACTTGCTAAGGCCTCAGAGTGAATCTTTCAAATATGAAATGTGGGGTCAGCCCTATAGTACACTAGTTAATGGAGCTATTTCCCACATGACCAACCACAGTTCAAATCCCGGCTTTAGTGGCTTAAAATATGCTCGTGTGTCCCCAAAATCTTGTGGGAAGGAGAACTGGAGGAAAATGAATTATGGCATGACCATGTCCCATTTCTCTCCTTGTCTCTGTCTCTCTCTGTGTCTCGCTCTCTCTCCCTCATTCTTTGTCTCTAGCAAGTGCATGTACACTCTGGACATTAAAAAAATGTTTTTAAAGATGTCAAATGTGATACTATACCAATAAGATACAGAATTCTTAAAGATGAGGGTAACTGTAAACCAACATCCACTGCTTAGAAGCCATTTTCTTCACAAAACTTCCAGTCCCTTCAAATTCCATCAGTCTGGTAACCAAATACCATCCAACATATAATAATTATAGATATTTTCAGTGATTGAACAAATAGCATTATAGTTGTATTTCACAATTTGCATGGGTGATTTCAAATAGATGATAGAGAGAGACTTGTGGGTTACAGAACTATTTTTCCTCCGAGAAGTTGGACAGGATAGAAGTACACTGCTCTCATACCTTTCTTACAATATGAGACTTTCTGATCGAAGATGATCATTCCAAATTTGGGGGTCCAGTGATCAGAGAATACTAAATCATTACCTTAATAAAGGTCAAAAGTTAGACTGTTCAGGGACCAGCCATTGGCACGGTGGTTAAGGCAGCTACATCCCACATGGCTGACTACACAGCTTGAGTCTGAGACCTGGCAGCTTGAGAAACACATCACGCGTGTGCCTAGCACCCAAAATCCCAAAAGGAGGGCAAAATGAAGGAGAAGAGATTGTGGCATAACCATTCCCCATGGCGGGTGATTTCTCACTTTCTCTCTCTTACTCTCTCTGCTCTGTTTTTCTTTGGTATGCATGTGCGCTCTCTGGTAAATCAAAATAAAAAAGAGTTGGACTGTTCATTTTACTATATGAGGAAAAGCGAAGAGTTTGAACTCAGACATATTGAATTTGAAATACAGATACATTAGTCTGAAGCTCAGAAGAAATTACTGCAATGGAACCAGTGCACAAGCAATCACTGAAAGTTTGGATGTGGATGTGCTGTCAGGAGATTATATGGATTAAGAGAAGAATGTTAAGGATGGGGCCCTGGAACAAACCTGCATCTCAGGGGCAAGTGAAAAACAAGAAGCCCAAGGAGATGATGGGGAAGAAAGTAAGAGGAATGGAGCCACAGTGGAGAGTTTTCTTACATTTCATAAAAGGAAGAGAGAACATCAAAGAGGAGCACTGAAGGGAGCAGAATAAATATCTGCTTTTGCAACGTAGTGTTTATCAGTGCTAACCAAAGATGGCTGTTTCAGCTTTTAGCTTAATAAACCATTGGTATTTTTCATCTTTGTAAAATTTCAGTTATTGTCAGGTAAATTTTAAAAACTGTTGGACATAGCTTAGGTATAAGTTTCTTAGGGCTCCTGCCATAAATTGACATAAATTGCATAGTTTAAAAACAACAGAAATAGATTCTCTCACAATTCTGGAGACCAGAAGTCCGAAATCCAGGTGTTGGAAGGCTGGGTTGCTTCAAACAAATTGTGGCATAACCATGTCCCATTTCTCTCCTCGTCTCTCTCTCTCCCTCACTCTTTCTCTCTAGCAAGCACATATACACTCTGGCAATTAAAAAAAAAAAATTTAAAGATACCAAATGTGATAATATACCAATAAGATATTGGTCTGAAAAAGAATCTGCTGGGTGCCTGTCTCCTTGCTCCCGGTGGTTGTCCATAATCCTTGGTGCTCCTTGGCCTGAGGCAGGATAACTCCAATCTCTGTTCCTATAGCCCAGGGTGTCTTTCCTAAGTATCCATATCCAAATTCCCCACTTGTTATGAGCATGGAAGTCACAGAATATAATCTCATGTTGACCTGGTTAAATCTGCAAAAATGCTTTTAAGTAAGTCATATTCTGAGGTTTTGAGTAGATATGGGTATTTGGAGGATCCTATTCAACCCATTATACCAGCTCTGAAGGTATGATCACAAATTTACAGGTGTTCCAGCAACTAACTGTAGAACATTAAAAAAAATTTAAATGTGCAAAAATAGTTTTATTTTATGTGAGCACTAAATTGGTCTCCTTTGATTGTCATAGAAGCCCAAAGAATTCTACTTCATAGAATTCTTCGTATGGAATATTTTTATTTGAAATCTCATCTGCTATAAGAAGACCTCCATCATTTTTATAAATAAGAATTTTTCTTCTCAGTGAAATATAGAATCAGAAAGCTTTTCCAGCCTTGGAGACGGGGTTGGACAGGGTTTCCATGGCTTTGCAGATGACTAACATAATGGACTCTAAAACTTAAGTAATGAGAGGTGTGGCAAAGGACCATATATTTATTCAGAGGAAAAGTGCCTTTTGTTCATTATCACCAAATACTTACTCTGCACCATGGTCTTCTGGGTACCATTAGACATTAAATGTACTAGGTCCTTAAAAAAAAAAAAAAAAAAAAAAAAAAAAAAAAAAAAAATTCAATCCCTGGGATGACATTGGGAAGGCACAAAAAATATAGACCAACGTAAGAGCGATGTTTTTAAATATTAATTCTAACATGATTTGGGTCCATCCAGTCAATTCAGGAAGTGATTCTAAGATATGATAAATAACAAGACCCTGGCATTTGATAGAAAGTGGTCAGATATGGAGGATCTATTGCTGAGTGAAGTAAGCCAGGCTATGAGAGAAAGATATTGTATGTATCCACTTAATATATACCGACTGTCCACACTCTGTGTTAGAGAGCGAAATATTGGAGGACATAAAAGCAGTGAAAGTACTTAACGAGAATAGGACAGTGTGGAATGGGGGGGGGGGGGTTGAAGAGAAGAGGATAGAGAAAGATAGCAAGAGAACAAATAGAGAGGCAGTATGTTAATGGTCAATCCTCTTTGATCACTCTTGGTTTCTCCCTGAGCTTCCTTCCTTGTGTAATACCTTCCAGGGTCCCCAAACTCTAAACCAGGCTTAGCTGAGCAGGAACAAGATCCCAGGAATAAGTCCTTGGAACTATTGGACATCCAGACAGACAAGTCCTCCAGATCCAGAAACAACCACTCACCTCTCCAAGGCTATCATGTAAGGGACCTGTCATGTAAACTCACAAAGAATGTGAGTTTAAGAGATAAGAGAGCATTCCAGAATCAGGATGGAGAAATTGTCCTAGTACAATCACAGTACTAGGAGTGTGGATGGAAATAACCAAACTCTCTGAGACTTTTTAAAAATATAATTATTTTATTTAACTTTATTTTATTTATTTATTTTGACTAGAGAGAGAAAGAGAGAGAGAGAGAGCAAAAAAGTGGAAAGCAAGCCACCAGGTATGGGACTCGAACTGCAGTCAGACCCGTGGCAGTTCAGTGCCCTTAACCACCAAGCTACCTGCCTGTCCCTGAGACTATTTTTTTTTTTTAAAGTTCATTCATTTGTGAGTGATCACCACCTGAGACACATCCCTGAGAGCGCTGAGAAAAGTGTCCTGGGGGGCTCGGACACAGCAGCTCATGTATTTCGTTCTGAGAGGTGAAGATACAAGTGAAACTGTGAATGAACACACAGAGTTTTCATATGGCCTGGCCCAAAAAGGGAGACCATGACAGGAGGGAGTTCTAGGTGGACTTAGAAATTAGGTCAAGAATTGGCTAAAAGCACAAGTCTGTCTCAAAAGGACTCAAGAGTCAGCAGAAAAGAATGTGAGTTTAAGAGATAAGAAAGCTTTGCTCTAAGTTCCAGAGTCAGGATGGAGAAATATCCCACGACTGGACCAGAGGGCTGCGTTAGAGGATTAACCGCTTATTAGCAACTTAGAACAAGGAAAGAGGTCCGTTCTAGCTCTCAGACGGTTTCCACGCGCGCTCCAGACGTCGTTTTGTTTCACTATAAACGGAGGCCCCTTAAGCTTTTCCAAAAGACCCAGAGAGCGGAACGATTAGACGGTATTTTTTAAAACAAGTAAACCATGTTGCCACATACGCTGCTTTTCATGAAAAGAAGGCTTCGGGACTGCTGCAGAAGTCGCATGTGTGGGCCCGGGCATTTCCAGACAGGACCCCAGGGCGGGGAGAAACGGGGTCCTAGAAATGGGTTCAAACACGTCCGTGTCGCTCTCAAGGACAGATGGAAACCGGCGCAGAAGTGTGGCCGATGGGCTTGACTTTGGCGGAGGATGTTCGGCAGGGGAGCCCAAGGTTCTGGTGTCTGGCTGAGGTCAGGCGGCCTGGTGGGACACCACCGCGTTGCCCAGCGGTCTCGGCGGTCCCTCGGCTCCTCCCGGGTCCCACCGTGCGGCGCTGGCGGGGCAGGAGACGCGCGGGCCGCGAAGCCTCGGCTCCGCCCGCGTTTTCGTTTCCACTTTCCTTCCCGGGCCTCTCCCACTTCCTTCCCCGGCCCCGGGAGCACCTCCCGCAGGGTCCCGGCCGCCTCCCCGCGGGACCCAGAGGAGGAGAATTCCTGTGGGTCCCGGGAGTGCCAAGAGTGCGCAGCAAGACGGGAAATTGCAAAAGTCCTCGGCCCTCTGCCCTCCCCGTGGCTTTCTCGTAACTCCCGCCCCTCGGCGCCCGTCCCGCGGTTGATTCATAGCCCCGGCCGGGGCCTCTGCGTCCACACCCGCGTCCACACCAGCGTCCGCCCCGCGCCCCCTGCGCCGAGGACCCGTCCGGGCAGGAGGAGCCTTCGCCCGAGGAGTGAGTACCCACGACCCACCTGGCCCGGTTCCGCTCCGCCCCGCGCCTCCCTCGGTGACTTTTCCGACCGGCAACCCGGGCGTCGCACCCGGAGGAATCCGACAACTTCGCAGCGTTCCCGGCGGACGCGGCCGCGGCACGGAGCCTGCCACCCACCTCTGCCGCCCCTGCCCGCGCTGGCCGCGGCTCAGGCTTGGATCTGCGGACGCCGGGCTCAGAGGGGGCCCCCGCCTCTGGCCCGCCCACCTGGTGGGTAACACTGACTTAATTCCTTACAGAGCGCAGGGCTGGGCCCTTACCTAGCCTGCTATTAAAGTCACCGTCCCAGCCGCTGACCAGGACTATTTGTTGATTTAAAATTCTCATTTGAACCAGTTTCGCCTCTCTTCCAACAGACACATCAACAGAGTGGGAGTTAATTGCCCTCCGTGGCCTCTCCTCCTCCTACCCCTCATTTCTCTAGGAATCCGTGTATCTCCCTCCACCAGGTCCCCTTTAGGGGTGGAAGTGGGAGGCGCTCTTGCACAGATTGGGAGAGGAAATCCCGGTGACTGCAGGGTGGAGAGTGCCTGGGCAGATGCTTATCTTCGTCTCCAGCCAGGAAAAGAAGTGGCTAGCACCCTCTCCAGCACACACACACACACACACACACCCCTTTACAGACCAGAAACCTAGGCGTGGAGGGATTTAGTAAATTATCCAAGACCGTATAATTAGCTGTGGCAGCACCAAAATCAGAGCCCAGGTCTTTCTCGCAAGGGTTTTTTCCAGCAACACCATGGTTCGTTCGTTCGTTCGTTCCTTCCTTCCTTCCTTTCTTTTTTCTTTCTTTCTTTTTTTTTTTTTTAAGAGAGATTTTTGATATAAGGTGCATGCACTCGCTGGAGAGACAGAAAGACAGAAAGTCTCTCTGAGGAATCACTTCCTCCCCGGGGGGATGGCCACACCTCAATCCCTCCTCCATTCTCCTTTCAGGATTTTGGGCACACTAGCACATGAGCCTGGCATGAGGTTTAAACCACCGGGTCCAGGACTTGAACCACCGTCAATTGCATGGGAGTCTGTAACCATTAGGTCACCTGCTGGTCCCTGGTTTTTTCCTTGACCTGTCCTTGACCCTCCCACCCATGCACCTGTCCATCCTTCCGGAGGTCATGTGGCAGGAGGCACAGTGATGGGCGCCTCTTAGTAACTGATCTGCCTTGGCAAGACTTGGAGAGCAAGCTTATTCTCTAGCTAGAGAGGAGTAAACGTGGGGGTGGGTGTAGGCCAAGAGAAGAGAGGATCCTCTGCTAGAAGGGAAAGGAGCTTTCGGTCTTAGTCCTGGCTCTAACCTGACTTTTAGACTTGGGTCAAGTAACTTTTGCCTTTTAGTCTCAGTTTGCTTGTTGGCAAAATAATATGGTTCATAGTCTGGAGTAGACACTCTTCTAAATTCTTCACGTATGTCTGCTCACTTAAAACTTTACGGGTGGAGAAAGTACGAGCATTGTCGTCCTCATCTGAACCAGAGAGGTAAAGTAACTCATCTGTGGCTTCATGGTGGCAGTCTGGATCTGGCTCTGGTGTCTGTGCACTTCCAGTATGTTTTACCTTGGCTCTGGGGACACTTTACAGAGTGGGCTAGAGGGTGGCATCTCATTGTCCTACGTTGTCTCTGTTTTGGGTTGCTCAGAGACTGTTGAGGGTGAAGGATCCAAAGCAGTCATACTGGTTGGGAGTTGGCAAACTTAGCTGTGTCCGAGAATCATTCTTGGAGCTGTTCAAGGCACGGTAACCAAGGGACCTGTTCAGAACCTTCAGCCTGTGCTGTTCGGCATCTCCTGGGTAGCATTCAGTACTGTTAGGTTGCCTCTAGTGGCAGTGAGCTCATCACTTAACTTTTACTGCTGGACAGAGCTAGTTCTCAGCTGTAACTGGCCTTGGAACTCACGTCTTGGCTGGGTTCTACCTCCAATTATCGAGGCAAATGTGTCTGAGTTTTGAGTATCAAAGGCAGCTTTGAAAGGGCAGGACTGGTCTTGGCTGTCCAGCAAGGACCTGAACCACACTGGGGAGAACACTTCTACATGCCTCTGTCCCTTTACCCTTTCCTTTAACCTGAACAGGCCAGGAACACATACGGGGGTCACAAATGGTTTTGTAACACATAATGGGTCTCAAATGTTTCTGTAACCCTTCTGTCCTGAGAAAGGAACCAAGTCAGGAAAACATTTAGGATTTTCAAAGAGAAATCGGTGCTATTGTATTTGAGAAGAGGAAGAGTGTATTTGCTTTGTGGGAACTGGGCTGGGGTGTTGGCTCCTGCAGAAGGAAATCTTAGTGAGTGTCCTCTCTCTCACTTACAGGAACAGTGAACCTTGGCCCTCCTTTCCCTGGGGGAGGAAGGCCTTTTTGATTCTTTAAAAACAAGAAGAAATAACACAAAATCTGTGTGAGATGCAAAAAAGAAAACCAAATAGAATATGCTTTTCTCTATCTTGATAGACGCAAGCTTCCTTGCAGCTGTACGAAGCCAGTTTCTTTTCCAGTAGCTGCACCCTTGGCTTCACTGCTTCCCTTCCCTCCTCATTTTAGTTCCACCGATTTCTCTGCATTTATTTTCTCCAGGTTACATTTTATCTTATTTTATTTTAATGTTGTTATTGTCAGGAGGCGTGTGTACTTGTCAGAGAGAGAACGTAGTTGGAAGGTAGTTGTGCCACAATCTCTTTTTTTCCTGCCTTCTCATTCTCCTGGGATGTCTTCAACTTCCCACGTCTTAGAGACCTTCCCATGTCTGTATATATGTTTTTTTGTTTGTTTGTTTGTTTGTTTTTTGCCAATGTCTGCATGTTACTCCAAAGTAGAAATAGAAATCATGTCTCCATCTCTTCCCTTACTAATGGACATTTATGGTTATTTAACATTATTCAGCATTAGGAATGGCATTTAGGGAAGCTTATGCATTTACTTGTATGTGCAAGTGTATTTCTGCGGGACAGAATCCAAGGAGAGAGATTCCTGGGTCCAAGGAATTATCCATTTTCCACTTGATAGATACAACCCTTTAAATTGCATTACTCTTCCCCCTCCCCAGTGCCCTTAACCTTCACACCACCTGCCGGCCTCCCAGCTATTATTTTTAAAAAATTTTTTCAAAGCTTATAAATGAGTGAAACCTAATAGCATTTTCATTTGCATTTTTCTAATTACTACTGCAACTTAATATCTCTGTATATTTGTGAGTCATTTGTTATTCTGTGAATTACTTGTTCATGTCCTTTACTCACTTTTCTACTGAGTTGATTTTCCTTATTTCTATTTATCATAGAAATCCTGCTATTTATCATATATATCCTGCTCTGAATCTTAATCCTTTGCCTATATGAATGATGCAAATATTTTCCTAGCATAATGTGTACTGTATCTCTCTTATTATCACAGGGTACGTGTGCTTGCCAAAGAGAATAAGCAACCGCACATGGAGGCATAGGCACACTGTAATCCTTTTTCCTCCATTTCTCCATACTGTGAGGATTTGAGGCACACATACACGTGCACCCAGTGTGTTTTTCAAGCCGGTGGGGCCAGAATTTGAACTGCGGTCAGCTATGAGTGATCTGACCCCCATGCACAGGGCTTCACCCGTTGTACCACAGGGCTGTCTGTCTCACATAATGCTCTGTCTTTCCATTTTTTTTATTATGGTAAAATATACATGTATAATATTTACCATCTTCACTGTTAACTATACAGTTCAGTAATATTAAATGCATTCACGCTTTTGTGCACTAATTATCACCATCCATCTCCAAAACTCTTCATCTTACAAGACTGAAATTCTATACCCATTAAATAATAACTTTATATTTTCCCCATTCCCTAGGCTCTGGCAACCACCATTCTATTTTCTGTCTTTGTGAATTTGACTACTTTAGGCATCTGATGTAAGTCAATGAAAATGAATGACTTACTTAATGTAACATCTTCAAGGTTCATCTATTATAGCAAGTATTATAATTTCTTCATTTTTCCATTATGTTAATATCTATTCATTGTGCTTTTGTCTTTATTTTGCTGCACAGATGTTTTAAATATTTGTGTGAACAACATAGAAATCTCATGATTTCTGTGCTTTGTCTAAGTTAGGAAGGTATTTTTCACCTTAAAAATATCTTGAAAATTATTTTGTTTTGGGACCAGCAGATGACATAATGGTTACATCGCCAGACTCCCACGTAGTCAACCATGGTTCAAGTTCCAGACCCGACAGTTTAAAACTCATGCTGGCCACATGTGCATGTGTGCCCAAAATCCCAAGAAGAGAATGGCGGAGAAGGGATTGCAGCATGGCCATTCCCCAAGGGGGCTGACTTCTTGCTTTCTGTCTCTCTGTCTTTCTGTGGTGAGCTCACATGCCCACCCTATACCAAAAATCTCTTTAAAAAAATTATTTTCTTTTTCTCTAATACTTGCATTTTTGTTTTTATATTCAGCTCTTTAAAATAACAAATTTATCTTATAAGGTTAAAGTAAGGGTATAAGTTAAAAAGTTTTAGATGGCTGATCCAACATCATTTATTCATCTTGTTTCCAACTCATTTGAAATTATGTTTTTATCATAAAGTAAATTTCCATTTTTATAAGTCCATTTCACAAGTCTATTTTGTTTCATCAATCTTTTTTTTTCATTTTAATTCTTTCTTTCATGAACAAGAGAGTGAGCACCCCAATTCAGTCTTCACCCTGCAATCCATCCCAACCTTCAGCCAGCCCTGAAGTCAGGTGCATACCCAGAATACTCAGGGAGGTCTCTGGACTTGAACTGGGAACCTTGCCATGTGGGATTGCCTTGCAGGGCATCACAGTTTACGGCTACACCACTATCAGGCCCCCTCACTGATCTTTTTGTTGTTGTTGTTGTTGTCTTTTCCTATTTTAGTACCACCCTGTGTTAAATACTACAGCTTTATCTGTATATTTTTATGTCTAGTAATATAGATTTGCATTTTTCTCAAAAAAATGTTTTAGAAATGGTTCTCATACATTTTCTGTTTTGTATAAACTTTGCAGATAGCTTATCAAGCTTAATAAGATCCTGTTGGAATTTTTCTTGGGATTTTATTGAGTTTTATTTAATGTTCATTCTCGCGTGAGCTCAAGCACTGAGGAAGCAATTCATACAGTAAAGTCTTGACTCAGTCAGTTTGGTGACTGACTCACCTGGTTTTAAGTTTGGCTTCATACTGCATTGACTCTGTCAACTTGGACGAGTTACTTTTAACCTAGTTTACCCATAATTTCCTCATCCGTATATGGGGATAGTCATAGAAGCTCTTTCAAGGGACTGTAGCAAGGATTCAATTTAATAAATGCTTGTAAGTCACTTAATAAGTCACTTGGCATAGTTAGCATCCAATACATGTTAGGGATCATTTTCATATTTATCTTTACATCCTACTCTGGCTTTACAAAGTGCCTCATTGGTATTATATTACCAGTAAATATTTCCCTTTACTTATTGATAGTTTCCTAGGAAACAGAAGTATGTAATATGAACATAGTATGAACATAGTAGTGCTTCTCAAACTTCAATGTGCATGTGAAGCGCCTGGACATCTTGTTTAAACACAGATTTTTATTCATAGGTCTAAGGTGTGACTTGAGATTCTGCATTACTAATAAACTTCCAGGTGATGTCCTTGCTGCTGGTCCTTTGTCCACACTTTGAGTACATTGCCTTTCACTGGTATTTACAGTGAGGCTGCTAATGATAGTATTTCTGGTTTGTAATAAAAATGATGGACAGTACTTGTACATTGCTTTGTTTTCCTATGATATGCTAAAGAACCAAATTATATTTGTTCTTCCTCCCATCCTCCTTTCCACCATCCTTTTCTTCCTTATTTATTTATTTATTTATGTTAAAAGAAAGAGAGTTAATGACAGCATTATCTTAACACCTAGTTTTATTCTTAGATCTGAAATCACTGAGGTATATTTGACTGTCTGAACTATTTAAAACTGTTGGCTTAAGATGAAGATACTCACATAAAATATTATTCAGTCTAAGTATGGAATCTAAAGTCAACTAAAAGAAGCTCCACAATTGGAAGTGGATTAGCAAATAGAAAAAATGAGAGACATGGGGCTCGCAGGTGGCGTGGTGGTTAAGTGTGCTATACTCCCACATGGTTGGCCACAGTTTGAGTCCCGAACCTGGCAGCTTGCTTTCTCATTCTCTCCCCACCCCCTTTATGGTCAAATTAGAATAAATAAATTAATCAATTTAATTAAATTAAAAAGCATGTGAAACATAAAAACCACTTGAAAACATGAGAAATAAACAAATAAAAAGTCTTGGAAAACATAGAATATCATTTCACTGTTTGAGAACACAGTGGGGCCAACTTTTGAGAAGGTAGACCAATAACAGCTATACTGTGCTGTGGGTAGAATTCCACACATTTTATCATCTCTGAGTCACCTCTGTTTATGCCCCATCTTCTTATGGAGGATTTTGACTAAGTTAACTTCTGTATTTAATTCAGTAAGGCCATCTGTCAGAGAAGATGATATGTCTTTCTACCCAGAAATACATTATGAGAGTATCTGTTCTTGCTCAGGACCTGAGAGGTCACTTTTTCATACCAAAACACATAACTTCCTACTAGGTTGATCTACTGGGTCGTCAGAAAAGTCATTAATACTTTTTGCAAAGAAACACAGAAAAATATGTCAGAACTTTTCTGATGACCCAGGAAAAAAAATACCTAAAAGTACCTAAAAAAAGTACTTTTTAGGTTTGTTCCGTTGCAAGGCTGGATTCAAATCATAAACATGAGTTACTTAGTCTTATTGGGATATATGGTTAAAGTGTGGAAATAATAGAAATTCAAATGTGGAAATAATGAAATTGCTACTACTTGCACAACTGGATTCAATATTTTAAAACATACACATACACAGAAATACACGTTTTAGAGACTGCTTTAAGCTGCAGAATTACATAACTCTAAAGAGTTATGCATATTTTCTTTCGTCTCTCTATCTCCCTTCCCCCATCCTAGTTCTAAATTTATAATTGTTAATAGACAGGTATGGGTCCAGTCAGTGGCAGCTGGATCCCACATGGCTGAATACAGTTCAAATCCCAAACTCAGTGGCTTGAAAAACACTGGGAGGGAACAGCAAATGGTGTAATGGTTACGTCACTGGGCCCCCACATAATCGACCACGGTTTGAGTCCCAGACCCAGGCGCTTAAAACTCATGCCAAGCGTGTATGCGTGTGTGCCCAAAATCCCGAGAGGAGAATGGAGAAGGGATTGTGGCGTGGCCATCCCCCCTAGTGGGTAATTTCTTGCTTTCTGTCTCTCTGTCTTTCTCTTTCTCTCTGGTGAGCACAGGGCCCTATAGCAAAGATCTCTCTCTAAAAAAAAAAAAATAAAGCAGAAAATAAAAAGAAAAACACACTAGGTGTGTATGTGTGTGTGCCCAAAATCTTATGAGGAGAATGGAGAAGAAATTGCTACATGGCCAACTACCTGGAAAGTGCTCTCTCTCTCTCTCTCTCTCTCTCTCTCTCTCATTCTCCAGTGAACACACATGCCCTGTTGTAAAAGAAAAAAAAATAGTGGATATGTCATTTGTGGCCGGTTTGGATCCTTTTAACTACAAGACAGAAATAGATGTGCAAGAAATGTATTAGAGGGAGCATTTGTGAAGGAGAGAGAGCAAAGTGAGCAGAATAGGCAGAGGGAGGCTTCAGAGCCAATGGAGGTCTGACTCCCGTGAAGGGGACAGGGAAGAAGGAAGTTGAAAGGAGGAGCTTCCAGCTACAGTAGAGTAGTAAGAAAGCTCTGGCCAAACTGATGGGGTGATCCTGATCAAACGTGCCATTAGAGGAGTCCAGAGCTGGAAGGAAAGGTCAGGCTTGATTGTTGGTGGGGAGCAGCCGGGTGGGTGTGGATATGTAGGAGGTCCAAACGGCAGTGGCTGGAGGCTGTCAGTCAGCTGTATTCTTGGAGCACAGATTCCAGCCAATAGGTTCTTCTGAAGGGAGCTCTGTGTGCTTCAGCTGCATGGTTGCCACACATCTTTCCCAGAAATGTGTTTGTGTCCACATCATTCCAAAACTTCCTTTTCACTCCACATCCACAGGACATTCTTCCATGTCAACACACGGATCTAGTTCGTTCTTTTTAACAATTGCATAATATCCCTAGGTAGAAATGCACCATAATTAAATTCTCAGTTCATTTCCTTTATTCTACTGAAGGACAAAATTCCAGAAGTAGAATTATTGAATAATTTATGGATCAAAGAAGGTGCACGCTAAAATTTTGAGAAATGTGGCCATCTGACCTCTGTAATGGTGTACTCTTTGATCACTAGTGAGTGACAATGCCTGCTTCTGCACATCTTACCACTGAGAAGCATTAAAACCTTCTTAAACTGTGCCCATTGCATACTTCATAGACATGCAAAGAAATTCAGTCAGACACAGTTACTGTTTTATCACATTTCTGTACATTTTAGTGATCTTGCCCAGTTTTTCCTTTTTCTTTTTTGGGTATTTTCATGAATTACATGTTCATATTTTACTCTAGAGTTATTTGCTTTTATAAAACTTATTTCTGGGGACCAGCAGTTAGCGTAATGGCTATGTCGCTGGACTCCCACGTAGTCGACCACGGTTCGAGTCCCGGACCCGGCGGCTTAAACTCACGCCGGGCACGTGTGCGTGCGTGCCCAAGATCCCGAGAGGAGAATGGAGGAGAAGGGATTGCGGCGTGGCCATCCCCCCTGGGGGGTGATTTCCTGCTTTCTATCTCTCTGTCTCTCTCTGTCTGTCTGGCGAGCGCACGCGCCCTATAGCAAAAACCTCTCCAAAAAAGAAAAAAAACAAAACAAAACTTATTTCTAAGATCTGTCCATCCATTTAAGTAGGAGCTCCTTGCCATATATATTAAAACTATTATTTTCAATTGCAACACTACAAGTTGTAAATGTTTATTTGTGTGATCAATGAAGTTATATTTATCTTTTTTTTTTTTGGAGAGGTTTTTGCTATAAGGCGCGTGCGCTCACCAGACAGACAGAGAGAGACAGAGAGATAGAAAGCGAGAAATCACCCCCCAGGGGGGATGGCCACGCCGCAATCCCTTCTCCTCCATTCTCCTCTCGGGATCTTGGGCACGCACGCACACGCACCCGGCGTGAGTTTTAAGCCACCGGGTCCGGGATGCGAACCGCAGTCGACTACATGGGAGTCCAGCGACATAGCCATTACGCTAACTGCTGGTCCTTATATTTATCTTTATTGCTTCTGGATTTTATACCGTGTCTGACAGTTTATAAAAATATTCACCCAGGTTTTATTCTAGGACTTTGAATGGTTTCATTTTTTTGCATTTACATGTTTGTTTATCTGAAATTCATTTGGTTGAAGAGCATGAGGCAATAGCAATAATAACAAAATTAAAATGAATTGAGTTTATTATGTATATATTATTATGTAATAATATTATATTATTCTCATAATCCCATTTAATCCTCATGCCAGTGCTATGAGGCAGTTTCTTTCAAATTCTCATTTCACAGAAAAGGAAATCGAAAGGGGTTAAATAATTGTGCTTGGCCATTGCTACGGTTTGAGTGTCCCCACTGAAGCTTACCTTGCAACTTGACACTAAATGTGGCAGTGTTTGGAGATGGAGTCTCATGAGAGGTGTTTGGGGCAAAGGATGGATCCCCTGTGCATAAATTAAGGCCGGTCTCCTGGGAGGGAGCAAGTTCTTAATTAGTTGCTGCAAGAGTGGGTCGTTGTACAACAAGTGGCTGCCTACAGTTCCCTGTCTTTGCATGGGCCCATTTGCCTTTCTGTTTTTCTGCCCTGGGGAGAAGCAGCACAAGGCCCTCGCCAGAGCCCAGCAGATACCACTGGATGATTTTGAATTTTCCAGCCACCAGAATTGTGAGGCAAATAAACCTCTTTCTTTTTCTGTTTTTAATGCCAGAGGGCACATGCACATGGCAGAGAGACAGGGAGAGAAGAAAGAGAGAAAGAACACCACGCTATAATCCCTTCCCCTCCATTTCTCTATCCTGTTAGGGTTTGGAGCACCTATGCACGTGTGTCTAGCATGTTTTTCAAGCAACCAGGATTGCGATTCGGACAGCAGTTGGCCATGTGGAATCTGTCTCTCTTAACCACTAGGCTATGGAGGCCAGTCTATAGCCTCTTTTCTTTATAAACCACTGAGCCCAGGTAATCTGTAATAGCGACACTAACAGACGAACATAGTCTTACAGTTATAAAGCGCCAGAATATGACTTTGACCCCCAGCAGTCTTATGTTAGATCCCACATACATAACTATGGCAGCCTTCCTTTGCCACGTATGTCTAGGCCATTATTCCAGTATCATTTTGGAAAATAATATATCTTTTCTCAAATGATTTCAAGTATCATCATTAGCATAAGCTAAACTACTACATATTTCTTTAGATCCAGACTATTCCTTGGATTCAGGTTTTCTATTTCTTTTATTGAGTTCACTCACCAGTTAGAGACAGCTTTAATCTTTGTCGATGACATAAATTCCAGAGATCTTTAACTAACCATTACCTCAAAAGAGCATTTGTGGGCCAGCCCATGTCCTCACGGTTAAGGAGCTGGATCCCACATGGCTGACTTTGGTTGAGTCTCTGACTCAAACTCTTGAGAAATATACCAGGCTTGTGTGTGTGTGAGCACAAACTCTCAACAGGAGGGAGAAATGGAAAAAGGATTGGAGAGTAGCTGTTCTCTTTCATGCTTTCTCTCTCTGCTGAATGCAAGTGCCTCCAGCAAATTAAAAAATTAAAACAAATCAGTTGTGCATCAGCTAATTTAGTCACATGAATCAGGATTTACCTTACAAACCTGATAGAGACACTTAAGAATTACCCATTGGAAGTGCTGGACTCTTTCTGTGGCATAGATTCTGGTGTTGGAGACTTGAGGAAAGAAATTAGAGAAAAACCTTGAAGGTAATCAATCCTATTCCATGATGACAGTGGCCCCTTCCAAGGGACTCCAAATGAAAATAGCAGGGCTCTTTTTTTTTAATTTACATTTTATCACATGTAATTACTGTGTACCTTTCTTTTTCCAACAAAAAACCTATGAATGTCAGTCAAGATAAGGATATTACTATATACATTATCATCAGCAAATATCTTCTCATTTTTTGGTCAATTAAGCATACTTTTACCTGTTTTTTTCCTTTTCCTTTCCCTCCCCTCCATTCCATGCTAAACTTTTTTTTTTTTTTTTCACATTTTATTGATTCACAAAAGATCTTAAAGTATGGACAAAGCTAGAATCTAGTGACAAGTACACTATAATTTTCTTCTGAAACATTTTTTTTTCCTCTCTCTCCATTCCCCCTTTTACTAAGAGAGGTATAAACTAACTTATTTGCAAAAAAAAAAAAAAAAAAAAAAAATGTTAATCTCATTTGGTCTGTTATTTGCACAAAGCCCCATAAGAATTCAATGTCTATGCAAGGCAACAGATACTATTGTATTATTGAACTTATGCAAATAACCATTCTGCCACAAAATAAGAATGCTCACAAATATTTTCCAATTGCAAAGGGGTTAGGAAGGGAGAAAAGTTTATGTTTCAATGTAAAAAATTCTTTAACAAATTGCTGAATGCAGCAACTCAAAAGAAAACAAAAATTCTTAAATCTGGAAGACAAAGCATAGAAGAAAATCAGTCATGTTTTAGAAAAAAGTCGTAGACTTCAGTTTCACCACTTCAGTCTCGTGTAATCTCTTGTTTAATTTGCAGTGTTACTGTGGTCTGACCTTTCCGTTAACATTCAGTATTACTATTGATATTTCAGAACTTGTCCCTACCATTAAGTTGGCCTTTCTCTTGGTCATTTTTTGTTCTCTTATTTGTCTGTCTTTAGTTTTCCTGGTATAGTACTCCCTTCAGAATTTCTCGAAGAGCTGGTCAGTGCTGGTAAATTCTTCCAGGTTTTGTTTATCTGAGAAGGTTTTTATCTTTTCTTCCCATATGAAGGATAATCTTGCTGGATACAGTATTTTTGGTTGAAATTGTTTTTCACTTAACACTTTGAATATATTTTCCCATCCTTTCCTTGCTTGCATTGTTTCTAACTAGGGGTCCAATTCTTTTTCTTTGTTTTTTTTTTTTTCAAGAGCACTGCTGTTTGGCTTCTTCCAGCCCAACACCAGCACAAAGTGAAAAGTCAGAATCCATGTGCATCTGAGTGGGCTTTCCCTGCGCCTTTAAGTAGAAAAAGCCTCTGCTGATGCGATATCCTTTGAAAGTAACTTGACATTTTTCTCCTGCCAATTTTAGTATCTTATTTCTGTTTGTGGTTTTGGTCAATCTGGCTATGATGTACCTTGAAGAAGATCTTCTTAGGTTGATTCTATGTGGGGCCCTTAGTATATCTTAGGTCTGGATATTTGAATGCTTTTCTAGGTTTGGGAAGTTTTCTTCCAGGATTTCGTGAAATAGATTATCAATGCTTTGATTAGTTTCTTCACCTTCTGGGATACAATTATCCAGATGTTTGGGCATCTAATTGTATCTAGTATTACTCATATATATGCTCATTTTGAGGGGTTATTTTCTCAGTCTTTTTGGTGAATTTTTCTAGGTCAGAGGTTCTATCTTTTACATCTGAGATTAGATCTTCTGCATGATCTAGTCTGCTTTTAATACTTTCAAGGGAGTTTTTGATGTCCTATATCACAGCCTTCATCGTTAACAGTTCTGTTTGATTCTTTTTTATGGCATGTATTTCTTCTTCAGATTGTGGAAGAACTTCCTCACCTCCTGGAACTTGTTGTCTCTTTTCTCCTGAATCTTCTGCAGTTCATTGTCTCTCTTCTCTTGCACTTCTGTTAGCTTTGTCACTATGAATAAACTCCTGACATTTTCAGGAGTTCCATTGTACTGTCTACGGATGATGAAGGGCTGTTCTTTCCCCTTGGGGGAGGTATATTTTCTTGATTTCCCACATTTCTCGTGGCTCTGTGGTGGTGGTTTCTGGTCATCTGATGGATTATACGTTACTTCCTACCTGGCTTTTCACGGGGTGTTGAGCCGGAAGGAGGAGTTTGAAGTAGAGGATTTTTTAAAGGGGGAGGGGCAAGGAAAGCCCGCCTCAGATGCACATGGATTCTGACTTTTCACTGGGTGTTGGGCTGGAAGAACCCAAACAGTAGTGCTCTTGGAAAAAAGGAAAGAAAAAGAATTGCATTTGAGAATCATGAGGCGCCTCAAGGGAGTGGCCTGCAACTCCTTACGCTGTCACACACAACTCACAACTGCACATAGCCAAACTCACCTACTTTCTTTAAACCTGTATTTGCATATGACATCATGGGGTCACCAGGCCAGTTTTGACAGGTTTGACAACACACCCAAGTTCTTGGGAAGCCAGTGACTTATCATAACACAGGTTCCCATGGGGATTATTTGCAGCAAGAAAACTTCCTGGGAAAAAATAGTTCAGTTATGATGGAGCAAGAGTTGCTGGCGAAGGGCGGAAGAATACTCATTTTATTTAAAAATGGTGTTTTATGTATACTGAAGGATTCTGAGCAGCATCTTCACTGAGAATAAAGTTTGGTAAAGAGAAGATTTGATGAAGTTCTTCCAAACAAATGGACAATATTTCTTTTCTTTCTTTCCCTCACCACTCTCCCTCCAGATGGAATGTCTAGAGTGAAAGAGGCAGTATTTGGCAATGAAAAAGTAGGAAGGCCTGAAAGGGAATTTATTTTCATTCAAGTAAGACTGAATGCAGAGAACAGACGGGAGAATATTGGTACACATTTTTAATCATTTGCCCGAATATTCCTGGGTAGCGGCTGTGATCTGGGATGTGATTGGCAACTAGGCCTCTCCTCGTGGTCTAGTTGGAATGATAGAGTTGAAAATAAAGGGGAAGAGCAGATCTGGGGAAAGGACCAAGTAGTCCAGGTAAAGCTGAAGGGTTCTTTTTGTCACACTTCCCTGGCTTCCTTTTCTTACCTGAAACTGGAGGTAGCAATGCTCCATTGATAGTTGTGGAGAGAGAGCTGCTGGGTGGGTGAGAGGGCTGGCGTCCCCTCCCCTGTGCAAGTCAAGCTGCCAAAGAAGAGCCTCCCCCACAGCTGGGCATGAGCTCATGCTTCGCAGGAGCTGTAGTAACAGGAGGGAGCCCAGCTGGAACGGGCTGCCCGCCTTCCCAGCTCTCAGCCCTCCTGCTCCAGGTGAGGCAGGAGGGGCTGGCTTAGTCCTGGATGTTCAATTTGACCTGCAAGAGGGAGCCTGGTGTAGGGTGTAGAGCACCTCAGCACTTGAGCAGTGACCCCCTCTCTTTTCTTTCTTCCCATCTTGGTATCCATCCAGTCCTATGACTTTAAATACTAGAAGTATGCACGGAGGACGCTTGGACTTACACACCCTGGCCAGTACCTCTCCCATGAACTCCAACTTATGTACCCAGCTAGCTGCTTGATAGCCCCACGTGATGCTTCACTAAGCCTCTCAAACCAAACATGGTGGAAACCGAGCTCTCCGTATAGCCCATCACATCTGTTCCTCCCTGTCTCCGGCATCTCTGTAACTGGTAATGACACTCTTGAAGGAGCTCTGGCCAAAATTCTTGGAGCCATAGATGATGTCTCATTTTGTCCCACCTTCTGTCATGCTGCTTTCTTTAAGATCTGGTCCTCATTATACCACTGCTCGCTTCCACTGCTACCACCCTGGCCTAAGCCCCGTGCTTCTTATCTGGCTTGTCACTCTCGCCTCCTAACTACGCTCCCTCTTTTCACTCCTTCCTCTTCTCAGTTCAGGGATCTGTTCAACTTCAGTCATGCCATGGAGTCCCACCCCGACTCCACTGGTTCCCCCTGACTCAGAGCAGAGCCCAAGGTTTGTGTTTCACCTGCCCTGTTCTCTGCATGCCCACCAGTTTCATCTCTCAGTATTCACCTCCTTGCTCAGTCTCTCCAGCCACACCTGCCTCCTTGCGTTTCCTGGAATCTGCCCAGCGCCCACATGCCTCCAGGCCTTTGCATAGTTTGCTGTCATCTCCAGGTTTCTGTCTTAGTCAGGGTCCCATCAGGAGACAACTGGCACTCAGAATAGGATAACTTGAAGATGATTTATTTACAAGGTGTGGAGTCAGGAGCAGGTAGGAGTGCCTTCTCTTGGGACTGGGAAGCCCTGACTCCATGTCGGGGTCTGTTCTTTTCCTTACCCTTCTGGCTGCCCCAAAGGGGATGCCATGGGTGTCTCTGGGATATTTTTCCAGTTGCCACTTCCTATTCTACAAGTTTTGATGAACTTTTTTATTTTTACAAGACAAGAGACAGCACTTGTACTCCTGCTGGTGGTCCCTAGGCAGTTGAGCCAGAAACATTGAAGCAGGTGGCGGAGGCTTGGGATGGACTGAAGTGTCAGGGCTCTGTTGGGGGTGCTGTTTCTTTCCTTCTCTTTGTTTCTCTCACTCGTGGAAGAAATAAATAAGTTTTAAAATAAAATTTAAAAAATGAAAGAGCGTGGATAGTGAAAATTTAAGATTGAGTTCAACTCTGCAGGACAAAGATAAAAATTGGCTTTGAGTGAGTTGTTTCATTGCTGTTGTCTGCTGAGTCAGAGTTTGAAGTAGAAAAGTGAAATTCAGTGCTTCCCCTGACTAACCCATTCATAATTAAATTCAGAACATAGTTTTTTTGAGGCTCATTCAGGCTCATTCTTTGTGCCCTCAGATTGCCCCATAGTCAAAATACCTGATGAATCAGTGACTCCCTTTGGCCTATAGTTTTCTAAGACAAAGAAAATCGGAAATCATTTAGAACAATGAAAAACTGACTATTTCCTGGTAGAATATACTAACTTATCCTTAGTTAAATTTTAATGAGGGAGATGGGAAAAATTGGAGATGTGCCCCCTCCCCCGTGGAGTTCATTTAAATTTAGCTCCTTTGAGACTATGACATTTTGTCTCTAGAATCAGAGCCAATTGTCCTTACTTAACTCTTGTTTCTAGGCTTTACCTTTTATATACAACCTTTGCTTGGTTTGAAAGAATTCGTTTTTATTTATTTACTTATTTATTTTAGGGTTTTGCCCATGTGCACTCACTGGGAAGAGAGACAGACAGACAGACACACACACACACAGAGAGGGAAAGTGGGAAATCACCCCATCCCCCCAGGGGGATGGCCATGCCACAGTCTCTTCTCTTCCATTCCCCTTTTGGGATTTTTGAGCACATTGGGATACACATGCACATGGCATGAGCTTCAAGCCACCGGGTCCAGGACTCAAACTGCATTCGGCCATGTAGGAGTCTAACGCCTTAACCACCCAGTTCTTTATTGCTACCAAACCCCAGTGGCACACAACAAGGGTTTTTGCTCTTGTAGCTGCTCTTGGCTGGGGTGTAGCTGACTGCTGGCTGATCTAGGCTGGCCTCAGCTGGAGCAGCTGCAGTGACTCAGCTCTGCTTGATATCTTGCTTATTCTCCTCCTGGGTCCTCTAGGGTAGCCCAGAAGTGCTCTTCTTGGTTGAAAGTGGAAACACAAAAACGCAAGCAGAAGCAAGGTCACTTGTGAGGCCTCGACTCCTAGCTGGCCCACCATCATTTGTGCTTCATTTATGCGTGGGAAAAAGAAAATTGACATGGAGCAGGGAAATACACTCTATTTTGTGGGGGACTCTGATGTCACTTGAAAAGATTCATAATATAGGGCAGGGAGAAGAATGGGAGCCATTAGTGCCATCATCTACTACAAATGACTGAGAAATCTGCCAGGAGTTAAATATTCCTTCTTTGTAATTTGTCTGTTTCAGAAAACCAGAACCAATGGCTGTCTTTGCAAATTTTCAGACAACATTCTTCTTAGCACTGCTGTTCTTGAGGATTTCCCAGAGTGAAGGTAAGAAGTGGGAAGAGCAGTAAAGAAAAAAATCTGAAACTTAATATTGAGGTGATAGGTGCTTTGGAGAATAGTTACGATCTTTGTTTTCTTTGGGACTTACTTGGAGTTGATGAGCAGCTCACAAAAGGAGATTTGTGAATCTCTCCAAGCGGGGTTGTCTTCTCCTTGGCTTCCATCATCTTGATGTTTTTCAGAAAGTCCTGACTTCCTGCTCAATGCACAGGTCATTAGGGAAGTGCAAGTGTACTTCATCTGGTAGCCCTTCACGATCAGTATATTTTGCCAAAGTAGTCCCTACTGTCCCCTCCTGGGTAAAGACGGTATATCCTACACCAGTACTGGCCACTGGGTTATAATATATAATCTTGTGTTGTCCATCAACATTAATTACATTAATTTAGAGGCTGTTAGCTTCGTAATGCATGAGTCAAAGTAAAAAAAGTTATGAGCCAATAGAAACTCTTTCAAGTCTCTGCAAGATAATATGCTAGGTGCTGAGATGCTGTTTACAGATAAAGAAGTTATACTTATCCCTTAGCTACTCCCCAAGCATATTTTGAGATAAGCCAACTTTATAAATAAGATCTATTAGAATTCAGCACCTCTAAAATGTTTGTGAGTGCAGCACCTTAACCACTACATTACCTATTGGCCCCTCTCATTGCTTCTTAAAAATCACAGTTTTATTGTTGCTTTCTTTTTAAACCTGGAACTGAAAGATGAGAACTGGGATTTTTTGTTGTTGTTCAATTTAATTGCTGGAGGGTACATGCACTTGTGAAAGAGGGAGAAAGAGACAGAGAGAGAATCCCTGCATTGGGGTGTAGTCCATCGCAGTCCTTTTTTCTCCATCCCTCCTTCCAGTAAGGATTTTAGGCACACACACACACACACACACACACATGTGCCTGGTGTGTTTTTTAAGCCACTGGGGGTGGGATTGAACCATGCTGTTGGCTATGTAGGATACAGCCCCTTAACCACTGAGCTACGGGACTGGCCTAGGAATTAGGATTTCTCATTTGTAGTTGGTATACCTCTCATTCAATCTATTTTACTTTCTAAAATCTAAGCACAGTTCAACTGGACTGACTGGGTAGCCCATACAATAAGACTATTTAAGTCCAGCCAAAGCTCTTGATTCCTAGACGAACTCACTGCCCCAACTCCAGGCTCTCTAGGAGGTCAGAGACATTTAACTACAAGCTTTTGGCACAGCTCATTTCCCTCCTGAAGTCTCCTCATCTGGCCCTGCCATCCTTTACTGCACCCTTCCATGGTCAGCACTCTGCTCCCAGAGCAAACCACTTTTGGCTTCTTTTGTTTAGATCAGACATGAATTTTCATTTTCCTATCAGCCAGTCTCCTTTTTGCTTCCAGCTTTCTCTGCCATGCATGCCTTCTTTGGTAAGCAATGCTGTCTTTGTCCTCATCTGTTCTGTTTGGATTTTTTAGTTTGACCAAGTACCTTCTAAAACCTTCACTCAAACTAGTTAACTTACCACTCAATCACTTAATTAGGTTCAAGTCTGGGAGAGAATCCATTTCAAAGAAACTGCCTGACATCTCCTGACCAACAACGCAGAGCCATGACTCTCTTTAGTCTACTCTGCACATGCACCCACCAGCCAGAGGTCATGACTGTGTTGTTTTCTTGCATTTTTCCTCTTCTTCTGTGCATATGTCCATACAGAAAGAGATAGAGATGTGTAGGTTGTTTTTCTTCTTTTAAATAAAAGTTAAATTATTGCAGGACCAGCAGATGGCATAATGGTTATGTTGCTGGACTCCCACATGGCCAATCACAGTTCAAGTCCCAGACCCGGCAACTTGAAACTCATGCCAGGCACGTGTGCATGCATGCCCAAAATCCTGAGAGGAGAATGGAGGAGAAGGGATTGCAACGTGGTTATCACCCCCCCAGGGGGTGTGGATTTCTCACTTTCTGTCTCTCTGTCTCTCTGGCAAGTGCATGCGCCCTATAGTAAAAATCTCCCTCTCAAAAAAAAAATTAAAAAAAAAAGTTAAATTATTGGGTTGTTGAAAAAGTCCATGATATGGTTTTTTTATGCAAAAATGGGTCGTGGGCTGGTTGTACATCCTTGGCAAAGTCACTTCTCTGTTTTAATTTTATGGGGGGAGGGATTTAAAAACATTTTTTAATAGTGTGTTGTTTTTATTAAGTTGGTACACCAGAAGGTGTGATAGTAAATGCAGTGGGATCACTTCCCTTTTTCTAACCTCAGCTTCCTCACGTAAAAAGGAATGAGATTGGACTTAACTATCTTCATGGTCTCTTTTATCTCTGACTTTACCTCGGCATTTCTCACTATTTCCCAACTAAGTCCTACATTGCTTTTGACCAAGTTATTTCTGACTGATGTCACTCCAGTACCTGAGTCTTTCAACACTCCCTGAGAGCATATATTAATTTTTTTGTAAAGCAGCATATGGTTGCTTTCTGGAGCTTCCAGAAACAAAGTTCATCTTTGTGGTTGACTCATTTGTTCAGCAACCGGTCACTGAATGTCTGCCCTGCAGCTGGCACATGATTTAGTCTAGCTTCTCTCATCCCACCCTTATTTAGCTCTCAGTCTACAGAGACAGACTGTGTGAGAGAAGGGAATGCCAGGAAGGACCAGTCCAGGGGCTAGAGAGAAGTCACTGGCCAGGGACTGGAGACCTCAGGGAGCAACTGCATCTCCACAACTTGAGATCAGCATCTGCTGTGGGTATGAGGCCTGGCCAAGTGCTGGGGATAAGAGTCCATTCAAAGATGTGCAGCTTCAACCTTCCTTCTCCAGGAAATTAGAATCTAGAGTGTGAGATACTGAAACTATCATACAGGCTAAGTGAGATGAAGGCTAGGAGAATGGGATAATTGTGCATATGCTCTGCTTTCATTCATGCCATTAGCTCCACACTTATTAAAAATATCTTTCCCTGCTTTGTCATCTTTCCAAACCTTCTTTAAGTTACTTTACATTTTAGGTTTGGGAGACTCACCCAACTGATACAGTTTTAGGGAATGGGCGTGCTACAATCCCTTCTCCTCCATTTCTCTGTCCTGTCAAGATTTGGGTGCATGCGTGCGCGTGCACACAGTGTGTTTCTCAAGCTGCTGGATCCAGGATTCCAACCACAGTGTTGATCATGTGGAATCTGACTGCCTTAGTCATCCAGCCATGGAGCCAGCCAATATTTTTTTGCTCAAAATTTTTAACAAATTCATTCTTTGAGCTAGGAATCTTGTCACAATTATTATTATTATTATTATTATTATTATTTTTCACAGTAAGGGCTCAGTGTGTTGCTGGTTTCATTAAAAGGGTTCAGTAAAGTCTTGCTATTGATATTTTAAATTGTGTATTTTGATATGTAAGTGATTGTGTCTAGAGATAGGATATGTTCCCACCTTATAGCCCTTTATGAACAATGAAATACTGACTTATAAAAACGTTTTGATTCCAGAAACATGAAGTTTGTAGCACAAAGGTCTTTTTTAAAAAATTAAGCCTTGTTATAAATTTCTAAATCAGTTACATTGCCCAATAAAAAACTTTTTTTTTAACTGCTTATCAATCCAGTAACTTGTTGTACATTGTTGAGCAAGTCATTCCATTTATCTAGGTCTTAATTTCTTCATCTTCCAAGTGATTTCTAAATTTCCTTCAAACTTTTCAAGGTGTCTGATTCTAGGATATGCAAAATATGAACAGTATTTTCCAAAACTAAATAAAGATGATGTTGAACAGTTTAATTATCTATGACTAATCGCTCTTGCTCCTATTAAGCATTATTAACACTTTGTTTTGGTCTTTCAGTCTTGTCTGAACATTTACCGTTGACTCCTGAATCACTTAAAATTTCCATCAATTCTGCACGTCAGTTTTTGCATGTACAATGGACTGTCCACAACCTTCTTTATCATCAGGAATTGAAAATGGTTTTTCAGATACAGATCAGTAGAATTAAATCATCCAATATCATTTGGGTGGTAAGTATATACATATTTATTATTTTTTGCTCAATATTTAAAAATAATTCCTAAACTATGATTGGTCTTTTATAACTTAAAAAACAAATAAACAAACCCAATATAGAAAGATTTTTAACAAAACAGTTTTCCTCAACAATCACATTCCTGTGTATTTTGTTAAAAGAATTTGGGATAAGGTAACCTGACAACTTTGCTTTGGTAGGTGGGATAGAATGTGTTAAGAATGTGTTAAACAAATTACTTTCTCAGTTCCTCTCTGTCCTCTAGGAAGACTGTCCTTGGGAGTACTGGATTCAAGAAATCCATGAAGGACAGCATTCTAGTTTTTCTCCTTTCTTTTCTTCTCTACTCACCAGAAACTTTCCTAAATAAACTGTGGTAATCTAGCAGCATTGTTCTTGCCAGTGTATCTTCCTGTTGGTTTCTTCTCTAGTCCTCTGCTGAGTTGTGAGAAAGAGCATGCCTTAGGTTCCAGGCAACAGAGGTTCTCCATGGCCCAGGTGGACACTTACTCTGTCTTTCATTGTCTCACATATGAGTTTCCTACAAAGTAGTAAACTGAGAAAATTTCCAACCAGGTGGGATCACAGGTGTGCATACCCAATGTGTACAGGTTGACTGGGGATCTGAACCCATGATCTTCCATATGGATCCCACTTTGCTTTAGCAGTACGTTACCTTTGAGCCACCGAGCTGGCCCTGACTTCACTCTTTTTGTCTTTGAATTATTTGGCATATATTTCCCTCATATTGGTTCAAATACAGGTTGTACCTATATCTTGCCTGCTGCTTCCACATGCAGTGCATTGAAATATATTGGAAACATATCCATTGTCATTTCTGGTCTGGGGAGCCCTAATAATACACATACAGTGTTCAGTCCTCCTCTTGGGTCATTTTCTCATTTAAGAATATTCCTGGAGGTAAGGAACACACAGGGCTGTGCTCCGGGCCTCCTCTAGCTCAGTCGGTGTCAATTTTTCTCTCAGGCAGTGGAGGTCTGGGCACAGGGGTGCAAGATGATCGGTTCTTATAGTAGAGTTTAAAGGTCACTACTTACGAAGTCTTCAGGTCCTTTCTACATCCATCGTTGCATTTGAGATCTGAGCAAAGGGCCTATTAAATCAAATTCTGACTCTGTCCATTTGAATTCATACCAGGCTTATAATCCTAGCTCTCAAAGGACAGTTTCCCACAAAAGTGCTTAGAATTCTGATTTTAACAGCAGGAATGCTTATGTGCTGGTGCTCACTTCCCACCACGGGCATGCTTTCCCACCATCCCACCTCATACTATGAAGTCTAATCTTTGTATTTTGATAGGTCCATTGATTGGGCCCAGAAAACACTAAGGTCATGAACTGTCCAATAAGAAGAAATTTGGGAGAAGTGCTAGAGAAATTGTGGAAAATTAGCATTTAGCACCAGTAGCAAAAATAACTTTAGCCATTAACCAAGTGGACCTTATTCTGTATTTTTCTAAAAGATAGTTTATATGTGATATCATACAAGAGAAAGTAATGTTAATCGGAGACCAATTGGATCTTGTTCTATATTTTTCTAGAAGACAGTTTGTATTGGTTATCATATTAGTGAAAATAATTTAGCCAGAGATCAAATGGATACCAGCTTTAAATTTTTCTTTTTTAAAAAAAGATTTATTTTTAATTTTATTTATTATCATTATTCTTCAGTTTTAACCAGAGAGAGAGACCACAGAGAGAAAGGGAGAGTGAGAAAGCAAGCCGCCAGGTTCAGCACTTGAGCTGTGGTCTGCCATGTGGGAGTCTAGCGCCTCAACCACCACGCCATCTGCTGGCCCTGCATTTTTAAATTTTTCTAAAAAGCAGTTATTCATATTTGTTTTCAAATACTTTTCATGAAAGAGAATCAGAGAGAGAGGGTTTAAACAGGGTCTGCAGTCTGTAATCCACCCAGGCTCAGCTGGCCCAGATCACGGACACATGCGCAATGTCCAATGTGTACAGGGAGACCTCAAGACATGAACCCAGGGCCTTTTCCATGGATCTAGCATGAGAGTGTTGCCTTACCAATGCAGTACCAGCTGGCTCCTCATATCTATTTTCATACTGGATTTGTGTAATAGTTCTCTTTGCAAGGCGAAGTACCTGGTGTAACCCACTAGAACTGAGCGTCTTTAGGAGTAGAGTTTTGTCTCGTCCATTATATTGTCCTTACAACATCCAACCCATTCTAACTACAGCAGAGGAGAAAACCACAGCATTGAGGAGAGTATTGTGCCATTCAGGGTGACAGAGGCAGGTGGTTTCACCATTCTTCACCCTTGTACCTACATAGGGATGACAGACACATGCAGCCTCCTAGGCCTTCAGGGGCCATGTGTCCCACAGGGGAGCTGGTACCAAGAGAAGCCCTTGCCCGAATCTCTCATACCTGAAGTCGAGGAGAGATATCAGATCCTTATTCAATTATGGAAGAGAAAGCCAGCCGAGAGAGGCTGCTTCTGTCTGAACCGTAATCTCTCTTTCCTAGGGCAGTTCCCTAGGGAACCTGTGCAAGTCTCACTCATGCTGGGAAGGCCAGCTTTTAAACCCAGAGCTCCAGGTCACTGTGTTCCCAACAAGCCAGAGGAAAAGCTTCTCAGTCCAGATGTTTGCAGCTGGACCAGGTGCACCAAGCTGTTTCCTGGTTGGTGCTGGCCACTCAGACCTGCTGGCAGTTGCACTATGTTATCCTGCCTGGACCAATGTTCTCCCAGCTGTTTGCATTATTATTTTGTCAATGGCAGAGGAAGGAGAGTGGAGTAAAAGCCCAGCTTGGAAGGATGCCTAGAGTATGAATCAGTTTAGGGAGAGAGCTCTTGCCTCCGTAACAAATCCACGACTCCAGTTAGACATCTGCATGAATATGTGTGCCAATTTCTTGGGACTCACTAATGTCTGCCAGGCCCAAAATGAGCTTGCACTTCAATGAATGAAAAGGGCCCAAAGAGAATTCATTGCATTTATTTAAAAAAACAACAACAACAACACTCAATTGATGTATTCAAGGAATTATCACCTTCATTTAATTCATTTACAAGGCTTTAAAGACCACAAAGCACAAGTTGAGGTTAGACAGAATCCACACAATTAGTTTCTGAGAAAAATATAACCCACTGCATATGAATGAATGGTTATATCACTCAGCCCATAGTCTTAGCTTGTGGGCCCGGCAGGACTGCGCACTGCATGGGGATATCAGAGCTGAGCACCCAGCAAGAGTGAGGAGATAAGCACCCTGTAAGGGCATTCTAGATGGGAGAGCTGCAGTGCATGTCACTGGCCAGGTGCTAGGAGGTTGGACTTTGGCTTGACTGTCTCCTGCACTTTGGACAAAGAGCTGTTTGAGCCAAAAGATTGAAGAGGATTGAGTCACTTTAGAAAAGCTCTCTGCAAAGCCCCAGCAAATGTGAGCAGAGAGCAGAGCCTTGAGAGAGAGGGACTGGAGAACTTCCAGGCAAGAGGCTCGCTGCTGTGCTGAAGCAAACATATTGGCTTTGTGGCAGGGTGGCAGCAGGGGATGACATATGGGCAGGAGCCAGACCACCCAGGGCCCTGGGGAGCATGCTCAGGCTTTGTTTCCTGTCCTGAGAGCATGGAGAAGGGGGGAGTGGCAAGATATGATGTGAAGTTTTTAGAAACACAACCATCTGCACAGAGGCGAGCAGTTGGCAAACCAGGAAGGTGCAGCGTGGTCCTTATAAAGAGGGCTGTGCGGCTGGGTAGGGCAGAGGTGGGAAAAGTGGCTAAATTTGAGGGAGATATGGGAGGTAAAATCCAGGCTGTGTCTTGCTGACAGGCTAGAGAATCATTTGATATAGTTTAATATTATTTCTGGTATTTGTTTGTTGAATTAAAACACAGTTAAGAGGGAGCCAGCTGGTGGCGTAGTGGTTAAGGTGCCAGACTCCCACATGGGCATCTACAGTTCAGTCCTGGACCTATGGGCTTGAAAATCATGATGGGGCTTGTGTGCATGTGTGTCCAAAAATCCCAAGAGGAGGATAGAGGAGAAGGGATCGCAGCATGGCCATCTCCCCTAGGAGGATGATTTCTCTCTTTTCTTCTCTGTCTCTGTCTTTATCTGGTAAGCACACATATCCTATGGCAAGGACTTAAACACATACACAGCACACACACACAATTAGATTGAGATTGGATTACTCCTGTTAAATAGTTTCATAAATCAGGACCTTGATACCTGTGGTTTAAAATGTGCTTTGTGGGGTTGGGTGGTGAAACAGCAGGAAAATGGGATGCTGTGTGAGGCTGACACACATGGGAAGGCTTCGAGTCCTCACCCAGAGATCTCCCTGAGTACACTGGACATGCATGTACCCTTGGTCTGGGACTGGCTGAGACTTGGGATGGATCACTGCCTCAGGAACCTGTTAGGGATGCTGTCTCTCTGTCTCTGTGTTTCTCTCACATGGAAGAAATTCATTAACTTTAAAAAACACATTATGTTGGTGGGCTAGCCCCATAGCCTAGTGGTTAAGGGAGCTGAATCCTACATGGCTGACCACGGCTTGAATCCCAGCCCAGGAGACGTGAAATACATGCTAAACGCATGTGCATGTGTGCTCAAATCTCAAAAGGATGGATATATGTAAGAGAAAGGATTGCGGTGTGACCCCAACCCACTGGGGGTTGTTTTCTCTGTCTCTGTTTTTCTCTCCATGGTGGACACACACACCCTCTGGGAATAAAAATATGTAGATAACTATGTGTTTCATGATCTAGGAATAAAGTAATATGGTAAGCTAAAAGAAAATACAAATATTTTTAAAATCACATGAAGTGAAAAAAGAGATGCGCAAGTAAATGCTCCCTAAATGGACAAGGTGTCCCCACTCCAGGGCTGTGTGTTGTTTGGGCATAGGTTCTGTTTAAGGTTAGTCACCTAATCTTGGGAAGGGGACATACATAAGCAGAAGAAAGCCTCAGAGTTGCTAACTCCAAGTGGTGTGTGACACTCGGGTTACTCCAGCCTCCTCACTGAGAGCTTACTGTCTGACTGAGAAATAAGGAGGCAGACTTATTTTCCCCTAGGCCATGCAAAGTGTTTGTAGTTTCCATGTCCCACTGTCAGAACAGAAAGCAGGAGTCTTGGGACAGGTTCCCTGAGGAGGAGAATGAGTACATGGACAGGACAAATCCCCAATGCAAAAGGGAGTAGGGGGATACTGAACTAAAGACACGACCTGGTCAAACAGTAAGGAAACACAGGTGTGAAAAGCATGAGGCATATCCCAGAAGTGTCAGGTAAATCACTGTGACCAAAAATAAGATTCCAGCAAGGGAGAGTTTGTTAGAGCCAGATTATAGAGGGCCTTGAATGACATGGTAAGGTGAAAAGGAGCCACTGAAGCCTGTCAAGTTGGAGAATGGAAATACCACTGTCTAAGAAATAATACTGAAAGACTGAGTTATAGTTCAACTTTGACAAGCTTCCTAGAGAAGACCGTAACATATTTCTATGTGATTGCCATTGCTGGGGGCTGAAACTTCTGACAAACAGAACGCAAGGGAGGGAGTGTAGACCATGTGGCCACCATATCTGAAAAAAAAAAAAAAGAGATTAAAAACCAAGGAAGACATGGAGAGTCATCTATTCACTTCTGGGAAACAGTGGAACTCCCTGGGTCCTATGAGGGACAGACTTCCCTATTAACCCAATCAAACTTGACTAAAAATGAATATTAAAAATCATCCATCAATCTTGCTTATTTTTGAAAAGGAATACTGAATTAGTTCTCTAGTTTTCAAGAGTTTTCTTAGCAGAGCCTCTGTGACCAGTCTATAAATACTTCTGTCTCTGATCTGCTCCCCTGGAGACCTGAGTAGTTCTCTTTTCTCTCCTACTTGCTGCACATGAGCCTCTGAAACTGAAGGACAATAGGAATTGGAGCTGGGTTTTTCAAAAGTAGACTGTGGCTGGGCTGTTGTTGAGACATCAGTGCAAGAGAATTAACTGTTAGGAATGGACTTCACTTTTACCCATGGAGGAGTAACAACAGGGTCTTAGGTTTGTGTTTTGGATAAGTTAAGTCCAGCTACTTTCCAGGACAGAATGGCTATATGTTTCTTTTTCTCTTTTTCTCATTTGCTTTTAGGGGAATTACAGCACCACTGTGAAGCAGAACCAAGTCCTACACTGGAGCTGGGAATCTGAGCTCCCTTTGGAATGCGCAACACACTTTGTAAGAATACGGAGTATGGTGGATGAGGCCAGCTTCCCCAAGTCAACTATCTGGAGCAACTGGAGTTCATGGGAAAAAGTCGATGGTAAGAAGTGAGGTGTTTACAAGAGTGAAATGTTTAATACTTAATGTATTTTTATTTTCAGGGATCAATACTCAAAAACTGGAAGGTCCCTTAGAGGAACCCTAGGTAGCCATCGACATTTTTTCCCTTTGGCCACATTGGAACTAAAAGGAACAGGTGTGGAACTTGCTCCTGGGAGACAGGCATCTGAAGTTTTACCTCTGAACTTATTCATTGAGAAAATTATGCAACTCAAGACATTTTTGTATTTGTTTTCCAAAAGTGTGCATTCTGAAATTCTTGTTTACTAAGTGAACAATGCAGGACATAAATTATATGTGTATTTTTATTAGAGCAACACAACGTGTGTACAAATCTAGAGCAGAGATTGGGGAACTTCCTGGAAAGAGCTGGACACTCTCTGCCATGACTACTTAACTATGCTTTGCAAGGCAACCATGACATTATGTAAATGAACAAGCATGGCTGTGTTCCAATAAAACCTATATTTGAGTGAAGAAATTATGGATTATGTTTTCAACATCCCTTCATTTTTAAATTTTCTTATAACTAAAATTTAGAGTGGGTTTTTCTTAGGTTTCTCATGCTCCAGTTAAACTATGAACCAGTTCTAAAGCAATGTGTTTGTCTATTTCACTACATACCCTGTGAGACTCTGAAATTCTGTTAATAGAACCATTCCTTTGTTAAGCATTTATGCAAATCTATGAACTAAAACTGGTAACATATTAACCCACGAGTAGCCTAGTGCTTGGATTATTAATAATAATAGAATTAAATCTAGATTTTAATGTGTTGAGCATTATACTTATGAATTTAGTATCAGTTCTTCCCACTTTATAGATGGAGGAACTGAGGCACAAAAAGATTAAAAGAGGGGCAGCCTTGTAATATAGTGATTGAGGGAGCTGAATCCCACTCAGCTGACTATGGTTCAAGGCCTGGCCCTGCTAGCTTGAAAACACACTTGAGTGTATGTGTGTGTGTGTGTGTACCCAAAATCCTGATGGGAGGAAGAAATAGAATGAAGGGGGTTGTGGAGTGATCATACCTCATTGGGGATGCTTTCTCTCTCTTTCTTGCTCTCTAGTGAGTGCACATGCCCTTTGGCAATAAAAAATACACACATACACACACACACACACACACACAATCCCCAATTTATATATAGTCATCAGAAAAGTCATGACATATTTTTTCATTTTCTTCTATGCAAAAATACATCATGACTTTTGTAATGACCCAATATATGTATGTATGTATGTATGTATGTATGTATGTATGTATGTATAGGTTAAAGAACCCATACAAGGTGATCAAGTCAGGATTCCAATTCAGACAATCTGGCTCTAGAGGCTGACCAAGCTCTTAACCACTATATCTTACTGCTAAAAGAAGAAGACACAAAAGAGATTAAGAAGATAATATGGCCCAGCCTGATGGTGTTGTCAGTAGCAAACTGAATTGTACTGCTCTAGAAACCATGTGGCTGGCCATGGGTTCAGGTCCCTGGTCAGCCTAAAAACACACTGAGTGCGTGCATGTGTGACTCAAGCCCTGATAAACTGAAGGGCAGCAGGAAAAGGATTGTGGTGTGATGAGAACCTGTAGAGGGTTCTTCTCTCTCTTGCTCTCTCTCTCTCTCTCTCTCTCTGTCTCTCTTTCTCTAGCATATGCACATATGCTCTCTATTAGCATAAAAATAAACTTTAAAAGCTAAAATTTCAAAATAAGAGAAAGACATAACCACATTACAAGCAACTCTGATAAAAGGCCTTTCTTAAAACTATAGCCTCAAAACTCTATCAAGAATAAATTGGAAGCCAGAGTTAAGTAGTCATAACAAAGAGTGTCTGGTTATTCCTAACCCCCCAAAATACCAATTCTCAACCAGGGTTGCACAGTAGCATAGTAGCATCATCTGGGGACCTTAAAAAATCCATGCCCGGGCCACAGTGCACAGGTATGGTCAGAGATGGCAATTTTCCTCATGGGCAGCAGCCACATTGCATCTAGCTCAAGAGTGAGATGGGTGGAAACTCCTTGGAGGAGAGACTAGAAAAAGTGATGGAATGGAGACATGGGAAAGACAATGGGTGTCCTTGAAGAGGGAGAGCCCTGAGGATATAGTAGACCAGTGAGCCTTGCAGGAGACTAAAGTCAAAGCGAGTGACTAGCATTTCTGAGAAGATGGGAAGAGGATGTGATCTACAGTACAACTTAGAGATTATGATAATCACCTATGAAGTCTGAATGCACTTCGCCACTTACTAGCTGTGCAAACTTAGGCTCAGTCCTACCTGTCCTGTTGTTGGAAAGGAGTAAGGATGACATGAGATAATGTACTCAAAATATTGAACGCAGCTCTTTCCACCTGACTAGGACTCAATACAGAGTGATAACTGCTGTTGTAATAGTCTAACAGCAACAATACAACAGTCAACAATGGTAATAATAATGGTACCATCGTTGACAGTGTCAGCAGAAATAAGCAAACTAGAATATTGAAAGAGGTTTATTCTTAGCCAAGTAAGAGTGACATCTTGGGAAGACAAAGACTCAGGTAACCCTCCAAGGGTTTCTGTTATAGAAAGTCTTTCTTCTATGTATATGTTTGTTTGTTGAAAACAGGAGATTCAAGTGAAACTGTAAATCAACATGTACAGTTTTTACACTGGTTTGGCCTAAAAAGGCAGAATATCTGGATGTGGAGGCTCATCAGTAATAGGTGGTTTTAGAAATTCTTAGGTTGGTAATTGGTTAAATATGCAAGACTTTGTTTACAAAAACCTCAAACTCAGCAGAAAAGAATGTCCAAGTCTAACTTTAATGTAGACAAGAAGTCCTTGCTAGTCATCATGTGATACTATGCCAGGGTCAGGATGTGAAGAGTAAACCACAATCAACTAGTTCAAAGAAGTCTGTTTCAGCAAGACTAATGTTCATGAACATGACTCTTCCCAGGCCTCCTGGAGAAAACTTAAAACTAGAAAAGTGTTAGAAATCAGTCTTTAGCAATAATAGCATCAATAATGGTATTAATATATCAATAGGAGCAATGATGAAAAGGGTTGTTTTACATGGGTCAAAAGATATAAGCCTGGTATAGAAATTTAGGGTATTGTTTTCTCCAAGACGTAGAAGAGGCTAAAGTTACCCACACAACAAGATGAGAGGGAGTTGGCTTTAACTGAGTGAGATCTAACTGAACTATGTTTTGGGCTTTGTTTTTGTTTTGTTTTGCAGTACAAGATTCTCTTGGACAGGGTACATTGTTCGTTTTCCCTAACGATAAGCTGGTGGAAGAAGGCTCCAATGTCACCATATGTTATATTTCTAGGAACAATCAAAATAACATATCCTGTCTTTTGGAAGGTGAACAAATTAATGGAGAACAACTTGATCCACATGTATTTGCATTCAACTTGAATAATGTTCCTTTCATTAGAGAAACAGGGACAAATTTCTATTGTCAGGGGAACAATACTATGAAAGGCATCGTTCTCTTTGTCTCAAGTAAGTAAGCAAATTCTCTGTGTCCTGTCTTCTGTTTCCTGTAGAATAGACTGACTCTCCTTTACCAGAAGACAAGTAAACATTTCCATGCAAAGACTTGATTTCCTTTTGTTTCCTAAGCCTTCTAGGAGAGATATTCAGCAACAATATTCTGAAAAACGACTTCCAGGATTTCCTTTTGTTTTCTTGTCCTTACTGACAGTTTTATTCCTAGAAACCAACAGTATTATAGGAGAGTAAGTTCAGGTCATGACCTGGACCAGTAGAAAAATCTCCTGCCTTGTCTCAGACATGCTGGGATTTCTGCAGAATGACAGATGAAGCAGGGAGACTGCAGGTTGAGTGACCACAGAAAGGCATCCAGGATAATAGGTCAGAAGAGCTGGTTTTGCCCCTCTTCTCTTGGCTGGGAATGTCATCTTGGACAAATTTATGAGTCCTATGCCTCTGCTGTGAAATAGGGATGATGATGGTGGTTGTAAGGATTAATGATCATGGACAGAGCCTGGCCTCATACAACAGTTGCATGCAGTAGGAATTCAGCAAATGGAGGCAGTGACTGTTCTTAATTGTGTGGAAAATTGGCTGCACTGAATGTATCAGTAGAGAGGAAACATTGACATTTTTATGTAGATTTATACATGCGCTCAATGGCTGCCTTTGTTTCGTCTTGAGATTCTCTTTCCCCTGCACCGGTAAGGCAGTATCTATCAGGTCTCCCTCCCTGCTTCCCCTGTCAAAGGAGGTTTCCAATCTTCAAGAAGCGTGGTCCATTTGTGTCCCTAGCATGGCCACTGTTAAAATGAAAAACCCAGACTAGTTACATTGAATAGTTCATATGAGCAAGAGATAGGTTCTAGAACCCAGAATGACCTAGACAGGTTGATTCAGAATGCCTTACCCAACTGCATGTGGTGGTTATATTTATAGCCAGAGAAAAGAAGTGACATATGAAACCAACCTGGTTAGCTGCAGTTGGCATTTGTTTTGTATGGGCATGTTTTAGCAGCTTTGCGCCTCTACTAGGCTGAAGCTCAGCTGCTGTGATTGGCTAAGGCTTAATTGCTTGGTTACCAGGGGTATAGACTTAGGTTAGGTTACAACTTGTTTGCACATCAAGGTAGGCTGCAGTGCAGTATGGAAGGAGCCAACTGTGGGCCAAATTTTACTTTCCAAGTGTAAAAACAGTCTTAAGCCAAGTCTATCAATTTAACACTACCAAGAGTAGCAGTGGCTCTGGAGGATTTAAAGGTATTTGTCAGTCCTTGGAACTCTCAGCTCCTGGTTGTTGAGTTTAGCAAGTTCATGAAATCTGATTTTCTGGCATCCCCCAAACTCTCTGTAAGCCACAGCATCTGCAATAAAATACTAGCAGGCACATAGACACAAGCTTCGTCAGATGGGCACAGTGCCAACCACTTGCCCGGCACTGACCACCAGAAAATCACAAGGGGAGGAAGAGAAGGATCCAAGATCGTGATGCACCTGAAACGTGACGTTATAAGGCTATCAATATGTAGGTTTGTCATCTCAGTGACCCCTTCACTGTTCAGAGTAACTCTGGGGCTTCAGACCTCAAACAGTTTTCTATTTCGCTTGTCTTTCAATATAGGGCTTTAACCAGGTCTTTGATCTGTTTTTACTTTGTATGGACAGAAGTACTCGAGGAGCCCAAAGACTTTTCTTGTGAAACACAGGACTTAAAGACTTTGAACTGCACTTGGGATCCAGGCAGGAACACTGACTTACGGAAACACTCTTCCCAACGCTACACATTATTTGAATTGTAAGTTAGTTCCGGCTACGTTATTAACAGGCAATTTCTTGTTTAAGGTGCTTGGAATGGCATAACACAAACACATGTCATTGTTACAGGAAATGGGAAGAAATATTTCAAAACCACCTAACAGGGACAGGAGGAAATCTTCAAGTGCTCCCCAGTTAATAACACTTTCTACCTGAGTTTTTGTTGTTGTTTTTAAGGAATATGAGAAGAAAGACATAAAACTGATACTGGTAATGGTGTATCCTGATGTGAAAATAGTCCCATCTAAAGATCTGGACCTACTAATTTCTGATAAGAATATTTCAAGTAGAGCTGACCCATAGCCCAGTAGTTAAGGGAAGCTACACCCCACATAGCCAACCATGGTTCAAGACCTGGCCCCATTGGCTTGAAAAACATGCTGGCGCATACATAGAGTGCCCAAATTCCAAGATGAGGAAATGTGGAAGGAGTTATAGTGTGACCACACGTCATTTAAGGGTGCTTTCTCCTTCTGCCTCTCTTTCTCTCTGTTTCTCTGTCTCTCGCTGGTGAACATACATGCCACCCTGGTAATTAAAAAAAAAAAAAAGAATATTGAAAGTTAATTAAGGAGTGTTCTTATATCCACAAGGGAGAGTCAGCAATTCATTGTTAACACATTTAAACACATGTCAAATATGTTGAAACAGTATTTTCATGGTTGGTGTTTGCTGATGTTGGATCAATGCCATCATGTGGGGCATAGTTTCAAAGTCATTCAGCTTACCCTGAGAGATAAGGGACATGTCTGCTCTGATGAAAGTGTAATTGTTGTTTTGTTTTGTTTTTAAAGCTATTCTGGGGAAAAGAAACTCTGTAAACACAAAAACTGGTGTAATTGGCAAATAACGCAAGACTCACAAGAAACGTATAACTTTACACTCATCGCAGAAAATGACTTAAGAAAGCGAAGTGTCAGTATTCTTTTTAACCTGACTCAACGAGGTGAGACCAGAGTTGTGGCCCACTATGGCCCCTAGCATGTGTTTGACACCCTGTGTGACCCAGCCAATGTGCTGCAGATTTCTGACTAATTCTCAGTGGGAGTTGTAATTCAGAGCTGTTATTTATGCTACGTTTCTCCTCATGCATGCGTGTGCCCCTGACTAGTTGTTTGTTTTGATGATGTCATAAGCACGGATCAGTTTTCTACCTGACTTCCAAATGAAGACTCCAACAATAGCTTATTTCACATCTCATTCCACAGCCCCCCACCCTGATCCTTCCACCAGGATAATTACTACTTTAAATTGTGTATGTGTGTGTATGCAAGTATTATCATTTCTTATGTAATCTTAAATGTATGTTTTATTTTTGTTTGATTTTAATGTATAGAAAGGACATCAAGCTCTGTAATAATCTAGTAATTATTTTCTTTTTTTTTTTTTTTTTTTTTTTTTGAGAGGTTTTTGCTATAGGGTGCGTGCGCTCGCCAGACAGAGAGAGACATAGAGACAGAAAGTGAGAAATCACCCCCCGGGAGGGTGGTCACGCCACAATCCCTTCTCTTCCATTCTCCTCTCGGGATCTTGGGCACGCACGCACATGCGCCCGGCGTGAGTTTTAAGCCACCAGGTCCGGGACGCGAACTGCGGTCGACTATGTGGGAGTCCAGCGACATAGCCATTACGCTAACTGCTGGTTCCCTCTAGTAATTATTTTGATATCATATTAAATTGCTGATTTTTGCTTAGGATTGCTTTGGTTGTTCAGGGGCTTTTGTAATTCTATACAAAACTTATAGTTGTCTTTTCTATTCTGTGAAGCACATGATTGGTGTTTGGATAAACACTGCATTGAATCTGTAGGCCACTTGACCGTGAGGGATAGTAGGGGCCAGCAGTGCAGGCCTACCATGCCTCGGGGGTTCCCATTGGAGATGGCGGCCATGTGCTGGGGTTACAGTGGGCACTGCATTCTGCACCAGGTCAAGAGTGATAGCCAGAAGTACTTGGAGTACTTATGCAGGAATTAGGGAGCCTTGTACTCAAGCTGTGGCTTGTCCCAGTATGGATCTGTGCCTGGTGCCTAGAGGACTCCTGCCAGGGGCCTGTACAGGGGAGCTATGACATCGACTGGGCTTGGCTTGATTGAAGGAACTGCAGTGAGTAGAACCTAGAGGGCTCCCACTAGGAGAGGGGCTCATGTGCTGAAGCCGTGTTGTTCACTGGACTCCTCACATGTCAGTAACAGAGGCTGATGGAACCTGGAGACCCTCTCAGAGGACTGGTGTCTGTGCCCTCAAGCCACACCATGTTCTGGGCTCAGCTTGGCGGGTTTCCACAGTAGTAAAATTATTCCTCAGAGCAGTCTTCTCACTCACCTTTGTCCCCCCTTCTCACTCTCCACTATGTCCCAGAGTGATGCCACTCTGTGGGTTTATGTAACAGGGTCTTGTGACAATCTCCTGCCTCAACTTCCCCAGTCACTGGGGATTACAGGCAGATGCCATGCTTCATGTCCTTTATTGGACTGGGGACCTAACTGTGTCCCAGCCTGCAGATACAGCAGCTTAGGGCACACCACTGTGGCTGGGCCGACATCTGTAATTCTGTCGGGCTACCAGCATCTGAGTGTCCCAAAAGCAGACATGGATCATGACCTGTTGAATGGCCTCCAAAGCCTGCCTCTGCCAAGGGCTCTACTTAAAAATGGTGGCTTTGTGAGTCACTTCAACCAGGGGGCCAAAAAGACATCTAGGTGTTTACATATTCTTTCTAGTACCCATAGAGGCCTACCTGCTTTGGGCCTCCTTTTTATTAGCGGGTGTCATTAAGTTCAACTACTTTTGTTTGTTTCTGGGATGTTTCTTTGCTGCCCCACCCAGGTAGCCTTGGCATTTAGGCTGTGATAGTCCATTGTTAGTCTCCATGCACCAGAGCCTTTTCAACCAGCCACACTCAGCTATTATATTGTGATGGAGTTGTTTCTAACATTTTTTATCTGTATTAAGTCCTACACTTTGGGGCTGGCCCCATAGCCTACTAGTTAAGAGAGCTGGATCCTGGGGCCAGCAGATGGCATGGTGGTTAAGGCACTGGACTTCTACATGTCTGACTGCAGTTCAAGTCTCAGACCTGGCGTCTTAAAACTCATACCAGGCACATATAGATGGGTGCCCAATCCTGGGAGGAGGATGGAGGAGAGGGGATTGTGGCTTGGCCATCCCCTCTGGGGGGATGATTTTTCACGTTCCCTCTCACTGTCTCTCTGATGAATGCACGTGCCCTATGGAGGAAAAAATTTAAAAAGAGAGAGAGAGCTGGGTCCTACTTGGCCAACCACAGTTCAAATCCTGGACCTCATGGCTTGAAAAACACACTGGATGTGCATGTCTGCATGCCCAATCCTGACAGGATGGAGAAATGGAGAAAAGGAGATTGCAGTGTGACCCCATCTCTAGGGGTGCTTTTCCTCCCTCTGTCTCTCTGTCATTCTGGTGAGTGCACATGCCTTCCGGCACTTTCAAAAAATAAAAATAAAATGTAGATCAGCAGGTGGCATGATGGTTGCAGCTCTGGATCCCAGATGACCGACTCCAGACTCATCAGCTTGAAAAGCATGTCAGGGGTGTGTGTGCTCATAGTCCTGAGAGGAGAATGGAGGAGAAGGGGTTGCAGCATGACCATCCTCCTAGAGGCGGGTAGCTTTCTCACTTTCCTTCTTTCTCAGTCTCTCTCCAGCAAGCACACTTGCCCTATGGCAGAAATCTAAAAAAAAAAAAAAAAAAAAAAAAAGTCATATACTTTTGCTCCTCAAGTCTGGGACTCTAATAAATGTTTGAATTATAACCCCATATCCCCTAAAGCTTTGTTCATTTTTAAAAATCTCCTTCCTTCTTATTGTTCAGGTTAGACAATTCTTATTGATCTATCTTTAGGTTCACTGACTCTTTCCTCTGTCATATCTATTCTGTTATTGATCTACCAAATGAATTTTTTATTTCTGTTATTGCATTTTCATGTCAAAAATTTCTGTTTTATTCTCTTTATCTCCTATCTCTTTGCCAAGATTTTCTATTTCTATTGCCTGTGGAACATTGTTATAATTGTTTCAAAGTCTTTGACATGTAATTCCAACAGCCGTGCCACCATCTTGTCGGCATCTGTCAACTGTCTTTTCCCATATGTGTTGAAATTTTCCTGGTTCTTTGTATGCTGAATAATACAGAATTTTATCCTGTATATAATTATGAACATATCCTGAATAGTATGTAGTGAGACTGGGCATTTAGATCCTATGGTGTATACTGTTGGTTTTTTTTCTAGTTGACAATTAACCTGGTTAGCTTGAGTTTCAGCCTTCTGCTTTCTGTGGCTGTGGTTCAAATATAAGTTCAGTTTTCAAAGACTATGCAGTGCTTTGTCCAATAGATCTATTCCACCTGTGTTTTGTTTTTTTTTTGAAACCAGTGTGGAACTCAGGCAGAGGTCTGTTAGTCCATTTCTCAAAGTCTAGTGTGCTGATTAAGATCAGATTCATGGGCTAGCAGGTGGCACAAGGTTGGGGCATCTGAATCCCACATGGCTGACTGTGCAGTTTGAATCCCAGAGCCAGAGGCTTGAGAAACACACTGAGTTCACGTGCCCAGGGTCTCGAAAGGAGATTAGAGAAGTGTTTGTGGTGTGTTCAGGGGGTTGTGGGGGTGATTTCTTTCTCTGTCTCTCTCTCTCTCTGTGTGTGTCTCTCTCCAGTGAGTGCACATACCCTATAACAAACTGAAAAAAATAATAAATAAGTCAGATTCATGAATACATGATTGGGAGGTAAGCACACATGTTCATGAATAACTTCATGAAGTCACTTTCCCAAGTAACTTGGGAAAAGTCACCTTCTTTTTTCACCTTCTTCTCCATGATCTCCCTAGTCCTTTTCAGTTCCTTGTAACTTTCCTGTCAGAAATCTATAACTTTAGTTATCCACTCTGGCACTTACTTCCGTTACTGTATCTGCCAGGACAAGTGATAGGAGAACTGAAAAAAAAGCTGGAGAAGCAAATTCACTTCCAGTTCATAGGTGCTTCCAATGTTGGTGCTCTCTAATCTGCCGGCCCTATTTTTCATAGTTCTTAAATAGCACTCCATGAATTTTGTCTCCTGTATCCAGTGGAAAAGACAGGATGAAGGTACTTACTTCATCTTTTTCCAGACCTGAACCCTTTCTCATCATTTTTTAATAAAATTTCAGATTCTGAATTGTTTTGGTGCGGAAATTTCCATTCAGTTATTTTTCAGAATAGTTTCTATTCTTTCTGGAAGGTGTTTTCTCTCCATTTATTTCAGTCGTGTTTGCCTTTACCTCTTGGAGCTATCTTCATGTTACTGTCTAATAATCATCCCGAGGCTGGCATCTATTGATTGTCTTTTGCCTTGGGAATCTGAATTTTTTCTGGATTGTTCTTGTTATTTTATTTGTCAAATAATTTTGGATTGTATCCTTGACATAGTTAACGTTGTTTTGTTTAAACTCTGTATTCTGTTAGAGTCTTCCTCATAGGCCATCTTCTCCAAATTTTTAATCCCCTCCGCAATCTGCCTGTTTATGTTTAATCTTAAGAGACCTCTGGTAACTTATTTTTGTATTTTGTTCAATGTGTCTAATATAGTCAGTGTGAGAAAAAGGCTGTAGTTAGTTTATTGTATCTTTTCTATATGTGGTTTTTCTATTTTCTCAGTTCTAAACACAAAAGAGTTGTTGAAGAAATAAAGGAATGAACTGTCTTTTTACCAGTCTTTTTGGATGTGTACTTGATTTTGTTTGTTTATTTGTTTGACAGTTCGACCAATGACTTCCTTCAGTGTAAGTTTTGAAACTGTAAGTGCCACAAATGCCATGATGACCTGGAAGGTGCATTCCATTGGGAATTATTCCTCACTTTTGTGTAATGTGGAACTCTATGGTGAAGGAAGAATGATACAAGTAAGAACTTTTCTTAATTTCTACTTTAAAAAATCCCTTTATGTCCCAAACAGAAAGACTGCTGAATAAAATCACATTAAACTTGGGCCAGCTGGTGGCAGCATGGCGACTGAGGTAGCTGATTCCGCGTGGCCTACCCTATGGTTTGAGACACAAATCCAGCTTGAAAAACATCCCAGGCATGTGTGCATTTATGTCCGAAGTCCAAAATAAGGGAGAGATGGAAGAGAAGGGATTGCAGTGTGACCATTCCCTATGAGGGTTGCTTTCTCACTTTCCAACACTCTCTGTGTCTCTCACCAGTGAGCAATCCAGCAAAAACAATCAAAAATCACTTTCACTTTATCTCTTTGTAAATTCAAATTCAAATGATAGGGGTCATCTCTTTGAAAAGGGTCATGAAACTAAGTGTAGACTGTTAGGGTAAGAAAGGGGGCCTTAGAGATTTTTTTTTTTCCATAGAAAAACTTCATCTCACTCCAAGCCCAAATTTACTGTGTCCTGATTTGACTTTGCAATGAGATGTGTTTATCAGTACTTCTGTCTTCTTTTGACTCTTTCTTTCTTGCAGCAGCACAATGTTAGTGTCAAGATGAATGGTGAATTCCTCTTAAGTGAACTGGAGCCTGACACGAAGTATACAGCCCAAGTCCGCTGTGCTTATGACAAGCACATCTGGAAATGGAGTGAGTGGATTAGTCAAAGCTTCATCACACTTGAAGCTGGTAGGTTCAGCTCTGTGGCATTTAATCCAAGGCTCCTAACCTCAGGATATGGGCTGGCATCTCTGAGAGCTTTTGCTTATAACCCAAACTAGGAGGGAAGCATTAAAAAACAGATACAGGGCACCATTTTCAAAAGTTGGATTAAATGCCTAATGAGAAGGGAGTGGGAAGCAACCTCACACATTTGACATCAGTGTTATTTCTACTAGACATTTTCTCTCTTATCTTGTACTTTTCCAAAATGGTTTCTAAGCCACTGCTGTTGCTGGATTCACATTGATCTGGGGCTATAGACTAGGGACCTACAGATGTGTTACTGCCAAGGAAAGCATTGGACTCCTGCTAAACTTCGTGCTTTGTCTGGAAATGTAGTACTATTTGGAACTTTAATTATTATGAGAAAGTCGTTGCTTCCAAGAACAACACACTGGGAGCACGCTCTTGCATACCCTCACTGTGTGGATTCCTCAATATTGACTGCACAGAATTTTTCTCCCAAATCACTGAGTCTCAGAGCTTAAGTAGGCCTCAGGAGATGAAATGATCTGGCCTTGCCTTCATCTCCCTGCAATTCAAGATAATAAACTACAGTAGTTCCCCTTACTCACAGTGTAATTTACCCATGGTCGACCATGGTCCCGAAAATAGTCATGGCTCATTAAGGTCCAAGGTCCAGGATCACCTGGAGCAGATGATCCTCCTTCTGACCAGTCATTAGAAGATCAATAATAGCCTAACACCATGTCACGATGTCTGTATCATTCCCTCTCTGCACTTTATCACTTGCATCATTTCACATCATCACAAGAAGAAAAAGAGTAAGTGCAGTTCAGGAAGGTATTCTGAGAGAGAGAGGCCACCTTCATATAACTTGTGTTACGGTATATTTTTATAATTGTTCTCTTATTAATTAATTATTGTAGTTAAAATCTTACTGTGCCTAATTTCTGAATTAAACTTTATCATAGTTTGTATATAGGGCCAGTGTTACGTGCAGCTTCAGTCATCCACTAGGGTCCTTGGGTCATATCCCCAAGGATAAGGGGGAGACTATTGTATCGCTGTTGCCCATTTTATGGATGAGACAACCTGAACCCATAAATTGAAGGGACTTCCCCAGTTTTCAGAGTTGATGAATGTCAGAGACATCATAATTGTCATCGTTAATAGCAGGTAACATTTGCTGTGGGCTAGGTATAGCTCTATGTGCTTCTTGTACTTTTCTCTTTTAATCCTCACCACATGCAGTAGGTACCATTTTTATTCTCATGTGATAGATGGGAGCATTGAGGTCTACAAAGGTTAAGTAATTTAACTGGCCAATAAGTGACTGAGGTAACTCCAGAGCTATACCCTTAAATAGATCTGGATTCTGTGTATTTTCCTTCTTGGTGTTATTATTGTAATCTTGAGATCTTATTAAGTCTTAATTATTTTTACTAGCAAAGGAAACATTACATATATGCATTTTATTCTACCTGATTATTTGTGTGTATAGGCAAGCAGAACTCTTTCTGTTTCATTCTAGGAGGGAAACTTAAAGTGGTGACTCTAATTTGGGGGTGGCAAGGGGAACTAATCAAAATCTACACATGGATATAGTAGTTAGTCAAGCTTAATAGGCTTCTTCTCATTCCCTGGGAGTTCCTGCTCACTGTTTTCCCACTGAGACTCCAGTAAATTTTCCAGAGGGTCAGATTCTTCAAAGATTCCCATTGTAGAAAGCCTTCTTCCTGATAGGAATATGCTATGTTCCTCAGTTGTGTTTTACTAAGGAAATCTTGCCTTAATAATTGAGGTTTTCTTTGAGGTCTTTTTTTGGGGGGGGAGTCTAATTTTTGCAAATTTATTCCAAAATTATAACTAAAATTTTATGCAAAAACAGCATGCCAATAGGATAGAGTTTCTTTTATGTTATACAATAATAAAACAAAATAATGCACTTTGGTTTTGGTGATATCTTAGTCTGTTATTGCATTGCTTACAGAAATACCTGAAACTGGGTAAATTTAAGAGGGTAGAGACTTACTGATATTTCTGGCCATATGGTAGGTTTAAAGGCATCCTAAAATAATAGGGGGCAGGATATTGAGCAGAACTGCTGTCCATAATTTTCTGCCAGTTCTGGTCTCCTATTCTGCTTTATAAACACATCAGAAGTTAATCATAGTCCTCACTCCCAATGACCTTACAACACCCAAATGCCCCACCCTGGGACAGGATTAAGTTTTCACTTAATACCTTTACAGTCCAACCAAGTCCTAAAACTTGAATTTTAAAGGCCATCTAAACTATACTTTCCACCCCTAGCTCCCAAAATGCATGGATTTTTCACATACATAATCATCCCAATAGCCCCCCAAAATCTCAACTCTTTCCATCACCAACTCCAAAGTCCAAGGTCCAAAGTTGTATCTGAGACTCAAGGCAAACTCCTTCCAGCTGTGAGTGTGTGAAGCCAACACAAATGACATGTTCCCAAAATACAGTGGTGAGATAGGCACACGATAGAAATTTCCATTACACCAAAGGAAAGGAACAAAGGACCCTAAGAAAGTCTGAAACTCAAGAGGGCAAGCATTCAATCTTGAAACTCCATATGCTACATTCTAGATGTATTGAGGGGTTTGAGCATCAAGAAACCTTATTTTCCTGTCTTTGCTGGGCTCAGTCCATACCTCAACTCTCTCCAGCTGGAATCTCATGCCTGCAGTTCTTTCCGGCTGGCACCACATGCTCCAGCTTCACAATTCTTGCATCTTGAGGGTGGTCCTGTCTATGTGGTTTCACTGGACATTGTCCTCCAGGGTCTGGCAGACTGGAAGATGGAAGGGGATGGGGGCATGACCAGACACTGTGGAGGGTACTTGTCTCTCTCTTTCTCTTACTCTTGTGTGAGTGCATGTGCATGTGTGCACATGTGCGCGTGCTGTCATAAATAAAGAAAAATAAATACAATTAAATAATGTAATGAACAAAACCCTAATCATTTGGGTTCAATCTTGACTCCACCCTCACAGCTGGGTACTTCTGAGCAATTAATTTTTAGGCCTTAGTTTCTTTATCTAGAGAATGAGGTGGATAATAATAATACCTGTCTTAAAGCATTGTTAGAAGGCCTATATGAGTTAATATATGTGAAACACTTAGAATTAGCCTGGCACCTGTAGTCCCTCTATAAAAATTAGTTGTTGTCATAAATTTGAGGCCCCAAACAGTTTTTTATGAAGGTACCAGAGTTGGTTTGGGTTAAAAGATGGACCCTGCTCTTGATAAGTTGATCGAGCAAGCACGAATTCAAATGCTAACACAATCCATTGGTCCGTCAGTTTGCATGGATTTCTAATAAAAGGACGAACACAAAAGATGGGAATATTTAAGCAAGTTGTTTTCTAGGTTCCCTCTTCATTTGCTTTTTATCCATTCTAATAGTGTTTAGGGAGCTTTTCTAAGTGCCAGGCACTAAGCCAGGGGCTAAGAGTTTCGAAGTCAGAAGAGCCAAGGAAGCACATTACTCTAGAATCACATGGAGAGAGTCCTGATAAGAGGGAACTGAGCAGCTGGTGCCTGGAGCATCTGTAAGCAGGGCTCAGGATGAGAGAAGGGAGGCTCTTCTAGGCTGTCACTCCCAGGAGTACAGGGGAGCCCCCCACCTGCCCCTCGAGGCTTTCTGCTAGTGTGCCTGATTGTGGCCTTCACAAATAAAGTCAGAAGTGGTAATGGTCAGCTGTGGAGAATGTCCCAAATTGGTCAGTCTAACAAGCTCACCTCTTAGTTGCTCTGACAAGTGATTCCAAAATTCCTTGGTGGTTTCCAGAAATTCCGAGGCTTGACATTTATAGAGGCTTTCAGTTTGTTGTTCTGTTCAGAGGTAGCTGACCTATGTGCTCTTCCTGAGGAGGGAATAGTGTGGTTGTGGACAGTGGGCGACAGTCACAGGGAGTGGAACAGTAGGACTGGTAATCTTCACCAATTAGAAAGGCTGAATGTTATTCTATACATACATATTGTGACCCAAGGGCTGTTCTTTGATACATTTCAGCTCCCTCAGTGGCGCTTGATGTCTGGAGAAATGTGAAATCCAAGCCAGGAAGCCAAAATGTGATCTTATTCTGGAAGGTAAGATGTATAGATTTGAAGTCTTATTTACTCTCCTGTGTCTTTCACTATGAAACTGTGGGTGTTAGTGCAGACTTTGAGCTGAGAGGGATCATAACATGAACCCAATAGAACTTCTTACCCAGTGCAAGAACCCACTGGCATTCATGTCCCATTGCTTGGATTTGGACCTCCTTGACAACCCAAGCCACTATGGTCAACTTTGATAGAACCTTCCTCACTGTAATTTTCTACTCAGACCAAGCTGCAGCTTTTGCAGGCCCAGGACAAGGGTGAAAGTGGAGTGCTACATACCATATTCAAAATTATCAGTACTTGAACACTCAAGCTATTTTTTTTTGAAAGAGATATTTTTGCTATAGAGTGCATCCACTGCCAGAGAGACACAGAGAAGCAGAAAGTGAGGACTCACCCCCTATCCCCAGGGGGGATGGCCATGCCACAATCCCTTCTCCTCCTTCTCCTCTTGGGACTTTGGGCACGCACACACGTGTACCTGGTGTGAGTTTCAAGCCTCCGGGTCCGGGACATGAATTGCAGTTGACCATGTAGGAGTCCAGCACCTTAACCACTATACCACCTGCTGATCCCCCCACTATTCCTAAAATTTTATTTATATTCCACCACTGTATAGCTCTATGGTGTACAACAGGATTTTTCAAGGCATGCATGTAGTACATAACCATCAAATCAAGGATATCACCATATACGTCATTTTCAGCAGAGAACTTTACATTCCTTTGTCTGTTAAGTTTCTTCCCTTTGCCCTCCCCACCTACCCTCTACCCTCCACTACCCTCCCTTACAGTCCTCTCATACTGTTAGGTCCTCGGGAAAGCTGTGACGTATTTTTCTATTCAAAAATGCATCATGACTTTCCTGACTACCCAATACTTATATTTAAAAATTATGCGTCAAGCTAAGAGACTATAATGTAAACTAAACTTTATTCTTTGTTGCCTAATGTACCTTCATGAAAGCCTGAAAGACCAGGTTTGTATTCAGAACTCTGAGTCTTCCGTGTTTAATATGAGAACACAGCGATGCTGGGATATTTGGCCCCAGCCACAGCCCATCCCACTTTTCTTCCTATCTCTATTCTGGCATACTCCCTAAGGACCTCTGTGCACACATGAGCAGATGTGCCAGTCTGTACATGCTGGTTCTTTTCACACCTCAGGGAGACAGCTACTCCCTGCCTGGTCTCAGATCTAGAGTGCACACACCAAGGCTGTAGTCTGGCCTAGGGAAGGTGGACCTGAGGAACAGACTCTGGGATTGGGCTCAGGATCATACAGGCAGGAAATCTCTGCTCCTTAGAGGATCATCAGAAGAGGGCAGTGGGAATGGGGAGAGCACAGCTATCTGGGAATGACACAACTTGAGGGGGTAGGGTTGAGGCCAGGATCCAGATGCCTCCTGCTAAGGTCTCAGGAGTGATGTTTATACTCATTGGTCTTTCTCTCTCTCTCTCTTTTTCTCTCTCATTTTCGTCCTTTTTTTTCCTCCAGATTAAAAAGAATATCTTCTTGGCCAACACTACAGCCTAGTAGAGGGAGTTAGAGCCCATGTGGCTGACTGTGGTTCTAATCCTGGCCCCACTGGCTTGAGGAACATGCTGAGCATGTGTGCATGGGTGCTCAAAATCACTACAGGATGGAGAATAGAGGAGAGGCGTGGTGGGACCATGCCCCACTGGGGGGTGCTTTCATCTTCTGTCACTCTGTGTATGTGTGTCTGGCAAGCACGTGTACCCTCGGACAATTAAATCCATATATATGTATATACATATATATGAAAATCCCTACGTGTGTGTGTGCACATGCGTGTGTGTGAAAATCCCTAATCCATTCCTCTTGATGCCTGATTTGGCCCTTCTTCTCTGGACACATTCTGCTTTTGAGGATCTTACCTCCAACATGGTTCTCTTCTCCACTTGGTTTCTGTTAAATTAGAATGCCTGATTTCTAGACCAGCCAGTGGCATGGTGGTTAAAGTGGCTGGATCCCTCATAACCAACTGTGTGGTTTTAGACCTGGGTCTGGCAGCTTGAGAAACACACCAGGGATGTGTATGTGCCCAAAATCTTGAGGGAGAAGTGCAGGAGGAAAGATCATGACATGACCATTACCCATGGGAGGGATGCTTTTACACTCTGCCCCTTTCTTTCTCTGTCTCTTTCTGGAGAGTGCACACACCCTCTGGCGAAACTTTTTTAGAAAAACAATGATTGGTTTCCAGCTTGGTTTAGAGGGTTATTTTTTTAAGTCGTTTTATTTTCTGTGTGTGTGTGTGTGTGTGTGTGTCTATGTGTATAAGCAGTTGAGGAACAAAAAAGATGAAAAGATAAATATATAAACTCTATTCAAAGTAGAGTACATTTTGAAACAATTATCAATATTTTTTTCAGCCACTGTCCAAATTGCATGCCAATGGGAAAATCCTATTTTACAATGTAGTCGTAGAAAATCTGGACCAGCCGTCCAGGTTAGAGCACTACACCATCCCTGCTCCTGCCAATGGCACTGAGCTCTCCCTGGACCAGAGCTCTTATGAGATCCGCATCACAGCCAACAACAGTGTGGGCTCTTCTCCTACTTCAGTCATTGTCATCTCTGGCAACAGTGAGTTGGTTTTGTTTCATTTTTTATATTTTCTCCTCTAAGAAAATGTGGACAGCATTAAGTAATGGCAGTTAAATTAAAAAGCCCATCGCCTGGGGAAACAAAATGTCCAGTTGCCAAACACTGTTAGTCATTTTCTTTGGGGGCAGGGGTGTCCAGTGTGTTTTAGTGGAACAGTTCTCCTCAGTGTGGAAAAAGGGACATTTCAGCCCTGGCTCAGGACAGTTCTGTCCCAGAGACACTTCTGGACACTTGCGAAGTGACCTTGAACTGATTCAAGTAAACGAAACCCCACCAAACAGTCCTCACTGAGAATTTGAGTTGGTACTTAAGTGCTTTGTGGTTTGTGAAACAGGAGTTGTACTTCTTAGGCTGTAAAACATTTTGCTGGGACCAACAGGTGGCGTGGTGGTTAAGGGCTCTGGACTCCCACATGGCTGACCATGGTTCGAGTCCTAGACCTGGCAGCTTGTTTTCTCTGTGTGTGTGTGTCCCTCTCTGGCCAGATTAGAATAAATAAATAAAGTTAAATAATACTTCCAAAATTTTTTTTTGTCAGTCTTTGTCCCTATGAAGAATCTATGAATGAGGCTGGATGGTGGTGCAGTGGTTAAACACAATGGTCTGTGGGTCTGACCCACATGATAAGGTCCTAGGTTCCTGTCTGGAGACCTTCCTGAATATGCTGGGCACAGCATCTCTGTGCTCTGGGACTGGCAGAGGCTGCGAGTGGATCATGCCATCAAAACCCTCTTAGTGTTGCTGTCTCTTTCTGTGTCTCTCTGTCTCTCCTTGTCTCTGTCTATCTCTCTTATTCATGGAAGAGGTACACTTAATAAAAATTTTAAAAATTAAAAAAAAAAAGCCCATGAACATTCCCAGAACTCTTCAGGTGAAGTTGTGTCATCTTTCACCAACTTGACACCTTTGTAGAATAAAGCTGGTAACTTGCTAATCTCTCAGCCTGTGAAAGAGCTGAAATGAGCTTACATGCAAAATCAGCACTGATATTAGTTTCCTTCTTGAGAGACCCATGGAAAGAAGTTGGTATAGTAAACCCCACAGTCACATGATGCAGACAAGGGCCTAATGCAATTGGCAGCTGGCATCCTAAGGTCAGTCGTGAACCTGTAATAATGTCACCCTTCAGGTCCTGCGATTAAGTTTTTTGGACCCTGTTTGTGAGGTTGTGGCAGATCATCCTTACCCGTTATCCAAGTAGGCTTAAATTTCGATCAAGTGGAATAGATTAGAGGGCACTGTTGTGTTGTGTTGTTTTGTTTTGTTTTTATTTTTTAAGAACTATTCAGTGAATCAGATAAGAAAAAGAAACCAGTATTGGGCCGCAGAGGAAAAACTCATAAGCTTTGCTTTATGAAGAGCTCTGTTAAGGAAGTGAACGGTTGTATCCTGACTTCTTTAGCGCTGGATTAGGGAAAGTGGGCATTTCATTCAGCCAGGAGGAGCTGGGAGACAAAAGAAGGGCTGCCTTCCATGCGTGCTAGTTCAAAGTAACACTGCCGAGTGCTGCTCAGCACTACATTGGGGGCTTCTCTGTGGGTCCTACCATGTCCTCTGACTCCATGCCCTGCCTTCAGACACAGATCTCCCCAGGTAAGACTCTATTCAGCCTTCCTTAATGGGCCACAGTCCTCTTGCTGTGCCGTAGAGCACGTGTGCTCACCAGAGAGACACAGAGAGCGACAGAAAGTGAGAAATCAACCCCTGGTGGGATGGCCATACCCCAACCCCCTCTCCTCCAGTCTCCTATTGGGATTTTGGCATGTATGCACACAGGCTGGGTGTGATTTTTCAAGTCACTGTGTCTGGGACGCAAATCACAGTCGACCATGTGAGAATCCAGTGCCTTAACACCACCCACCTGCTGGCCCTAGTCCACATTCTTAAATCAGTTGTGTAGATAGTTTTTTTTTGTGCTGTGAGAAAAACCAATGTGGTTAAGACAATTCATACTAGGGTGTGAGAAACTAAAAAAAGACTCCTTACTTTCCCTTTACCTCCATCCCTCAAAATATTTTCAATTTTAAAGAAACAGTTTGCTTAAATATCCCGATTTGATTCTTAGGCAATCTCTACATGTATCAAAATGTCACATTGTACCCCAGAAATATGTACATTATTCCATGTTAATTTAAAAAATTAATCAAAATTAAAAGTACAAAAAAAAAAGAAAGCAACAGGGCCGGCAGGTGGCGTGGTGGTTAAGGGCACTGGACTTCCATATGGCTGACTGTGGTTCGAGTCCTAGACCTAGTGACTTGCCTTCTCACTTCCTTTCTCTATCTCTCATTCTGTCCCTGTCTAGTCAAATTTAAACAAAGTTAAATAAAATAATTATTACAACAACAACAAAAACTCATGCAGGGTGCATGTGCGTATGTGCCCAAAACTCTAAGAAGAAAATGGAGGCAAAGGGATTGCAATTTGGCCATCCCCCATGGAGGGTGATTTCTCACTTTCTGTCTCTGGCGAGCACATGCACCCTAAAGCAACAATCTCTCAGAAAGAAATGTAGAGATGGCAGCCTCAGTCGTAAACCGTGTGCACATCCTTGCACGATCCAACAAAGTGCACATTTGATTTCTTTTTTCTTTTCTCACTTGCAATTCCTACCCCTAACATCTCAGAAGCAATAGTGAGCTTGAGGGCCGCCTACATGACTGTGGAGGACTTACACTGCCTTAGTCATTTGTTCAGCAGGTATTATTGTTGGAAGCAGATTGTGGACCAGGCATGGTTCATCAATGATCAAGGGTCAGCAGTGTTTTTGTCATAGTAGTAAATATTTTAATAGATCACACAATGTCTATTATATATTCTATACTTCTTGTGTGTTGGGGGTGCAGGGGCTAGAAAATGTGTGCGCTCACCGGAGAGAGATGAAGAGAGAGAAAGTGAAAAATCACCCTCTTGGGGGAAGAGCCATGTTACAGTCCCTTCTCCTCCATTCTTTTCTTGTGGTTTTGAGCATGCATGCACAGGCACCCAGCATGGTTTTCCTGTCACCTGGTCCAGGACTCAAACCACACAGTTGGCCATGTGAGATCCAGCTGCCTTAATCACCATACCACCAGCTGGCCCCATTGGTTTGTTTTTTGCAACCCTCTAAAAATCTAAAAACTGTATTTAGCAGAAGGGTCATATAAAAACAAACCTCAGAAGCTGAAATTGTCCAGCTGGCCGCAGATCACCACCCCTGTTCTTGGTGCTGGAGTCTGGGTGGGTCTGGGAAGGTGAAGAGGAGGGGCGGCATCTCCAAGTCAAGTGTGAATGTTTGTTGGGAGAGGCCGGAACACTTTCCCCAAACCAAGCCCTTGCGACCTTCGAAGTGGTGGGCTGTTACATGTTAGAGACATTGCACGTGTATATTTACTTTCTTCTCTAGACAATTCATTAAATCTGAAGCATTGCTCTATTTGTTTAGGTACAGAAGAGGTTGAAGAAGAAAAAATTAAAGGCACAGAGGATGGATTTCCTGTGTCTTGGAAACCCCATTCTGGAGATGTCCTGGGCTATGTCGTAGAATGGTATGACTGTCTCCAGGACCAGCTCTGTGATTTCCAGTGGGAGAATGTAGGTCCCGGTAACACGAGCATTGTCATTAGCTCAGGTAAGAAAAGCCTTCCACCTTACCGTCTTGCTGTACCCACATCACAGCACGTTGGACTAGGTTTTCTGGACTACCTTGCAGAAGCTTTGTACTAAACTAATACTTCTGAAATAAAAAGCCCAGCATGGGTGTTAGGAGTTCAGTCTTACAAGGCTGTGTTCTAAGATTTGACCTTTGAGTCTACCTTTTCAGAGACTATCTGGGCCAAAGAAAGGGCCCCATTTTCATGGTTTATGAACTTGTTCCTCTAAATTAGTGATCTCGCGTGAATGGTAGAAGGGCATGGTAACAGTTGTCCAGAGACCTTTTACAAAAGCAGATACACATATGAGTTGGAGAGGTTTAGGACACAGAGCTGATGAAGTCAATTATCAGCCCCTTTTATTTCAGTAAAACATGTAGAACTAGAGTCACCTCCCACAATGGAGTTCAGATTTGTGATTTGAAAAAGGCAAGTTTAGCAAAGTCAAAGGAACACGTTTGTGGCTTGAGCAGGAGCGGTGGGTTGCGCCATCTGCTGGGCTTAGGGAAAGATGTGGAAATTGCATCCAGAGGGTGCTTATGGCCCCTGCCAGTTGCAGTGGGAGGTGGGATCTGGAGGCAGATTGCCAAGGTGCAGGTGTGAGGAGAAAGGAAGTAGAAGCAAAGCTTTCAAGATCCTCAGCTTTGAGGGGAAGAGAGAAGGCAAATAACAAGGGGCCTTGGAGTCAATGGGGGATTTAAAATGGTTTTCTGTGCCTGCTCTGACTCTTGCCTGGTTTCATGCACGTGGATAACGGCATGGCTGCAGGCGTGCTGGAGACAAACGAGAGTCAGTGTTTGTATCAGAGAGGACTCCACGACTTCGCAGGAGGAGGGTACATGGGGAGATGAAATAAAAAATCCTGAGAAGGAAATTATAAGGGGAAGGGAAGTCCACTTTTTTTTTTTTTTTTTTTTTTTGGAGAGGTTTTCGCTACAGGGCGTGTGCGCTCGCCAGACAGACAGAGACATAGAGACAGAAAGCGAGAAATCACCCCCCAGGGGGGATGGTCACGCCGCAATCCCTTCTCCTCCATTCTCCTCTCGGGATCTTGGGCACGCACGCACGCGCACCCGGCATAAATTTTAAGCCACCGGGTCCGGGACACGAACCACGGTCGACTACGTGGGAGTCCAGCAACATAGCCATTACGCTAACTGCTGGTTCCCCACTTTTAAATTCTTTTTCTTTTCAGAATTAGAGAATGCCATTCTGTGTTACTGATCAGCTGTTGACTTTTCTTCTCTAGATGCTTTTAGGCCAGGCGTCCGATACAACTTCAGAATCTATAGAATATCTACAAAAAGAATTGCTTATTTATTAGAGAAAAAAACAGGATACTCCAAGGAGCTGGGTGAGTTTAAACTTTTAATGTGTTCCATGTCCAGACCTGTTTAGAACACTCTCCTAGCTTTGAGTCTAGGAAGATTTTAACACCTTCCCTATGTTTCAGAGTCCTGTTTATTCTGGTGTTGAAGAAAAATTTTAGACAAAATAAAATTTACCAGAGTTTAATCTACAAGGAACTGGAATGACGCAGCTTCTGTTTTTTTCTATGCAGAAATGTGTCAGGACTTTTCCATCGACCCAATAGAATGGGTTCGGAGGAAGTCCAGGTTGCCAAGTGGTTGAATAACGTTTATGGACAGAAAAGGAAAGCGATATATAGAAAATGGAAGTGAGATAGAGAAACAGCTGGACTGGTTACAGCGTGGTGTTTGCCTATTTGGCGAGCTGGTGCACTGTGACTGACGGAAGCAGGGCTGCTGTGATTGACAGTGACTCAGCTATTTGTTACAAGCCAGCTCCTAAATTAGATTGTGGTTTGTATGTAAAATCTCAAGTTTGCAAGTACAGAGGCCTTTTCAGGCCACTATGGTTTAACACTAGTCACTTTTCAACAATTATTTTATTTTTTTTATTTTTTAAGAGAGATTTTTGCTATTGGGCATGTGTGCTTGCCAGAGAGGCAGAAAGACAGATAGCGAGAAATCACCCTCCAGAGGGGATGGCCATGCCACAGTCCCCTCTCCTCCGTTTTCCTCTTGGGATTTTGGGCACGCACGCACACGCACCCAGTGTGAATTAAAAGCCGCTGGGTCCAAGATGAGAACTGCCGTCAACTACATGGGAGTCCAGGGACATAACCACTATACCATCTGCTGGTCCCAAAACAGGTATTTTTAATCATACAAATGTAGGACATTTTCATTAAAGGCAATTTATAAAGTGTCATACAAAAGAAGAAAAACTCACTGCTAGTTTTACCACCCAAAGGCAAATATCCAGAG